>JAYESA010000007.1:112168030-113423898 GCA_036927795.1 Iris macrosiphon
TTGGTTGGATATGTGAGCAGTAGGCATCGATCTAGAGTTAACCATAGCGTAGTACCTTGTAGCAATAGTTCTATGATAGGTGTCATTATAGTTAGTATTGGTACTATAGGTAGAAGAAGGAGTAAAGAGTATCAGATGGTTCCAAGAGTAAGTATCAGAGTCAGCATGCCAGTCCTGGATAGTCGTGAATTCATGAAGTTGGATAATCTATGTAATCAATTATGTATCAAGAAATTTGTACTAAAAATTAATGAAGAATGATGTTCAATTTTGTGGTTGATACTTGGGTGCGTCAAGAGTAAAGGAATGTATATGCATGAAGGGTATTAATGAGTGTGCCATGGGTTAAAAAAAATCAAGATTGACCATGAAAGATATAAAGTGTATCATGATTAGTGTAACAGTCCGTAAAAAATTTGAGAGAAAATACGTCTACATCAATCGAGATATAGAACCATATGCCTGCTTTTGAGAGTAAAGTGGAGCATGTGTATGCTATAAGTTAATAACTAGTACGAATGATCGTGAGTTCTAATAAGTTTGATGAGGTGATCTAATAATGCAGCTAGTGTTACCATACCAAGAGTACTAATATTTCTATATCGAGGATTACTTGAGCAATGTGCTAATAACAGTAAGTACTTCGTGTGATGATAATTAGATTGGTGTATCAGTTAATATAGATAGAAAATCATTGAAGAAAATACATGTGATGATAACTTTGATTATTGGGAGTAATAGTGCAAGTAATCCGGGCAGTGCAAAATTTTAGTACACAGTTGAGGGTTGCAGACAATTGGTGTATTTGTGTGTATCCTTTGTGATAGAGGCTGTGAGTATTTATATGTATACTTAGATAGATGTGGATTTAAATTTATAATTTGAAGATTGGAAATAAATTAAGAATTTTGAGGAGTTGCGATTTATGTTATTAAAATTTTTGAGGATTTAAATTCAATTAAATAAACATAATCAAAGCTATAAAGATTTTGGAAGTGATTAAAATTTTATTTTAATGTCTGAATATTTGACTTTTGAGGAAAGTATATACATTTTATCTTAAATTGTTCGCGAAGTTAAATTTTGAGAATTTTATTTTGAGGATAAAATTTTATAGTGGGTAAAAAATGTAAATTTGTATAAGTGTAGATGATGGGTATGTGTAAGAATCTATTGGCTTGAGAATGCCTGAGATGGCACTGGAAACTAACTTGGGTGTCCATCTAGAGTTGTATTAGAAGGAGTAGTACTTAGTATGGTTGTTGTACTTGGTGTGCACTTGAGTGATAAGAACAACTAGTATAAATAATTACAGTAGGTAAGAGAGCTAGCAGCGGGTGTGCTAGTAGTAGAAACTATGGTACCTAAAGGGATAGAGGTATCAAACTTTGGATGCATCATTAAACCTATGGTTGTGTTAGAAGGCTATGTTTTATTCTTTCCTTCTATTCTTTTGTCTATTTGATTGATTAATTAATTTTTTAGTACCATAGCTTGTATCAATGATCTTCTTGCTAGAATGTAGTTAGTAGTACACCCTGACAGAGACTATAATACCATGACAAATGCATGTTTTCTCTAGATTGTATGTTGTATGACTGTAGGTAGAATTTTTATAGACTTTGATTGTTGGGGGTTTGACCGTAGTAAAGATTAATGAAGAGGTTATGATTTGACAAAGAGAGACAATGTGCCTTAAATTTTGAGGATAAGCATTAATTTAAATAAAGAGTTGAGAATTCAATATGGCAGAATTGACGATTTTGTTAGATCATTGATTTTATGAAGATTATGATATGATTGAATTTGTCATTAAAATTTGAGAAATTTAAGAAGATTATCATTATATTTATTTGATTGCAAGGTATAAATTTAAAAATTATTTTGAATATTGTATTTGAAGACTTCGTAAGTATTACATTGTTTGAGTATTGTGTGGAAAAAGAATCGAGGAATAAGATCACTAATGGATTAGTATTGAATTCAAATTTTTGGGATGAGGATTTAAATTTTATATATACGCATCGATTGGACTTAAATTAGAGGAGTAAGATGATTAATGGATTAGTGTTTGAAATTTAAACTTTTCGAATGAGATTTTTTAATATGCATTGATTGGATTTCAATTAGAGGATTGAATATTAATTTTTTGTATTCAGTTTTGGAGAATATTGTGATAAGAATGGAATTTGATTTCAAATTTGAAGATTTTTAAGAATATAATATTTATAGAATTTTGAATTTTTTTTTGAAATAGCAATATGTATTTACTTCATGATTATATAACTTGATGAATTTAAATTTTGATGGTAAATATAAAGGAATAAATAAATAGAACTATTGAAGATCTTAAATTTCGAGGACAAAATTTTTCAAAGGAGGGTAGACTTGTCACTACCACATTATGAAATAGGGGTATTTTTGTCTTATTAATTATTATAAGTATTGTGTATATTTATTTTAAATAATTGCATAATATGTGTATAGATATATATTATATTGTATAGTGTTCATTAATACATGAGTTAGTAGACTAGACCTAGATGCCCACTAGATGGAGCCCTGATCGAAATATAGTGTTATGGATTTAAATTGGAATTTGTGGGATTAATTATTTAGGGTTATAATTAATTACCGTGATTTTATTTAATTGTTGTGCCTTACCGTTGCTTCGATATTTAGAGCGCTACCCTAGCTTTTGTCTTCCAACAAATTCAACACCCTTATCCTAGACGTCCCGATCTTCCATTATGACCCTTGTGTAACTCATAAATATGCTTTCTTGTGCTTTATTTTAGTCGCACAATATTTATCGCGGACGTTTATTTTTAATTCTAAATAAATTTGACTTTGTATCCTTGTGCGTTCCAATCGAAATTGGAGACACAATCTTGACCCATTTTGTATAACCCAAATTATGATAATATTTTAATCTGAGCCCTCTATGTCCATGACACATGTGTTCTACCTAATTTTGGTCCCATGTATTTCCAATTAATTTTAGAACACCTATCGCATTAATTTTAATTAAATTGATGTAAGGACCTAACTTGACCCAAAATTAGACCCAACACCAAACCAAATCCCCATTCACACCCTCAAGCTTCGTACTAAACACCAAACATCCTTTTCATCTAATATATCACACCAAACATGGTGTTTTCCCTCATTAAATCCAAAAACCCACTTTTTGTGCAATTTTCCAATTGTTGAGGGCTTTTATACAAAAATGCAATGATGTGTCACCATCCTGTTGGTCAAGCACATGAAGAAATCAACCCTCTCCTTCTTCCTTCCCTCAGACCCGACCCCGCCGGAGTTGGCACAGTCCCCGGCCATCCCGACTGCTGCAGCCCCGACTATACCTACACCCGCCGACCGGAGCCCGGCCATCCCGACTTTCCCGGCCACAGCTCCCAGCCACCCCCACCGTTCACCTCTCCGCCTGAGCAGCAGCTCTGAACCCCCTGTCGACCCCACCTGAACCATCATCATCTTTCCCAACGCCTCACCCCGGCTCGACTTCCTCCGTTCACTCCTCGCCGAAAGCCACGCCTCCATCTTGATCGAGCAGCCTTGCCGGAGAACACCCCGGTCGCCTGCACTTCGTCACGCCGGACTGAACCTCGCCTCTCCTTCATCTCACCAAAACCGAGCAGCCCTGAGTCGACCAGAACCGCGGCTGACACCACCACCATTAACACCCCGTTCTCCTTCCATCTCGACTGAGCACCGCCTGGATCAAGCCTCGCCTGAGACCCGCGAACATCCTCCTCCTGACTTCTTCACATCCTCCTCTACCACCTCTCCTCCCTGTCATCCCCTCGCCGAGCCCCTCTACTCCGGCCATCCCTGTTCACCTCAATCATCACCTCCATCATAACCCTCATCGTCGTCAACACCATCGCATCATCATCGTCATTATCATCATCGTCGCCGGCATCGTCAACCCTGTGCGTGCCCGCGCAGGTTCGTTCCTACCCTCCTTCATGATTTTATGTACGTATGTGTATATGTATTCAAATATATATATGTATGTATTTGGTATGTATAGTATATGTATTCCAATAGTATATGTTTAATAGGTATATAATTGGTATATATATATATATACATATATAGTATATATACTCAATTAGTATACATTTGGTATATATATATTATTCATTGGTATATATATACATATATATATTGTATATGTATTTAATTAGTATATATATAAATTATAAGTAATTAATGTTATATGCTAGTTAAGACTATGCATATATTTATAGATATACTAGGTGACCCTAGTGTTATTACGGATATCCCGTATTTACATTGGCCATAAAAAATTGTTTGAAGACTGCCTTATGTACATTGACGTACTGGCGAGACCCGTGATATTTGACTGTCTGATCTTGTACAGCAATTACAGACGCGACACCCGTACAATTAGATGCACACTTGACCCTAGTTGACCAGTGCCATACCTAGCGTAGCCCTGAGTTCAGTGTATTTATGATTGTGTATTAGTGTATCAACTGATGCAATATTATTAAATGATGTCATAGGATTATTTGATTGTTCAGACAAGACTTCAGAATCAGGACATTGGTATTGCCAGCAGCAGGACCACAGGCGAGTATATTCTCTGACAGTTTTTATTATGTTGATTATCTCTATAATTCTAGTTGTATAGCGTACATGATTCTGACACTGATGTATATACGAGTTGGCATCATCAAGACCTATCACGAGGAGTCGTGATTAGAATCCATCATGCTAGCTGGGGGAAACGGAGAAATATTAATAGATTATGTGATCATACCCAACTCTACTTGCATCATAGCTCACCAACAACTCACGTCGGTGCAGCTTGACCATTACATGCCTCATAGCCTGTTACATATGATTAGCCTGACTATTGCTCGCATCATAGCTATTCGGATGGTTAGCCTGACCTTACATGAATCATAGCTAATCATATATAACAAGCCTGATCAGTCCCAAGACGATCACATGATATGCTGATGTTTCATACACTTAGCTAGATGTTCTTGACATGTATCTCTAGTAGATTGATCTAGCATCTCTACATGTTCTAGTTATTATTCTAGCATTTACTTATATTCTAGTTCATTTTTCTAGCATGCACTTGTATTTTTATTCATTGCTAGATGTCCATTGATGATGATATGCTCCAATATTCCTTTATTCCAGTACTTCATTATTTCAGTATTTCTTATTGCCAGTATTCATATCTATCTTGTATTTTTTTACACTGTGTTACAGTTTTTGTTAATATATATGGAACTGCTGTTAGTGTTTGTACTTTGCTCCAATCCTGACTGGATATTTTTTTTAGACTATGACATAGAGGACTTGTTTTCGGCATACTTGGAGATTGGATGTTATTGATTGCAGGTTAAACTATTTATTATTGTTTATACTTGTCTTATATTTTATTTGTTTTCTTCGATATCTCATCGTCCTTTAGTTTATGTGATTGAGTATTCCATATTATATTATGATATATGTGTCTCCTTATGGAGTTGGATATTTATGTGAGAGTGATTAGCTAGTATTATGACCTAGTCAGTATTCTACCGCCGATGTTGCAGCGTAGGCTGGACGTACCCACACACTCGTGCCCAAATTCTGGGTGCGGGTCATGACACAAGGGAGTATGACATCTTCGACTGTACAAAGCATCAAATGGTGATATCTCTATACTAGCCTGGTAGCTGTTATTGTAAGCAAACTCTACCAAATGGAGATGGTCTTTCTAAGATCCTCCAAAATCTAGTACACAGGTACACAACATATCCTCGGAAGTCTAAATAGTCCTCTTTGAATATCCATCCATCCGGGGGTGATATACAGTACTGAACTTGAGCTGGGTGCCCAAACTCACCTGTAAACCCCTCCAGAAATGAGAAGTGAAATGACTATCCCGATCCGAGATTATGCTGACGAAAACCCCATGTATCCTGACGATCTTCCTCACATACATCTTTGCCAGCTTCTCCGTAGACAAACCCAGCTTGAAAGACAAAAAGTGGGCCGACTTGGTCAACCTGTCAACGATGCCCAACTTGCGTCTTTTCCTCCTGGAGTTCGTGGAAGTCCGGACACAAAATCCATAGTAATGTGCTCCTACTTCCACTCTGGAATGGGCAATGGCTAAAGTAAACCACCTGGCCCCTATCTCTCGACTTTCACCTGCTGGCACACTAAGCATCTGGATACAAACTGTGCCACTTCCTTCTTTATGCCATACCACCACACACTCTCTTGCATATCACGATACATCTTGTTGGCACCTGGATGCATGGAATACTGAGAGCAATGCACTTTTTGCAACACCTTCTCACGTAGCTCCCCACTAGGCATATATAATCTAAAACCATGCCGCAAAGATCCATCCACAGCAATGGTGAAATCATCCTCCAATTATGCTCTCACCTGAGCTTTGATGATCCTCAGAGATAAATCCTCATACTGGGCTGCCATGATCCTGTCCATCAACTCTGAGTGTATCTGCAACCCCCACATCTGCATAGCAAAACCAGGAACTATCACTTCAATGCCTAAGCTCTCCAAGTCCTTCACCAAATACCAATCCTGTGTCAACAACATAGTTACCAAATACCTGCTCAAGACATCGACAACTATATTGGCTTTCCCAGGATAGTACTGCAAAGATATGTCAAAATTCTTCATCAGTTCCAGCCAACGACACTGCCTCATGTTCAACTCATTTTGAGTGAAAATGTACTTCAAGCTCTTCCTGTATTAGCCTGCTAGACCCAAGAAACTCCTGATCTCTGCCACTGAACTTGGGGTCTTCCAAGACTCCACTGTTGTGATCTTCTTTGGATCCACTGAAATTCCATCACCAGTCATAATATGTCCTAAGAACTCCATATTGTCCAGGAAGAACTCACACTTGGACAGCTTCCTATACTGCTTCTCCTTCCTCAGCACATCAAACACATACTCCTCGTGCTCCTTTGGTGTCTTCGAGTATATGAGTATGTCATCGATGAACACCACCACAAACTTGTTAAGGTACTGGTGGAATTCCTCGTTCATCAAATTCATAAATACCGTCGGGGTATTAGTTAACCCAAATGGCATCACCATGAACTCATAATGGCCATACCGAGTCCTAAAAGCAGTCTACGGAATGTTCTCGGGCTTCACTTTCACCTGGTGGTAGCTTGATCTCAAATCTATCTTAGAAAATTCCTTGGTGCCACTCAACTGATCGAACAGGTCATCAATTCGTGGCAACGAATATTTATTCTAGATAGTGAGATTATTTAATGCCCTGTAATCGATGCACATGCACACTGATCCATCCTTCTTCGGTACAAACAATACCGAGGCTCCCCACGGTGAAGAATTGGTTCTGATAAACTCCTTATCCTGTAATTCATCCACTTGCTTCTTCAGCTAAACCAGCTCGCTGTTGTTAACTTTATAAATATGATGTAAAATTGGTTCTTCACCTGACACCAAGTTTATAGAGAACTCAACCTCTCGATCGGGGGACAATCCTGGTAATTCCTCAGGAAATATATCCAAGAACTCTGCTATCAACGGATGCGGCAATACCTTGTCTTCCACCATAGCTCCACAAATAATGCCTTCTCTCTGCTCTGCAGCTCCTTTAGCAAACTCAAACTCTGGCTCTCCTGGCAGGCTAAACAAAACTCTACTTCCTCTACAATCTATACTAGCATGCTGCCTACTCAACCAATCTACCCCGAGTATAATGTCATAGCTTGGAAGTGGCATTACAAGTAGACACGCACTTATCTCCTGGCCTCCCAGAGTAACTTTTTGATCCTTTAAAATATCACTAACCAGGATAATGCCTCCCCCGGTCATGATCTTGTAAGTCCTAAGCAGACTCAGCTACCAAACGATGCTTCAGAGCAAAAAAAATTAATACAAAACTATGGGAAGCACTACTATCAAATAAAGCTAAAGCTAGAATAGAATCAAGAAGAACAGAACCTGCGATGACATCTCCGGTGGGCTCGACCTCCTCGACTGTCATAGCAAAAGCTCGTCCCTGGCATGCACCTCCCTGATGCTTGTGCTGGGCATAATGCTGCAGCTGGGTCGGAAGCGGCGGTCCCCTCGGCTGTACTACATGTAGCCTCGCCTGTATTCTTGGAGCTGGAGCTGCTCCCTGAACTGCACGAGGAGGGTTGGAAGGACACTCTCTTAGCTGATGCCCCTCGGTACCACAATACAAACAAACTTCCAACCTCTTTCTGCAACTACCCAATTGTGGCCGAAATTCTTGCAGTAGTGGCAGGAAGCTTATTGCTGTTGCTAAAAAGGCCTGGACTGGAAATGAGGACACTTAACAGTCACTGTGCTGCTATTATCTCCCTAGAAAAGAATTACGATCTCTCTTGGGTTTCAAGCCCAACTCTCGCTCAACCTTGTGTGCCTCTATAATTATCTCCGAATAGGTCTCATAAAAAGACAGAATGAGGATCTTCACTTCCCAGTTCAAACCTTGGCAGAAATGGATCGTTCAAACCTCTGGCTCCCGCACAAAATACTCCAAAAATTGGCTCAGCCTACCAAACTCTACGGCGTTCTCCTCTACAGACATGCTCCCCTGAGTAAGGCTCTCAAATAGCCTCCCCAAGTCCAATCTGTCTGCTCGAGCAAAGAACTTTTTCTTGAATAGGTCCTTGAACACCTCTCAAGACTGCCCTGTATCAGCAAAAAGTGGCTCATTCCTGAACTAAATACGGGCGATGTCGAACAGCTGAAGTCCTACTGCCTCAACCTTTAGATCCTTAGCAAGACGGGACACCCTCATGAGACGCTCAATATCCTCGAGCCAATCATAAGCGTAGACGATGCCCTCAGTCCCCTTGAAGACCCGAGGTTCCAGCTTCTTAAAGTCCTGAATATTACCCGACCAAAGTTAGGTAACCTACGGAACAACCTGTTGCTGGATCGGAACTCCTCTCTCTACTGCAGCAAGGGCAAGCAGATGAGCATTCTCAATATCTTGCCATAAAACATCGGTCTGCCTCTGGTGTGCCTCGGACTGGGCCCTATGAGCCTCCATAATCTCGTAAAATAATGCGAACACCTGAGTCGCATCTGACGGTACGAGAGGTGGAGGTGGAATTCCCTCAGATACAGCCAAAATAGTCCTCTGAGCTGGAGGTGGACCCCCGAACACAGCTAATACGCCAATCACCAGAGAAGTGATTGGTGCAGGCCCTCGGGAAGTCGCAGAGCTCTCAGAAAAAACTCCCACAGTTGTAATCTAGTCTTATGCGGCATCCCGAGGCAAAACGAAAGGAAAGAATCAATATGGCACATGTTATAATGCATTCAAAGAAGGACAATGAAAGATCAAACATCAATATCAAGGAAGAACAGTTGAACTGAATCAAAAGAGTTTTTCCTAGATATGATTGATTATTCTCAGCCTATAGCCTATATCCTATATCCTGAAACAGGCTCGTAATAGTACATAAATAAGAGCACCACTATGAAATTACACTAATTGCGACCTCGAAGACTTGCATGGACCACCACTAAAAATGTGTCATAACCCGCACCCGATGTAGGAGCACGAGTAGTGAACAACTCCCAGCCTACGCCGTAGCATCGACGTTAGAACATTGTTTGGATAATCTATCTATCTAATAATCAAGATATAAATATGCCACCAATGTAATAAGAATACACTCAATCACAGATCTATAAGATGGAACAACACACGATTATGATAAAAGAATAGAAGAGTCACAATACAGCTCAAGAGACAAATAATATCCAATGAGTCAAAGAAATACTAATAACAAAGCTGGAGACAAATCCAGTACAAAGAATCTAACTACTGTGCTACGAGTCTTGGGTCATCTATCTCAGTCGGGATGAGACCCTCCTGAGCCAAGGTCTCTTGCTCTAAGCCTACGATATTTTGAAGCCCGTAACGAGTGGGGTACCACTCCTCAGTGTCATCTGGGAAAATATATCCAGTCAGAAAATGAGCAAAGTATATCTCTAACAGCAGTTCTAATAAATGATATAAAATATGTAACAGAAAATAAAGTGAATATACAAGATATAATATAAAGATAAAAGAGATATGCAATAAAAAAATACTAGAAATAAATACAAGAATGCGCATCATAGGAATGAACAAGAAATTCTACTACTAAGTGAGTGAGTACTAGCTTTAACATATGATCAGCTTGGGAACTTACACAAGGATTATGGCCTGGTTAATCATACGTGCGGTGTATGATTAACACTATTCAAGGAACAAGACTTGCACAAGGAGGGTATGATCACATATCTACACTATATACTCTCCGCCCCCGACTGGTTTAGTGGATCCAATCATGGTATGTTATGACACATAATTTTCTGGGTAGGTAGCAAGTCTCCCCAAGAATCGATGTCTGTACATATACAAGAAAAACAAGGAACAAGGCTTGCACAAGGTACACCATAAATACCAAGGAATAACATCTCATGACAATATCCGGATATACCAATCCTTGTAACCATCGTGTAAAGAAATCAAGGATATCTATAATAAATACAAGAGACATAGTGGATATCATAAATAAAAAATTATTAGAGATGTACTCGCCTGAAATCTGGTAAACAGTATCAAAGATATCCGCTACGGTACCTTGAAGACCTAAATATAAAATATTATATCAATACAAGGTTTTGGAATGAAAATAAGTTAAACTAGTCAACTTTTAGGAAATAAAGCCATTTCTAAGTCAAAATAGTCAAACTAGGTCAACTATAGGTCAAACTAGTCAAACTAGCTATTTCTAGGTTGTATGAGTCCATCTCTAGGATATTGGGTCCATACACTATGTAACTAGGCCATACTAGCTATACTAGGATACTAGAAAATCAACAAGATACCGTATCATAAGATACGCAATTTATTAGATATGAAATTATTATAATATGAATAAAAAACAACAATATATAATACTCCTAACTAAACTAATACTAAGTGGATACCTTGGCTTTGAACCAAAAGCGGTATCACACCACCTACACTCCCATCTTGATGTGCAAACCCGATACCTTGAGTAAAATTTAATACCTTGACATTACCTTGGTATCTCAAGGTAATTCAATATCTAACTTATAACTACTACCCATACACCTCACTATACATTAATATGTATTAATATGTATTAAACTAATAACAATACTATACTAAACTATATACTAACATACCCCTTGATGTTCAATACCCGTACTTAAGATATCTCACTCTCATTACCTTGGTGTACCCTAAGGTAATCTAGAAATAATGCTAACTAAAATTAACCAGTACTTATGTATATATAAATCTCATATATAATATATACCAACTTATTTACAATATATACGTAAACTACTAGCTTATTAATATAAACTAAATAATCTCTCTCTATATATATATATATAATAATAATAATAATAATAATAATAATAATAATAACTTACCAACTTACTGGCTTATCAAAGCCACAGCTTATTGAAACCACTGTTGCCGCTGCTTACTGCCGCTGCTGCTGCTTACTGCCGCTGCTTCTGCTGCTTGCTGCTTCTTTTGCTTACTGCTGCTGCTTCTGCTTCTGCTTCTACTGCGGCTTCTGCTGCTGCTTCTGCTTCTGCTTTTCAGTGCTTCAGCTGCTGCTTTTTAGCTGCTTCTCTCAGCTTCTCATTGCTTTTCTCTCACTGCTTTCCATTGCTTTTATCCCTGTTTTCTATTGTTTTATTCACTATATTCCATAGTTTCTTCTTCCCTCAAGCTCTCACACACACACACACACACACACACACACACACACATATATATATATATATATATATATATATATATATATATATCACCATATTAGAGAAGCACATGAACTCCTACTCTCCCATGATCACCAATACATCAACAAGAATTATAGATCAAACATATAAATATATAAACACATATATGTCACATAATAATTATAATTACAATATTTATAATATCTATAATTGAATTAAATTGCAAAGAACAACACGTGAAGTTCATCGCACCCGTAGCACACTAGATCTATGATACGCTTGCGATACGACTCCACCACACAACTAAATATATCTCGAAGGATACAAGCAAGGGTAAAATCATAATTATGAATAATACGAAGGGCTAACTACTCATCTACGTGTCCGTGTCAAAATATGACATGCTCAAACCCCCTGTGTCAGAAGAAAACCCCTAAATCAACCCGTATCTCCAAATTGTCAGGATACAGCCTACACGTATCCAATTGTGGACACGATACTAGCCATACACAATCAAACACATGTCAATTTGGTCTAATTAACCTATTGACAAATACAAGATGGGTCAATCTCGGAATTCTCCAAAATTTGACACAAAATACCGCATAACTTTGTCCATAGACCTCCTATGAACCTAATTCTAATTCCTATGGGTAGCCTTAGCATATGGGTGGTTCCTAATGATTAAAACACATATTTAGAGTCTAATTAGGGAAAAAAACTGAATTATACCTATTGGAAGATGGATTCCCAATGAAACCTCCAAATTGAGTAAAAATAGCCTTCAACTTGTAGATCCTTGCTCCTCCTTGTAGATCCTTGCTTCCTCCTTGTAGATCCTTGCTTCCTCCTTGTTCTAATAGCCTCCAATGATGATTTAGGAAGGAATTGGAAATAATTTTGGATAGAATTTGATGTGAGAATGAAGAAATTTGGATGAGGAAATTCTAGATCTAGATTTGAAATGAAAGTGAAGAGCGATTTGAAATGAAAGTGAAGAGAGAGAAAATTTCCTCCATTAATATATGGCCGGCCACATTCCCCCTTCCCCAAGCTACTATGAAATGTTTAGAATACCCCTTGGGGCTTGTCATGAAGAAAATAATAAAGGAAAGAAGGTTCTAGTCTAATTGGTTTAACTAATTAATTCTTCTCCTAATGATTGGGCTTATTATTGGGCTCAATTCTAACTAGAATTAAATATTGTTTCATGGATCTAATCTAAACTAGTTAGGTCCATTAACACAAGTCCAAAATAATATACTAACATCTAACAATAAATAAATAATACAATAAATAAATATTCAATATGCACAATATTTAATTAATTATAAAATGATCAAAATACCCTTTCCTAGAAAATATGGTAGTGACAGGGTCCTCTGTCTGAGCTAGTTTGATTCTATCTACTAAAGTTGAGTGAATCTGTATGCTAGCCTGAATTTATGTAATCTGTGGAAGTACTATCTCGATACCCATCTCTCGTAAGTCTTCTAGAATGTGCCTCTGGGTAGTCAACATAAATTCTCTACCCCTTCTGCTAAGTGCATCAGCTACTACATTAGCCTTGCTTGGATGGTACTAAAGTTCCACGTAGTAGTATTTCAACAACTCTAGCCACCTTTTCTGCCTTATGTTCAGGTCATTCTGTGTGAACACATACTTCAAACTCTTATGATCTGTGAATATTTCTACTCGATCACCATATAAGTAGTGCCTCCAAAGCTTAAGTGCAAACACTACTACTGCAAGTTGCATATCATGAGTTGTATAGTTCTTCTCATGATCTCTAAGATGTCGAGAAGCATACGCTATCACTCTTTCTTGTTGCATCAAAACATATCCAAGTCCTTTACCAGATGCATTACAATACATTGTGAATCCTCCGGAGCCTGCTGGAAGAGTAAGGATTGGTGCGGCGATTAACTTCTTCTTTAACTCTTCAAAGGCTATTTGACATTCTGCTGTCTACACAAATTTAACTTTCTTATGCGTCAATTGAGTCAATGGTGCCGAGATCTTAGCAAAATCTGACACAAATCTTCTGAAGTATCCTAACAAGCCTAAAAAACTATGCACTTCTGTTACTGTCTTTGGATTGGCCATTTCTCTACTGCTTCTACCTTCTTGGGATCAACTTAAACTCCTGCTCCAAAAATAATGTGTCTAAGATAGTATATGCGATCCAGCCAGAACTCACACTTACTAATCTTTCCATATAACTGGTGCTCCCTTAAAGTTTGCAGAACTATTTTGAGATATTCTTCATGCTCCTCCTTATTTCGAGAATATACTAGGATGTCATCCATGAATACTACCACAAATTGGTCTAAGTAAGGCATAAAAATATGGTTCATCAAGTCCACAAATATCGCTGGAGCATTAGTCAGTCCGAATGGCATAACTAAGAATTCGTAATGCCCATATCGTGACCTAAATACTGTCTTTGGTATGTCCTGCTCACGAACTCGCACATGATGATATCCTGATGATAAATCTATCTTGGAGAAGACTCTTGCTCCACTTAATTGGTCAAATAAATTATCAATCCTTGGTAATGGGTACTTGTTCTTTACTGTTACTGCATTCAACCTTCTATAATCCATGCACAACTGCGTCGATCCATCCTTCTTCTTCACCAATACCGCTAGTGCTCCCCATGGTGATGCACTGGTCCGAATAAACTTCTTTGACTTCAGTTCTTCTACGTGTCGATATAACTGATCAAATTCTGATAGCGACATAGGGTACACCTTCTGGGATACTGGTTTTACTCCTGGCATCAACTCTATACTGAACTCTACTGCTCTTACTGGGGGTAATCTGGGAAGATCATTGGGAAAGGCATCCATGAACTCTTCAACTATCTTGGGCAGCGGGTTTGCTTCCCTTGCTACTGTTGTGACTCCTCCCTTATGCTGGTCTCTTGCTATTCTGCTAAGGACAAACTCTTCTAGACCAGGAATTCTAAATAACACTCTACCTTCACGATAATCTATCATTGCACGACTGTCTCTCAACCAGTCCATGCCTAAGATAATGTCAAAGTTACCCATAGAAAACTTGATCAAATTTGTAGTTAATAAATGCCCTCATACTATGACTGGACATGCTAGGCACACCCTACTAACTTCTACGATCCCATTGCCAGTGAGTATATTAAGCCTCAATGGCAATGCCTTAAACATTAATCTAATACATGTCGCATATTATGCAGATATAAATGAGCGCGAAGCTCCATAGTCAAATAAAGCAATGGCAGGAAAGGTTGTAAGGAAAATATTACCGGCCACTACGTCGTCCGACGCCATTGCTTCCTCTAAAGATAAGGTGAGTGCCTGCCTTTAGCCTTGTTGAGCTTCCTGCTACTGTCTTCCTTGCTGCCATAGTTGCGGCACCTGCTGATTCTGTTGTTGTTGCCTGTAAAATTAGGCCTGTATCGGCAACGGATGCTGAGTCAAAGGTCATGCTTCTACTGCTGGTCCTCCTTGTTGTATTGGCCTTAGAGATGGCAATGCAAAAAATTATTGTACTGGCCCTCCTGGCCTCCGCATTAATGGGTACGTGGCAATCTTGTGATCAACGCTCCCACATCTCAAATATAGTCTGTTAGTTGCCCGATAAATATCTCGGGTATGACCACCTTTGTCACAGTAGGTACAATCTGTCGGGGCTCCCCGTCGTTGTTGTTGTTGCTGCTGCTGCCTCGGCTGCTGTTGCTGAGTTGGTACTGTCACTGTCGAAACTACCTTCCTCCGCCATTATGAATCATGGATATGAACGCCAGGTGATATTGCTGACGTTCGGGATACTGGTCCTCCCACATTGTTATGTCCATGAGGCCTCTTCCGATCCACTCTTCTTGATGCCATCCTCTGAGAAGTAAGCTCAACCCTCTTCGCTGCTATCAATACCGTCTCGAAGGTCTGGTAGTCGTGCACCTCTACCATGTGCAAGATCTCTAAGTGAAGTCCCTGCTGGAACCTCATTGCTCTCTCTAACTTTGTTTCCACTATAGTTGGAGCAAAAATCCTAAGTCGACAAAACTCTGCCGCATAGCCGTCTACTGTCCTTCCTGCTTGCTTGATGTTAATGAACCTTTGTTGCAACTCACACTGAACCACAATCTCAAAGTACTTCATCCTGAATCGGGTCCTGAAATCCTTCCATGAAATAGGATGTCTCTGTTCTACCTCCATCGTAGCCCACCAATCTCTCGCCAGATCTTGGAGTTATAAGCGAACCAAGTCAACTTATTTCTCGGCCAAAACTTTAGCCGCTGTCAGAATGGTCTTAAGATCTTGGAGCCAATCGTCTGCCATGATTCTGTCCTCCATACTATAAAAATACCTGGGTTTCAGTCTACAAAATCTAATAGATGCCCCAGAATCTAGTCTCCTGCCTCGTTTTAGGGCCGTCTGCAACCCTTGGTTTAACATGACATTTTGTTCCTGCTGCTGAAGCTGTTGTTGCTGTTGTTATTGTTGTACCACCATCTGGTATAGTTGGGCAGCCAATAATCCATGGATAATCTCTAGCAAGGCCGGTATATCTAATACTGCCGACACTATGGGAGGTACGGGGACACCTAGAGCCTGCTGCTCTATCCCATTTATTGTGGGTTCAACTCGGATCCTTGGCTGGGGTTCCACAGTATTTTGCTCCACTGGAAACTCTGTCTCTCTTGTTGCTGCAACATTGGAAGAAGGAGAAGCTCTAAAGAAAATTATAAGAAACATCAAGAATAGGACAAGTCATAATAAGGAAACAATTAATCTGGAAGAATTCAAACAGAGTATCGAAGAGGACGAATTTAGGATTTCAAGAAGGATCATGTTTGATTGAGACTCCTATGACCATGACACCCCACAAGTCTGAAGAACAGACCTGTATGGGCTACCACTAAAATCTTGTCACACTCCTGTACCAGAATATGGAGACAGACATGGCCAGCTACCCCGTACTAGGTACTATACGTCGTACGGTGATCATGGCTGTAAAAGACATGGGGGTGCATGCTACAATAAAGTCTTTTATGGTCAAGAAATTCTATGTCTCAATCATTCAAACAAGAAACAGTAAGCATAAAGCATATATGATAAGCAATAAGGCATCCCAAACACTTTCTTAAAATGTTCTGGAGTCCAACTGTGCAAAAATAAGAAGCTGGTAGAGTAACAAGAGTACATGACAATGATCAACTATAGTCTGATTTAATACAATCATGTAAGAAAAACTAATGTCCAGAAGAGCCGACTAACATGTGCCGGTGGCTAAACACCAAAAAGGAGTAAATTTGCAAGACAAGCAGGGAAACAAAAAACTCACTCGCTATCCTGTATGACCATAGTCCTGGTGCGCGCCATGAGTTTGGGGAGAGAACGCTGGATCCTCAGGTGCTGGCTCGAAACTTGGCCATGCAAAACCAGTAGGATTAGACCCCAAATAGCAAGTACCATAAAGGAAGCACGAAACGGAGAAACAAAAACTCAAGGAAAATATATAATAATACACAGGTTCAGTGTCGTAACTTAGGTCCATGGTATATCCTAGCGCTAAGGCCCAACCCAACAACCAAAGAAGGATATGGGTTGAACCATCACACTATGACAATCCACTTTCCTAGGCTACTAGCTGAATAAATACAATCACAACCAATTCTATTTCTCCCTAAATTGGCCAATAACTTATACGGCTCACTATTTTGTGGAGACTGAGGCTATCTCAGAATAATGCATAATAAGTTTCCTCAGATCATGCCAGTGCTAAACGTGAGCTAACCGATATAATATAATAAAATAGGCACTTGCAGGATGCACCAGTCCACTGTAGGGCCACTGCGCTAAAAATACAGTATTAGCGGTTCCAGTATTCCTATATTGAAATAGTGGCTCAACATAATAATAGTCAGATAATGCACTCCACTAAGGCAGACGATATACAGTATCTATGGTGGCCATCCCATAACGCACTTAGAATGAATCTCTGTGGAAATGTTCGTTGGCATGGTCTCGGAAAACCGTTCCCTCCAAATGTTACTACCACTTTTAGTTACTTAATTAGCCCTATGTCGTGTTTGAAATCTCAAGGCGTGGCACATAAGAATTTTACTTAAGATATCATACAAAGTACTGTCACGCTAGATACGAATCCGTGGAAGTCAAATCTGGATTCACCCAAGCGTGTATGCAACATTCATACCATTAATATCCTAGCCACACTTTGGTAGTTTGACTCACTTATTATGCCCGTGCTAGGAAACAATGTACATATATATAATATCGTACGTTCAGGGATTTGGAGGCATTCTCGATGCATAACCCAAATATAATCACTTAACACATGACATGATGTGTCGCTCCTCAGCGTACATAAAATTATAAATAATAATCAGACAATAGTGGTATCAGTATAGATATAATATTCGAGTCCAATTACCAATTATAGATTGGGTAGTAAGTCAGAAAAATATTCAATCAAAACAAGCAAGGCAACATGAGTCTCTAGGCTGCATGAAGTCAGTTCGCATGAAGTCAAGCCATATGGACCACTTGGCCGTATGCCCAAGGTTAAGTCTACTCCTTGGGACAAGTGTCAAAGTGACAGTCAAATAAATAAACTGTCAGTGATGAGACATAAAGTGACTGATGTGACAAGTCATAAAGTGTGTCAGGAAGAAAAGATAAAACTATAGAAAATAAGTGCCGACAGTTCAGAGTCATGCATCCAAGAAATAGTGGTCGCATGCTTTCCAGGCTACATAGGTGTCGGTGACGCATAGGGTTTAATGCCGCATGGAGTCCTCTACCGCATGGAGTTCTCTAGGACTTAGAAAACTTTTCATTCGATCCATGAGTGAAAGCATAAGGTGTTCAAGGATACTGTGCAAATCAACAGTCATGCGTCAACAAGATGGACGCATGCTGTCAGTATGCGGCAAGATTTTTGGCCGCATAACCCTTTCGGGTCGCATGGCACTCTCATCCGCATAGCTCACTAGCCGCATGAAGACTTTGTCTTCTCCAACAGCAGGTTCAGCTATGTCATAAAAGCTCCAAAAATTAAAATCTTGTTTTGTTCATAGAATACTTATTTTAAGTCCAAGTCTGGTGAACCAAAAGCCAAAATGCTCTAAATTGAAAGATCTATCATGTAGCAAAAAATGGTTTTCAAAGGCACAAGTTTAATAGATCAAAACCAAGAAAAACTAATAAAACTCATAAAAATCTAAGATAGAAATATAGATCTACACTAATCCATCCATCAAAACAAAAAACTCTATGAACTAAAAGTGCTTAGAAATACATAATAAACATAATGGAACAATAATATGGAGGGGTTCTCCATTTCTCATGCAATATGTACTTGCCTATAGAAATGAGAGAGAAAACTAAAGAAAGAGGAAGTAATGAAGAAGTGAAGAGAGTGAGAGAAAATGTTGGGTTATATATGGTAGGCTTTGAGTGTTGAACCAAAGTTTCTCATGAGTTAAACCAACCCACAAAATAAACCATGACCCAGTTAAACCAAAGAATGGGTTAGTCTCCATACACAAGCAACCATGACAAAATAAAATATATTCTAAATACGTATATCAGGAATAGGGAGTGACAACCGGAGTGCTCTAAGTATACTTAGATGGCCTTTTCAGTCCTGCTCTCCTGTATTCTTATTTTGGGGTGTGACAAAGTTTTAGTGGTGGCCCATGCAGGTGTAGTTTTTATAGATATGTGGGGGTTATTGGTGTTGCTAGATTTCTTAATCCTAAAACTGTTCCCCTTGATCCTTAGTCATTTATCTCCATCCCTGATTCTTGATATATTATCTGCTTATTCGTTGATCGATCCTGTTCTTCGATTGACTATTGTATCCTTAACTTTCAGGGGCATTATTCCTATTACTATCGGCCAGATGGATTGAGTGCAGCTCGATGAGGGACAGCATTTGGGAGCCCCGTGTATTCCTGGAGATTGGCTTCAGCATTCAGGTTTAGAGTCTAGAGTAGATCCCGAGGCAGATCGGCTAGCAGTACCGGACTAACAGGAAGCACCTATGTACCCAGTTCAGCCAGACCAGCCAGAGGGTATTCTCCGAGCATTGATGGATGTTCTTCGAGGTTTCATGATCACCCAACAGCACCAGAGTGACGTACACACTCAGTCGGTCCAGACAACGTTAGAGCGAGGTGGTTCTCAGATCTATAATCTTACGACCAGCTTCTGACGTCTCAGTCCTCCGTACTTCAATGGTAGATAAGACGCGATTTCCTTCGATGCTTGGCTGCAGGACACTGAGGCCATCTTAGAGGCAGCAGGGATTCCGGCTAGAGAGCGTGTAGTAGTAGTGAGCCTATAGTTGTTGGACTTGGCTTATGACAGTTGGGCAGCGCAGGAGGTTTCTCTCACAACACTGATTCTATGGGCAATTTTTACTGATTGATTCTAGGCGAGGTATTTTGACACGGTAGTGTGTTACCAGCTTCAGCAGAGGTTTAACAACCTTAGGAAGGAGGACAGGACCATCGACGGTTATTCGACGGAGTTTGTGAGACTTAGTCCTTTGCACCCACTTTGTTAGTGACCGAGGTAGAGAGGGCTGGGAGGTCCAGCAGGTACTCCATTTAGAGATTATTTTGGCGGTGGAGCAGCATGACTTTCAGACCTTTGATGCGGTGTTGCGAACAACCATGAGGTATGAGTACACTTCGCTGATGATTACAGATCAAGTTAGAAGCCACAAGAGGCCCAATATTTCTGGAGGATCAACAACCCAGTCATCAGCACAAGCTCTAACAGTTCGATCTCTGACGATTGGATCCTTGAGGAGGACTGTATCATCTTAGCAGTCTTCCCAGACGTGTCCTCAACAGAGGCAGTCAACTTCTTCTTCTTCCAGTAGTTATTTCTATTGTAAAAAACCTGGGCATATAGTATCAGAGTGTCGTAGGGCACATAGATTGTGCTTGGTATATGGGGCATCAGAGCACATGGTCGGAGCATGTCCTAGGAGGAACCATAATGGATCATCATCAGCCCAGTCAGCAGTTCGGTCAGCAGCACTGCAGTACAGGGCACGAGTACCAGTGCAACAATAGGTTCGGAGGCCTTTGCCTCCATAGGCTTAGGTATTCCAGCGGAGGCTGTAACAGTATGCACAGGCCCAGGCACAAGCGGGGCCTAGAGATCCGCAGCAAAGGAGACTAGTACCCCGAGGGCAAGGTCGAGCCTTCTTGCCATCGATGGAGGAGGCTTTGGCAGCAAGAGAGGTAGTAGCAGGTACCATTCTCGTATATTTTTATTCATCTTCAGCTTTATTTTATTCTGGTGCATCATATTCATTTATATATGCACGCTTTGCGATACGAGTTGGATTGGAGTTTGAGTCCTTACCTGTTAGATGAGAATAATACCTGTTTGCCTGTATACTTATTCGTATACCCGTATCCTATCTTAGCCCGTGCATGTGATTGATTGTTAGCTTACCAGTTATATCTGTTATTGTTTCTTTTCTGCTTTATTGTTCTTGCCCAGGTAATTTTATGCTCACATGAATTTCCTTCTTGTTTTCAGTTTCGTGCTTGCTTTCTTTGATTTTTCTTGTTAGTTGATTTTGGATCCTTATAAAAATTCTGAGGACAGAATTTTTCTAAGGAAGGGAGAGTTGTGAGACTCGTCTCACAGTATTCATATTTTATGCGGATACGTATTTTTGTGCCATTTATTATATTTTATTGGATCTCGAGGTAGCTCAAAAATTCTCAAAAATTGAAACTTTACTACTTGATCGGTATACCGACGGTATACTACAATATGTCGACAGTATACTGCCCGACAGATATTTGTTTTACTTTTCAAGATATTTTTGAGAACTTATCTATAAATAGTACTTGAGTTTTATTTCTTTTCTCTTTATTTCTCTCCTCTTCACCCTTTATCTCACGATCTTGGAGCTTGGTCTTGATACCTGGAGTGTAGTTTCTGAATCCATTCGTGGTGGTGGATTAGAAGGTTTAGGCTCGAATCTTGCTTTAGGCAAGTACACCTTGCCGATTTTGTGAACTTCTTTTGCTTTCTGTCATTTTACTTTCCTGGAGCTTTGGTTATTGGTTTTTAGCTTAGACTTGCTTTACTATTATTGTTCATCACATATTTTCTAGCCTTTTAACCGTCTCAATTTTAATTTCTGGTAGAATCTTATCCCATCTTTTTTTTATAACTCGGTAACAGAAACGGTGCCGGAGTTGTGACCGTGAGATTTAGTCCATATTGTGATATGAGACTTACCACTAGACTTGATTCCTTGTTTGACTTGGTTCTGGTAATTTTTGAGATTTGATTTGGATTTCAAAAATCAGACTTGACTTGACTTTAACCATATTTATCCTTGAAAACCGGCATACCGACGGTATACTACAGTATGCCGACGATATACAGATTTTGACCAACTTCGATTTCTAGACATTTTCTGTGAACCTTATCGGCATACCGACGGTATACTACAGTGTACCGACGGTATACCGATCCTTGCCGACATCGTTAACCGACTTCTGAATATTTGTCTTGGCCGGCATACCGATGGTATACTACAGTATACTGACGGTATACCGATTTATGGAACTTTATTTTCTAGAACCCTTCTTGCCTACTTGGAATGGCATACCAACGGTATACTATAATGTACCGATGGTATACCGATTTATTGGAATCCAGAACTTGTTATGTTTTTTCTATCTCTGGACCGGTATATCAACGGTGTACTGGACTATACCGACGGTATAACGATCGTGCACTTTCTTTAGGAATTCTTGGTTTTTCGTGATTTTCTTATGATACTTCAGGCTTTTGTTTGGACATGCGATGACTTGACTTGACTAGACATGAACTTTGATGGCTTCAGATGACTTAACTTGACTTGGCTTTACTCAATTTAATACGGCATTGCCCGGCTACACGTGATGACATGATTGACTGGACTTGACTTGGCATGAATTTACATGGCTTCATCGGACATGGCTTGACTTGGTTTTACTTGGCTTCATCTGGATTGACATGGCTTCACATGGTTGACATGGTTTCACTTGGCTTCACCTGGATTGACATGGCTTCACTTGGCTTTACCTGGCTTCACTTGGTTTTATATGGCTTGGTTGTTGTCGTGGCTTACATGAGTCCATTTGTGTAATGTATATTAAACTTGTTTATATTACTATTTGAACTTTTTTTTGCATTATGTCTAGGATGAATTTTGCAGAATGCCATACCCAGATTCATACAAGAAACTGTTAGGGGTTAATAATTAGAGATTCACTTATTATATGGCTAGAAATTTTCCTAGATTGCTCGCAGTCCCGGTTATTCATACAGTTAGCTTGTGGAGTATCCCGTGGTTTATATTGTGGAGTATCTTGAGGAGTATTCGGTGCTGGTTTTTGCGTATGGATATCTCGGACAGACTGCAGGGGCATGCGATCAAAAGGAACCCTAGTATCACGTTGCACTATAATTGTTAGTAATTAGGATTGTAATAACCCTAGTTAGTTAAAGTATCAAGCTATACTTATATGATTTATAATAATTGATAGATGATGGTTAGTCCAGGCTTTACATGATCACACCTTTATTTTCTATACTTGCTATTCTATTTGCTCATCAGTTCATGATATGTCTCATTGCAGGTTTACAGTATTTTCTGTTATTATCCAGAGATCTTTTACATTCAGTCTTTACTTTCAGTATTTGTATTGCTTGTGTTGTTGGTTTAAGTTTCTAGATTGGCTTCCTTTGTGGTACTTGCTATTTAGTGTCTGACCCCACTAGTTTTGCATGGCTAGATCTAGTAGCGGCATCAAAGGATCTTACGTACTTTCCTGAGGATGGTGACCACCAAGAGCACCAGAACACTTGAGTGGGTTTTCTTACTTCCCTACTATGATGTACATTCTATTTTTTGTTGGTATTTAGCTACCGAGCACATGTTTAGCTCATGTTATGTTTTGATCTATTAGCCTCCGGGCAATAGCATGATAGACATCCTAGGGTTGATCATATATGACTCAGATTTGGGCTAGTTTATTCATTCTGTGTTTACTAGCATCATGATCATCTGTATATTATAGTTTAAGATATTTACTATTATACTTCAACTAATCTTATATCTTGTTATTATTCTTGTTGTTCTTATGATTGACACTAGGGTTTGTTGGACCTAAGCTTACTGATGGTTTGTAGTAGTGACCCCTCATATTTTACAGCTTCACCGTATATGCAGAGTACTAGAGTGCTCTAAGTATACGTAGCTGGCCTTGTTAGTCCTGCTCTCCAGTATTCTGGTTTTGGGGCATGGCAAGTTTCATCAGAGAGCAAGCTTGTTTGCGTTAATCTGTGAGTGTCAACTACAACATAAGGATCAAACATAGAGCAGACTATAAAGTTTTGCTTGAATCTCTCTTCCTGGCCTATGTTCCACTATCTTTGATCTACCTCGTGATTAATAATCTCAAAGCAAGATCCGAATAAGATGGAGAACTTCCATACAAGTCTTCTCAAGACAACTTTTAACAAATATGAGAAGCCTGACAGGCAACACTTCAATATTTGGATGAGGAAGAAACTTTTTATCCAATATTGGATGAGTTTAGGCCAACTATCCAGAATGGATGATGCCCAGAATATGGGAGATGGGATACGCCGATAGTGTATGAAGATTACAACTTATGTAATAGAGGACGAGAGGTCTCTCAAGAAGTATCTAAAGTAAGATGAAAAGAAGATCATGGAATTTGTGCGCATGACTCATTGTGTAGGTAGCCTCTTTGCTCCAATATCTGTGTGGCAGTATCTATACATGTATCGGTGTATGGATGATGCCGTAGTATATGCACATAGTCTCTGAACGATAACATTTACACAGTTGTTCATGCGTATTAGTTCTGTTCAGATTATGCACATGCTTTCTTCGGATTATGCCTATGGGTCTTCTCAGATGATGCACATAGGTTTTATTATATGCGCCTTCTTTTTTCAGATTATGCGCATTGGTCTGCTCAGATAATGTGCATAGGTTTTGTTCATATTATGCGTATGCATTTTAGATTATGTGCATAGGTTCTGCTCTAAACTATGCACATGGGTTCGACTGTATAGGCGCATAGGTTCTCAAGGAGAGTAAGTCGTACTTGAAGTCAGCTTTATCTAAGATTAAGCTTGACGGGGTTTGTTACAACTTTGACATGAAGGACCATTTAAAGGAGGATTGTGGGTCCAATTCCAAACCAAAATCGCAAGGTAAAGCTTATCTTGGTTGCTATGATTACTTAACTTGGTTACTATGATTGCATAGGTTGAGTCATCTACCGTAGTTGCTGACTGGTGTGTGGACACTAGTATATTTGTCTACATGTACTCTAAGAAGGAGCTGTTCACCAAGAACGAGGCTCAAGTAGAAGATTAGGATAATGGGCATGTGGTGTTGGAATTGACTTCCAGAAAGTCATTGACACTGGAGTGTATGTAGCATACCAGTGATTTCCAAGGACCTAATTTCAGAAAGTCTATTATCCCATGCAGGGTTGAGGATGGACATCCATATTGGATAGATGTGGATGTAATGGCAAGGAACATGCTTCGAAAATTCTTTCCGTATGGAAGGGATGTTCAAACTTTTGCTTATAACTCCTCATAATGTCAGTGTAATATCTTTATTGAGTTATGGCATAAAAGACTAGGACATGTACAATGTAATAGCATTAAAATAATGTCTAGTTTAGATCTTATCTCCAAATCAGGGGGTAAGGAGGTGGAGGAATGTGAAGTCTGTGCACAGACGAAGACTGTCAGGAAGCAGCTTAGACGATTGAACTGAAGTACAAATCTTCTAGATTTGAAACACTAAGATATCTTTGACTTTTAGTAATTCTCAACAAACACCGGGATAAAGTTTTCATTACTTCTATCAGTAAATTATCAAAGTACGCATTCATGTATTAAAAGATGAAGCTTTCTAGAAGGTCATGGACCTCTAGGCTGAAGTTGAATGTCAAACCGGTTAATAACTCAGGAGACTCAGAAGTGATCGAGACGGAGAGTATCGTTCCCTTGAATTCCGTTTTGCAAAGAACATAGAATTGGCAATGAAACAGCTGCTCTGTATTCTCTCTAATCCAATGGAGTTAAAGAAAGAATGAATATGGTGTTGATAGAGATGATAAAATATATGATACGGGTCTTCCAAAATGCTTCTGGGGAGATGTTGCACTTTCGGCTACGATTATTTTGAATAAAGTACCGTTCGCCATATCTGACATTACTCCTCATGAAATCTGGTTCAAAGTCAGCCTAACTTAAATTTTATTTGAGTGTGGGGGTGTGTGGCATATGTGAAGCTTCATAAATCAAGATTCAGAAGTTGGGGACAAGGACTACGAAGACCATATTTCTGGAATATTATATTGAAAGCAATATTCGAAGGTCCCTTGATATTGATTCAAATAATATTATTGAGTCTCGCGACATAGAATTCTTTGAAGAAAAGTTTGCTAGAGACAAGAACATTATTCTTGCGGATATTTCGGAGAATATTATTAGCTCCGAAGAAGCAAGTACTTCCAAAAAAATAGTCCAGGAGGAGGTTGTCATTGAAAAGACAACGCTTGAACTAGTACTCGTTGAGCAGTTAGTAAAGTGAGTGAGGAGGCCGAAAGACTTCAGAGATGACTTTATCACCTATCATGTGAAAGTTGAACTGCTCACCTATGATGTGTCGATGAAGACCAGAGATGCGATCTTCTGGGAGGAACAATTAATGATGAGATTGACTCCATAACTTTAAATAACACTTGGGTGTTAGTTAATCTGCCTGAAGGAGCTAAACCCATCGAATGCAAATAAATCTTCAAGAAGAAGAAGAGAGCCGACGAAATAGTTAATAATTTCAAGGCTAGTGTCATGCCCCAGAACCATAATACTGTAGAACGGGAGCGTGACTCAGCCAACCATACCATACGAAATATCGAAGTAACCTGCAATATGCTAAGGTTTGTCTATAGACAAGGGGGTGTATACTACAATCAAGTCACCTAGGGTCAAGAACATCTATGTCTTAATCATCAACAAAGAAATTATAAGAATGAACATGTAAGATAAAGCAGTTAGACGTTCCTGATGCTCTATCAGAATGATCATAAAATTATTTATCCAGAATGATAAACTAGTACATTATCAAGAGTACATAATTGTAAGTCAGCCACAGTCTAAATAATATATAATCATGTAAAGGAACTAATATCCAGATAAACCGGCTAACAAGTGTCGTCGGCTAAACGCCAAAAGGTCATAGAAAATGATACTCATAGTGGGGGAAAAAAAACCCTCTTAAGTTCCTCGGCGGACATCCTCCTGGTGTACGCCATCGGTCGGATGCAAGACATGATCCTCGGGCTCTACTACTAAACCTGGCCAAACAAAACTAGCGGGGTCAGGCCCCGATAGCAAGTACCACAAAGGAGCATAAGTGAAAGAAGTAAAACAATAAAGTACATAAAATAGGAATCTGAGCCATAACTGTAAGCGTATGACCTTTCATCGAAGCAGTAGGACACCTCTATAACCAAACAAGGATAAAAGGTATCGCACTACGCCGAGACAGGGTATGACTCACCAATTATGAATACGACGAACATACAACACATCAATATAATCCAGAACACATACCACAATACAAGCTAAGATATAAGTAAAATATGCAGATTTGGTACATGACCTATTGTGACATATTTGGACAACCCTACAACCAAACAAGGATATGGGTTGGACTATCGAACCACAATAGTTCATGTCCCTAGACTACCAGCACATACACAAAGAGTCAAGTTATAACGGTCAAATAGTTCTACGGCTTGCTCTATGATATCTGGGTTATCCCAGAAGAATGATATAATACTGGAATCCTCATATCATATTGATGGTGAGGCGGGCTAGCCGAGCCAATAAACCCTAATGAATCAGACTTGTGCATAGTTAAGCGTATCTTTAGATATCTTAAAAGTACTTTAACGGTGGGTCTATCGTATCCCAAAACCATATCTTTTGACCTCATTGGTTATTTAGATGCTGATTTTGCCGAATTTAAGGTCGATCGTAAAAGTACTAGCATCACGTGTCACTTCTTGGGAAAGTCTTTAGTCTCTTGGTTTAGTAAAAAATAAAATTTAGTCGCGTTATCAACTACTGAGGCAGAGTATATAGCCGCAAGTCGTTGTTGTGTACAAATTTTGTAGATGAAATGAACCCTAGAAGACTATAATCTAAGGTATAAAAATATTCCCATTTGTTGTGACAACACCATTACTATTAATCTCACAAAGAAACCAATATGTCACTTATGTACCAATCACATAGAGATACATCATCACTTTTTACGTGATCATCAACTATATAGTAACATATATTTATAATTTGTTGACACAGAGCATCAGTTAGCTGACATCTTTACTAAGCCATTTGTCGAAGATCGTTTTAACTTTATACGTCGAGAATTAGGAATTCTAGATTCGGATGCTATATGATGAAATATGTTGCTGAATTTTTTTTAAAACTTAAAATTCTTTAAAAATTAATATTATTTGGGTACAAGCCGAAATGGTCCTTCTGTCAAAAAGGCATAAATAGCCTAAGCGACACGGTACTTATGTGTCCTAGTAACCACCGCTAGCTAGGACCCGACCCTTACAACTAACCCGAGATAATTGAGATTTTATTTTGAATTTCTAAGTTCATATATCTTCATGCACATATCCTCATAGTATAAAATATAACCTAGAGTTCATAATTGTTGACTTAAAAAGTTGGCTGCTTTTCTGGTTCATAGGAACCGAATTCTGGCCGAATTTGGTTCCTGACCGGACTCAGATCGAACTTGGTGCCCTATTTTCTAGAATATCACCCAAGCAGACCCCACTTATTTTTGACTTTGATTTAACTTAAAACCCTTACCCTTTCGGTTTTTGAACCAAAACCGAGAAGCCCCTTCCTCTTCTTCATCTTCCCTCTTAGAAAACCCTAGTTTTCTAAAACCCTAGGTGGTGGCTCTTCTTCCTCAAGGCTCTTAAAGTGCTCAAATTTTAGATCTGAGCATATTTCTTGGTCCTCCTCTCTTTTTAAACTCATTTCAAGGTATAATCTCTTCCTTCCATTCTTTTTTTCCAATTGGTCCCAAACTATTTATAAAAAAGAGAAAGGTAGATGAAGCCTTATTTTCCCATCCTCCTTAAGAGGATATTCATCATTCTCTTTTTAGTCCATCAATGCCAAACGAGGGAGACTTTGATGGTTTTCTTTTTAACACCCTAGAAGTCTCAATCGAATGGTTTGATAATTTTTAAAAGAGAAATAACTATCCCGGTAGTCCTACAAATTTTATTGCCTTTCATGATTATCAATCTATGTTTTATGATCTCTAACTTGATAAATTTGTTGCAACTAGAAATCGTGTTTATCTAAATTCTTTTCGAATGTTCTATTGTAACTTAACCTTGGACAATAGGACTATTCATTCTCGGGTTTGTGGGATTGATATTGATTTTGATAATGACGATTTGAGCGAGATATTGCAAATTCTAAATGGCGGTGTCCTAATTGACATATCCTAATTTTAATTTCATCCTAAAATGACCCTTGCATCTTTTTTAGACTCCTTGTGCGCTCCACATCCTCGTCCACCCAGACATTTTCATGCTAGTTATCTAAACTAGCATTTCTTCGAGCTTTATCGCATTATATTTTTGACTATTTTGCCAAAGAAATTGTCGACTGATGAAGTTTCCTATTTAGAAATGTCAGCTTTATATAACCTGCATTTTCTTATTCCTTTTAGTCTTCCAAAGACTATTATTGCTGCCATGGAACGAATTTGCAAGAAATGATGTAAACTCTTTTATGCTATGACTTGCCCATCATCTTTGCTCACTTTGATATTCCTTTAGATGAGTGTCCATTTCTAGATGAACCAGCTTTCTTATTTCAAGCCCATAGGACTGCACCTATATTTTCTCCTAATGATGCTCCATCTCCTGATGACTAGTCCTCCTCAGACTCGCATCCTATTCATGCTGATATTGCTCCACCTCCAGCCACTTTAGACTCTATTCAGACCATGCTTCGCGATCCCTTCAGACTCGAAGATGATCGTTACCATTCTATGGACTATCGCAATAATCATCAGGCTCATGCTTTCTTCAACACCTTTGTTGTCATGTAGTATACCTTCTCCCAGCACCCAGCTGGTCCATTTTTGACTATACGTGATCCATCTCGTACTGGTTATCGGATTGACGACCCTTATATTTTGAGATACCTGGACCTGACATCAGCTTACTTTCATCCCAAACACCTAGTTGAGACTAGAGACCCGACTATTAGATTTTATGATAACCAGTCCGGCTGATGAATAAGTTGACTAGGTCTGACTGCAACTTCAAGACCTTGCCCGTTATTGGTGGGCGTCAGTAAAGGTTGGCTTGAGACATCCTATCTCTTAGGACAGTTTCAAGAATCGATTTTGGGCTAAGTATTTTGGATTCGTAGCGCGGTATGAGCTACAATAGAGGTTTATCGGTCTCAAGCAGGCTGGTAGGACTGTGGAAGTATATATAGACGAGTTTTACAGGTTGAATATATTTGCTCTAACAATGGTGACTATGGAGTCGGATAGGGCATTGAGGTTCCAGCAAGTACTTCATCAGGAAATTCTATAACTGGTTGAGAGACACGAATACTAGACTTATGAAGAAGTATTGATAGCAGCTTGGAGGCACGAGCTTACTATGCAGAGGTTGTTGAGGAGGACGGGAGGCCATAAGTGGTCTCATGCTCAAAGTGGAGGAGGTGGAGGAGTACCCCGAACATCAGCACCATCATCTGGCATTCTATCCATGATTCAGCGCCACGAAGGGTGGCAGTTTAAATAGTGACATTACCAGCTCAGCAGCAGCCGAGGCAGCAACAACAACAGCAGCGCCAAGGAGGTCCGGTAGGTTATACTTACTGTGGCAAGGAAGGCCACAATAGAGATGTATTTAGTGTAGCCAATAGGTAGTGTATGAGGTATAGTAGTCCAGATTACCGGATTGCCAATTTTTTGATGATGTAGAGGCCAGGAGGGCCAGTTCAACAATTACCAACACTGCAAGCACCGGGGGCAGTTTAGTAAAAAGGTTCAGCGATAGCAGTACGGCCATTTTCTCAGCGTTCATTACCGACGTAAGCTTAGACGTACCAACAACAACAGAATCAACAACAGGGCCATCCGAGGCTACAATAATGTTTCTTAGGAAGGCAACCACGAGGAGCACAACAGGGCCAAGGGCAAGCATTCACTTTGTCTTTGGAAGAAGCTTTGGCATCGGGCGACGTGGTGCCAGGTAACATCTCTGTTGCATCTTTTCCTGCTGTGACATGATTTGATTCCGGTGTATCTCATTCATTTATATCTGCATAATTTGTGACACATATTGGATTGGAGTTTGAGGCGTTGCCAGAGAGGTTGAATATACTCACTGGTAATGGGCTCGAAGTAGTTAGTAAGTATGTATAACATGTCCAGTCATAGTGTGTGGGCATTCATTACTAGCACGATTAATCGAGTTCCCTATGGGTAAATTTGATGTTATCTTAGGCATGGACTGGCTGAGAGATAGTCATTCTATGATAGATTGCCATAAGGGTTTGTTTTGTATCCCAAGCACGAAAGATTTTGCCTTGATAGATCTGTAGGAGACCAGCAAGCAGAGAGAATCGCAGCGGCAGTGATAGCAGAAGAACAACTTTTCGAGATAGTCAAGGAGTTCCTAGATGTCTTTCCAGAAGAACTACCAGGGTTACCCCCAGTAAGAGATGTTGAGTTTTGCATAGAGTTGATTCCCGTAGCAGGACTAATATGTTATAAAGTTTACAAATAGCACAATTAGAGCTAGACAAGCTGTACCAATATGTAGAAGAACCGAAGGCAATAAAGCTCATCCGAACTAGAGGATCACCTTGGGGAGCGCTAGTGGTTCTAGTAAAAAAGAAGGATGGATTGTCCCAGTTATGTATCAATTATAGACAGTTGAACGCAGTAACATTGGAGAATAAGTACCCATTACCAAGAATCGATAATTTGTTAGATCAGTTGAGCAAGGCTAAGGTTTCCTCCAAGATCGACCTCCGGTCAGGATACCATCAAGTAAGAGTTCGGTCACGATATGGGCATTACGAATTCTTAGTTATGCCATTCGGACTGACTAATGCTTAAGCAATATTTATGTATTTGATGTTCCACATATTCATGCCTTATCTAGATCAATTCATGGTAGTTTTTATTGCTGACATTCTAGTCTATTCCAGTAGCGAGGAGGAGCATGAAGAGCATATCTGAAAGGTCTTATGGATTTTGGAGGAATACCAGTTATATGCAAAGCTTAGTATGTGTGAGTTTAGGTTGGATCACCTATCATTCTTGGGTCATATCATCTCGGGAGCAGGAGTGGCAGTATATCCAAAGAAGGTTGAGACCGTAGAAAGTTGGCCAGTTCCTAAGACAGTAGCCGAGGTACGTAGCTTCCTGGGATTGGTGGGCTATTATATAAAATTTGTGGCAGACTTTGCAAGGATTTCAGCACCATTGACCCGTTTGATGCGCTAGGAGGCTAAGATTTTTGGTTCATGGAATGTCCAACATCTTTGAAGAGTTGAAGAAGAGACAGATTTTGGCACCAATTCTCACGCTTCCAGTAGGTTCTGGAGAGTTTACCATATTATGATGCGTATGGCAAGGGGTTTGGGTGTGTATCAATGCAACATGGAAGAGTGATAGCTTATGCGTATCGGTATCTTCAAGATCATCAAAAGATCTATTCAACATACGACTTGGAGTTGGCAGCAGTGGTGTTTGCACTTAAGCTACGAAGATACTACTTATATGAAGATTGGGTAAAAATATTCACGGATCACAAGAGCTTAAAGTATATATTCACCCAGAAGGACTTGAACATGAGGCAGAGGAGGTGGCTAGAACTATTGAAGGACTACAACATGGAGCTCCAGTACCATCCAGGGAAAGCAAACATGGTAGCATATGTCCTTAGTAGGAGAGGTAGTACATATATGTTAACCTCGTAGTGGCATATCTTCAAAGACCTATAAGAGATGGGTAGAGAGGGAGTACTTTCGCTAAACGTAGGAGTATTTGCCAGTTTATAGGTTCAATCTACTTTGGTTGAAAGAATCAAGATGGCTCAGATAGAGGACTCGAAGATTCAGAAGCTTCGGGCATAATGTGAGTTTGGTCTAAGGAAGGAGTTGAAGATTCATAAAGATGGAACTCTTAGGTTTAGAAACTGTCTCTGTGTATCAAGTGAAGATATCCGACAAGAAGTCATGACCGAGGTGCACAGTTCTCAGTATTTAATTCACCCAGGAGGTACCAAGATGTATCAAGATATCAGGCAATATTTCTGGTAGAACAAAATAAAGAGGGAGATAGCATGATTCATTTCCCGGTGTTTGGTATGTCAGCAAGTGAAGGTCGACCAACAAAGACCAGTAGGATTATTGCAGCCGCTTCCTATCCTGGAGTGGAAGTGGGAACATATCACAATAGAATTTGTGACCGATTTACCTAGATCCCCATTTGGTCGTGATACAATTTGGGTGGTAGCAGATTGTCTCACGAAAGTAGCTCGTTTTCTTCCTTTCCGAGTAGGACTGTCCACAGAGAAGTTGGCAGAAATATATATGTGACAAATAATGAGACAATACGGTATCCCAGTGAGTATTGTATCAGATCAAGACACTTGATTTACTTCACATTTGTGGAAGAGCTTGCACCAGAGTTAGGGCACCAAGTTAGATTCAGTACTGCTTACCATCCTCAAATAGTTGGGCAATCAGAGAGCACCATCCAGACACTGGAAGATATGCTACGGGCATGTACCTTACATTTTGGAGGGTCTTGGGAAGATTACCTTCATCAAGTCGAGTTCTCGTGCAATAATAGTAATCATGCGAGTATTTGGATGGCACCTATCAAGGCGTTATATGGGAGAAAGTGCAGGTCACCGTTGGCATGGGGTGATATTGGCGAACGAAAAATATTAGGCCCAGAGATGGTCACTTAAACAGTAAAAATTATCAAGCACATCAGAGAGCGACTTCGGATTGCGCAAGATAGGCATCGATATTGGGAAGACCAGCATGGTAGGCCTTTACAGTTTCTTGTTGGCGACCCTATGTTCTTGTGGATTTTGTCGACCCGTAGAGTCATCAGATTCGGGGTTCGTGGGAAGCTTAGTCCGTGATACGTCGGTCCATTCGATATCCTTGAGAGGGTGGGCGATGTTGCTTATCGTCTTGTCCTTTCGCCTTTGCTATGTTAGATGCACGATGTGTTTCATATATCTTAGTTGAGCAGGTATGTTTCGGATCTGAGTCATATCCTCGACCATTTTGAGCTTGTCATTGGTATCGACTTGTCTTATGAGGAGCAACCCGTATCCATTTTTTACCGATGGAAGAAGGTGCTTAAGAATCAGACTATTCATCTTGTCCGAGTTGCTTGAGGTCATCACCCTTTGGAAGAGTCAACGTGGGAGCACGAGGATGATATCTGATCTCGGTATCGGCATCTCTTCGACTCGGAAGGTATATTTGTCCTTATACCTTCATATTTTGAATCTCGTGATTTGCCTATCCATGCTATGTGAAATTAATTTTCTTTATTATATGCTTGATTTGATTGAATGTATAGATGTGCTTGTAGTTAGTGCATTGCTTGATTTCTCTAGCTACCTTTGGGGTTGAATTCCGAGGACAACATTTTTCTAAGGTAGGTAGAGATGTCACTCTCCGTTCCCGATATACGTATTTAGAACATATTAGTTTTTCAGCTTATATTATTTCTTGCTTGCATGGTTAATTAGGTTGCATGTCATGGAGACTAGACCAAATTTTTGGTTCATTTGGCTCTTGATTTTATTGTTGGGTTGGTTTAGTCATGAGATAATTCATGGTCCAAACCTCAACCCTAGCTATATAAGCTAACTACTTTCTATCTCTTCCCTCATTCTTCATTTTTCCCTCTCTTTTTTTATTTCTAGGCAAGTACACCTTGCATGATATGGAGAAATTTTAGATTTTAATTCTTATTTTTTTTCTGGTATTTTGTTAGTCTAATATGTGTACATTATGATATTTAGCACTTTTAATACTTAGAGTTTTCGGATTTGATGGATAGAATTTAGTGGATATGCATTTTAGTTAAGGGTTTTTCATGGGTCAAAAGTTTTTCTTGGTTTTGATATATTAAAACATGGTATTTTAAAAAAAAATAAATTGTGGCTTTTGGTTCACTTGATTCGGAGTTAAAATAAAGTTTTTATGGAGAAAATAATTTTCGGTTTTTGGAGCTTTTCTGCCATGGCTGAACTTACTGTCTGGAGAAGCCAAAGTGCTCATGCGGCCAGTACTATACGCGACAGAGAGTGCTATATGCCTTAGTGCCATGAGGCCTGAGCTCTATGCCGCATATACCTTACAGCATGTGTCCATCTTGTTGGATGCATGACTAATTATTACACAAAGTGTTTCTAAGCTAAGTACTTGGAAAAGTCCCAAGTAACAGAACTCTTTATGTTTACTCGCTGAACGAATGATAAATCTACTAAGTCCAAGAGACATCTATGTGGCAAGCAGAGCATGCGGCAAGCAGACTTATACGGAATTACCACTATGCGCCTCTTCACTTTTGACGCATAACTCTGCTTCGTCCTTACATATTTTTATAAAATTTTGTCTTTTCTTTTACACACTTTATGGCTTTTCACATCCATCACTTCTGTCATTTCACTGACACGTATTTAATGTACGTCACTCGGCACTTGTCCCAAGGAGTAGACTTTATCTTGACCTATATGGCCTACCTCCTATGCGGCACAGATCCCTATGCAACACCGACCTCTATGCGACCTAAACCTCTGCGACATTGATCCCATACGTCCCTGCCTAGGCGGCACCATGTGTATGTTTTATTGTTTTGCTTAGTTGGATGTTTTATTGGATTTTGTTATTCTATGCGTGTTATAAATGATTTTAAATGCATGAGAACTAAGCGACCACATGTTGTACTTGACTATATGCTTAACCCGACTATGAATAGAAATATACTATGTGGCCAAGTGAATATGACTACCTATATGTGCCTGACTCAACCCATGTGTTGCTATGTGCTAGAACTCATATGATTTACCAATAATAGGTGACTTGACTCGACTATTAGTATTCGTGCTGTTACACTTACTACGTGTTATGTGTTCCTATATGTTAAATGTTCCTACGCAATTATGTTACATGTTTTACACCGAGGTGTACGTACATGCTATGTGCCATGTGATATAATATAATTCCTACAGCATGGACATGATAGTTGGTTAATAACCAAGCGTGGCTAGGACTTGTATTGATTGTTATATCATGCAGGGGTGAATCCAAATTGAACTGCCAAGTAAAAAAGTGGATTCGTATCTAGCGTGTCCGTAATACGGTATGACATATAAGGAGAATAATATGTGACCACGCGAAGTGATTCTAGCGAACTATAGGGTTAATTAATCAACAAAAATATGTAGAGCATTGGGAGCGACGAAATCCCGAGATCGTGCTTAACTAGCCACCCTCAATCACATGGGGAGTGAAGTATAAACCCCCTGATTTTTCAAAAATTTTAAAACTGGATTTTTTTAAAATTTTCTGGAATTTTCTGGAATTTTCTGGGATTTTCTGTAATTTAAAAACAGGGTTTTAATTATTAAATGATTTTTAAAGGATAATATACAATATTAAAATATTATAAAAATAATATTTTTGGGTATAAAATGAAAAACTGGACTTAGGGTAATTTTTATGGAATTTATCGGGCCCCGGACCTATTTTTAAACACCTAAAAAGTATTTATTTAATTATTATTTATTGTTGTTATTATTATTATTATTATTTAAATTATTTAAACCCAATACCCAGCCCACCGAAGCTCGGCCCATCCCCTGGCCCGCAGGCCGGCCCAAACCCCCGCCTTTCGGGTCGGGTCGGGTCCACCTGAACCCGACCCGCCCACAACCCGGTCCCCTCTCCCTGACCACAACCCACCCCGTGCCGAGTCTTCTGGCGGAGCCGCCGCCTCCGGCCCGCTCCGCCCGGCCACCTCCCCACGTTCCCCTCTCCTCCGACTGGCTCGGCCCCTCCTCCGTCTAGCTCCCCTATAAAATCCCATCCCTCCCCTCACCGATCTCCCCTCCACCGCCCTAGCCTACCCACCTCGCTCCGCCGCCGCAGCGCCGACGTCGACCGCCACCGCTCCACCTCGAGCCGGCCCTTCCCGCCTCCCTCCTCCTCTCGACTTCAGCAGCAGCTTCGGCAGCCGCCTCCACTGCCTCCCCCTGGGCCGCCGCGAGCCCCGGCCACCGCCTAGCCGCAGAGCCCCGGCCACCGCCTCGCCGCAGAGCCCCCGGCCCCCTCCGCCTAAGCCTGGCCGCCCAGCCGCCGTCTCCTTGCCGGAATCCCAAGCCCTAACCCTAATCGCCTGTATCCGACACGTGTCGGATACGATTCTGACCCCAGTTTTCGGGTCCAGTTCAGGTGCGTGTATCTTCTTGCTCGTAGCTCTATTTTCGATTCCGCAGATTGTGTTGCGAAGCCTGTATGACCCTCTCGGTGCCCGGATAAACCATTCGGGGCATCGCGTCCTGTGGTGATCGCACACCGCGATCAAAAAATAGGAAAAAAACCAGACCCTGTTTCACCCCGGAACTGGGTACGCCCCGCCAAACGGGACGACTTGGTCGCGCGCGGTCTTCACAGATACGTGCGCGTCGTCGATACGGACGTGTTCGCGGAAGCAGATTCGGGTGTGCGTGCACACCGGGATCAACGCGTATCCGCGGACATCGCCCCGTATCCGACTTTTCTGCATTTTACCCTAACTTTGTGTACACACGTCGAATTGAAACGAAACTTGCGCCATCGGACTCATAGCGATACGCTGGTCCTGTGACCCAAGTTTGGTTCGATTCTGAGAACGTTGACAAAATCGCGTGTTGTGGGCCCCACAGGCCCTGCTCGACGGGCGATTTTGTGATCGGCTCATCGAAATCCAATTTTGGAAGTTCTTTTAGGTTTGTATCATCGTTCCTGACCTGTTGACACTAAGTTTGGTAAAATTGGAGACCTTTGACCTTGACACATTTTTCGGTGCAAAGCGGGCCCACATGTGGACCCCATTTTGACCAAAAATTGCCGTTTTTGCCCTTGTCTCCAAATTGGACCCAAGGACAGGCATTTCTAGCTGATTGATTTTTTATGGATCTGATGGTGATGTTTATTTCAGCAACCGGAGTACCGCCTGCAATTCCAACTGAAGTCAGAGCCGCAATTGGAACCAGAACCACAGGCAAGTGTATCTCGCCAAAACTTACAGTCTTTGCTAAATATTCCTTGGCTTAGTTGTACATCAGAGGGCAAGTATACCTTGCCAACTTTACAGTCTTGTTGCATATTTCCTTGTTTTATTTATAACTGTTGTACATGCTTAACCTAGGACCGTGTGGCATACTTAGCGTCCGATTATCAGTCGGGTGCCAACCCCGTACGCGGTGTTGGGTACGTCACCTAGAGATGGACATTTTGAACCCTTTACTTTCTCGTACTTGTCTTATCAAGTACATCAGAGCCCAGGATACTTGACACTATTCATGAGACAGAATCCTCTTGAGACATTCATGGTGATTCTGTATAGGATACAGACTTTATGGCATTGACAATATGTTCCTAGATACTATATAACTTATTGCATTAGATATGATCTTACGTGACCTGGACATGGGGCCACATGGACATGAGACGTATGATTACATTGGGTGGGGAGAGACACACAGGCTACAGGTTAATTTTATATCATTCCGGCGTCTCAGTCTTCCGCTGAGCTAGACGACCACATGATATCACTACTACCGGCTCCCCGACACAGAGCTTGTAGTGGTTTCAGCCTGAGTTCTAGTGCTGCTCTCATCTTGCATATCACTTAGCTGGTTATTTAGTGTTTCCCTATTGTACCATTTATTGTTGGAGAGACACACAGGCTACAGGTTGACTATATTATGCCGGCGTCTCAGTCTCTCTCCGAGCTAGACAACTACATGATATCTCTGCTACCGGCTCCCCTACACAGAGCTTGTAGTAGTCTCAGCCTGAGTACTGGTGATGTTCTCATCTGCATTTCACATAGATGGTTACATATTTACCCTGTTTATTTCATTGACTATTTCACTGCATTAGTATGGCTTGTATTTTCTGTACCTTGCTGTCCCCTGAGGACCTGGATCCGGATTATGTCCCCAGGTATAGCCGAAGAGATCCATCCAGAGATATACCGTACAGGAGCACTTCCAGGAGCTGTACCAGGACCTGAGGACGAGATCGCACCAGAGGACTTCTCCTGAGCATTGGCTGTATATAGTCAGTTATTTCTGTTTCTATTTCCAGTTCCTTTATTTTCTGTCTATTTGCTTGATGTATCAGTCTTTTTCTCGGATTGTTCACCGAGACACTTTTATTGAGATTGTTAGTTTATATTAATTATATTTATTCTGGCATTTAATCTATGATTATCTGTTGTGGATGAGATTAGAATAACCTGTGACTTATAACAATTATTCTAATTCTTGTTAGACTACAGCTTAAGCATGCCCTGATGGATCCATTAAATTGGGTTGTCCATTGGTGCGTGCTGTTGGCCATTGCCGCACATCCAGTCCCTCGGCATTTTGGGACTGGGGCGTGACATGAAGGCTAGCCCCATGGATATTGTATAAATCCTTATTAGTGGATGGCAATATCCGATTATTATATTATACTATATATTCTATGCAAACTTAGCATGGTGGCCTTCCGAGGGACCGGTGCATACTACTATGTGCTACACAGTTATTCATGGCTCGGCTAGCCACTACTAGAATATGGATCGATCTGAGGATTCCTATTATATGCATAATATTTCTGGGATAACCTAGACTCCACCTAGTAAGTCGTACAAGTGATTGGACGATTATATAACTAAACTTGATTGTGCATTGTACCTTCTGTTAAATAATTTAGGGACATGGATTATCATAGTGCAATAGTCTAACCCATGTCTTTGTTTGGTTGTAGGGTTAGATTGTTGTATCACGATAGGTTATGAACCGAAACTACGAGACATGACTATATATATATGTATATGTTTATTCTTCCTGGTTTTATTTTTTTATTCGTGCTTCCTTTGTGGTACTTGCTATTTGGGGTCTAAACCCACTGGTTTTTTATGGCTAGGTTTAGAGCCAGCACACGAGGATCAAGCGTACTTTTCCCTGAATAATGGCGTGCACCAGGCGGATGACCGTTGAGGGACATGAGTGCGTTTCTTGATCACTTCTCATTATTGCACATTTTACCCTTTTGGACGTTTAGCTACCGACACTTGTTAGCCATAAATCTGGACATTTAGTCTTCTTACATGATTGTAATTAATCAAACTGTAGCTGATTATGGTCATGTGCTTTTGCTACTCTGCCAGCTTATTATTTTATGTGGTTGATTTCCAGAATATTATGGCAGGACATTTTGGACGCCTTACTTCCTTGTCATACATGTTCTATGTTTACTATCCTTACTTGACTTATTGAGACAATAGATATTCTATGTGACCCTAAGTGACTTACTTGTAGTATGTACTCCCTTGTCTAGTTATAGCCGTATCCGTTGTACGAAGTTCTATACCTTATACGGGGGAGTTGGCCATGTCTGCCTCCGTATTCCGGTATTGGGGCGTGACAATCAGCTTTGTTAATTATATTGCCATGATTCTATAAATGTGATCCAAACTGTTCTTTATCGTTCAATGCTCTATTCTACAATCACAATCAATTCTAAGTCCATTCTAATAATTAAAACTTTGTTTCCCGGCTCAAGTATACATCTTGATTGGTATTTTTGGAATACAAGTATCACTTGCATGAATGCTTCCAACTATTGGAATAACACCAAATAAATTCTCTATACATATTAATCTCACGTAATACGAGAATACCGTCAACAGGGTTTTCTAGAACCTAGGAAACAAGATTTGATAATTTAATCGCGTACATATTTACTTGTCTATGTCCTTACGAGTTTAAGACTTAGATAGTTGACCTCTTCCTTGAATATAGTGAGTTTGTCTCAAGTCGATATACAGTTATCGAGGTTTAGGGTTCGGTACGATACCACGACATTTAAGCTTCAAAATTAGGCTATCTTCCGAAATCCTTAGACTTTTGGACAGAGTCTTCTTTGTATTTCGAGCTCTAAACACAGTAATATAACCAACCCGGAGCAACTCTCCGTATAATTGAGACACATTGGTGGAATAACTCTACATCGGTCACACGCAGTTAATAGGATAGACAGTAAATGCATAGAAGCACAAAAACTAAATTGCACAAAATTTCAGCATGTATACCCTACCTTGTATAGAGTATTACTCCTATTATATGAATCCAACTACCATCAAATTATATACGGTTGAAAAACTTATCGAATCCTCTTCGATTTTTGTTCAGACATAATCAAATTTTGACAACATTTAATATGTCAAAACTGGACTAAAAAATAAGGTGTATAATGTCATAGATTTCTTGAAAATCTTATCGAATTTTCAAAGATTTTTGTTCGGACATATCCTGGTTTTGAAGAAGTTTAATAGGTCAAATCTAGCCTACACAAAAATGTACACATAGGTTTCAGATTTTGATTCAAGGATTCTACACCTCTTTTGCATGACTTATAACTCCTATCATATAAATTCAAACCCTATTGTATCATATAACGTTGGAAAACTTATCGAATTTCTAACGATTTTTCTTTAGACATAATTAAATTTTGACAAGTTTGCGTCGTAGGAACGAATTCAGTACGTATGAACTTAGTTCTATCTCATGTCCAAGCCTCCTATGGGTTTGACACCATAACGAAAAACTCATAGAATCATGTTCTAAACCACATATATTAATATCAAAATTAATCTAGAATATAAACTTTATTATGAATTAATAGAATAACCAAGAACAATATAGAAAAATACATAAAAATGAGATTTGTATAGAGAAAGGAAGGACTTGCCTTGATTCTATAGGGTTTTTAATTTATGAAGGGGTGAAAAAAGGTGTTTGGAATGGTTAAAGACTTGTAAGAGATTGAAAACATATATATATATATATATATATATATATATATATATATATATATATATATATATATATATATATATATATATATATATACCAAATACTTATCCTTTCAAGCAAGATTTTTTTTAACTTCCAATCACAACCAAACAGACCACACCACCCCCCTAAAGTGGCCGGCCTTGCTAAGGAAGAGGTAGTAGCTTCCTTTGGAAGCTAAGAAATTAAATTAGAAAAGGAGGTAGTCACTCCTCGTTCCAAAATATACGTATTTGGAGCATATTAGTTTTCTTGCTTGTATGTTTAGTATATTGCATAAGACTGGACCCATTCTTTGGCTTATCTTGGTTCATGGTTTATTTCTTAGGTTGGTTTAATCATGGGTTCACCATGGTCAAAACCTCAAACCTCCATGTATATAACACAACCTTTCAATTCTCTCTCTTTATTCCTTCATTTTCTTTCTCTCACTTGTGTTTTCTCCCTCCAAGTTTTAGAAGTACACCTTGCATGAAAAATAGAGAAACCATCCATATTATTGGTTCATTAATACTTAGAGTTTTAGGTTTTGATGGCTAGATATGAGTAGATCTATATTTGACGTTTAGGGTTTTCATGGGTTCTATGTGGTTTTTGGTGCTTTTGATCTACTAAAAAAATGGTATTTTAGAAATCAGTTTTTGTGGTTGATGGAACACTTCATTTTGAGCGTTTTGGCTTTTGTTGCACTTGATTTGGAGTTAAAATAAAGTTTTTATGAAGAAAATATTTTTAAAGGTTTTTGGAGCTTTTCCGTCTTGGCTGAACTTGTTGCCTGGAGAAGACAAAGTTCTCATGTGGCCAACACCATATACGATCGAGACTTCCATGCGGCATAATCCATATGCGGCCTGGACTCTTTGTCGCATAACCAACAATCATGCGTCCAACTATTTGGATGCATGACTAACCATAACACAAAGTATTCTGGAGCTAAGTGACAGAACTCCTTGTATTTTGTTCACTGGACGAATGAGAAATTTGCTAAAGTCCAAAGATCATATGCGACCGAGTGACATATGCGGCAAGCAGAGCATGCTGCCACCTTCCTTGGACGTATGACTCTGAACCGTTGGCACATGTTTATATAAAATTTGTCCTTTCTCTATGATTTACTTTATTGCATGTCACATCAGTCACATCAATTACTTTATGTCACTTTATTGATACTTCACATATTGGTCATCACTTTGACACTTGTCTCAAGGAGTAGACTTTAACCCTGAGCATGTGGCCTGGACTTCATATATGGCCAAGTGGTTCATGCGGCCCTGACTTTATATGAGGCCAGGACTTCCCATGCGGCCTAGAGACCCATGTGGCCTTGATTGTTTTAATTGAATATTTTTCTTATTCCTTATAGTTTATAATTGGGTTAATGCTTGTGTTATGATTCTAAGGAAGAATGAATTTAGTAACCAGACCTCGTGCCAGACATGACCTTGAGCTAAGGTTGGCTATAAACATGGCATGAGTTGAACTGAGATTTCAGTATGAACCAGACTAAGTGGACAGTGACTAACCAGCTATGAGCATGACATAACCTTCGTGTTAAAATGTGGCCTTGATTTATGTGACCCTATGTATAATTGACAATTGGACTTGAATACTGTATCCGTGCTGATATAAATTATTTCCTGAAAATATATATGATCGGATATGCGCTGAGGTACGACATACCGTGTCACGTGTTAAGTGATTTATATTTGGGTTGTGCATCGAGAATGCCTCCAAATTCCTGAATGCATGATATTATACATATAGATTATTTCTCCAGCACAGACATGATATGCGAGTTAACTACCAAAGCGTGGCTAGGATATTGATTGACTGAATGTTGCAAACACGCTCGGGTGAATGCAGACTGAACTTTCATGTATTCATATCTAGCGTGCCCGTACTTTATACGATATCTTAAGGAAAATTCTAATGAGACCACGCCTTGAGATTTTGAACACAATATAAGGCTAATTATGTAACTAAAAATGGTAGTAACATTTTGAGGGAACGACATCCCGAGATCATGCCAACGAACCTTCCTACAGAGATTCATTCTAAGTGCGCTGTGGGTTGGCCACTACAGATACTGTATATCATCTGCCTTAGTGGAGTACAATATCTGACCTATTATTATGACGAGCCACTGTTTAACTATAGGAACATTGGAACTGCTAATATCGTATTTTTAGCGCAGTGGCCCTACGGAGAACTTGTGCATCTCGTGTAATACCTATTTTATTCATCTATTGCTAGGTTATCACATGTTCGACAATGATGTGATTTGAGGATACCTATTTGCATTATTTTTTAGATAATCTCATACTCCATAAATAAAAAGCCGTACAAGTGATTGGTCAATAAAAAGAAAATGGATTTGGTTATGATTGTATTATTTGGTTAGTAGCCTAGGGTCATGGACTATCATAGTATGATGGTTCAACTCTTGTCCTTATTTGGTTGTAGGGTTAGGCCTTTTCTTTAGGGTATGCCATTGAACTAAGTTACGACACTGAACCTATGTATTATTATATAATTATTTCTTGGATTTTTGTTTCTCTATTTTGTGCTTTCTTTGTGGTACTTGCTATTTGGAGTCTAACCCCACTGGTTTTGCATGGCCAAGCTTTTAACCAGCACCCGCGGATCCAACGTACTAACCCCCAACTCATGGCACGTACCAGAAACATGGTCGTAGATGATAACGAGTGTGTTTTCTTCTTTCCTGCTCGTTATTAGAAATTTACTTCTTTTAGGCATTTACCCACCGACAGTTGTTAGCCGGCATGTCTGGACATTAGTCTCCTCACATGATTGTATTAAATCAGATTGCAGCTGATCACTGTGATGTAATTTTGCTACTCTTTCAGCTTCTTATTTTGCACAACTGGTCTCGAAAATATTTTGATAAAGCGTTTGGGATGCCTTATTGCTTTATCATATATGCTCTATGTTTATTGTTCCTTGTTTGAATGATTGAGACATAGAAATTCTTGAACTTAGAAGGCTAGATTGTAGCATGCACCCCTTGTCTTATTTCAGTCGTGATCGTCGTACGACATATAGTACCTTGTATGGGGTAGTTGGCCATGTCCGTCTCCGTATTCTGGTACTGGTACATGATAGGTATTTTGGTAATTTTCTAGGTAAAGTTAATTAGGATCTTAATAAATACAATCATTTCCTAATTAACCAAAATCCTTTACACTAATTAATTCCTAATCCATGAATGACAAGCTATAAAACTAATACTACGAATAAAATCATAAAAGAGTTTTATAAGGTAAATAATAATATTATATTAAAATTTAGGGAACCCGATAAATTATATTATTAAAATAATATAATTTTTCTCTAAAAGCTACTTTTTCGTAAAAATTTTATTTCTAAATAAATAGTAATAATAATTAAAAATAGAATTTTAAACCAACTATGACACTCTACCCTCCTTAGAAATTTTTTGTCATCGGAATTAAAATTATGCTAAAAAAAGTATATAAAAAGTAATTAGACTTTAAAACAAACCTTGAGTGCCAAATAGATAGGGATATTGCTTTCGCATATCCTCTTCCCGTTTCCAAGTAAATTTACCTGGAGAATCCTTACTCTATTCAACTAGTACAAAAGATATGCTTTTTTCTTGAGTATCTTTTCTCTTCTATCCAAAATTTTTACTGGTTGTTCTTCTATTTAGAGTGTCGGGCCCACTATTACTCCAAATGGTCCAGCATATGTTTTGGATCTGGCATATATCTACAGAGTTGTGAGATATGAAATATATCATTCCTTCTAGTATTGGAGCTAATGTCAACCAGTATGATACATATCTAATTCTTTCAATTACATCAAAGGGTCCAATGTACCTTAGGCTTAATTTTCTTCTAGTTCCAAATTTTGATTTCTCATCGAGATGGCAAATTTTTTAAGAATACATGATCGCCAGGTTGAAATTCTAAAGATCTTCAATGTTTATCTGCCAATAACTTTTGCTTATCTTGAGCTGCCTGAAAATGACTCCTTATGGCTTTAATATTGTCTACAATTTGTACCACCATTTTTGGACCCAATAATTGACGTTCACCTACGTCACTCTAACATATAGGAGATCGACACTTCCTTCCATACAAAGCTTCGAAGGAGTATATTGCCATTTTGATGCTAGCATGATAACTATGATTATAAGAGAATTTAATTAGATGAAGATGATCATCCCATGATCCTTCAAAATTAATAGTACATGCTCTCAACACATCTTCCAGAGTTTGAATAGTTCTCTCTGATTGGCCATATGTTTGAGGGTGATATGCTGAGCTAAACTTTAAATGTGTGCCCAGACTTTCTTGTAAGCTCTCCAATTTTTTTAAAGTAAATCAAGAATCTCTGTCTGAAACTATGCTTGCAGGTACTCCATGCTGACTAACAATTTATCTCATAAATATATCAGCTAATATTTCGGTTGATTGACCCACTGGAAATGGTAGAAATCGAGCAAATTTTGTAAGTCTATCCACAATAACCCAAATAGAATTATTAGCCTTCTAAGTCCTTGGAAGTCCTGATATGAAGTCCATAGTAATATGATTCCATTTCCATTATGGTATTGGTAAAGGTTGAGTAATTCCTACTGTCCTTTGGTGCTCTGTCTTTACTTGTTTACACACTAGGCATTTTGATACAATTCTTGTAATTTCTCTTTTTATTCCATGCCACCAAAATTTTTGTTTGAGATCTCTATATATTTTCTTACTCCTTGGATGAATAGAATATTGAGAATTATGTGCCTCCGGCATAACTTCTGTTCTTAGATCTCCTTTTGGTACACATAATCTATGCTCAAACCTTAAGGTTCCATCTGGGTATTTACTTATCCCAGTTGTCGATATCGCAAAAATAAGTTTTTGGGTGGAGGGTGTAAAAGTCTTATTTATTATGAATTGACAAAGCGTACAAGAGAAACCTTATACAAGAGAATCTAAGTACAAAAAAGAAATATCTGGATAAGTATGACGGTGGAGATCGAGAACTGCAGTGACGCCTTTACTCCGTTGATGATCCAGGCTAAGGAGGTTGAGGAGGCTTCGAATGACGCTTCTCTCTTCTTCTCCTCCTCTTTCATATGCGGTCGCTGCCTCTACATGTCTCGTTTATGTGTAGCTTCCTTTTTTTGTATGTGGGAGATGCCTACTATTTATAGCCTTAGGAAGGCCTTACATAGGTGCATGTACTCAGGCTGTGGCGCATGGCACTGCAGGCGCATATTGCGTTAAGGCTGCCATGTGTTAATCTGAGATTTGGGGTTGCTGATTCCCATAATACTTGTGACACGTGTCATACCCTAATTTGGATAGCTTTATTTGCACCTTAGGAATACTTCCACTTGGCACATGAAGAGCACTAAAGGCGTAAACTAAGATGTATAGTGGCCTATGTCACTGTTGGCTCATGAGACACTAAAATGCGTAGTGGCACATGTCACTGCGGGCACACGAGACACTATGATGCGTAGTGGCGGATGACACAGTTGGTACATGAGACACTAAAATGCGTAGTAGCGTATGGCACTACGGGTGCATGAGATACTAAAATGTGTTGTGGTGCATGGCACTAAGGGCACATGAGACACTTTTTGGAAGATTGGTGCATAGAGCGAGGACACTGACGCTCATGAAGCTAGACCCCTGAGGCGCATGGAGCTGAGTCACTGAGACATATGGTGTAGATTTTCTATGCTTCTATACCAGTCTGAAATCTTGTTCCAGTCTTCTTCCATAATTCTTGTAATTTAACATCTTCATGTTGAGTTGCTTTGATTATCTCTACTAAAGATGACTAAACTTGCAAGCTGATCCTTCTGCCCTTGGATATATAATTTTAATTCCCATTTTTCTTAAATCATCAAGGATTTCTTTTGGTGTGTTCATAAAGAATGATGTAGGTCTTCTACTTAATGCATCTGCTACTTTGTTTGTATTTCCATGATGATATTCCAGTTCCATATCAAAGTCCTTAAGTAGCTCTAACCACCTTCTTTGTTTCATATTCAACTCTTTCTAAGTGACTATATATTTCAAACTTTTGAGGTCAATATAGATTTTAACTCTTTCACCATATAGGTAGTGCCTCCACAATTTAAGTGAAAATACTACTACTACAAGCTCTAGATCATGTGTTGGATAATTTCTTTCATGTTGCTTCAACTTACGAGAGGCATATGCTATAACTCTTCCATGTTGCATTAGTATACAACCCAAGCCTTTACCAGAAACATCGCTATAAATTTCATAACCTCCAGATCTATTTGGTAATGCTAGAACAGGTAATCTAATAAGTCTTTCTTTCAATTCTTCAAATGTTGCCTGGCATTTTTCTACCCAGATAAATTTCTCATCCTTCGGTGTCAAACGGATTATAGGTTCATAAATTCTCAATTTTTATTTTTTTTACAAATATCTTGTACTAACCTGCTAACCTTAGAAAGCTTCGGATTTCTGCTACATATTTAGGTATAGGCCATGATTTTACTACTGATTTTCTTGGATCAACTAAAATTCCTTCGCAACTAATGATATGGTTAAAAAAAGATATACGGTCTACCCAAAATTCACATTTACTAAACTTCCCATATAATTGTTCATCTCAAAGTTTGAAGTATTATCAGTGGATGTTCTTCTTTATTCTTTGAATATATCAAAATATCATCGATGAATACTATAACATAATTGTCCAAGTATATGACTGAATATACGATTCATAATATCCATAAATATTTTAGGAGCATTAGCATAACTAAGAAATAGTAATGTCCACATCGGGTTCGAAAAGTATTTTTTGATACATCTTCTTTCTTTACTTTGACTTGATGATAACCCGACCTCAGATAAATTTTTGAAAATACTTGTGCTCATCCTAGTTGACCAAATAACTCATCAATTCTTGGTAATGGATATTTGTTCTTGATTGTTACCTCATTCAATGCTCTATAATCAATGACTAGTCGTAATATATCATCTTTCTTCTTCACAAACAAGACTGGTTCTCCCCAAGATAAAATACTTGGTTGAATAAATCTTGTAGTCAACAGTTCTTTTATTTGTTTATTCAACTCTACTAATTCTTCTTTATTCATATGATACATTTTCTTTGCTACTATTGTTGCTCCAGGAGCTAGATCTATAGTAAACTCTATTATTCTTTCTAGTGGTAATTTCGATAATTCGTCATAAAATACATCCTTAAATTCAGATACTATTCTGAAAATTCTTCTTCTTCAATGTTTTAGAATACTCCTCGAATTGGCAGCATAAGTTCTTCAATCTTCTCGGTTTGATCTTCGTTATGATACCAAATAAAGTTATGTACTTCTCTTCCTGGAAGTTGAATTGTAACCCTTCCTTGACCATAATTTATATTAGCTACTGCTAATGTCAACCAGTCCATTCCGAAGACTATATCATAATTGATCATTGGAAAAACCAAAAGTCTTACTCGAAATGATATACCTCCAATTCTGATTGGATAGGATTTACATATTTGATTGACTTCCACCAAACCATTTCCCGGTAAAATTCTCAATTTCTTAGGTAAACCTAATATACTATAGTTCCATTACTTATAAGGAATATGGATAAAATGAATAATTATTAAAAGCAAAACATTGTAATTAAAGAAAATAAAAATTTTATTTACAGAAACTATATATGATACAGAGCTACAAAGATACACAACTACTATTTAGATCTGCTGTTATACAAAAATGAACTCGAGCAGACAAAAAGACAACCTTACATCTATCTTACACACAAAAAAGTCTTATATGCATACACACTGAACACATAGTTGTCTTATTTACATAACCATCTCCTATCCTCCTTTGATATCTTTATCCTCTAGATACATATCAGCCTAATCTTGAGGATAGTTACTTCTGCTTGAAGCTTCCTCCATTCTGGTAGTGTACCATTAAAATTACCTATTTATACTGATTGTAGAGCCTTGATAACTATGTGGTATGTGATCATGTATATATCCTGGCCTACTTGATAGCCATCTTCATAACATACACTGTATACTGGTATATTCTGCCCCTGTGCTAATCTCCACCATCTCTTCGCAAAATTTAATATCTATGAGTCTGTCTTCTATAACCCAGATATGTATGAGGTATAAATTGAGGCATGATCTACACCCAAGAAAACCTTATATCAGTAACCTCAATTAAATCTTAAATACCACTATAGAAAGTTTATAATAAATAACTCATGAATCATGGTTTCTTAGGACATAACCATATGCTATGGAAATATGAAATAAGTATACTGAACTTAATTTCCCTAACCTTGTAGAAGCATAGAAAATGTGGATCCATGTGTCCAACAACCATGCGCCCTAAGGTCAACTAAGAAGAAATTATGTCGCAGGATGACCATGCGGCCAAGAAAAAGGAGCATCCATGCGCCCCTAATATTGGCATCATAAAGGCCTGATGCAATAATTATGTCTGACCCCAAATTCTGACAAAAAGGATTTTCTGAACGCATAAAAAAATATGAGCACACTAAGAGATAAGAAGCTCTCGTCAGACTAATAATGACTTCTGACTGGATTGCAGCACCATGTGTACGAGGCCACATGCGTCCTAGAGTCCATGCATCTTTGGCCTCATGCATCCCAGACTCCATGCGTTCCATGCGTCTCTGGACCTATGAGTTCCAGATTCTATGCGTTTTATGCGTCTCTAGCCATGCGTTCCATACTACTCTGGCCCTATACGTTCTAGACTCTATGCGTTCGATGCATCTCTGGCCCTACGCATTCCAGACTCCATGCGTCCCAGACTCCTTGCATCCAACATGGCAGGGTTCCCTGAGACAAAATAGTTTTGTTATGACTGAAGTGATTCTCTCCAATTAAATGCAGGTCACGTGTCAAGCTGACCAAGTCAAGCAAACAAAAGACGAGAACCGCCCAGATCTTCAGCAATAACTAATCCCAATAAACGTCCACGTGGCAGCTCGGCCCGACCCAACTACATCCTGTTAAGGTTGAAGAAAATATGGCAACATGTCCATCATATGCGCCTACAGTTGCAACCGTATTCTGTTGAAGGAGCCCCCTACGGCCATCAAACAGGAGCATATACGGCACCTATAGCCCACCAATATGATGGCTATAAATAGGTGCAAGTTAGACGACCCAAGGCTGGCTGGTTTTTTCTGCTTCAAAGACCATACCCTTCCAGACAAGTTATGTACATGCTCACAAGCTCAAGAGAAAGAGAAGAGAAGAGAGCATCCCTCATTCACTCGTCGGACTGTTAACGGAGTAAAAAAGTCACTGCAGTACTCGATCTCCATTATCACATTACCCAGATAAAATATATTGTACTTAGATTTTATGTCTAGGATTTCTTTATACTTTTTTGTTTGTTATTAAATAAAAGTTTTCCTAAAATTACAACCATGGCAAACAAGGTGGCGACTCTGCTGGGGATTTTTTTCCTCAAATGAGAAGGTCGTGACGCAGTCCGACTCGTCAAATCTGGGTTCGACCAAGAGTATGCTGGTTGTATGCTTCAACCAGCAAGCCTTCGAGGAAATACTCTATGAGGGCGACGCTTCTCCAAGGCTGGCAAAGCCTAAGAAGACCCGTAGGACATGGGTAACAAAGGTCGCTGTGCCTCACCCAACTACATAGCATGCGCTCCCTGTCTCTCTCTCTTTGCTGCAAGAAACGTATATTATGCGTCCACGCACGCTGACGTCTCTCATATGGTAGCGTTTCTGACAAGAAAAATGCTCAGCACTTGAAGACCCACAGGACATGGGTTACAAAGGCCGTTGTGCCTCATCCAACTATGGAGCATATACTCCTGGTCTCTCTCTCTTCCGTAGAAGACGCACATTATGCGTCCCCATGAGCTGACTCCCATAATGCGGCAAACTCTTCGGACAAGAAAAGTGCTCAACACTTGAGCTCTGGCATAGGAAAATACTATGATGCCAAGAGTTCGAGTGCTAAGACATATTCCATGTGACCACGTCAAAAGCCGTATGAGGAGGACTATGCCACGCCACTCGACTGCCGCAAGCAGGTGGCCGCATGCGGCCAAAACAGCCATAGAAGTTTTATCTTTGACTAAATCTCACTCAATGTTGACTCCATGGGCCATGCTGAGAAAAGCGAAGATGTAAACTTGGACTCTTCATACTAAGCACCGACGCGTGCAAGGACGAAGAAGTTTAGGGTAATACGAGTCGCCAAGCTCAAGAAATTGCTCATTCGACCGACCATCAGCAGGTACCACTAATTATGCGTGCCCCTGACGAAAATTCATACAAAATTGGCCCATGCGTTCAGCCCGCAGTGACAATTTGACAGGGTCAATCTAAAGAGTCTTCCATCAGCAACCTAGAAAAAGTTCTTGTACGAAACCCCGACCAGGAAGCAAAGTCAACACCGATGCACCCATGTGTTCGGTCTACCCGGGTTTATAAGAAAGGTGCAAAGGTGAATCAGACCTCGCTTGACTTGCTCATCGTGATCAATCACGAGCACAAAGTATGGAAAATAACTACGAATAGGAAGTGACCTCCTCAGGGCATCACTGTGCCAACTTTATCATCAACTTATATTGTAACAAAGCAGCAGTACCTACAAAAAGGCAGTCAGCATTCTAGCGGCCACAACAAAGGGCACCTACCCGACTGTAACCTGGAGAACATGTACAACTACTAATGGCAGAGGATCTTCCCCTCGCCTTATGTTATTCTTCTCGGAAAGCCTCCTCTATGAGGGGAAGTCAGAAGTCCAGCACCTCCAGTCCGTTGCTCTCGGCCAGCTAGTCAAGAAGATGGAACAAGAAGGATAGGCAGTGGAACACGCAGAAGGTATTTTCCTAGGGACCCACTCAAAGAATAAGTTATCAGCTGCTGGGGGTATTTCTTCCTTAGGACCCCAGGTGGCTACGCAAGCTAGGGGTTATAATCCCCCGGACCTCTATGACAATCATGCATTCCGAGAAGATGGTGATTCCCAAGAAATAGATGCTGAGATCCGTGGGGGTAGCCACCCTCGTCAAGAGGACAACTTCCTACGCTGGGGGTCGTGTTCCCTCCGAGTCTGAAAAGGATGCTGCACTACCAACTTTATCGGATGACTATTTATGGTAAGAGTCTTAGGCAAAAAGTGTGACATCCATCGTGTTATCTATTTCTTCCCATATAAGAACAACATATATGGCAGGGGACGATCACAAGGGCCCCAACGATCGACAGTGCCTCGAAACCCTCGAGGCCATGATGCAGACCATGAGCGCATCAATGCAAGACTTGACCCAGACAATGCTGGAGATCAAGGTGCATATGGTCTCACAACCAACAAAAGCCTCTGGTCAAGCAATCCTGGACCCTGGGACCAACGGGGATTCAAATGTAACTGCTCTATGCGCTGGTGGTAATTATCCCCTGCCCGGATCATCTGCTCCTTCTGCAGTCGATGAAGCTCGAAAAGGAATACGGGAGGTCCGAGAACTCCGGGCCCGCCTAGACTAAAAGGGCAACCGGGACTCACTACGCGAGCTAGGGATCCGACAACCGTATTCCCTCAAATGGAGAGATGTACTGTACTCGCCCAAGTACAAGCCCTTCAACTTAACTCCATTTAATGGGAAGATATCTCACAGTCAGTTTATAAGTTACTTTGAGACGACAATGGGGCATCTACCTCACAACGATGCCCTCCTAACAAAGTTCTTTGTCGGGGCATTGTCTGGAATAGCCTTCGATTGGTTACAGCCTCCAAGATAACTGTATTTTGTCGTTCGATGATCTCAATTGTCTTTTCCTCGCTCGATTCTATGACGAAGGAAATGACATGATGATGTCATCTTTAATAGACATCACACAAAGAGAGAAAGAGTCTGTACGGGAGCACATCGAGCGGTACAGGCAAGCAGGGTTGAAGTTACCCCTCGGTAACCCTAAGTCCATATTGATAGACACTTGCCGGAGAAATATCCTTCCTACAGTCAGGATCTGGATAGGCGACACTCAATTTAAAGAATAGACGATGGTCATCATAAATGCTATCAATGCTGAGAAGAAGGTGAAGGACGTCCATCTCTTGGAAATACAGATCCCGATTACAGATGATAAAGAAAAATGCTCCTACAACAACAACAACAGTGGCAATAGCGCCCGGGACAACAAGGGTAAGCAGGCTCTTATTGCCAATATAACGAAGAAGCCCGAGTAAATGCCTACAAAGGCTCCAAAACTAAAGAAAACTTATTCCTTCGAAGATGATGACGTCGTGGCAATCTTCGACGTGCTAATGAAGGAAAACAAGCTTCAGCTCCCCGACGTCTAGCACCCTGTTTAGGCAGTCGAGGTGAATCATCCAAAGTACCGCCACCACAATCAGTACGTCCACCATGCAATACAGGATTGCTATACACCGAAGTGGTACATCCTGCGTCTTCTCAACACCAAGTCCCTTACCTTGGAATTTGATGACAAAATAGTTGCCGCTAATATGGTATCTCTCTAGTTCGATAACTTTTCAGCGACGGAAGTCCAAGACGAAGTGATCCTAATCCCCAGGGCAAGAATGGAGGTTGTCAATCTTCTGCCAACTCATGACCAAACAGCCGGGCTGATATGTCTAACCACATCATGAGGGGAGGTCATGTAGGGTCATCCAGACCATGCTCCAAACTTAATGCAGCAGGTAACACCTTTCGCCATCAAGTCCAAGGGCAAGAAATCCAAGTCCTGCTACACTATTTCTATCCCCTCTGAAGAAGATATAGGAGGAACAATGAGGTCAGGAATGGCGTACCAACAAGAGTACAACATCCCTGATGATGGTGTGCTCCCAATCGCCATATCCGATTCGGGTCCATCCAAGCCTCCAGCAGCAGAAAAGTCCAAGAAGAAAGAAACTTGCTTCGACAAATTGCTGCACAAAGATACCACTCAGGGGCTGGAGAAGCCCTATAACTTCGATATCTTGGCCCAACTGGCCAATACTCCAGCGAAGTAGTCACTATTCGAGCTTTTTTGACTCTCCAAAGACACTCGGGTTGCTCTGAGTGAGACATTATAGAATATCGACACCAACCTGGCATAAGTCAAGCCGCCAGCTGAAGATCCTATCGAATGCCCCCACTGCAATAATGTGTTTGAGGCGATACCCAACATCACATTCTCGTAACAAGACATGTTGCTGAAGAATAATTGACACTATCATCCTCTATATTATACATGGTATATCAGCGCCATCAAGGTAGACCGGATACACATCGACCCCGTTTCGTCAATCAAAATTATCCTATGGAGTCTGCTTTAAACCTTGGGCACCTCGATGCATCACCTAGAAGCAACCAATGCTGCCATTAGTGGCTCCAACGCTGGGAGGAGCTATCCTCTGGACAAGATTCGCTTGAAGTGTCAGATCGATGACTTAAAAACTTAGGTCACTTCCTACGTCATAGATGTAGACGTATCCTACAACGTCCTATTGGGATGCCTATTAATATATCAGTATATGATCGTGCCGTCAACCTTGCAACAGTGCTTGAAGTACGTGGATTATTACGGCATCATCAAGACAGAATTTGTTAATGTTGATCTATTCAAAGTGGTCAAGGCATATTACTTTGACTTGATCCTCTACAAGAAAGTCCACCAAGATGAAGGTGGCAATGATACCAACGATGAGGCAGAGACTGGAAAAATATTGAACGAGCCTTTGAGAGTCCATCTCAAAGCAAGCACTCCCGACACAGCCCCTTCCCTCATGGTGAGACTGCACAGGAAAGCACTTGAGCCTCTGGTCGTTCGCTTTCATAGACCGAGTTGACCGTTGAAGGAAGATCTGGCACCTACTATAAATTCTTAACCGCTATGGTAAAGCTGGGCAGGAGACCTCCAAAGCTATCGCTCGCACTGGACTATATCTCTGGAAGGATGAGCTGGAGGAGTACATAGCCGTTTATGCTAACGTCCTTTCTCTTGACGATATAATTCCTGAGGATAAGATACCTTATTTTATGAATAAAGGGTTAACTTTGAACTACTCGGATGTTGCACATCTCAATACATTATATTCTATGGAGTACGGTCTAGGCTTGCACCTACATACACAGGTAACATACACCTATGCAGTCAACCGAGTTCTCTCCAGTCAAAACTCTTACTTCATGGTTCCAGCAAGGAAGAGGGGAGACAAACTTATTATCTTTGGCAGAGTAGAAAGTTCCCAATCCTCCGTCTCAGAGAAACTAGAGCTAGAACATGATACCGGCAAAATACCACATCACCGGTACAGTTCTCAAACCAAGCTCCTCATCTAGAAGATGGAATATGATATGAAAGCCATTAGGGATTTGAACCACGACCAAGGATGACGGCTGCCTCTGCGTCTACAGGCTCCTACAGGCAAGTCTGAGGATTACTACAATAAAACCAAGCATGGCTTAGGGTATGTCATGCCTCCCACAACCCCTGAAGGCTCGGATAAAAAAAATGAGTTATATACTCACTCTTTAGAATCTTTCTCTTAGGACTCCGATGTCATGCCCCAGTCCCAAAATACGTAGAACTAGGAATACGTAACACGCCAGCCGTATGTATACGAACTCCAATATATGGAAACCATATACACACGTACGCTGTACATGAATATCCAATCCACAGTGGTAATATATGTCACAACAAGTCACACGCAGTTCTATATCTCATCCACAGCACAAATAATAGATAAATAGAAATTAATAACTGAATGTCAAAGAATAAGTCTCAAATAGGAATCTCAAAGTATGATAGTCGAGTGGAAACAAATCCACTACAATTCGACTATAATAAACTACTAAAGAGAGAAGAGAATAAACTCTAATATAAGAATAAAGTCTCGAAAAAGAATAGCAACTAGAATCTCTAAACAGCTGCAATGAATTACATATAATCAGAAGGTAAGATCGTCTCAGACTGATAGGTAGCGTCAGGTCCAGGTCCATACTCCTGCGGGTACTACTTATCTATATCTGGAAAGGGACCAAGTCCTCAGAGGGACGTAACAAGATACAAAAAATACATGCCAATAAAGTACTGAAATATAAATATCCAATGGGGTCGCCTAACCATCTATGTGAATGCAGTTTGAGAACAACTTTCCACCAAGTGGGCTATCTGGCTGAAAACTGGGATTAGCATGACTCTCTCGGAGAACCAGGGGCCTCAAAGGCATATCGTCTTTTGAACGGCAGAGGCCCGCCAAGTAGTATAGGGGTCATCACCGTACGTATCTCTAGCGGAGCTTCCGGGTTACAGAAGAAAAAGTGTAAAGGAGCCCAAATGCCTTACTTGTTGTTCTCTCCACCCAATGCTCTAAGCATGTCATGTCCATGACACGATAAACCTCTAATAACCGCTAGGTCTACTAGCATGCAAAGTTTCTATTGGCAGTTATCCCTATCCGTCGTACGACCTATACGTACCGGTGGCCAGCCGAGTACGCAAGTCCGTATCCTACATGTGACTCACACTCGTGTAAGAATAGTGTCATGGCAATGAAACATAATGCCTCATAAAGATGGGATAGTCTCATAAAGTAGGTCCAATGCATATACATAAATAAAATCATAGTACGACGACACCGTCGTTGCACCCAAGTTTCCTTGGACGCGCAGTTTATATAGCAGTTAAAATAATTAAACTAAAATAAATAAAAATAATATGCATGCCTCATATGGAATGTAAATACAGTACAATGGCAAGGTATACTTGTCTGGCAAGAAATCTGTAAAGTGTACGCGCCCAAATGTCAAGGACATGGAACCTGGAACTAAGGACTCCGAACAAACGTCTTCGGATGCTGAAATAAACATCACCAACATTTTCGGAATGAGCAAAATAGCTAAAAAGCACATCCCTTTCGTCCAATTTGGACACAGGGGCAAAACGGTAATTTTGAATAAAAGTAGGGTCCACGTGTGGCCTACTTTGCACCAAAAAGTGTGCCAAGGGTAACAGTCTCTAAATGGGACAAACTATAGGTCAAACAACTCTAAATGTCAATACGAACCCAACGGTATGTCCAAATATGGATTTCGATGGGCCGAACACAATTTTGTCCAAGAAGTCAACTATGGGGCCCGCCAATTGGCGATTTGGTCAACCGTCTCAGAATTACGTGAAAATTGGGTCACAGGACCAGCGTGTTACCACGAGTCCAGTGGTGCAAATTTCGTCGCAATCTGACAATTATGCATAAAATATGTGCGAGTTCTACAAAAGTTGCGACACGGGATGTGTCCGCGGATACGGCCTGATTTCGGTGCGCACACGCATCCGTATCAGTTCCTACAAATTTTTACGTGTTCGGTTATGCTACATGCACCATTCGTTACACTTGGTATACGGCAGGGCGGTCCCGTTTGGCGGGACGCGCTCCATTTTACAACTTTTAGAATTCTAGAAAAAGTGGGTTCGTGGAGTTTTGTGACGAATTTAATTCTGTCCACAGCAGCTAATAACCTAGGGTTATTTAACAGAAAATAAACTAGGTCAAGTGTTCTACACATATCAAAAAGAATCACCGAATTTGGATCTCTGTGGTGGGAGATACGAACTCGGCAATATGGGTGGTCACCGTAGTTTTCTGCGATCCCATAATTTGGTCTGCTCGTGCCAACTTGGACGCTGTTTTTGCCTATGGGTACACATTGTTCGAGGTCTTCTATTATATAAATATGGAAGAGGGTTAAGGGGTGAGCATATCGGTGAAGACGGAACATCGTTTGGTTGAGCGAGTCGACGGAAAACCACTCCGGAGCGAAGGTGCCTCGTGTGGGAAACTGCAGTGCGCGAGGTCGGGATCGTCGGGACGGGTTGGACGGCCTGACGGGGTTCTCTGGCTGCGGTGGCGGCTCTAGATGAGAAGAGGGGGTCTGGGGATTTTAGGTTAGGGTTTTATGAAATTATATATATATATATATATATATATATATATATATATATATATATATATATATAGGATAGGGAGAGAGAAGAGAAAAGGAGGCGGGTCCGCGGCCAAGGGGGGTCGGGTCTGTGGGAAGGAATGGTTTGTTTTTTGCTAGGTTTTGCATATGCTAGCAAGTTGCTGTGCTAACATTTGCTTGCTAGCAATAGCAAGTTGCTGTGCTAACATTTGCTTGCTAGCAATAACAAGTAGAATTCTTTTGCTAAGAATAGTATTATTAGTATTACTTTATTAATTCTTATTATATTATTATTTTTTTTCTTTTCTTTTCTTTTCTTTTCCTTTCTTTTTAAATATATATATATACATATATATATTTGTATATATATATATAAATAAATAAATATATATATATATATATATATATATATATATATATATATATATATATATATATATATATATATATATATATATATATATATATACACATAAGAAAATTTATAGATTAGGATAATGCACACCGTTAGGCTAGCATCTGCTCAAGGGGTCTCCTACATGGAATAAATTCCAAAAAATTCCTGATGGTCCCATAAGTCCTCTAAGTGCCCGAACACCTAAAATAAAAATAATTAAAAATCATTTCTCCTATTTAGTCTTAATTACTACAATTTAAATTAATAATTAATAAATAAAAAGGTATATACGATTTTTTAGGAAGGGGGTTTTACATTCTACCCAACTTGTAAAAATTTTATCCTCAAAATTAAAATTAAGCCACGATAGAATGCAATGATGGTTTAAGATATAAATTAACAATGTAAATTCATACCTTGGTCTGCGAATAGGTTCAGAAAACGCTTGCGCATGTCGTCCTCGTGCTCCCAAGTTGATTCTCCTGGCGCGCCATGTCTCCATGCTACGCGAACCAAGGAAATAGACTGGTTCCTCAACACTTTCTCTCGAAGATTAAGGATTCCCACAGGTTGCTCTTGGTATGACAAGCTCGGCCCAATGGTGATCTTTGAATGGTCGAGAACATGACTGCTGTCTGCCACATATCGCCTGAGCTGCGACACATGGAATACGTTATGTACTCCCTCAAGTGAAGGTGGTAGCGCAAGTTGATATGCCACCTCTCCAACTCTCTCGAGCACGTCAAATGGTCCAATATACCTTGGACTCAACTTGCCGCTCCCTCAGAATCGGATGGTGCCTCTGGTCGGTGATATCCTCAAGAAGACGTGATCGCCCTCTTTGAACTCCAAGGGACGACGATGAAGGTCTGCCCACAGCTTCTGCCTGCCTTGCGCTGCTCGCAAGTGTCCCTAAATCTTCTTGACTGTCTCTACGGTGTTGACCACCAACTCGGGTCCCAGAATCTGACGTTCTCCCATGTCACTCCAACACATAAGAGACCTATATTTTTTTTCATATAATGCTTCAAACGGAGCCATCTGAATACTCGCTTGATAGCTATTGTTGTAAGAAAACTCTACAAGATGTAGGTGGTCCTCCCATGATCCTCCGAAGTCTAACATGCAAGCCCTCAATATATCCTCCAAGGTCTGAATAGTACGCTCCGACTGCCCATCTGTCTGCGGGTGGTAAGATGTACTGAACTTCAGACGAGTACCAAGACTCTCTTGCATGCTCCATCAAAAGTGCGATGTGAAACCCGAATCTCTGTCCGATACAATGCTGACTGGTATGCCGTGCAATCTTACGATCTGCCTCATATATAATTCAGCTAAAGCTTCTGTAGACTGACCCACTCTAAAAGGTATAAAATGGGCTGACTTGGTGAGTCGGTCCACTATTACCCACACTGCATCTCTTCCACTTGGACTCTTGGGAAAACCCGTGACGAAGTCCATAGTGATGTGCTCCCACTTCCACTCTGGAATCGGGAGTTGTTACAATAATCCTGCTATCATCTTGTGCTCCGCCTTCACTTGTTGACATACCAGACATTTAGCTACAAAGCGAGCTATCTCTCTCTTCATTCCATGCCACCAAAAGTGCTGTTGTAAGTTGCGATACATCTTGGTGCCTCCAGGATGAATAGAATAAATCAAACTATGAGCCTCTGCCATCAAATCCTGTCGAATCTCTCCATTTGGAACATAAAGACGATCACCACATCGTAATGTCCCATCCTCATGAATGCGCAATTCGGTCTGCTCTCCGGCCTCTGTCCTTTTCTTTAGTCTCCTGAATCTGGCATCTGTAGGCAAAGCTGCCTTAATCTTCTCTACCAATGATGATTGTACTTGCAAGTTGGCTAGTGTCCCATCTGCTCCGGGTAGTATCACTTCAATGCCAAGCTCTTGCAAGTCCTCCAATAGTTCCCTCTATGTTGTCAAGAAGTAAGCTGCTGGCTTCCGGCTTAACGCGTCTGCTACCACGTTAGCCTTGCCTGGATGATAATGTAGCTCTATCTCGAAATCTTTTATCAACTCGAGCCATCGACGTTGCCTCATATTTAACTCCTTCTGCGTGAAGACGTACTTGAGACTTTTGTGGTCTGTATAAATCTCCACTCGTTCCCCATATAAGTAATGTCTCCATAGCTTCAGAGCAAATACAACGGCTGCAAGTTCCAAGTCATGAGTTGGATAATTCTTCTCATGCACTCGTAACTGCCTAGATGCATATGCAATCACCTTGCCATGCTGCATCAATACGCATCCCAAGCCTTTACCTGATGCGTCACTGTAGATCACATAACCTCCTGATCCTGACGAAATAGTCAATACTGGTGCTGTAGTCAGTCGTTTCTTCAACTCTTCAAAGGCGGCTTGACACTCGTCGGTCCATATAAATTCTTGGTCCTTACAAGTCAAACGAGTCATAGGTGCCGCTATCCTTGAGAAGTTTTCCACGAAGCGTCGGTAATATCCCGCAAGTCCAAGGAAACTCCTCACCTCTGCTGCTGATTTAGGATCAGGCCATGTCTCAATTGTTGAGATCTTCTCTGGATTAACAGAAATACCATCTCCTGTAACAACATGTCCAAGAAATGAAACTCTGTCCAAGAAGAACTCATATTTGCTGAGTTTAGCATATAACTGCTCTCTTCTCAAAGTCTCTAAAATAATCAGCAGATGCTCCTCGTGCTCCTCGTGGCTCTTCGAATAGACAAGTATATCATCTATGAAGACGACCACGAACTGGTCCAAGTACTGGTGGAAGACTCGATTCATCAAGTCCATAAAGATCGCTGGAGCATTGGTCAATCCAAATGGCATGACCAAAAACTCGTAGTGTCCATATCTTGTCCTGAATGCGGTCTTCGGAATGTCCTACTTCCGTACCTTCACTTGGTGATATCCCGATCTTAAATCTATCTTCAAGAATACCTTAGCTCCACTGAGTTGATCAAACAGGTCATCAATGCGTGGCAATGAATATTTGTTCTTTACTGTCACTGCATTCAAGGCCCTGTAGTCAATGCACATACGCACTGACCCATCCTTCTTGGGTACAAATAGCACTGGTGCTCCCCAGGGTGATGCACTCGGTCGGATGAAACCTTTCTCCTCTAGCTCCTTTAACTGTGCCTTCAGCTCGTCCATCTCCTTCTTCGCCAGTCTGTAAACATGCGATGCTATAGGTGCTGCTCCGGGTGCTAATTCAATTAAAAACTCTACGTCTCTGTCTGGGGGTAGTCCTGGCAAATCCTCTAGAAAGAAGTCTAGAAATTCTAAAATAATAGGATGATAGACAACATCGTCCATTGCGAGCTGCATACCATCAAGGATTTCTGTGGATCCTCGGGCAAACTCAAGTTCAGGCTGGCCTGGTACCTTAAAAAGAATGCTTCCTCCAAAATAATCGAAGAAAGCATGGTACTTGCTTAGCCAGTCCATTCCAAGCACAATATCAAAAGATGACATAGGAAGGACTAAGAGTTGGGCATTCATCTCTCTGCCACGTATCACTATAGGACCCGATCTACAAACTCGGCTAACTGGTACAACTCCTCCTCCGGTAAGAATTCTAACACAATGGTGTAGAAGCAATGTTGTGTTTGGCAATAAAACTAGATGATATGAATGAGTGGGTGGCTTCCGTATCAAATATGTCACAACAGAAAAAGTAAAAGCAAGGATAATACCTGCTATGACATCCACCTCATGATCCATGTCATCTTCCTCCAATGCAAAAGCTCGCCCGTTCCTCTACGGTTGTCCATGTCCAGTCCTTCTATACTGCTCCTCCTGAGTAGGTAGCGGTGGTCCTCTCTGAAATTCTCTTGCTGCTGGGGGTCGAGGTGCTCCCGGTCTGGTCATCTGTTGTGCTGGCTTCGGTGCTGGAAGCGCTAGTCTCTGTGCTGGCGGTGGTAGTATCAATGTCTGCTATTTTGGACAGTCTCTTGCCAAATATTGTCCGGAACCACATCGTAAATACTGTCCCAAGTGGCCTCGGCAATCTCTTAAAATGTGTCCGATTTTCCTACAATAATTACATTGAGGTTTCTCCGGAATCTGGTACGGTTCGGCTCTGTGTTGCTGATATTGTTGTGCCAAGGGACGTCTGATAGGTCCTCCCTGTTGTGTCCTGACTGGTCCCTGCTGTATCCTTGTTGATCCTTATTGTGTCCTCAGCTGACCTACCTTTCCTCTGCTAATGGTTTCCCGAAATTTGGCCTCTGTCAGTAGTTCAACATTAGAGACTCGGGACTGCGAGCTTGTATAATGTTGTAGCTCCTGGGTCAGTCCTCGATGAAACCTCTTAGCCTTAGCCAAGTCATCTGGTATCAAAGCAGCACCATACTTGCTGAGTTGACTAAACTCGGCATCATACTCGTCCACTATTCGGTTCCCCTGCTCCAAGTGAAGAAACTGATCATACAAGGTGTCCCTGACAGTGTTCGGGAAGTACTTTCCCTCAAAGCACTCCAAGAACTGCTCCCAAGTCTGGTAAGTACCCAACTGGCGCTCCATGGATTCCTATCAGTGATGAGCATTACCCTCTAGAAGCGTCCGTACACCCGTCATCCATAGGTCCGTAGGTAACTGCGATGCCTCCAGTAGCTTCTGCGTGTGAGTGATCCAGTTGGTAGTCTCCTCCTGGCTCTCAGTGCCCTTGTACTGCCTTGGACCCATCTGAACAAAATCCTTTACTGATCCAACCCTAGCTCGAGGTACTGGAACTAGTGCTTGGGCTGGTGCAGTAGCCTGTGCAGCCATCCTCTCCAGTGCTGCCAAAAATTCTTGCCTCTGCTCGGCTGCCTGCTGCCTCTATTCCTGTATCATCATCTGAAAGAATTGGAACATCTGCGTTTGGCCATCTTGCGGTACTGGGACAGGTGGAAGGTTCCCAATAGGTGAAGCAGGAAGATCAGATAGAACTAGAGTGTGAGTCTGTCCATCTGGCCCCGGAAGCCTAGGAATCGTTGGGGTTCCTCCTTAAGTCTGACCATTGACTTCAGAAGTTGTGTCGCCATCGGCGGCAGTACATCCATTTTGTAAATCCATCTCTCTGCAGGTGATGTACGAAACGATTAGAAAAAGTACAGGAATCAAACAGGATGCAAGTATTAAATAGGAAGGAGGAATTTCAATCAAGCGTGGATGAGATCCTTATACTTTATTCCTATACGCAGGCTTATTCGGTATAATTACGTAACTGAGACAATATATTCTCGACCTGCATGGGCCACCACAAAAACATGTCACGTCCCAGTCCCAAAATACGTAGAACTAGGAATACGTAACAAGCCAGCCGTATGTATACGAACTCCAATATATGGAAACCATATACACACGTACGCTGTACATGAATATCCAATCCACAGTGGTAATATATGTCACAACAAGTCACACGCAGTTCTATATCTCATCCACAGCACAAATAATAGATAAATGGAAATCAATAACTGAATATCAAAGAAGCAGTCTCAAATAGGAATCTCAAAGTATGATAGTCGGGTGGAAACAAATCCACTATAATTCGACTATAATAAACTACTAAAGAGAGAAGAGAATAAACTCTAATATAATAATAAATGTCTCGAAAAAGAATAGCAACTAGAATCTCTAAACAGCTGCAATGAATAACATATAATCAGAAGGTAAGATCGTCTCAGACTGATAGGTAGCGTCAGGTCCAGGTCCATACTCCTGCGGGTACTCCTACTCATCTATATCTGGAAAGGGACCAGGTCCTCAGAGGGACGTAACAAGATACAATAAATACATGCCAATAAAGTACTGAAATATAAACATCCAATGGGGTCGCCTAACCATCTATGCGAATGCAGTTTGAGAACAACTTTCCACCAAGTGGGCTATCTGGCTGAAAACTGGGATTGGCATGACTCTCTCGGAGAACCAGGGGCCTCAAAGGTATGTCGTCTTTTGAACGGCAGAGGCCCGCCAAGTAGTATAGGGGTCATCACCGCCCGTATCTCCAGCGGAGCTTCCGGGTTACAGAAGAAAAAGTGTAAAGGAGCCCAAATGCCTTATTTGTTGTTCTCTCCACCCAATGCTCTAAGCATGTCATGTCCATGACACGATAAACCTCTAATAACCGCCAGGTCTACTAGCATGCAAAGTTTCTATTGGCAGTTATCCCTATCCGTCGTACGACCTATACGTACCGATGGCCAGCCGAGTACGCAAGTCTGTGTCCTACATGTGACTCACACTCGTGTAAGAATAGTGTCATGGCCAATGAAACATAATTCCTCATGAAGATGGGGTAGTCTCATAAAGTAGGTCCAATGCATATACATAAATAAAAACATAGTACGACGACACCGTCGTTGCACCCAAGTTTCCTTGGACGCGCAGTTTATATAGCAGTTAAAATAATTGAACTAAAATAAACAGAAATAACATGCATGTCTTATATAAAATGTAAATACAGTACAATGTCAAGGTATACTTGCATGGCAAGAAATCTGTAAAGTGTACGCGCCCAAATGTCAAGGACACGGAACTTGGAACTAAGGACTCCGAACAAACGTCTCCGGATGCTGAAATAAATATCACCAACGTTTCCGGAATAAGCAAAATAGCTAAAGAGCACATCCCTTTCGTCCAATTTAGACACAGGGGCAAAACGGTAATTTTGGATAAAAGTGGGGTCCACGTGTGGCCCACTTTGCACCGAAAAGCGTGCCAAGGATAACAGTCTCTAAATGGGATAAACTATAGGTCAAACAACTCTAAATGTCAATATGAACCCAACGGTATATCCAAATGTGGATTCCGATGGGCCGAACACAATTTTGTCTAAAAAGTCAACTATGGGGCCCGCCAATTGGCGATTTGGTCAACCGTCTCAGAATTGCATGAAAATTGGGTCACAGGACCAGCGCGTTACCATGAGTTCAGTGGCGCAAGTTCCGTCACAATCTGACAAGCATGCACAAAATACGCACGAGTTCCACAAAAGTTGCGATACGGGATATTTTCGCGGATACGGCCTGATTTCGGCGCGCACACGCGTCCGAATCAGTTCCCACAAATTTTTACATGTCCGATTACGCTACATGTACCGTTCGGTACACTTGTTACACGGCGGGGCGGTCCCGTTTGGTGGGGCGCGCTCCGTTTTACAACTTTTAAAATTCTGGAAAAAGTGGGTTCGCGAAGTTTTGTAACAAATTTAATTCTGTCCACAGCAGCTAATAACCTAGGGTTCTTTGACAGAAAATAAACTAGGTCAAGTATTCTACACATATCAAAAAGAATCACCGAATTCGGATCTCTGTGGTAGGAGATACGAACTCGGCAATATGGGTGGTCACCGTAGCTTTCTGCGATCCCAGAATTCGGTCTGCTCGTGCCAACTTGGACGCTATTTTTGCCTATGGGTACACGTTGTTCGAGGTCTGCTATTATATAAATATGGAAGAGGGTTAAGGGGTGAGCATACCGGTGAAGACGTAATGACGTTTGGTTGAGCGAGTCGACGGAAAACCCCTCCGGAGCGAAGGTGCCTCGTGTGGGAAACTGTAGTGCGCGAGGTCGGGATCGTCGGGACGGGTTGGACGGCCTGACGGGGTTCTCTGGCTGTGGTGGTGACTCTAGATGAGAAGAGGGGGTCTGGAGATTTTAGATTAGGTTTTTATAAAATAATATATATATATATATATATATATATATATATATATATATATATATATATATATATATAGGATAGGGAGAGAGAAGAGAAAAGGAGGCGGGTCCGCGGCCAAGGGGGGTCGGGTCTGTGGGAAGGAATGGTTTGGTTTTTGCTCGGTTTTGCATATGCTAGCAAGTTGCTGTGCTAACATTTGCTTGCTAGCAATAGCAAGTGGAATCCTTTTGCTAAGAATAGTAGTATTAGTATTACTTTATTAATTCTTATTATATTATTATTTCTTTTCTTTTCTTTTCTTTTCTTTTCCTTTCTTTTTAAATATATATATTTACATATATATATTTGTATATATATATATATATATATATATATATATATATATATATATATATATATATATATATATATACACATAAGAAAATTTATAGATTAGGATAATGCACACCGTTAGGCTAGCATCTGCTCAAGGGGTCTCCTACATGGAATAAATTCCAAAAAATTCCTGATGGTCCCATAAGTCCTCTAAGTGCCCGAACACCTAAAATAAAAATTATTAAAAATCTATTTCTCCTATTTAGCCTAATTACTATAATTTAAATTAATAATTAATAAATAAAAAGGTATATACGATTTTCTAGGAAGGGGGTTTTACATCCGATGTCAGTATTAGGGAGATGCTCAAATAAACATTGTCTGCCAACATGGTATTAGCTGATCCTGAGGAAGACGATGAGATCCACCTAAACTATTTAAAGTAGAACCGTGGGCCCAAAGTCTAGACTCCTAATAGGGGATACGGTTCGACCAATGAGAACCTCCCACTGAGGATGAAGTCGTACAAATCAATCTGGGCGATGAATCCTCCCCTAAACCTATCTTCATCAGCAAGAGTCTGTCTAATAAGGATTGAGAATTCCTGCTACAGCTTATCAGGGAATACATCGATGTCTTTGCCTAAAGTTACGAGGACATGCAGCGGCTGGACCCCTAGATTGCGGTCCACAAGATCAACATCTTGCCGAATGCTAAGCCAGTCAAGCAACAACAACGAAAGTTTCGGTTGGACATAATGAATGACATCGAAGCTGAAGTCAAAAAAATGATATCTAGTGGCTTTGTCTGCGAAGAAAAATATCCAGACTGGGTAGCTAACATCGTTCCCATCGTCAAAAAGAAAGGGTAGATCCAGATCTGTATTTACTTTCGTAATATAAATGCGACGTGCCCTAAGGACGAGTTTCTCCTCCCAATCATGGATATAATAATTGACAACACTTGTGGCTTCAAACACTTGTCCTTCATGGATGGATTCTCAGGCTACAATCAAATCAAGATGTTTCCTAATGATGGAAAGCATAAATTATTTCGAACGTTGATAGGAGTATACTACTACACAATCATGCCCTTTGGTCTAAAGAATGTAGGTGCTACATACCAGCGAGCTATGACCACCATCTTCTGTGAACATCTACACAAGACATGGGAGTATTATGTTGATAATATCGCTGTCAAGAGTCGCTCCAAAGATGATCACCTTTGAGACTTGAAGACTATGTTCGACCTGATACATGCGCACCAGCTTAAGATGAATCCTACCAAATCTTTCCTGGGAATCTCCTATGATAAATTCCTAGGTTTTGTCATAACTTCGAAAGGTATCCATGTAGACCCCGATAAGACTAAAGATCCTTGAAATGCACCCACCGAAGAACCTTAGAGAACTTCGTAGCCTTCAAAAAAGACTAGCATACTTTAGGAGGTTCATATCAAACTTCTCTAGACATTGTCAATTGTTCATTCGACTTATGAAGAAATGAGTCTCCTTTGTCTGGAACAAAGAATGCCAGCGCGCCTTCGATGACATCAAGGAGTATCTCATGAATCCCCCAGTATTTTATAGTCGCCATTGTGGGAAGACCCTTCTTACTATATATATGGGCACTAGATCACTCCCTCGGAGCTCACTAGCCCAGAAAAGTGATGCAGGTCACGAACAAACTATCTACCACCTCAGTAGAATGATGGTCGACGTAGAGAACATGTACAACCCCATCGAGAATGAGTGCCTCACTCTGGTCTTCGCCATTTAGAAGACCCGACATTACGTGGCAGGAAAAACCATCCATGCTATCACGCAAGTTAATCTTCTTAGTATCCTTATGACTAAAATTGGAGTGCTCAACTCTCGCCTAGCCATATGGACAATACTGCTGTCACCATACGACATGATATTTGTCCCACAAAAGGCGGTCAAAGGCCAAGCATTAAAAAATTTTCTTAGCAGCCCACCCTGTACCAGAAACCTCGAAGCTCTACAAGGAGATCCCAGCCGAAGTAGCAGACTCAAACATGACCACAAGTGCAGAAGTCGTTTGGCGAATGTTCTTCAATGGTGCTTCAAGAATAGGACCCAAAGGCGATATTTTCACTGGCGTCAGAATAGTACTAATTCTTCCACACGATCTGGTCATAAGCCGCGCTTACTCTCTTACAGATCTATGCTCCACCAATTTGGCAGAGTACAACACCCTCCTCTTCGGGCTCCAACTCTCTAAACAAGTGGGAGTAGACTACCTGGAAGCATACGATAATTCCAAGATAGTCAATCAGGTTCGGGACAAATACGAGGTCCGACACGAGGACTTGATTCCCATCCACCAAGCCGTACTTGGAATAAACTCTACCTTTGAGGGGTTCTTCATAGAGCATGTCCCTCGACTACAAAATATTGAGGTTGACGCCTTGGGCGATCTTGCAGCCTCTTTGGTTGTTCTGGTCAAAACCCATCAGCTGATCACAGTGGTCGGTCAAGAGATGGTTTTCCAGAAGAACAACCTCTATCTGTGCCTGAGCTACTTAGTAGAAACAAGCACCAACTCCCAAGACTATAGAATCCCATTCATCGACTACGCAATCTATTGAATTCTCCCCAAGAACACAAAGGAAGCCACTTTCGTCAGAAGATTTTCCCTCTGGTTCTATTACGATATGGCTACCAAAATGTTGTATCGTCGTTCCTACGACGGTCTTCTGCTACGATGCCTATCGATGCAGAATCGAAGTAGGCTCTCCGTGAGGCTCACGACGGGGTTTACGTAGCTCCATCAGTCTAGACCCAAGCTACAGGACTGTCTCCGAAGAATGAATTACTATTAGTCGATAATGGTAGTAGAGGCTGTTGACTATGCGAGAAAATGTCAAGCGTGCAAAATTCACAAAGACTTTATCAACTAGCCCTCAGAATTCCTATACCCAACGGTAGCATCTTGGCCGTTTAAAGCATGGAGAATTGACATTATTGGACTAATTAGTCCACCTTCTTCTACGGGACATCGGTTTATCTTGGCTATCACCGACTACTTCTCCAAATAGGCAAAAGTTGTCGCATTCATTGAATTCAAGACCTCAAATATGATAACCTATGTCAAGCATCATGTCATTTATACTTCGGCTTGCCACGGAGGATCATCCACGACAATGGTCCATAGTTTGCAAGTCAAGATTTTTATCGATTTTATGATAAAAAGATAATCCAGAATGTAGCCTCCACGACCTACAACCCAGAAACAAATGGTCTAGTGGAAGCATTCAACAAGACCATCATAAAGCTAATCAAAAATTTTGTGTCATCCAATAAGCGCGACTGGAAAGAGAAGTTGGGTGAATGTCTCTGGGCCTACCGTATCTTGGTCCGGACACCTACTGGCAGCACACCATTTTCCTTAGTCTAAGGGAGCGAGGCAGTCCTCCCTCTCGAGATCCAAATCCCCTTGCTCCGAGTGGCCCTCTCCAAACAATTAACCTTTGACGACAATCACCGCTGATGGCTACAAGTGTTAGAAGCAATCAATGAGAAATGCCTCTTAGCTCAACAACGCATTGAGCTATACCAAGCGCACCTATCAGGAGCTTTCAACAAATAGGTCAAGAAGAGGACTTACTAAGTGGGTGATCTTATCCTGATAGTAAGAAGGCCGATGGTCATGTCCCACAAGACGGCCTATAAATTCTAGCTTAAATGGGAGGGTCCGTTCATCGTGGAGGCCGTGTTATCCAACGATGCCTACCTACTCGAAAATCCATTAGAAACTTGCTCATGATGCCTATCAACAAAAAGTTCCTCAAAAAGTACTGTCTAAGCTAGACTTGCACTCCCTTACTATCAATGGGACAACCAAAATATATATTGTATGTTCCCCGTCGTTCATCCCCAACAAGTGTGTTAGCACAATATATACTTCACTTCTATAAAAGTTTGACGAAAGTCATTGTCTGTATTCAGGAATCCTGAATATGCAACAGGAAGTGGATCCTCAAAAGCTCCTAGTGAAGAAATTGTCAGGTCTATCCCCATTCTCGGGTAGGCCACTCCCAATCAGTTCTCTTGGGCATTAGTTCACGTCCATATCACCTCTGAACTACTGTCCTAACCAATTATCCTTAGTAGGGTTTGCCATGTCCATATTACCTCTGAGCAGACCTCTATGTATGACTATCGATTGTCACATCCATATTACCTTTGACATCGATCATCATTTAAACTTATCATTTGTATTTAACTCTAAGTACGCCAGCGGTGTTAAGTCCACAAAATCTGCCACGTCAATATCACCTCTGGTAGGGCTTATCTCGAACCTATTGCTTGCACTCAGGTGCGCAAGAAGTAATGGGTCCACAAAATCTATCACGTCCATATCAACTCTGATAGGATTTTGTTTCAAACTTATTACTTGCACTCCAGTGAGCAAGAAGTAATAGGTCCACCAAAGATTCCCCAGTGGGATGTCCTCAATGGAAGCAAATGGTTCACATCCATATTATATCTGAACTATGAGCTGCCCATGTTCCCCATTCGAAGAAAAAAAAAATGTCCATATTATCTCTGGCTCATTTTTTTCTTCCATAAAAATACCGGGATCGTACCAAACCTCTAGGTATGTCTATCTATTAGCTCACGTCCACGTTACCTCTGAGTTATCATCCTCACATTTTCCCCAGTAGGGTTTTCTATGTCCTTCTTACCTCTGAACAAAATCTCCCAACATGACTATCGATTATCATATCCATATTATCTCTGATATCGGTCTTCATCTAAACTTACACCCGTACTTAATTCTATGTATGCTAGCGGTGTTAAGTCCAAAAAACTTGCCACATCTATATCACCTCTAGTAGGGCTTATTTTAAATTTATTACTTGTACTCACATAAGAAATAATAAGTCCACCAAAGATCCCCCTGTGGGATGTCCGTGAAAGACTACAGTGTTGTACTACGTCCATATTACCTCTAGCACAATATCAAAAGTCCACAACATGTAACACGACAAATACAAAAAAAAATCTGGAAAAGAAAATGTTTTATTGATTAATATTCAAGACCATGAGTACATATAATGGAAATCCATTTATAAGGATTTTTTCTATTGAAGTATTCAAAGATCATGAGTACATATAATGGAAACCCATTTTTAAGGGTTTCCATGAAGTCTCGCGGATGCGAACCTTTTTTATTATAGGCGCCCCTCCGTGCTGTTGTCGCTACCAACACAAGTCGAGCTCGCAGCAGAACTCAATAGTTTCTGGATCATCCCTCTATAGTGCAAACCTCAATATATGTAAAAGACTCCATAGTGAAGGATAGCAAGGGAGGAACTGGATCAAGCGCTCTTCAACCATGCAGAAAAATCGAAGAAAGGAATGACACAATTAATCCTAATCCTGTCTTCGACACCATCATTTTTTGGCCGCTAGCAAGCCGCATAAAGGGGAGCAATGTAGCTAGCATGCTTCATAAACAGGGACAGCTCCATGCATGATGTAAGATGTTTACCCTCGTCTTCTAGATCAGTTCTTGGCAAAAAACTTCCATATAAGGTTGGCATTCTCTTCGAATATTAGGCTTTATGATATCCTTCCATGCTCCATCTTGGACACCACGAAGATCAGTCTCAACAAAGATCGCAAAAATGTACAGCGATCGTATGTCCTTTTCAGGATGCAGTTGTATGCATGGGCAAGAGAAGGCCTCGTCTATGCGACCAAGCCATAGATGGGCCCTGCGAGCATGGACTGAGTCCTCATCATGGTGTCCAAGCCACAGATAGGCCCTGCGTACAGGTGACAGATGGACCGAGTTCTTATCCTGGCGGCCAAGCCACATATAGGCCCTATGCAAGCAGAACTTTATAGGGGGCATGCCGATGTTCTAGATGATTTCTTATCCACACTGCGAGGCCGTGTACTTGTTTCGCTATATGTGTGTGTGTGTGTGCCTGCCACCATGACGTACCCCTATCTCCAGAGAGAAGGCCAGCATTAGGGGGACATAGATCGCCATACTTCGGACGAACCCCTCGACGAGATAGATAGTAGTCTTCGGCATTTCACAAAGGGGGAAAGCCGAGACACGAGTTCTCTCTCCTTCCTAGCCCGCCTATTTATAGGCTCCTGAGGTACGTGAGAAGATCGAGGCGATGAGCCAAGTAGTTATAAGGATGAACCTGATACCTCGATTTACGTAATCCATATTTATCTCCTCAAAAACTGTCGTTGACTCAGAATCCCAAGATATCTATTCAAGGATTGAGCCGAATCCTGCATTAAATGGAGATTTAACAGCCTAGGAAAGACTCGTCCATGTGACCCGCCATCCATGCGACCCAAAGTCCTCTCCTCTATGCTTCTTATTCAAAATATTATAAACTTATAAGTTTAAAAACTTTAGAGGGTTCTTGTAGAAGCATAGAAAATCTAGATCCATGCGTCCAACAACCATGCGCCCCAAGTTTGACTCAGAAGAAATCAAGCCACAGGATGACCATTCGACTAAGCAAAAGCAGCATCCATGCGCCCCAAATATTGGCCGCATAAAGGCTTGACAAAAAGATTATGTCTGACTTAGAATCCTGATAAAAAGGATTTTCTGAACGCTTTAAAAAATATGAGATCACTAAGCGACAAGAAGATCTTGTCAGACAAATAATCACTTTTGACAAGCATACAATGCCACATGTACGAGACCGCATGTGTTCGTGGGTGCATGCATCTCTGGACTCATACGTCCCAGACTCTATGCGATCCATGCGTCTCAGGCCCTATGTATACCCAATTCCATGTGTTCCATGTGTCTCTAGCTATAAGTTTCAGACTTCAGACGTTCCATGCGTCTTTGGCCCTATGCGTTACAGACTCCATGCGTTCTATGCATCTCTATCCCTACATGTTCCAGACTACATGTGTCCCAGGCTTCCCAGACTTCTCGCATCTAACGTGGCAGGGTTCTCTGAGACAAGATCTTTCTGTTGCAACTGAAGTAATTCTCTCTAATTATATATGGGCTACGTGTCAAGCTGACCAAATCATGCAAACAAAAGACGAGAACTACCTAGATCTTCAGCAATAGTAAATTCCAGCAAATGTCCACATGGCAGCTCGGCTTGACCCAACTACATCATGTTTAGGATGAATAACATGTGGCTACCTGTCCATCATATGCGCCTAAAGTTGCAACCATATTCTCTTGAATGAGCCTCTAGAGGAGGGTGAATAGAGTGTATGTATGCAGCAAAATAAAATTACCTGCTAAAATATAATTCTATGGCATACAATGGTGATCAACAACTAGTAGTTAGAATATATCTCATGTGTAAGCAATACTACTAGCAGTGTTATGAATATATGCAATAGAGTGATAGAGAGAAAACACAAACACCAAGATATATACTGGTTTCCTTTTGAGAGGACTAGTCCATTCCTGAGAACTCAAGCTCGGAGTTGTATCTACTATAATCACCAATAGTGAATCACAAGCTTTAATATGAAGGTTTGCTATTTCTTTACACTATGAAGTTTGATCCGAAGTCTCACAACTTCACGGCTTGATAGAGAGAGTAACTGTTGGAACAAAGCTCTTTACAACTTAGAAGACTTCTAGACCGAGATCGCACTTGGCACTAGGAAGGCTAGGGAGTTGCTCTTTGAGATGGGAAGGTTAAGGTTTTAGGGGTTTCCTCATAATATAATAGAAGACTTATGAATGGTTGAGTTGTTATTGAATGAAGAATTCTAATCCTATTTATAGGGTGTAGGCGAACAGTATTCGGTCAGGATTTAATTCAAATTTCCAACCGTTGGACCAAGAAATCAAGAGCTATTGAACTGGTTGATTTATACCAAAAGGGTAACTGAGTTCGGTCCGAGTTTGACACGAGTTCGGCCCGAGTTTGGTCTTTTAGTATGGTAGATATTGTAAACGAATGTGGCCTAATTTGGTGGATAGGTTCTTTGGTTTATTTGAGTGGACTAAGTATCTGGGTATAGGTACTTGGGATTTGCTTAGTGCGACTCAACTTACATCAGTCCTAGACTCAAATAAATAAAATATTATATTTGAATAGAAACCAGTAGCTGTTGCAAAGTCTGACTTTAGTACTGGCAGAGTTGATATACTTTGCATCGAGTATCTGCTTCATCTGTGTTTTGGATCTGATTCATTTGATGTTTGACGATTATCAGAATCAGGTTGACTTGACCACTTTGTGTCAACAATCTCCCCCATTATGATAATTGATAAACTATGCCAAAATACACATATGGTGAGTCTTATGTAGCCTTTGATGCAAATAGTTGAAACATAGACAAAGTTTCTTTGAAAGTAGATATTTCCATGTAAAACTAGCTTTTTAGAAAAATATCCCCCTTGAGTAGATCTTTCCTTTTGAATGGGAGCATTTAAAAGACCTGTAACTTGACATTTCTTTATAGCAAAATTAGGTGCAGATATATCAACAAAAATATATCACAGTTATATATTATTAAACATACATCAGCTATAATGAAAATTTTTGTTTATCACATTTGTTATCAACCATTTTGTCATTTCTTCCCCCTTTGTCAATATATCATAGTGGGAAAAATTTCTGGTAACGAGTGATTTATGATAAATTTGGAAAAAGACAATTTAAACAGAACATACATTATTGTAAATAGGATAAATAACAAGACTGACAAATATATAGAGATGCAAATAGCATAAAAGTTTTACGAATATTTTAGCAAATATTATTAGTACACTGAAATATAAAACAAACTAATACATCCATATAGCCACAAGAAACTATCACAAATCATCAGCAGCAGCATCAACAGGCGGGTGATCATCAAAGTATGCTCCGGTAGGGTCGAAGTACTGCTGAACAAATTGGTCAACGATCTTGTAGCCAGAACGGGAAGGATCATGAGCTACTGGGTGAGGTGCAGTAGGATGATGGGCTAGGTGATAATGAAGATCGACTAGGGAGTTGGCTAATATGTGTGCATGAAGAGTGGTACGATATGACTGGTCACGAAGTTGAGTGATAATCATAGTGTTCTGCTCATGGTGTTGAGCAGCTATCATCTCATTTTGCAACTTCAATTGCTCGCAAAATATCTCTTGGATAGAGTCCAAGGTAGCAGACTGTGTAGAGGATCATGGAGTAAAGGTTGGAGCAGGAGGAGATGGGGCTGGATCAGCTGATGCATCAGATTTAGATGAATCATTTTTATCAGGAATGAGAGAAATAGGCTGAATCCTGTAGGCTTGGTCAGGTAGGCTGGCTCAGATAGATAAGTAGGTTTTTCTATAGGAATGTGGAAGTGCTCAAAGATGAGTGGTAGATACATGGCATAAAGAAGTTGATGTTTGTGTTTACAACAGTCAATCATCTGCCGAATCATGATTTTAGGAAGGCTAAAGGGAGTGGATGTGTAGAAGTGATATAAAGCAGATATCTCTTTATAGGTCACATCATCTTTGGAGGTTTGCTTGGAAATGATAGCAGAGTATATGATACGATAAAATTCAAAAAAGTATTGGTTAAAATAACGAGCACGAAACTTTTCGTCAGGACAAGGATGAGGGGCGCAAAGTATGTCCCTAAAAGAGTCAAGAGGGATGTCGTCTCTGAGATTGAGTTTGTCAATCTCAACTAGGGCATCTCCCTCGTTAGGGATTTCAAGAACTTTATCCAAGGTTGTATCGTTAAATTCATTGTCAATTCCACCGACTCTCATAAAGATAGCCCATTGATCATGAGATAGATTATAATAAAATATGTAAATGGCATTCAAATATATTGGTTTTCTAGTTTTGACTAGACGATGAAGATAAAATTCTTCAAGTTTAGGTTTTTGGGCATAAAAACTAGTAAAATTAATAGGATTGCCCTTGCAAATATTTTTTTGCTCAAAATCATTGAACCATAGGTTTGAGGCATCAATAGAAGTAAAAATAAAATCATTATTTTCTCCTGGTTTGGAATATTAGGAGAAAATAAGGAATAGATAGCATCATCACTAGAGGGTTGGGAAGATGAAGCTTCATTTGATTTTCTCTTCTTTTTCCCAAATATATGAGACATGAATTAGGGTTTTAGAATGTGAAGATTGTACCTTGAAAAGGTTGAAGGGAATGAAGGAGAATCTCACCAAGAGCCCTAGATCTTAAGTTGAGAGAGAAAAAGCCTTTGAGGAAGGGGATTACAAAACTAGGGTTTTAGAGGAAAGGTTTGATTCTCGGTTTGGAGAAGAAGGGTTTAGGAGGATGAAGTAATGAGATCAAATCCGTGGTTGTTGCTGTTATATAAAAATACTTGAACCGAATTCATACCGAGTTCGGACCAAACTCTGTCCGAGTTCTGATAGCTTAGGATTTTAAAAATATATTTTTGTAGAATGCTATAATAGTTATATGAAAAACATATAAGTGATCTTATAAAAATACAAGTATAAAATATATGAGATCTATAACTAAGACAGGCAATTATCAGTCATTGCTATTTAGACTAGTCATTTAAAAGAATTTATAGCAGTCAATTACTGAATGAATGATAATTATATTTAGAAAATATTTTATAAATAGCTCTTTGTATATCATTACTCAGTTAGGTATTTTTGTTATTATTAATTAGCTGTAGGGGCCGATTCTCAGCTAGCGGTGGTCCGAAGACACTTAAGTACCATATCGCTTAAGGCTATTTATACCTTGTTGACAGAAGGACCCTTTAGGCTATTTAACAATAATTTCTATACCTTTAGAGCATAATATTCAAGAATTATTTAACAAAAGATTCTTCATACACATTTTAAGAACAATTGAACTACCATATTTTAATAGATTTGAATGAGTATAATATACTACTATAAATATAAAAATTGTGTTACCATAATGACTTAATAGTCAAATTTTGTGTTGGTGCAATTGTCATGAGAATATCCATTTAGCTTTTTGCAATCATATAACAAGACTTTGGAATCCATAATTTGGATCTATATTTGTTAACTTTAGGAATTCACTTATACATATTCGTATCAACCAATTTTCTAATCCTACACTGAAGTGTAATATGTCCTTTTAAACCACAATAATGACATATAGCATAGGCATTTGTGTTGGGCATAGAAGGATGAGTATGTGAAGTGGTGTGACGTATCTTACGTATATATTTGTAATAGAATGCATGATTATGTGAAGTATATTGTGTTCAACATGCATGATAGTGTGGAGCATTTGGCTTGCTTGCTGATATCTTATTGTGAGTGCTCTTTTGTTTAGCCATGTGTCTCGTGTTAGACTGAGTAGTAGGTTGTATGACCTGCTTTCCTAATCTAATCTCTAAATTTTTAGAAGTGACATATAAATCATCATATTTAGTAATAAGAACATTTATCTTAAGTGATGCATTACAATACTTCTTCTTTTCCTATTTTAAATTCTCCTTAAGTTTAGCATTTTCTTTATTGCTTTCATCAAAGCAGTCAAGAGCTTCTTGTAAGCTAAGCTCAAGTTTGGAGATTTCAATTGATTCATCAGAATATAACTTTTCTCTAGCTTCCTTAAGTAAGCAAATAAGCTGATCATTCTTAAGCTGATAAGATTTGATAACTTTTTGAGCTTGTTTATAGTTATTTCTAAGCTTATTATAGTCTTCAAACAAATTATTAAAAGCATCAGATAATTCATCATACGAAATATCTTTTGTTTGTGAGTCATCATTTACTTTGCTTACCATTAAGCACAAGTCTATCGTATGTTGAAGGTTTTTGTCATTCTCGTACTGGATGCTTGTATTGATTGCTAGACTTTCACTTGGGCATAAGTTTGCAACATCTTCTTCCTTGCTGTCATCATTGTTGCACTGAATGTCCGCATCTTTCTTTGTATATATAGCTTCTTCATTTTCATACGAGCTTGCAATATCATGAGGTTCTTCTTCATCTTCTTTGTTGTCTCCATAGGTTGCTTCCAGTAGATTCCATATCTCATATGATGTTTTGCACTTGGAGATAAGTTTAAATTCGTCTTCTCCTAGAGTATAGTAGAGCATGTACATTGCCTTTGCATCATCGCTTGCTGCTTTTTTTTCATCTTCGGTATATTCATTATCTGCTTTGTCAACTCTTTTGTAACCATTAGTAACGCAAGTCCATAAGTTAAAGCCAAAAGATTTTAGAAAAGCACTCATATGTATTTTCCAAAATAAATAGTTAGTGTTGTTAAAAATAGGTGGCTTATCATGTAGTTGGCTTTCACCGTTGATGGGAAATAGTGATCTTGTTGTTGCCATATGTTATACTCTTTGGAAGTTAATACGATAATCAAGAGAACTTTCTTTAATTATTAGCAATAGTTCCTATATAAAGAGTACCAGTTCTAATACCAATTGAGGAGCAAATGATATCAGTAATATCTATATAAAGAGAGCACCTGTTCTGATACCAATTGATAGAGTAGTTGATATCAGAAACTAATTAAGAGACTATCTGCTCTAATACTAATTGTGGAGCAATTAATATTAATAATAGTTCCAATGTAAGAGTTCCTGCTCTGATACCAATTGTAGGACCGTGTGTGGCAACTCTAGAGGGGGGGTGAATAGAGTGTATGTATGCAGCAGAATAAAATCACATGCTAAAATATAATTATATGGCATACAATGGTGATCAACAACTAGTAGTTAGAATATATCTCATGTGTAAGGAATAATACTAGCAGTGTTATGAATATATGCACTAGAGTAAGAGAGAAAAAATGCAAACACCAATATGTATACTGGTTTTTCTCTGAGAGGACTAGGCCAGTCCCGAGAACTCAAGCTCATAGTTGTATCCACTATAATCACCAATAGTGAATCAGAAGCTTTGATACGAAGGCTTGCCACTTCTTTACACCACGAGATTTAATCCGAAGTCTCGCAACTTTACAGCTTGATAGAGAAAGTAACTGTTGGAACAAAGCTCTTTACAACTCAGAAGACTTCTAGACCAAGATTGCACTTGGCACTAGGAAGGCTAGGGAGTTGCTCTTTGAGATGGGAAGTTTAAGGTTTTAGGGGTTTTCTTATAATAGGATAGAAGACTTAAGAATAGTTGAGTTGTTATGAAGAATTCCAATCCTATTTATAGGGTGTAGGCAAACAGAATTCGGCCAGAATTCTGTCAGGGTTTAATTCAAATTTTCAACCGTTGGGCCAAGAAATTAGGAGCTATTGAACTGGTTGATTTTATACCAAAAGGGTAACCGAGTTTGGTCCGAGTTTTGCCTGAGTTTGGTCTCTTAGTATGGTAGACTTTGTAAATGAATGTGGCCTAATTTGGTGGATAGGTTCTTTGGTTTATTTGAGTGGACTAAGTATCTGGGTATAGGTACTTGAAATTTGCTTAGTGCGACTCAGATTACATCATTTCTAGACTGAAATAAATGAAAGATTACATTTGAATAAAAACCAATAGCTGTTGCAGAGTCTGACTTTAGTACTGACAGAGTTGATATGCTTTGCATCGAGTATCTGCTTCATCTGTGTTTTGGACTTGATTTATCTGATGTTTGATGATTATTAGAATCAGGTTGACTGTGACCACTTTGTGTCAACACATATAACCCACCAACATGATGGCTATAAATAGGAGCAACTTAGACGTCCCAAGGCTGGCTAGCTTTTCCTGCTTCAGAGACCATACCCTTCCAGATGAGCTACATATGTGCACACAAACTCAAGAGAGAGAGAGAGAGAGAGAGAGAGAGAGAGAGAGAGAAAATAGAAGAGAGCATCCCTCATTCACTCGTCGGACCGTCAACTGAGTAAAAGAGTCGATGTAGTACTCGATCTCCATCGTCACATTATCCAGATAAAAAATATTGTACTTAGATTTTCTATCGAGGATTTTTTTGTACTTTTTTGTTTGTTATTAAACGAAAGTTTTCCCAAACTTACAACCGTGGCAAACAAACCTTATAATACCCAATACTCATATCCAAAGATTCTTGTTAGACTTTTCCTAGAAATCAATCTTAGGGTCTTATAGATATAATTAACAGATTTGCTACCTAGATGTAGACTGCCGCATATCTATAATATAGACCTGCATGGGCCGCCATTAAAAAATGTGTCACATCCCGCTCCCAATATTCGGTGAGTCGAGTACGTAATCAACATTCCCAGGCTACGTGCTTTACGAATAAACCCATATCCGTAACCACGATTGTTGCCTGTAAGTTCTAGGATAAAGTATATGATAAAGCAAAACCATCAACAAGTAAGAACTAAGTACATTCACAATATCATTCTTCTTTATTTACATCTCATAAGTCTGTGTTCTATCTTCAAAAGAAAGTATACAAGCTACTCACTAAATATAGAACCACATAACTATCTCCCATAAAGATTATTACATATATAATTATACAAGAACAAAAATAAAGTTATTATATACATGACATCCCTTACTCTTCAGACTCGTCCATATTATACAAGGAAAATACCTCATCTTCAGCCTGGCCTTTATGTAGTGAACAAATACTAGGTCATGAAAGACATGCAAGTCCATGATTCGAGAAAGGTACAATAATGAATTAATATGATAATGAAGATCAAGTGTAATAAAAAATCTAAACCGAATAAACTCTAAGCACATGACAATATACAACTTTGATCTAACTTCTAAAGTGATCTTAATATATTTACATCCAAACTATTCCTTAAGTCCTAAAGTTATTAACACAACCATAATATAATTTTTTCTATATGATGATGCAAGTTAGAGAACATGTTTGGATCTCACATTCGTAGTGTCATGAGCACTATCTAGGCAATAATTCCGCTACCAGGGATTATGTGGTGTCAGGTAGGCACTATGCTTAGTAGTCTGTCCACTCCTCTTCGGAAGCAAAATCATAACATCATTTAATACCAAATTCAAATTTTTATCGAATTAGGGTAAATATTTATAGATAACACGAGATACAGGTAGGTAGGTGATCTAAGCATTCACCCGCTCTCAACGCAAAGCTTGCGAAGGAGATATAAGTATTGATTAGTTTTGTTAATTATATTACCAAGATTCTATATGATATGATCGAAACTGTTCTTCCCCGCTCAATGCTCTATTCTACAATCATAATTAATCCTAAGTCCATTCTAATAATTAAAACTTGATTTTTTAGCTCAAGTATACATCTTGATTTGTATTTCTAGAATACATGTATCACTTGCAGGAATGCTTTCAACTATTGGAATAACACCGAATAAATTCTCTATACGTGTTAATCTTACGAAATACGAGAATACAGTCAACTGGGTTTTTCAGAACCTAGGAAACAAGATTTGATAATTTAACCGCGTATATATTTACATGTCCATGTTCTTACGAGTTCAAGACTTAGACAGTTGACCTCAAAGTATTCCTTGAATATAGTGAGTGTCTCAAGTCGATATACATTTATCTAAGTTTAGGGTTCGATACGATACCACGACATTTAAACATCAAAATTAGGCCATCTTCCGAAATCCTTAGACTTTCGGACAGAGTCACCTTTGTATTCGAGCTCTAAACACAGTAATATAACCGACCCAGATCAACTCTCTATAGAATTGACATGGGTCAAAGCCCCTTCGGCGGAGTAAATAGGATAGACAGAAAATGCATAGAAGCACAAAAACTAAATGGCACAAAATATCAAAATATATACCCAACATTGTACAAAGCATAAATCCTATTATATGAATCCAAATACCATCAAATTATATACAGTTGAAAAGCTTATCGAATCCTATTCGATTTTTGATCAGACATAATCTAATTTTGACAACGTTTAATAGGCCAAAACTGGCGTACGAAACAAGGTGTATAATGTCACAGATTTTGATTCCAGAATTTTACGTCGATGGTGCACGGCTAATAACTCCTATTATATACACCCGGATGATATCATATTATATACAGTTGGAATGCTTATCGAATTTGCAAAGATTTTTGTTTAGACATATTCTGGTTTTGAAGAAGTTTAATAGGTCAAATCTGGCCTACACAAAAATGGGCACATAGGTTCCAGATTTCGATTTCAGGATTCTATATCTCTGTTGAACAACCCATAACTACTGTCATATAAATTCAAACACTATTGTATCATATACCGTTGGAAAACTTATCGAATTTTTAATGATTTTTGTTTAGACATAATTAAATTTTGACAGGGTTTAATAGATGAAAACTGACTCGGAAAAATACTGTGCCGTAGGAACAAATTTAGTATGTATGAACCTAGTTCTATCTCATGTCCAAGCCTCCTATGGGTTTCCCACCTTAACAAAAAACTCTTACAATCATGTTCTAAACCACATATATTAATTTCAAAATTAATCTAGAATATAAACTTTATTTTGAATTAATAGAATAACCAAGAACAATATAGATAAATACATAAAAATGAGATTTGTGTAGAGAAAGGAAGGACTTGCCTTGATTCTATAGGGTTTATAATTTATGGAGAGGTGAAGAGAATGTTTAGGAGGGTGGTATGGAGATGGTTTTATGAAGAAGGTGAAAGAAGAAAGGTTAAAGACTTATAAGAGAATGAAAACGTAAATATATACATGTATATATAACAAGTACTTATCCTTTCAAGCAAGAATTTTTGTAACGTCCAACCACAAGCAAGCAAACCACACACCCCCTAAAGTGGCCGGCCTTGCTAAGGAAGAGTTAGTATCTTCCTTTGGAAGCTAAGATATTAAATTAGAAAATGGGATTTTTGGATTTTTTTTAGATAAAGTTAATTAGGATCTTAATAAATACAATCATTTCCTAATTAAACCAAATCCTTTTCACTAATTAAATCCTAATCCATGAATGACAAGCTACAAAACTAATTCTTCAAATAAAATCATAAAAGAGTTTTGTAAAGTAAATAATAATATTATATTGAAATTTGGGGAATCTGAGAAATTATATTATTAAAATAATATATTTTTTCTCCAAAAGTTATTTTCTAGTAAAACTTTTATTTCTAAATAAATTGTAATAATAATTAAAAATAAATTTTGAAACCAACTATGACACCCTAGAGTTGCCTTCAATGTGGTGACTGGAGATGAGATATCCGTGGATCTGAAGAAGATTGCTACCGTAGAGTCTTGGACTACTCCGAGTTCTGTTGCAGAGATAAGAAGCTTCCTAAGATTGGCCGAATACTATATGAAGTATGTGAAGGAATTTTCCCAGATTGCAGAGTAGTTAACTAGACTCACTCAGAAGGATGTAAAGTTCTTATGGACTGACTACTGTCAGACGGCGTTTGATGAACTGAAGAAGAGATTGGCTATAACTCCTATATTGACGTTGCCGTCAGAAACAGGTAGATTTACTATTTAGAGCAGAATAAGAAGGTGGTGGTGTATGCATCTAGGCAGTTATGGCCACATGAGAAGAACTATCCCACACATGACTTGGAATTAGCAGCTGTGATCTTCGCTCGGAAGCTATGAAGACATTATCTGTACGGAGCACGTGTGGAAATATTTACTGACCAAAAGAGCTTGAAGTATATTTTCACACAGAAAAAGAGCTGAATATGAGGCAGCACAAATGGCCGAAAATGATGAATGATTTCTATATTTTATTACAATATCATCTCGGGAAGGCAAACATAGTCATTGATACCTTGAGCAGGTGTCTAGTAGCTATGTTTCTAACGATGGACCAATACTTATTAGCAGACTTTGAGAGCTTGGGCATCAAGTTTATTGTTCCTGGAATGGAGATATAGATGATGGGTATACATATTTAGTATAGATTGATGGACAAGATTTGAGAGACGCATGTAAAATCCCTAATCCTAAAAACCGTATTAAGTTTTTTTATTAATTATTAATTGAATTGTAGTAATTATGAGCTAATTAGGAGAAATAGATTTTATTTAATTTTTATTTTAGGTGTTCGTGCATTTAGGGAATTTATGGAGCCATTATAATTCTTTTCGAATTTATTTTATGTAGGAGACCCTTTGGACAGTTGCTAGCTTAATGGTATGCACAAATATAATTTTTAGAATTTTCTATATATATATATGTATATATATATATATATATATATATATATATATATATATATATATATATCTATATATATATATATATATATATATATATAGATATATAATTTATTAGAAAAGAAAAAGAAAGAAAATGAAATAAGAATTAGAAAAGAAAAGAAAAGAAAAGAATTTAGTTACTAATGGATCCTTAAACCCACCTACCCCCTTAGCTACCCAAACCCATTCCTAACTCTAACCCGTTAAGCCCCCTTAAGGATAATAAGCAGCAGCACAGCAGCGGCTATCCCTCCCCCGCGCGCGTGAAGACCCCCTCCGCTCATTATATATATATATATATATATATATATATATATATATATATATATATATATCAACTCTCCCAAACCCAAACCCTAATTCATCTCCTCCTTCCCCTCGAGACCATAGCGCCGCACCGGACCGTCGCCTAATCCCGCCGCTCAGCGCCGCACGGCCGCCCGTCGACGTTCGCGCCCCCGCGCAAGCGCACGTGCACAACATTTTGATTAACAGCGAAGCCATGTTCATGCTCAGTTTCCCGTGCCACCGCTCGACCAAACTCGACCCTGTCTTCTCCGGTATGATCCTCACTTATCCCCCTTCCATATTTTTGTGATAGTTGACCTTGAACAACGCGTAAACCTCGGCTAAAATCGACGCCAAGTCAAAAAAAATGACCACTTTCTAAATTCCAAAATTTCGAAACGGAGAGCGCCCCACCAAATGGGACTGCCCCGTCGTGTACCAAGTATACCAAAAGGTGCACGCACTATACCGGACACGTGAGAGTTTGTGGAAACTGATTCAGACGCGTGTGCGCGTCAAAATCAGCCCGTATCCGCAGACAATCCCCGTATCGCAACTTTTGCGAAAGCCCTGTGCATTTTGTGCACGCTTATCAGATTGTGATGAAACTTGTGCCACTGGACTAGTGGTAACACGCTGGTCCTGTGATCCAATTTTTACGTAATTCTAAGACAGTTGACCAAGTCGCCAATTGGCGGGCCCCACGGTTGACTTTTTGGGCGAAATTGTGTTCGGCTTATCGAATTCCATATTTGGACATGTCGTTGAGTTCGTACTGACATTTAGAGTTTGTTTTACCTATAATTTGTCCAATTTAGATACTGTTACCCCTGGCAATCTTTTCGGTGCAAAGTGGCCCACATGTGGAGTCCACTTTGACCCGAAATTACCATTTTGCTCCTGTGTCCAAATTGGACGAAAAGGAAGTACTTTCTAGCTATTTTGCTTATTCTGGGAACGTTGGTGATATTTATTTCAGCATCCGGAGATGTTCATTCTGAGGTCGTAGTTTCTGACTCTTGGTGTTTGACATCTGGAGATTACACTCTGCAGCCCCCTTGCTAGGCAAGTATACCTTGGCTTGTTGTACTATTTAAATTTAGTTATATATATTAGTTGTATGTTTATTATTTTAGATTATATAACTGTGCGCGTCCGAGAGAGACTCGGGTGCAGTCAACGGAGGTGTTGACGTTAGGACTTGTGTTTGACCTAGGGTCTAGTAGACCCACCTAAAGTTGTGGAGTTATTGGTATGAATCCCCAGGCCTTGACACGTATCATTATACATCACAGTATGAGTTCATGTAGGGACGCGTGCCTCATACTCGACTGGCCATCGGTGTGAGCAACACGTGTAACGGTATTTAGCTTAGTTGTTTATTTCTATAGAGACTTGCATTATAGTACGAGATGTTCACGTCGTGTTCACGACTTGTATATCTTCATTGGGCGGGGAGGACGACTTATAGGCGTACGGGGCACCCCACTTCCTTTGCACTGATGCCACACTCGACGGAGTGATATGGACGATATATACTACACTGATGCCACGTTCTTTGGAGCGGTATGGACGATATACTACACTGATGCCACATTCTTCGGAGCGATATGGACGATATATTATACAGATGCCATGCTCTTCGAAGATGGACGTTATTATACAGTGCCCTGGTATGGGGGCATATGTGGCATATACTAGCTAGTCATGCCGATTGGTAAATTACGTCAGCATATGTCTAGCCTACACTTTCCCATACACTCAAAGTTATCCTCAAAATTGTATTCACTTAGATGGTTAGCGCACCCCTTTTTATTTATTTAGTATTTACTTTATGGCATGCTTCTGTGTATCTTGTTATGTCCCTCTAAGGACCTGGACCCTTTCCAGGTGTATTGTTCATGAGTATTTACAGGAGCGCAGATCCGGACTGGCTACTTATATTGCGAGAGGTCTTCTCTTTGAGCCTCGTGATTGTTAGAGGTTGTATTTATATTGTATTTGTCTTGTTTATTCTCTATTCTGGTTCGACAGTGGATTTGTTTCCATCCAAATGTTATCTTGAGATACCTTATGTTGAGATCTAGTTCATAGATACTAGTCATTTATTTATATATGATTTATGTGGATAAGATTTAGTTATGCTCTGAGATATATATATTTACCACTTGTGAATTTTTATTCATATTACAGCGTACGTGTGTTATGGTTTCCACATATTGGAGTGCCATATTCATACGGCTGGTATGCTTACGTGTCCTAGTCCTACGTGTTTTTGGGACTGGGCGTGACATATTTTTAGTGGTGGCCCATGCAGGTCGAGAGCATATTGTCTCGGTTATGTTACTGTACCGAGCAAGCCTGCACCTAGGATTAGAGTATAGGATCTCATAAACAATTGACTATGCCTCATATTTCTTCTAATCTATTCTATTTTGAATAATTGCATCATGCTTGATTCATGTGCTTTCCTATTAGTTCCTTGAGTATAGCCCCTGCTAGAGTATAGGAATCCTTGTTGTTAGAATGATAATTAAGGTAACACACCTACTAAGAATACGACTAGAGTACTGACACATCACTAAGTTTAGATTATTCAGTAAACCCTAGCATCCCCTTACCTATTGACTGGTTTACCATTGTCCCTTGCTATAATTATGAATGACTTGAGAGTAGCATAGACACTACTAGAGTTAGTTAGAAAGTTGACCATACTATTTTACCCTAGCATTAAGGAACCAATAGAAATCCAAGGTGGAATATTAGGACCAACCCTAACTTTTATAGTGAGATAGTATTATAGAACTATATATTTAGATTCTTGTCTTGATATTAGCAGACAGTACCCTAGGAAGCAGAGAGGAATGAATATAGTAATTCCTCGATCATACCTTGAGTACAGAGATTAGCATATTACCTTCCCCTTAAGAAACCATGATCTTATCTAGAGTCTTCCTATTTTTAATTTTATATCCTGTTATCTGCAACCTTGGCACTCGCTATTTGTGCGATGACTAATTATGCTTTTTCTTCTTCACCTTTCGACTCGTGCCACCTGACACTTCTGATTGCAGACCAGATGAATTCTCTTATGTTAAGGATATGTAGTCTGCTAGGATTATAGTTGTCAATGTAACTTTAAAAAGTTGTGCTTGATAGTTAGAATTTGATAGTTTAGAGTTATTCTTGTAGATTATAGCTTGATGATTACCCTTAGTCTTAAATTGCGTAATTCGTATACATAACCCAATATAGGTGTATCCTCTTTTTGACTTAATAACCAGTAGCTCTTCCATTCTTACTATTGACACTTGTTCTATGAGCACTATGATTAAAACTTAAGATGACCATTACCTATATAATGTAATAGGATAATTTTCTCGTAAACCCAATAAGAGTTTATGCTTTATTTATAAGGACAATATTATTTTGTAGAATTCCCTTAAGACTGTCACAGTATTGGATAATTTTTATAAGTTGGGTAGTATGCCTCTCAACCTAGTATCACATAGTCCTCTTGACATATTATTGTAGTATAATTGAACGACGTTAACTACATACTAGCATAAGACGATAGTATTTATTCAAACGATAGAACTTAAAGGTCCATACCCTATTTTGTTGACTAGCAACTTGGACAAGGTGTTAGTACGACAGTTGTAGAGACTGTAGAGTCTTATTTTTGTTTTATTTTGTGAACTTGAATTATTTGTACCTCATTTCATCATGATCTAGCGTATTTATATTTTATATACTAACTTGACTTATGCTGTTATTTTATAGCCTAGTTTTGTAAGCTTATTCTTTTATCGAGCTTGTTCACGATATATGTATTAGTGGATGCATATATTAATGTATTTCAGAATCAGTGTATTAAGGTCTAGGTAACCTTGGTGCGCTTGGTTCGCCCTTCGCATAACTACTTTACGTGGATTGAGATATATAGTATCTAGTAGACGAATGTAATTGCCCTCTAGGCATGCATGAGCATATCGTATCAGTTATATAATTGTACTGATACAAGCATATGAATAAGAAATTACCAAATAGGATTTTAATCCATAACTGTCTTGACAATTCCTTTTGTACTCCTTAAACGCCTTGATCCCCATGCTTCTATTCTATTACCTCCCCTTGAACTCTTTATTATTGTTATCCGTCTTCCCTTATTTCGATAAGACGAAATCTCGTGCTGGTATAAGTTTGATATACAGATAGTACTAGATATACCCCATAGGCCAACCGTATTAGTTGATGATGATTTTCCGTAATTAAGGGCATATCATAGGAAAAATGTTGGCGTTCAAACCTTTGAGGATCGAATAGCATGACTAAATAAGTTAAGAAATTTTTTTCTTAAGAGTATAGCCTTATATGATAGATAGGTAAATTTTAAGTTGGGTAGAAATTGCATTATTAAACTTGAGAAGAATTCTTTTAGATTGTGATCAAGTAGGATTAGATTGAGAGATTAAGTCATTTTAAAATGTGGAGAATTTTAGAAGAAGGAGTTAAATGATGAGTATTTAATAAATTTTGAAATCTTGATAGTGAGGACCAAATATTTATACTTTGAGCACATGATTTAAAGTTTGAATGTTGAAGATCGAATCATCGATTTAAACCTTAAGGATAAATATAGAATTCTAGGCTTGAACAATTGGTGAAGTAGATATAAAATTTTATAATTTGAACTAAAGGTTAAATTTTGATGGTTGGATTACTTATTCGAAATATTGAGGATGTAAATTAAAATTAAAATTTGAAGAGTACAAAAATTCATAAGTCGAAGATAGGAATAATATTGTATTAGAATTGTTTTTAAGGGAGATTATGATAGTTGGAGATCGTGATGTAAAAAATTGATGTGGGCTATTTCAAACTTGAAGATGTCATAGAGATTTTGCTTAAATTTGGATATTGATAATTTCAAAAAGTGAGAAGAGATTACAATAGGTTAAATTTTGATTGGAACAGTGATTATCTTAACCTTGAAGTGACTGCGATGGATTAGAATATATTTTAAATCTTGGAAGAGATTGTGATTGACTTGCCTTATATGCGAACGTGAAGGAATTAACAAATTATGCCTTATTTAATTTCGAGGATGAAATTGTTTTTTTTTAGTTGGCTGGATTGTAAACCCCTCACCCAAATTTTGACCTACTTGACTTATATAGTGAGACTACGGCTAGTTTGAATCCAATTAGAAATAGGACACGGCATTTAATTATATAATATTTGTATCACTTTGTGTACCATACCGGTGCTTCGATAATTGGAGCACTACACTAGCCATTGCCTTCCTACAAATTTCATACCCTTATCCTAGACATGCCCGCCTACCATTCTGACCTCGGTATAACTTATAATTATACTTTTTTGTGCTACATTTTAGTCGCACAATATTTGTCGCGGACGTTTCTATTTAATTCTATAATAATTCTAATTTTGTGTCCTTGTGAGTCCTAATCAAAATTGGAGACACAATTTTGATCCGTTTCGAGCAACCCAAATTAGGACAATATTCTACTCTGAGTCCCCTATATCCATGACCCTTGTGTCCCACCCAAATTTTATCCCCATATACTTCTAATTTATTCCAAAACACCTTGCACATTAATTTTAATTAACATAAAACCAACGTCCATCTTTATGTAAATTTCCAATTGTTGGGCACTTTATTGTAAAGGTGCATTGGGGTATCCACACCATTGGACATGACACATGAAGAAACCTAATTCTCTTCTATATGAACCTTCTCCATGAATATTTGGAATGTGCTACGCGCAACATCGCCCACTCCTTTAAACCTAGCCTTGCATTTTAAACAATGCAAGTCTTATACCATCCTTAACTTTCTACCGTGGCTTAGTTTTAATTTCGAGGACAAAATTTTTATAAGTTGGGTAGAATATAAAATCCCTAATCCTGAAAACCGTATTAAGATTTTTTTATTAATTATTAATTAAATTGTAGTAATTATGAGCTTATTAGGAGAATTTTTTTTAATTTTTATTTTAGGTGTTCGTGCATTTAGGGGATTAATGGAGCCATTATAAATTTTTCTAAATTTATTTCATGTAGGAGATCCTTTGGACAGTTGCTAGCTTAATATTATACACAAATATAATTTTTAAAATTTTCTATGTATATATATGTATATATATATATATATATATATAGATATATAATTTATTAGAAAAGAAAAAGAAAGAAAAATGAAATAAGAATTTGAAAAGAAAAGAAAAGAAAAGAAAAGAATTTAGTTACTAATGGATCCTTAAACCCACCTACCCGCTTAGCTACCCAAACCCATTCCTAACTCTAACCCATTAAGCCCCCTTAAGGATAATAAGCAGCAGCACAGCAGCGGCTATCCCTCCCCCACACGCGTGAAGACCCCCTCCGCTCATTATATATATATATATATATAATATCAACTCTCCCAAACCCTAACCCTAATTCATCTCCTCCTTACCCTCGAGACCACCGCGCCGCACCGGACCGCCGCCCAGTCTCGCCGCTCAGCGCCGCACGGCCGCCCGTCGACGTCCGCGCCCCCGCGCAAGCGCACGTGCACAATATTTTGATAAACCGTGAAGCCATGTTCACGCTCTATTTTCCGTGCCACCACTCGACCAAACTCGATCCCGTCTTCTCCAGTATGATCCTCATTTATCCTCCTTCCATATTTTTTTTGATAGTTGACCTCGAACAGCGCGTAAACCTAGGCTAAAATCGATGCCAAGTCGAAGAAAAATGACCACTTTCTAAATTCCAAAATTTTTGAAACGGAGGGCGCCCCGCCAAACGGGACCGCCCCATTATGTACCATGTGTACCAAAAGGTGTGCACAGTATACCCGGACATGTGAGAGTTCGCGAAAACTTATCCGAACGCATGTGCGCGTCGAAATCAGTCCGTATCCCGGACAATCTTCGTGTCGCAACTTTTGTGAAAGCCTTGCGCATTTTGTGCACGCTCGTCAAATTGCGAAGAAACTTGCGCCACTGGACTCGTGGTAACGCGCTGGTCCTGTGACGCAATTTTCATACAATTCTGAGACAGTTGACCAAGTCGCCAATTGGGGGCCCCCATGGTTGACTTTTTGGGCGAAATTATGTTTGGCTCATCGGATTTCATAATTGGGCATACTGTTGAGTTCGTACTGACATTTAGAGTTTGTTTGACCTATAATTTGTCCTATTTAGTGACTGTTACCCCTGGCACACTTTTTGGTACAAAGTGGCCCACATTTGGAGCCCGCTTTGATCCAAAATTACCGTTTTGCCCCTGTGTCCAAATTGGACCAAAGGGAAGTGCTTTTTAGCTATTTTGTTTATTCTGGGAACGTTGGTGATATTTATTTCAGCATCCGGAGATATTCATTCTGAGTCCGTAGTTTCTGACTCTTGGTGTTTGACATCTAGAGATTATACTCTGCAGCCCCCTTGCCAGGCAAGTATACCTTGCCTTGTTGTACTGTTTAAATTCAGATATATATATTAGTTGCATGTTTATTATTTTAGATTATATAACTGTGCGCGTCTGAGAGAGACTTGGGTGCAGTCAACGGAGGTGTTGACATTAGGACTTGTGTCTGACCTAGAGTCTAGTAGACCCACCTAGAGTTGTGGAGTTATTGGTATGACTTCCCAGGCCTTGACACGTATCATTATACGTCACAGAGTGTGTTCATGTAAGGACGCGTGCCTCATACTCGATTGGCTATCGGTGTGAGCAACACGTGTAACGGTATTTAGCTTAGTTGTTTATTTCTATAGAGACTTGCATTATAGTACGAGATGTCCACGTCGTGTTCACAACTTGTATATCTTCATTGGGCGGGGAGGACGACTTATAGGCGTATGGGACACCCCACTTCCTTTATACTGATGCCACACTCGTCGGAGTGATATGGACGATATATACTACACTGATGCCACGTTCTTCGGAGCGATATGGACGATATACTACACTGATGCCACGTTCTTCGGAGCGATATGGACGATATATTATACAGATGCCATGCTCTTCGGAGATGGACGTTATTATACAGTGCCTTGGTATGGGGGCTTATGTGGCATATACTAGCCAGTCATGCCGATTGGTGAATTACGTCAACATATGTCTAGCCTACACTTTCCTATACACTCAAAGTTGTCCTCAAAATTGCATTCACTTAGATAGTTAGCGCACCCCTTTTTATTTATTCAGTATTTACTTTATAGCATGATTCTATGTATCTTGTTATGTCCCTCTAAGGACCTGGTCCCTTTCCAGGTGTATTGTTCATGAGTATTTGCAGAAGCGTATATCCAGACTGGCTACTTATATTGCGAGAGGTCTTCTCTTCGAGCCTCGTGATTGTTAGAGGTTGTATTTATATTGTATTTGTCTTGTTTATTCTTTATTCTGGTTCGGCAGTGGATTTGTTTCCATCCGACTGTCATCTTGAGATACCTTATATTGAGATCTAGTTCATAGATACTAGTCATTTATTTATATATGATTTCTGTGGATGAGATTTAGTTATGCTCTGAGATATATATGTTTACCACTTGTGAATTGTTATTCATATTACAGCATACGTGTGTTATGGTTTCCATATATTGGAGTGCCATATTCATACGGTTGGCATGCTTACGTGTCCTAGTCCTACATATTTTTGAGACTGGGGCGTGACAACGCAGTTTTAGGATGAGAGTCTAAGGAGTATCTGGGTTCAGGTACAGGCCTAATTGTTAGATGATTTTACTATTGTAGAGGATTGTTCGTTGAGGCACGTGGCTAGGTTATGTATACCTAGCGATGATCTGTGGGAAGAGATCATGCAAGCGGCTCATTATTCTCAGTATTTTATACATCTTGGATCTAACAAGATGTACAAAGACTTGAGAGATCACGTGTGGTTGTTTGGTATGAAGCGAAAAGTAGCACATTTTGTTTCCAGCTGTCTAGTGTGCCAGCAGGTCAAAGCCGAAAGACAGAGACCAGGAGGATTGCTTCAGCCACTACCGATCCCCGAGTACAAGTGGGAACATATCACGATGAATTTTGTTTTCGGACATCCACACACTCCAGGAGGAAAGGGCGTGATTTGGGTCATCGTTGATAGTTTGACCAAATTGAGTCAATTTTTGCCATTTAAAGTGGGTTTTTCTATGGAGAAGCTCGTCGTTAATTTTGTTGGGAAGATGGATGAAAGAAGGATAACGAGAGAGAGTTATATGTGAGGCATCGTTAGGTCGTACGGAATTTTGGTGAGTATCATCTCCGGTCGGGATAGCAGATTTACATCCCATTTTTTGACGAGTGTATAAGCCAGCTTGGGTACTCAACTCAAGTTTAGCATCGCTTACCACCCTCAAACGGATGGACAGTCAGTGAGGACAATATTGACGCTCGAGGATATGCTTCTGTGTCACGCCCAGTCCCAAAAATATGAGGGATCATGCCATGTGGTAATGCCAGCTACTTATTAAGTGAATTCCAACCAAACTCGAATGCATATACGCTGTATAAAATAAGGTCAAGCTATCTATATACTAGTATAATGCACTATCTCAATCCACAAGAAGAATAAATATATCATGAATGAACAATATGTAAGACAGTCGGCCGCCCTGTAATACTGTAAAACCCCTATTTAAATAATAATTATTTATAGTATCTCTTAGCCAAATAGAAAATATAATTGAATTTTAATTACTAAGTAGCTATTCATTTAGAAATTATTAAACAAAAACAATAATTTTTATTTTTAATTTATTTTAAGGAACTTTGAAAAAAGGATGATAGAATTTAGAAGTTACTAATAATTTTTTTCTAGAATTATATATATATATATATATATATATATATATATATATATATATATATATATATATATATATATATATATATATAAGTAAAGGTATAAAGAAAAGAAAAGAATTAAAAAAACTAAACTAATCAAATTCTAATCTAATTGAACCAGAGCCCAGAGCCCAGAGCCCAGAGCACAGACCCCAACCGCTAGTTTCCCCAAGCCTTGCGGCACCCGCCCACGAACGAGACCCCGCGCCCTGCGCTCTCTACATATATAATCTTATAAACCCTAACCCTAAACCTATTCCTCTCTAATCCATGCAGACCCTGAGACCGCCCCGATAGCCGGAGTATCCCGGAGCCCCCGCGCAGCCGCCTGGACCCGCACCGCCGTTGACGTCTGCGTCACCCCTCCGAGCGCCGTGTTTGTAACTGCTACGATGACCCCGACTTCCCGCACTGTTTCCCGTTTTATCTTGATACCAAATTCTGATCCGTCTTTACCGGTATATTCACGACCTATCCCCCTTCCATCTTTGTATATTAGTTTCCGTTGAACAACGCTTAACCCTAGGTAAAAATCGAGACCAAGTTGGAGAAAAATCACAACTTTTAAATTCAGAAAAACTGTTGCGATGTCCCATGTTTAAGGTATGATATCTTCCACCACAGACATCCAAATCTAAATTTACTTTTGCTATGTGCAGACCATATAACCGAGATTATTTCCTATTAATTAGATTATTTTATTTTGTGTTATATGCTGAATTAAAATGGGTTAAAAATTAGGAAAAATGTGTTTCTAAAACTTCCAAATTTACGATACGGAGTGCACCCCGCCAAACGGGACCGCTCCATTGCGTACCAATTGTACCGAAAGGCACGTATGGTATATCCTGACATATGGACTTTCGTAAAAACTGATTGGGACGTGTGTGCGCATCGGAATCAACCCGTATCCGCGAAAAATCTCCGTATCGTGACTTTTGCAAAATACTGCACCATTTAGTGTACACTCGTCGGAATGCGACAAAACTTATGCCATTGGATTCGTGGTATCACGCTGGTCCTGTGACCAAAGTTTTATGCGATTCTGAGATAGTTGACCAAGCCACCTAATTGTGGGCCCCATTATTGACTTTTTGGGCAAATTTGTGTTCGGCTCACCGGAATCCAAAATTGGACATACCGTTGAGTTCGTATTGGCGTTTAGAATTTGTTTGACCTATAATTTATTCCAGACCTTTACCCCTGGCACGGTTTTCGATGCAAAGTGGGTCACCTGTGGACCCCGCTTTGACCCAAAATTACCGTTTTGCCCCTATTTTCAAATTGGACGAAAGGGTAGTATTTTCTAGCTATCTCGCTGATTCTGAAAATATCGGTGACATTTATTTCAGCATACAGAGACGTTTATTCGGAGGCCTTAGTTCCTGATCCTGTGTACTTGACATCGGGACGCTTACACTTTACAGATTTCTTACCAGGCAAGTACACCTTGCCATTGTTCTGTGATTTATATTTCATATGCTGCATGTATTTTATTTCTGTCCATTTAGTTCATATATTTTTAACTGCTATATAAACTGCGCGTCCAAGGGTAAATTGGATGCAACGACGATGACGTCGTATTCTGTTTTTATTTATATATATGCATTTTTACCTAGTTTATGAGACCACCCCATTATCATGAGGCATCCTTATGTTTTATTGGCCATGACACTATTATTACACGAGTGTGAGTCACATGTAGGACACGGACTTGCGTACTCGGCTGGCCACTGGTACGTATAGGTCGTGCGACGGATAGGAATAACTGCTGATAGAAATTTTTTATGCTAGAAGACCTGACAGTTATTTAGAGGTATCATCATGTCTTGGATGTGACATGCTTAGAGAATAGGGTAGGGAGAACAACAAGTAAGGCGTTCGGGCTCCTTTGCACATTCCTTATGTAACCCGTACGCTCCGCCGGAGATACGCGGTTTTGACGACCAATATATATTATATATTATCAGGCGGCCTCTGGCATTCAAAAGACTCATGCTTTTTAGGCCCCTGAATCTCTGAGAGAATCATGCCAGTCCTATTTTAGCCAGATAGCCCACTTGTTGGAAAGTTGTTATCAAACTGCATTCACATAGAAGGTTAGGTGACCCATTAGATGTTTATTTTTAGTACTTTATTGGCATACTTCTATGTATCTTGTTATGTCCCTCTGAGGACCTGGTCCCTTTCCAGGTATAGACTTGCAGGAGTATCCACAGGAGTACGGACCCGGACTTGACGCTTAATACCAGATTGAGGAGGTCTTACCTTCGGAGTACCTTTGATTCATCGCAGTTGATAGATATTCTAGTTGCTATTTTTTTATGGGCATTCATTTTATATTAGAGTTTGATCTCTTCTCTCATTTAGTAGTTTTTAGTATAGTCGATTTATAGTAGATTTATTTTCACCCGACTATCATACTTTGAGACTTCACATTTGATATTCAGTTATCTATTCCTATTTCTTTATTTGTGCTGTGGATGAGATATAGATTGCGTGTGACTTGTTGACAATATATTACCACTGGTGGATTTAATATTAATAATATAGCGTACGTGTGTGTATGGTTTCCATATATTAGAGTTCGTATACATACGGTTGGCGTGTTACGTATCCTAGTCCTACGTATTTTGGGACTGGGGCGTGACATATTTTTATCGTGACCCATGTAGGTCTTGATTATATTATCTCGGTTACGTTACTGTACCGAACAAGCCTGCGTATAGGAATAGAGTATATAATCTCATCCACGCTTGACTAAAACTCATCTTTCTTTCCAACTTCCTATTTAAATGCTTGTATCCTGTTTGATTCTTGTACTTCTTCTAATCGTTTCGTCTACCTCTTGCAGAGAGATGGATTCGCATAGTGGATGTACTGCCGTCAGAGGCGACACACCTTCAGGAGTCAATGGCCAAACTCGAGGGGATACCTTGACGACTCCTAGACTTCTGGGGCCGGATGGACAGACTCACAATCCAGATTAATCTGATCTTTCTGCTTCACCTAATGGGACTTTTCCAGCTTCATCGACACCACAGGATGGCCAAACACAGTTGTTACAATTCTTCCAAATGATGATGTAGGAACAGAGACAACAGGCGGCGGCACTAGCCGTAGAGCAGAGGCAGCAAGCGGCAGAGCAGAGGCAAGAATTTCTGGCAGCACATGAGAGAATGGCTGCACATACTTCTGTACCAGCTCAGGCACTAGTACCAGTACCGCGACCTAGAGTGGATTCAGTCAAGGACTTTATAAGATGGGTCCCAAGCCATACAAAGGCACTGAGAGCCCAGAGGAGACCACAAACTGGATTACCCATACAAAGAAGTTATTAGAAGCATCACAGCTGCCTACTGATCTATGGATGATAGGCGTAAGTTGGGTACGTATCAGACTTTATAAGGACGCAGCTAGATGGTAACGCTCATCATTGGTGGGAATCAATGGAGCGTCAGTTGGGTACGTATCCGACTTGGAAACAATTCTTGGAGTGCTTTGAGAGGAAGTACTTCCCGGACACTATAAGGGATGCGTTGTATGATCAGTTTCTTTATCTGGAGCAGGCGAATAAGTCAGTTGACGAGTATGATGCAGAGTTTTATCACCTTAGGAAATATGGCACTTCCCTGATACCGAATGACTTGGAGAAGGCTAAGAGATTTTACCACGGACTGACTTAGGAGCTCCAACACTACACTAGCTCACAGTCCCGGATCTCTTATGCCGAATTATTGACCGAAGCTAGGTTACTAGAGACCATCAGCAGGGGAAAATGAGGTCAACTAAAGACACAACAAGGACCAACAAGGATACAGCAAGGAGGGCCTATCAGACGTCCTTTGGCATAGCAATAACAGCATCAGTACAGAGCAGGACCATACCAGAATTCGGAGAAGCCCCACTGCAGTTAATGTGGGAAACGCAGACACATTTCGAGAGACTGTCAGACTCTCTTGGAATAATGTATGAGGTATGGTTCCGAACAACATATGGCAAGAGAATGTCCAATGCAGCAGACATTGACACTTCTATCGCCAGTACAGAGGCTAGCACTTCCAGCACCGAAGCCAGTTCATCAGATTACTAGACCAGGAGCACCTCGACCCCCAACAGCCGAAGGATTTTAGCGGTGACCACCGCTACCTACTAAGGAGGATCAGTACACGAGGGCCAGTCATGGACTTCCATAGAGGAATGGATAAGCTTTTGTACTAGAAGTGGATGACATGGATCAGGAGATCGATGTCATAGCAGGTATTACTCTTGCTTTTACTTTTTCTGCTGTGACATTATTTGATACGGGAGCCACCCACTCGTTCATATCTTCTAGTTTTATTGCCAAACATAATATTGCCACTACAACTTTACCTAGTTGTGTTAGAATTCTCACCGAAGGAGGAGTTGTACCTATTAGTCGAATTTGTAGATCGTGTCCTGTAGTGATTCATGGCAGAGAGATGAATGCCCGACTCTTAGTCCTTCCTATGCCCACTTTTGATATTGTGCTTGGGATAGACTGGCTAAGCAAGTACCACGCTTTCTTCGACTGTTTTGGAGGAAGCATTCTTTTTAAGGTACCAGGCCAGCCGAAACTTGAGTTTGCACGAGGATCCACAGAAGCCCTTGATGGTGTGCAGCTTGCAATGGACGATGTTATTTATCACCCCATAATTTCAGAGTTTCAAGATGTCTTTCCAGAGGAATTGCCAGGATTACCTCCAGACAGAGACATGGAATTCTCGATTGAATTAACACTGGGTGCAGCACCAATAGCATCGCATGTTTATAGATTGGCAAAGAAGGAGATGGATAAGATGAAGGCATAGTTGAAAGAATTATAGAAGAAAGATTTCATCCGACCAAGTGCATCACCCTGGGGAGCACCAGTATTGTTTATACCAAAGAAGGATGGGTCAGTGCGTATGTGCATTGACTACAGAGCCTTAAATGTAGTGACCGTAAAGAATAAATATCCATTACCATGCATTAATGACTTATTTGATCAGCTTAGTGGAGCCAAGGTGTTCTCGAAGATAGACTTGAGATCAGGATATCACCAGGTGAAGGTACGGAAGCAGGACATCCCGAAGACCACATTCAGGACAAGATATTGATACTACGAGTTTTTGGTCATGCCATTTGGGTTGACCAATGCTCCAACTATCTTTATAGACTTAATGAATCGAGTATTCCATCAGTATTTGGACCAGTTCGTGGTCGTCTTCATAGATGACATACTTGTCTATTCGAAGAGCCACGAGGAGCACGAGAAGCACCTACGGATCGTCTAGAGACTTTGAGGAGAGAGCAGTTATATGCGAAGCTCAGTAAATATGAGTTTTTTTAGATAAAGTCTCATTTCTTAGGCATGTCGTTACGGGAGATGGTATTTCTGTTGATCTAGAGAAAATCTCGGCAGTCGAGACATGGCCCGTTCCTAAATCAGCATCAGAGGTGAGGAGTTTCCTTGGACTTGCGGGATATTACTGACGGTTCGTAGAGAACTTCTCAAGGATAGCAGTGCCTATGACTCGGTTGACGTGTAAGGATCAAGAGTTCATATGGACCAAAGAGTGTCAAGTCGCTTTCGAGGAGTTGAAGAAGCAATTGACCACAACACCAGTATTGACTATTCCATCAGGATCAGGAGGTTATGTGATTTACAGTGACGCATCAGAGAAAGGCTTGGGATACGTGTTGATGTAACATGGCAAGGTGATTGCATATGCATCTAGACAGTTACGAGTACATGAGAAGAATTATCCAACTCATGACTTGGAGCTTTCGGTCGTTGTTTTTGCTCTGAAGCTATGGAGACATTACCTATATGGAGAACGAGTGGAGATCTATACAGACCACAAAAGCCTTAAGTATGTCTTTAGGCAGAAGGAGTTAAATATAAGGCAACGTCGGTGGCTTGAGGTGATGAAGGATTTTTAGATAAAGCTACATTATCACCCAGGCAAGGCTAACGTAGTAGCAGACGCGTTAAGCCGGAAACCAGCAGCATACTTCTTGACGACACAGAGGAAATTATTTGAGGACTTGCAAAAACTTGGCATAGAAGTGATATTACTCGGAGCAGATGGAACATTAGCCAACTTGCAAGTACAGTCATCACTAGTAGAGAGGATCAAGACAGCTTTGCCTACGGATGCCAGATTCAGGAGATTGAAAGAAAGGACAGAGGCCGGAGAGCAGACGGGATTGCGCATTCATGGTAATGGAATATTACGATGTGGTGATCGTCTACATGTTTCCAATAGAGAGATTTGACAGGAGCTGATGATAGAAGCTCATAGTTTGATATATTCTATTCATCCTGGAGGCACCAAGACGTACCGTGATTTATGACAGCATTTTTGGTGGCATTGGATAAAAAGAGAGATAGCTCACTTTGTAGCCAAATGTCTAATATGTCAGCAGGTAAAGGAAGAGCATCAGAGAATAACAAGGTTATTTCAACCACTTTTGATTCCTGAATGGAAGTGGGAGCACGTCACTATGGACTTTGTCACGGGTTTTCCCAAGAGTCCAAGTGGGAGAGATGCAGTATGGGTAATAGTGGATCGACTCACCAAGTCCGCCCATTTCTTGCCTTTTAGAGTTGGCCAGTCTACAGAAGCTTTGGCTGACTTATACATGAGGCAGATCATTATTTTGTACGACATTTCGGTCAGCATTATGTCATATAGGGATTCGTGTTTCACATTTTACTTTTGGAGAAGCATGCAAGAGAGTCTTGGGACTCGTCTGAAGTTCAGTACATCTTATCACCCGCAGACGGATGGACAGTCCGAACATACTATTCAGACACTAGAAGACATATTGAGGGCTTGTATGTTAGACTTTGGAGGACCATGAAAGGACCACCTACATCTTGTGGAGTTTTCTTACAACAATATCTATCAAGCGAGTATCCAGATGGCTCTATTTGAAGCATTGTATGAAAGAAAGTTTAGGTCTCCCGTGTGTTGGAGTGACGTGGGAGAACATCAGATTTTGGGACCAGAGTTGGTACTCAACACCGTAGAGACAGTAAAGAAGATACAAGGGCACTTGCGAGCAGCGCAAGACAGACAGAAGCAGTGGACAGACCTTCATCGTCGTCCCTTGGAGTTTAAAGAAGGCGATCATGTCTTCTTGAGGATATCACCTACTAGAGGCACCATCCGATTCGAAAGGCGTGGCAAGTTGAGCCCAAGGTATATTAGACCATTTAACGTGCTAGAGAGAGTGGGAGAAGTGGCGTATCGACTGACACTACCACCTTCACTTAAGGGAGTAAATGGTGTATTCCATGTTTCACAACTTAGGCGATATATGGCAGATAATAGTCATGTTCTCGACCACTCGGAGATCACCATTGGGCCGAGCTTGTCATACCAAGAGCAACCCGTGGGGATCCTTGATCGTCGAAAGAAAGTGTTGAGGAACCAGTCTATTCCCTTGGTTCGCGTGGCATGGAAGCACGGTGTGCCAGGAGAATCCACTTGGGAGCATGATGACGACATGCGCAAAGGTTTTCCGTATCTATTCGTAGACAAAGGTATGAATTTACTTGTTCAATTCTACCTTATACCATCTTTGATTTTTCTATCGTGGCTTAGTTTTAATTTCGAGGATAATTTTTTTAAACAATAATTATTTAATTAATTATTTATAGTATCTCTTAGCCAAATAGAAAATATAATTAAATTTTAATTACTAGGTAGCTATTCATTTAGAAATTATTGAACAAAAACTATAATTTTTATTTTTAATTTATTTTAAGGAACTTTGTAAAAAAGAAAAGAAAAGAATTGAAAAAAAACTAAACTAAGCAAATTCTAATCTAATTGAACCAGAGCCAGAGCCCAGACCCCAACCGCTAGTTTCCCCGAGCCCTGCGGCACTCGCCCGCGAACGAGACCCCGCGCCCTGCTCTCTCTCTCTATATATAATCTTGTAAACGCTAACCCTAAACCTATTCCTCTCCAATCCACGCCGACCCTGAGACCGCCCCGACTGCCGGGGTATCCCGGAGCCCCCGTGCAGCCTCCTGAACCCGCACCGCCGTCGACGTTCGCGTCACCCGTGCGAGCGCCGTGTCCGAAACTGCTACGACGACCCCGACTTCCCATACTGTTTTCCATTTCATCTCGCGACCAAATTCCAATCCGTCTTCACCATTATGTTCACGACCTATCCCCCTTCCAACTCTGTATAATATTTTTCGTTGAACAACGCTTAACCCTAGGTAAAAATTGAGACCAAGTTGGAAAAAAACCATAACTTTTAACTTCAGAAAAACTGTTATGATGACCCATGTTTAAGGTCTGATATCTTCCACCACAGACATCTAAATCTAAATTTACTTTTTGCTATGTAAAGACCATATAACCGAGATTATTTTCTGTTAATTAGATTATTTTATTTTGTGTTATATGCTGAATTAAATTGGGTTAAAAATCAGAAAAAATATGTTTCTAAAACTTCAAAATTTACGATACGGAGTGCGCTCCTCCAAACGGGACCTCTCCGTCACGTACCAATTACATCGAAAGGTGCATATATTATATTCTGACGTGTAGGCTTTCGCAGAAACTGATTGGGACGTGTGTGCGTGTCGGAATCAACCCGTATCCGCAAAAAATCTCGGTATCGCATCTTTTGCAAAATACCGCACCATTTAGTGTACGCTTGTCGGAATGTAACAAAATTTATGCCATTGGATTCGTGGTATCACGCTGGTCCTGTGATCTAAGTTTCATGCGATTCTGAGACAGTTGACCAAGCTGCCTAATTGCGGGCCCCACGATTGTCTTTTTGGGCGAATTTGTGTTCGGCTCACCAAAATCTAAAATTGGATATTCCGTTGAGTTCGTATTGGCGTTTAGAATTTGTTTGACCTATAATTTATTCCATTTAGAGACCTTTACCCCCGGCACGCTTTTCGATACAAAGTGGGTCACTTGTGGACCCCACTTTGACCCAAAATTACTATTTTGCCCCTGTGTCTAAATTGGACGAAAGGGTAGTATTTTTTAGCTATCTCGCTGATTCCGGGAACTTTGGTGACATTTATTTCAGCATTCGGAGACGTTTATTCGGAGGCCTTAGTTCCTGATCCTGTGTACTTGACTTTAGAACGCTTACACTTTACAAATATCCTGCCAGAAAAGTATACCCTGCCATTGTACTGTGATTTATATTTCATATGTTGCATATATTTTATTTTGGTCCATTTAGTTCATATATTTTTAACTGCTATATAAACTGTGCGTCCAAGGATAACTTGGGTGCAACGACGGTGATATCGTATTTTGTTTTTATTTATATATATGCATGTCGACCAGTTTATGAGACCACCCCATTATCATGAGGCATCCTTATTGGCCATGACACTATTATTACACGAGTGTGAGTCACATGTAGGATACGGACTTGCGTACTCGGCTGGCCACTGGTACGTATAGGTCGTGCAACGGATAGGGATAACTGTTGATAAAAATTTTATATGCTAGAAGACTTGGCAGTTATTTAGAGGTATTATCGTGTCATGGATATGATATGCTTAGAGTATAGGGTGGAAAGAATAACAAGTAAGGCGTTTGGGCTCCTTTGTACTTTTCTTGTGTAACTCGTACGCTCCGCCGGAGATGCGCGGTCATGACGACCACTATATATTATATATTATCAGGCGGCCTCTGGCGTTCAAAAGACGACATACTTTTTAGGCCCCAGAATCTTTGAGAGAATCATGCCAATCCCATTTTAGCCAGATAGCCCACTTGTTGGAAAGTTGTTCTCAAACTGCATTCACATAGAAGGTTAGGTGACCCATTGGATATTTATTTTTAGTACTTTATTGACATGCTTCTATGTATCTTGTTATGTCCCTCTGAGGATCTGGTTCCTTTCCAGGTATCGACTTGCAGGAGTATCCACAGGAGTATGGACCCGGACCTGACGCTTCATACCAGACTGAGGAGGTCTTACCTTCGGAGTACATTTGATTCATCGCAACTGATGGATATTCTAGTTGCTATTTCTTTTATGGACATTCATTTTATATTAGAGTTTGATCTCTTCTCTCATTTAGTAGTTTTTAGTATAGTCGATTTGCAGTGGTTTTGTTTTCACCCGACTATCATACTTTGAGACTTCACATTTGATATTCAGTTATCTATTCATATTTCTTTATTTGTTATGTGGATGAGATATAGATTGCGTATGACTTGTTGACAGTATATTACCACTGGTGGATTTAATATTCATAATACAGCGTACGTGTGTGTATATGGTTTCCATATATTGGAGTTCGTATACATACGGCTGTTGTGTTACGTATTCCTAGTCCAACGTATTTTGGGACTGGGACATGACGAATACACATGTCCGAAAAAGCTCAAAAATTAGAATACAATTTACAAAACTAGGTTATACTACAGAATATGTCATCATAAAATATAAAAGACAAAAGAATAATAAAAGTACCACTAGCGATACCTGAATCTTAGAGACGCAATAAAAAACCATCTATCTACTCTACAAAGCAAGCTCAACAATAACCTGGAAAGGAACCTGGTCCTCAGAGGGATGTTATATGATACATAATATACATGCCAAATATAACAGTAAATAAACATGCAAGAAAGATAAGAAGATAACCAGAATGAACTCTACAACTAAGACAAAAAATACAACAACTAGGATTGTGGCATGCTATGAGAACAACGGTATTAGTCGTGGCTATAAGAAATTTGAGTAATCATAACCATAGTCCGGTGAGGCACTAACGGTCCTATCGCAGGTCTCCATCGTATCCAAGTGAGGCACTAACGATCAGGGTAGTCAAGTGATCAGATCTCTATCGCAGCCCGGTGATGCGCTAACTGGTCAAGAGTATTCACAATAGACAACGCTTAATAACGATATCCTCGCCTAGGGATCTAAGAAATCGGGTCAAGTCATACTCAAAAAAATGTAGTGCATGACCAAGCAAACAGCTAGTGTAAGTCACAACTTAAGGAACACATACATAGTTGCCATAAATACGAAGATAGACAAATAAGATACGTGCAACGTGATCGTATAGTTGGTCCAATAAGTGTCAACAAGAAAAGACGATAAACAGAATAATATACCGTGAATATGGAAAGATAAAAAAAACAATACATGTAAAATACTATACAGTGGCAAGGTATACTTGATTGGATCCTGGATAATGGTTTGGTGAGGTCTAGGTAGCAAGCAAAATAGATCCACAGCTCCTGGAAGGGGGAATATGCACTAATGTCTCCAGATGCTGAAAATAATATTACCAACATTTCTAAAATATGAGCAATAGCTAGAATTGACTACCCATAAGTCCAATTTGGATACTGGGGCAAACATGATAGTTTTGGATCAAAGCGGGGTACACACACGACCTGCTTTACATCAAAAAATGTGCTAGGATGAAAGTATTCCAAATTTATCAAACTTAGTATCTAAGAAATAAAAAATGGTGATACAAACACAATAAAGAGTACAAAATTGGATTCCGATGAGTGGCTCACAAAATCGTCCGTTAAGTCGAACAATATTGCCTACAAAACAGTATTTTGGCCAACATCCTCCTAATTGGACGAAACTTGGATCACAGGACCAGCGTAATGCTACGAGTCCAATTGCGTAAGTTTCTTTACAACACATCTAGTGTGCACGAAGATATGGAGAAGTTTCAAAATGGCCCAATACGATAATTTTTGGCTGATACAGGTTAAATTTGTTGCGTACGCATGGCCAAATGAGTTTCGTCGAATCCCCACATCCGTATTTATTGTACGCCCTTTTGATGCAAGTAGCACGTGACGAGGTAACCCGATTTGGCGGGACGAACCCCATATCGCAAGATTTTAGGTTTTTGAAACATGATTTTCTTAACCTTTGCAAACAAAATAAGTTGACAATAAAAACTAATTAAATGCAACTATTTGAAGGGAAATTATGCTGGATATATTGGCTACATAAATATTTAAATAGATTTTTAAATTGATAAACGATATAGAAGAAAATAGGCTAGAAACGTGGAAGTTTGGATTAGTTATAGGCACTGTTTTTAAATAATTTTTTGTCAACTTTGGGTCAATTTTACACACGTTTTAAAATAGTATAAAAATAAAGTAATTAAAATGATACCAAGGGGATTAGGTTATGAACAAACTTGCAAAGGTGGATTAGAATTCGGTAGAGAGACGACGGATAAACTACTGCATGAAATAGGAGGGTTTGAGACGCGCTGCTGTGCTCGTGCACAAATGCGAGGCTGCAAATAGTGGTTTATTTCGGCCCTTTCGGTGGTCATACTGCCATCGCAGGTGGCTGGAGGTGGTCTCCCAGGGGCAGAGAGGTTGTGGAGGAGGAAGTTCTGTGAAAAAATTGTAATACAGTAGGAGTAGGGATCATCTTCGATCAACTGATTATATGAGAGATATCTTTATATGTTGCCTATTATGTATAATTCAAGAGATTTGAATTGATGGTTTTAAGGAAGGTATTAAGTGGTTTGAATAAGGAAGGATAGGGAATGTTTAGAAATCCTTTGAATTTAATTTTTTTTGAAACATACAAGCAGCCGAATGGAGGGAGTCACGCGCGCGTTCAGGAGGAGTGGAAGGTTCTGATCGAGTTTTGGTTTTGGTAAGTTTTAATTGTTTGTTTATTTTTTTGACATAAGTAAATAAATAAATAAATATATGTATATATATATATATATATATATATATATATATATTCAATAATAGTATTTTCTATAAAAATATTTCATTTGAGTATAATCCATTTTCAAATGTGTTAAGATTTTTTTGAATTAATTGATATATTCAATAATAGAATATTTCATAAAAATATTCCATTTGAGTATAATCCATTTTCAAATGTGTTTAGATTTTTTTTAATTAATTGATATATATATATATATATATATATATATATATATATATATATATAAGATTTTTATAAGCTAATTAATTTAAAAGAGAATATTTACTAATTAGCTAGATAAGTTAACAAATAACCAATAAATAAAATTGCTAGAAATATAATAATAATAATAATAATAATAATAATAATAATAATAATAATAATAATAATAATAATAATAATAATAATTTAAATTTTTAGAGGGTTTACATTCTATCCAACTTATAAAATTTTTATCCTCGAAATTAAAACTAAAGCACGATATAAAGAATAAGAGAATCAATCTTGGACGAAAGTCAGATACAACTAGTCATACAAGAGTCTCGAAAGAATGGAGGACGTTATTACCAAAGTAAATCCTAGTTTGATGCCACGTTCTAAGAGTAAGAGTACACTTAGCTCAAGACTCTACCCAACTTATAAGAATTAAGTTGGTTGTGAAACTCTAGTAATGATCCTATTACAAGGTTTATGGAAAAATCTAATCTCGAAAAAGGCACAAGATTAATAGGCTCTTATGGCCATAGTTACAAGCTATCAAAGAAAATCTAGGTACTACTTTGGATCAATAAATCAATAAGAAAGGTTTACCAATTCACATTGCTCCAAATTAGGTTATGTCTTTAACAAGACCGAATAAAAGGACTGCATCGAATATAACTAGGATGAGGTGGTGCAGAGGGCTCGATCATCATATGACATTGATGATGAAGTGCCAAGATCAAAGGAATCATTAAAAGGAGAATTTACAAAACAAGATGAGGGAAAATTGTAGTAAGTTCAACAAGTATCTTTATGGGATTATATTAGAATGTAAGACACAATTAACTAGGTATCTAGAGAATTAAGTTATAGTGACTAGGTCAAGAAATTTGGAATAAGAAGAACTAGTAACCTATAATATGGGCATTACATACAAGAAGAGGTTCAAATCAAATAGTTGGATTTCTAAATTATGGCACGACTAGGAAAAGAATAAAGATTCTACTCAATTGCATAGTTAGAATGATTTATCGTGGCAAAATCCTGAGAATGTGATTGCAAAATAAGACAAGTATTCACAATATGAAAAAGGATAGTAGTACAGTCGATTGTGAATTACATCTTTTGGTTCTAGCACAATCTTAGAATTTTGGATGATCAAACGGCCTGAAGAAGATACACACCTACTCATACTAGTATGCAGTCCATCTATTCTGATTTCCTAGGATAACATTTGATACAAAAAAATTCTACTAACAACTCAAAGCCAGGATCTATCGTATATCACCTTATGATAATTATATCTTAACTCCAGCAAGTTCACTCATTCTTGGGGCTTGGTTTCTTCAAATGTTGCTTCCAATAACATGTTGTTAAACTACTCAGAATGTAACCTACCAAGGTTTCTGTAGATTTAATTCATGGAAATTTAGCATAGCTTTTAATTTCTGGCATTTTTCTCTTTTTATAATGCAACTTTACTTCCAATATTTTGCTGTGCATAATTTTACAACTTGAACCCTACATACCATTTATCAATCTATTTAAGGATACCCTACTTCTAGTTTAATCTAATATTCCAATAGTGAAAAAAATTCTCTTCTTATCTCATGACATTTTATTACTCATTTTGGTTCCTGACAGTCCTCTAACATAATCGTAATCACGAGTCACAAAATAATATTTGGTACTACCAATTGTTATTGCATTATCATGACTGTATATAAGATATACATTTCAAACATTCTTATCATTCATCACGAAAATTGTATCATCTTTTCCCTCATATCACTTCAATCATTATGAACAAGTAATCCTTCATATCTTCTTAGTAACCTTGTTATACCTCTATCCAACTCTATCGAACTTAAGTAATGGTAACATGGTTTTGTCTATAGATTCTAGGGTTTTCTGCTAGGGTTAAACCTCGAATGAAAATCCAACTTCTACCATATTCTAGATTTCTTCCTAGAAGAAGTGTCTATCACATTCCTTCCTTCCTTAACTAATTACCTTCCCTTAAAACAATCATGACTTATATATTGTGACAAAATTCCATTCGAAAATATATATTAGGCACGAACGTTAGTCTTCCCGAAATAGGGAAAGACAAGAAACAATAATGAGAAGTTCAAGAAAGGTGTGATTGATTACAAATATGAGGTTCATTGGCGACAATAGAAGTCAAAGAAGTTTTAATTATAATTCTAAATTGAGATCCTAATATACTTATCCTAATGCAGGCTCGCTCGGTACAGTAACATAACCGAAACGATAAATCTTGACCTACATGGGTCACCACAAAAAACCATGTCATGCTCCAGTCCAAAAATTATGCGAACCGGGCCACCAAGTAATGGCCAGCTACGTATCAAGTGGACTCTAACCCAACTCAAATGCGTATACGCTAAATAAAATATGGTCAATCAATCTAGATAATAGTATAATAAACTATCTTAATCGACAAGAAGAATAAATATATCATGAATGAACAATATATAAGACAGTCAGCCGCCCTGTGATACACATGTCCAAACAAGCTCGAAAATGAGAATACATCTTGCAAAACTAGGCTATACAGCAGAAGATGTCTTCAAAAAATATAGAAGACAAAAGAATAATAAAAGTACCACTAACGAAACATGAATCCTGGAGACTCAATTAAAAATAATCTATTTACTCTACTAAGCGAGCTCAGCAATAACCTAGATATAAACCAGGTCCTCAGAGGGACACAGCAAGATACATAATATACATGTCAAATGTAACAGTAAATAAATATATAAGAAAGACAAGAAGATAACTAGAAGAACTCTACAATTAAGCCAAAAAAAATACACAACCAAGATGGTGGCATGCCATGAGAACAACAATTTTAGCCATGGATATAAGAAAAATAGGTAATAATAACTACAGTCCGGTAAGACACTAATGGTCCTATTACAAGTCTCCATCGCAGCTCGGTGAGGCACTGACGATCAAGGGTGTTGACACAAAATAGTCATAGTCAACCTGATTCTGATAATCGACAACACCAAGTCTAAAATAAAAAATAAAACTACTAGATGTGAAGCATGTTTACTGAAGTCAAGTTCCACTGCTACTGAAGACATATATCTGCACTAGCTTCTGGATCTCTTATTGTTTTTTCTTTTGATATTTCTGTAAATATAATTTTATATTATATTGAGTCTATGGCTGATGTGACTCGAGTCGCACAGGAAGCTTAAAGTATCTGTTCATTCACAAACCTACCGCATCCTACTACAAAAAGATGACTTAGTCCACTCAAATGAACTTAGACCAATCCACCCAAAATTAGACCAAATATAACCTGAACCAATACTTGGACCTATCCAAAATTGGCAAACTGAACTCGGTCTTAATTTTGGCCGAACTCGGACCAAACTTGCGCGGTCAGGCTAATTTAAAAACTTGCCCAGTTGTACTATCCCTGATTTTGTGGCCTCCAACGTTCAAAAATTTGAATATCCTATACCGAATTCTGGCCAAACTCGGTTTGGGATTAACTTGTAAATAGAGTTGGACTTTCACATTCAAACTCCCTCATCCATTCAAGTATTTTTATCCTATTGTGAGCTACACCCTGAGCCTAAACTTTCATATCTCCAAGATTAACTTCCTAGCCTTCTAGCACCAAGTACGATCTTGGTTAGAAGTCTACTTGAGTTGTAATAGCTTGGTTCATCAAGTCTCTCTTCTGTTGCGAAGTTATCATGCATTTTGTATCAAAATCTTGAGGAAGTTAGCAAGCCTTCAGATTAAATCTTGTGGTTGTAAAGAAGTAGCACGCCTTCAGATCAAAGCTTGTAATTCACTTTTGGTGATTATTGTCACGCCCCAGTCCAAAAATACGTAGGACTAGGACACGTAATCATGCCAGCCGCATGGATATGGCAACTCCAATATATGGAAACCAAATCCATACGTACGCTGTAATATGAATATAAAATCCACAAGTGGTATAAAATGAAATACAAGTCACAGGTCAAAATCTAAATCTCATCCACCAAAATCATATAGAAATAAATAACCAGTATCTATGAAACTAGATCTCAACAAGAAGTATATAAAGAATGATAGTTGGATGGAAACAAATCCACTACCAACTCAAATGGAGAAGTAAATACAATATAAGTACAACTCACTCAAACAATATAAGTACCCGCTACCAATCATGGCTCGAAGAGAAGACATCCACGAAGCTTCTATATCCTCCCAAATCTGTGCTCCTGCAAATACTCAAGAACAGGTACACCTGGCAGCGGACCAGGTCCTCAGAGGGACATAACAAGTATACTTAAACACATGCCAATAAAATACTGAAATAAATATCCAAAGGGGTTGCCTAACCATCTAAGTGAATGCAGTTAAGAACAACTTTCCCCACAAGTGAGCTATCTGGCTGAAAACTGGGATTTGGTATGGTTCTCTTTTGAAGATCCAGGGGCCCAAAGGCACGTCGTCTTTTGAACGGCGGAGGCCCGCCAATGTATATATATGGGTCATCACCACCCGTATCTCCAGCGGAGAATCCGGGCGTCACAGAAAAAGTGCAAAGGAGCTCAAATACGGTACTTGTTGTTCTCCCCACCCCATGCTCTAAGCATGTCATTTCCATGACACGATAAACCTCTAATAACTGCCAAGTCTACTAGCATACAAAGTTTCTAACAGCAGTTATTCCTAACGCACGATCCATACGTACCGATGATCAGTCAATACGTGCGTCCGTGATCTATATGAGACTCACAACTCGTGTAAAAATAGGTGTCACAGTCAAATGAAACCTAATGGTGCTACATGATAATGGGGTAGTCTCATGAACAAGGTCAATGCAATACATAAATAAAAACCTATCGCGACGTCATCGTCGCGAGCATTTTATATAACAATTAAAATATATGAACTAAGGACAGAAAATAAAGATGCATGCAACATATGGAATATAAATAACAGTACAATGGCAAGGTATACTTGCCTGGCAAGAAACTGCAAAATGTCATGTCCAGATGTCCAATACACAGGACCAGAAGCTATGGCCACAGAACAAATATCTCCGGATGCTGAAATAAATATCACCAACATTTCCGGAATGAGCAAAATAGCTAAAAAGTACATCCCTTTCGTCCAATTTGGACACAGGGGCAAAACGGTAATTTCGGGCAAAAGTGGGGTCCACGTGTGGCCCACTTTGCACCGAAAAGCGTGCCGAGGGTAACAGTCTCTAAATGGGACAAACTATAGGTCAAACAACTCTAGATGTCAATACGAACCCAACGGTATGTCCAAATTTGGATTCCGATGAGCCGAACAATATTTGGTCCAAAAAGTCAACTGTGGGACCCGCCAATTGGCGATCTGGTCAACCGTCTCAGAAATGCGTAAAAATTGGGTCACAGGACCAGCGCGTTACCACGAGTCCAGTGGCGCAAGTTTCGTCGCAATCTGACAATCGTGCACAAAATACTCGCGAGTTCCACAAAAGTGGCGACACGGGATGTGTCCGCGGATACGGCCTGATTCCGGCGCGCACACGCGTCCGAATCAGTCCCCACGAATTTTCACGTGTCCCGTTATGCTGTGTGCACCATTTGGTACACTTGGCACACGGCGGGGCAGTCCCGTTTGGCGGGGTGCGCTCCGATCTCCAACTTTTGGAAAACCAGAAAAAGTGGGTGCGTGCAGTTTTGTGACGAATATATTTTTGTCCACAGCGACTAATAGCACAAAGTTATAATACAGAAAATAAACTAGATCATGTAATCTACAGGTATCAAAAAGAATCACCGAATTCGGATCTCTGTGGTGGGAGATACGAACTCGGCAATATGGGTGGTCAATCTGGAATTCTGCGATTGCAGAATTCTGTCTGCTCGTCCAACTTTGGACGCTATTTTTCACCTAGGGGCACACGTTTTCCGAGGTTGACTACAAAACAAATACTGGAGAGGGTTGAGGGAAGATCATACCTATGAAAACGGAACAGTGTTTGGATGAGCGAGTCAACGGAAAAATACGCCGGAGCGAAGGTGCCTCGAGTGGGAGACTGCAGTTCGCGATGTCGGCATCGACGGGATGATTGGATGGCTTGGGGAGGCTTCTCTGGCTGCGGTGACGGCTATAGATGGGAAGAGGAAGTCTGGGAATTTAAGTTAGGGTTTTGGAGAGTTTATTATATATATATATTATATATACTAGGAGAGAGAGGGGGGAGAGATCGGATTCCGCGGGTGGCCGCTGAATCAAGTGCTAGCGGGTTCACGTGTAATTGGGCTGAAGGCAAAAGTCAATAGGCGGATGGTTTGTAGCAAGGGAATATGCAAACTGAATGGGAATGGTAGCTAAGGAATTCCTAAGGCTTAATAATACTAAGGATTCCTAAGGCTTAATAATACTAAGTATATTATTATTATATTATTAGTATTAGTATTATTATTATTACTGGTAATAATAGGAAATAAGGGCTGGCTGCAAGTTTCTAAGAGTAATCTAAGAGTGATTATTATACTATTATTATTAGTTAGTATTATTATTATTATACTTATTATACTAGTATTATACTTAGTATTATTTAATTCTTTTTTTTTTTTTTTATAAAATATATATACATATGTATATATTTGTATATACATATATATATATATATACTCATAGAAAAATTTATAGATTAGGGTATTGCACATCGTTAGGCTAGCAACTGCTCAAGGGGTCTCCTACATGGAATAAATTCCGAAAAATTCCTGAAGGTCGCATAAGTCCTCTAAGTGCCCGAACACCTAACATAAAAATTATTAAAAATCTATTTCTCCTATTTAGGCCTAATTACTACAATTTAATTAATAATAAATAAATAAAAGGGTATTTACGATTTTCTAGGAAGGGAGTTTTACATTCTACCCAACTTATAAAAATTTCGTCCTCAAAATTAAAATTAAGCCACAATAGAATGCAATGATGGTATAAGATTTGCATTGTTTAAAATGCAAGGCTATGTTTAAAGGGGTGGGCGATGTTGCACGTTGCACATCATGAAAAAAAATCCATATGAGCGAAAAATAGGTTTTTTCATGTGTCATGTCCAATGGTGTGGACACATAAATGCTCCTTTGCATAAAAGCGTCCAACAATTGGAAAATTGCACAAAGATGAGAATTGGATGATGGGCATGTCTAGGATAAGGGTGTAGAATTTGTAGGAAGGCAGTGGCTAGTGTAGTGCTCCAATTATCGGAGTACGGTAAGGCGTGTCAAGTGATATCATGTTGTAAAACTAAATAAAAATACCATGTTCTATTTCTAAGTGGATTCGTGCTAGCCTTAGTCTCACTAACTCAGCCAAGTAGATCAAATTCTTAGGTGAGGGGGGTTTCACAATTCAGCCAACTTAAGACAATGTCGTCTTCAAAATTAAAATAAGGCGGAATCGGTTAATCTTTAGGTACAATGAGGCAAGTCAGTCGCAATCTTCTTGCGATAACTAAAATCCTAATCATATCCATTGCAATCACTTCTAGGTTAAGATGTCCACTGCTCCAATCAAAATTTAACCTATGGTTATCTCTTCTCCCCTTGTTTCAAATTATCCATATCCACATAACATCTCCAAGATTTACATACTCATATAACTTTTTTCTCACGATCTCTAACTATCATAATCTCCTTTAGAAGTGGTTTGAGTCCAATATATTCCCATTTTCACTTATAAAATTTTGTATGCCTCAACTCTTTAAATTCCATTCACACCCTCATTATTTCAAATAGGTCGTCCAACCAAAATTTTAATTCTTAATTCAATTCACCAAATTGAAAAATAATTTAAATGCAGTCCACCAATATTCAAGTCTGAGATTCTATATTTATCCTCTAAATTCAAATTGGTGATTCTACCTTCATTGTTCAAAAACTTAACTCATGCACTTAAGGTATAAATATTTGGTCCTCAATATCAATTCATTGATCCTCATCATCTTAGTCATCCTTCTAAATTTCTTAAAATTACAATGGCTTGAACCTCTCCCAATCTAGTTTTACTCGATCATAATCTAAAAGAAATTCCTCCCGAGTTGACAATGCACTACTACCCAACTTAGAATTTACCCACTTATCACCTAAGGCTATATACCTTAAGAAATATCCATTAATTTATTTACTCATGTCGTTCAATCCTAGAAACTTCAACGCCGATCATATCACATATGATATGTCCTTAATTGCGAAAGAATAATCCTCAAGTATGTGATCGGCCTATGGGGTATATCTAGTACTCTCTGTGTATCAAACTTTATACCCAGCACGAGGTTTCGTCTTTCCAAAATAGGGGAAGACGAAGATCAATAATAAAGAGTTCAAGGGCAGCGTAGTAGAATAGAAGTATTGGGATCAAGGCGTTTAAAGAATTCAATTGGGAATTGTCAAAGCAGTTATGGATTGAAATCCTATTTTGGTAGTTCCTATTCACATGCTCGTATTAGTACGGTCATGTAACCGATACGATATGTCAGACATGTCTAGGGCAAGTATATTCGTCTACTAATCACTACATATCTCAATCCACGTAAAGTAGCGTTACGAAGGGCGAACCAAGCGCACTAAGGCTAGCTAGACCTTAATACACTGGTTCTAAAATGTATTAGTGTAGTACTCCAATAATACATGTCATGAACAAGCTCGATAAAGAATAAGCTTGCAAAACTAGGCTATAATAGCAACATAAGTCAAGGTAGTACAAAGATTATAGATACGCTGGATTATGATGAGAGAAGTTACAAATAATTCAAGTTTACAAAAATAACACAACATAAGCAACAATAACAAAAGACTCTACAATCTCTACAGTTATCATATTAATTCCTTGTCTAAGTCGATAGTCGACAAAGTAGGGGTATGAGCCTCTAAGTTCTATAGTCTGGATAAACACTATCATCTTATGTTAGCATACAATTACTGCCATTCAGTTACACTTCATCAATGGATCACAAGAGCTATATGATACTAGGTGGTGAGGTATACTACCCAACTTATAAGAATTAACTAATACGGTGACAGTCTTAAGAGGGTCCTACACAATAATCTTGCACATGTAAATAAAACAGAAACTCCTTATTAGGGTATATGAGGAAAAATCTTGGTATTAATTAGGGTATCCTTTGTAGGTAATGGTCATCCTAAGTCTTAGTCATAGCACTTATAAGCAAGTGTCAATGGTAAAGATAGAAGAGTTACTGGCCGTCAAGGAGGAAGGGTCTAACTTATATCGAGGTGAGGGTACAAATATACGATTTAAAAACTAAGGGTTAATCATTGGTCACAATCTACAAAACAACTTAAACTTATCAAGTTCTAACTACCAAGCGTAAAAATTTCACACTCAAGGCTACAACTATAAGCCTAGCAAACTATGAGCCCTTAACAAAGAATAAAATTACTTGGCCTACTATCCGAAGTGTCAGATGGCACGAGTTGAAAGATGAAGAGAAAAAACGTAATTAGCCGTCGCAAAATAGCGAGCGCTATGGTCGCAGGGAAACAATATATAAAATAAAGATAGAGGGCTCTAGATAGCATCATGGTTCTCTAAGGGGAGTGGGGTGTTAGTTGCTATGTTCGGGGTATGATCAAGGGAGAAGTGTTGATTACATTCCTCTAGGCTTCCTAGGGTGCTGTCTACTAATAACAAGATAATGATATAAGTTTATAGTTCCAATATTATCTAACTATGAAGGTTAGGTTCAGTCCAAATATTAAGTTTTGGTTTTCTATGGGTTCCTCAATGCTAGGAGCAAACAATATGGTAACCTTCTAACTAACTCTAGTAGTGTCTATACTACTCTCAAGTCCTCATAATACATCCGGGTAGGGGTAAACCAATTCTAAAGGTAAGGAATTCTAGGGTTTACTAGATATTCTAAACTTAGTGGTGTCTCTATATTCTCGTTGTATTCTAAATAGGTGTGCTACTCTAATTATCATCTAACAACAGGAACTTCTATATTCTAGGAGAAGGCTATACTTAAAGAATTATTAGGGAAGTACAGGAATCAAGCAAGATACAATTGTTCAAATAGAACAGATAGGAGGAAGATGAATCATAGTCAATGTAAATGAGATCCTATATTCTAGTCCTAGGTGCAGGCTTGCTCGGCACAGTAACATAACCGAGACAATATGCTCTTGACCTGCATGGGCCACCACAAAAACATGTCACGCCCCAGTCCCAAAAATACGTAGGACTAGGACACGTAATCATGCCAGCCGCATGGATATGGCAACTCCAATATATGGAAACCAAATCCATACGTACGCTGTAATATGAATATAAAATCCACAAGTGGTATAAAATAAAATACAAGTCACAGGTCAAAATCTAAATCTCATCCACCAAAATCATATAGAAATAAATAACCAGTATCTATGAAACTAGATCTCAACAAGAAGTATCTAAAGAATGATAGTTGGATGGAAACAAATCCACTACCAACTCAAATGGAGAAGTAAATACAATATAAGTACAACTCACTCAAACAATATAAGTACCCGCTACCAATCACGGCTCGAAGAGAAGACATCCACGAAGCTTCTATATCCTCCCAAATCTGTGCTCCTGCAAATACTCAAGAACAGGTACACCTGGCAGCGGACCAGGTCCTCAGAGGGACATAACAACTATACTTAAACACATGCCAATAAAATACTGAAATAAATATCCAAAGGGGTCGCGTAACCATCTAAGTGAATGCAGTTAAGAACAACTTTCCCCACAAGTGAGCTATCTGGCTGAAAACTGGGATTTGGCATGGTTCTCTTTTGAAGATCCAGGGGCCCAAAGGCACGTCGTCTTTTGAACGGCGGAGGCCCGCCAATGTATATATATGGGTCATCACCACCCGTATCTCCAACGGAGAATTCGGGCGTCACAGAAAAAGTGCAAAGGAGCTCAAATGCGGTACTTGTTGTTCTCCCCACCCCATGCTCTAAGCATATCATGTCCATGACACGATAAACCTCTAATAACTGCCAAGTCTACTAGCATACAAAGTTTCTAACAGCAGTTATTCCTAACGCACGATCCATACGTACCGATGATCAGTCAATACGTGCGTCCGTGATCTATATGAGACTCACAACTCGTGTAAAAATAGGTGTCACAGTCAAATGAAACCTAATGGTGCTACATGATAATGGGGTAGTCTCATGAACAAGGTCAATGCAATACATAAATAAAAACCTATCGCGACGTCACCATCGCGAGCATTTTATATAACAATTAAAATATATGAACTAAGGATAGAAAATAAAGATGCATGCAACATATGGAATATAAATAACAGTACAATGGCAAGGTATACTTGCCTGGCAAGAAACTGCAAAATGTCATGTCCAGATGTCCAATACACAGGACCAGAAGCTATGGCCACAGAACAAATATCTCCGGATGCTGAAATAAATATCACCAACGTTACCGAAATGAGCAAAATAGCTAAAAAGTACATCCCTTTCGTCCAATTTGGACACAGGGGCAAAACGGTAATTTCGAGCAAAAGTGGGGTCCACGTGTGGCCCACTTTGCACCGAAAAGCGTGCCGAGGGTAACAGTCTCTAAATGGGACAAACTATAGGTCAAACAACTCTAGATGTCAATACGAACCCAACGGTATGTTCAAATTTGGATTCCGATGAGCCGAACAAAATTTGGTCCAAAAAGTCAACTGTGGGACCCGCCAATTGGCGATCTGGTCAACCGTCTCAGAAATGCGTAAAAATTGGGTCACAGGACCAGCGTGTTACCACGAGTCCAGTGGCGTAAGTTTCGTCACAATCTGACAATCGTGCACAAAATACTCGCGAGTTCCACAAAAGTGGCGACACGGGATGTGTCCGCGGATACGGCCTGATTCCGGCGTGCACACGCGTCCGAATCAGTCTCCACGAATTTTCACGTGTCCCGTTATGCTGTGTGCACCATTTGGTATACTTGGCACACGGCAGGGCGGTCCCGTTTGGCGGGGCGCGCTCCGATCTCCAACTTTTGAAAAACCGGAAAAAGTGGGTGCGCGCAGTTTTGTGACGAATATATTTTTGTCCACAGCGACTAATAGCACAAAGTTATAATACAGAAAATAAACTAGATCATGTAATCTACAGGTATCAAAAAGAATCACCGAATTCGGATCTCTGTGGTGGGAGATACGAACTCGGCAATATGGGTGGTCAATCTGGAATTCTGCGATTGCAGAATTCTGTCTGCTCGTCCAACTTTGGACGCTATTTTTCACCTAGGGGCACACGTTTTTCGAGGTTGACTACAAAACAAATATTGGAGAGGGTTGAGGGAAGATCATACCTATGAAAACGGAACAGCGTTTGGATGAGCGAGTCAACGAAAAAATACCCCGGAGCGAAAGTGCCTCGAGTGGGAGACTGCAGTTCGCGATGTCGGCGTCGACGGGATAATTGGATGGCTTGGGGAGGCTTCTCTGGCTGCGGTGACGGCTATAGATGGGAAGAGGAAGTCTGGGAATTTAAGTTAGGGTTTTGGGGAGTTTATTATATATATATATATATATTATATATACTAGGAGAGAGAGGGGGGAGAGATCGGATTCCGCGGGTGGCCGCTGAATCAAGTGCTAGCGGGTTCACGTGTAATTGGGCTGAAGGCAAAAGTCAATAGGCGGATGGTTTGCAGCAAGGGAATATGCAAACTGAATGGGAATGGTAGCTAAGGAATTCCTAAGGCTTAATAATACTAAGGATTCCTAAGGCTTAATAATACTAAGTATATTATTATTATATTATTAGTATTAGTATTATTATTATTACTGGTAATAATAGGAAATAAGGGCTGGCTGCAAGTTTCTAAGAGTAATCTAAGAGTGATTATTATACTATTATTATTAGTTAGTATTATTATTATTATACTTATTATACTAGTATTATACTTAGTATTATTTAATTCTTTTTTTTTTTTTATAAAATATATATACATATGTATATATTTGTATATACATATATATATATATATACTCATAGAAAAATTTATAGATTAGGGTATTGCACATCGTTAGGCTAGCAACTGCTCAAGGGGTCTCCTACATGGAATAAATTCCGAAAAATTCCTGAAGGTCGCATAAGTCCTCTAAGTGCCCGAACACCTAACATAAAAATTATTAAAAATCTATTTCTCCTATTTAGGCCTAATTACTATAATTTAATTAATAATAAATAAATAAAAGGGTATTTACGATTTTTTAGGAAGGGGGTTTTACAATTATAGTGGATACAACTCCGAGAAAGTGTTCTCGGGCCTTGACTAGTCCTCTCAGAGGAAAAATAGGATAAAATTACGGCATTTGGGTTGCTCTCTACTTAACTCAACTACACATATATATGTCTTTCTTTTCCTTACTTAGACTTATTTTTAGTAAACAACTATTTACATAACTTCTTTACTTACAATTTAATAGTTGATTACTATTTGAAAGTCACATATTTTTAACTGGTAATTTTATTCTGCTGCACGCCCATACTCTATTCACCCCTCCCCCTATAGAGTTGCCATTACGATCCAACAATAGGTAACAGAGAAGGTTCTCTGTAATATGTATTACTGAACACCACCTCTCATCTTGATTAACATCCAAAGAGTAGAACACATGACAACAACACGATCACTCTTTCCCATCAACGGAGAAAGTCAACATCTAGATAGGCCACCCCTATTTGATGGCACTAACTACACTTTTTAGAAAATACATATGAGTATTTTTCTGAAATATCTTAGCTTTGATTTATGGTCATGTGTTACTAACAGTTACAAAAGATTGACAAGACAGATAATGAATATACCGAATATGAAAAGAAAGCAACAAGCTATGACGCAAAGACAATGTACGCTCTTTACTGAGCTCTTGGGAAAGATGAATTTTAATATATTTCCACATGCGACACATCATATAAAATATGAAAATTACTAGAAATAATCTATGAGAACGACAAAGAGAATGAAGCAAGCAACTCCAAAGAAGAAGAAGAATCTCACAATGTTACAAGCTTGTGCCAAATTGAGAAAATAGTAATCTTGGAGAAAGATGCATGCATTCTGTGCGAGAGTGATGCTGAAAACTCAAGAGAAGGAAATCCTCAATGTACTACAGATCTATGCTTAATGGTAAGCAAGGTAAATGATGATTCATTAATTAAAGAGTTTCTTATGATGAATTATCTGATGCTTTTAATGATTTATTCGAAGACTACAAAAAACTGAGGAATAACTATAAGCTGGCTAGAAAGGATATCGAGTCCTATCAGGTTAAGAGTGAAAAGCTAACTTGTTTACTAGATGAAGCTAGAGACAATTTCTCTTCTGACAACTTTGTTGAAATTTCCAAACTTAAGCTTAGCTTATAAGAAGTGACTGCTTTGGTGAAAGCAATCAAAAAAATGCTAAACTTAAGGAGGATTTATAGCAGGAAAGGAAGAAGTACTCTAATGCCTCACTTAGAATTAAAGCTCTTGCTGCTAAATTTGATGATTTATGTACTAGCTATAAAAAGTTAGAGATCATATTGGGTAAGCAGGTTATTCAACTAAATGCTCAATCAAGCACCAAACACGTGTGACAGGTGACTCAACAATACGAGAATCTCTCAAAAGAGTGACAAGAAAGTTTTAAATTTATACAAACACACCTTCATCTACACAAAACAATGAGAGAATGTTCATGTTACACCTTACACCTATGTACCTGTTTCAAACACAAATAGTCTTATTACATGTCATTATTGCAGTTTCAAAGGACATACATCATATTTGTGTAAAGCTAGAAAAAAGGTAAATATGAACATGTTTGTTTTGGTTCCTAAAACTAATCACTATGGATCCAAATCCTGGATACCAAAGTGATTTCCTAATTATGTGGGTGGAACACTCTGCATCAAGACGTAACACCAAGAAATATGTTGGTGATTGCAAAAGCTACAAAGGACATCTATAAGCAATTGCACAAACACAAAAAGACTATTTAAAAAGTCATTCGGTAAAATGCTAAAGAAATTACTTTACATTTATTCAACATTGATCTAGCAATTTCTTTTATGAAACTACATGAATCTTTATTTATGCTCAGATTTAGATTTATGTATGAAGAAATATTTATAAAAATTTCTTCTAAATCCAAGCTCTCTAAAGTGAAAAAATATTATCGAAAAATAGCCGAAAGGGTCCTTCTATTAAATAGGTATAAACAACATTAAGCAACATGGTACTTAAGTATCTACGGACCACTGCTCGTTGGGAACCAGCCCCGACAACTCACCAATGATAATTAAGCTTTTACTGAGTAACGATATAGAAATAATTTTTTAAATACCATCTTTCAGACATAAATGTCTTGGATTCATTTTTATACATGGTAAATGATTCATTCAGATATAAATTTCAAGAATATACGTTACTTTCATGTAGTAATTGGTTCACAGCTATATATATTAAATACCTGATGAAACACTTTTCAAATGCTCTTAAATCTATTATTTATTGTGATAATTGTTTTTTATTGTCATATTTTTGTATACATACATAAAATCTATATTTCTATATGACACTATTATTGACACCTTCGATACTCCTTATTTCTGACTACTTATTTCTTAGAGATCACTCGTATTCTTTTCATAATTGATTATGAATTACATACATAATCTTTACTACCTAAAAATGCTTTAACCCTATAGGATCTTATCTTATTTTTCTAGAACCAGGTAGGGACAGAACTCGGACCGAGTTAGGGCCGAACTCGGTCTGGATATTTCTACAACACAGCAGCAGTTCTTGGTTTCATTAAATCCTATTACATTCCTTCTCCTTTCCCCATCCGAACAACAACCCTCCTTTAAAAACCCTAACCCTAGTTTCTTGATCTCCTTCCATAAGGACTCTCTCCTCTCAAACTTCTATATCTGGGCTCTTCTTTAGGTTCTCTATTACTATAATCCATTATTTTTAGGTATAATTCTCTCTTTTTCTGTATCAATCCATGGCTCATAAACTCTTTCGGAAAAAGAGAAAAATAGGAGAAGCCTCCTCTTCTCAACCTCCTCAAGAGGATATTCAACATTCTTTATTTTCTCCCATTATGCCCAACCCCGATAAATTTGATGAGTTCATCTTCACATCTATTGACACTTCCAATGCTTGGTTTAGTGATTTTTTTAATTTAAACATATGTAAGGGAAGTCCTATCAATTTTACTACCTTTCATGAGTAAAAACCTAAATTTGTTGAATTCCATCTTGGTAATCTAGTTTATATTAGAAAACCTATCTACCTAAATGCTATTAGAATGTTCTATTTTAATCTATTTCATGATAGGGGCACTATATTCTCAAGGGTCGGTGGAATAGATATTGACTTTAACGATGTAACTTTGGGCGAAATACTTGAAATCCCTAATGAGGGTGATGTTATAGTTAGAATCGATAAACTTAATATTTTGGATGACATAACCATTAATTCCTTCAAGGATATTTTGTGTCACCCTCATCGTTGTCCCTCCGGGAAGTTCCATGTCCGCTATCTTAATCAATATTTTTATGAACTTCATCGGATTGTCTACTCTACCATTTTATCCAAGCAAACCTCAAAAGACGAGGTTTTTTATCCTGAGATGGTCGTCTTGTATCATTTCCATACTTTTACTCCCTTCTGCCTTCATAAGACCATCATCAGACAGATAATAAACTATTGCATGGCCAAATGCCAACTTTCTTATGCTATATACCTACCCATCAGCTTTGAGCACTTCCATATTCCTAAGGATGAGCCGACTTATCTCTCTGAGCCAGCCTACCTTTCCAAGGCTCGCAGAACTGGGCCAACTTTTCCTTTTGATGATAACTCCACATCTAATTTTGATGCTCCTGTTGACCCAATTGACCCTACACTCCCTGCCATATCCACTCCAGCTGTATCTACACCATCCTCCTCAGCAACTCCTGCTACCTTAGATTCTATCCAAGGAATATTTTACGAGCAGTTTTGACTGCATAATAAGTTGATAGCGGCTCAGTACGTTGAGCAGAAAACCTTGATAGCTGCTCAGTACCGTGAGAAGAATACTATGTTTATCACTCGTCTTCGCGATCAGGATTATCGTACCACCATTCAGGCCCACTCCTTGGCTAACTCTATAGTAGACATGTTGTACAACCAGGCTTATCATCCCATCACACCATTCCTAGTGGATCGAGATCCTTCTCGTCCAGGCTATCGAATTGATGATCCATTTGTTCAACAGTACTTCGACCCAACGGGAGCCTATTTTGACGATTACCAGCAAGATGATGAACTTGTAGATGATGACGACCTGTGACTGTTGTTGTATTGTAATGCTTCAGGAGATATCATTTTTTTTGTTATTCTATACTATTTTGGTTATTGTATGGACCTATATTATTTCATCTTTATGATTGTACTAGAAACTTTTATGCACTATCTATGATATTTCTTTGTGTCTGGTGACAATCCTTAAAACTTTTGTTATTAATCCATGCATACTATTTTTACTCAATGTTCTTTATCTCTATTACACTTAGATTAAAAATCATTTCCTAAAAAATCTTCACTGTGATGATTTTTCTATATATGCATGTATGCTCATTTTCATATACACGGTATTCATAATTCATTTCACTTCGTCATTTATTTTGGCGGAGCTTTCTTTACCTCCTTATGATAAATGATAAAGGGGGAGAAATGGCAACACAAAAATGAGATACTAGATGATTTATGATAACTAATACTAGATACTTTATGATAACTTCTTTATTATTGAGACATTTTCTGATAAATGTCAATATTTATAATGTGGAAGGAATTAGATTATTCCTGGCTTGAAAGAAACTCCCTTGTTCTTTCAATGACTCTTCTAAGATCCGGATTTCATCTATAATAATCTTGAACCGATAAGGAATTTTCTGTAAATATCAATTTTTATACATTTTCTGATAAATGTCAATATTCGTATATTTCTATTATAAACATCAAACAGCTTTTAGGTTTACATAATAATCATTTCAGCTCTTTGCACTAATCAAAGAAAATATTCTCTTATGGGGAAGCTCTTTTCAAGCTTGCATCAAAGCTACCCAGTATCTAATTTTTATTTGGCATGGTTTACCAATTATCATGTTGGGGGAGATTATTGATACAAAATAGTCACAGTCAACCTGATTCTGATAATCGACAACACCAAGTCTAAAAGACAAAAGTACAACTACTAGATATGAAGCATGTTTACTAAAGTCAAGCTCTACTGCTACTGAAGACTGACATCTACACCAGCTTCTGGATCTCTTATTGTCTAGTCTTTTGATATTTCTGCAAATATAATTTTAAATTTTACTGAGTCTAGGACTGATGTGAGTCGAGTCGCACTGGCAACTTGAAGTATATGTTAACTCACAAACCTACCTCAGCCCACTTACAAAAAGAACACTTTGTCCACTCAAATGAACTTAGACCCTTCCACCCAAAATCAGACCAAATATAACTTGAACTAAAACTTGAACCTATCTAAAATAGGCAAACCGAACTAGGTCTGAATTCTAGCCGAACTCAGACCGAACTAGGTCAGGCTAATTTAGAAACATGGTCAGTTGTACTATCCCTAATTTTGTGGCCTCCAACGTTCAAAAATTTGAATATCCTATACTAAATTCTGGCCGAAGTTGGTTTAGGAATAAGCTATAGATAGAGTTGGACTTTCACATTCAAACTCACTCATCCATTCAAGTATTCCTATCCTATTGTGAGCTACACCCTGAGCCTAAACTTTTCTATCTCCAAGATCAACTCTCTAACCTTCTAGTGCCAAGTGCAATCTCGGTTAGAAGTCTACGTGAGTTATAATAGCTTGGTTCATCAAGTCTCTCTTCCGTTGTGAAGTAATCAAGTTCTTCGTATCAAAAGCTTGAGAAAGTTAGCAAGCCTTCGGATCAAAGCTTGTGGTTGTATAGAAGTGGCAAACCTTTGGATCAAAACTTGTGATTCACTATTGGTGATTATAGTGGATACAACTCCGAGAAAGAGTTCTCGGGCCTGGACTATTCCTCTCAGAGAGAAACCTGGATAAAATTGTAGTGTTTGTGTTTGCTCTCTTCTTAACTCAACTACATATATATCTGTCTTGTCGTTCCTCACATAGACTTATTTCTAGTAAACTATTTACATAACTACTTTACTTATAAGTTAATAGTTGATTACTATTTGCTTGCATCACATAATTTTAACTGGTGATTTTATTCTGCTACATACACACTCTATTCAACCACCATTAGAGTTTCCATTACGATCCAACAAAGGGTAGTCAAGTGATCGGATATATATCGTAGCCCGACGAGTCGCTAACGAGTCAAGAGTGTTCACAATAACCAATGCTTAATAACGGTATCCTCGCCTAGGGAACTAAGAAATCGGGCCAAGTCAAGTCAAGTCATACTCAAGAAAAATGTAGTACATGACCAAGCAAACAACTAGTACAAGAAAATACGGTAAAAAAATAACATACACTGAACATAGAAAGATAGAAAAATAATAGTGCATGTAAAATACTGTACATTGGCAATGTATACTTGCCTGGATTCTGGATGATTGTTTGGTGAGGTCTAGGTAGCGAGCCCAATAGATCAATAGCTCCCGAAAAGGTAAAATCTGCATTAATGCCTCCGGATGCTGAAAATAACATGAACAATATTTCCAAAATATGAGAAATAGCTATAATTGACTACCCATAAGATTAATTTGGATACGTGAGCAAATATGACAGTTTTGGGTCAAAGTGGGGTCCACATGTGGTCCGCTTTGCATCAAAAAATATGCCAGAATAAAAGTTCTTCAAATTTATCAAACTTAGTATCTAATGAATCTGAAATGATGATACTAACCCAACAGAATATCTAGAATTGGATTTTGATGAGTCGGTCACAAAATCTCCCATTAAGTCGGTTTGTAAGGCCCATAAAATAGTATTTTGGTCAACATTCTCTGAATTAAACAAAACTTGGGTCACATGACCAGCGTAATGCTTTGAGTCCAATAGCGAAAGTTTTGTTGCGATGCGTCTACTATGTACGAAAATATGAAGAAGTTTCAGAACGATCCGATACGATAATTTTTTACGGATACAGGTTGATTTTGTCATGCACGCATGACTGAATCGAGTTCTGTCAAGTCCAGTACATCCGTGTTTGTTGTACACACCTTTCGATGCATGTATCATGCGACGAGGTAGCCTGGTTTGGCGGGACGAACCCCATATCGCAAGATTTTGGGCTTTTGAAACATGATTTTTCTTAACTTCTGGAAAAAAATAAGTTGACAATAAAAACTAATTAAATAAAACTATTTGAAGGGAAATCATGAAGGATATATTGGCTTCAGAACTATTCAAATGGATTTTAAATTGATAAACGATATGGAAGAAAATGGGCTTGAACCATGGGAGTTTGGATTGGTTTTAGGTAGTATTTTTAAACAATTTTTCGTCGACTTTGAGTTGATTTTATACACATTTTTAAAACAGTATAAAATAAACTATTTGAAGGTATATCAAGGGGGTTAGGTTGTGAACGAACTTGCGAAGGTGGATCCGAATTTGGTTAAAAGACGACGGAGAAACTATAGCATGAAATAGGGGGTTCGGGACGCGATGCTATGCTCATGCATAACCGCGAGGCTGCGGACGGTGGTTGATTTCGGCCCCTTCGGTAGTCGTACGGCCATCGCAAGTGGCTGGAGGTGGTCACCCAGGGGCAACGAGGCTGTAGAGGAGGAAGTGTTTGCCATAAACAAAAGTTTATATAAAACTTTGTGTTACAAACTATTAAAGGAAAATGGATACAAAAGATACTAAACAGGAATCTAAGTACAATAAATATGGGGAAGTATAGTTATGGAGATCTAATTTGTAGTAGATTACTTTACTCCTTTGACTACTCGACAAAAGGAAGGAAACTAAAATACTTGGACGATTTAAATAGTTTGGCAATGAGAGAGCTTGGCTATACGAGAACGAAAAAGCTTTTATTCTTCTTCTCATCTGTCTGTCCAGGCCGCTGTTGATGGATATGCTGATCCACATCTTTATAGTGTTTCATATTTTCACGGCCCAGAACCTGAATACTTGAGAGCAGGGCTTACAAGGCCAGCTATGTATACTTGGAACACTCTGGTACTCTGCATATACGGTGAAGCTGTAAGACATGAGGGGTCACTACTATAAACTATCAGTCAAGCCTAGATCCAATAAACCCTAGTATCTCAATTAGAAGAACAACAGGAATAATAACAAGATGTAAGATCAGCTAAAATATAATAGTAAAGCATCCCAAACTATAATATACAGATGATCATGAAGCTAGTAAATACAAAATTAATAAACTAGCCAGAGTCTATGTCATAAAGGATCAACCCTTGGATATGCCAATCATGCAAATGCCCGTAGGCTAACAGAATCAAACCAAAACATGATCTAAACACATGCTCGGTGGCTAAATGCCAACAAAAGAAGAATGTATATTAGAGCGGGGAAGTAAGAAAATCCACTCAAGCGGTTTCTTGCTCCGGGTAGTCACCATCCTCGGAAAAGTACGAAAGATCCTCCGGTGCTGCTACTGGATCTGGCCATACAAAACCAGTGGAGTTAGACCCCTAAATAGCAAGTACCATAAAGGAAGCCAGTCTAGGAACTTAAACCAACAACACAAGCAATACAAATATTAGAAAGTAAAGACTGAATGTAAAAGATCTCAGAATAATAAATACTGTAAACCTACAATGAGACATATCCTGAACTGATAATCACCATCAACCACGGTAATTCATAGAAGTACGACTTGATATTTTTAACTAACTAGGGTTATCACTATCCTAATTACTAACAACTATAATGCAATGCGATGCTAGAGTTCCATCTGGCCGCATGGCCCTACAGTCCGTCCGGGATATCTATACGCACTAACCAACACCGGATACTCCTCAAGATACCACACAATATAACTATTGGATACGCCTTTAGATAATTGTATGAATAATCGGGACTGCATGCAACATAAGAAAATTCTTAGCCATATACTAAGTGGATCTCTAGTTATTTAACCCTTAGCAATTTTTTGTATGAATCCGGGTATGGCATTCTGCAGAATCCATCCTAGACATGATGTAGACAAATCAAATTTTAATAATAATATAATCATGTTTAATATATATTGCACATACAGACTCATATATGCCACGACAAAAACTAAGCCACATTTAATCAAGTGAAGCCAGATAAAGCCAAGTGAAACCATGTCAATCAATCTAAATCCAAGTGAAACCATGTACAACAATATGAAGCCATGTCAAAATAGATGAAGCCAAGTGAAACCATGTCAATCCATGTCCGATGAAGCTATGTAAAGTTATGCCAAGTCAAGTCTAGTCAATCTTGTCATCATGTGTAATCGGGCAAAGCCGGGTAAAATCGAGTAAATCTAAGTCAAGTCTAGTCAAGTTATCTGAAGCCATGTAAGTTCATATCCAAATATGGTCAAGTCATCGCGTGTCCAAGCAAAAGCCAGAAGTATCAACATAAAATCACGAAAAACTAAGAATTTTCAAGGAAAGAGCACAATCGGTATATCGTGGGTCCAGACCAGTACATCGTCGATACACCGGTCCAGAGATAGAAAAAATACATCAAGTTCTGGATTCCAACAAATCGATATATCATCGGTATACTATAATATACCGTCGGTATACGGTTCAATAAAGTTCCATAAATTGGTACACCGTCAGCACATCCCAGTACGCCATCAGTATGCTGACCAAGGCAAATATCCTGAAGTCGATCAACAAATATTGGCAGGATAGATATACCATCTGTATATTGTAGTACACCATCGGTATGCTAATAGGGTTCACACAACATATCTAGAAATCTAGTCGGTTGAAATTTGTATACCGTCGGTACACTGTAGTATACCGTCGGTATGCCAGTTTCCAAGAATAAAATTGGTTAAGTCATGTCTGATTTTTTGGACCCAAATCAAACTCCAAAAATTACCAGAACGAAGTCTAATAAGAAGTCTAGTCAAGGGTAAGTCTCATATCACAATATGGACTAAACCTCACGGTCACAATTCTAGTACCATTTTCGTTACAAAGTTTCTAAAAAGGGACAAAATAATATTCAACCAGAAAAAAAATTGAGACGGTCACTAGGCTAGAAATCATGATATGAACAATAATAGTAAAGCAAGTCCTAGCTAAAAAAGCAATAACCAAAGCTCAGAAAAGTAAAATAACACAAAGTAAAAGAATTTGACGAAATCGGCAAGGTGTACTTGCCTAATGCGAGCTTCCAACCTAAACCTTTTAGTCCACCACCACGAAGGGGTTCAGAAATCACACTCCATATCTCAAAATCATGCTTCCAAGCTCGAGAGAGAAATAAAGAAAAGTAGAGAGAGAAAGAGAAAGAAAGAAATAAAGAGAGAAAGAGAAAGAAAGAAATGAAATATCTCAAGTACTATTTATAGAAAAATATCTCGAAAGTGAAACAAATATCTGCCGGGCAGTATACCATAGGTATGCCGGTCAGGTAGTAAAGTTTCAATTTTAAGAATTTTTTAGCTTCCTCGAGATCCAATAAAATGCAATAACTAACACACAATACGTGTCATGACCCACACCCGGTGTAGGAAATAACGCCTAGCCTACGTCGCAGCATCGACGGTAGAAGACTGTTTGGGTAATCAATCTAATAGTATAATAAGCCACCAACAATATTAATATACTCAATCACAGATCTAAGATAAAAATATGCACGAATGTGATAAAAGAATAGAATAGGCATAATACAACTCATGAGTCAAATAATAACATCAATGAGTCAGAGAAATACAAAAAGATAAGCTGGAGACAAATCCAGTACAAAGAGTCAATCTAAGAAGCTACAAGTCCCGGGTCGTCTATCTCAATCAGGATGAGTCGCTCCTGAGCTAGTGTCTCTGGCTCTAAGACCACAACATCCTGAGGCCCGTAATGAGTATGGTACCACTCCTTAGTGTTATCTGGAAAAATATATCCAGTCAGGAAAGGAGCAGAGTACATCTCTAACAGCAGTTCTAATAAATGATACAAACTATGTAACAGTAAATAGATATGAATATACAAGATGTAATAATAGATACAAGAGATATACAATAAGAAAATATTGGAAATAAATACCAGAATGAATAATATGGCAATGAACAAGAATACTAATGACTAAGTGAGTGAGTACTAGCTTTAACATTTGATCGGCTTGGAAACTTGTACAAGGATAAGGGCCTGGATAGTCATACGTGCGGTGTATGTCCAATACTCACAAGGAACAAGACATGCACAAGGAGGGTATGATCACATATCTACATTAAAATACTTTCCAGTCCCGACTGGTATAGTGGTTCCAACCATGGTACGTTATGGCACGGGATTCTCTAGGAAGGTAGCAAGCCCCCTCGAGAATCAGTGTCTGTACATGTTCAAGAAGAACAAGGAACAAGGCTTGCACAAGATACACCATATATACCAAGGAATAACATCTTATGACGAGATCCAGATATACCAATCCGTGTAACCATCGTGTCAAAAAATGAAGGATATCTACACTAGATACAAGAGACATAGAGGATATCATAAATGAAAAAATATCAGAGAATATACTCGCCTGAAGTCTGATTTACAGTATCACAGATGTCCGTTATGGTGGCTCGAAGACCTAGATAGGGAATATAACATCAATACAAGATTTCCGAATAAAAATAAGATAAACTAGTCAACATCTAGGTCAAAGACCTATTTCTAAGTTAAAATAGTCAAACTAGGTCAACTCTAAGTCAAAGTGGTCAAACTTGGTTATACTAGCTATTTTTAGGTTGTATAAGTCTATCTCTAGGATATTGGGTTCATACACTAAGAATCTAGGCCACACTAGCTAATCTAAGATACTAAGATACCGTATCACAATATACGCAAACAAGATATATGAAAATAGCATAATATGCATATTCAATCAATATTAAATATATTAATCATAATTACAAATTCTAAGTAGATATCTTGGATTTGAACTAACTCGGTATCACACCACTAAACACCCATCTCGATACTCAACTCAAATACCTTGAGTATCCTCAATACCTTGACACTTACCTTGGTATCTCAAGGTAATGTCACTCTAGCATATAGTTAACTACCCCACTAACTATATACTAATATGTATATCAATACCAACTACCAAACTAATCACTACTAATACATATATACATGTATATACATACCTACACATAGATAACTTAGAGATACATAAGTATATATGTATAGATCTAACTCATCAATTAGCCATAAGTACATACATATAGATAACTTAATTAACTAGATAACTAGCTAAACTATATGTATACATATCTATTCATAACTACCAAATATCAATTAACTACCTAACTATTAAAACTAACTACTAACCAACTGATAAACCATACCTTACCTTGCCTCACATTGATGTTGCTGCTAATGCTGGTATCCTCCAGTTTTTGATACTGTGTTGTGCACATACCCATTGTTGTTGAATGCTCCTTAGTGCATTGATGCACTGCTTGATGTGCTCGAGCTCTGTTGCAGTTGCTGTGCCTGTATGCTTGCATTGATTCATTGCTGCAGGCTATGCAGTGCACTTCCACTGATGTACTGGATACATTGCCACTGTACCTTGCTGAACTGTCACTCCTCGACTCACTGCATTGCCTGCAGTTGCTGCTGCAGCTGCATCCATAGCTGCTTGCACTGAGTAAGGCATGCTGCTACTGCTCTGTATTTTGCTTGCTGCAAAGCATACTGCCTACAGCCCACTGCTGCAGCTGCACTTATTGGCTGAATGCTGCTGCCACTGCTAGTTCATTCCCTGCTGTTGCTGCTTGCTGTGCAAAGTCTTAAACTGCTGCATATAGTTGCTGTGGCACTGCTGATGCCTCACTGCCTCGCTATTGCAGCTGCTCGACCCACTCCCCCATACACAAGCACACACACATAACCACAAGCATCTATAAACATATCTATAAACATGTATATATACATATATATATATATATATTCAAACATTTACACTTAACACTTATATATAACTATATATATATCCATAACTATACATACATAGCTACATATATCAATATATATATATATATATATATATATAAACAAGCATACAACAATTACCACTCCTATAACTATATACATATATATGACTATATACAACTCACTATATATAGATACATAACATATAAATATATGAATACATAGTCCTAAGCAACACATCTTCATATGTATACATAACTACCTATGTATATATATATATATATAAATCATACTTCACATATATGTATATATATACACATTCATATGTACACATATATTATAATATTCTCCTCAATATATATATATATATATATATATATATATATATATACCTACATATATATAGATATCTATATACATATACATAATACTATATCTATATATATATGTATACATATATTACCAATAGCTACGAACATTGGAAATTGGATCAAGAAATGAAATATATCAAACACGTGAAGTGCATCGCACCCGTATCATACTAGATCTATGATACGCTTGCGATACGAGTCCACCACACAATCAAACATACCCCGAAGAACACGAGCAAGTCTAAAATACTAGTTATGAACAATACGAACAGTCAATTACATATCTACGTATTTGTGTCAAAATATGACATGCGCAAAGCCCCGTGTCGGAGGAAAAATCCCCAAATCAACACGTATCACCAAATTATTAGGATACGACCTACATGTATCCAATTATGGATACGTCACTACCCACACACAATCAAACACATGTCAATGTAGTCTAATTGACCAATTGACAAGCACAACATGTGTCAATCTCGGAATTTCCTAAAATGGACAAAAAATATACCATAACTTTCTCCATAGGCCTCATATGAACCTAATTCTAATTCCTATGGGTAGTCTCATCATATGGGATGGTCTCCAATGATAAAAACACAGATTTAGAGTCTACACAAGAAGTAAAAACTGAATTATACCTATTGGGAGATGGATTCCCAATGAATTCTCCAAAATTGATGAAATTAGCCTCTAACTTGTAGATCATTGCTCCTCCTTGTAGATCCTTGTTTTCTTCTTATAGATCCTTGCTCTACTAGCCTCCAATGGTGATTAATAAAGGAGTTGGAAAAAATTTAGTACGAAATTGATGTGGGAATGAAGAAATTTGGTTGAGAAAAATTGTAGATCTAGATTTGGAATAAAAAGAGGAGAAATATTTTCTCCCTCTCTTTTAATAGGCCGGCAACTTGACCCCTTCTCCAAGTTTCCATACAAAGTCTAAAATATCCCTTGGGGCCTATCATAAAGAAATAATAAAGGAGGAAAGGTTCTAGTCTAATGGATTTACTTAAATTAATCATCCTCCTAATGAATGGGCTTCTAATTGGGCTCAGTTCTAACTAATTGCAAATGTTGGTCCATGGATCAAATCTAGGCTAGTTAGGTCCACTAACACAAGTCTAAAATAATAAACTAACATCAAATAATAATTAAATAAAATCATAAATAATTATTCACATGTAAAAAATTTAATTAATTATGAAATGACTAAAATACCCTTTCCTAGAAAATATGGTAGTGACAATACGTATCCGCATAAAATATGAATACTGTGAAACGAGTCTCACAACTCTCCCCTCCTTAGGAAATTTTTGTCCTCGAAATTTCCGTAAGGACCCAAAATCACTAACAAGAAAAGCCAAAAAAGCCAGCTCGAAATCAAAAAAAGAAAAACTCATGTGTGCATGGAATTTTTTGGACAATAACAAGAAATTAGAAAGAAACAATAACATACATAACAAATAAGATAATAATCAATCACCTGCACAAGCTAAGATAGGACACGGGTATATGAACAAGTATACCTCATGAGTCGAAGAGAAATGGATAACGAGTACGCATATCATCCTCGCGCTCCCACGTCTACTCACCCAGTGAGTAATGCCCCCAAGCAACATGAACTAACCTCATAGTCTGGTTCTTAAGAACCTTCTCCTTCTGGTCCAAAATAGACATGGGCCTTTCCTCATATGATAGGTCGGTACTAATGAACAACTCAGAATAATCCAAGATATGACTCTGGTCTGGAATATACCAGCGCAACTGAGATACGTGCAAGTCATCATGTACCTCATGAAGCGATGGTGGAAGAGCTAGACGATAAGATATGTCTCCAACTTACTCGAGAATATCGAATGGGCCTATATATCTTGGACTAAGCTTTCCCTATACTCAAATCTGATAACTCCACGGGTATGAAAAATCCTTAGAAATACATGGTCGTCGATAGAGAACTTAAGATGACGAAGGTGCTAATCTGCCCAATGACACTAGCGATACTGAGCCACTCTGAGATGCTCTCTGATATGCATGATCACCCTAACCGAATGATCAATCATCTCTGGACCAAGCATCTGCCTCTCACCAATGTCTTCCCAAGCTAACGATGATCTGCATCTCCTACCATACAAAGCCTCGAAGGGTGCTATCTGAATGCTCGCCTAAAAACTATTGTTATAGAAGAACTCTACTAAATATAAGTGATCCTTCCAAGATCCATCATAGTAAAGTGTATAAGCTCAAAGCATATCCTCAAAAGCCTAAATAGTACGCTCTGACTTCCCGTCTGTCTGTGAATGGTAGGCTGAAATAAACTTTAACCTAGTACCCAGACTCTGCTGTAGGCTCTGCCATAAATGTGACTTGAACCGCGTATCTCTATCTGAGACTATGCTAACTAGCACACCATGCAATATGACTATCTCATGTACATCTTAGCTAGCTTCTTTATAGACTGGTCCACTCTGAAAGGAAGAAAGTGAGTAACTTTCGTAAGTCAATCCACTATAACCCATATAGCATCTCTCCTAGAAAGGGATCTAGGAAGACTAGTCATAAAGTGCATAGTAATATGGTCCCACTTTCACTCCAAAATCGGTAAAGGCTGAAGTAGTTCGGCGGACTCTAATGCTCAGCCTTGACCTGCTGACAAACTAAATACCCAAACCTGAGAGTCCCATCCTCATGAATGCTCAACTCTGGTCTGTGTCCTGACTCACACTCTGTCCTGAGCTGCTGAAGTCTAGCATCACCAGTTTGCTCTACTTTGATCCTCTCGACTATAGAAGATTGAACCTGTAGACTCGCCATAAAACTGATATCACCAAGTAATATTACCTCTATACCTATCTCCTATAGATCCTCCAAAATATGGCGCTGCTTTGTCAAAAAGTAAGCTCTTCCTTTCATGCTTAAGGCATTTGCTATGATATTGGCCTTCCATAGATTATACTGAAGATAAAGATCATAGTCCGATAATAACTCGAGCCACCTCCTCTGACGCATGTTGAGTTCCTTCTGTGTGAATTCATATCTCATGCTCTTATGGTCTGTGAAGATCTCCACTCGATCACCATATAGGTAATGCCTCCAGAGCTTAGGTGAAAATACTACTGCTGCCAACTCAAGATTATGCATCGGATAACTCTTCTCATGATCTCGAAGCTGCCAAGACGCATAAGCTATCACTCTGCCATGCTGTATAAGGACATACCCTAGTCCCACTCCTGAAGCATCATAATAAACCGAGAACCCACCTGGTCCTATTGCAAATGTCAAAATAGGAGCCAAAATCAAACTCCGCTTGAACTTCTCAAAAGTAGTCTGACAAGCATCTGACCACTCAAAGCGCACATCCTCACACATCACCTGTTTCAAAGGTATGGAGATCCAATAAAAAAAGTCTGCCACAAATTGCCTATAGTAGCCTGCTAGACCTAGAAAACTGCGTACATCTGAAGCTGTACGGGGTACTCGCCAGCTCTCAATAGCCTCCACCTTCTAGGGATCTACCTTGACTCCTCCACCAAAAATAATATATCTCAAGAATAAGATACGATAAAGCTAAAACACACACGTCGCGTACATCTGCTACTCTCGAAGAATCTGAAGAACAACGCAAAGATGCTGCTGATGCTCTTCCTCACTCCGACTATAGACAAAGATATCATCAATAAATACTATCACAAACTGGTCTAGGTAAGGCTTGAAGATGCTATTCAAGAGAGACATGAATATAGCTGGTGCATTAGTCGCTCTAAATGGCATAATTAGGAACTCCCAATGACTATATCTAGATCTGAACGTCGTCTTGGTTATATCATGATCTCTGACACTGATCTGATGATACCCAGACCACAAATCGATCTTAGAAAATATAGTTTCCCCACTGAGATGATCAAACAAACCATTTATCCTCGGTAAGGAATGCTTGTTCTTAATGGTTGCTGCATTTAGTGTTCTATAATCAATAACTAAATGCGATGAACCATCCTTCTTCTTAAGAAGAAGTAACGGGGCTTCCCAAGGTGATGCACTAGGTCTAATGAATTCCTTGGCTCTCAACTCATCAATCATTCGGTACAAAATTTCCAACTTAGATGGTGACATCCTGGAAACTCTCTCATATACTGCCTCTACTCCCGGGATAAATTAATTTAGAACTCCACATCTCCAACTGGTGGTACACCTGCTAGCACGTCGAAAAATACGTCAGGAAACTCACAAAATACTCTGGGAGGCTGCACCTCCTCGCCCTCGGCCATCATCAATGTAACCTCCAGTGACTTTACTGTACCTTTCAAGAATGAGAACTCCTTCCCACCTAGTACACGAAAGATAACCTTGCCACTATAAAAATCTATCATTGCGAGTCTCACACCCAACCAATCCATCCTAAGGACGACATCGTAATCGCCCATAAGAAACTATATCAGCCTTGCGAGAAACTCTCACCCGCACACTATAACTCTACACGAGGAAATAGTCTATCTACTCCCATCAGACCATTACCAGTAAGTATAGTAAACCTTACAAGTAAGGACTCAGACTCTAATCCAACTCGTGTTGCAAAGCATAGAAATATAAATGAATGCGATACACCAGAATCAAATAAAGCTGAAGCTGAATGAAAGTGGAAGAGAATGGTCCTATTACCATATTTTTTTTTGCAAAAGCCTCTGCCATCGATAGCAAGAATGCTCGACCCTGTCCTCTAGGTGTTGTTCCCCTCTGCTTCTAACCTCTACGTCTCGCCTGTACCTAGGCCTGCGCATACTGTTGTGGCCTCTGCTGGAATGCCTGCGCCTGTGGAGGCAAAGGCCTCTGAACCTGCTGTTGCTGTACTGGTGCTAGTTCCTTGCAATGCGGTGCTGCAGGTCGAACTGCTGATTGGGATGATGATGATCCAGTCTGGTTCCTCCTAGGACATGCTCCGACCGTGTGGTTTGATGCCCCATATACCAAGCACAATCCTTGTGCCCTACGATACTCTGATACTATATGTCCAAGTTTCCCGCAATAGAAATAACTACAAGAAAAAAAGAAGATGACTGCCTCTGCTGAGGGCACATCTGGGAAGACTGCTTAGACGATGCTGTTATCCTCGATGATCCAATCGTTAGGGCTCGAACAGCTAGAGCTGGTGCTGATGACTGGGATGATGATCCTCCTTAAACGTGGGACCTCTTCTGGCCTCCAACTCGATATGTGATCCTCTACGAGGTGTACTCAAACCTCCTTGCTGCCCGCATCACCGCATCGAAGGTTTGAAACTCATGGTGCTCTATCGCCAGGATAATATCTAAATGGAGTCCATGCTGGAACCTCCTTGTCCTTTCCAACTCGGTCGTTACTAAAGTGGGAGCAAACAGATTAAGTCTCGCGAACTCCACCGCATAACCGTCGACGGTCCTACCCTCCTGCCTAAGGTTGTTAAACCTCTGCTGAAGCTTATAACATGCCACCGCATCAAAGTATCTCGCTTGAAATCTCTCATTAAAAATTGCCTATAGAATTGGTGCTATGAGGGAAACCTCCTATGCTGCCTACCAGTCACGAGCCAAATCCAACAACTATAGTCTCACTTCTGCTACACGCTATCTAGCCGGAGTCCTTGCTGCCTCTAAGATGGCCTCAGTGCCCTGCAACCAAGCATCGGACAAAATTGTATCTTCTGTACCATAAAGTATAGAGGACTGAGATGCATGAAGGTAGTCGCAGAATTATGAATCTGAGAACCAACTCGCTCCAACGCTGTCTGGACCGACTGAGTGAGTACATTACGCTGGTGCTGCTAGGTCATCATAAAACCTCAAAGAATATCAATTAGTGCTCCGACAACACCCTTTGGCTGTGCGGGCTGAATGGGGTGCACTAGCTGCACTGGTGCTGCCTGCTGGTCTAATACTGCTAGCCGATCTTCCTCGAGATCTACTATGACCCTACCCCTGAATGATGAGGCTGATCCCCAAGATTAAGATAGGCTCTCGAATGCTGATCTTCTGGAGCTGCACTCGATCCATCTGGCCGATAATAACAAGAATAGTGCCATTAAAAGTTAAGGACATAAGAGTCAATCGAAGAACATGATAGATCAATGAATAAACATGTATCATATCAAGAATCAGGGATGGAGATAAATGACTAGGGATAAAGGGGAATAGTTTAGGATTGAGACATCTAGCAACAGCTACAACCCACCATATATCTGAAAACCAGACCTGTATGGGCTACCAATAAAACATGTCATACCCCAGAACCAGAATACTAGATAACAAGGATGACAAGGACAACTATGTATACTTAGAGCACTCCGGTACTCCGCATATATGGTGAAGCTGTAAGACATGAGAGGTTACTACTACAAACTATCAGTTAAGCCTAGATCCAACAAACCCTAGTATCTCAATCACAAAAATAATATGAATAATAACAAGATGTAAGATGAGTTGAAATATAATAGTAAAGCATCCCAAACTATAATCTACAGATGATCATGAAGCTAGTAAACATAAAATAAATAAACTAGCCAGAGTCTATGTCATACATGATCAACCCTAGGATATGCCAATCATGCAAATAAACGTAGGCTAATAGAATCAAACCAAAATATGAGCTAAACACGTGCTCAGTGGCTAAATGCCAACAAAAGAAGAATGTACTTTAGAGCGGGGAAGTAAGAAGACCCACTCAAGCAGTTTAGTGCTCCGGGTGGGTACTATCCTCCGGAAAGTACGGAAGATCCTCTGGTGCTGCTACTGGATCTGGCCATACAAAACCAGTAGGGTCAGACCCCTATATAACAAGTACCACAAAGAAAGCCAATCTAGCAACTTAAACCAACAACATAAGCAATACAAATACTAGAAAGTAAAGACTGAACGTAAAAGATTTTAGGATAAAAAATACTATCAACCTGCAATAAGACATATCCTGAACTAATAATCAATAAGAAAATAACAAGTACTTAAAGTATAGGTGATCATGTGAAGCCTGGACTAACCATCAACCATCAATCATGACAATTCATAGAAGTACAGCTTGATACATTTAACTAACTAGGATTATCGCAATCCTAATTACTAACAACTATAATGCAACGCGATGCTAGAGTTTCTTCTGATCGTATGCCCCTATAGTCCATCCGGGATATCCTTATGCACAAACCAACACTAGATACTCCTTAAGATACTCCACAATAAAAACTACTGGATACGCCTCAAGATAACTGTATGAACAACTGGGACTGCATGCAATCTAGAAAAATCCCTAACCATGTACTAAGTGGATCTCTAGTTATTTAACTCCTACCAGTTTTTTTATGAATATGGGTGTGTCATTCTACAGAATCCATCCTAGACATGATGCAAAAAAATCAAGTTCTAAAAATAATAAAAATAGGTTTAATATACATTGCACATACAGACTCATGTATGCTATCACAACAACCAAGCCACGTGTAATCAAATAAAGCCAGGTAAAGCCAAGTGCAACCATGAAAATCCAAATGAAGCCAAGTAAAACCATGTACAACAATATGAAGCCATGTCAATCTAGATGAAGCCAAGTGAAACCATGTCAAGCCATGTTCGATAAAACCATGTAAAGTTATGCCAAGTCAAGTCCAGTCAATCATGTCATCACGTGTAACCAGGCAAAGCCGGGTGAAGTCGAGTAAAGCCAAGTCAAGTCATCTGAAGCCTTGTAAGTTTGTATCAAAATCTAGTAAAGTCATCGCGTGTCCAAGTAAAAGTCAGAAGTATCAACATAAAATCACAAAAAATCAAGAATTCCTAAGGAAAGAGAATGATCGGTATACCGTCGGTACAATCCAGTACACCGTGGTACACCGGTCCAGAGATAAGAAAAACACAAGTTTTGGATTCAAATAAATTGTTATACCATTGGTATACTATAGTATACCGTCGGTATGTCGTTCTAATTAGACAAAATATTATTAAAAAATAAAGTTTCACAAATCGGTATACCGTCAGCACATCCCAGTACGCCGTCGGTATGCCTGCCGAGACAAATATCTTGAAGTCGGTCAAAAAATATTGGCAAGATCGGTATACCGTCGGTATATTATAGTACACTATCGGTATGTCGATAGGGTTCACACAAAATATATAAAAATTAATTCGGGTGAAATCGGTATACCGTCGGACACTGTATTATACCGTCGGTATGCCGGTTTGTAAGGATAAACTTGGTTAAGTCAAGTATAATTTTTGGGTCCCAAATCAAATCCCAAAAATTATCAGAACAAAGTCTAACGAGAAGTCCAGCCTAGGGTATGTCTCATATCACAATATGGACTAAACCGTACGGTCATAACTCTGGTATCGTTTTTGTTACCGAGATGGTCACTAGGCTAGAAATCACGATATGAACAATAATAGTAAAGAAAGTCTAAGCTAAAAAAGCAATAAACAAAGCTCCAAGAAAGTAAAATGACAGAAAGTTAAAGAAGTTTACGAAATCGGCATGGTGTACTTTCCTAACACGAGCTTTCAGCCTAAACCTTCTAGTCTACCACCATGAAGGGGTTCATAAACCATACTCCAGGTCTCAAGACCACACTTCCAATCTTGAGAGAGAAATAAAAAAGTGAGGCAAGAGAAATAGAAAGAAAGAAATAAAATATCTGTCACTACCATATTTTCTAGGAAAGGTATTTTGGTCATTTTTATAATTTAATAATTATTGTGCATGTTACTATTTATTTTTTGTATTATTTATTTTTTGTTAGTAGGCTATATGATAATTTGGACTTGTGTTAGTGGACCTAACTAGTTTAGATTGGACTGAGGGACCAAAATTATTTCTAATTAGACTTGAGCCCAACAAACAAGTCTAATTTATTAAGTTGGTGATTAATTAGTCAAATCATTAGGAGAAGAACCTTCCTTGCTTAATTATTTTCTTTATGACAAGCCCATAGGGGTATTTTAGACATTACATACTTGCTTGCATCCCAGGCTATGGCCGGCCATAGGGGAGAGAAGGAGAGACTCACTCTCTCTTCATTCATTTTACTTCAATTCTCGATCTAGAATTTCCCTCTTTCAAATTCCTTCATCCTTACATAAATCCCTACCCAAATTCTCTCCCAATTCCTTCTCTATCCACCATTAGAGGATATTGGAACAATGAGGAGGCAAGGATCTACAAGGAGGTAAAGAGTGCACAAGTTGAAGGCTCTTTCATCTATTTGGAGACTTGCATTAGGAATCCATCTTCCAATAGGTATAATTCAGTTATTTCCTTCTAATTAGACTCATAATCTGTAGTTTAATTATTAGGAACCCTCTCATGTTCTAGGACTACCAATAGGAAGAAGAATTGACTACTAGGGACCCTTATTTTGGAAGTTATGTTATGTTTTGTGTCAATTTTAGAGGAATTTCGAGATTGGAATATCTTGTATTTGTCAATAGGTTAATTAGACTAAATTGATATGTGTTTGATTGTGTGAGAGTAGTATCGTATCCATAAATGGATACTTGTTGGCCGTATCATGATAATTTGGTGATATAGATTGATTTGGGGGGGGGGGTTTCCCTTCGATACGGGGGTGAGCATGTCATATTTTGACACGATCACTTAGTTGAGTAGCTAGCTCTTCGTATTACTTCTAATAATGATTATAGACTTGCTCGTATCCTTTGTTATATGTTTGGTGATATGTTGGAGCCGTATCGCGAGTATATCATAGATTGAGTGTGATACGGGTGCGATACACTCCAAGTGTTTGATGAATTATTTTATACACTATTTAGTGTTGAGTATATCTATTTTATATTGTAGAAGTAGTGTATATATATATATATATATATATATGCTCTTGATATTTATTATGTATATATGTGGCTAGTGGTGTATTGTATTATTGTTTTAGTGTCAACATATATAGGTGGGAGAATGGACATGTGTGTTCAGTCGAGCACATGTGGGAGAAGTTGTGACTGCAAGGTTGTGCAGTGTAGTATCTGAGCCTGGGGGAGCAGAGGCCAGTAGTGAATTGTGTGCACTGCTCTGTGAGCAGAGAGCAGACCAATAACAACAGCTGCTATGATGTTGGAAATAGGAAGCATGTAGCAGTCGTGTTTAGCATTAGAACAGCAGCAATGCAAGCAGTAGGTGTAAGGGGAATGACAGTGAGCAATTTTGCTCTGGTCCAACAATAGTTAGTGCACTGTGTCAAGTACAAGGGGGAGTATGTATCAATAAAAACTAAAGGGGGCATACCAGGTCTTGGTTACCTGCAGGCAGTATAATAGCACTGTAGGTAGTATACGTTATTTGAGGGTAAGGTTCAGAGCTTGGGTTAGTGTATTAGAATGATACATCAGTTAGTATTGGTTGATGAATAGATGTTAGTTGATATCAGATATAATTTATGACAGTCAGCTACCAGTTAGTGTAAGATGTTTTGATTAGTGCAAGTTAAGATAGTAATATATTAATACAGTTAGTGTAGTAGTGAGTGTCAGTTATCAATTAGAGTATTATAGATGAGTTACATATTAAGTATTGGTACTATCTGTTAGTATTTAGGATATGCATGACACTAAGGTATTGTAAGAGGTAAGTGTTAAGGTTGTGTCAAGGTACTAGAGTAATACAAAGGTAAGACTTAGTTAAGTTAATGTGTTAGATGTTAATGTAAGTTAAGGTATATATATTTAGTATATGATGATATATTGGTTAGTATAGATATTAGTGAGTTTAGTATCAGTTCTAGTTACCTTGAGTTATACCAAGGTAATGAGAATTGAGGTATCATGGGGTATTGGTATCAAATACCAAATGGGTAGTTAGAGTGTGATACCAAGTTTTTCAAAGCCAAGGTATCCATCTAGTGCTAGTTAGCTAGGAGATACTAGTATATATTACACTTGTATATATATTGTATAGTATTTTCATATATAGTACTTTGTGTATCTTGTGATACTAAATAGCTATAATACTTTAGTATCCTAATATAGCTGGTATAGCCTAGGTTCATAGTGTATGGACCCAATATTCTAGGGATGGAGTCATACAACCTAGAAATAGCTAGTTTGACAAATTTTGACTTAGAAATGGCTTTACGACCTAGATTTTGACTAGTTTAACTTATTTTCATTCAAAAATATTGTATTGATGCTACATTCCATATTTAGGTCTCCGAGGCACCGTTTCAGACATCTACGATATTATTCGCTAGATTTTAGGCAAGTACATTCTTTGAGAGTTTTCCATTTATGATATCCTCGATGTTTCTTGTATTTAGTAAAGATATCCTTGATTTCTTGATACTTGGTTACACAGATTGGTATTTTTGGATTCTGTCATGAGATATTATTCCTGGTAGTTCCTGGCGTATCTTGTATATGCCATGTTGTTCCTGTACAAGTATGGACACTGATTCATGAGAAAAGTCGCAACTTCTCATAGAATTCTGTGTCATAGTGTGTCATGGTTGGATCCACCATAACAATCGAGGGATGGGGAGTATTAGTTAGAGATGTAATTAATACCTATTTCTATACAAGCTCCCTGTAAGTGTTAATCTTACACCACATGTATGATTAGCCAGGCCATAATTCCTGTACAAGTTTCCAAGTCGATCACATGTCGAAGCTAGTACTCTTTCACTTAGATGTAATATTCCTGATTCTTGTACATGATTCTTATTTCTTGTATTTGTTTCCTGTATTTTTATATCCTGTATATTTTCTGCCATACTCTATTTATCTAGTATATGCTCTCTATTTACTGTTACATAGTTTTTATCATTTATTGGAACTACTTCCTAGAAATGTACTTTGCTCCTTTCCTGACTGGATATATTCTTCCAAATGACACTGAGGAGTGGTATCCTACTCACTACGGGCCTCAGGACGTAGTAGGCTTAGAGCTAGAGACTGTGGCTCAGGAGGGACTTATCCTGGTTGAAATATACGATACTTTACCTGTAGCTTAGTAGACTGGCTTATATTGTACTGGATTTGTATCCAGCATTTGACAGTTAGATTTATATTATATTTGAGACTCATTGGATATTATTTCTGTCTTATGACTTTAATTTTCGACTGTTCAGTTTTTATATCATATTGATGCGTTATTCCATCTTATAGTTTTGTGATTGAATATTCATATTTTATTGGTGGCATTATATATATCTGGACGATCTTTATTGCTAGATAGTATAGTTTACCAAAACAGTATTCTACTGTCGATGTTGCGGCGTAGGCTGGACGTACCTACGTTCTCGTATCCTACTTCAGGTGCGGGTCATGAGACATTTTTAGTGGTGGCCCATGTAGGTCGTCGATATCGCAATTAGCACGATTCGTAGTGGTTCTCTAATTTGAGTGCTATTACGAGCCTATTTCAGGATATATGATATAGTCTATAGGCTTAGAATACTCAATCACAACTAAAAAAAACTCTATTATTTATTTTGATAGTTCTTCCTTGATATTGATAATTTAGCTTTAATTGTCCTTCTTTGAATACATTCTATCTTGTGCCATATTTTTTCTTTTCTTTCGCTTTGCCCCAAGATGCCGCTTAAGACTCGATCACAGCGTAGAGGAGAAGCTTCTGAGGGGTCTGCGACTTCTCGAGAGCCTGCACCAATCACTTCTCCGGTGTTTGGCGTATGAGCGACATTCGGGGGTCCACCTCCAGTACAGAGGGAGGTTCAAGCTATGTCTGAGGGACTTCTACCTCCACCTTCCATGCCGACAGATGTGACTCAGGTGTTCGCATTGTTTTGCGAGATGCTGGAGGCTCAGAGGGCCCAGTCAGAGGCTCACCAGAGGCAGACCGACGTATTACGACAGGGTATTGAGAGAGATCATCATCTTGCCCATGCTACAGTAGAGATAGAGAGGCTCCAGTCCAGCAGCAGGTTGCTCCACAAATTGCCCTGCTTCAGCCGAGTAGTATCCAGGACTTCAAAAAGCTGGAACCTTAGTTCTTCAAGGGGATCGGGGGCATCGTTTATTCTGATGATTGGCTCGAGGATATCGAGCATCTCATGAGGGTGTCACTTTTTGCTGATGACATGAAGGTTGGGGCAGTGGGACTTTAGCTGTTCAACATCGCCTGTACTTGGTTCAGGAATGAGCCACTTCTCGCTGATACAGGGCAGTCTTGGGAGGTGTTCAAGGACCTCTTTAAGAAGAAGTTCTTTTCTCGGATGGACATATTAGACTTGAGGAGGCAGTTTGAGAGCCGTACCTAAGGGAGCATATATGTGGTGTTGTACGCCGCAGAGTTTGGGAGGTTAAGCCAATTTATGGAGTATTTGGTGAGGGAGCCAGAGGTTCGGGCTATCCGCTTCCACGAAGGTTTGAACTGGAAAATAAAGATCCTTATTCTGTCTTTCTATGAGACATATTCTGAGATACTTACGGAGACACGCAGGATCAAGCGGGAGTGGAACTTGAGGCTCAAGAGAGACCGTAATTCTTTTATGAGGGGTAGTAGCAGCGCATGACCTGCTAAACGTCCTCATCTTCAGTCTAGGCCTTTTTAGCAGTCTCAGCAGTATCAGGCTACAGCTAAGGCACCAGTTCAGTAGGCACCACAACTGCAGTAGAGACAGACTCAGCAGGGTCCCACTTATCACTTATGTAGGAAGCCAGGCCATCTTTAGAAGGTTTGTAGGACGAGATTGGGACTCTGTTTGTATTATGGCGATGAGGGACAATAGATGAGAGAGTGTCCCACTTATCCTCTTCGTGCATCTCAGGTAGCAGCTATAGCTCATAGAGCACAAGCAAGGCCACCTACAGTACAGCCGAGAAGACCACCGCTTCCGACCCAACAACAGCGTTATGCCCAGCACCAATATCAGGGAGGTGCACCTCAGGAACAAGCATTTTCTATGATGGTCAAGGAGGCTGAGCCCACCGGAGATGTCATTGCAGGTTCTATTCTCCTTGATTATATTTTAGCTTTAGTATTGTTTGATAGTAGTGCTTCCCATAGTTTTGTGTCTATTTCTTTTTCTCTGAAGCAACATTTGTTAGCTGAGTCTTTGCTTAGGACTTGAAAGATCATGACCGGGGGAGGCATTATCCTGGTTAGTGATGTTTGTAAGGATCTGAGAGTTACTCTGGGAGGCCAGGAGCTGAGTGCGGGTCTACTTGTAATGCCACTTTTGAGCTACGATATTATACTCAAAATAGATTATTTGAGTAGGCACCATACTAGTGTATACTGTAGAGGAGGTAGAGTTTTGGTCAGTCTGCCAGGGAGCCAGAGTTTGAGTTTGCCAGAGGAGCTTCAGAGCAAGAAGAAGATATTATCTGTGGAGCTATGTGGAAGACAAGGAGTTGTCGCCCCCTTGATAGTAGAGTTCTTGGATGTATTTCCTAAGGAATTGCCTGGATTACGCAAGATCGAGAGATTGAGTTCTCCATAGACTTGGTGCCAGTGTAGAGCTAATTTTACAGCATGTCTATAGAGTAAACAACAACGAGCTGGACGAGCTAAATAAGCAAGTGGATGAATTGTAGGATAGTGGTATTATCAGATCTAGTTCTTCACCGTGGGGAGTCCCAGTATTGTTTGTACCAAAAAGGATGGATCAGTGCCATGTGCATCAATTACAGGGCATTAAATAATCTCATTATCAAGAATAAATATCCATTGCCACAGATTGCTGACCTGTTCGATTAGTTGAGTGGTGCTAAGGTATTTTCTAATATAGACTTGAGATCAGGCTACCACCAGGTGAAAGTAAAGCCGAAGGACATTTCGAATTTCGAAGACTGCTTTTAGGACTCGGTATGGCCAGTACGAGTTCATGGTGATACCGCTTGGGTTGACTAATGCCCCGACAGTATTTATGAATTTGATGAACAAGGTGCTCCTCCAGCTCCTTGACAAGTTTGTGGTGGTGTTCATCAATGGCATTCTTATTACTTGAAGATGCCTGATAGCACGAGGAGCATCTGCGAATTGTGTTGTATGTACTGAGGTAGGAGAAGCTGTCCAAGTATGAGTTCTTCCTGAACAAGGTAGAGTTCTTAGGATATGTTGTGACTGGTGATGGGATTTCAGTAGACCCGAAAAAGATCACAGAAGTGGAGTCTTGGAAGGCCCCAAGTTCAGTTGCAGAGATAAGGAGTTTCTTGGGTCTAGCAGGCTACTACATGGAGTTTGTGCAAGATTTTTTGAGGATTGCTGAGTCGATGACCAGACTCACCAAAAAGGATGCAGAGTTTGTTTGGACAGAGGAGTGCCAGGCTACTTTTGAGGAATTAAAGACAAGGTTGACTTCTGCTCCTATTTTGACGTTGCCATTAGGATCTGGAGGTCTCACTATCTATATTGATGCATTCCATAATTTAGAGTTGGCAGTGGTCATCTTTGCTCTGAAGTTGTAGAAACACTATCTGTACGAAGAGCGTATGGAAATCTTTACAGTCCACAAGAGCTTGAAGTATGTTTTTACTCAGAAGACACTGAACATGAGGCAACGTCGGTGGCCGAAACTGATAAAGGATTTTGATATATCCTTACAGTATTACCCAGGGAAGGCCAATATGGTTGTCGATACCTTAAGAAGGTATCCAGTAGCTATGTTTCTGATGAAGGACCGGTTTTAGTTGGAGGATCTGGTGTGCCTGGGCATTGAGTCAATTATTCCTGGGATTGCGATACCGATGTGGGGTTTGCAGATATATTCATATTTGATGGACAGGATAAAGGCAACTTAATATGAGGACGTGTCTTAGGAGCATCATAGAACATGTTCGAGCCAGATTGGAGGATAATTTTACCATTGCTAAGGATGGTTCTTTGCGACATGGTACTAGATTATGTGTGCCTAGTGGGGAGCTACGTGAGAAGGTGTTATAGGAAGCGCATCACTCTCAGTATTTTATGCATCCAGGTGCCAACAAGATGTATCGGGATATACGAGAGAGTGTATGGTGGTATGGCATGAAGATGGAGGTGGCACAGTTTGTATCCAGATGCTTGGTGTGCTAGTAGGTAAAAGCTGAAAGGCAGAGGCTAGGTGGTTTTCTCCCGCCATTATCTATTCCATAGTGGAAGTGGGATCATATTACTACATATTTTATGTCCGGACTTTCACGATCTCCAGGAGATAAAGACACAATTTGGGTCATCGTTGACAGGTTGACCAAGTCAGCCCACTTTTTGCCTTTCAAGGTGGGTTTGTCTACGGAGAAGCTGGCAGAGTTGTATATGAGGCAGATCGTCAATATACATAGGGTTACCGTCATCGTAGTCTCGGATCGGGATAGTCGTTTTACTTCTCATTTTTGGAGGAGTTTGCAGACGAGGTTGGGCACTCAGCTCAAGTTCAGTACTACATATCACCCCTAGACTGATGAAAAGTTAAGAGGACCATTCAGAATCTTGAGAATATGCTGCACACATATGTACTTTATTTTGGTCGATCTTGGGAGGACCATCTCTATTTGGTAGAGTTTGCTTACAACAATAACTACTAGGCCACTATAGAGATGTCCCCATTTGAGGCTCTGCATGGTCGAAGATGCCGTACTCCTTTTTCAGGGGACGATATTGGAGAGAGGGCTTTTCTAGGGCCATAGATGGTGGTGGATGTAGTAGAGAAGGTTAAGCAGATTAGGGATAGACTTCGGGTGGCGCAGGATATATAGCTGCATTGGGCTGATAGCCACCAGAGGCCTTTGGAGTTTGAGGTATAGTTTTAGATTTTTATTTTGTGCTTTATATTGGTTATTTTTTATAGATTAAGTTCTTGGGGTTGTGTTTTGTTCTAGGGTGGAGGTCTGGTGTTTCTGAGGATTTCTCTGACATGAGGCATGATTCGTTTCGGTGGAGGCAGAAAGCTTAGTCCGTGATTCATCGGTCCCTTTAGTATTCTCGAGAGGGTCTTTGCAGTTGCCTACAGAATAGACTTGCCACCTACTCTAGAGGGAGTGCACAACTTATTTTACGTGTCGCAGTTGAGACAGTACCTGGCAGATCCTAACCATATATTGGATAACTCAGAGATTAACGTGGGCGCTACTCTTAGCTATCCAAAGTAGCCAGTTGAAATTCTGGATCGGAGAGAGAAGGTTTTGAAAAAATAGACCATTCCCTTGGTATGCGTCACATGGAGGCATCACTCCGGGTGAGTCTACATGGAAAAGGGAGGATAAAATATGAGAGTGTTACCAATATTTGTTTGTACCATGAGGTATGTTCTTTCCTGATTCTATTTCTGCTTTTCTAGGGGTAGTTTTGTCTTTGAATTTAAGGACAAAATTAATTTATGGGGGTAGACTTATCACTACCACATTTTCTAGGAAGGGTATTTTGGTTATTTTTATAATTTAATAATTATTGTGCATGTTAATATTTAATTCTTATATTATTTATTTATTATTAGAAGGCTACATGATAATTTGGACTTGTGTTAGTGGAACTAACTAGTTTAGATTTGACTCATGGACCAATATTATTTTTAGTTAGACTTGAGCCCAACAAACAAGCCCAATTCATTAAGTTGGTGATTAATTAGTCAAACCATTAGGAGAAGAACCAACTTTCCTTAATTACTTTCTTCATGACAAGCCCATAAGGGTGTTTTAGATATTACATACTTGCTTACATCCCAAGCTAGGGTCGACCATAGGGGGGAGGAGGAGAGACTCTCTCTTCATAAATTTTATTTCAATTCTAGATCTAAAATTTCTCTCTTTCAAATTCCTTCATCCTTACATTAATCCCTACCCAAATTCTCTTCCAGTTTATTCTCTATTCACCATTGGAGGCTATTGAAATAAGGATGAGGCAAGGATCTACAAGGAGGTGAAGAGTACACAAGTTGAAGGCTCTTTGCATCCATTTGGAGACTTGCATTATGAATCCATCTTCCAAAAGGTATAATTCAGTTTTTTTTCTTCTAATTAGACTCCAAATCTTTAGTTTAATCTTTAGGAACCCTCTCATATGCTAGGACTATCTATAGGAAGAAGAATTGACTACTAGGGACCCTTATTTTGGAAGTTATGTTGTGTTTTGTGTCAATTTTATGGGAATTCTCAAATTGGCACATCTTGTGTTTGTCAATAGGTCAATTAGACCAAATTGACATGTGTTTGGTTGTGCGAGACTAGTTTCGTGTCCATAAATGGATACATTTAGGTTGTATCACGATAATTTGGTGATACAGATTGATTTGGTTGGGGTTTTTCCTTCGATACGGGGGGTGAGCATGTCACATTTTGACACGGGCACGTAGTTGAGTTGCTAGCTCTTCGTATTACTTCTAATAGTGATTTTAGACTTGCTCGTATCCTTTGTGATAAGTTTGGTGATGTGTTGGAGCCGTATCGCAAGCGTATCATAGATTGAGTGTGATACGGGTATGATGCACTACAACTGTTTGATGAATTATTTTATACTCTATTTAGGGTTGAGCATATCTATTTTATGTTGTAGTAGTAGTATATGATATATATATATATATAAGTTCATATCTTCATGCTCTTGATATATACTATGTGTATATTTTATATTGATGTTTTAGTGTCAGCTTGTATTGGTGGGGGAATGAACATGTGTGTTCAGTCGAGAATATATGGGAGGAGTTATGACTGCAAGGTTTTGCAGTGTAGTATCAGAGCTAGGGGAGCAAAGGTCAGTAGTGTATTTTATGCACTGCTCTGCGAGCAGAGAGCAGACCAATAAAAAGAGCAGCTGTGATGTTGGCAATGGGCAGCATGTAGCAGTCGGGTTTAGCGTTAGAACACCAGCAGTGCAGGCAGTAGGTTTAAGGGGAATGATAGTAAGCCAATGTGCTCGAGTTGAACTACAGTTAGTGCACTGTGTCAAGTGCAAGGGGGAAGTATGTATCAGTAAGAACTGAAGGGGCATACCAGGTCTTGGTTACCTGTTGGCAGTGTAATAGCACAGTAGGCAGTGTACGTTATTTGAGGGTAAGGTTCAGATCTTGGGTTAGTGTATTAGAATGATAGCATCAATTAGTATTGGTTGATGAAGGGATGTTAGTTGATATCAGATGTAATTTATTACGGTCAGCTACCAGTGAGTGTAAGATGTTGATTAGTCCAAGTTAAGATAGTAATATATTAATATTAGTTATTGTAGTAGTGAGTGTCAGTTATCAATTAGAGTATTAGAGATGAGTTACATATTAAGTATTGGTACTATCTGTTAGTGTTTAGGATATGCTTGACACTAAGGTATTGTGAGAGGTAAGTGTTAAGGTTGTGTCAAGGTACTAGAGTAAGACCAAAGTAAGACATAGTTAAGTTAATGTGTTAGATGTTAATGTAAGTTAAGGTATATATATTTAGTTTATGATAATTCATTGGTTAGTATAGATATTAGTGAGTTTAGTATCAGTTCTAGTTACCTTGAGTTATACCAAGGTAATGAGAGTTGAGGTATCATAGGGTATTGGTATCAAATACAAAATGGGTAGTAAGAGTGTGATACCAAGTTCGCTCAAAGCCAATGTATCCATCTAGTGTTAATTAGCTAGGAGATACTAGTATATATTATACTTGTATATATATAAAAAATATTTTTATATATAGTAGTTTGTGTATCTTATGATACTAAATAGCTATGATACTCTAGTATCCTAATATAGCTATTATAACCTATGTACATAGTGTATGGACCAAATATGCTAGGGATGGACTCATACAACCTATAAATAGCTACTTTGACAAATTTTGAATTAGAAATAGCTTTACGACCTAGATTTGACTAGTTTAACTTATTTTTATTCCAAAATCTTATATTGATGCTATATTCTATATTTAGGTCTCTGAGGCACCGTTCCGAATATCTACGATATTATTCTCTAAATTTCAGGCAAGTACATTCTCTTAGAGTTTTTCGTTTATGATATCCTCTTCGTTTATGATATCTGCTTTGTTTCTTGTATTTAGTATAGATATCCTTGATTTCCTGACACTTAGTTATACGGATTAGTATTTTTGGATCCTGTCATAAAATATTATTTCTGGTAGTTCCTAGCGTATCCTGTACATGCCCTATTGTTCCTGTACAAGTATGGATACTAATTCATGCGAAAAGTCATAACTTCTCAAAAAATTCTGTGTCATAGTGTACCATAATTGGATCCACCAAACCAATCGGGGGATGGAGAGTGTTAGTTAGAGATGTGAACAATACCCATTCCTGTATAAGCCCCCTGTAAGTTTTTATCATACACCACACGTATGATTAGCCCGACCATGATTCCTGTACAAGTTCCCAAGACGATCATATGTCAAAGCTAGTACTCATTTACTTAGATGGTAGTATTCATGATTCTTGTACATGATGCTCATTTCCTGTATTTGTTTCTTGTATTTCTATATCCTGTACATTTTCTGCCTTGCTCTATTCATCTAGTATATGCTCTCTATTTACAGTTACATAGTTTTTATCATTTATTGGAACTACTTCCTAGAGATATACTTTGCTCCTTTCCTGACTGGATATATTTTTTCAGATGACACTGAGGAGTGGTATCCCACTCACTACGGGCCTCAGGAAGTAGTTGGCTTAGAGCTAGAGACCGTGGCTCAGGAGAGACTCATCCCAGTTGAGAAAGATGCCACTTTACTTGTAGCTTAGTAGACAAGCTTATATTGTACTGGATTTGTCTCCAATATTTTATAGTTAGCTTTATATTATATTTGAGACTCATTGGATATTTTTTTTGTCTTGTGAGTTATATTTTTGACTCTTCAGTTTTTTATATCATATCGTGTGTTGTTCCATCTTATAGTTCTGTGATTGAGTATTCATATTTTATTGGTGGCATTATATATATCTGGATTATCATTATTACTAGATAGTATAGTTTACCCAAACAATATTCTACCGCATGCTGCAGCGTAGGCTGAACGTACCCACATTCTCGTACCCTACATTGGGTGTGGGTCATGACAATATCTAAAGTACTATTTAAAGAGAAATATCTCGAAAATATGTTAAAAATATCTTGAATGTAAAATAAATATTTGTCGGGAAATATACCGTCGTTATACCAGTCAGGTAGTAAAGTTTCTATTTTATGAATTTCTGAGCTTTCGCGAGATCCAATAAAATCTAATAACTAGCACAAAATACGTATCCGCATAAAATACGAATATTGTGAGATGAGTCTCACACATATTGAAGATGGTTACTTGCATGCATGCGTACGCCCGAGTAGTATACACTGTGTTTGCTATTTTATGCATAAATTTTGAAGGCATGAAGCCTACTTTCTATAAAATGGGTGCTCAGATCACTGACCACTCGACACGTGGCTTCCTATATGAGGAAAGCTCAGAATATGGGGGCAGTTGCATGTACACGTCCATGAATGATATGGCATGTATGACACATGTCATGCCCCAGTACCGTAATACAGAGACAAACATGGCCAGCTACATCGTACAAGGTATAAAATATCGTATGACGATTATGGCTGTAGCCTGACAAGAGGGTACATACTACAAGCAAGTCATTTAGGGTCACACAGAACATCTATTGTCTTAATCAGTCAAGTGACGATAGTCAATATAGAACATGTGAGATAAAGTATTAAGGCGTACCAAACGTGCTATCAAAATATTCTAGAAACCAGCTATATAAATAAGAAGCTGGTCGAGTTATAAAAGTATATAACCATGATCAGCTGTAGTATGATTAATTAAAATCATGTAAGAAAACTAATTTACCAGATTTACGGCTAACAAATACTGGTGGCTAAACGCCTAAAAGAGTAAAATATACAATAACAAGCAGGGAAGAAGAAACCAACTTGTGTCCCTCAACGGCCATCCGTTTGGTGAACGCCATTGTTTGGGGGAAAGTACGCTGGATCCTCGGGTGCTAGCTCTAAACCTGGCCATGCAAAACCAGTGGGGTTAGACCCCAAATAGCAAGTACCACAAATGAAGCACGAATAAAGAAATAAAACACAATAATAATAAACATTTATAGTTCTGTCTTATAGTTTCGATTCATATCCTTTCGTGATACAACAATCTAACTCTATAACTAGACAAGGACAAAGGTTAGACCATTGTACCATGATAGTCCATGTCCCTAACTATTTAACAGAAGATACAATACATAATCAAGCTCAGTTACATAATCGACCAATCACTTGTACGGCTTGCTAGGTTGAGTCTGGGTTATCCCAGAGATATTATGCATATAACAGGAATTCTCAGATCGAGCCATGTTCTAGCAGGGCTAGCCGAGCCATGAATATCTGCATAACACATATTATTATGCACCGGTCTTTCGTAAGGCCACCTTGCTAAGATTGCATAGAACACATAGTATATTATAATAGTCGGATATTGCCATCCACTTATGAGGATTTAAACAATATCCATGGGGGCCAGCCTGTACACCCCAGATAATTGTTTGAGGGTGGCTAGGTAAGCACAATCTCAGGATTCCGTCCCTCCCAATGCTCTACATATTTTAGTTGCCTATTTAACCCTATGGTTATTTGGAAGAACATGACATAGTCACATGTTATTTCCCTTATATGTCGTACCGTAGTACGGACACGCTAGATACGAATCCACTTTATCACTAGGAAGATCGATTTGGATTTATCCCTGCGTGATATAATTGTCAAACAAATCCTAGCCATAATTTGGTTATTGACCAACTATCATGTCCATGCTGGAGGAAATTGTATCATATCACATATCGCAGAGCACGTAGGTACACCTTAGTATAAAAAATATAACATAATCGCATAGAAACACTTAGTACATAGGAAAATATATCATATAGTAAGTGTATCAGCACAGATACCAATAGTCAAGTCAAGTTACCAATCATTGGTAAATTACATGAGTTCTAGCACATAACAACTCATAGGTCAAGTCAGGCACATAGGTAGTCATACTCACGTAGCATATGGTCTATTTTTGTACATGGTCGGGTCAGGCGCATAGTCGGGTCCAACACGTGGTCACTTAGTTCTTATATAATTACAATTATACATAGAATCACAAAATCCAATAAAATATCCAAACTAAGAAAATCAATAAAATGTGTATATAGGGCCGCATAGGAATTAGAAACGTATGAGATTAGGAACACATGAGAATCAGGGGCGCATGGAATATGGGGTACATGGACAAGGCAAATTCTATGCCTCGGGACACGTGCTGAGTGACAGACAATAAATGCAAGTCAGAGAAGTGACTAATGTGACTTGATTTAAAAAGCCAAAAAGTGTCAGGGAGATAAGAAAAAAGTATAAAAAATTATACAGAGTCACAAAAGTCATGCAGAGGCATATGCTTAAAAGGAAGTTACGCATGACTCGTGGCCGCATATTCTCCTGGCCGTATGAACTCTGGGCGCATGGAGTCTGGCCTTAGTGAATTTCCATGCGTTGAAGGTACTATGCGTCCGAATTTAGGATGCATGCACAGACTAGACATAAGTCCACCAAAATGGCTGCATGTAACTCCTTCGTCCCAAAACAACAAGTTTGCCCATAAAAAAGCTCCAAGAACCCGAAAAACTTGTTTTCTTCATAAAAACTTTATTTTAACTCCAAATCAAGTGAACCTAAATCTAAAACACTTGAAATGGAATACTCTATCACCTAAGAAAAATGGTTTTCTAAAATACCATGTTTTAATAGATCAAAACTAAGAAAAACCTATAGAACCCATAAAAAAACCTTAACTAAAAATGTAGATCTAGACAAATCCATCAATCAAAACTGAAAACTCCAAGTATTAAAAGTACTTAGAATCATAATATACACATATTAGACTAATAAAATGCAAGAAAAGTGCAAGAATTCAAATCTAAGAATTTTTTATGTCATGCAAGGTGTACTTGCCTAAAATAAAAGAAAGAGAGGAAAATGGAGAATGGGGGAAAAGAGAGAAAGAATTTGGGTTATATATCTAGGGTTTGAGGTTGGACCATGGGTTCAACTCATGACTAAACCAACGAATAATTAAATATGAGCCAAATGAACAAAATAATGTGTCTAGTCTCTATGACATGCGTCCTAACTACTATGCATGCAAGTAATAACATGAGCAGAAAAATAATATGTTCCAAATACATATATCAGGAATAGGGAGTGACATCTCTACCCACCTTAGAAAATTTTTTGTCCTTGAAATTCAGACCCAAAGCTAGCCAGAGAAAACAGAATAAGCAATACACTAACTACAAGCATACCTACACATGCAGTCAAATCCAATCATATAATAAAGAATAGCAACATCAAACCGCATGTGTAAGTTAATCACGAGATTCGAGATACGAAGGCATAAAAATAATTATACCTTCTTAGTCGAATATGTGCAGATACCGAGACATGATATCGTCCTCGCGCTCCCACATCGACTTTTCCAAAGGATGATGACCCCAAGCAACTCGGATGAGACGAATAGTCCAATTCTTGAGAATCTTCTCCCTACGGTCCAAAATAGATACCGATTTCTCCTCGTAAGACAAGTCGGTACCAACGACTAGTTCAGAATGGTTGAGGATATGAATCAGATCCGGGACATACCTACGCAACTGAGATATATAAAATTCAATGTGCATCTTACGTAGTGAAGGCGGACGGGCTAGACGATAAGTAACATTGCCTACCCGCTTAAGGATATTGAATGGACCGACGTATCGTGGACTAAGTTTCCCGTGTACCCCGAATCTACTGACTCTACGGGTCGATAAAATCCACAAGAACACGTGGTCACCGACACGAAACTCTAAAGGCCTACGATGCTAATCTTTCCATAGACAATGCCTATCCTGCGCAACCCAAAGTCGCTCTCTGATTATCTTGAAAACTTTTACTATTTGTCTAATCATTTTTAGGCCTAAAATCTTTCGTTCGCCAATATCATCTTATGCTAATGGTGACTTGCACTTTCTCCCATATAGTGCCTAAAAGGGGGCCATAAGAATACTCGCCTGATAACTATTCTTGTACGAGAACTCGACGAGATGAAGGTGATCTTCCCTAGACCCTCCAAAATCCAACGATAAGCTCGCAACTGTCACTACCACTTTCTTGGAGAGGGTTATTTTTGTTATTTTGTATTTACTTATTAATGTTATGTTTTTTATTTCATAATGATTAGTTTTATTGTGTTATATAAATATATACATATGTGATATAGTTAAATGGTTAGATGTGAACCTTTAGTTAGACTAATAGTTAGTAAACCCAAGTGGACTTGTCATGACCTATTAGTGTGACCAATTCGTTAGTCATGGTTGACTTATTTATTTAGAGAGAATGACCAATTAATTTTATTTATTATAGAAGCTTCCACTAACTAAACCCCTTTTTGTGCTAATCTTTCATGACTAATTAGAGAGAGTAATTAGGAATTTTTACCTTGGATTAGGGCTAGGTTGAGGGCCGACCACCTTATAAGAGAGAGAGAGACAGTGAGAGAGCCTCTCTTCTCCATTCCATAGTTTTCCTTCTAAATTAGTTTATCCCCCTTTCCCAAATTTTCCCTTTGGATCCCAATCCTTTCCTAACAAAATCCACCCTCATTTCTACCATTCCAAACCATTCCTAGAAGCTTAGAGGAGCAAGAAAAGCTTGAGAGAGGAGCCTCGCTTGAAGGAGGTGTCCATCTACTTCCTTGTGTCCCCTTGGTGCATAGTATTGGAAATCCATATCCTATTAGGTAAATTTTAGTCTCCCTATCAATTTCATGGTTAAAATAGTATAATAAACCTTTAAGAACCTGCCCATGGCTAAGGGATACCCATAGGAAGAAGATTTATGTTCAAAAGGAACATATGGAGAAAGTTACATTGACTTTTGTGTCAATTTGAGAAAAACTCTGAATTTGGGACACCAAGTATTTGATTGTGTGTCTATTGTGTCTATTGGTGTTGGGATAGGATTGGAAGTGTGCTTATATGTCCACAATTGGATACGGAAAGTGTGTATCATGATACACCATAATACGTATGGCTAGGATTGGTATTTTCATGTATTGGTGTCCAACTGTGTCATATTCATATTAATTATATTATAATTAGCTATCTTAGATATTTATATGTCATAATTTATATATATTATAATCTTTTCATGTGATTTGGTGTTATTACTTGGTGTTTGGTGATTGTATCAAGAGAGTATCCTATATTTTGAGTATATCAGAGAGTGATGCACTCCAAGTGTTTCTGTTTATGTTTTATATATATTTAGTAATTATAAATTGGGTGTTTGGTTCTTGGAAGAGAGTTCTGGCTTGGGGTGTGATAGAGCATTAGTGTGGTACATGTGCTTTGGTGTGGTGCATGTGTTTTTGTGTGTTGGAGTTATGGTGTATTGGTGTCATGGTGTAGTAGTATGGATATTTGAGTATTAAGAGGGGTTGGAGTATCATGTGTGTTGTGTTGGTAACATTAGGATCTTGAAGGAATGAATATCTAATATTGGTGGAAACTTATGGACAAGAGTGTATGTGTTGTAGATGTGTGAGGAGTAGTGTCTGATTTATATAGCAAATATGAGAGAATACATCAACAGTATTTTAGCAAGGTAGCAGCAACATGCTGTAATAGGAGCAGTTGTGGCAGTAGTTGAGTAGGTTTTGGTTGTTTGTGTATGTATTTCAAGTGCCTCTCAGAGTGATGTATACTAGCTATGAGGAAGAGGAGTATATAAGAAGTGACACACCAGAGGACATCAATAAATGGTAGTTGCTTGAGCCCCAACAGCATATGTGCAACAGTTAGAGGCTTGCAGTATGCAGGAGTTGTGCACTGCTTGGCATCCCTACAAGCAATAACAGTAGGACATGCTGGCAATACCTACATCCTATCTTGACAACAAGCTCACCAAGCAACTGCACTTGTAGTATCTGCAGTGGCAAGCTCGAGTGTGGATGAGCTTGGGTACAGGATTTTGATGGGTTCACTGATACGAAGAGAGTAGAGGGTGATTATTGTGGTATTGTTTTGTGTACTGTATGGTATCAGTGATGCACTAGAGTCTGTGATACTCGAGTGTGGAGGAGTTGAGGGTTGCGTGCATCCATCTAACTAATTACCTATCTATATATATCTAACTCTTTATCTATCTACCTCTGCTATGAAGTGTTATATATATATATATATATATATATATATATATATATATATATCATTAAATGTGTATGTATATATGTATATAGTGAGGATATGATGGGTTGTGGAGTGTGGATATTGAAGTGAGGAGATAGGAGTGTTCAGAGAAATAGGAAGTATCTGTATAACAGATCTGTATGTGTGAGTATCATAAGTGACTGTGTGCACTGTCAATTAAAGAGATAGCAACAGGTTAAAAGGAATCTGGTATAGATACATTAAGGATTCAGTTTACATTGGGTGCTCGAGCAGTCTAAAACCAGGGGGTGCATGCTTGTACCTTGGTTAGATGTGGCAGCAGCATGCCAAGGGGAAATGGGTGTTCAATATTAGTCTGTGTGCACTTGGAAGTTTTGCACAGTGGGTTGCCTGGCACTGCACTCTGTACATTTAGTGGTTGAAGAGAATATTAGTTAGGGGGAGGAGAGGGAAGCAAGGCCTATGTGCAATGGAGTCAAGTGTCATGTGCATCAGTGTGTATCAGTAGGACGTGTGTGTGGCCTGTACAAGTAGGTTGAGAGGGAAGTGCCTTAACTCAGTACAAGGGAGAGGGGATTTTAGTCTAAGTGTTATGATAGAAGTGTTCATACCTTAATATTGGTGACGGTGTCTGTTGTGACACTTGGTGAACTTAGAGTAGTGTGGATATTGGTATTAGTAGGATACATGTTGTGTACTAGTATAGGTAGGGTGAGGTAATAGGAGATATATGTTATAGGTAAGATTTTAATAAATGGTGTTGTGTGTGTGTGTGTGTGTGTGTGTGTGTGTGTGTTAGTTACTCTAAGAACAATTAAATAAGAGTGTATCAGATATCTTGTGCACTATTATATATAGGTGTATGTGTCTGTTGGTATATACAGTTGCTTGTGTAGGAGTGATAGATATTATGGGTATATGGGTATGCGAGGTATGTAATTTGTGAGATAAGTGAGTGGTGTCTTGTGTTGCAAAATTACCAGTGAGGGAGAATGGTGAAGAATTATGATAGATGTGTATTTGGTATTAGAAAGAGAGTAAGGAAGAGTGTTAACACATCAAGCTCATAGGTGCACTGCTTGCATATGTTGGCAGTAGCATATTTGCAACTTGCAGTAGACAACATAATTGGTTACTTGTTGTGTTCAAACATATTGAAGGGTTGCTACCAGGTTTCAAGACTGGAATAATAGTTAGGTAGATGAGTGAGTACCAATGTCCTTATGTGAATGTCAAGTTTTGGGTTCAATGGTTATGTGCCAAGTCCTAAATAAGTATCAGTGATAGGAGTGACTAGTGCAAGAGTGTATGAGTTGAGTCCAAGTTAGAAATTGCTAAGGATTAAGTTACTATATATATACATAGCTAAGGTATTGGTTATTACCTTGAAATTTGGGTCATAATATGAGTTGAGATAAATATTAAGGATGTCAGAATATTAGATAACTCAGAATTTGGTATTACTTTAGTGTCAATTAAGGTATAAACTTAGTACCATAGAATATGAGTTAATGATTAATAGTATCTAGTATAATAAGTCTTAGTTAGTATTAGTAGTATTAGTTATATAGCCTAATAGTAGTTAGTATAATACTAATATAAGTTAGAACATTTAGTATAGACAAGTATTAGCTAGTATAAGACTAATATTGACTAGATTGACCTAGTGTGACTCAAAAATTCTAGAGTAGCAAGGTATTGACCTAGTTGACCTAGTATGGACTTAGAAATTGCCTAGAAAGGCCACCCTTAACTAGTTACACATGTTTATCAGTTATTTTCACTCATAACACTTATATTTCTTATTTAGGACCCTTGGACTCCAGTTGATCACTATTGACTGTTTCTCATTCTGTATACCAGGCGAGTATATTCTCAGACAGTTTTTATTATTTTGATGATTACTATGATTCCAACTTTGTAGTATTATACCTAATTCCTGAAATATTGTTACACACATTAGTATATCCTGGATCCCGTTATGAGATATTATTTTTTTGATGATCCTGTAAATGCCCTGTGATTCCAATACATATATAGACACCGATTCAGGAGCATGTTGCCCCCCTGTTTTGTGAATCCTGTGTCGTAACGTGCCATGGTTGGATCCACTATAATAGTCGGGGGACGGGGGAATTATTAGAAAGTTATGTGATCATACCCACTTACTTGTGCATAGCTCACCCTCACTATAAGCAAGGTATAGCCTGATCTTATTACTTGTGCATAGCTCCCCATTTATGATTGGTCTGATCCCCTTACCTGTACTTGTGCATAGCCAATTATATATGGTAGAGCATGATCTTGTACCCAAATCGATCACATAATAAACTAATATTTCAAATACATAGCTAATTATTCCTATTCTTTCCAGCTTGTACTTGATGAGACTGATATTTAACTGCTTACTCACTGCTATTTTTTCCTGTAATATGATATTTGTTCTCACTTATTTACTTATATTTCTAGTATACTATTTTATAGTCTTTACTAATATATTCATTATTCACTATTTTATAGTCTTTATCAATATAACTGGAACTGTTGTTAGTTTATGTGCTTTGCTCCAATCCTGATTGGATAATATTTTTTAGAGGACTTAGAGGATTTCTTTTCTACCTTATATGGACTGGGAGTAGATGTTAGTTATATCCAGGAGCCCCAAGAGGAGCCAGTCCCCGGAGAGGAGACCCTTGTAGTGACTTAGCTAGTTTAGCATTTATTTATATTGGGTTTGTTCCCAACCTTAAGATATTGAGTTGTATTATATTTGAGACTTATATTGGCATTTAGATAGCTAGACTCTAGACTCATTTTTGTTGTTTTAAGATGTGTGTATTTCTATTCTTTTCTCTATCCTTTTATATCATATCATTTATTTTATCTTCCTTATAGTTTTACTGTGATTGAGTATTGATATTGCAATTATATATTCATCTTGTCCTCCTTTTGGAGTTAAAATTATCATTGACAGGTTATTATGTATTATTATGAGATGTGATAGATAGTATTGATGACCTGGATAACGTTCTACCATCGATATTGTGGCATAGGCTTGACGTACCCACGTACTTGTGCCCTCACACTGAGCGCGGGTCATGACAGCAATATATCTTCCAATGTCTGGATGGTTTTCTCTGATTGCCCGTCTGTTTGAGGATGGTAAGAGGTACTGAATCTCAACTTGGTGCCCAAACTCTGGTGCAAGCTCTTCCAAAAATATGAAGTGAACCTAGTGTCTTGATCTGATACAATATTCTCTGGGATACCGTGCTATGTCACTATCTATCGCATGTATATTTTTGCTAACTGCTCTGTGGAGTATCCTACTCGAAAAGAAAGAAAATAGGCTACTTACGTGAGATGATCTACTATCACCCAAACAATATCACGATCAGTCAAGGATTTAGGTAAACCGGTCACAAAGTCCATCGTGATATATTTTTACTTTCGCTTCTGGATAGGAAGTGGCTATAATAATCTTGACGATCTCTGCTTGTCAGCCTTCACCTGCTGACACACCAAATACCGAGAAACTAATGGTGCTATCTTCCTCTTTATCCTGTTCCACCAGAAATATTGTGTGATGTCTTGATACATCTTGGTACATCCTAGATGAATTGAGTTCTGGAAACTGTGTGCCTCGGTCATGACTTCTTGCCATATATCTCTCATCATGAATTGTCAACTCCTTCCTGAGACCAGAATCACATTATGATCTAAGTCTCTGAATCCACGGATCCTTTGCTTGAGCCACCAAAATATTTTTTACCAACATAGACTGAATCTGTAAACTGTCCAATACTCCTACATCTTACAGAAGTACTACCTCCATACCCATCACTTGAAGGACTTCTAAAATATGCTGATGCGGTGTCAACATGTATGTGTTGCCCCTCTTACTAAGAGCATCTGCTACCATATTTGCTTTACCTGGATATTATTTAAATTCTATGTCATAATCATTAAACAATTTTAACCACCTCCTCTACCTCATGTTCTAGTACTTCTAAGTGAATACATACTTCAGGCTTTTGTGATCCATAAATATCTCCACCCAATCACCATACAAGTAGTTCCTCTATAACTTAAGTGCAAATACTACCATAACCAACTCCAAATCGTGAGTCAGATAGTTCTTCTCATGATTTCGAAGATGCCAAGATGAATAAGCTATCACTCTTCTGTATTGTATTAGAACACAACCAAGTCCCTTGTCGGATGCATTATAATATACCATAAATCCTCCGGAACCTACTGGAAGCATGAGAATCGGTGTCGAAATTAGTCTCTTCTTTAATTATTTAAATTTTGTCTGGCACTCTATTGATCAAATAAACTTAGCCTCCTTGTACGTCAAATGAGTCAATGGTGCTAAAATCCTTGCAAAGTCTGCCATGAACCTCCTGTAATATCCTGCCAATCCTAGAAAACTATATACTTTAGCTACCGTCTTAGGAACTAGCCAACTCTCTACGGCCTCAACCTTCTTTGGGTGCAGTTTTACTCCTGCTCCCGAGATGATATGGCCTAAGAATGACACATGAGCCAACAAAATTTTATACTTGCTGAGCTTCATATATAACTAGTGTTCCCTTAAGATATGCAAGATATTCCGGAGATGCTCTTCGTCCTCCTCTTCGCTATTGGAATAGACTAGAATGTCATCTATGAAAACTATCATAAATTGATCTAGGTACGATATGAAGATGCGGTTTATCAAATCCTTAAATATTGCTGGTGCATTTGATAGTCCGAATAGTATAACTAAAATTTTTAATGCCCATATCGTGACCTAAATGCTGTCTTGGGGATGTCTTTCCCCTGAACACTTACTTGATGATATCCTGATCGGAGGTCGATCTTGGAGAAAATCTTAGCCTTGCTCAATTGATCAAACAATTCATCGATCCTTGGTAATGGATACTTGTGCTTCACCGTCACTGTGTTCATCTTCCTGTTGTCGATACATAACTGTGTCAATCCATCATTCTTTATCACTAGAACCACTGGCGCTCCCCAAGGTAGTCTACTAGTTTGGATAAACTTTTTTGCCTTCAGCTCTTCCACGTATTGGTACAACTTGTCCAGTTCTGATAGTGCCATCTGGTATACTTTACAAGATATTAGTCCTTCTCTAGGAATCATCTCTATACAAAACTCTACATCTCTTGTTAGTGGTAACCCTGAAAGTTCTTCTGGGAATACATCTAAGAACTTCTTGATTATCTCGGGAAGCTGCTCTTCTACTATTGTTGCCGCTGTGATCCTCTCTTCATGATGGTGTCCTACTGATCTTTCAAAAAAGAAGTTTTCTGTGCTTGGTATACTAAATAATACCCTACTATTATGATAATATATCAGAGCTTCACTGTCTCTCAGCCAGTCCATGCCTAAGATAACATAAAAGTTACCCATAGGGGACTCGATCAACCGTGTTGATAGTGAACGCTCGCACACTATGACCTGACACACTATACACACTCTACTAACTCCTACGAGCTAATTACCAGTGAGTATATTTAATCACTCTAGCAATGCTTCAAACTCTAATCCATTGTGTGTCACAAATTGTGCAGATATAAATTAATGAGATAAACCAAAATCAAAAAATGCTACAACAGGAAAAGAGGAGACAAGAATTTTGCTTTCCACTATGTCAGCCGATGCCAAAACTTCTTCCCAGGAAAAAGTGAATGCTTGCCCTTGGCTCTGCTGCACTCCTTGTTGTAGTTTCCCTGGGAATTATTGTTGTGGCCTCTGTTGGCCATGTTGCTTATTCTGCTGCTATTGGTACATCTGAGCTTGCGTTGGTAACAAACGTTGAGCTAATGATCGCACTGCTACTCCTGGCCCTCTGTGCTGAACTGCCACTAGTGATGGCAGTGCTGGAAACTGTTGGACTAGCCCTCCTAACCTCTGCATCATCGGATAATTGATAATCTGGTGATCTGGACTACCATACCTAATGCACAATCCAATGGCTGCCCTACACACATCTCTAGTGTGGCCTCCCTTTCCACTTTAAATGTAACCCACTAGTGCTGCTGCTAGTTCTGCTACCTCGGCTGCTGCCGAGTTGGTTGTGTCACTACCACACTTTCTAGGAAAGGATATTTTTGTTATTTCATAATTAATTAAATATTATGCATGTTAAATATTTATTTTTATATTATTTATTTATTGTTAGATGTTAGTTAATTGTTTGGACTTGTGTTAGTGGACGTAACTAGTTTATATTAGATCTATAGACCAACATTTAATTCTATTAGAATTAAGCCCAATAATAAGCCCATTCATTAGGAGGATGATTAATTAAGTTAAACCCATTAGACTAGAACATTTCTTCCTTAATTATTTCTTTATGAGAGGTCCCAAGGGATATTTTAGAATTTACATAGTAGCTTGGGTAGGGAATAGTGGTCGGCCATTTAAAAATGAGGGAGTTTCTCTCTCTTTATTTTTTTATTTCAATATAGATCTAGAATTTTATTTTCCAAATTTCTTTATTCCCACATCAAATTTACCCAAACTTTTTCTTAATTCCTTTCCTAATCATCATTGAAGGCTATTGGAGTAGGAATCTACAAGGAGAAAGCAAGGATCTACAAGGAGGAGCAAGAATCTACAAGTTGGAAGTTCTTTTCACTCAATTTGGAGGTTTCATTAGGAATCCATCTCCTAATAAGTATAATTCAGTTTTCCCCTCTAATTAGACTCTAAATATATAATTTATTCATTATGAACCACCCCATATGCTAAGGCTACCCATAGGAATTAGAATTAGGTTCATAGGAGGCCTATAGAGAAAGTTATGTGTTATTTTGTGTTAATTTTGGAGGAATTTTGAGATTGACACATCTTGTGTTTGTCAATTGGTCAATTATACCAAATTAACATGTGTTTGATTGTGTATAGCTAGTGTCATATCCATAATTGGATACGTGTAGGTCGTATCCTGATAATTTGGAGATACGGGTAGATTTGGGTATTTTTCTCCGACACGGGGGTTTGAGCATGTCACATTTTGATACAGACACATAAATATATACTTAGCTCTTCGTATTATTCATAATTATTATTTTAGACTTGTTCGTATTCTTTGGGATACGTTTGGTGGTGTGGTGGACTCGTATCACAAGCGTATCATAGATCTAGTGTGATACGGGTGCGATGCACTCTACGTGTTTGTTTTATTGCATTTTAGATTCAAATTACCATGGTAATAGCTATTAGGATGTTATATTTATCATTGTTATATGATATATATGTGTATGTATATTATGTGTTGTTCTATGTTTATTTTGAGGTGTTGATGTCCATGAGAGATAGGAGAGTGTATATGCATTACTAGTGTAGTAGTTATATGTAAATACTTAGTAATATATATATATATATATATATATATATATATATATATATATATATATATATATAGATATAGATATACATATGTGGTATATATATATGTCGAGGTATATATATATATATATATATATATATATATATATATATATATATATATAAGTTGTGGAGATATATATAGATATATGTATGTGTGATTATATATACATAGAGATTGCATGAGTGTATATTCATATATGTATTCATATATGTATAGATATGTATTTATATTTTCATAAGTGTATGTATATATAGATATGTATATGTATCTCTAAGTGTTATGTATATATATATAGATATGTATATATATGTATAGATATGTTTCTTGCATCTACTGTTATATATATATATATATGTGTGTGTGTGTGTGTATGTGTGTGTGTGTGTGTGTGTGTGTGTATTTTTAGATGTATATGTGTGTGCATAGAAAGTGTGTGTGTGTGTGTGTGTGTGTTTAGATGTATATGTGTGTGCATAGAAAGTGTGTGTGTGTGTGTGTGCTAGGGGGGTCGGGATGCTAACAGCATTAGCTAGCAGCTGCATAGCAAAGCGGTAGCAGCAAAACAGCAGCTGCAGCAGCATCCAACAAAGCCAGCAACAGCAATGCATCAGCATGTGGTAGCAACTGCAGCAGTTTCAGTAGCAGCTAGAGTAGCGACAACTCCACAACTCAGCAACAACAAGAACAGAGAGCAGCAGCTAGAGCAGGTAAGGAGGTTGCTAGTTCATTAATAGCTTAGTTAGTTAGTCATTTAACTTACTGGTTAGTTATTTGTATGTATATATATATATGTATTGGTAAGTTAGTAGGTAGTTAGTATTGTATAGTATAAGTAGTTAATGCATTTTAGTTTATAGTTTTGTATATTGGGTAGTTAATTATATGTTAGAATTGACATTACCTTCTGATACCAAGATAATGTTAAGGTATTGGTGGATACTCAAGGTATTGAATTTGAGTATCAAGATGGGTGTGTAGGTGGTGAGATACCGCATTGGTTCAAAGCTAAGGTATCCACTTTGCATTAGTTAGCTAAGAGTAATATAAATATTTTCTTGTACATATATATATTATAATATTTTCCTATCTAATATATTGTGTATCTTAGGATACGGTATCTTGTTGGTTTTCTAGTATCCTAGTATAACTAGTATGTCCTAGTTACATAGTGTATAAACCCAATATCCTAGAGATAGCTAGAGTTGACCTAATTTGATTGTTTTGACTTAGAAATGGCTTTATAACCTAGAAGTTGACTAGTTTAACTTATTTTCATTCCAAAACCTTATATTGATATAATATTCCATATTTAGGTCTTCGAGGCATCGTACTGGACATCTTTGATACTGTTCACCTGATTTCAGGTGAGAACATTCTCTGATAGTTTCTCATTTATGATATCCTCTATGTTCCTTGTATCTAGTGTATATATCCTTGATTTCTTGACATGATGGTTATACGGATTGGTATATCCAGATCTCATCATGAGATATTATACCTTGATATTTATGGTGTATCTTGTGCAAGCCTTATTTCCTTGTTCTTCTTGTACATGTACAGACATTGATTCTTGGGAAGACTAGCTACCTATTTAGTGAATCCTGTGACATAGTGTACTATGTTTGGATTTACTATCCTAGTCTGGGGCGGAGAGTATGTAGTGTAGATATGTGATCATACCCTCCTTGTATCATGTATAGTTATTGAATAGTATCAATTATTCACCGCACGTATGATTAACCCGGTCATAATTCTTGTATCAAGTTCCCAAGCCGATCATATGTTAAAACTGGTACTTACTCACTTAGTTATTAGTATTTCTTGTTCATTTCTATATTGCATATTCTCCTATTTATTTTTAGTATTTCCTTTATTGCATATCTTTTGTATCAGTATATTGCATCTTGTATATTCACATTTATTTACTGATACATAGTTTATATCATTTATTAGAACTGCTGTAAGAGATATACTTTGCTCCTTTCTTGACTTGATATATTTTTCCCAGATGATACTTAGAAGTGGTACCCCACTCAATATGGGCCTCAGGACAAGGTTGGCTTAGATCCAGAGACATTGGCTCAGGAGTGTCTTATCTAGACTAAGACAGACGACCCAGGACTCTTAGCTTAGTAGTTAGTTTCTTTTTGTACTGGATTTGTCTCTAGCATTATTAGTAGTATTCTCTCACTCATTGGATATTATTTTTGTCTCATGAGTTGTATTTGTGACTCTTCTATTCTTTTATCATATTCGTGCTTTATTCCATCTTATAGATATGTGATTGAGTATTCATATTACATTTGTGGCATATTAAATCTTGATTGTTAGATAGATAGATTATCCAAACAGCGTTCTACCGTCGATGCTGCAGCGTAGGCTGGGCATTGTTCACTACTTGTATTCCTACACTGGGTGCGGGTCGTGACAGGTTGTCACTATTAAAACAGCCATCCTCTGCGTCACTGAATCATGGAGACAAACGCCAGGTGATGGAGCTGACGTTCGGGGTACTCCTTTTCCTCCTCCACTCTGAGCATGAGACCTCTTTTGGCCTCCCGTTCTTGCTGACAACCTCTGCATGATAAGTTTGTGTCTCCGAGTTGCTATCAATACTTATTCATAACTCTGGTAGTCGTGTCCCTCTACCAGTTATAGAATCTCCAGATAAAGTCCTTATTGGAACCTCATCGCCCTATCTGACTCCGTAGCCACCATTGTTGGAGAAAATTTACTCAGTCTGCAAAATTCGGCTGCATATCCATCTATAGTCCTTTCGGCATGCTCGAGACTGATTAACCTCTATCGGAGCTCATACTGCGCTATAACTCCAAAATACTGTAAATTCTCTCACCCAAAATTAGGCCTACTTGGCTTATATAGAGAGATTAGGGAAAATTAGAATCCAATTAGAAATAGAACACGATATTTTATTTAATTATATAATATTTATATCATATAGTGTACCTTACCGTTGCTTCGATAATTGGAGCACCTCACTAGCCATTGCCTTCCTAAAAATTTCACACCCTTGTCCTAGACATGCCCGCGTTCCATTCTAACCTCGGTGTAACTTATAATTATGCTCTCTTGTGCTACATTTTAGTCGCACAATATTCGTCGCGGACGTTTATATTTAATTCTATATAAATATGACTTTGTATCCTTGTGCGTTTCAATCAAAATTAGAGACACAATCTTGACCCGTTTCGTACATCCCAATTTATGATAATATTCTACTCTAAGCCCTCTACGTCCATAACACTTGTGTCCCACCTAATTTTAATCCCATGTACTTCTAATTAATTCAAGAGCACTATGAGTATTATTTTTAATTAATTTAATATAATTTCCATCTTTCTATAATTTTCTAATTGTTGGGCGCTTTTATGCAAAAATACAATAAGGTGTCCACACCATTGGACAATTCATGAAGAAACCCATTTTTCCTTTCACATGAATTTTCTCCATGAATTTTAGAATGTGCAACGCGCAACATCGCCCATCATTGAACCCTATCCTTGCATTTTAAATAATATAAATTATAGCCCTCCAAGCATCCCCATATAAGGCCAAGCCCATCCCAAGAGGTATTGACCAAGCCAAAACTTCCTAGGTCAACAAAAACCAAATACAACATGTATATATATACTTTTCCTTTACTTTTATTTTTACCACATAACAAAACCTAAACCTACCTAGCCGACCCCTTCCCTCTACTGTTCATCCTCTTCCTCCCCTTCCCCCGCACGCCGGAACCCGATTATCCTCCGCCTGTCGACTAGAGCAGACCGCCGAAGACCGGCAGTATCACTACCACGTTCCAAAAACAGGGGTATTTTTGACTTTTTTATATGTATTTAATATTGCGTGTATTTAATTTAAATAATTGCATGAGATGTGTACTTATAATATTATATACAGTGTTCTTAATGTTGAGCTAGTAGACTTGACCTAGAAGCCCACTAGGTGAACACCTGACCGAATTATAGGGTTGTGTATTAATTTGTATTAATTAGAATTTAATTATTAGAGGTAGTAATTGATTACCGTAATTTTATTTAATTATTGCACCTTACCGTTGCTTTGATATTTGGAGCGCTACCCTAGCTTTTACCTTCCAACAAATTTCACAACCTTGCCCTAGACATGCCCGCCTTCCATTCTGACCCTTTTGTAACTCATAATTATGCTCTCTTGTGCTTTATTTTAGCCGCACAATATTCGTCACGGACGTTTATTTAATTTCTAAATAAATTCCAACTTTGTATCGTTGTGCGTTCCAATCGGAATTGGAGACAACCTCGACCCATTTTTCGTGCAACCCAAATTAGGGTAATATTCTGTTCTGAGTCTTCTTCACTAATGATATTTGTGTCCCAACCTAATTTTGGCTCATGTATTTCTAATAAATTTTAGAACACCGCTTGCATTTATTTCTAATTAAATTAGGGATACCATTTTGACTAATCCCGTTTAATCCCGACTTAATCCAAGTGCCTCACTAATTAAGCCCATACCAAACACACAATACCCCCTCACCCTACAAAACATCAAACACTAAATTGTCCACCAATTTTTTATTATTTCATGTGTCTGTGCAAATACCCAAATTTAAGGGGGGCTCATTTGCAAATATTGTATTAGGTGTCAACACCCCATTGGTTTAACCAAATAGAGAAGCCCAAAATTTGACTAGTCAACTCAATCCTCTCCATGTATAATTGATTTTCTCCATGAAAATCCTGGGCACCCATTCAAAATGGAGCTCATCATCACCACACATCTCCCATCACCTTTCCTATAAAATGTCACATCACCTCACCCTTCCCAACATGCCCTAATCCCCAAACCTAGGAAACAAGCCCCCACCTCTCTCTCTTCTCCCTCCTCACTCAACCGTAGGAAAATTTCCTTTTCTCTTCTTCTTCTTCTCTTCTTCTTCTTCTTTCTTCTTCTTCTTCTCCTTCTTTTTAAATTCAGAAGGGGGGAAATCTCCACTGTTCACCTAGCCCGGCCGGCCGAGCCCCGAGCTCCGACCCCGCTCCGCTTTCAGCCGGCCGAGCACCTCGGCAGTGTCACTTCCCCGGGTGCGACAGTGCATCTCCTCTGGCAAACCGTTCGAGCCCGAGCACCTCGAACACTGCTTCTTACTCGCTCCTCCTTGCACCTCCCTACTTCCCGACCCCGCCGATGAGCTCCACCCGGCTTCTCCCTGCATCCCCTCTCCGGCCATTAACTCTGGCGATGAGCCCGCTCCTACTCCTCCTCAGCCGAGCCGTTCCCCTGCACAGCCGAGCCGACCACCACTGCACTCGACGAGCCGCCGGCCTCCTCCAATACACAGCTCCACCACCATCATCAGCAACTCTACCACCATCATCAGTAGCTCCACGACCATCATCGACAGCTCTACCACCATCCTGAGCTCCTTCCCCGGCGGCTTCCTGCTGCACACGACCACCACCACTAACTGCACCTAGCTTCTCCCTGTATCTCATCTTCGGCGAGCCATTCCCCCTCAGCCGAGCTTCCTCCTCCCTATATCCCCTGGTACCACCACCATCGGAATCACCACCATCATCACCAGTTCAGTCATCACCCACACCACGAGCTATTCCACCACCACCACCTCACCATCGTCGTCGACTTCGTCATCCTCCTCGTCAACGTTGTCTTCGCCAACCCCGTGCACGCGCTCGGGTACGATTTCTCCCCTCGCGTACATGTACGTGTGTATGTGTGTATGTGTGTATGTATGTTTTGTATATTTATACGCGTATATGTATATATATATATATATATATATCGTGTATTTCTCTAATTATATATATATGTATTCAATGTATATATGTATTAATATATCCGTATATATATGATATATGTTAATATTGTATTGTATTAAATTGGTATATATAAATGTATATATATATATATATATATATATATATATATATATTTATATATATATTTATATATTTATATACAGTATATATATATTTTCCTTGTATATATATATATTGGTTGTATATATATAAGGATTTTTGGTATAAATACAATATATGTTTAGTAAATACATATTTGATATATATATATATATATATATATATATATATATATATATATATATATATATATATATATATATATATATATATATATATATATATATATATATATATATATACACATATATGTAGCATGTTGTACTTTAGTATATTTATATATAGTATATGTATTAAGATTTAGTATATATATATATAAATATGGTATATGTGTAATTTCACTTAGTATATATATATATATATATATATATATATATATATATATATATAGTATATCCTTAAATTAATATATATATATATATATATACATAGTATATGTTAGTACATATGGTACATGTATTAGCATATGTTAAATGTATTTTGGTATTTAGTATATATAGTATAATTCTAAATTGGCATATGTTCATATGTGTATATATTGTATAAAGTATTTTCTAATATATTTTTATTTGTACATATAGTATTAATTTTATTTAGCATATATATATATACGTATTGTATATCTCTCTCCATAATATATGTTTATATATATATACAAAGTATTAGTTTTATTTAAAGTATATATATACATATATCTATTATTTGTAATTAATGGATATTAATGTATATGTTAGTTAATGGTATGTATAATATATATAGGTAACCCGAGTGTAAATACGGATACCCCGTAACTACACATAACCTTGTGACCCTATGAACTGTTAGTTGACTGCCACACGTACACTGACGTACTGGCAAGCCCCGTACCATTTTGACCGTCTGTCTTGCACAACAATCACAGACGCGACGCCCGTACAACTTGACGCACTTGACCCTAGTTGACTAGTGCCATACCTGACATAGCCCATGAGTTCGATGTATTTTTGATTGTGTGTTAGTGTAGCATCTGATGCAATTTTGTATTGTTTTATGATATATCTATAGGACTGTTGGATCATCGAGATGATACATTGGAACAGGACAGTGGTATTACCAGCTAAGGACCCAAGGCGAGTACATTCTCTGATAATTTCTAATTATTTGATAATATCTATAAATTCAGTATCTAGAAATGTTACATCTGAATTTTGACACTGTGATACACGGACTAGTATATAAGTTGGATCTGCAATCATGAGATGTTACATTGATTATCGTATTGACCGTGTACACGACATTAATATTTAGACCTTGTACATGATATATTGGATATTGCTCGTGTATCGTGACATGTTTTGATTGGATCCACTGTACTAGTTGGGGGCGGGGGAAATTTTAGTAGATTATGTGATCATACCCAACTCTACATGCATCATAGCTCACTCCACATCTCATGTCGGGTGCGGCCTAACCATTACATGCCTCATAGCTGTTATATATGATTAGCTTGACCACTACTAGCATCATAGCTAACCAAATGGTTAGCCTGACCTTACATGAATCATAGCTAATCATATGTAACCAGCCTAATCTTGTCCGAAGCTTATCACATGATAGACTGATATTTCAAACACTTAGAATAGATACAGTTATCTATTTAGATCATATACTACATCACCCATATATGATATTGTATCTCGTTCTCTTCGTTTCATATATGCACTGACTTTTTCATATTGTCTATATTGCTTGTATCTTCACATTGCCTGTCTCTTTATTTTGCTATTACATTTATTCACTGTCTTCTCTCAGTATATAGGATTATCTTTTATTGTTTTATAGCCCTTATCAATTAAATAGAAATGTTATTTGAGATGTACTTTGCTCCTTCCTGACTGGAAAATATTTTCTAGACTATGCCTTATTATGTATTTCAAATAAAATTTAGAACACCGCTTGCATTTATTTCTAATTAAATTAGGGATACCATTTTGACTAATCCCGTTTAATCTCGACATAATCCAAGTGCCCCACTAATTAAGCCCATACCAAACACACAACACCCCCTCACCCAACAAAACCTAAACACCAAATTGCCCACCAATTTTTTATCATTTCATGTGTCTGTGCAAATACCCAAATTTAAGGGGGGCTTATTTGCACATATTGTATTAGGTGTCAACACTCCATTGGTTTAACCAAATGGAGAAGCCCAAAATTTGACTAGTCAACTCAATCCTCTCCATGTATAATTGATTTTCTCTATGAAAAATCTTGGCCACCCATTCAAAATGGGGCTCATCATCACCACACATCTCCCATCACCTTTCCTATAAAATGTCACATCACCTCACCCTTCCCAACATTCCTTAATCACTAAACCTAGGAAACAAGCCCCCACCTCTCTCTCTCCTCCCTCTTCACTCAACCGTAGGAAATTTTCCTTTTCTCTTCTTCTTCTTCTTCTCTTCTTCTTCTTCCTTCTTCTTCTTCTCCTTTTTTTAAATTCAGAATGGGGAAATCTCCACTGTTCACCTAGCCCGGCCGGTCGAGCCCCGAGCTCTGACCCTGCTCCGCTTTCAGACGGCCGAGCCCCTCGGCCGTGTCACTTCCACGGGTGCTACAGTGCATCTCCTCCGGCCAACCGTTCGAGCCCGAGCACCTCGACCACTGCTTCTTCCTCACTGCTCCCTGTACCTCCCCTTTTCCTGACCCCGGCGACGAGCTCCACCCGGCTCCTCACTGCATCCCCTTTCCGACTATTAACTCCGGTGACGAGCCCGCTCCTACTCCTCCTCAGCCGAGCCGTTCCCCTGCACAGCCGAGCCGACAACCACTGCACTCGACGAGCCACCGGCCTCCTCCAATACACAGCTCCACCACCATCATCAGCAGCTCCACCACCATCATCAGCAGCTCCACGACCATCATCGGCAGCTCCACCACCATCCTGAGCTCCTTCCCCGGCGGCTTCCTGCTGCACACGACCACCACCACCAACTACACCTAGCTCCTCCCGGTATCTCATCTCCGGCGAGCCATTCCCCCTCAGCCGATCTTCCTCCTTCCTGCATCCCCCGGCACCACCACCATCGGAATTACCACCACCATCATCACCAGTTCAGTCATCACCCCCACCACGAGCTATTCCACCACCACCACCTCGCCATCGTTGTCGACTTCATCATCCTCCTCGTCAACGTCGTCTTCGCCAACCCCGTGCACGCGCTCGGGTACGATTTCTCCCCTCGCGTACACGTACGCGTGTATGTGTGTATGTGTTTATGTATGTTTCGTATATTTATACGCATATATGTATATATATATATATATATATATATATATATATATATATATTGTTTATTTCTCTAATTATATATATATGTATTAAATTTATATATGTATTAATATATCCGTATATATATGATATATGTTAATATTGTATTAAATTGGTATATATAAATGTGTATATATATATAGTATATATATATTTTCCTTGTATATATATATTGGTTGTATATGTATAAAGATTTTTGGTATAAATACAGTATATGTTTAGTAAATACATATTTGATATATATATATATATATATATATATATACATATATGTAGCATGTTGTACTTTAGTATGTTTATATATAGTATATGTATTAAGATTTGGTATATATATATATATATAGTATATCCTCAAATTAATATGTGTGTATATATATATATATATATATATATATATATATATATATATATATATATACATAGTATATGTTAGTATATATGGTACATGTATTAGCATATGTTAAATATATTTTGGTATTTAGTATATATAGTATAATTCTAAATTGGCATATGTTCATATGTGTACGTATTATATAAAGTATTTCCTAATATATTTTTATTTGTACATATAGTATTAATTCTATTTAGCATATATATATATATATACGTATTGTATATCTCTCTTCATAATATATGTTTATATATATATACAAAGTATTAGTTTTATTTAAAGTATATATATATACATTTATCTATTATTTGTAATTAATGGATATTAATGTATATGTTAGTTAATGGTATGTATAATATATATATAGGTACCAGGTAACCCGAGTGTAAATACGGATACCCCGTAACTACACATGACCTTGTGACCCTGTGAACTGTTAGTTGACTGCCACACGTACACTGACATACTGGCAAGCCTCATATCATTTTGACCGTCTGTCTTGCGCAGCAATCACAGATGCGACGCCCGTGCAACTTGACACACTTGACCCTAGTTGACTAGTGCCATACCTGACATAGCCCCTGAGTTCGATGTATTTTTGATTGTGTGTTAGTGTAGCATCTGATGCAATGTTGTATTATTTTATGATATGTCTATAGGACTGTTGGATCATCCAGGCGATACACTGGAACAGGACAGTGGTATTACTAGCTAAGGACCCAAGACGAGTACATTCTTTGATAATTTTTAATTATTTGATAATATCTATAAATTCAGTATCTAGAAATGTTACATCTGAATCTTGACACTGTGCTACACGGACTAGTATATAGGTTAGATCTGCAATCATAAGATGTTACATTGATTATCGTATTGATAGTGTACACGATATTGATATTTAGACCTTGTACATGATATATTGGATATTGCTCGTGTATCGTGACGTGTCGTAATTGGATCCACTTTACTAGTTGGGGACGGAAGAAATTTTAGTAGATTATGTGATCATACCCAACTCTACATGCATCATAGCTCACCCTATATCTCACGTCGGGTGCGGCCTGACCATTACATGCCTCATAGCTGTTATATATGATTAGCCTGACCACTACTAGTATTATAGCTAACCAAATGGTTAGCCTGACCTTACATGAATCATAAATAATCATATATAACCAGCCTGATCTTGTCCAAAGTCGATCACTTGATAGACTGATATTTTAAACACTAAGAATAGTTATAGTTCTCTATTTAGATCATATACTACATCACCCATATATGATATTGTATCTCGTTCTCTTCGTTTTATATATGCACTGACTGTTTCATATTGTCTATATTGCCTGTATCTTCATATTGCCTGTCTCTTTAATTTGTCATTGTATTTATTCACTGTCTTCTCTCAGTATATTGCATTAGTTGTTTATTATTTTATAGCCCTTATCAATTAAATGGAAATGTTATTTGAGATGTACTTTGCTCCTTCCTGACTGGAAAATATTTTTCAGACTATGCCTTAGAGGACTGGTGTCCGATATTTATGGACCACAGGGTGAGTTGCTGCAGTCTTGGACTTGGTAGTTTAGTTGTGATTCCGGGAGGTTTAGCCGGGATCACTAGTTATCTAGTTAGTTTCTTAGTTGTCTATTTTGGTACCGAATTTGTCTCCGGCAAACTTATTTGAGACTTGGATTATATTGTTGAGTTAGACTATTTCTATTTTTAACTTATGTTGCATCTTACTTGTTTCTTTGAGATCTTATCATGTTGTAGTTGTAATTGAGTATGTTGTTCATATTATATTGTGGTATCCGTGTCTCCTCATGGAGTCGAATGCTCGTGTGAGATTGTTTAGATAGCATCAAGACCTAGACAGCGTTCTACCGCCGATGATGCGGCATAGACTGGACGTACCTACGCTCTCGTGCCCCTATACCGGGTGTGGGTCATGACAGGCAGCGCCCGACTCCCTGCACGACTGGGCCGACCTCCCATCTCCGCCGTCAACTGCTCAGCCCGTGAGCAGTGCACCCGACCACCTCCCTGGGCACTCCCCTATACTCGGCCGAGTCCCGCCTCGCCGGACAACACCAGCCATCTCCCTTATTCTTCCTCCGTCGAGTCCTCTTCCCCGCGTCGAACAGACCCTGACCTCGCCGGATACACCTTCGTCCCCGACCTCCTCTTCTCTCCTCCTCGACCTCGAATCCCCCTCCGCCGATTCACTGCTGACTTCCTCACGATCGACCTGAGCGGACCCGACCACCAGCCGGCTATCCCGAGGAGTCCACCACCTTCCTCTACAGCTGCACAGCACCCAACCACCACCATCCTCTCCGCTCCTTCGACCATAACAGCCTCAACGAACTCAAATCCACCTTCTTCGCCTGACCTCAACCCAGCTCCGTCCTAACCTCCTCCTCGACCAAGGCCTCCTCCTCCTCGACCACGGCCTCCTCCGCCTGACCTCAACCGGAGCAACATCACCACCCCATCATCATCTCATCATCATCATCACTCCATCATCACCATCCATATCACCCCATCATCCCAGTCACCATCCATATTACCCCATCATCCCAGTCACCATCTACATTATCACCAAAATCCCAGTCACCATCTTCATCATCCTCATCACCTCATCACCTAATCACCATAGTCATTATCACCCTTAACCATCACCCTTAACAACCTTATTATCATCACCTTATTATCTCATCATCATTATCTCATCATCACCCTCGTCGTTAACCTCATCGTCGTCATCGTCGCCCTCGTGCGCGTACCCCGAGGTTCGAACCTGTCCCTCTTCTTCTTTTTAGGTGTGCTTGTGTATATACTATTAGGACATGAGTATTGCTTTACGACAGATAGTTGACTCCAGACCCCGTGTCGATAAACCCAACTCGTATACTATACGTACGCATATACATATATTGTTCAATTTCGGTATAGATATATATGTATTGTATAATTAATTATATGCTAATTAATAGTTATGACTATGTATGTATTATACGCCACAGTGATGTACTGGCGAGACCGTGTTAGTTGACTGTCTGATTATGCACTATATTTGAAGACGTAACACCCGCATAATTAGACGCATATTTGACCCGTGTCACCCTTAGTATACCGTCTGAGTCCAGTATAGATATGGTTGTGTATGTGCTAGTGTAATGACTGATGTTGTATTGTATTATATTATATGTATATAGGACTATTGGATCGATATGTGCGACTTCATGAGCAGGTTATTGGTACTATACAGCTTTCTTGCCAGGCAAGTATACCTTGCCATTGTACTGTTATTCATATTCTATATATTGCATGCATCTTTATTTCTGTCATTTAGTTCATATATTTTAAACTGCTATATAAACTGCGTCCAAGGAAACTTGGGTGCAACGACGGTGTCGTCGTAATCTGTTTTTATTATGTATATATATTGACCTTATTTATGAGACTGCCCCATTATCATGAAGCATCATTAGGTTCATTGGCCGTGACACATTAATTACATGAGTGTGAGTCTCATATAGATCACGGACTTGCGTACAAGGTTTGGCCTCATGTACGCATGGGACGTGCGTTAGGGATAACTGTTGTTAAAAATTTTGCATGCTAGTAGACTTAGCAGTTATTAGAGGTATTATCGTGTCATGGATATGACATGCTTAGAGCATGGGGTAGGGAGAACAACAAGTAAGGCGTGTGGGCTCCTTTGTACTTTCCTTTTTGTAATCCGGACGCTCCACCGAAGATACGGGTGATAATGACCACTATGTATTATATATTATCAGGCGGCCTCTGCCGTTCAAAAAATGACATACTTTTTAGGCCCCTGAATCTTTAAAGAATTATGCCAATCCCATTTTAGCCAGATAGCCCACGCATTGGGAAAGTTGTTCTTAAACTGTATTCACTTAGATGGTTAGGCGACCCATTGGATGTTTATTTTACAGTACTTATTGGCATGCTTCTATGTATCTTGATATATCCCTCTGAGGACTTGGTCCCTTTCCAGGTATAGATGTTCATGAGTATTCGCAGGAGCCCAGATCCAGACTGGTTACTTATATGTTCGAGGAGGCTTTCTCTTCGAGTATCAGTGATTGTTAGTTATTGTACTTATGTTGTGTTGTTTTTATATTCTAGTTCGGTAGTAGATTTGTTTCCATCCAACTGTCATCTTTAGATACTTCATATTAAGATCTAGTTTTGTAGATATTGGTTATTTATCTATTTATGATTTCTGTGGATGAGATTTAGATATGCCCTGTGACTTGTGATAGTTTTACCACTTGTGAATTGTTATTCATATTACAGTGTACGCATGTATTTTGGTTTCCATATATTGGAGTTGTCATATCCATGCGGCTGGCATGCTTACGTGTCCTAGTCCTACGTATTTTTGGACTGGGGCGTGACAAATTTTTAGTGGTGGCCCATGCAGATCGAGAGCATATTGTCTCGGTTACGTTTCTGTACTGAGCAAGCCTGCACCTAGGATTAGAGTATATGATCTCAACCATAATTGACTATAACTCATCTTTCTTCCAGTCTGTTCTATTTAAATAATTACATCCTACTTGATTCATGTACTTCCCTAATAGTTCCTTGAGTATAGCCCCTGCTAGAATATTGGAATCCCTGTTGATAGGATGATAATTAGGGTAATATTCCTATTAAGAATACAACTAGGGCATTGATACATCACTATGTTTAGACTACCTAATGAACCCTAGCAACCCTTACCAGTAGAATGTTTGACCATTATCCCTTGATAATTAGGGATGACTTGAGAGTAGTATAGACACAACTAGAGTGAGTTATAAATTTAACCATATTATTTAACCCTAGAATTGAGGAACCAATAGAAATCCAAGGTTGAATATTAGGACTAAACTTAACTTTTATAGTGAGATAGTATTATAGAACTATAAATTTAGGTTTTTGTCCTGATATTAGCAGACAGTACCTTAGGAAGACAAGAGGAACGAATATAATATTTTTCTCGATCAAACCTCGAACACAGATATTAGCATACCACTTTCCCCTTAGGAAATCATGATATTATCTAGAGTCCCTCTATTTTAATTTTATATCTTGTTCCTCTGCACCCTTAACATTCGTTAATTGTGCGACAACTAAATTATGTTCTTCTTTTCTTCATCTTTCAACTCTTTCCACATAACTCTTATGATTGTCGGCCAAGTTTTTTTATTCTATGTTAGGATATATAGTGTGGTAGGATTATAGTTTGCTAATCTTAAATTCTAAAAATTTTGTGCTTGGTAGTTAGAGCATGATAGTTTTGAGTTATTTTTGTAGATTGTGATTTGATGATTATCCTTTAGTTTTGAATCACGTAATTTGTACCCCCACCTCGATATGAGTTATATCCTATTTCCCTTTGAAGGCCAGTAACTTTTCCATTCATACTATTGACACTTGTTCTATAAGTACTATGACTAAGTCTTAAGATGACCATTACCTATATAATGCAATAGGATACCCTAATCAGTACCAAGATCTTTCCCTCGTATACCCTAACAATAGTTTCTACTTCATTTACAAGAACCAAGTTATTTTGTAGAATCTCCTTTTAGGCAGTTACAATATTAGTTTATTATTTTAAGTTGGGTAGTATGCCTCACAACATAGTATCACATAGTCCTTGGAACCCATTAATGAAGTATAACTAAATGACATTAACTGTAGACTTCCATAAGAAGATAATGTTTATTCAGACTGTAGAACTTAGCGGCCCATACCCCTATTTGGTCGACTAGCGACTTAGATAAGGAGTTAGTATGACAACTGTAGAGATTGTAGAGTCTTATCTTCTTCTTTTTTGTGAACTTGAATTATTTTGCACCTTCTTTCATCATAATCCAGCGTATTTATATTTTCTAAACTATATTGACTTATGCTGCTATTATAGCCTAGTTTTGCAAGCTTACTCTTCTATCAAGCTTGATCATGATATATGTATTATTGGGTCGACACACTAATACATTTCAGAATCAGTGTATTAAGGTCTAGCTAACCTTAGTGCACTTGGTTCGCTCTTCGCATGACTACTTTACGTTGATTGAGATATATAGTTGACTAGTAAACGAATGTACTTGCCCTTAGACATGTATGAGCATATCATATCGATTACATAGCTGTACTGATATGAGCATGTGAATAAGAACCTACCAAAATAAGATTTTAATCCACAACGGCCTTGATAATTTCCTTTTGAATTCTTTAAACTCCTTGATCCCCATACTTCTATTCTATTACCTCCCTCTTGAACTCTTTATTATTGTTTTTTGTCTTCCCTTATTTCAGAAAGACGAAACCTCGTACTTAGTATAAGCTTGATTTACAAATAGTACTAGATATACCCCATAGGCCAATCACATTACTAAATGATTATTTTTTGCAATTAAGGGCATATCATATGTGATATATTGGTATTAAAGTTTTGAGGATTGAATAACATGATTAAATAATTTGAGGAATATTTTTCTTAAATGTATAGCCTTATGTGATAGATGGGTAAATTCTAAGTTGGGTAGAAATTGCATTGTTAACTTGCGATAAAATAGTTTTAGATTGTGATCAAGTAAGATTAGATTGGGAGATTCAAGCCATTTTAATTTTGAGAAATTTTAAAAGAAGGATTAAGATGATGATGATTTAATGAATTTTAAAAACTTTGATATGGCGAACCAAATATTTATACTTTAAGCACATGATTTAAATTTTAAGAATTGGAGGTTGAATCATTGATTTAAATCTTGAGGAAAATAAATAGAACTCTAAACATGAACATGGACGGATTGAATTCCAAATTTAATGATTGAATTAAAAGTAAAATTTTGATTGTTGAATTACCTATTTGAAATATTGAGGATGTAAATTAAATTTAAAATTGGAAGATACAAAATCTCTAAGTTGAAAAATAGAAACAATATTTGATTATGATTGTTTTCTAGAGGAGATTGTGATAGTTGGAGATTATGATGTAAATTTTGATGTGGAATATCATATAGATTTGAATTAGATTTGGATGTTGATTATTAAAAAAATCGAGAAGACAGTACAATATGTTAAAATTCGATTTAAACAATGGTTACTTTAATTTGAAAGTGATTGCGATGTATTTGATTAGATTTTTAATTATCGCAAAGGGATTGCGATTGACTTGCCGTATGTACGTGAAGGATTGACAAATTATACCCTAGTTTAATTTCGAGGACGAAATTATTTTAAGTTGGGTAGATTGTAAATCCCCTCACCCAAAATTAGGACTACTTGGCTTAGATAGAGATATTAGGGCTAATTAGAATCCAATTAGAAATAGAACACGATATTTTATTTAATTATACAATATTTATATCACATAGTGCACCTTACCGTTGCTTCGATAATTGGAGCACCTCACTAGCCAATGTCTTCCTACAAATTTCACACCCTTGTCCTAGACATGCCCACCTTCTATTCTAACCTTGGTGTAACTTATAATTATGCTCACTTGTGCTACATTTAGTCGCACAATATTCATCGCGGATGTTTATATTTAATTCTATATAAATACGACTTTGTATCCTTGTGCGTTCCAATCAAAATTGGAGACATAATCTTGACCCGTTTCGTGCAACCCAATTTATGATAATATTTTACTCTAAGCCCTCTACGTCCATGATACTTGTGTCCCACCTAATTTTAATCCCATGTACTTTTAATTAATTCAAGAGCACCGTGCACATTAATTTTAATTAATTTAATCCAATTTTCATCTTTGTGTAATTTTCCAATTGTTGGGCACTTTTATGCAAAAATGCAATAAGGTGTCCACACCATTGGATAATACATGAAGAAACTCATTTTTCCCTTCACATGAATTTTCTCCATGAATTTCGGAATGTGCGGCACACAACATCGCCCCTCATTTAACCCTATCATTGTATTTTAAACAATATAAATTATAGCCTTCCAAGCATCCCCATAAAAGGCCAAACCCATCCCAAGAGGTGTTGACCAAGCCCAAACTTCCTAGGTCAACAAAACCCAAATTCTACATGTAAATATATACTTTTCTTTTACTTTTATTTTTACCACATCACAAAACCTAAACCTAACTAGCCGACCCCTTCCCTCTACTGTTCATCCTCTTCCTTCGCTTCCCCCGTACGCCAGAACCCGATCATCCTCCGCCCATCGACCGGAGCAGACCGCCGGAGATCGACAGCGCCGACTCCCTACACGACTGGGCCGACCTCCCATCTCCGCCGTCAACTGCTCAGCCCGTAGTGCACTCGACCACCTCCCTGGACACGCCCCCAGGCTCGGCCGATTCCTGCCTCGTCGGATAACCCCAGCCATCTCCCTCATTCTTTCTCCGCCGAGTCCTCTTCCCTGCCTCGAACAGACCCTAACCTCGCCGGAGACACCTTCGGCCCCGACCTCCTCTTCTCTCCTCCTTGACCTCGAATCCTCCTCCGTCGATTCTCTGCTGACTTCCTCACGATCGACCTGAGCGGACCCGACCAGCCGCTGACAATCCCGACGAGTCCACCACCTTCCTCCGCCGTCGCATAGCACCCGATGTCACGCCCTAGTCCCAAAATATCGAGGGACTAGACAAGTGGCAATGGCCAGCAGCACACACCGATGGACAACCCAATTTAAGGGATCCATCGGGGCATACTTAAGCTGTCATACAATAATAAGGGTATACTAATCTCATCCACAGATTAAATACATCAATGTCAACAAAAGGAAATAAATATCAACAGTCACAAGTTAATAAAATCGGGGAACAACCCGATAAATAGTCTGTTACAATTATTCATTAAACCAGAAATTAAAGAGTTTAATTGCATCAGGACTGAGCATAGAAGAAGCAGATATTCAGAAAAAATCCTCAGCGATCACCTCGTCCTCAGGTTCTGGTACTGCTCCGAGAAGTGCTCATATTCCGTATACCTCAGGATAGATATCCTCTGCTACCCCTGGGGACATAATCCAGATCCAGGTCCTCAGGGGACATAGTAAGGTATAAAATAACTCATGCCAAAATAAATACAGTGCAGCAATAAATAAAATAATATGGGGTAAACTACATAACCATCTATGTGAAATGCAAGTTGAGAGCATCACTAGAACTCAGACTGAGACCACTACAAGCTCTGTGTTTGGGAGCCTGTAGCAATGATACTATGTAAGTTACTATATAATTTACTATGTAGTAGAATATATATATAAAATCAGCCTGTAGCCTGTGTGTCTCTCCACACCCAATGTAATCACACGTCTCATGTCCACGATGCCTCATGTCCATGTAACGTAAGATCAAAACTAATGTAGCAAGTCATATACTAACTATGAATAAAATGTCTATGTCATAAATCCTGCAACCTAAACAAAATCACCTTGAATATTTCAGGAAGATTATGTCTCATGAATAGTGTCAGGTGTCATGGGTATAACGTATTTGATAATCCAAGCACTAGAATGTAAAGGGTCACGATATCCATCTCTAGGTGACGTTACACAACTCTGCGTACAGTGTTGGCACCCGACTATTAATCGGACGCTAAATAATGTCACACGGTCCTAGTTTAAGCATGTACAACATATAAATAAGACAAAGAAATATGTAACAAGAACTGCAAGGTTTGGCAAGGTACACTTGCCTGGGGTTCTAGCTCCAACTGTAGCTCTGACCTCAGTGGGAATTGTAGGTACTGCTCCGGTTGCTGAAATAAATATCACCATCAGATTCAGAAAATATCAAATAGCTATAAATTCCTGTCCTTGAGTCCAATTTGGACACAGGGGCAAAAATGACAGTTTTTGGTTAAAGCGGGGTCCACGTGTGGGCCGCTTTACACCAAAAAATGTGTCAGAGAAAATGTTCTCCAATTACATCAAACTTAGTGTCAACAACTCCAGAACGATGATACGAACCCAAAGGAACTTGCAGAACTGAATTCCGATGAGGCGATCACAAAATCGCCGTCAAGTGGAGCCGTAGGGCCCACGATACGCGATTTTGTCAACGTTCTCAGAATCGAACCAAACTTGGGTCACAGTACCAGCGTATTGCTACGAGTCCGATGTAGCAAGTTTTGTCTCGATCCGAGATGTGTACACCAAGTTACAGCGAGATCTAGAACAGGCTGATATGGGACGTTGTCGGCAGATATGTGTTGATTTCGGTGTGCACGCATATCCAAATCAACTTCTGCGAAATCCCGTACGTCAGTATCAATGGCGCGCACCTTTCGGTTAAGACCGCACGCGACCAAGTCATCCCGTTTGGCGGGGCGCACTCAGTTCCGGTATAAAATGGGGTATTGTTTTCCTGTTTTTGGATCGCAGTTCGCGATCGCCACAGGAAGCGACACACCGAGCGGGTTGCTCGGGCATCAAGAGGGTCACGCAGGTTTCACATCACAATAGACAGAACGGAAAGCGGAGCAACGAGGAGAGAGAAAAGGGTAGCTGAACAGGGCTCCGCAGAAACAAAAATTCCCTTATCCGCGAGTCATCTCGACACGACACAATGTCTGCGCAGTGATATAGGGTTAGGGTTAGGGTTCGATGCTAGGACGCCGGGGCTGGTCGGAGGAGGGCGGAGCCAGGGCGGTGCTGGGGCTGTGGCTGGAGGCTCGGCTGCTGCTGGTGCTGCTGCTGTCGAGTCGGCCGGGCTCAAGCGAAGGCGGCGGGGTAGAAGTCGAGGTGGCCGGGGCTTCTCACGGTGCTGCGGGGACTGGGTCGAGGAGAGAGGAGGAGGAGATAGAGGAGGAGGCCTGGGGAGGAGATGGGGCTTGGCGGCTCGCGGGGACTACGGGGAGGCAGTGGTTCCGGCAAAGGGGGTTGGCCGGGGACGACAGGGAAAGAGAGAGGCGAAGGCGGGTTTATATAGGGACTGAGGGAGGCGGAGCGGCAAGCGTTGCTGGGAGAGGAGAGGAGGAGCTGGGGAGGCGCTGGTGGAGTAACCGTCGCGGGAAGGCGGCCGAATTCGTAACGGCCGGCGGAGCTGAAGCGGCAGGGTCAGGGGAAGAGGGTGCACTGTAGCAGCCGGGTCGGGTAGGGTAGGCGGGTCGGGTTAGAGTTTTGGGCCCGGATCTGACCCAATAAGGTTGGACCCGGTACAGCTAGACCGGGTCCGGTCCGGTCTGGTTGGTTTGGTTTATTTGAAATAAACTGGGTTTTATTCAGGGTTTAATTTGGTTTATTTAAAACTTGGTTTTTAGGTCTTTAAAAATATTTTCGGGGTCCAATAAATTCCCAAAAAATTACCCTATGTCTAACTTTTCAATTTACACTAGAAAATATTATTTTCATAATATTTTAATATTATTTAACATCATTTAAAAATTATTTAATTATAAAATACCTTAGTTTTAATTACAGAAAAATCCCAGAAAATTCGAGAAAATTATGAAAAATCCATTTTAAAAAATTCTTGAAAAATCAGGGGGTTTGCAATCTACCCCCTTAAGAGGATTGTGTCCTCGCAATCAAAGAATAATCGGTCAACAGAGATGACACAGCTGCAAACATTGTTCGAAGTACATTACTATCAAGAAGAATCAAGATTGAGGGTTTTAAGAAGAACATATAGAGAAAATCATTTCCCTAAGCATTAAAAGTTATGCAATCTCCCATATGAAGGAGATCTAGAAGACTACAGAAAAAAAAACATATTAGGTTATCACTAGGTTATCAATTATTAGCAAGTTCAAAATTACTAGGTCAAGGCTAAGGTCACGAACCAACAGGCACGAGCTAAAGCAATACTAGACGAGATAGCTACAAAAACTTACACGCATTAGTTACTCCAAGAGTCTGTGCGTCCTCCAAAGTCATCGCAAAAGCTTATCCGCGTCCTTACGGTGGATTCCTCTGCTGCTGTTGGTCCTGCTGAAAGAGTGTTGCTTGTGGTGCCAAGGGTAGCCTCGGCTGATTCCCTCTAGGGGCCGATGGTCGGACTTCTCCAACTCCCGTCTGTAGTACTCCCAATGCTGGATAGACTGGCCTTGGCGCTGGTAAAGCTTGTCTGTTTAACATTGGTGCTCCCTCTCGATGCTGAGGACAATCCTTGGCTAAGTGTTGGTTGGTTCTGCAAATCAAGCATAATCCTAACTTGCGTCTGCAGTCCCTCTCAATATGGCCTACCTTGCCACAGTATTGACATGTAGGTAGTATCTGCAGAGAGGCTCTGGGTGGCTGGTGCATGTGAGGTCTCTTTGCAGCTTCTTCTTGTGGTGCTCTGGCTAATGTGGAAGACCATTTTAGACTGGTCTCTCTCCTGGTAACGTATTCCAAGCGTCGAGCTGCAGCAAGAACGTCCGAGTAAGAGCTAGGTACGACTGATCCGATGAGTCTCTATAGCTCAAAGTTTAGTCCGTCGAAGAACTTCTCGGCCTTCTCTTCTTCTGTCGGGATCAAGGTTGGGGCGAAGCGACTTAGACGAATGAACTCAACGTTGTACTCCTCCACTGTCATACTGTCCTGAGTGAGGCGATTGAACTTGTCCCGAAGTTCTGATCGAGCGATAGTCGGAATGTATATCTCCTAAAAGAGTCTGGAAAACTCTTCCCAAGTGACTCGATCTGGTCCGAGCCGTGTCTCCTCAGATAGCCACCAGTGATGTGCATTGTTCGTCAAATGCATTCTAATGGCAGTTATCCAACGTTCTCTTGGAAGCTCAGCTGCTTTCAACTGGTATTGTGTGTTGGTAAGCCACTCATGAATTTTGGTTGGTCCCTCCTTACCAAAAAAGGTACGGGGCTTCAGCTGCCAAAAATTGGTGACAGATCCCGTCACTTGTTGCCTAGCTTCTGGGTTTGCCTGCTCTAATACGGTTACTAGGCTGGTCCTCAAGTACTCTGTCTCGTGACGCTGAGCATCTAGATGAATTTGCTGTTGGGCTTGCATCATTACGTAGATCATTTGGAATATCTGTTGCCCATCCATGACTTGTCCTGGTAGGAAAACAGGCATCGATGGAACGAACTGCGGAGGAGGTGGAATGTCGTCACGCCGGAACCTTAAATTATGCTGGGTCGCTTGATTGCTTTGAGCTAATTGTCCTCGGTCTTCTGGTGTCACTCCTTCATCATAGGTAACCACAGTATCGTATGGTGTACCTAAGGGATTCTCATCTCCGGGTCTTGGATCTATTATTCTGCATCAAAAATAAACTTATAAGAGGCGCACAGGAATCAAGACAGGATGCAAGAAAATTTAGTTCGAATACGATATAGATATCAGGAACGATTCAAGCAAGTTGATGAGATCCTAAAAACTTATCCTATTCTTACTGCAGGCTTGCTCGGTCCCTAAGTTGAAACCGAACAATTTAGTCGTTGACCTGCATGGGCCACCACAAAAACTATGTCACGCCCCAATCCTAAAATATCGAGGGACTAGAAAAATAGCAATGGCCAGCAGCATACACTGATGGACAACCCAATTTAATGGATCTATCAGGGCATACTTAAGCTGTAATACAATAATAAGGGTATACTAATCTCATCCACAGATTAAATACATCAATGTCAATAAAAGGAAATAAACATCAACAGTCACAAGTAAATAAAATCGGGGAACAACCCGATAAATAGTCTGTTATAATTGTTCATTAAACCAAAAATTAAAGAGTTTAATTGCATCAGGACTGAGCATAGAAGAAGCAGATATTTAGGAAAAATCCTCAGCGATCACCTCGTCCTCAGGTTCTGGTACTGCTCTGAGAAGTGCTCCTGTTCCGTACACCTCAGGATAGATATCCTCTGCTAACCCTGGGGACATAATCCAGATCCAGGTCCTTAGGGGATATAGCAAGGTACAAAATAACTCATGCCAAAATAAATACAGTGCAGCAATAAATGAAATAATATGGGGTAAACTACATAACTATCTATGTGAAATACAAGTTGAGAGCATCACTAGAACTCAGGCTGAGACCACTACAAGCTCTGTGTTTGGGAGCCTATAGCAGTGATACTATATAAGTTACTATGTAATTTACTATGTAGTAGAATATATATATATAAAATCAGCCTGTAGCCTGTGTGTCTCTCCCCACCCAATGTAATCACACGTCTCATGTCCATGATGCCTCATGTCCATGTAACGTAAGATCAAAACTAATGCAGCAAGTCATATACTAACTATGAATAAAATGTCTATGTCATAAATCCTGCAACCTACACAGAATCACCTTGAATATTTCAGGAAGATTATATCTCATGAATAGTATCAGGTGTCCTGGGTATAACGTACTTGATAATCCGACGTGTGCACAACAAATTACAGCGAGATCCAGAACAGGCGAATATGGGACGTTGTCGGCGGATACGTGTTGATTTCGGTGTGCACGCACATCCAAATCAACTTCTGCAAAATCTTGTACGTCCGTATCAACGGCGTACACCTTTCAGTGAAGACCGCACATGACCAAGTCGTCCCGTTTGGCGGGGCGCACTCAGTTCCGGGGTAAAATAGGATATTATTTTCCAGTTTTTGGATCGCAGTTCGCGATCGCCACAGGATGCGACACACCGAGCGGGTTGTACAGGCATCGAGAGGGTCACGCAGGGTTCGCGTCACGACAGATAAAACGGAAAATGGAGCAATGAGGAGAGAGAAAAGAGTACCTGAACAGGGCTCCACGGAAACCAAAATTCCCGTATCCGCGAGTCGTCTCGACACGACACGACATAGTGTCTGTGCAGTGATCTAGGGTTAGGGTTAGGGTTCGATACTGGGATGCCAGGGCTGGCTGGAGGAGGGCGGAGCCAGGGTGGTGCTGGGGCTGCGGCTGGAGGCTTGGCTGCTGCTGGTGCTGCTGCTGTCGAGTCGGCCGGGCTCAGGCGAAGGCGGCTGGGTCGAGGTCGAGGCGGCCGGGGCTTCTTACGGTGCTGTGGGGACTGGGTCGAGGAGAGAGGCAGAGGAGATGGAGGAGGAGGCCAGGGTAGGAGAAGGGGCTGGGCGGCTCGGGGGGACGACGGGGAGGCAGTGGTTCCGGCGGAGGGGGTTGGCCGGGGAAGACAGGGAAAGAGAGAGGCGGAGGCGGGTTTATATAGGGACTGAGGGAGGCGGAGTGGCAAGCATTGCGGGGAGAGGAGAGGAGGCACTGGTGGAGTAACCGCCACGGGAAGGCGGCCGGATTCATAACGGCCGGTGAAGCTGAAGTGGCAGGGTCGGGGGAAGAGGGTGCACTGTAGCAACCGGGTCGGGTAGGGTAGGCGGGTCGGGTCTGAGTTTTGGGCCCTGATCCGACCCAATAAGGTTGGACCCGGTTCAGCTAGACCGGGTCCGGTCCGGTTCGGTCTGGTTGGTTTGGTTTATTTGAAATAAATCGGGTTTTATTCAGGGTTTAATTTGGTTTATTTAAAACTTCGTTTTTAGGTCTTTAAAAATATTTTTGGGGTCCAATAAATTCACGAAAAATTACCCTATGTCTAACTTTTCATTTTACAGCAGAAAATATTATTTTCATAATATTTTAATATTATTTAACATCATTTAAAAATTATTTAATTATAAAATACCTTAGTTTTAATTACAAAAAAATCCTAAAAAATTTCAGAAAATTGTAAAAAATCCATTTAAAAAAATTCCTAAAAAATCAGGGGGTTTACACCCGACCACCACCATCCTCTCTGCTCCTTCGACCATAACAGCCTCGACGAACTCAACTCTACCTCCTCCGCCTGACCTCAACCCAGCTCTGCCCTAACCTCCTCCTCGACCACGGCCTCCTCCTCCTTGGCCGGACCTCCCCTTGGCCGGAGCAGCATCACCACCCCATCATCATCTCATCATCATCATCACTCCATCATCACCATCCATATCACCCTATCATCCCAGTCACCATCCATATCACCCCCATCTTCCCAGTCACCATCTATATCATCACCATCAACCCAGGCACCATCTACATCATCCTCATCACCTAATCACAATAGTCATTCTCACCCTTAACCATCACCCTTAACAACCTTATTATCATCACCTCATCATCTCATCATCACCCTCATCGTCGTCATCGTCGCCCCAGTATACGTACCCCGAGGTTCGAACCTGTCCCTCTTCTCCTCTTTATTTGTGCTTCTGTATATACTATTAGGACATAAGTATTGCTTTACGATAGATAGTTGACTCCAGACCCGTGTCGGTAAACCCAACTTGTATACGTATACGTACGCGTATGCATATATTGTTCAATTTTGGTATAAATATATATGTATTGTATAATTAATTATATGCTAATTAATAGTTATGACTATATATGTATTGTACGACCCTAGGATACTGTGGATTATCCCGTAATTACCTTGACCAAGTGACCCAGAGACTTGTCAGTTGACTGCCTTGTGTACACTAACGTACTGGCGAGACCATGTTAGTTGATTGTCTGATTATGCACAATATTTGAAGACGTGACACCCGCATAATTAGACGCTCATTTGACCCGTATCGCCCCTAGTGTACCCTCTGAGTCCAGTGTAGATATGGTTGTGTATGTTCTAGTGTAATGACTAATGTTGTATTGTATTATATTATATGTATATAGGACTATTGGATTGATAAGCGCGACTTCGGGAGCAGGATATTGGTACTATGCAGCTTTCTTGCCAGGCAAGTATATCTTGCCATTGTACTGTTATTCATATTCTATATGTTGAATGCATCTTTATTTCTATCATTTAGTTCATATATTTTAAACTGCTATATAAACTGCGAGTCCAAGAAAACTTGGGTGCAACGACGGTGTCGTCATGATCTGTTTTTATTATGTATATGCATTGATCTTGTTTATGAGACCGCCCCATTATCATGAAGCTTCATTAGGTTTATTGGTCATGACACATTTCTTACACGAGTGTGAGTCTCATATAGATCACGGACTTGCGTGCAGGGTTTGGCCTCCTGTACGTATGGGACATGCGTTAGGGATAACTGCTGTTAGAAACTTTGCTTGCTAGTAGACTTGACAATTATTAGAGGTATTATCGGGTCATGGGTAGGACATGCTTAGAGCATGGGGTGGGAAGAACAACAAGTAAGGCGTGTGGGCTCCTTTGTACTTTTCTTTTTGTAACTCGGATGCTCTACCAGATATACGAGCGGTGATGACCACTATATATTATATATTATCAGGCGGCCTCTGCCGTTCAAAAGACGGCATACTTTTTAGGCCCCTGAATCTCCAAAAGAATCATGCTAATCCTATTTTAGCCAGATAGCCCACACGTTGGAAAAATTATTCTTAAACTGTATTCACTTAGACGGTTAGGCGACCCATTGGATATTTATTTTACAGTACTAATTTTTATGCTTCTATGTATCTTGTTATGTCCCTCTGAGGACCTGGTCCATTTCCAAGTGTAGATGTTCATGAGTATTTGTAGAAGCGCAGATCCGGACTGGTTACTTATATGTTCGAGGAGGCTTTCTCTTCGAGTCTTAGTGATTGTTAGTTGTTATACTTATGTTGTGTTGTTTTTATATTTTAATTCGGCAATAGATTTGTTTCTATCTTACTATCATCTTTAGATACTTCATATTGAGATCTAGTTATGTAGATATTGGTTATTTATCTATTTATGATTTCTGTGGATAAGATTTAGATATGCCCTGTGACTTGTGATAGTTTTACCACTTGTGAATTGTTATTCATATTACAGCGTACGCATATGGTTTGGTTTCCATATATTGGAGTTGCCATATCCATGCGTTTGGCATGCTTACGTATCCTAGTCGTACGTATTTTGGGACTGGGGCGTGACATGTACTTAGCCTGAAACTGAGTTCTAAAATTGTTCCAAGTAATAGGATGCCTCAAGCCAACTTATACTAACTCACACCAGTCACGGGCAAGGACTTGAAGCTGCAATCGAACCTGATCAACTTTTTTATCCGTCGGAACCTTTGCCACTGCCAGAATAACCTCAATATCTTGAAACCATGTGTCTGCTGTGATGGCATCCTTCATACCATTGAAGTACCACGGGTTAAGTTGGCAAAATATAACTGACGCCCCCAAATCAGTCGTCCCATATTTTTTCAAAGCAGTCTGTAAACCCTGACTCAACAAGACATTCTACTTTTGTTGTTGAAAATGTAGATATTTTTGTACTGCCATCAAATGCTGCTGCGTAGCCATCATTCTCTAGAGAATCTTCAATAATGTCGATATTTCAAGTACTGCTGGAACTGCTGACACTACTGGGGGTATGGGTTATCATGACCCGATTTCGTAGAATCGTTGGGGCGTCCCCCAAACCGTGACCGCCGTATGGGCCTGGGGTTGCGCCCGCACAAGGCTTTAATGTTTTGCATAACGAGCACATATTCAGAGTACGCAGATAAATTGAAACACAGATTTGAAACATGGAAAAGTTCTTTTTATTGATAATAAACATCTATTATAAACTCCTGAACGAGTCAGCTAGATTGTCGCACGGGCTTACAAAAGTGTTGACTCAAAATGAGATAGCGATCCTGTATATTATATCCCTTTACTAAACTTTAAAATATATAGACCTCTGGGCTGGAGGACAGCTTTGCTACGGAGCTGCATTTGTGTATGAAGAGTTGCAAGCTCCTGCTTCAAAATGCTTCAAGGACGTCGCGATCAGGATGCGCCAACAGCTGGACTGGATCGGGAAGACGACTTTGGCTCCTTGCTCGGTTCGCCTTAGTGTGGAAAACCTGTTTCAACGAGGGTCAGCATGTCGAAACATACTGGTAAAGGTGAGCTAACCGAACTATACCAATAAACACGTTATTTTAATGAAGCATGTCTATTTTTGTGTGCTTCTATCTTGCCTTAGTTCTTTTACAAGCAACAGTATATATGAATGATACTGAAATGAACTTGCCACCGTTCGATAGATTTTACCTGCCCGTCTAAACCACCTGCACAATACTTACCATGCCTTTCCTACCACGAAGACACAAGTTAGTTTGTAATAGGTTTAAATATACACGATGATCACTGACATGGTTGCCATAATGGACGTAGCCGAGGACAAGGATAGCATGCTATGAGAGAACCCGATTGTGCTGCAAGCTATCATGTTCCGAACACGACGACTACACACGAGTTCCGCCCGGATGGAATCGGTGCCAGTGCCCCAGCGACCGTCCGCAGAACCAATACCTTGTGCACAAGTTGTCTATGATCGAACAAGATTAACAAGTTAACAATTCATGCATTTGAGGCAATACGAGTACAAGAATACGAGTACACGACAAGTAGTATGGCATGATTCATTTTACACAGCCTCCCTGAACAATTATGCGTATACAAGACATGATCCATACTTAGCACGATTTATAGAACACTTGCAATGAGCTAGCATACGATAAGATAACAGTTCACAAGTTTGATTGACAAGCAATATAATCCAAGCATACTCTCTTTTATCTTGGTATCTTTTATTATTACTTGGTATCGTCTGATCGGGGCAACATAAATGCAAGCATTTTAGGTGTGAAGACTGGAAGCAGGGCTAGCTAATCGGGTTGGTAGCCACTCACTTAGATGGTCGGAAGGGAGAAGGAAAGAGGTGCTTCAAGACTCCGCTCGTAAGCCGCCTACTGCTCGTTCACCTGCATCATGAACAGCTCGATCAATATTTCTTCCTCTCTTTCCAATCTTGGAATTGAAGTACAATTCAATGAACAAAAATAATAAAACGCATCGAAACTGTTCAAGGAAAACAAGCAAATCCCAAAACCAACTTAAAATACGAAAACAACAAGCGATATCGAAATCCGAGGCAATAAAAGATAGCAGCAGAGAGGTCCCTCCTGACTCTGCCGCTAAGTCGATCCCAGGGGCACGGTCTACTGAATATGGGAATCGATTCCGAAGAAACAAATCCATAAAGAGGACGAGTTCTTGTTTCAATCTATCCCGATCGAACGATACCGTTTGTGTTTCTTAGCCGCGCTCTCCGCACCGGGGGAACGGGGCGCTACATCCTACCCAAATAATTGGAAGTTTCGTCCACGAAACTTAGGAATAGAACCTACCGTTAGGGAGCATTTCGTTGGGGACGACGATCAGGAAGGTTCGGACAAGAATTAATGGCATGGCCTGATCGTCCACAAGCGAGGCATAACCGAAGTTTCAAGCGGTAGTCTTTCTTGTCATATCCAAGCTTTTTGCAGAATCGACATGTATTGCTCCAATCCCTTATTTGTGGATCACCGTCGTTCCGTCGCTTTGTAGCGTTGTTTCCTCTCTTGTTGCTTTGGCGTTTGTGACTATAGGTATGCACAGCGCCGGCAGGAACGTGAGGATAGTGTGGTTCAAGTGATAAAGCGTGATTCATGACTTCACGCATTGTACGATACTGATGAATGACTACGTGCACATGGATGGCAGGGCGTAGTCCACCTTCAAACTTTCTAGCTCGACTCGCTACATCAGGTAAATAGGCCCTAGCGAATTTGGAGAGTCGGTTGAATTCGGCGGAGTACTGTTTGACTGTCATGCTGCCTTACCTCAGTTGTACGAACTCGTTCTCCATTTGACGTTGTACTGGAGGGGGTACAAACTCCTCTTCGAATGCAGCACGAAAAGTCGTCCACGAGATTGCCTCCTCTCCGTGATCAAATTGGAGAGATCGTCGATGCACGTCCCACCAATCGTGCGCGTTGAGGCGGAGCTGTAGTTGCGCGCAGACGACGCGCTTTTCTTCGGGGACCTCTAGCAGAGCGAAGTGATCTTCAAGTTTGGCCAACCAATCTAGAGCTATGTCTGGGTCCTCAGTTCCGTTGAATGGGGTATTGCAGACTTTCTTGAAGTGGCCAAAGTCGAAGGCAGTCACGTCCCTCGTCCCTGGAATTTGCGGCATCTCTACTTCAAGCACGGGTTGTTCCACCGGAGTCGCTGGCGTTGTCGCAGAATGGTTGGAAGCCAAAGTCTGAACGATCTATTATAGGGCATCTACCTGTTTCTATTGGACTGAGAATCGAGCTTCTATATTGTCTGAAAACTTGAGCTGACTCTCCTCCGCCCGCTTCTCGGCCTGTTCATAGCGAGCCTTGTCCCATTGTTGGTTTGCCTCCAACATCCGCATCATTTGTTGGACGGGATCGATGCTTGGCGCGGCTCACTGGCTCTCTGAACTTCCCAAAGTACCCGAACTACTTCCTTGGCCTTGCGTTTCGTCCGGTGTTAGCGCTGTAGATTGCGCTGGTACCATTCCTTCAAAAGAAGGTAAATTACATTAGGATCATAATGTATTATGGACTTATTGCATGAATGTATCTCATTTTGGCCTAGCGAGTTCAAGAGTTCGCACAGTAATTTGATCGTTAAAGGAACTTTTTAGTGCGAGAGTCTAAGGAACTTGAATCTGTGCTCTGATACCACTATGTCATGACCCAATTCCGTAGAATCGTTGGGGCATCCCCCGAACCATGACCGCCGTGCGGGCCTGGGTTTGCGCCCGTACAAGGCTTTAATGTTTTGCATAACGAGCACATATTCAGAGTACACAGATAAATTGAAACACAGATTTGAAATATAGAAAAGTCCTCTTTATTGATAATGAACATCTATTACAAACTCCTGAACGAGTCAGCTAGATTGCCGCACGGGCTTACAAAAGTGTTGACTCAAAATGAGATAGCAGTCCCGTACATTACATCCCTTTAATAAACTTCAAAATGTATAGACCTCCGGGCTGGAGGATAGCTTTGCCATGGAGCTGCATTTGTGTATGAAGAGTTGCAAGCTCCTGCTTCAAAATGCTTCAAGGACGGCGCAATCAGGATGCGCCAACAGCTGAACTGGATCGGGAAGACGACTTCGGCTCCTCGCTCCGTTCACCTTAGTGTGGAGAACTTGTTTCAACGAGGGTCAGCATGTCGAAACATACTGGTGAAGGCGAGCTAACCGAACTATACCAATCAACACGTTATTTTAATGAAGCATGCATATTTTTGTGTTCTTCTATCTTGCCTTAGTTCATTTACAAGCAACAGTATATATGTATGATACTGAAATAAACTTGCCACCGTTCGGTGGATTTTACCTGCCCGTCTGAACCACCTGCAAAATACTTACCATACCTACCCTGCCAAGAAGACACAAGTTAGTTTGCAATATGTTTAAATATACACGATGATCACTGGCATGGTTGCCATAAAGACGTAGCCGAGGACAAGGATAGCATGCTACGAGAGTACAAGATTGCGCTATAAGCTATCCTGTCCCGAACACGATGACTACACACGAGTTCCGCCCGGATGGGATCTGTGCCAGTGCCCCAGCGACCGTCCGCAGAACCAATACCTTGTGCACAAGTTGTCCATAATCGAACACGATTAACAAGTTAACAATTCATGCATTTGAGGCAACACGAGTACAAAAACATGAGTACACGACAAGTAGTATTGCATGATTCATTTAGTATAGCCTCCCTGAACAATTATGCGTATACAAGATATGATCCATACTTAGCTCAGTTTATAGAACACTTTCAATGAGCTAGCATACGATAAGATAACAGTTCACAAATTTGATTGACAAGCAATATAATCCAAGCCTACTCTCTTTTATCTTGGTATCTTTTATTATTACTTGGTATCGTCTGATAGGGGCAACAGAAATGCAAGAGTTTTAGGTGTGAAGACTGGAAGCAGGGCTAGCTAATCGGGTTGGTAGCCACTCACTTTGATGGTCGGAAGGGAGAAGGAAAGAGGCGCTTCAAGACTCCGCTCGCAAGCCGTCTGCTGCTCGTTCACCAGCATCACAAACAGCTCGATCAATATTCCTTCCTCTCTTTCCAATCTCGGAATTGAAGTGCAATTCAATGAACGAAAATAATGAAACTCATAGAAACCGTTCAAGGAAAACAAGCAAATCCCAAAACCAACTCAAAGTACGAAAGCAACAAGCAACATCGAAATTCGAGGCAATAAAAGATAGCAGCGGAGAGTTCCCTCCTGACTCTGCCGCTAAGTCGATCACTGGGGCACGGTCCAATGAATATGGGAATCGATTCCGAAGAAACAAATCCATAACGAGGACGAGTTCTTGTTTCAATCTATCCCGATCAAACGATACCGTTTGTGTTTCTTAGCCGTGCTCCTCGCACCGGGGGAATGGGGCGCTACATGGGTATCGCATGGGTTGGTTGCTTAATATGTCCAACTTCTTGTTCCATTGTGCCAGCTTGCTCAACTATTATCTCTTTCCGAATCTGACTCTGGGCCGGTGCTACATTCCGTTGTTTCCCAGGGGAACCTGTCTTGCCTGGTCTGTTGCTCCAACAACTAAAGAAGCCGTAAAGAAAGGATAAGAAATATTAAGAACAGGACAGGAAGGATCAAGTAGGCAAGTGGTTTTAATAGTTTAAGCATCGGTATTGAGGAAGATGCAGCAAGATAATAAAGGGAACATATTGGATTGAGACTCCTATGACCATAACACCCAAAATTCTAAAAATATAGACCTACATGGGCCACCACTAACACCTTATCACACTATAGTACCAGAATACAGAGACGGAGATTGCAAGCTACCTAGTACAAGGTATAGAATGTTTTACAGCGATCACGGCTGTAGCTAGACAAGGGGTGCATACTACAAGCAAGTCATTTAGGGTCACACAGAACATCTATTATCTCAATCAGTCAAATGAGGACATTAAGCATGGAATATGTGTGATAAAGCAGTAAGGCATCCTAAAGGCGCTATCAAAATATTCTAGAAACCAGATGTACAAATGAGAAGCTGACAAAGTAGCAAAAGTACATGACCATGATCAGCTGCTTTCTTATTTATTCCAATAACGTAAGAAAACTAAATGTCCAGATTTATGACTAGCAAATGCCAATGGCTAAACGCCCAAAAGAGTAAAATACACAATAACGAGCATGAAAGAAGAAAGCCACTTGTGTCCTTTAATGACCATCCGTCTGGTGTATGCCATTTTTCAATGAAAAGTATGCTAAATCCTCGGGTGCTGGCTCTAAACCTGGCCAGGCAAAACCAGTGGGGTTAGACCCCAAATAGCAAGTACCAAAAAAGAAGCACAAATGAAGAAACAAAATCCAGTAAGAATAAACATATATATATATATATATATATATATATATAGTTCTGTCTAGTAGTTTCGGTTCATAGCCTATCATGATATAGCAATCTAACCTTATAACCAAATAATGACAAGGGTTGGACCGTCGCACCATGATAGTCGATGTCCCTAAATATTTAACAAAAGATACAATACACAATCAAGCTCAATTACATAATCGGCCAATCACTTGTACGGATTGCTAGTTTGAGTTTGTGTTATCCCAGAGATATTATTCATATAATAGAATTTCTCAGATCGAGCCATGTTCTAGCTGTCACTACCACATTACTAGATAGGGATAATTTGGTTATTTTATATTATTTATATCTAATGTTATATTTTATATATTGTGTTTATTAGTTAGCAGACTAGCTTATTTATTCGGACTTGACATTAGTGGACCTAATCGGACTAGTCATGACACATTGAGCCCAATATTGGACTAGGCATATTAGACTCATCCTTTTTATTAAATAGGATATTAGAATTAGTCTTCATGAGAATTAGAAGCTTCCTAATATAGATATCCTAATTTAAAAAATCATAATTAATTATTGGGGACAATAGTGGGATTGCATATTACTTGGGAGAGGGGAGAAAGGGGATGGCCACATAAGTAGGATAATTCCCTCTCTCTTCATTTATTCATTCCAATCTAGATCCCCAATTGTGTCCTTCTCCAAATTGACTTATTCCTCCACCAAATTTCTTCCAATTACTTTCCTACTTCACCATTAAAAGATCTAGAAGCAAGGTGGAGGCAAGGATCATCAAGGAGGAAGAGATTGCACAAGTTGATCCCTCTTTGTGTCTATTTGGAGAGTTGTATTGGAAATCCAACTCCCAATATGTACAATTCAGAATTTCCTTCTTAATTAGCTTTTAATTATGCAATTTAATCATTAGGAGCCTATTTATGGACTAGAGCTACCTATAGGCAGAAGAATTGATCTCAAGGGACCCCTATTGTGAATGTTATGTTGTGTTTTGTGCCAATTTGTTGGAAATCGGAGATTGGTGCATCATGTGTTAGTCAATTGACCAATTGGACCAAATTAACACTAGATTGGTTGTGTGAAACTACTATCATATCCACAATTGGATACGAGTATGCCATATGATGATATTTCGTAATACATATTGATTTTAGGGATTTTTTCTTCGACACGGGAGCTATACCTGTCATATTTTGTTACAAGTACGAGAATGGGTAGCTAGCACTTTGATTTATCTCTAATTATGATATTAGACTTGTTCATAATATTTGTGGTGAGTTGGGTGAGGTTTGGATTGAGTATCAAGGATGTATCACAACGGTATCATAGATCTAGTGTTATATTGAGGTGATGCACCACTTGTGTTTGATTTTATGAGAAGTAAATATATCCTTATGTATCATATGTTGTTCATAATACATTAGTACATTATATATGGATATATATTGATTAATCTTATTTCATAGAGCTTTTAGGATGATATATTTGTATATGGGTATCTTGTGTTCGCGTCTATTTGTATATATATTATGTGGGTAGAGTTATATATAGTGGGTATCATGTGTTTAGTCCAACTAATATTTATGCACTGTGATCTGATGTTAGTTAGTGTGTAGGTGTGTGATGATGTAAGCAAGCAACTGTACAGGTGGGAGATAACCGAGCATGGAACTGATACCATGTATCAGGAATGATACATGGGTGTGGATGTAAGGATTAGTGTTCATATGAGTTAGATAGTTGGGGTGTGCTCTGGAAGTAGTAGTAGAGGATAACTATGAGGAGTTGTAGCTACTATGCTGAACACAGAGCTAAGGGGGTAGTCTTTTTTGTGTGGGTTTATATGAGTGATACAAATACTTAACAGTAATATCAAACTCTGGCTCTCCGGTTGGTCAAAATAAAACTCTGCCTCCACGACAATCTATATGTCACCCTCACTTTTTTAAATAAGGGTAGTTTGGTAATTTGGCCTAGTTATTTAATTTTAGGAATATTATATTATTATTTGGTGCGTAATAAATAATTATTTGATGGTTGTAGTAGTTACTTATTTATTAGAGTGTTATGTATTTAATTAGAAACTTTTAGTATTTATTTCTAATAGTGGGCCATCATATTATTTAGACTTGACAATTGTAAACCCAATTAGACTTGTCATGACAACGAGTAAGCCCAACATGAACCCAAGCCCATTAGTCCTTCTCACTTATTAATTAGGGAGAATTATGCTAATTAGAATTTATTTGGAGACTTTCCAATATTTCCCAACCATAAGCATATTTATATTTGGATGGAGAGGGGCGTCTTGGATATTAGACTTTACTAGGAGAAAGGGAGAGGGGGCCGGCCACCATAAGAGAGGACTCTCTTCTTTCTCTCCTTTTTTATATGCATTCATTTTCTCAAATTCTAGATCCCCAATTTTCCATCATTACCTCCATTGAATTTCTACTAAATTCATCTCTATTTCTCTCTTATTTCATCCCTCAAGAAGCATTTGGAGCTTAGAGAAGCAAAGGGCACAAAGAGGAGGAACTTTGGTGGAGAAATTATGTCCGGATCGTGTCCATTATATTTTTTATTGGGAATCCATCTCCCAATTGGTAAATTCTAAATTCCTTCTCACTATAACTTCTAAAATATGCATTTAACCACTAGGAATCACCCCATGGCATAGGACTACCATTAGGAGAAAGGTCTAGTCTATTTGGTTATGAATTATGTGTTCTACGTAGGTTTTTATGTTAATTTTTAGGGAATTACGAAGTGGGCACACCAAGTGTGTGTCATAACACCAAATTAGTCGTCTTAGACATAGATCGGGGTTGGTGTGCTTGATACGTGTCCATAATTGGATACGTGTAGGCCCTATCATGGAATTTTGTGATACCGTATGATACAGAGTCCTATTTTGGGTATTTTACACATTTACTTCTAAATTCTCATTGTAAAAAGTTTTATTAATTGTATTATAATGTATTTATGTATAGGAATGGTTTAATGTAGAGAATTGGTGAAATTGGGCATCTGATTATAGTGTGTATCATGATTTTCCTATAGTTCACACCTAGTGTTTGATTTAATGTCTCTTGTACAGGTATTATATATATATATATATATATATAAAAACGAGTATACAAATATCTATATGTATATTTATTTATGTGTATTATTTGTATGGCGGGGGGTAAGTTGATAATGTGTTGTGTTGACAGTTGTGTGAGCATGTCTGTGAGTTGCAAACTTGTGCACTCGAGATAGGGCATTGATAGTGCAGGGAAGTGGGAGAGTGGTATCAGTTGATACCACTCAAGTTCAGCAGCAGTCGCATCAGTAAGGTATATATGAAGGATAGTCGGGTATTGGTTTTAGTCATGATTCACTGTGAAGGATAGTCGGGTATTGGATTAACTTTGGGTTTCAGTCATGTTCACTGTGAGGGACAGTTGGGCATTGGATTAGCAGTGGTATCAGTCATGTTTACTTTGAGGTATCATAGTCAGGTATCAGATTAGCCTTGGGTTTTAGTCATGCTCACTATGAGGGAAAGTCGGGTATTTGGTTTAGCTTTGGTTTCAGTCATATTTCACTGTGAGGTATCACAGTTGGGTATTTGGTTTCCATGAGTTGTTGTAGTACCAACAATAGTAGGTGCTTAGACTTTCCATGAGTTGTATTTGACTAGTAGACTTTTATGGCATGTATTTTATTTCTGAGACTTATAATGATTTTAGACTTGTTTGGCTCTTGTATTATTTCTGCTCTTATTCCATTATCGTGCCATTCTTTCTCTAGTTTGATTTTGTGATTGAGTATTGATTAAATTTAATATATTATTATATTATTCCTCTGTTGGGAGTTGAGATGGCATGACATGTACCTTATATCTTGTGTGAGATGTTAGATTATGTTGTTGACCTAGAATAGCGTTCTACATCGTTCTTACGACATAGGCTGGGCGTGGTTCATCACTCGTTCCCTTATTCCAGGTGCAGGTCTTGAGACATTTTTAGTGGTGGCCCAAGCAGGTCTAGAGTCGCAAGTAGAGCAATTTTGTAGTAGTACGATGACTTAGTTGTACTATTACGAGCCTACTTTAGGAATATGATCGAAGATGCGGGTATACTCAACCACAGCTAGGAACACTTTCAATTTGATTCAATTGCTGTTCTTTTCATTCGTAAATCCTTATCTATTGAATGGTAGCTTTACTTTGAATAAATCTGTCATTCTTTGATGATATCGTATCTTAATTAATATTGATTTCTTGGATTCAATCTATCTTCAAGATACCGCTAAAGACGTATTTCCAGTGCTCGAGCATAATGTTAGCAAGGTCGGTCACTTCGTCGCCCCTAAGGGCAGCACCAGAAGACACCGTGCTAGCAGCTCTAATTCTTAGGGTCATTTCACCAGTTCAGATAGGAGTATCTACAGCAGGATTTGGGGGTGCTCCACCCCCAGTCCAGAGGGGCGTACTATAGTTTCCGAAAGGATAGTGCCTTCAGCATTGGAGGAGCTACCACCTCTACCCCCAATCGTCGATCCAACACAGATTTTTGCCCTCTTTCAGCAGATGATGGAGGCGCAGAAGGTTCAGATGGAGGCCCAGCTGCGACAGTTAAAGGTGATTAGACAGGATATTGAGAATGCCTATCAGTTAGCTCTAGCAGGTGTTGAGATAGTTACAGTGGTCCAGCCACAGGCAGTCCCACCTCCACAGATCCCACAACAACCGAGACTAGGCACTATAGTAGACTTCAAGAGGATTGGGTCTAAGGAGTTTAGAGGTACTGAGGGGATTATCTACGTAGACGGTTGGATAGAGGATATCGAAAGGAACCTGTTGCTAGCACAGATTCCTGAGGCTTTGCAGATAGAGGCGACAAGTAGTATGATGCTTGATATTGCCTTGACCTGGTTCAGGACCAATCCGAGGCTCAGAGTGTCGGGACTTTCCTGGGAGGCCTTTAAGAAAATCTTCAAGAAAGTTTTTTCCCGATGTGGCTCTGACATCACTGGAGAGTCAGTTCGAGTACTTCATCTAGGGGAACATGATGGTGGACCAGTATGCTGCCGAGTATTACAGATTAGGGAGGTTTGATAATTGAAGAACCCCAGGGCAAAGGCTATAAAATTTAGGAAGGGCATGAATAGTGAGATCAAGTCTCACACCAATGGAGAGTGCACTGCTACTTATGAGGAGATTCTGAGGCAGGCACAGCGGGCGGAGGATGATTTGGAGCTTGGCTTCAAGGGGCCGAGAGATACATGAGGAGTCAGTACTAATACAGCGCCAACAAAGCGGCCTAATTTCCAGTAGCAGCAGAGGCCTTTCCATCAGCAACAGCCATGACAACAGTATCAGGCACCATTTAGGCCACCAGTGCAGCATCATATCAGGCCCCGAGATCCATACGACAGGCCCCATAGTGTACTCACTGTGGAAATGTTGGACATGCATGGGAGGTCTAAAGGAAAAGGCTTGGAGTATGCCTCTATTGCGGGCAGACAGGACATCAGTTACGAGATTGCATTATAGCTCCCCTTCGAGCTGGCCAGGGTGTAGCACCTATTCAAAGGATTCCACCAAGGCACCCGACGGACAGCAGTGAGAACCTCCTCTACCACCACAACAGCGGCAGTTCGCTCAGCACCAAAAGCAGTAGAGAGGTGCTCAGTGACAGGGACAAGCTTTTGCCCTGACCGTCGAGAAGGGGGATCCAGTTGGTGATGTTATCTCAGGTTCAGTCTATCTTGATTCTTTTCTAGTACATGCTTTATTTGATTATGGTGCTTTACATAGTATTGTTTCTATATCTTTTTCTTTGAAACATTATTTGGATTCTGAATCGTTGGCAAGGACTTGCAAGATTATGACCGGGGGTGTCATAATTCTGGTAAGTAATGTTGGTAAAGATCGGAGGATTTCTTTGGGAGGCCGAGAGTTGAGTATTTGTCTACTCGTAATGCTTCTTTCGAGTTACGATATAGTACTCGGGATGGATTGGCGCAGAGTCAATATCACAACACATCTATAGAGTGAACAATAACGAACTAGTAGAATTAAAGAAGCAAGTGGATGAATATCCATTCCAGTTTATCACCATGGGGTACTCCGGTATTATTTGTACCAAAGAAGGATGGGTCGATACGCATGTGTATCGACTACAGGGCACTCAACAACCTCACTATCAATAATAAATACCCGTTACCACAGATTAATGATTTGTTTAACTACTTGAGTGGTACAAAAGTATTATCCAAGATAGATTTGAGGTCGGAGTGTGAAAGTGAAGAAGGAGGATATACCGAAGACAGCTTTCAGGACTCGGTATGGGCAGTTTGAGTTCTTGGTGATGCCGTTTGGGTTGACTAAAGCCCCAATGGTATTCATGAAATTAATGAATATGGTGTTTTATCAGTACCTGGATTAATTTGTAGTAGTTTTCATTGATGATATATTAATTTATTCAAAGACCCCAAAGGAGCATGAGGAATACCTGAGAATAGTTCTGGAGACCCTTAGGAAGGAGAGGCTTTATGGCAAGCTTTCAAAGTGTGAGTTCTTACTTGATAAGGTTGAATTCTTCGGACATGTGATTACATAAGATGGGATATCAGTGGACCCAAAGAAGATATCCACAGTTGAGTCGTGGTCTACCCCGAGCTCAGTGGCAGAGATCAGGAGTTTTCTTGGATTGACAGGCTACTATCAGAGATTTGTTCAAATTTTTCCAGGATCGCAGAGCCGATGACTAGGTTGACTCGAAAGGACGTGGAGTTAGTTTGGACAAAGGAGTGTTAGGCCACACTCGAGGAGCTGAAGAAGTGGTTAACTACAGCTCCAGTATTTACGTTGCCATCAGGGACATGAGGTTTTACCATCTATAGTGATGCCTTATTTAAGGGTCTGGGATGTGTGTTACAACAGAATAGGAAGGTGATTGCCTATGCTTACAGGCAATTACCTTCGCACGAGAAAAATTACCCTACCCATTACTTAGAGTTGGCAGCAATTATTTTTGCTCTTAAACTGTGGAAGCATTACTTGTATGGGGAGCGAGTAGAGATCTTCACAGACCATAAAAGCTTGAAATATGTTTTTACACAGAAGGAGCTTAACATGAGCAGCGACAATGGTTGGATTTAATGAAGAACTTCGATATTTCCTTGCAGCATCATCCAGGAAAGGCCAACGTAGTTGTGCATGCTCTGAGTAGGTATCCCGTGGATACGTACATGGCGAGGGACATACACTTATTGGTATATCTTGATAGCTTGGGTATCGAGGTGTTAGTCCCTGGAGTTATGGTTCAGATATGGGGACTTCAGGTTTAGTCTGAGTTGATGGACCAGATTAAAGTGGCACAGTTCGAGGATGTGATTGGCATAGGAGTTCAGCATTGTAGGGGATAGCTAATTGCAGTACGGTACTAGGTTATGTGTGCCGAATGGAGCGTTATGCTAAGAAGTTCTTCAGGAAGCACATCGATCTTAGTACTCTATGCATCCTGGTGCCAACAAGATGTATAGAGACATGAGACAGTATGTTTAATGGTTTGTTATGAAGCTGGAGGTAGCTAGTTTCGTATTCAGATGCTTGGTATGCCAGCAGGTAAAGACGGAGAGGCAGAGGCCAAGTGGATTGGTTCAACCTTTACCTATCCCATAATGGAAGTGGAAATATGTGATGATGGACTTTGTATCGGGACTTCCGCATTCTCCCGGAAGTAAAGATGCAATTTGAGTCATCGTTGACAAGTTGACCAAATTAGCACACTTCTTGCTATTCTAGATGGGTACGTCTACAGAGAAGCTAGCGGAGATGTATGTGCGGTAGATAGTTAGATTACATGGAGTTCTTGTGAAAATAGTCTCGAATTGGGGTAGTCAGTTCACTTCCCATTTTTAGGGGAGTTTGTAGGCTAGCTTGGGCACCGAGCTCAAGTTTAGCACCGCATATCACCCTCAAACGGACGGACAGTCGAAGAGGACTATTCAGACTCTCGAGGACATGCTACGGACTTGTGTATTAGATTTTGGAGGCTCTTGGAAGGATCACCTTCACCTGGTAGAGTTCGCTAATAACAATATCTACCAGGCCAGTATCGAGATGTCACCTTTTGAGGCGCTGTATGGATGGAGATGCCGCACTCCATTATCATGGGATGATATTGGTGAGAGAGCCTTAATGGGACCAGAGATGGTCGTAGATACAACTGAGAAGGTGAAGGTCAACAGAGACAGACTTCGAGTAGCGCAGGACAGACAGCGGCATTGGGCCTATAGCCACTGGAGACCTTTGGAGTTTCAGATATAGGATTTGTTTGTATTGATTGTGATTGCTTATTTTTATATAGAGTGCTAAGGTAGTATTTTGTGCTAGGTTGGCGACATGGTGTTCTTGAGGATTTCTCCGATACGGGGCATAATTTGTTTTGGTAGAGGCAGTAAGCTTAGTCCACGGTACATCAGACCCTTTAGTATTCTTGAGAGGGTTGGTGCGGTGGCCTAAAGGCTAGACTTGCCACCTTCACTAGAGGGAGTACACAACGTGTTCTACATGTCAGAGTTGTGACGATATATGGAAGATCCTAGCTATGTATTAGATCACTAGAAGATCCAGGTGAAGCCGACTCTCAATTATCCAGAGCAGCCCGTGGAGATTCTGGATCGTAAGGAGAAGGTGCTCCGGAACTAGACGATTCCTTTAGTACACGTCTCGTGGAGGCATCACTCGCCAGGAGAGAGTACCTGAAAGCGATAGGCCGAGATGCGCAAGCGATATCCTTATTAGTTTGAGCCATGAGGTATAATTCTTCCTTACTTGTATTGATTGTTTGTGGTAGTTAGATTCTTCCTTAAATTTTGAGGACAAATTTTTTCTAAGGTGGATAGACTTGTCACCCTCACTTTTCTAAATAAGGGTAGTTTGATAATTTGGCCTAGTTATTTAATTTTAGGAATATTATATTATTATTTGGTGTACAATAAATAATTATTTGATGGTTGCAGTAGTTATTTATTTATTAGAGTGTTATATATTTAATTAGAAACTTGTAGTATTTATTTCTAATAGTAGGCTATCATATTATTTAGACTTGACAATTGTAAACCCAATTAGACTTGTCATGATAACTAGTGAGCCCAACATGAACCCAAGCCCATTAGTCCTTCTCACTTATTAATTTGGAAGAATTAGGCTAAATAGAATTTATTTAGAGACTTTCCAATATTGACGAACCTTAATCATATTCATATTTGGATGGAGAGGGGCATCTTGGACATTAGACATTACTTGGAGAAAGGGGGAGAGGGCCAGCCACTATTAGAGAGGACTCTCTTCTCTCTCTCCTCTTTCATTTGCATTCATTTTCTCAAATTGTAGATCCCCAATTCCCCCTCATTCCCTCCATTAAATTTTTACTAAATTTATCTCCATTTCTCTCTCATTTCATCTCTTAAGAAGCATTTGGATCTTGAAGAAGCAAGGAACACAAGGAGGAGGAACTTTGGTGGAGAAATCATGTCTGGATCGTGTCCATTCCATTTTTCATTGGAAATCCATCTCCGAATTGATAAATTCTAAATTCCTTCTTACTATAGCTTCTAAAACATGTATTTGAGCACTAGGAATCACCCCATGGTATAGGGCTACCATTAGGAGCAAGTTCTAGTCTATTTGGTTATGAATTATTGGTTCTATATAGGTTTTTATATATATTTTAGGGAAATTAGGTGGTGGGCACATCAACTGTATGTCACAACACCAAATTAGTCGTATTAGACTTAGATCGGGGTTGGTGTACTTGATACGTGTTCATAATTGGATACGTGTAGGCTGTATCATAGAATTTTGAGATACGGTGTGATACAAAGTCCTATTTTGTGTGTTTTGTGCACTTACTTCTAAGTTCTCATTTTATCAAGTTTTATTAATTGTATTATAATGTATTTATGTGTAGGAATGGTTTAATATGGAGAATTGGTGAAATTGGCATTTGATTGGTTTGTGTATCATGATTTTCCTATAGTGCACACCTAGTGTTTGATTTAATATCTCTTATGAGTGTTATATATATATATATATATATATATATATATATATATATATGAATACGCGTATAAAAATATCTATATATATATTTATTTATGTGTGTTATTTGTATGGGAGGGGGGAAGTTGATAGTTTGTTGTGTTGACAGTTGTGTAAGCATGTGTATGAGTTGCAAACTTTTGTACTCGAGATGGGGCATTGATAGTGCAGTAAAGTAGGGGAGTGGTATCAATTTCCACTCAAGTTTAGCAGTAGTGGCATCAGTGAGGTATATGTGAAGGACAGTCGGGTATTGGTTTTAGTCTTGATTCACTGTGAAGGACAGTCGGGTATCGGATTAACTTTGGGTTTTAGTCATGTTCACTATGAGGGACAGTCGGGCATTGGATTAGCAATGGTATCGGTCATGTTCACTATGAGGTATCATAGTCGGGTATCCGATTAGCCTTGGGTTTTAGTCATGCTCACTGTGAGGGACAGTCGGGTATTTGGTTTAGCTTTGGTTTCAATCATGTTTCACTGTGAGGTATCACAGTCGGATAATTAGTTTAGCTTAGTTTTACTCATAGCATTAGTTGTAGAGGGGTTAGTATTAGTTTATATGTGTATCAGTTAGAAGGAATTATATGATTAGAAATTAGTGTGATTAGCATATAATTTCAGTGAGTTTGACATTTATTTAGCTATGAACAGTTAGTGTATGTTAGCTACTAATTAGATGACAGTTAGTGTATATATGTTAGTGTTATTAGTATATTAAGTAATGCTTTAAAATTAGTTAAGGTCAGTTACTAAGTTAGTTAGTTAGTAAGGTTTGACTAGCTAGTATATTTAGGGATAAAACATAATATAGCTATAGTTAGCTATTTCTGACTACTAGATATGTATATAGTAAGTTAAGTTAAGAGTATCAACTAAGATAACTTGTATTAGATAATTAGTAACCATTTAGACTAATTACCTTAGTGTGACATAGAAATAGTCTAGAAGCAAGCATTTTACTCTTTTACCCTCGTTACAGCCATATTGACATGATATTCATAATTAGGTGTGTGCGACACCAGCTTAGATACTGAGTGACATCTTTTACTCCGGACAAAGGTGAGTATATCTCCAGTGGTTTCCTTATTTGATCGTCTCTATGATATTTGCTTTTAGTATTGCTTATTTGACTCCTAACACGATAGTATACACGGATTGGTATACCTTGGATCCCCGTCAGGAAATATTCTCATTCGTGATCACCTACTTCGTGATTATATAACGACTAGACCATAATTAGTATGCATGATATTACAGACCGTGCATAGTGGTACCGTGTCAGAACGTGTTATGATTTGGATATGTGTACTAGTCAGGGGTTGGAGAAAATATTAGTGGATATGTAAACATACCTTTCATACCGTGATATATTTATGTGATAGCCCATGATAGCTAGTGGGCCAGGAAACACACGTGAGGTCTTGCTAGTCACCTTATGATTATAGACCGTGCTAGGCCCAAACTAATCACATATCCGGCTAATGTTTCAAGGCCTAGTTTATTGTTATATCTCCTTATTTCAGTCCATTACTTGATGATTCTTTGCTCAGTTTCTCTTAGTATATTTTTGTTCATCCCATGATATATCTGTACTATGCTTTGTTGTTATATACATATTTTTCATTATTAATTATTATACTATTGATATTTCATAGTGTCTGTCAATTAATGGAATTGCTATTAGGTTGTATACGTTGCTTTCCTGATTAGATATATTGTTTAGATAATTTATTTGAGGACTGGTGTCCTACGCACTATGGATCACAAGAGGTTGAGATAGTTGAGCCAGTTGAGACAATGGAGCTCGTAGAGCCACTTATTGCAGTACCAATAATAGTGGATGCTTAGACTTTCTATGAGTTGTATTTGACTAGTAGACTTCTATGGCATGTAATTTATTTCTGAGATATGTTGAGTTTAGACTTGTTTGGCTCTCGTATTATTTTTGCTCCTATTCAATTATCGTTCCATTCTTCCTCTAGTTTGATTTTGTGATTTAGTATTGATTATATTTAGCATGTCATTGTATTATTCCTCTGTTGGGAGTTGAAATGGCATGAGAGGTACCTTATATCTTGTGTGAGATGTTTGATTATATTGTTGACCTAGAACAACGTTCTACATTGTTCTTACGATATAGGCTTGACGTGGTTCATCACTCGTACCCTTATTCCGGGTTCGTATAAACCCCCTGATTCTTTCAAGATTCTTAAACTGGATATTTTAGAACTTTCTGGGATTTTTTTGGGAATTTTTGCTAATTAAAAATAAGGTAATTTTGGCATTAAATAAAATTAAATATTTTTAAAATATATTAAAATATTATGAAAATAATATTTTATAGTGTAGAATTAAAAATCGGACTTAGGGTAATTTTTCTGGAATTTTTTGGGCCTCAGACCTAATTTAAAATACCTAAAAACTATTTAATTAATTATTATCTATTATTATTTATTTTTAAACCCAAACCGCGGCCCAGCCCCAATCGGGCCCAAACCCAGCCCACAGTGGCTAGCGGGTCGGGTCGGGTCGGCCAGACCCGAACCCGTTCGGACCCGACCCGCATAACCCATCTCCCCCACAGCCCGCGTCCCCCTCCGCTTTTCCCGGCGACGGCTCCGGCCACGTCGTCGGAGCCCGCGTCAGCCCCCCCGCGCCCCGAACGGCACGTCCCCCTATCTCCGACTCTCCCGGCCAGCCCCCGCGCCTCTCCCTATAAATTCCCTCTCCCCGTTCTCCTCCTCCCTCATCCCCCCTAACCACGCCCTAGCCCTAGCCCTAACTCCCCGGCCGCCGCCTCCGGCCCTGCCCCGAGCCCCTGCGAGTAGCACTCCGCCGGCCTCCCTAGCTCCTCCACCCCACGAACCCTAGAACCCCATCCCGGCTGAGAACTCCGGCCCGCGTGAGTCTCCGACCGACAGCAGCACGCCGCATCAGCAGCAGCTTCCGGTCCGGCCCGCCGTGCGACTCCGGCAGCGGGCAAACCCCCTCCTGCAGCAGCCGACGAGTCTTCCCCCTATCTCCGGACACGCGGATACAACCCAAGACGCAGAGGTACGTGTCGGACACGTGTCGGACACGAGAAACCATCGTTCACGGAGCCCTGTTCAGGTACTCGTAACTTTCTACTCGTAACCCCATTTCTGACTTCGTCAGTTGCAAAGCGTAGCCTGCATGACCCCCTCGGTGCCCGGGCAAACCGCTCGGTGCATCGCGTCCTGTGGTGATCGCGAACCGCGATCCAAAAACAGAAAAAATAATGCCCCGTATCCGACTTTTCTGAATTGAGCCCTAACTTTGTGTTACACACGTCGGATCGAAATGAAACTTGCGCCATCGGACTCGTAGCAATACGCTATTCCTGTGATCGAAGTTTAATTCGATTCCGAGAACGTTGATGAAATCGCGTGTCGTGGCCCCACAGGCCCCACTCGACGGGCGATTTTGTGATTGGCTCATCGGAATCCAATTCTGGAAGTTTTGTTGGGTTCGTATCATCGTTCCTGACCTGTTGACACTAAGTTTGGTAAAATTGGAGACCTTTGACCCTGACACATTTTTCGGTGCAAAGCGGGCCGACATGTGGACCCCGTTTTGACCCGAAATTGCCGTTTTTGCCCTTGTCTCCAAATTGGACTCAAGGATAGGCATTTCTAGCTATTTGATATCTTCTGAGCATGATGGTAATGATTAATTTCAGCATCCAGAGACATATCTAGAAATTTCCCGAGAACAGAACCGTAGTTGGAATCCAAACATCAGGCAAGTACCTGCACTTCAAGTTTATTCTTTATATTATGATAATTAGTTCCTTGCTCTACTAGCACCATTGGATGATTTCACTTAGTTTTAGAATTTGGATTTCAGGTCTCGATTTTTGTGTCTGGAGGGAGAATACTAGGAGGCATGTAGTTTACCCTTTCCCTCATATCCTGACTGCTAGCTGTTGAGTACGTGACTGTACCATCAGCCTGATACTCGATTATTCCTGACTGCTAGCCGTCTATGACGTGCCTGATTAGCCTTATAACCCCTTACATGCCAACTATGTATTCTAAATACATAATTTCACACACATAGTTTTCTTTGTCTTGTTGTAGTTCCATTTTCTTATCTCATTATAATCCTGTTTTACTTATATCCCTGATTTATAGTACTTAACACATTAGTTAATTTTACTACATATTATGTATAATTTTATCATGATACTTAGTCAGTTTTACTACTTGTCATAATTATTTAGTGTAAGCTTTGTTGTGTATTGGTACTTTGCTCCTTTTCTGACTTGATTCGTTGACATTTAGGCAATGATGAGGACTATGCCCCCACCTTTTATGGCCCATATGACGTAGCAGATGATACTTTTGAGGAGCCGGTTCCTACTCAGGAGACTACTTTTGAAGAGTAGTTAGCCAGTTAGCTAGTATTTTCTTTCAGCATAATACTCGGGTTTGTCCCCGATTTATCTTCTGGTTCTGTATTAAACTGTGGATTTGGATGTCACAAATTTGTCTTATGAAATCTTAGCATTCCTATTTCCTGTTATTATCCTTGCCTATTTATTCACTGTGAATGAGCTAGATTTTAAATTACCTGTGAATATGATCTAGACAGCGTACTACCGCCGACACTGCGGCGTAGACTGGACGTACTCGCAAACCGGTGCCCGATTCATCTGGGTGCGGGTCGTGACAGGTTTTTATGGTGGCCCATGCAGGTTTAGAATCCTTAAATAGTGTAATATCCTAGGACAGAGGATGAAATAAGATTGAGAATTTTAGGAAAAAGCTCATTCACAGAATAGGATCTTTTATTTCAAACCTTGACATCATTCCTAGTAAATTTTCCTATCGTCCTTGATTTCCATGTAATCTATTCTAATCCTATCCCTTAACCTTTCAGAATGGTTCAGACAAGGAATACCGTAGGAGGCACATCTGAACCCGTCGAACAGACTGTGCCTGAAACCCTTGCGCTCCCTCCGCCTCCAACTACTCCGACAGTTACTATGGATGGAGCGCAGCTACTCGGAGTATTCCAGGGACTTATAGAATCCCAGAAGGAACAGACTGCCCTGCTATAAACTAGCCTTTCAGATGCTCTTCGATCCCAGGAGGCACCACAAAAGAGGCCAGGAAGTGCCAAGGATTTCAAGAACCTTGGACCCTTGGAATTCTATGGGACTGAAGGTATTCTCTATGCCGATGAATGGATAGAGAATATGGAGCGACTCCTGAAAACTGCTCGGGTCCCTGATGATCTTAAGGTAGAATCTGCAAGCCTGCAACTATTCGACATAGATCGGACTTGGTTTAGAGATGAACCTCAGTTATCTGCTCCTGAGCTCACTTGGGAGGATTTTAAGAGGCTGTTCAAGAAGAAGTTTTATCCCAAAGTGGCTCGAGAAGCTCTCGAAAGTCAATTCGAGAGGCTGGAACAAGGTAATCTTTCTGTTGATGAGTACACTGCTGAATTTAGCAGGCTGAGCCACTTTACAGAATATATGGTTCGTACCCCTGAAGATAGAGCTCGTAGATTTAAGAAGGGGTTGTCTCCTGATATTCGCCTTGCTGTCACCACTAGTCGAGCTCGTACATACGAAGAAATCTTGGGCATGGCACAAGGTGTTGAAAGAGACATGGGACCTAGACTAAAGCGGGAAAGAGATGATGGAAGTATGGGACCCCACAAACGCCCATTCCAACCACAACTACAGCAGAGGGCCCCACAATAAACCCAGCGTCCTCTCCCTCGAGCCACAGCACCCCAATACCAAACTCAAGGACAGAACCAACAAGCTCTCACTTGTGGCTTTTATCAAAAACAAGGTCACATTTGGCAAGTTTGTAGAAAGAGGCTAGGTGCCTGTCTATATTATGGATCAGCAGCACATCAAATGAAGGACTGTCCTGCTGCTCAAGGACGCACAGCTGCACAAAAAGTTCCAGTTTAGGCCAGGCCCCCAGCAGCGCAGCAGAGAGGACCCCCACTCCCAACTCAACAACAACGCTTTGCTCAGCACCAGCACCAGCATCAGCAACAGAGGGGTGCACCTCAACCAGGCCGTGCTTTTACAATGACTCTGGAGAAAGCTGAAGCCACAGCAGAAGTCATAACAGGTTCCGTACTTATAAATTCAGTACCAGCCATTACTTTATTTGATTCTGGAGCATCACATTCATTCATGTCCGTAGATTTTCTTATAAAGCATAGCTTAGTCACAGAACCTCTTAGGAATTATTATAAGATCATTACCGGTGGAGGAATTATCCCGGTTAGTGATGCATGTAACAATTATCCTATTACACTATGTGGGAGGGAATTATATGCTAGGCTACTCGTAATGCCAATTCCCAGTTACGATATTATCCTGGGTATGGATTGGTTGAGTCAGCATCATGTCACTATAGATTGTCACAGGGGCAGCATCATCTTTAGGCCCCCTGACAAGCCAGAATTTGAATTCGCTAGAGGTTCTAGAGAATTGGGTAGTAACCAAATTTGTAGAGCCCTAGTACCAGAAGAATTGCCACTACCTATCATTTCTGAATATCTTGATGTCTTCTCTGAGGATCTCCCAGGATTACCCCAAGACCGAGAAGTTGAATTCTCTATTGACTTAGTGCCAGGAGTAGCGCCAGTATCTCAAAATCCATATAGAATCAACAAGAAAGAGATAGTAGAATTAAATGAGCAGATAAAAGAGTTAGAAGACAAATGCTTCATTAGGTCTAGTGTTTCACCCTGGGGAGCTCCAGTATTATTTGTGCCAAAGAAGGATGGAACATCTCGAATGTGTATTGATTATAGGGCTTTGAATGCTTTAACAATCAAGAATAATTATCCCCTACCAAGGATAGATGATTTATTTGATCAATTAAGTGGAGCTCGGGTATTTTCGAAGATTGACTTGAGGTCTGGTTACCATCAAGTAAGGGTGAGGAAGGAAGACATCCCTAAAACTGCTTTCAATACCCGGAACGGACACTACGAATTCTTAGTAATGCCGTTCGGATTAACTAATGCTCCAGCAGTATTTATGAATTTAATAAACAGAGTCTTCCAACAATATTTAGACAAATTTGTAGTGGTTTTTATTGATGATATTCTGATTTATTCCAAGACTCCAGAAGAACATGAAGAACACTTGAGGCTAGCATTGGAGAAATTAAGGAAGGAAAAACTTTACGAAAAACTATCTAAATGTGCATTCTTCCTAGACAAAGTAAAATTTTTGGGACATGTTGTAACTGGAGATAGCATAGCAGTAGATCCTAAGAAGGTAGCAGCAGTAGAATCATGGCCCACTCCAGACTCTGTAGCAGAAATTAGAAGTTTCCTGGGACTAGCTGGCTATTATCGAAAGTTTGTGAAGGACTTTGCTAGAATTGCTGAACCAATGACGAAATTAACAAGGAAGAATAAAGAATTTATATGGACTGATGAATGTCAACATACTTTTGAAGAATTAAAAAAAAGGCTGACTACTGCCCCTATTCTGACCTTACCATCTGGAACCGGAGAATTTGCTATATACAGTGATGCTTCTGGAAAAGGTCTAGGTTGTGTATTGGAGCAAAACAAAAAAGTAATAGCATATGCTTCTAGACAGCTTCGTCCTCATGAAAAGTACTATCCAACTCATGACTTAGAATTAGCAGTTGTTATCTTTGCTCTTAAGCTATGGAAGCATTATCCTTATGGAGAAAGGGTGGAAATCTTTACAGATCACAAAAGTTTAAAATATATCTTTACTCAAAAAGAGCTGAACATGAGGCAAAGAAGGTGGCTGGAGTTAATGAAAGATTTTGACATCACCCTTCAATATCATCCGGGGAAGGCCAACGTAGTTGCTGACGCCCTAAGCAAATATCCTATGGCAATATACTTGACGATGGACTGATACTTGCTCGAGGACTTGGAAAGTTTGGGTATTGAGGTAATTATTCCAGGAATAGAAGGTCAAATAATGAATTTGAAGATCCAATCTACCTTAATGGATAAGATTAAGGAGACTCAGTTTCAGGACGAAGGCCTACGAAGCATTCGAGGCCAAGTACAAGCTGGATTATTGGTGGAATTCAAAATTCATGAAGATGGATCACTAAGACATGGAGATAGATTATGTGTACCTCAAGGAGATATAAGAGAAGAAATTATGCAAGAGGCACACAGGTCACAATACTCTATACATCCAGGAGCCAACAAAATGTACAAAGACCTAAGGATGCATGTTTGGTGGTATTGCATGAAAAGAGAAGTAGCCAAGTTCGTATCTCGTTGCTTAGTGTGCCAACAAGTCAAGGCTGAAAGACAAAGACCTGGGGGATTGCTTCAACCACTACCCATTCCGGAGTAGAAGTGGGAACATATTACTATGGATTTTGTTTCTGGACTTCCAAGGACACCTAGTGGGAAGGATGCAATTTGGGTGATAGTGGATAGGCTGACCAAGTCTGCACATTTTCTACCCTTCAAAGTAGGGCTACCTACGGAAAAGTTGGCAGATTTATATATTCGACAGATTATGAAATTGCATGGAGTTCCAGTAGGTATTGTCTCCGACCAAGATTCAAGATTTACCTCTCACTTCTGGAGGAGCTTACAAGCTTATCATCCCCAAACCGATGGACAATCTGAACGTACAATTCAGACACTTGAAGATATGCTCCGTACATGTGTTTTAGATTTTGCAGGATCGTGGGAAGATTATCTACATCTTGTGGAGTTCTCTTATAATAACAGTTACCAAGGAAGTATTGAAATGACTCCATTTGAGGCTCTATATGGACGAAGATGTCGTACCCCACTATCATGGGATGATGTAGGAGAGAGAGCTTTACTGGGACCAGAGATGGTGGTCGATTCAACCGAGAAGGTAAAACAAATAAGGAAAAGACTTCGTGTGGCTCAAGACAGGCAACGACATTGGGCAAATAGCCATCGAAGACCATTGGAATTTGAGGTAATCAATTTATAAAATTCAAGTTAATTTAACACTATAATTATGGAACTAAGACTTGATTATGACTTTATTAAAGGTTGGAGAATTAGTATTCTTGAAGATTTCTCCGACACGTGGCACCATTAGGTTCGGAAGGAGCGAAAAACTCAGCCCAAGATTTATTGGACCGTTTGGCATACAGGAGAGAATCGGAGAAGTGGCATACCGTCTGGCATTGCCACCCTCTATAGATGGGGTCCATAACGTATTCCACGTGTCACAACTGAGAAAATATGTGTCAGATCCAAGTCATATTTTGGATCATTCAGAGCTCGAAGTGGGCCCAAGCTTGACTTACCAAGAGCAACCTGTGGGGATACTGGACCGAACGGAGAAAGTTATAAGGAATCAAGTTATTCCCCTTGTTCGTATAGCTTGGAGGTATCATTCTCCCGGCGAATCCACCTGGGAGCGAGAAGACGAGATTAGGAAGCGCTACCCCTATCTTTTTGAACCTTGAGGTATATTTTAACTCTCGATCTTCCTTTTCGTGCCATTGTTATTTTTTTACATTTCGAGGACAAAATTTTTATAAGTTGGGTAGATTGTAAACCCCCTGATTCTTTCAAGATTTTTAAACTGGATATTTCGAAACTTTCTGGGATTTTTTCGAGAATTTTTGCTAATTAAAAACAAGGTGATTTTGGCATTAAATAAAATTAAATGTTTTTAAAATATATTAAAATATTATGAAAATAATATTTTATGGTGTAGAATTAAAAACCGGATTTAGGGTAATTTTTCTGGAATTTTTTGGGCTTCGAACCTAATTTAAAATACCTAAAAACTATTTAATTAATTATTATCTATTATTATTTATTTTTTAAACCCAAACCGTGGCCCAGCCCCAATCGGGCCTAAACCCAGCCCACAGTGGCTAGCGGGTCGGGTCGGGTCGGCCAGACCCGAACCCGCTCGGACCCGACCCGCATAACCCATCTCCCCCACAGCCCGCGTTCCCCTCCGCCTTTCCCGGCGACGGCTCCGGCCACGTCGCCGGAGCCCGCGTCAGCCTCCCCGCGCCCCGCGCGGCACATCCCCCCTCTCTCCGACTCTCTCGGCCAGCCCCCACGCCTCTCCCTATAAATTCTCTCTCCTCGTTCTTCTCCTCCCTCATCCCCCCTAACCACGCCCTAGCTCTAGCCCTAACTCCCCGGCCGCCGCCTCCGGCCCTGCCCCGAGCCCCTGCGAGCAGCACTCCGCCGGCCTCCCTAGCTCGTCCGCCCCTCGAACCCTAGAACCCCATCCCGGCTGAGAACTCCGGCCCGCGTGAGTCTCCGGCCGGCAGCAGCACGCCGCATCAGCAGCAGCTTCCGGTCCGGCCCGCCGTGCAACTCCGGCAGCGGGCAAACCCCCTCCTGCAGCAGCCGACGAGTCTTTCCCCTGTCTCCGGACACGCGGATACAACCCAAGACGCAGAGGCACGTGTCGGACACGTGTCGGACACGAGAAACCATCGTTCACAGAGCCCTGTTCAGGTACTCGTAACTTTCTGCTCGTAACCCCATTTTTGACTCCGTTAGTTGCAACGCGTAGCCTGCATGACCCCCTCGGTGCCCGGGCAAACCGCTCGGTGTATCGCGTCCTGTGGTGATCGCGAACCGCGATCCAAAAATAGGAAAAACAACGCCATGTATCCGACTTTTCTGAATCGAGCCCTAACTTTGTGTTACACACGTCGGATCGAAATGGAACTTGCGCCGTCGGACTCGTAGCAATACGCTGGTCCTGTGACCCAAGTTTGGTTTGATTCCGAGAACGTTGACGAAATCGCGTGTCGTGGGCCCTATAGGCCCCACTCGACGGGGCAATTTTGTGATCGGCTCATCGGAATCCAATTTTGGAAGTTCTGTTGGGTTCGTATCATCGTTCCTGACCCGTTGACACTAAGTTTGGTAAAATTGGAGACCTTTGACCCTGACACGTTTTTCGTTGCAAAGTGGGCCGACATGTGGACCCCGTTTTGACCCGAAATTGCCGTTTTTGCCCTTGTCTCCAAATTGGACTCATGGATAGGCATTTTTAGCTATTTGATATCTTCTGAGCATGATGGTAATGATTATTTCAGCATCCGGAGACATATCTAGAAATTTCCCGAGGACAGAACCGTAGATGGAATCCAAACATCAGGCAAGTACCTGCACTTCAAGTTTATTCTTTATATTATGATAATTAGTTTCTTGCTCTACTAGCACCATTGGATGATTTCACTTAGTATTAGAATTTGGATTTCATGTCTCGATTTTCGTGTCGGGAGGGAGAATACTAGGAGGCATGTAGTTTACCCTTTCCCTCATGTCCTGACTGCTAGCTGTTGAGTACGCGACTGTACCATCAGCCTGATACTCGATTATTCCTGACTGCTAGCCGTCTATGACGTGCCTGATTAGCCTTATAACGCCCTACATGCCAACTATGTATTCTAAATACACAATTTCACACACATAGTTTTCTTTGTCTTGTTGCAGTTCCATTTTCTTGTCTCATTATAATCCTATTTTACTTATATCCCTGATTTATAGTACTTAACACATTAGTTAATTTTACTACATATTATGTATAATTATATCGTGATACTTAGTCAGTTTTACTACTTGTCATAATTTTTTAGTGTAAGCTTTGTTGTGTATTGGTACTTTGCTCCTTTCCTGACTGGATCCGTTGATATTTAGGCAATGATGAGGACTATGCCCCCACCTTTTATGGCCCATATGACGTAGCAGATGATACTTTTGAGGAGCCGGTTCCTACTCAGGAGACTACTTTTGAAGAGTAGTTAGCCAGTTAGCTAGTATTTTCTTTCAGCATAATACTCGGGTTTGTCCCCGATTTATCTTCTGGTTCTGTATTAAACTGTGGATTTGGATGTCACAAATTTGTCTTATAAAATCTTAGCATTCCTATTTCCTGTTATTATCCTTGCCTATTTATTCACTGTGAATGAGCTAGATTTTAAATTACCTGTGAATATGATCTAGACAGCGTACTACCGCCGACACTGCGGCGTAGGCTGGACGTACTCGAGAACCGGTGCCCGATTCATCTGGGTGCGGGTCGTGACAGTACGGGTCATGACACTATACTAGCTTGGTGCCTACTCAACCAATCCATCCTGAGTACAATATCGTAGATCGAAAGTGGCATTACGAGTAAACACACACTCAACTCCCGGCTTTCCAGTATAACTCTTCGATCCTTGCAAATATCATTGACTAGGATAATGTCTCCCCCAGTAGTGATCTTGCAAGTCCTAGCCAATGATTCAGACTCTAAACAATGCTTAAGAGCAAAATATACATATACAAAAGAATAGAAAGCACCAAAATCAAATAAAGCATAAGATAGAATCTAGTCAAGAAGAACTGAACCCGATATCATATCTCCGACTGGCTCTTCCTTCTCAACTATCCTGAAAAAAGTTCACCCTCGCGGTGTACCTCTCTGCTAGTACTGGTGTTGGACAAAACGTTGCTGCGGAGTCTGTAAAGGAGGTCCCCTCTGCTTTCTTGTAGGTGGCCTCGCTAGTGCTCTCTGTGCTGGTGCTCTCTTTGTCGGTGCTGCTCCTTGGCCTACTCGGACTTGAGCCACTAGACCCTTCCTCAACTAGTGACCTGACACTCCATAGTAGAGGCATACTCCAAGCCTCTTCTTTCAAACCTCCCGTGTATGTCCAATCTTCCCAGAATGAGTACAATACGGGGACTGTTGTGCTGGTCTCAGGGCCTGGTATGCCTGCTGAGCTGGGGCTCATAAAGGTGCATAAAACTGCTGTCTCTGAGGCTGGAAGGTCCTTTGCTGCAAAAAATAGGGTCGCTTGGCTTGACCCGCACTACTTCTAAGTTCACTTGATGTGTCTTTCATCCTCTTGGACTTGAGCTCCAAGTCATCCTCAGCCCTCTGTGTATCCATCAGGATCTCCTCGAATGTCACTATACAGTATCATCGAGTGAGAGATTTGATCTCCCAGATCAAACCCTTTCGAAACTTCCTGGCCTTTTCTAGAGGATTTTGTCCCTCTATAAATTTGCCCAATCTGTAAAATTCTGCATCATAATCATCCACCGTCATGCTCCCCTGGACGAGGTCTAGGAACTGGCTTTCTAGGGAACTCAAAGCCACATCTGGAAAAAACTTCTCCTTGAAAAGCTCTATAAAAGCTTTCCAAGTCCGTCCTGGTACCACGATCCTCGGGTCTGTATGAAACCATGTCAGAGCAATGTCGAACATCTGGCTGTCCGCTGCCTCCACCTGTAGACTCTCTGGAATATGTGCTAACCGTATGGCCCTTTCTACGTCCTCGATCCAATCATCGGCATACATGATTCCTTCGATGCCCTTAAATTCCTTGGGCCCTATCTTCCTGAAGTCAATGTTGGTTCCTGGCCTCGGCTGGTACGGGACGGGATAAAGTGGTACAATCTATAGCTAAACTGGCATTACCTTCTCTACAGTAGCTAGTGCTAACGGATGAGCACTCTCGATGCCCTATCATAGAACTTCCGTCTGCCTCTTCTGCGCTGCCATCATCTTTTGGAACATGGTAGTGGAAGATCCTCTGTGACTGATGGAACAGTCCTCAAAACTGGTGGTGGGGCACCTCCAAAAGCTGCTACTGAAATCTTTACCTGGACTGGTGAAGCAATTATCTAAGCAGAAGAAGGCAAAACATTAGATGTTGTCTCTCTCTGAGGTGACAAAGTAACTAACCTCGTCGAAACTGCTCCAGAGCGTTGCGATCGATTCTTTGGCGGCATCCTGATGATAGATTCAAAATAAAGGAATAAATATTGCACAAGATACAATATCATCAGGGAAGGACAATAATATTTCTAAGAAAGCAATTATTCCGAATCATAAAGGTAACAAATTTAATAGGTTAAAAATATTTCTAGTTGTGATTGAGTATCCTCTCATCCTATATCCCTAGTCCTATATCCTATAGTAGGCTTGTAGTAATACTTTAAGTCTGAGTACTACTACCTTGACTTGCATGGGCCACCACTAAAAACGTGTTACGACCCACACCCGGTATAGGGGCATGAGTACGTGGGTACGTCCAGCCTATGCCGCAACATCGACGGTAGAATGCTGTCTAGGTCAACAATACTATCTAAATATCTTACATAATATATATATATATATAATATACCTATCAAGATATCTTAACTCCCAAATGGAAGAATATAGGATAATATGATAATGGTAATCAATACTCAATCATAATAATAAACTAGAAGAAGATATGACACGATATAGAATAGAAGAAAAGAAATAAAGAGTCAAATATATCACAAGTCCAATAGTCTAATCATAACTCAATGCTCTCAAATATAATACAATGCCAAAAGTGTCTTACTGACATATACGATAACATAAATGAACCAAATCTCATCGACTTCTGGTACTATCTCAACAGGCTCTATAGGTGCTAACTCAACTGGCTCACCATCCTGTGGCCCATAGTGTGTAGGACACCAATCTCTAATAAATTATCTGAAAAATATATCCAGTCAGGATTGGAGTAAAATATAACCCAATTGCAGTTCCATTAATTGACAAAAATTATGAAACAACAATAGCAATAAAAATATATGATGGAAGTAAGTGAACTAGCATATATCACGAGAGAGGGCATCATGGTAAATATTGGCAACAACTGAGAACAATATGGTGAGGAACAGTAATGTAAGGAACTGGAATAAAGGAAACAATATAGTAAATATTTTTTAAAATATTAGTAAGATAATGTGATCTGCTTGGGCCTAACACGGGCTATATATAAAAAGGAAAGCTAGTATGATCACACGGGAGTTGCATGATCTGCTAGCTATCACGGGCTATAATAAATTATGGGCTATAAGGTATGATCACATATCCACTAGTACTTTTTCAACCCCCGACTAGTACACGGATCTAAATCACGACAAGTTATAACATGTATATCACACTGCATGGTCTATAATATCATGCACTATGATCACGGTCTATATAATCACTAAGATGTCACGGTAATCACTGAGTAATCATGAAGTACGACAATACGATCATTCAGTAATCACGACAATAACATCTTATAACCAAGATCCAAGTATACCAATCCGTGTAACCATCGTGTCAGGAATCAGATATCTCAATATTAAATACATGAAACATAGAGGATATCAAATAAGGAAACTATCAGAGAATGTACTCGCCTATGGTCCTAAAAAAATGGTATATCTCGGTATCCGAGCTGTTGTCACATATACCTATATATGAATAGCATGTCAATTAGTGTAATGAATGAGGAATGAGCTAAAATACACTAATACATGCTCTTCTAGGTCAAGCCTAGGTCTCACTAGTCAAACTAAGTCAACTAAAGTCAAAGGTTGACTTTCAGGTTCAAACTAGTCAATATTAGTCAAAACTAAGTCATACCTATGTTTCTAGGTCAAACTAATACAATTAGTCAATATTGGTCACCAACTAGTTATCACTATTTTGTATTAGCTATACAAGGTCATTACCTAGTGTATAAGGGATACCTTAACTAATACTTACACTATTTAGTTATAACTTGGTATCATGGATACCAATTCATAACTATTACCTTACACTTAAGAACACTCATATACTTAATACCTTAATATAATCCATTACCTAGTCATTACTCTAATGCCTTAACACAACTTACTACTTAATACCTCACTTATCAATACAACTCAAACCCAGTTTCTGATACTACTCTAACATTGATATCAACATCAACCAATCATACCACCACCAGTACACTAGAGTTGTGCACCAACTGAAGATATATACCCCACTCCCATGTGATACCAACGGGGTATACACATTAATGGTACTGCTTCTGCTGCTGTTACCTGTTATATAGCAGTGCATATTGGTGGACTGCTGCTGTTGTAACCCTTAACATCCAGGTAATAATGCTGCAACTGATAGCTGGCCTATTGCTCGAGCTTCCCCCTATACTACCTGCACATTTTCAGGTAATTTACTCACTGCACTGCTGTTAAACTTGCCCCCAATCTTGACGGATAACATCAACTGATACCTCATCCATCTGTAGTTACCCGAGTTTATATTTTACCTAGATACTTTAGTGTACTCAACCACTCCATGATATTGTCACTTGCACACATAAGTTAGTTGTTCACACATAACTGTTCACTTAATCTAACTCTAATACCCCTTGCCATACCCCATCACCTTGCTGCTATTTGCTATAGATCAAGGTAGTGCTGATATACACTCGACCATGAGGCACACTGTAACAGCAGCCAATTGTTGATGTAAGAATCAAATATCTCCTCTTAACTGGCCTGTATTAGACCTTAACCCCTATTTCTCACTGTCACAGTTACCTTAGCACCCACTCTTTTCTCCATCTCACCCGAGCACACCAAGTTCATCACAACCACACTGTTTGCCTGACCCCCCTCTTCTGATCACACTTAACAAATATATGCATTCACTCATACACACTATAATACACAGGTACTTTACATCATTTGTCACAGTGAGTTCCCCCCCTCACTACTCACACGACTCCATATTACCCATACTATAATCTCTCACATTACCAATATATATATATATATATATCATGTACACACACACACACACACACACACACACACACACACACACACACATATATATATATATATATATAACACAAGAACCATTTCACCAAACACTTGGCAAGCACTTTGTGATACTCTATGATACGTACCCAATTGGAATGCCAAAACCCACAATTGTCTAATAATACTAATAATATATTTAAATTATATATTAATATGACTAGAATCTCCACTGGCTTCTCTGGGTAGTTGAGAGTTAGACCCATCTTGATCTTCGAGTGATCTAATACATGACTATGATCCGTCATGTACAGTCTCAACTGTGACACATAGAACATATCATGAACTTTCTCTAGTGCAGGCGATAAGTCTACTCTGTAGGCTACTACACCGACCCTCGCAAGAACACCGAAGGATCCGATGTACCGGGTACTAAGCTTCCCACCTCTACTAAAGAGAATCGTGTTCCGTGTTGAAGAAATCTACAAGAACACCAGATTGACAACCTAGAACAAAATACAGCCTTAATACTCAACCTAAACAAAGAAATCACAAGCAAAAAAACAAAATCTATACCTAAAACTTCAAAGGTCTCCAGTAGCTATCAGCCTAATGCCGTTGTCTATCCTATGTCATTCGAAGTCTATCTTGTATGAGCTTCACCTTCTCAGCTGCATCCACAATTATCTCCAGTCCCAATACGACTCCCTCACCAACATCATCCCAAGATAGAGGAGTTTGACATCTCCATCCATATAAAGTCTCGAATGGTGACATCTCAATACTGGCCTGGTAGCTGTTGTTATAAGCAAACTCTACTAGGTAAAGATGATCCTACCAAGAGCCTCTGAAATTCAAAACACAAGTACAATGCATATCCTCGAGAGTCTGAATAGTCCTTTCCGACTGTCAATCTGTTTGGGTTGATATGTGGTGCTGAACTTGAGTTGGGTGCCCAAGCTAGCCTATAAAATTGTATATGTATGGACACTTATTCCTGGGGAGACTAGCTATCTTCTCAGAGAATCTCGTGTCATAGTGTACCTTGGTTGGATCCACTATTGTCACTACCTCATTTTTGGGAAGGGTATTTTGGTCATTTTATAATTAATTAATTATTATGCATATTAAATATTTATTTATTATATTATTTGTTTGTTTTTAGATATTGTATTATAGTTTGGACTTGTGTTAGTGGACCTAACTAGACTAGACTTGACTCTTGGACCAATATTTATTTTCGTTAGACTTGAGTCCAATATTTTTAGCCCCATTCATTAAGATAGTGATTTGATTAGTTAAACCATTAGGAGTAGAAGTTTTTTCCTTAATTAATTTTTTTCATGACAAGCCCATAGGGGTAAAATAGATATTATATATTTCATGGAGGCCAAGGAGGGGCCGACCACTATTAAGTGAGAGGAGTTTATTTTTCCTCTTTTCTTCATCCAAATTTAGATCTAGAATTTTTCTTCCCAAATTCCCTTTTTCCTCCACCGAATTCATACCAAATTCTCTTCCAATTACTTCCCTATTTCAACATTAGAAGCTCTAGAAAGAAAGATGAGACAAGGATCTAGAAGGAGAAGGAGATTGCACAAGTTGAGGTCTCCTTGCATCCAATTAGAGACTTGTATTGGGAATCCATCTTTCAATAGGTATTATTCAGATTTTCCTTGCTAATTAGACTCTAAAGCTATAGTTTAATTATTATAAACCCTCTCATGTACTAGGGCTACCTATAGGAAGAAGAATTGACTACTCGGGACCCACATTAAGAAAGTTACCATATGTTTTGTGTCAATTTTGGAGAAAATCCGAAATTGGTGCACCATGTGTTTGTCAATAGGTCAATTAAACCAAATTGATATGTGTTTGATTGTGTGAGGCTAGTGTCATGTACAAAATTGGATACGTGTAGGCCGTGTCATGGCATTTTGATGACATAGATTGATTTTGGGGTTTTTCCTTCGACACGGAGGTTGGAGCATATAGGTACAAACGAGTATCAAGTAGGAATGGGTGTATCAGAGTATGGAATCAGGAATTAGCCAGAGTATCATAAGTTACATGAAATGGAGTAGGTGCAGGCAGTGTAAGTAATATGGGTAGCAAGGTAACTAGCTAATAAGTATAGTGATACCAATAAGTTAAGGTATATGTTATGAGGTAAAACAACTATTAGTATATAGTTAAAGTAAGTATTAACTAGTACTCAATATAGCTAGTTGATCTAGTTATGGAATAAGCTATTGTTTAGGTAGTGAACTCATGGTTAAGGATTAGTCAATACTAAGGTAATATTACATAATAGTTATAACTAGTATTTGTATATAAGTTATGTATATTGATACTTAGTAGATTGGTATCTTAGTATTCAACATTAGCTAGTATAGCTAATATTTGTGAGGTATTAACCGAGAAACCTGGATATAGACTAATACATCCTAGAAATGACTAGTTTGACCAAGTTTAACTATTTTGACTCGAGTTGACATAGTTTGACTATTTTGACTTAGAAATGGCCTAATGACCTAGATTTGAACTAATTTAACTTGTATTTATTCCAAAACTTTGTATTGATGTAATATTCTATATTTACGTCTCCGAGAAACCATTCTTGATATCCTTGATACTATTTACTGGATTTTAGGCTAGTACATTGTCTAACAGTTTTTTATTTATGATATCCTCTATGTTTCTTGTATTTAGTGTAGATATCCTTGATTTTCCTGACACTTGGTTTCACAGATTGGTATTCTTGGATTCCATCATGAGATATTATTTCTAGTAGTTTTTGGCGCATTTCTTGAGAGATCCCCGTTGTTCTTGTACATGTATGGACACTAATTCAAGAGAAGATTAGCTTCCTTCTCATGAAATCCTGTGTCATATCGTGTCATGGATTGGATCCACTATACTAGTCGGGGGAGGAGAGTATTTAGTATAGATATGTGATCATACTCCTGCAGTTCTTATTTTCCTTGCATAGTATTAATCATACACCGTACGTATGATTAACCAGGCCTGTGGTTCTTGAGCAGTACCTAAGCCGATCATATATTGAAGCTAGTACTTACTCACTTAGATAGTTGTATCTCTTTATTTCTATATATGATGTTTGTACCTTTTATATGTATTCCCATATTTTCTTATTCCTGTATATTTCTTCCATGCTCTATTTAACTTGTATATGCTCTCTATTTACTTTTACGTAGTTTATCATTTATTGGAACTGCTGTTAAAGGTGTCCTTCGCTCCATCCTGATTGAATATATTTTTTAGATAATTTAGATGACTGGTACCCAACACACTATGGACCTCAGGACGTAGTTGGTGTAGAATTAGAGACAGTGGCTCAGGAGGAACTGATACATGGAGATGATCAGCTAGTTGCAGCTAGCTAGAATTTTTTATTAGACATTAATTAGTAAGATATTTTTTCCTGTATTATATTGAGTTTGTGCTAGTATATTGGACTTGGTGATGAGGTGTATTTGTGACTTGTGACTTCTATTTCTTTTATTCTATATCGTGCCATACCTACCTCTAGTTTTTATGTTGTAGTTGAGTATGGTTTATCTCATCATGTTAACATATTGTTCCTCCATTTGGAGTTAAGATGCTACGACATGTATATTATATATATTTTGTGTTAGATGTTTTGATTGTATTGATGACCTAGACAAAGTTCTACCGCCGATGCTGTAGCGTAGGGTGGACGTCGTTCACGTACTCGTGCCCCTACACCAGGTGTGGGTCATGACACATTTTTAGTGGTGGCCCATGCAGGTCTTTAAGGTCGCAATTAGTGCGATTCATAGTTGTGCTCAGATTTGAGTGCTATTACGAGCCTGCTTCAGGATATAGGATATAGGCTCAGAATACTCAACCACGTCTAGGAAAAACTCTATTATTCATTTCATTTGTTCTTCCTTGATATTTGATAATTGAGCTTTAATTGTCCTTCTTTGAATATATTCTATCTTGTGTCATATTGGTTCTTTTCTTCCATTTTGCCTCAGGATGCTGCCTAAGACTCGAGAACAGCAGAAATAAGCAGCTTCTGATGGATCTGTGACTTTTCGAGAGTATGCACCAGTCACTTCTCCGGTGATTAGCATATCAGCTATATTCGGGGGTCCACCTCCAGTACGGAGGATTGTTCCATCTCTGTCTGAGGGGCTTCCACCTCCACCTTTCAAGAGGTTGAGCCAATTTGTGGAGTACTTGGTGAGGTAGCCAGAGGTTTGGGCTATCCGCTTCCGCAAGGGTCTGAACTGAGAAGTAAAGATCCTCATTCCGTCTTTTTATGAGACGTATTCTGATATACTTGCGGAGGAACACAAGGTTGAGCTAGAGTTGATCTTGAAGCCCAAAAGTGATCGCAATTCTCTTGTGGGGGCTAGTAGCTGCGTATGGCCTAGTAAGCATCCTCATCTCCAGTCTAGGCCTTTTTAGCAGCCACAATAGTACCAGGATCCAGCTAAGGTGCCAGTTTACTAGGTACCACAACAGCAACAAAAATACTCACAACATACTTCCTGCAACTATTGTTAGAAGCCGGCCATATCTGGAAAGTTTGCAGGAGGAGGTTGGGAGTTTGTTTGTATTGTGGCACAGAGGGGCATCAAATGAGAGATTTTCCTTCCAACCCTCATCGTACAGCTCACGGAGCATCTCCATCTTAGAGAGCACAAGCGAGGCTACATGTAGTACAGTCGAAGGGACCACCGCTTCCAACCCAGCAATAATGTTACGCCCAGCACCAGCATCAAGGAGGTGCACCTCAGGGATGAGAGTTTGCTATGACGGTCGAGGAGGCCGAGCCCACCGGAGATGTCATTGCTGGTTCTGTTCTCCTTGAATCTATTCCAGCTTTAACATTGTTTGACTCAGGTGCTTCCCATAGTTTTGTATCTATTTTTTTTGCTCTGATGCATCATTTGGTAGCTGGGTCTTTGCTTAGGACTTACGAGATCATGACCGGGGGACAAATTATCCTGGTTAGTGATGTTTGTAAGGATCAGAGAGTTACTTTGGGAGGCCGAGAGCTGAGTGTGTGTTTACTTGTATAGCACTTTCGAGCTACGATATTGTACCCGAGATAGATTTGTTGATTAGGCACCATGCTAGTATAGATTTTAGAGGAGGTAGAGTTTTGTTTAGCCCGCCAGGAGAGCTAGAGTTTAAGTTTACTAGAGGAGCTTCAGAGAAGGAAGAAGGCATTATCATTGGAGCTATGGTGGAAGACAAGAAGTTGTCGCATCCCTTGATAGAAGAGTTCTTGGATGTGTTTCCTGAGGAATTGCCAAGATTGTCGCCAGATCGAGATATTGAGTTCTCTATAGACTTGGTACCAGATGAAGAGCCAATTTTATAGCAAGTCTATTGTGTGAACAATAATGAGCTGGTCAAAATGAAGAAGCAAGTGGATGAAATGCAGGATAAGGGGTTTATCAGATCCAGTTCTTCACCGTGGAGACCCCCAATATTGTTTGTAACGAAGAAGGATGGATCATTGCGCATATACATCAATTATAGGGCATTAAATAATCTCTCTATCAAGAATAAATAATTGTTGCTACGGATTGACGACCCATTCGATCAGTTGAGTGGCACCAAGGTATTTTTCAAGATAGACTATAGATCAGGCTACCACCAGGTAAAAGTTAATCCGAAGGACATTCTGAAGACTGCTTTTAGGACTCGGTATGGCCAGTACGAGTTCATGGTGATGACGTTTGGGTTAACTAATGCCCCGACGGTGTTTATGAATTTGATGAACAAGGTGTTCCCCCAGTACCTTGACAAATTTGTGGTGGTATTCTGTCATGACCCGCACCCGGATGTTCAAGCATAAGTACGTGGTTACGCCTAGCCTACACTACAGAATCGACGATAGAACGTGGTCTGGGTTATTTCTAACTATCTAACATCTCAATAATATAATATGGTACCTGTCAATCATCTCAACTCCAAACGGAGGAGCAATATGGTATCTCACATGAATAACTAATCTCAATCACAAAACAAACTAAGGAAGAATAATGAACGAATGGAATAGCGAATGAAGGAATAAGATACAATCCACAATCTGAAATAATAATATAAACTGTGAATCCAACAAAAGAATAGTCTAAATATAATCCAATACAAATATAATCTAGACCTCCTTAGGCTATGCAACTAAGTCCTCCTGGTCTATAGGAGTATCCTCTATAGGTACACTGTCCTGCGGCCCATAGAATGTGGGACACTGCTCTATAAGCCAGTCATCTAGAAAAATATATCCAGTCAGGATTGGAGCGAAGTACATAACTCTGAAAGCAATTTCAATAGCATAATCGAGCATATAAACAGATAATAGAAATGAAATACAAGATCACTAAATATATGAATGATGCACAATAGATAAATAGGTAATAAACGAGGATATATATCAACAATATGAATATTACAATATAATGAAATAACTGCAATCTAAACTAACTAATGGGCCTCAGAATACAAGTTTATTATGTGATCGGGTTAGGTGAACATGATCTGGTAAGACGATTATAAGTTAGGTATGTCACCAGAATGTACACGATATAACAATGACTTTGATCACATAATCAACTCATACTCTCCCATCCCCAACTAATATCGATGGATCCAATCACGACACACTATGAACACAAAAATAACCACTAAATACGAGCAATGGGTGTACACAAATATCATAACCACCGAACATGAGCGGTGGATGTACACGAATAAGCACACTGAATAAGAGCAATGTGTGAACACAAAATATAATCAATACCCAATATACACGATAAGATACAATGTACACGAGTACCCGCTGAACACGGTAGGGGATAACATCTCCTGACGGGATCCATGTAGTACTAGTCCGTGAAATTACTGTATTGGGATCAAGTATACAATTTTAGAACATGCATATATACAATATTATGAATTAAAAACTATCAGAGAAATGTACTCGCCTGAAATTCTGAGCAAGGTGTGTCTCTCGATGCCCAAGCTGGTGTCACATAACCTATATATGGTATATTGCATCAATACAAGGTTCAAGAATAAAAATAAGTGGAGTTGATGCAATTGTAGGTCGATACGCCATTTCTTAGTCAAACCAATGAATTTTATGTTGCAAGAGTCTAATGCTAAGTCACTAAGTCAAAACACTATGAAACAAAACTATACTAGCTAAGCTATTATACAAAAAGGAACCAAAAGAGCCGTATCCTAAGATACGCAAGTTTAATATATGAAAATAATAGTTTATATATATATATATTCAAGTCAAATATTGTAATACTATAACCAATCAATTGAAATAGGATACCTTGGCCTTGCACCAATTCATATCGCACCTATCTCGATACCCAAACTCAATACCTTTGGTATTGGCCCAATACCTTGGTAATACCTTGGTATCCCGAGCTAACCCAACTTTAACATATAACCAATACGTATATATAAACCAACTATTACTAAATTAACACTATAATATATCTAACTACTAACAATAACAACTAATACTAGTATATATATAGCTAACTATTAACAAAATATGCATACATAGCTAACTATTTACTAACATATATATATATATATATCTATACTAATATATATATATATATATAGATACTAACTACTACTAGCTAACTTAATAAATCACCAACAACTAAACTAACTATATTAACTATTAACTAAGTCTTACAATTTAGCTACTAACTAACTGATAAATAACTAACTAAACGAGGACCGATACCTGATGGACACTGCTCCTTGCTGTACGAACTGTGAACTGATACTGAAGATTTCCAGGGACTGCACAGTTAAAGCAAACCTGAAATGGTTACTGTGCTCTACACAGTACAACGGACTGATATCTACACAGTAAAAAATACCACACTGATACTGAAACCCAAAATGCAGTGGCCCGAGCCCCCTTCCATACTTGGCTGCACAGTTGGCTGTGCAACTTCTCTTCTTGGTTTGTCAATGCTACCTCTCTACATGCTAAAAACTGCTAATGACTGCTCAAAGCAGTGGCTCTGCACTGTACTCCTTGCCCCAGCTTGTGCAATGGCTGGACTTAACTGTGCACAAAGCATATTCTGCTGAATGTCTGCATAACTAATACTGCTAAATTCCAGTGTAGTAGCAGCTGCCCTACACTGCAAGCCCAAGCTTGTCTCCTCCTGTGAGCACTACTTCACAGGTACTGCTCTCCTCCTTCCTTTTGCTGTCAAAGCAGCTCTCTTCATGCTATCACTACCCGAGTGTTGCCTCATTTTCTCACACAGACACAACACATCAAACACAACACTACACACAACCCTCTATGCATTTACATATACTTATACAAACCTATGCATATAATCATACACACGTATACTTATATATATATATATATATATATATACATACATATATATATAAACACATAGATATATATATATATATATATATATATATATATATATATATATACATAGACACACACATACACACTAATCATAATTACACTAATATATACATATGTATATCACTTAATGATCATATATATATATATATATATATATATATATATATATATATATATATATATATATATATATATATATACACACACACATGCACGTATAGCAAATAGGGTAAAACAATAAACACGTGGAGTGCACCGTACCTGTATCACACTTTTTCTATGATACGCTTGCGATACGGCTCCAACACACAACCAAACGCATCCCGAAGGACACGAACAAGTCTAAAACACTAATTATGAACAACACGTATAGTAATTTGAGTATCTATGAGTCTGTGTCATAATATGATATGCACAAGGCCCCGTGTCGGAGGAAAACCACCAAAATTGACCCATTTTATCAAATTGATGAGGTACGACCTACATATATCTAATTGTGGATACGACACTAGTTACAAACAAGCAATCAAATATCATTTAGATCTATTAGACCCTAATGACAAGCACTACATGTGCCAATCTCAGAAATCTCCCAAAATTGGCACCAAATTGGACATAACTTCCACCGTAGGTCTCCGATGAACCTAAAACTAATTTCTATGGGTAGCCAATGCATGGGGTTGGTTTCTCATGGTTAAATCTTAAATCTAGAGTCTACTAGAAGGGGAAAAACTGAAATGTACCTATTGGAAGATAGATTTCCAATAAAATATCCCCAATTGCCAAGTAGGTCCTCTTCTTGTAGATCTTGGCCTCCTCCTCCTTGCGCCTTGCTTTCTTCTTATAGATCCTTGATGTAGAAGGCTCAATGAAGAATTTGAAAAGAGATTGGAAAAGAATTGGTGGAGAATTGATAAGGGAATGGAAGAAATTAGAAGAAGAAAAATTATATATCTAGAATTTAAGAATGAATGAAATGAGAGCACTCTCTCTCCTCCTCTATGGGTTGGCCATGTAACCCCCTCCCCATGCATTGTAAAATGTCACAAACGTCCATTGGGGTCTCTCATAAAGAAATTATTTAGGGAGGGAAGGTTCTAGTCTAATGGTTTCACTAATTAATTCAACCTCCTAATCCATGGGCCTAATTTAATGGTCTCAATCTAAAATAATCTAAAATATTGGTTCATGCATTCTAATAAATAGGTTAAGTCCACTACACAAGTCTAAAATAAATCTATAACTAGCAAAAAATAATTAATACAATAATTAAATAATCATGCATGCATAAATATTAAAATATAAATAATCCTAAAATTAAATTATCCATGTCAATTTCCAAACTACCCTTGAATGAAAAGTGAGGATGACATATCACTACTAGAATAAGTCATATTAGCGATATCTCAAAATGTCACTAAATGGACAAAAAATGTCGCTAAATAATTTTAGTGACGTCTTTAGCGACGTTACGTTGAAGTCGCCTTTAAGCTAGTTGCTGACAGGAAAAATGTCGCAAAATATCGCTATTCTGATATTTTCCAGCGACGTAAATGCGTCGCTATAATAGCGACTAGTAGCGACGCAACGTTGCTAAATAAGCGACGTCTAGTTTGTCGGTATATATCGCTAATTTTTTTTATTGACGTTGTATGAAGCATTTAGTGACGTTATTGTGACATGGCAATACTGCCATGTTAGAAATTTGCAACGGCCAGCGACGTATTTAGCGACATATATAGCGACGGGGATAGCGACGTATATAGCGACGTAATTAGCGACGTGCATAAATGTCACTAAACGTCGTAAAATATCGCTAAAAACGTCGCTAAAGATATAGTAAAAAAATAAAAAAGTAAAAATTGAATTGTTTCCAAACCATTATTCCTGCAGTTTATGAATTCACAATTTGTACAAATAGACCCGGAGCAACCCTCCGTTGAATTTGCTGGGTTCGCAACCCCCTTCGGTTGAACACTCAACACTGATAAATTAACATACATTTAATATGAATAATATAGTAAAATTTAAAATAAATGAAATATTAAGATTATAAACCGAGTAAGGACAAAATCTTATCGTAAAAATACAACAAATATCTACACAACTGAGTCTGAAAGCCTCATCCTAAAGAATACAAGAAATAATCTCTGAATACCTCAAAAATAAAGAATATTCATAAATGGGCAAATATCATACGTTTGAAACATAAACAATGAATAAACGGTCCTAACTAGGACAACTGCGGATCTGCAGGAGGATGACCACTGACGCGCATCATAGATAAGAAAAGATCATACTACTCCCGTGAAATCAATACCGATATCGATGGAGAAGGCAGTAACGTCGGTGGAGTCCGTGTCGATGAAGGCGTACCAGGAGGACGTATGTGCTTCAACTATGCTAGTCGATGGTTGTATGAATCTATGGTAGATAACAGACTCGTACGACTATGAACCATTGAATCCTGCATTATTGTCAGCCTCTCGCCTATGGACAGCTGTAATGCCTGTAGCTCCGTTACGCTGTGCTCTATCGACGCTATAAGATCAGCTGTCATATCCCGGATCTCCATGATGCTGTGCTCGAGCATATCAAATCGTGCGATGAGCATTGCATCATCCTCCTACGGCTGGGACAGGGGCTGCCTCTCCATCCTTCATAGCAACTCGTCACGGAGAGACGCAATCTGACGGTCAACGGTCTCCTGGACTCAAGCCGACGACTGTGAGGGCTGTGGGGAATGCGTACTTGCCGGGGAGGCCCTAGATGACTGCGTCACAACCAGGGCTCCATAGGATCCCGTACCATAGTACGTACCTCTCTAGAGACCACTAGCTGCGGTCACCCATAGCTCGTCCACCGACGAAGCTGGAGAGGGCTGCGAGAAAGTACCAGCCTCTCCTTTTGTAGCTGCACTAGCAGTCGCCCACTCATGCAGCCTAAGATACTCGGCCTAGAAAAGTTTAGATACTCGATAATTGCCTAAGTTATATTAAAATTAACACAAAGTAAAGTAATACTTACATAGGTCTGCGAGGCCCTCTCATCAATGAGATTCCCGCCCTTTCGATGGGTAGCCTGGAAGATGGTCACCATGTTTGCATACTCACCCCTCTGTACCTGTTAAAAATTTACTATTTAGTACTAAAATTAAATATTTTTTCCTACTACCATTTTATCGTACTTGAATTAAAATAATATATCTGAAATAAAAAATATACAAAATGACGAAAATGTTCCGTCATCGGAATCGAGCCACCACACCACTTTGCTGCCTTCCGCCTAGCCGCCTTAGCCTTCTCAGACCTTTCTTGTACCTCGGATCGTTGAATCTAGCTCTCATCGCAGTCCACTGCTCAGGCGTGATCCAACCTTGGATCGGTTTTTAAACGCAATCACGAGCCTTCTGGTCATCCAGAGAATCATGGATCAGCTTGGCGGCAACTGCAGGAATATCTGCTAGATCAACTCGGCCCGGTACGGAGGATAGAAATATGTTTGCTACAATAAGTAATTTAGTAAGTTATATAATATGCATAAATTAGATGATTGCTATAATATACTTTTACCTTGAAGTGAGTAAACCAGAACACATTCCTCTCATTCGGAGCTTCAAAGTAGTTGATCCAAGGGCCACCATAGTTGTTCCTCAGAAAGAGGCCTAGGCGTCTCTGTACCGACGACGAACGATATCTATACAGAGATAATTATTTTTATCGAAAAAGACAATATATGATGAATAAAGAAATACACGATATATATGATGCTAAACTATCTAATTGACTTACTTTGTACCGTTGGCCCAAATATCTGTCCTTGTCTCCTCCGGAGGTGCGCATGGAGGATCTAGTTGATGCTGGGACGATGTCGGTTCGACCTCCTCTATATGCTCATCTGTCTCCAGGGTTCCGTCAGCAGGAGGAACGCTGGACGAGGGATTAGTATCAGGCCTGGAACTACTCGTCCCAGGAGTGATGCCACGTAACGTTGTCACAGTCGGAGATGTGACTGGTCGATATACTGAAGTACTAGGCGACGAGGATCCAGAACCAATAGTAGGCAGTACCAGAGGAGCACTCCGTCTACCCCGGGACCTGCCGAACCCTCTGCGTCGTCCTATCATACCTAATAACAACATATAATAAATAAAGAAATACACAAATATATAGTACATTCTAGAGTCAAAATATTATGCATATCTCACAGCATTCATAGAATTGCATAATAAATAATTAGTGGTGTCACAAGTCTAAATGGATAGTATAATCTACAATCAATATATAATACATATCTTCGTCAAAATAGTATATTCTACAGTCAAAATATAGTACATTATATAGGCAAAATATTTTATTTTCAATCATCTTCAGAAAATTTATCTTGTTCGCCTTCCTCGTCCTCCTCTTTCTCATCTTCACTTTCATCTACTTCGTCTTCGTTTTCGTCTTCGTCTTCCTCTTCGGGTAATTCTACATCTTCTATATTATTAGTAGTGTAATGAGTAACTTCCGTTAAGTCCACATCTATAATATTTGTTACAAGAGGTAGCTCGTCCTCCTGATAAGCTATTTTGTCAATGTAAAAGGTATTTCTAGGTTTAGTCTTGCATACTGCCCACCAATCCGACCTCGCTATCCCCCATCTAGGATAAGTTATGAAGTACATAAGCTGAGCCTGACTTGATAGGACAAATAGTTCGTAGCCTTGATATACGCTTGTAGTTTATATCCACAAGGCCATGTTTGTCAATTTTTTAATCTTGATCTTGAATCGGATCAAACCATTTATACTTGAATAGCACGATCTTAGCAGGTTCTATACCATAATTATATGTTAACTCCACAATCTTCCAAACTTGATCTTGAATCAGATCGAACCATTCACACTTGAATAGCACGACATCACTGTCCCTCCAACGGTGAATAATCTTCACAACCAGGATATAATAGAGTCCTTGCATTCTCCAGCAACTCCATGAACTTTACAGCATCGATATTTGGTGCCTCCTCAGCTGCATCATGATTGTTCGGATCGAAACTAGGTCCCGCCGTATCAAAAACCATGTTCACGCACCCGTCGTCGTAAGCAGCGTGGTCGTGGACATCCATATACTGAGGTAACGCCTTGGCGAACTGTAGGAACTGCTACACACCCTCAATGAATTCTTCCTGCATACTGCACATGTCATCAGGATAATGGTTATACATCCACGAACGATGATGCATATAGTAATTCATATCCATTTCTAGATACTTCTGCAAAAATGAATAGACATTGTTCAAGTATATACTTATCGTTAAATACAGTACATGTACTGATACTCCTAGTCCTAGCATATATACTCATCGTTAAATATAGTGTGATTCTCTGGAGGAAGGTAAGAACTGCTCTAACTTGATACACAATGCCCTCTGTGATAGTCTGTGTCCTATAAATCAAATTACTACGAAGAATTAAGTCATTTTTATTGTCAAATTTTATACCCTTTGTGATAGTCTGTGTCGTGCCTGTGTTATTGTGTGTCGTATCTGTGTCAGTGTCATTTGAATCTGTGAGAGAGAGAGAGAGATCGAACTAATATTACTACCTTAACTAACACAAGACTATAGACATTACCTTAATGAGACACTTAAAAGGCATGACTAGACTAATACACCAAGGCCTCTCTTGACTTACTGTTACTTGGATTTGATTTTTCCTTTCTGCTGTACTTATTGCTACTTGATCATATGCAGCTGCTGCTGCTACCTAATGCATGAATATTGGCCTATATGTACTCACTCCTTGCTATCACTGTGTTGCTGTTGCAGATCTCCTACCTGTACCCAATCTTGTAGTGCACCACTGTATGCACTACCATTCTTGAATGCCTGAGCACCCTCACACTTCCTAACTGAAAATATTTTTCTGCTGAACACACTTTTCTTCCTTGATTACACTCAAGTTTTTCCTTACCCCACACCTGTCCTTGATATAGAGTATCAGTTTTTCTGGGCAACTATTGTTGCTACTGCACAACATAGGCAATGCACTCACTTGCCACTTGCCACCTGGTACTGTTGTTCTTGAGTGTGTATCAACTGATACCAATCTTTATCATAACAGACCCTCCACTAAGTCTGATACTCTATATCAATTCTTTGCTGATACATCTAGCTCACAACATAACTCCCTATCCGTTAGACAACTGACATTCTCCCAGTTCTCCATACTGATGATACTGCAGTTGCTTACCTGCTCGAGTCCCCTCTCTCACCTTCAACTACTGCTATTACCTTAACCAACAATGTGCATTGTGCACTGCTATCCAACCCGACATTCCCTCCTGTACCTTGCTTCTCATATACTTCCTTTCTTGTAATAATTTAACACAGCACACACACACACACACACCCCCACCATATGGACTGAACTCACATGCCCATGGCTAATTGCCAACACACAACACTAACTTATGACAGTAGTGCACAAGTATATGCACCTACTTCCTTACTTATATCACTGCTTATATATAATATCATCAGTGCACACATTTCATACAAGCACTTAAACATCTGCTGTTGTTGCATTTATTGCAAGTGCCACTAAGGACAGGGCACCCCCAACCTTGTAGCTACTACTGCTATCTAGTTTCCCCCACACACTCTAAACTGGCCTACTAGTCACTCCACTTAACTCATGTTGACTGCAAACTCCCCATCATCTGTTCACACTCTTACCACGACCACTAGAACATAACACACTCAATTTTATAACACAGTCCAATTACCACTTCACCACAGTGCTCATGCACTTGTCTGGCAATCCTACATCCCATATTCACATACACATCAAATGCACCTATGTATATACATGTATAACTGAGCAAATTCCCTTCGTCAATATAGGTATCTCACACACACACAATACCAAAGTCAATCTATCAAACACCTTTAGTGCCACACTACACACACAGTGTATGTGTGTCATGTCTGTGTCAGTCACGTATATGTGTAGTATCAGTATCAGTGTCTGTCATGTGTGTGTGTGTGGTGTCAGTGTCAGTGTCATGCCCTATCTTGAGAGAGAGAGAGAGAGAGAGTTAGGGTTTACCTAGGGGGGAGAAAGATTTCGGGATAGGGTTAGTGTCATGCCCTGTCTGTCACGTGTGTATGTGTTGTGTCAGTGTCAGTGTCAGTGTCATACCATATCCTATGAAAGAGAGAGAGAAAGAAAGAGAGAGAGAGAGTTAGGGTTTACCTAGAGGAGGAGGAGGAGAAGGAGGGGGATGCCGGAGGGGGACGCTGTGGAAGACGCCGGAGTGTACAGTTAGCCGGAGAGGGGGGAAAGAGGGGGGTTTTGAAAAATTGGAGGAAGATTTCGACAGAAGGGGGGAATCAAAACCTATATTAAAATTTTAATGACGTTTAGCGACGCCAACTTATGACGTCACTAATAAAAATATTTTTCGACGCTATGGACGTCGCTAAAACGTTGCTAAATATCTAAAAGATTAACGTCGCTAAATACGTCACTAAACGTCATTGTATCACAAAACTCAACAATGTTTAGCGACCTTAAATAAACTTATAGAGACTATTCGTTTAAAAAACTGAATTATAGTCGCTAAACGTCGCTATATGTCGCCAAACAGTGACTTATAGCGACGTTAGTCTTTGGAGTCGCTGAAATCTTTAATATTAGCGATATTTTACTTTAAAGTCGCTAAAAATGTCGCTAATCTAGCAATTTTTAGTAGTGTATTCATCGATGACATTCTCATATACTCGAAGAAACCAGAGGAGCACGAGGAGCATATGCAGATTGTGTTGTATATGCTGAGAAAGGAGAAGCTTTATGGGAAGCTGTCCAAGTGTGAGTTCTTCCTAGACATGGTGGAGTTCTTAGGGCATGTTGTGACTGGTGATAGGATTTCAATGGACCTGAAGAAGATCAAAACAGTGGAGTCTTGGAAGACCCCGAGTTTAGTGGCAGAAATCATGAGTTTCTTGGGTCTGGAAGGCTACTATAGGAAGTTTTTTACAAGATTTTTTAAGGATTACTTAGCCGATGACCACACTCACCAGGATGGACGCCGAGTTTATTTAGATAAAAGAGTATCAGGCTACTTTTGAGGAACTGAAGACGAGGTTGACGTCTGCTCCTATTTTGACGTTTCCATCAGGGTCTGGAGGTTTCACTATCTATAGTGATGCATCAGAGAAAGATTTGGATTGTGTTCTTTAGCAGAATGGGAAGGTGATTGCCAATGCATATAGGAAATTGCGTCCACATGAGAAGAAGTATCCTACCCACGATTTAGAGTTGGCAGCGGTTATCTTTTCCTTGAAGTTATAGAAACACTATCTGTACGGAAAGCATGTGGAGATCTTTACAGACTACAAGAGCTTGAAGTACGTTTTTACTCAGAAGGAGTTGAACATGAGGCAGCGCCGGTGGCTAGAACTGATGAAACATTTTGATATATCCTTAAAGTATCATCTAGGGAAGGCCAATGTAGTTGCCGATACCTTGAGCAGGTATCCGGTAGCTATATTTTTGACGCAGGACCAATATTTGTTAGAGGATCTGGAGAGCTTGGGCATTAAGGTGATAGTTCCTGGGATTATAATATAGATGTAGGGTTTGCATATACACTCAGAGTTGATAGACATGATCAAGGCAGTCTATTATGAGGATGTGTCTCTGAGGAGCATCAGAGCTCCGGTGAGAATAGGATTGGAGGTTGATTTCACCATTGCTGAGGATGATTCTTTGCGGCATGGTACTAGACTGTGTGTGCCATGTAGAGAGTTACGGGAGAAGGTATTGCAGGAAGTGTATCGCTCTAAGTATGTGCATCCAGGTTCCACCAAGATGTATCGGGATATGCGAGAGAGTATGTGGTGGTATAGCATGAAGAGGGAGGTGGCATAGTTTGAATCCAGATGCTTAGTGTGCCAGTACGTGAAAGCCGGGAGGCAGAGGCCAGGCGGGTTACTTCAGTCATTACCAATTCCAGAGTAGAAGTGGGAGAACATTACTAAGGATTTTGTGTCCGGACTTCCACGATCTTCTGGAGGAAAAGACGCGGTTTGGGTCATCGTTGACAGGTTGACCAAGTCGGCCCACTTTTTGCCTTTCAAGGTAGTTTTGTCTACGGAGAAGCTGGCAGAGATATATGTGAGGAAGATCATCAGGATACATGGGGTTCCCGTCAGCATAGTCTAGGATCAAGATAGTCGTTTTACTTCTCATTTATGGAGGAGTTTACAAGTAAGTTTGGGCACCCAGCTCAAGTTCAGTACTACATGTCATCCCATACGGATGGGCAGTCAGAAAGGACCATTCAGACTCTCAAGGATATGTTGCGCACCTGTATACTAAATTTTGGGAGATCTTGGGAGGACCATATCCATTCGCTAGAGTTTGCTTACAAAACAACTACCAGGCCAGTATAGAGATGTCACCATTTGAGGCTTTGTACGGTCGGATGTGTCTCACTCCTTTATCGTGGGACGATATTGGAGAGAGAGATTTGTTAGGGCCAAAGATGGTGGTGGATGCAGCAGAGATGATCAAGCTGATTAGAGATATACTTCGGGTAGTGCAGGACAGACATCGACATTGGGCCAATAGCCACCGAAGACCCATAGAGTTTAGGGTATAGTTTATGTTTTTATTTTATGATTAATATTGGTTGTTTGTTATAGATTAAGTTCTTAAGGTTGTGTTTGTTCTAGGTTAGAGGTCTTGTGTTTCTGAGGATTTTCCTGACACGAGGCACGATTCGCTTCGGTAGAAGCGGAAAGCATAGTCCACGATTCATTGGACCCTTCAGTATTCTCTAGAGGGTCGATACAATTGCCTACAGACTAGACTTACCATCTGCATTAGAGGGAGTGCACAACGTGTTTCATGTGTCGCCGTTAAGATGGTACATGGCTGATAGAGTTGGACTTGACTCTCAGCTATCCAAATCAGCCAGTTAAGATTCTGGATCAGAGTGAGAAGGTGCTGAGGAACCAGACCATTCCTTTGGTACGCGTCACATGGAGGCATCACTCTACGGGTGAGTCTACCAGGGAGAGAGAGGATAAAATACGAGAGCGGTACCGGTATCTCTTTGTGCCTTGAGGTATATTCTTTCTTGTTTTGTTTTGCATTTTTAGGATAGTTTTATTTTTGAATTTTGAGGACAAAATTATTTTAAGGGGGTAGACTTGTCACTACAACATTTTCTATGAAGGATATTTTGGTCATTTTATAGTTAATTAATTATTATGCATGTTAAATATTTATTTATTATATTATTTATTTATTGTTAGGTGTTCCATTATACTTTGGACTTGTGTTAATGGACCTAACTAGACTAGACTTGACTCTTGGATCAACATTTATTTTAGTTAGACTTGAGTCCAATATTTTTAGCCCAATTCATTAAGATAGTGATTTGATTCGTCAAACCATTAGGAGTAGAAGTTTCCTCCTTAATTAGATTTCTTCATGACAAGCCCATAGGGGTAAAATAGATATTGTATATTTCTTGGAGGCTAAGGAGGGGCCGACCACTATTATGGGAGAGGGGTTTCTCTCTCCCCTTTTTTTCGTCCAAATTTAGATCTAAAATTTCTCTTCCAAAATTCCCTTTTTCCTCCACCAAATTCTCTTCTAATTACTTTTCTATTTTACCATTAGAAGCTCTAGAAAGAAAGATAAGGCAAGGATCTAGAAGGCGAAGGATATTGCATAAGTTGAGGGCTCATTGCATCCAATTGGAGACTTGCATTAGGAGTCCATCTGCTAATAGGTACAATTTAGATTTTCCTCGCTAATTAGACTCTAAATCTCTAGTTTAATCATTAGAAACCCTCTCATGTACTAAGGCTACCTATAGGAAGAAGAATTGACTACTAGGGGCCCCTATTGAGAAAGTTACCATGTATTTTGTGTCAATTTTGGGAGAAATCCGAAATTGGTGCACCATGTGTTTGTCAATAGGTCTATTAGACTAAATTGATATGTGTTTGATTGTGTGAGGCTAGTGTCATATCCAAAATTGGATACTTGTAGGCCGTGTCATGGCAATTTGATGACACGGATTGATTTGGGGATTTTTCCTTCGACACAGGGGGTTGGAGCGTGTAGGTACACATGAGTATCAACTTGGAATGGGTATATCAGAGTATGTAATCAGGAATTAGCCAGAGTATCATAAGTTACATGAAATCGAGTAGGTGCAGGCAGTATAAGTAATATGGTAGCAAGGTAACTAGATACTAAGTATAGTGATACCAATAAGTTAAGGTATAGGTTATGAGGTAAAACAACTATTAGTATATAGTTAAAGTAAGGTATTAACTAGTACTCAATATAGATAGTTGATCGAGTTAGGGAATAAGGTATTGTCTAGGTAGTGAACTCTTGGTTAAGGATTAGCCAAACTAAGGTAATATTATATAATAGTTATAACTAATATTTATATATAAGTTATATATATTAATACTTAGTAGATTGGTACCTTAGTATTCAACATTAGCTAGTATAGATAACATTTTTGAGGTATTAACCGAGAAACCTGGATATAGACTAATACAACCTAGAAATGACTAGTTTGACCAATTTGACTACTTTGACTTAAAGTTGACCTAGTTTGACTATTTTGACTTAGAAATGGACTAATGACCTAGATTTAAAATAGTTTAACTTGTATTTTTTCTAAAACCTTATGTTGATGTAATATTCTATATTTAGGTCTTCTAGGCACCATTTTAGACATGCTTGATACTGTTCATTGGATTCTAGGTGAGCATATTCTCTAAAAAAATTTTGTTTATGATATCCTCTATATTTCTTGTATTTAGTGTAGATATCCTTAATTTTCCTGACACTTGAATTTACGGATTGGTATTCTTGGATCCCGTCATGAGATAGTATTCCTGGTAGTTCTTGGAGTATTTCTTGTTCGAGTCTCGTTGTTCTTGTACATGTATGGACACTGATTCATGAGAATATTAGCTCCCTTCTCATAGAATCTCGTATCATAGCGGGTCATGGATTGGATCCACTATACCAGTCAAGTGCAGGGAGTATTTAGTGTAGATATGTGATCATACCCCCGTAGTTCTTATTTTCCACGCATAGTATTACTCATACACCGCACGTGTAATTAACCAAGCCTGTGGTTCTTAAGCAGTACCTAAGGCGATCACATGTTGAAGCTAGTACTCACTCACTTATATAGTTGTATTTTTTATTTTCATATATGATGTTCGTATCTTTTGTATATATTCCCGTATTTTTTTATTCCTGTATATTTCTACCATGCTCTATCAAGCTTGTATATGCTCTCTATTTACTATTACATAGTCTTTGTTATTTATTAGAACTGCTGTTAGAGGTGTGCTTCGCTCTATCCTGATTGGATATATTTTTTAGATGATTTAGACAAATGGTAACCGACACACTATAGACCTCCGGACGTAGTTGGTGTAGAGTTGGAGACAGTGGCTCAAGAGGAACCGATACCTAGAGATAATCAGCTAGTTGCAGCTAGCTAGTTAGACTTTTGTATTAGACATTTATCTGTTAGATATTTTTTCTTGAATTATATTAAGTTTTTACTAGTCTATTGGACTTGGAGATGAGTTATATTTGTGACTTGTGACTTCCATTTCTTTAATTCCATATTTTTCCATACCTTCCCCTAGTTTTTATATTATGATTGAGTATGGTTTACCTCATCATATTATCATATTGTTCTTCCATTTGGATTTGAGATGCCATGACAAGTACATTATATATTTTTTGTGTAAGATATTTAGATAGTATTGATGACCTAGACAGCGTTCTACCGTTGATGCTGCAGCGTAGGCTGTGCGTCGTTCATGTACTCGTGCCCCTACACCGGGTGTGGGTCGTGATAACTGTACCAATCGGGGGCGGGGAGTCTTAGTTAGAGATATGATCATTCCCACCATGTACAAGTATTCCTGTACAAATACCCGGTTAGTGTTAATCATAGACTTCACATATGATTAGCCAGGCCATGATTCCTGTACAAGTTTCCAAGTAGATCACATGTCGATGCTAGTACTCGCTTACTTAGTTAATTATATTTCGTGACTCCTGTATATGATGCTCATCTCACTTGTGTTATTTATAATATTTTTATATCATGTATATTTCCTACTCATGCTCTATTTATCTTGTATATTTTCTCTATTTATAGTCACATAGTCTTAATCATTTATTGAAATTGCTGTTAGAGGTGTACTTTGCTCCAATTCGTAGTGGATATATATATATTTTTCTCAGATGATACTGAGGAGTGGTATTCCACTCACTACAGTCCTCAGGACGTAGTAGGCCTGGAGCTAGAGAATGTGGCTTAGGAGGGACTCATCCCAGTTGAGGCCGACGACACATTACCTATAGTTCAGTAGATAGACATATTTTGTGTACTGAATTTGCCTCCAGCTATGACAGTAGATTTATATTGCTATTCTGGAGACTCAGTTGGATATTATTAGTCTTGTGGGAAGTATTAACTCTATTTCTTTTCTCTTAATTTCATATTTACGTGTTGTTCTTCCTTATAGATTATGTGATTGAGTATTCATATTTATTGAGATGATATTATATATTCTTAATCATTATTGTTAGATAGTATAGTAGACCTAAACAATGTTCTACCATCGATGTTGCGGCGTAGGGTGGACTTATCCACGTATATGTGCCCTTACATCGGGTATGGAACGTGACACATTTTTAGTGGTAGCCCATGAGGGTCAAGGTAGTAGTGCTCAGATTTGGAGTACTACTACAAGTCTGCTATAGGATATATGACTTATGATATAGGATGAGAGAATACTCAATCACAACTAGGAACATTTCTATTTTATTAATTTTTTTATCCTTATCAAGCTGAGTATTTGCTTCTTTGAAAATAACTGTCCTTCCTTGATGATATCGTATCTTGCTCAATATTGATTCTTTATTTTGATATGCTTTCAGGATGCTGCCGAAGACCAGATCCCATCGCTCTGGCGCAGTTTCAGAAATAACGGTTACTTTTTTACCTCCGAGGTGGGTAGTCACCGCAGCTACTGCTCCACCTTCTCTTGCTTAGAGGGTAGCCTCACCAGTTCAGGTGGGGGCTTCAACAGCATCAGCTTTTGGGGGTTCTCCTCCACCAATTTTGAGGGCTGTTCCAGCAGTCGCGAAGGACCTTCTACCCCAACACCTAAGCCAGCAGACAGGATGCAGATATTTTCCATGTTTCAGGAGATGATGGCAGCACAACAGAGGCAGACAGATGTTCTAAGTTAGGGCATCGAGAGTGCCCACCAGTTAGCACTAGCAGCTGTGGAGAAGGTAGCGTTGTCCAACCACAGATCGTACCGCCTCATCCCGCCCCACAACAGCCAAGGCTAGGTACCATTATTAATTTCAAGGGGATGATGCCCAAGGACTTCAAGGGCACGGTAGAGATCTTTTATGCCGATGATTGGATTGAGGACATTGAGAGGAACTTATGACTGGCACAGATTCAGGAGAGTCTACAGTTAGAGGCGGCCAACATCTAGATGTTTGACATAGCTTTGACATGGTTTCACACAGATTCGAAGATTACGATGCTTGGTTTGACTTGGGAAACTTTCAAAGAGCTTTTCAAGGAAAAATTCTTCCTAGACCAGGCTCTAAGTGCCCTAGAGAGTCAGTTCCAGGACCTTTTCCAAGGGAGTATAATAGTGGATGAGTATGCCGCTGAGTTCTGTAGATTGAGATAATTTATGGAGGTACAAAACCCCCTAGAGAGAGCGAGAAAGTTTCAAAAGGGTTTAATCAGGGAGGTCAAATCGTACACCATGGGTCACCATACTACATCATTCAAGGAGATATTGATGGATGCTCAGAGGGCAGAGGATGACTTGGAGCTCAAGTCCAAGAGGTGGAGAGACGTATTCGAAGGAGCTAGCTGCAGTGCTGGCCCAGCCAAGCGACCCTATTTTTAGCAGTAGAGTAATTTTCAGCCGCAGATGTTCCAGGCTCCAGTTCAGGCACCAGTTCAACAGGTTCCACCACAGCAGCAGCAGACGAGTTTAGCAGACTTTTACTTGTCACATTTGTAAAAAGACATGTCATATCTGGGAGGTTTATAGGTTGAGGTTGGGCATTTTTTTGTATTGTGGCACAGAGGAACATCAGATGAGTGGTTGTCCTGTGTCTCCTCGTCGTGCATCTTAGAGAGCAGCTCCAGTTCAGAGAGCACCAACGAGGCCACTTGTGGGTCAGCAGAGGGGACCTTCATTGTAGACATAGTAGCAGAGATTCTCCCAACACCAGCCCCGGTAGAGAGGTGATGGTCGAAGAGACTGAGCTAGTAAGAGGTGTGATATCAGGTTCAGTTCTTCTTAATTCTATTCTAGTATATGCTTTATTTGATTCTGGTGCTTCTCATATTTTTTTATCTATATCTTTTGCTCTTAAGCATCATTTAGAGGCTGAACCTTTGGCTAGGAATTACAAGATCATGACTGTGGGTGATATTATCCTGGTCAGTGATGTTTATACGGATCATAGAGTTACACTAGGAGTCTTAGAGTTGAGTGCGTGCTTACTCATAATGCCACTTTTGAGCTATGACATAGTAGTCGGGATGGATTGGTTGAGTATGCACGGTGCTAGCATAGATTATAGTAGAGTCATGGTGTTGTTTCTACTGCTAGGAGAGCCAAAATATGAGATTATCGGAGGAGCAACGGGGCAGAGCGAGGATGCCATCCGTGAGCAATGGTGGAAAAGAAGAAAGAGCTACCATATCCTTTGATAGTAGAGTTTATGGATGTTTTTATGAAGGAATTGTTGGGCTTGCCGCCAGACCGAGATGTGGAGTTCTCTATAGACTTGGAGCCAGGAGCAGAGCTAATATCGCAGTACGTTTATAGAGTCAACAACAGCGAAATAGAAGAGTTGAAGAAACTGATTGATGAGTTACAGGATAAGGGCATCATCAGATCCAATTCATCACCGTGGGGTACGTCGATATTGTTTGTACCTAAGAAGGATGGGTCAGTATGCATGTGTATCAATTACAAGGCTCTAAACAACCTCACTATCAAGAACAAATATTCGCAGCCGAGGATAGATGATATCTTCGATCAGTTGAGCGGAGCAAAGGTATTTTTGAAGATAGACTTATGGTCGGGCTATCACCAAGTGAAAGTAAAGAAGGAGGATATTTCGAAGACAACTTTTGGATTCAGAATGGCTAGTTTGAGTTCATGGTAATGCCGTTTGGGTTGACCAATGCCCCGATAGTATTCATGAACCTGATGGACAAGGTATTCCACTAGTATCTTGATAAGTTTATGGTGGTATTTATCGATGATATTCTTGTTTATTCAAGGATCCCAGTGGAGAATTAGAAGCACCTAAGGATAGTTCTGGAGACTCTTATTAAAGTGAAGCTTTATGGGAAGCTCTCAAAGTGTGAGTTCTTTCTTGACAAGGTTAAATTTCTTGGTCATGTGATGACAGAAGATGAGATATCAGTTAACCATAAGAAGATCATGGCAGTGGAGTCGCAGGCTACCCCGAGTTTAGTGGAAGAGGTTAGGAGTTTTCTGGGCTAGCAGATTATTACAGGAGATTTGTATAGGAATTTTCCAGGATTACAAAGCCGATGACTAGGCTGACCAGGAAGGATGTAGATTTTGTCTAGACAGGGGATTGTCATGACGCTTTTGATGAGCTAGAGAGAAGATTGACGACAACTCCAGTATTGATGTTGCCATCAGGGACATGTGGATTCATTAACTATCTTATCCTTCCTCGAATTATGCACGTCATTCTGAGAGATAGTATACCTCCTTGAGAAGGTGGACCGCCACTTCTTCCCTTATATATATATATATATATATATGTATATATATATATATATATATATATATTGGTCTTATGCTTCTTCCGTATTTCAAAAACCATTGAGCATGGCGTCAAAGAAAGCTTCTGGTTGGGAACCTTGGTCGTCTGCCTTATCCTTCCGACGTTCTATTCTTGCCCCGACACAGTGTTCGTGCGTCGGCGGGGGTCGTGAGCGACAGGTTGTTGTGTTTCCTTCGGCTATTTCTGCCTTATCATCTCTCCCTAAAAAGAGAACGCGAGAAGATATTGAGTTAGCCCTTGCTGAGGACTTCTAATCTTCCCTTAGGCTAACTTTGGAGGCCCTTACCCGGCCTCTACATATGACATAAAATTTTGCCTTGCTGCCTATAACTCTCGAGGAGAGGGAGACGTTGGATATGAGAGAAGAAATGCGCCACCTATTCCAACATGTAGGCATACACACTCTTCAGGAGGTTGCGGATGCGCTTCATGAGGCCCATGGTGCCTCTGAATAACCGTGTTCTCCACCTTATTCTTCTTATTTCGTATGGGCCTTGATGGACAAATGTTGTTGCCTTCCTCATTTAGTAATACACTTTTGTTTTAATCAAACGTGTCCTCTAGAACGCATACATATTGTACATACTATTCTGCATGCAACGTAGATTTAACTTTAGGCAAAAAGTGTCATCCCGCATGTTATGCAACATTTCCTAAGAGGTTATTGGAGCGTGCACAAAAGTTGTAGGATAAAGGTTTCATCAGATCTACTTTATCACCGTGGGGTACTCCAGTTTTGTTTGTACCGATGAAGGATGGGTCGTTATGCGCGTGTATCGACTATAGAGCTCTGAACAACTTCGCTATAAAGAACAAATACCCGATACCGAGGATAAATGATCTTTTCGATCAGTTGAGCAAAGTAAAGGTATTTTCGAAGATAGACTTGAGGTCGGGCTACCACTAGGTGAAGGTGAAGAAGGACGATATTTCAAAAAGAGCTTTCGAACTTGGTATGGCCAGTTTAAGTTTTTGGTGATGCCGTTTGGGTTGACTAATGTCCCGGCGATGTCACTACCTTATTTCTAGCTAAGGATATTTTTGTCATTTTGCATATTTTATATTTAGTGATTAAATATTTATATATTGTGCTACTAATTATTATTATGAGTTGTGTTATTTATTTATTAGATTGTGGGCTAGCCTAATTATTGGACTTGATATTAGTGGACCATTATATTATCATGACACATTGATCCCAATATTGGGTTAGGCCCATTAGACCCATTCCTTTTAGTTAATTAAGGAGATTAGATTAATTTTTATTAGATTAGAAGATTCATAATATAGTCCTACCTAATAAAACCTTATAACTAGCTAGTGGTGGGCATTGTTGTCAATGTGAATTGCTTGGAGGAGGGGCAAGAGGGGGATGACCATATGATGAGTCTTTCTCTCTCTTTTCTCTTCATTCATTCACTAAATTTTAGATCCCCAATTGTGTTCTTTCCTAAATTACTTCATCCTTCCACAAGATTCATCCAATTTACTCTCTTTTCCTTTTATTTACATCACCTAAGGAGCATTAGAGCATGGATTGCAAGGAGCACTTGGAGAATGAGCTATTGGATATGAGCTTATGTCCTAATCGTATCTAATTGGGTTTTGTATTGGGAATACATCTCCTAATAGGTATAATTATGAATTCTCTCCTTAATTATACTCTAATTCATGCATTTGACCGTTATAAAACTTTCATTGTCTTAGGGATACCCAAAGGAACAAGAACTAGGTTTATATGGCTTGTATTATGACTCCTACATAGATTTTTGTCTCCAATTTGGGAGAAATTCGAGATTGATCCATCAAGTATGTGTCATGAGACCAATTAGATCAAATTTGACTTAGATTTATAGTGTGGGACTATATACGTTTTAACATCGGAAACGACTATAGCGTATCATGGTATTTTAGGATACGCTATGATACAGGGGTTCATTTTGGGTGATTTGTGCATAGTAGTAGTAATAGTAGTAGTAGTATATATATATATATATATATATATATATATATATATATATATAGTATTGGTAAGGTATTGGCAGTTTTGGCACTTTATTTGGGTGCGTATAATAGAGTATCATATATTGCATGCCATATATTTGGTTTAATGCTTTTAGTGTGTGTTATATGTAAGGTATTATGCATCATGTGTGTGTCATGGGACCAATTAGATCTAATTAGACTTAGATTGATAATGTTGTACTAGATGAATGTCCACAATTGGACACGAGTAGAGCATATCATGGTATTTTGTAATACGCTATGATATGGGGGTTCATTGTGGGTGATTTGTGCGTAATAGTATATTTTCTCTTCAAATTCCTTAGTAACTAATTACTTTAGTTATATTATGGTGAGATATATATATATATATATATCTCACCATAATATATATATATATATATATATATATATATATGATACACACTCAAATGAAGTGCCAAAACTACCAATACCTTACCAATACTAATTGGTTTAATGCTTCTAATGTGTGTTATATATAAATTGTATATATAATTATATATGTTAGCATGTATATCTATGCCTATATGATAATATATGAGTTACCTGTGCATTGGTGATTAATGTATGTGTGGTGATATAGATATTCATGTGTGTGTGGGTTTCGTTTTCAAGTATCAGTGTGTGTCGGGTGTTCAGTGGAATAGACCAATAACAGCCAGTTAAGGGGGAGTGAGGGTCAATGCAGAATTATATAACAGTAATTAGGTTAGCATTCAGGTGTTAGTCGAACTGAGGGTGCCAAGGTGTTAGAAGTATTCTGGGGTTACTGGCAAGATCGGGCAGGCTAATTAGAGCTGCAAATGTGTTGCATCACATAGGTTCAACAACAAGTGTATTTAGCAGAGTGTGTGAAGTAAAAGGGGAAGTCCCTGTGAGCAATTAGAGAGGAGTGGGTGCTTGTGAGCTCACATCTGACTGTATCTTTGCTGTGTGTAAACATTTATTAGTAGTAGCAGGGATCGAGAGGGGGTATGCTGCACACCTTTGTGCAGTAGGTTATAGAAGTATTAGTGAGAACTGATACATATAGTATTACGTTGGGGGTTCGAGATATATGTGATATAGTAGCAGTGCCAGAGGTAATGCAGTGCACTGCACTAAAGTGGATAGTAGCAGCAGCAAAAATAAGGCATGGAGCAGTAGCAACAACATTAGCTTAGATGTAATATCGGCAGCAACTAACTTATGTACAACAGTGTGATATACTGTTGTGTATCACACATTAAGTAAAGGGGGTTAGGCTTATATATGTAGAGTATTATGAAGGCCAGAGGGTTAGGCTTATATATGTAGAGTATTATGAAGGGAATTGGTATCAGGTGTAGGAATAAGGAGGAAGAGTAATGACAATAGGTAATATGATAAGACACTTGATAGGTTCAGTTAGTGAGGGTAGAGTATCAATAATATGTTCACAATGCACATGTATCCAATAGGTATTAGGAGAAAGGTTGAGGTATTATCCTATGTACTAAGATATGGGTTTTAGCTAAAGTATTCTAAGTATGGATATTAGGCTAAGTAAAATGTTAAGGTATTAGATTTGTATTAAGGTGATAGTTTTAGATAAGATATCTAAGATTTGGATATTGATACCAGATAGGTAAGGTATATATATTACTACCTATAGGTCTATAATAATTCTAGTTGATACTTAGTATCAATATAACTAATATAGCCTTGTATTTAACCTAGAAACCAAAGTATGACCTAATATCATATAGTAATTACTAGTATAGACATGTAATCAACCTAGAAGCTTGGTATGGACCTAAAATAAAGGTATTGGTCTAGTTTGACTCGAAATGACAAAGAAAGCATAGTGTAGCAAGGTATAAACCAAATTTGACCTAGTTTCTAGTATAGCAAGGTATAGACCGAGTTTGACCTTGTTTGACTCGAAATGACCTAGAATGCATATTTTGACTTTTAGCATATTTATCATTTCTTACACCCAATGGCATGATATTTCATATATAGGTCTGTGTGATACCAGCTTGAGCACGGAGTTACATTATTTGCTCAGGACAAGAGGCGAGTACATTCTTTGATAGTTTCTCGTTTATGATATCTTCTATATTCCTTGTAGATATCCTTGACTTCTTCACACTTGGTTACACCAATTGGGATTCTCCGGATTCTGTTAGGAGATATTTTTTTGGTAGTTACTGGCGTATCCTGTACATGCCATGTTGCTCTTGTACTTGTATGGACACTAATTCCTGGGGAAACTAGCTACCTTCTCGGAGAATCCTGTGTCGTAACGTGCCATGGTTTGATCTACTATACCAGTCGGGGGTTGGAGAGTGTTAGGTAGATATGTGATCATACCCATCCTGTATAAATATTTTTGTACAAGTACCCTCTTAGTATTATTCAAACACCTCACGTATGATTAGCAAGGCCATGATTCCTATAAAACTTCCTAAGCCAATCACATGTCGAAGCTAATACCCACTAACTTAGTTAGTTGTATTTCCTGACTCCTGTATATGATGCTCAGTTCTCTTGTACTATTTACATCATTTTTATATTCTGTATATTTTCTGCTCTGGCTATATTTATCTTCTATATTATCTCTATTTACTGTTACATAGTCTTTATTATTTATTTGGAACTGTTGTTAGAGGTTAGTTTGCACCAATCCTGACTGGATATATTTTTTAGGTAAATTAGATGACTGGTATTCTACACACTATGGCCCTCAGAACGTAGTGTGTGCAGAATTAGAGACGGTGGCTCAGGATGAGCCGATACCGGAGGATGAGCTGCTAGTTGTAGATATTTAGACCATTGGATTGGTTATGTCTCAGTTTAGACATTGGAATGTATTATATTTGTGACTATTATACAAGTCTATTGGACTTGGTTTTCAGTTGTATTTGTGACTTGTGATTATATTTCTTCTATTACATATCATGCAATATTTTTCTCTAGTTTTATTGTGATCGAGTATTGATTACTATTTTCTCCTCTATTTGGAGTTGAGATATCAGGACAGGTACATAAATTATTGTGTGAGATATTAGATAGTATTGATGACCTAAATGTCGTTCTACCATCAATGCTGCTGCCTAGGCTGGATGTACCCACGTTCTCGTACCCTTACACCGAGTGCGAGTCATGATACAGTTTTATGGTGGCCCATACAGGTCAAGGTAGTGGAACTCAGACTTAGAGTAACTACAAGCCTGCTATAGGACATAAGATATAAGATGAGAGGACACTCAATCATAACTAGGAACATTTCCAATCTATTGAATTTATTATCTTTACCATTCCGAAAATTGCTTTCTTTGAAATATTGTTGTCTTTCTTTGATGCTACCGTATATTGTGCAATATTGATTTCTTTGTTTTGAATCTTTCAGGATGCTGGAGAAGACCAGATCCCAGCGCTTTGAAGAAGTTTCAGCGAGGTTGGTTACTTCTCCACCTCATTCAGATCAGAGGGTTGGCTCACCGGTTCAGGTGGGGGCTTCAACAGTATTTGGGGGTGCTCCTCCCCAAGTTTGGTGGACTGTTCCAGTATTCGAGGAGAACCTTCCACCCCCACCACCCATGCCAGCAGACATGACGTAGCTGTTTGCCATATTCTGGGAGATTATGGCAGCACAATAGAGGCAGACATATATTCTATATCAGGCCATCAAGAATGCCCACTAGTTAGCGATAGCAGCTGTGGAGAAGGTCGAGCTTGTCTAGCCGCAGATCGTAATGCCCACCCACCCCGCACCAGTCGAGGCTAGGTACCATTATTGATTTCAAGAGGATGATGCCCTAGGACTTCAAGGGCACATAGGGGATCTAATACGCTGATGATTGGACTAAGGACATAAAGAGGAACCTTTGACTAGCACAGATTCTGGAGAGTATACAAGTGGAGGCAGTGGGCAGTCAGATGTTTGACATTGCCCTGACATAGTTTCGTACGTACCCGAGGATCTTGGTGCCATGATTGACTTGGGGATCTTTTAAAGAACTTTTTAAGGAGAAATCTTTTCGGACATGACTCTGAGTGCCCTAGAGAACCAGTTCCAGGACCTCGTCCAGTGGAGTATGATGGTAGACAAGTACGCCACTGATTTATGTAAATTGGGCAAATTTATGGAGGGGCAGAACCCCCTAGCGAAAGAAAGAAAGTTCAGAAAGGGTTTAATCAGGGAGGTCAGATCTCTTACCAGGGGTCATCACACGCCAACATTTGAGGATATGTTGATGGATGCTCAGAGGGAAGAGAATGACTTGGAGCTCAAGTCCAAGAGGGGAAGAGACGTATTCCAAGGAGCTAGTAGTAGTACAGGTCTTCCTAAGTGACCCTATTTTCAGTAGCAGGGGACCTTCCCGCCATAATAGTTGTAGGCTCTAGTTCGAACACCAGTTCAGGAGGTGCCACAGTAGCAGCAGCAGATATGGGTTTAGTATCATTCTACCTGTCACTTCTGTAAAAAGATAGGCCATATATGGAAGGTCTATAGGATGTGGTTGGGAGCATCCCGTATCTTCTCTTCGTACAGCTCAGAGAGAAGCCCCAGTTTAGAGAGCACCAGCGAGGCCACCTACAAGTCAGCAGAAAGGACCTCCATTGTAGACGCGACAGTAGAGGTTTGTACACCACTACCACCAGCTGATAGGTGCACAGTAGAGGCGAACTTTTGCCATAACGGTCAAGAAGATTGAGGCGATAGGATATATGATATCAGATTCAGTTCTTCTTGATTCTATTCCATCATATGCTTTATTTTATTTTTGTGCTTTCCATGGTTTTGTATCTGTATCTTTTGCTCTTAAGCATCGTTTAGAAGCTGAACCTTTGGCTGGCACTTGCAAGATTATGACTGGGGGTGGTATTATCCTGGTCAGTGATGTTTACAAGGATTGGAGAGTTACACTGGGAGGCTAGGAGTTGAGTGCTTGCTTACTCGTAATACCACTTCCGAGCTACGACATAGTACTCGAGATGGATTGGTTGAGTAGGCACCATGCTAGTATAGATTGTCCTAGAGGCAGGGTATTATTTTGATTGCTAGGAGAGCCAGAGTTTAAGATTGCCTGAGAAACAGCGGAGCAGAGCGAGGATGCCAGCTGTGGAGCCATTATGGAAGAGAAGGAGTTACCACATCCGTTGATAGCAGAATTTATGGATGTTTTCCCATAGGCGTTGCCGGGCTTGCCGCCAGACTGAGATATGGAGTTCTCTGTAGACTTAGTACCAGACACAGCCGATATCTCAGCATGTCTATAGAGTAAACAATTATGAACTGGTGGAGTTGAAGAAGTAGGTAGATGAGTTATAGGATAAGGGCTTCATTAGATCCAGTTTATTACCATGGGGTGCTCCGGTATTGGTTGTACCGAAGAAGGATGGGTCGGTACGTATATGTATCGACTAAAGGGCTCTGAACAACCTCACAATCAAGAACAAATACCCACAATCGAGGAAAAATGTCACTACCACACTTCTAGTTAAGGGTATTTTAGTCATTTAGTATCATTATTATTTAGTAATTAATATTTATTTATATTATGCTATATATATTTAAATTGTGCTTGTGCTAATTATTTATAGTTATTAGGATAGACTATTATTTAGACTTGTCATTAGTGGACCCATTAGTTAGTCATGATAATATTTTGAGTCCAACATGAGACCAAGTCCATTAGACCCTCTTCCTTAGTTAATTAAGAAGATTAGTTTAATTTGTATTAGTTTAGAGCCTTTCCAATATAGCCCTTATTAATATTCTTCATAATTAACTAGAGAGGGGAACCTTAGATATTTGATGTTGCTTGGAAAGGAAGAAAGGGGGCCCAGCCCTGTGAGGACTCCTCATTCTCTCTTCTCTTCATTAGTTTATTTTATTTAGATCCCCAATTGTGTTCTTCCTCAAATTGACTCATCCCTCACAAATTTAACCCAATTCAAACCAATTCTCTCAATTTAATTATCTAAGAAGCATTGGAACTTGGATTGCAAGAAGCACTTGAAGGAAGAGAAATTGGCTAAGGAGATCGTGTCCTAATTGTATCCTTTGAGCTTTTTATTGGGAATTCATCTCCCAATAGGTAAATTCTGAATCTACCCTTAATTTAGACCCTAATTCATGCATTTAACCAGTAGAAATCATTCCTTGGCTTTGGATTAATCATATTATCAAGAACTAGGTTCATATGACTTGTATTGTGGAAGATACATGGTGATTTGTGTCCAAATAAGGGGAATTAAAATATTGACACATCAATTATGTATCATGAGACCAATTAGATCTAATTAGACTTAGATCGGGATTGTGGGACTAGGTACGTATCCATAATTGGATACGAGTATGCCGTATCAGGGTAATTTATGATACGGTGTGATACGGGACTCATTTTGGGTGATTTGCGTAAATACTCTTCAAATCCTATTATAACAAGTTACATTAGTTATATATAGGTTTATTTGATATGTAGAAATGATTATTGTGGTGCATTAGGGGGTTTTGGCATCTCTATTGGTTGTGTATCATGAGTATCCTAGTGATACACTATAGGTGTCTGGTAAAATGACTAATAGTATGTATTATGTGCACTCAAGCAATATTTGTGATGTATATAGATATATATAACTTGGTATATATATGTGGCCTTATATATATATATATAATGGGTGTTGATCTTTGGTAGCAATGAGTGGTATCTGGTTCTATTGTATATTGTGAAGGTATAGTATTTGGGTATTGGGTGTGGTGGTGATGTTGGACTGTGAGGAGGGGGAATACTCAAGTTCTAGTATTCTGTAGAAGCAACAGCTAGTAGTGCTATCAGTTATGAATATCTTAGTATCCAGATGAATGACTGTTTGTGTGGAACAATAATCACAAGGTGGGGATGTGTGTTGAGCAAGAGCTTTATTTCACTTCTTGAAATGAAGAAAGTAAGTATTAGTTGGCGAGAGAAAAGGTGAAGGGGAAATTGTAAAACCCCCTTCCTAGAAAATCGTATATACCCTTTATTTATTAATTATTAATTAAATTATAGTAATTAGGTCTAAATAGGAGAAATAGATTTTAATAATTTTTATGTTAGGTGTTCGGGCACTTAGATGACTTATGTGACCATCAGGAATTTTTCAGAATTTATTCCATGTAGGCGACCCCTTAAGCAGTTGCTAGCCTAATGTTGTGCATTATTCTAATCCATGAATTTTCTTATGAGTATATAATATATATATGTATATACAAATATATATTTAGAAAGAAAAAGAAAAGAAAGTAAAAGAATTAATAAGAAAGTAACTATTAATAATAATATAATAATAATAGTAATAATACTATTACTACTTAGTTTACTTAAGCCTCCTTAGCTTTAGCAAATCCCTTCAGCCTATTTGCTACAGGGACCCGCCCTTAGTATCTATCCGCAGCAAAGAAGCCATGCAACTTAGCAAATTGCACCCAGAGGGGACCCGCCCCTTCAATTCAGCGGCAGACCGAACCCTTCCAACCCGCCTCCATCCGCTCCATCCCTCACTCTTTCCATATATATATATATATATATATATATATATATATATATATATATATATATATATATATATATATATATATATTCTCTTCCAAAAACCCAAACCTAAATTTTCAGACCTCCTCTTCCCATCTAGAGCCTTCACCGCAGCCAGAGAAGCCCCACCAAGCCATCCAACCATCCCGTCGACTCCGACCTCGCACCTTGCAGAATCCCACTCGAGGCACCTTCGCTCCGGAGTGATTTTCTGTCGACTCGCTCAACCAAACGCTGTTCTGTCTTCATAGGTATGATCACCCCTTAACCCTCTTCCATATTTGTTTTATAGCTAATCTCGGAAAACATGTACCCCTAGGTGAAAAATAGCGTCCAATTTGGGCGAGCAGACAGAATTCTGGAATCGCAGAATTCCAGAATGACCACCCATATTGTCGAGTTCGTATCTCCCACCACAGAGATCCGAATTCAGTGATTCTTTTTGATACCTATAGAATACCTGACCTAGTTTATTTTTTGTTAAATAACCCTATGCTATTAGTTGCTGTGGACATAATGATATTGGTCACAAAACTGCGCGCACCCACTTTTTCCAGATATCCAAAAGTTGGAAAACGGAGTGCGCCCTGCCAAACGGGACCGCCCCGCCGTGTGCCAAGTGTACCGAATGGTGCACGCAGCATAACCGGACACGTAAAAATTTGTGGGGACTGATTTGGACGTGTGTGCGCACCTAAATCAGGCCGTATCCGCGGACACATTTCGTGTCACAACTTTTGTGGAACTCGCGCGTATTTTGTGCACGCTTGTCAGATTGCGATAAAACTTGTGCCACTGGACTCATGGTAACGCGCTGGTCCTGTGACCCAATTTTCACACATTTCTGAGACGGTTGACCAGATCGCCAATTAGCGGGCCCTATAGTTGACTTTTTGGACAAAATTCTGTTCGGCCCATCGGAATCCACATTTGGACATATCGTTGGGTTCGTATTGACATCTAGAGTTGTTTGACCTATAGTTTGTCCCATTTAGAGACTGTTACCCTCGGTACGCTTTTCGGTGCAAAGTGGGCCACACATGGACCCCACTTTTGGCCGAAATTACCGTTTTGCCTCTGTGTCCAAATTGGACGAAAGGGATGTATTTTTTAGCTATTTTGCTCATTCCGAAAATATTGGTGATATTTATTTCAGCATCCGGAGACGTTTGTTCGGAGTCCTTAGTTCCAGGTTCTGTGTCCTTGACATTTGGGCGCGTACAGTTTACAGATTTCTTGCCAGGCAAGTATACCTTGCCATTGTACTGTTTTTACATTCCACATGAGGCATGCATATTTATTTTCTGTTTATTTAGTTTATTTATTTTAATTGCTATATAAATTGCGCGTCCAAGGAAACTTGGGTGCAACGACGGTGTCGTCGTACTATGTTTTGATTTATGTATATGCATTAGACCTACTTTATGAGACTACCCCATCTTCATGAGGCATTTATGTTTCATTAGCCATGACACTATTCTTACACGAGTGTGAGTCACATGTAGGACACGAACTTGCGTACTCGGCTGGCCACTGGTACGTATAGGTCGTACGACGGATAGGGATAACTGCCAATAGAAACTTTGCATGCTAGTGGACCTGGCGGTTATTATAGGTTTATCGTGTCATGGACATGACATGCTTAGAGCATTGGGTGGAGAGAACAACAAGTACCACATTTGAGCTCCTTTGCACTTTTATCTATTGTGCGCCCGGATTCTCCGCCGGAGATACGGGTGGTGATGACCACTATATATTATATTATTATCAGGTGGGCCTCCGGCGTTCAAAAGTCGTCGTGCCTTTTTAGGCCCCTGGATCTCCAATAGAGAACCATGCCAAATCCCAGTTTTCAGCCAGATAGCTCACTTGTGGGGAAAGGTGTTCTTAACTGCATTTACTTAGACGGTTAGGCGACCCAATGGATGTTTACTTTCAGTACTTTATTGGCATATGCTTTTTGTATCTTGTTACGTCCCTCTGAGGACCTGGTCCCTTCCAGATATAGGTGAGCAGGAGTACCCGCAGGAGTATGGACCTGGACCTGACGCTACCTATCAGTCTGAGGAGATCTTACCTTCTGATTATATGTGATTCATTGCAGCTGTTTAGAGATTTTAGTTGCTATTCTTTTCGAGACATTTATTCTTATATTAGAGTTTATTCCCTTCTCTCTTTAGTAGTTTATTATAGTCGATTTGCAGTGGATTTGTTTCCACCCGACTATCACACCTTGAGATTACTATTTGAGACTGCTTCTTTGATATTCATTTATTGATTTCCATTCTTCTATTATTTGTGCTGTGGATGAGATATAGGACTGCATGTGACTTGTTGTGACATATATTTACCACTGTGGATTGGATATTCATGTATAGCGTACGTGTGTATATGATTTCCATATATTGGAGTTCGTATACATACGGCTGGCGTGTTACGTATTCCTAGTCCTACGTATTTTGGGACTGGGGCATGACATGTTTTTGTTGTGGCCCATGCAGGTCGAGAATATATTGTCTCGGTTACGTAACTGTACCGAACAAGCCTGCGTATAGGAATAGAGTATAAGGATCTCATCCACGCTTGATTGAAATTCATCCTTCCTATTTAATACTTGCATCCTGTTTGATTCCTGTACTTTTTCTAATCGTTTCGTACATCAACTGCAGAGAGATGGATTTGCAGAATGGATGTACTGCCGCTGAGGGCGACACAACTTCTAGAGTCAATGGGCAGACTCAGGGAGGGACCCCAACGATTCCTAGGCTTCCGGGACCAGATGGACAGACTCACACCCCAGTTCCATCTGATCTTCCCGCTTCACCTATTGGGAACCTTCCACCTGTCCCAGTACCGCAAGATGGCCAAGCACAGATGTTCTAATTCTTTCAGATGATGATACAGGAACAGAGGCAGCAGGCAGCCGAGCAGAGGCAGCAGGCAGTCGAGCAGAGACAAGAATTTTTGGCAGCACTGGAGATGATGGCTGCACAGGCTGCTGTACCAGCCTAAGCACTAGCTCTAGTACCTCGAGCTAGGGTTGGATTAGTAAAGGATTTTGTTCAGATGGGTGCAAGGCAGTACAAGGGCACTGAGAGCCCGGAGGAGACTACCAGCTGCATCACTCACACGCAGAAGCTACTGGAGGCATCGCAGTTACCCACGGACCTATGGATGACGGGTGTACGGACGCTTCTAGATGGTAATGCTCATCACTTGTGTGAATCCATGGAGCACCAGTTGGGTACTTACCAGACTTGGGAGCAGTTCTTGGAGTGCTTTGAGGGAAAGTACTTCCCGGATACTGTCAGGGATACCTTGTATGATCAGTTTCTTCACTTAGAGCAAGGGAACCGAACCGTGGACGAGTATGATGCCGAGTTTAGTCGACTCAGCAAATATGGCGCTGCTTTGATACCAAATGACTTGGCTAAGGCTAAGAGATTTCATCGAGGACTGACCCAGGAGCTTCAACATTATACAAGCTCGCAGTCCCGAGTCTCTTACGCTGAACTACTGACAGAGGCCAGATTTCAGGAAACCATTAGCAGAGAAAAAGGAGGTCAGCTGAGTACACAACAAGGATCAGCAAGGATACAGCAGGAACCAGCCAGGACACAACAGGGAGGACCTATCAGACGTCCTTTGGCATAACATCATCAGCAACACCGAGCAGCACCGTACCAGAATCAGGGGAAGCCTTATTGCAGTTATTGTGGGAGAAACGGACATATTTCGAGAGATTATCGGACTCGCTTGGGTCAGTGTATGAGATGTGGCTCTGGACAGCACCTGGTGAGAGACTGCCCAATGCAGCAGACACTTCCACCTCCAGCTCAGAGATTAGCGCTTCCCGCACCGAAGCCAACCCAGCAGATGACTGGACCGGGAGCACCTCAACCCCCAGTAGCAGGAGGATTTCAGAGAGGACCACCGCTACCCACTCAGGAGGAGTAGTATATGAGGACCGGACATGGACAACCGCAGAGGAACGGATGAGCTTTTGCATTGGAGGTAGATGACCTGGATCATGAGGTGGATGTCATAGCAGGTATTACCCTTGCTTTTACTTTTCTTGCTGTGACATTATTTGATACGGGAGCCACCCACTCATTCATATCATCAAGTTTTATTGCCAAACACAACATTGCTTCTACACCATTATCTAGTTGTGTTAGAATTCTAACCGGAGGAGGAGTTGTACCAGTTAGTCGAGTTTGTAGATCGGGCCCTATAGTGATATGTGGCAGAGAGATGAACGCCCAACTCTTAGTCCTTCCTATGCCATGCATCTTTTGATATTGTGCTTGGAATGGACTGGATAAGCAAGTACCATGCTTTCTTCGATTTCTTTGGAGGAAGCATTCTTTTTAAGGTACCAGGCCAGCCTGAACTTGAGTTTGCCCGAGGATCCACAGAAATCCTTGATGGTATGCAGCTCGCAATGGACGATGTTGTCTATCACCCTATTATTTCAGAATTTTTAGACGTCTTTCCAGAGGATTTGCCAGGACTACCCCCAGACAGAGATGTAGAGTTTTCAATTGAACTAGCACCCGGAGCAGCACCTATAGCATCGCATGTTTACATACTGGCGAAGAAGGAGATGGACTAGCTGAAGGCACAGTTAAAAGAGCTAGAGGAGAAAGGTTTCATCCGACCGAGTGCATCACCCTAGGGAGCACCAGTGTTGTTTGTACCCAAGAAGGATGGGTCAGTGCGTATGTGCATTGACTACAGAGCCTTGAATGTAGTGACAGTGAAGAACAAATATCCATTGCCACGCATTGATGACCTATTTGATCAACTCAGTGGAGCTAAGGTATTCTCGAAGATAGATCTGAGATTGGGATATCACCAAGTGAAGGTACGAAAGCAGGACATTCCGAAGACCGCATTCAGAACAAGATATGGGCACTATGAGTTTTTGGTTATGCCATTTGGTTGACCAATGCTCCAGCGATCTTCATGGACTTGATGAATCGAGTCTTCCACCAGTACTTGGAACAGTTCATGGTCATCTTCATAGATGATATACTTGTCTATTCGAAGAGCCACGAGAAGCACGAGGAGCACCTGCGGATTGTTCTAGAGACTTTGAGGAGGGAGCAGTTATATGCTAAACTCAGCAAATATGAGTTCTTCTTGGACAGAGTTTCATTTCTTGGACATGTTGTTACAGGAGATGGTATTTCTATTGATCCAGAGAAGATCTCAGCAGTTGAGACATGGCCTGTTCCTAAATCAGCAGCAGAGGTGAGGAGTTTCCTTGGACTTACGGGATATTACCGATGGTTCGTGGAAAACTTCTCAAGAATAGCGGCACCTATGACTCGTTTGACTTGTAAGGATCAAGAATTTATATGGACTGACGAGTGTCAAGCAGCCTTTGAAGAGTTGAAGAAGCGACTGACTATAGCACCAGTATTGGCGATTCCGTCAGGATCAGGAGGTTACGTGATCTACAGTGACGCATCAGGAAAAGGCTTAGGATGCGGATTGATGCAGCATGGCAAGGTGATTGCATATGCATCTAGGCAGTTACGAGTACATGAGAAGAATTATCCGACTCATGACTTGGAACTTGCAGTCGTTGTATTTGCTCTGAAGCTATGGAGACATTACTTATACGGGGAACGAGTGGAAATCTATACAGACCACAAAAGCCTCAAGTACGTCTTCACGCAGAAGGAGTTAAATATGAGGCAACGTCGATGGCTCGAGTTGATAAAAGATTTCCAGATAGAGCTACATTATCATCCAGGCAAGGCTAACGTGGTAGCAGACGCGTTAAGCCGGAAACCAACAGTTTACTTCTTGACAGCACAGAGGGAACTATTGGAGGACTTGTAAGAGCTTGGCATTGAAGTAATATTATCCGGATCAGATGGGACACTAGCCAACTTACAAGTTCAATCATCATTGGAAGAGAGGATTAAGGCAGCTTTGCCTATAGATGCCAGATTCCGGAGACTAAAGGAAAGGACAGAGGCCGCAGAGCAGACCGGATTGCGCATTCATGAGGATGGGATATTACGATGTGGTGATCGTCTTTTTGTTCCAAATGAAAAGATTCGACAGAAGCTGATGACAGAGGCACATAGTTCGATTTATTCTATTCATCCTGGAGGTACCAAGATGTATCGTGACTTACGACAGCATTTTTGGTGGCATGGGATGAAGAGAGAGATAGCTCGCTTTGTAGCTAAATGTCTGGTATGTCAACAAGTGAAGGCGGAGCACCAGAGGACAACAGGATTATTACAACCACTTCCGATTCCAGAGTGGAAGTGGGAGCACATCACTATGGACTTCGTCACGGGTCTTGTCACGACCCGCACCCGGAATTTGGGCATGAGTCGTGGGTACGTCCAGCCTACGCGGCAGCATCGGCGGTAGAACGCTGTCTAGGTCACAAACATAGTATATCCTGTCAATAGTCTCAACTCCGTACGGAGGACAATGATAAATAATCACAGTTCTATAATATACTCAATCACAACTATAAACATAATGGCACGATGAGAATTGAAAAGAGTTCTATTAAAACCAACCACAAGAAGTTCAACTCAAATCCCGGTCTAAAATGACCTCACAAAGTCGCAAATAAAATAAATACATCACAGTCTCAGTCTCAGTCTAGAATAATAATGCAGAAAATAATCTAAGCATGGGCAGGCAAGTTCTCCTCTAGGATAGGCACCTCCTCTGGGATTTCTGGGGTGAAATCCTCCTCTATTCCTGGACCGTAATGAGTAGGGCAAAAGTCCTCCAGGTTCTCTGAAAATGTTGTTATCCAGTCAGGATTGGAGCGAAGCACAAGCACTAACAGCAGTTTCATTAAATTGACAAAATCTATAAACAGTGTAAGAGATACAAGATGGAAATAAAAGCTGAACATGTGAAGTACTGGAGAAATGAAATAGACAATAAAGCATCTAGCAATGAGCAATAAATAGTGAATGCTAGAACAGGTAAATCTGAATAAAGATAAAACATCTAGTTAAGTGTTTGAAATATTAGTTTATTATGTGATCGGCTTGGGACTAGATCAGGCTGGTTATATATGATTAGCTATGATTCTTGAAGGTCAGGCTAACCATATGGTTAGCTATGATGCATGATAATGGTCAGGCTAATCATATATAACAGCTATGGGGCATGATGATGGTCAGGCCGCACCCGACGTGAGATGTGGGGTGAGCTATGATGCATGGTAAATGTGGATATGATCACATAATCTACTAATAGTCCCCCATCCCCCAGCTAGCACGATGGATTCCAATCACGACTCCTCATGATGGGGATCTAGGGTGCTAACCCGTATATCCATAGTGTCGAAATCAAGTATGAAATACACTACAATTTATAGAAGTAATCAACAATGAAAACTGTCAGAGAATGTACTCGCCTGGTCCTGAGCAGAATGTGAGGATCGAGGTCCAAAATGGAATCACAATAACCTATTTATGGAAATTCAATGTTAATTAATGAATTAAAAGAATAACATGCTTAACAATTTAAAAACGAGGTTTCTAGGTCATGTCTAAGGTTTACTGGTCAATACTAGGTCCAACTAAGTCAACTCTAGGCTTTTTGGTCAAAACTAGTCAATACCTTGCTTCTAGGTTCATACTAGCTATTGTTAACTAATACTAGTTAATACACTATATTATATGTTCTATACTTACTAATATTGGATTATTTTTAGTAATACTACTAATACTAGCTAAAATTCATTATACTAGGTATTATCATTATATATATAACTCATATAGTGGTATATTGGTATCTTGCTGACTAGTTACTATTTCTTATACTATATGCTATCAGTATGTAATTAACTTACATATATATATACTGAGTATATACCTTAGCTGACACCAAGGTTCAACCCAATATCCCAAACCACCTTACCTTACTGATACTCTAAACTCCACACTGATACATTGTTCTAACTGAGACACTATACTTCACCCTAAATTCACACACACTGCAAATCACTCACACACACTACAATCAGACACTAATACACTATGACACACTAATACACTGAAACTCACATTTTGTTCACTGATACACAGGTACTTACATAGCTATCTAATACACTGAAATCTCATCCACATACAGTTTTCAGACACAGGTACTCCACAGTATCTGGTTAATTCCCCAGACACCACACACAGGTTCAGGATACTGCTACCTACAGATTCTGCACTGAATTTCAAATTCCTATCTACTGATACCTATTAACACATCTACACAGCATACACAGTTTCCTCACAGTGGCACTCTATATGCAACACAGGGACACATGTTCATGAAAGTATCACTGCTCTCTCTTTCCCTTCTTCTCAGAATTCACACAGCCATACACACACTAAACCCTCACATATAATAATACCCTAAACTGACACTAATCATAGTATCAGTTAAGGAGAACTGATACACACAACACCTACACTACCACACACATAAACATATGCACAGACACACTTATCAAAATCCTCATCAAACCTGGGAATTATCTCTCCCTCACACCTATACACAGTCACATATAAACAATGTTGCCACAGTACACAAACTGAAACAAGACACACAGGCTTATACATTGACACAAGGACACACACATACATATTTGCTTTCTCATGCACAGCCCCCCCCATTGAATCCTCTATACTGATACTAACTGCCACATGAACACACACATGTATTTCTCCCCCAAGTCTCTGATCCCCTAATCCTACACACTAGACACACTAAACACAGAATGCACTTCACCAATACAGCACACACACATACTGAATATACCCACACTGATGTTCCCCTTCCTGCAATACTGAACTATCCTAATTACCTACACAGTATCATTGAACCTGGAACAATTAGCTACACATCTATCCATTGGCTCATTCACTCCCCTATACATTAATACACAACCACACGGTCCCTCTGTTGAACTAGGGGCAACTCTACACACAGGCATTACTGATAACACACAAACTCTCAGGCCACACTGACCCAAGACACAAATACACAGCAAAACACACAAACTGAATTTACCCCCAATGCACACACACATATACAACTCATATTGACTGATACATAACACAGCCACAACTCGAGCACCCTCAATTTGATATTACTATCTACTGCTCCTCCCCCATCCTTTGTGCACACAATACACATGGGGACAAGAGCACAGCAGGGATCAACCAACTTACTATGATCCCTTGTCTACCCATTTGCACTGCACAGGCACTGTCACCCATAACAAACTGAAACTCACAACCCTTGTTTACTGATACACAGGAATACACCCTGGTTTCACAGTTTCCAAATCACAGTGCTCAGACACCCATCTCCCAAAACCCGATTGCACAGTTCACTTCTCCATCGATGCACACAGCACACAACCCCGAACACTGCCCAGAATTCCCAATTCACATACCCGACTGCACCCTGTTCTAAACACCCACACAACCACAACCTAGATACATATATACAACACATCTAATCCATATACATATGCATAAATATATATAGACATCATACATCATTCATTAAATTAGATATTTTAGGGTAAAATAGATAGGTATTCACCCTGGGAAGCATTTAATCAAACACAAGATGTGCAAAACGAAAACCACACCAAGAATTCCTGAAAACCCAAAACAAAACCCTAAAACAATATCTAACCTACCCATAGGAGGGTGAAATCAGTCTACCTACCCAAAATCTAGGGTTAGGGTTCTTAATAATTGGGGAAAACCCCATGTGGGTCACCAAAACCTAATCCAAAGCCCTAGAATCGAATTACACACAGATTTGGGGGTTCCTAATGGCCATTATCGTCTGTACACAGAATTTAAATGAGTAGAACTAGGGTTTTACCTGCAGGGAAGGTTTCTTCAATGAAGTTCTTCTTTTCCAAGGCTTCCTGACCCTCGTTCCTTGCTTTGGAGAAGGAGAAAATGGAACCCTAGGTTTAATCTCAAAAATGGGGTGGGGAATAGGTTTCTCTTGTGGAGGCTAGGGTTTCCTTTCTCTCTACGTGAAGAATAGCCTAGAAAGAGGCTTCCTTTTATATATATAGGCCCAGTTAGGGTTTCTAGTGTATGGCCTAGGTTTAACCCCTAGGTTAGGTCATGTAGAACCTAATTAGCTAAGGTTTAGGTCTGCAAGAGTTTAAGGTCCACCCTAAATTTTAAAATTCTAGGGTTTTGCTAGAATAGGATTTACACATTAGGGTTTGGTCATTAGGGTTTGCCCTAAAGCATTCTAGGGTTGACCTAAAATCAAATATCCCTAATAATAATATAATAGTTATAAAACTCAGCAAATAATTTAATACATAATTATTTAAATTGTTAAATTACAGAAATGCCCTTATATGGAAAAGTGGTAGTGACAAGTCTACCCTCCTAAAAGAAATTTCGTCCTCGAAATTGGACTGAACTACAATCAAGAATGAAATCAGAAAAGGAATATTTACCTCAAGTCTGGAAGAGATACGGGTATTGCTCGCGCATTTCGTCCTCTCTCTCCCAGGTCGATTCCCCTGGAGAGTGATGTCTCCATGCTACGCGAACCAAAGGGATGGTTTGGTTCCGCAACACCTTCTCTCTGCGGTCCAAGATCTCCACGGGCTGCTCAGGGTAGCTGAGCGTCGGACCAACCTCAATCTCCGAGTGATCAAGTACGTGACTAGGGTCGGCCACGTACCGTCTCAGCTGCGACACATGGAACACATTATGCACTCCCTCCAATGCAGGCGGCAAGTCCAGTCTATACGCCACTGCGCCTACCCTCGCCAGAATACCGAAGGGTCCGATGTAGCGTGGGCTAAGCTTCCCGCCTCTGCCAAAACGAATCGTTCCACGTGTCGGAGAAATCCGTAGGAATACTAGATCGCCAACCTGAAACTCAAGGGGTCTACGGTGGCTGTCGGCCCAATGCCGCTGTCTGTCCTGCGCCACTCGCAGTCTGTCTCTGATGAGTTTCACCTTTTCTGCTGCATCCACGACCATTTCTGGTCCTAGCAAGGCTCTCTCTCCAACGTCGTCCCATGATAGCGGTGTACGACACCTCCGTCCATAAAGAGCCTCAAATGGTGATATCTCGATGCTGGCCTGGTAGCTGTTGTTGTAAGTGAACTCTACCAGGTGCAGATGATCCTCCCAAGAACCTCCGAGATCTAGAACACAAGTGCGTAGCATATCCTCGAGAGTCTGAATAGTCCTTTCAGACTGCCCGTCTGTCTGGGGGTGATATGCGGTACTGAACTTGAGCTGGGTGCCCAAGCTAGCCTGCAGACTCCTCCAGAAGTGGGAAGTGAAACGACTATTCCGATCTGAGGCGATGCTCACAGGAACTCCATGAAGCCTAACAATCTGTCGCACGTACATCTCTGCTAGCTTCTCTGTCGACGTGCCCACCTTGAAAGGTAAGAAGTGGGCTGATTTGGTCAACCTGTCCACGATGACCCAAATCGCGTCTTTCCCTCCTGGAGAACGTGGAAGCCCTGAAACGAAATCCATGGTCACGTGCTCCCACTTCCATTCTGGAATCGGTAAAGGTTGAAGCAAACCTCCTGGCCTCTGCCGGTCTGCCTTTACCTGCTGGCACACTAGACACCGGGATACGAAGCGTGTTACCTCGCGCTTCATTCCATACCACCATACGTGCTCCCTCAAGTCTCGATACATCTTATTGGCACCGGGATGCATCGAGTACTGAGAGCGGTGTGCCTCCTACAAAACCTCCTCGTGCAGCTCCCCGCTAGGCACACATATCCTCGTGCCGTGCCGTAGAGAACCGTCCTCTGCGATAGTGAAGTCGTCTGACAATCCCATCTGAACTTGGGCTCTGATACTACTCAGAGTCTCATCATCGTACTGCGTAGCTCTGATCCTGTCCATCAGTTCGGACTGTATCTGCAATCCCCATATCTGAATCTCAGCACCGGGAACTAACACCTCAATCTCCAAGCTCTCTAAATCAGCCAACAAATGCCTGTCTGTTGTCAAGTACATAGCCATCGGATACCTGCTCAAGGCATCGGCGACTACGTTAGCCTTCCCTGGATGGTACTGCAATGAGATGTCAAAGTCTTTCATCAACTCTAACCACCTCCTCTGCCTCATGTTCAGCTCCTTCTGTGTGAATACGTACTTCAAACTCTTGTGGTCTGTGAAGATCTCCACACGCTCTCCGTACAGGTAATGTTTCCACAGTTTTAGAGCGAAGATAACTGCTGCCAACTCTAAATCGTGGGTGGGATAATTCTTTTCATGAGGGCACAACTGCCTGGAAGCATAGGCAATTACCTTTCCGTGCTGTTGAAGAACACATCCCAGACCCTTCCCTGAAGCATCACTGTAGATGGTGAAACCACCTGTACCTGATGGCAGCGTCAAAATTGGAGCTGTCGTCAACCTCTTCTTCAGCTCATCAAATGCAGCCTGGCACTCCTCTGTCCACACAAATTCCACATCCTTCCTAGTCAGTCTGGTCATCGGTGCTGCAATCTTGGAGAAGTCTTGTATAAACCTCCTGTAGTATCCTGCTAGCCCGAGAAAACTCCTGATCTCAGCTACCGAACTGGGGGTAGCCCATGACTCCACTGCCTCGATCTTCTTTGGGTTTACCGAGATTCCGTCACCCGATACCACATGCCCAAGAAATTCGACCTTGTCAAGGAAGAATTCACACTTAGAGAGTTTCCCGTATAGCTTCTCCCTCCTGAGAGTCTCTAAGACCAATCTCAGGTGCTCTTCGTGCTCCTCCGGTGTCTTAGAGTACACAAGAATATCGTCGATGAACACCACTACGAACTTATCAAGGTACTGGTGGAACACCTTGTTCATCAAGTTCATGAATACTGCCGGCGCATTGGTTAAACCAAATGGCATCACCATGAACTCAAACTGGCCGTATCTGGTCCGAAAAGCTGTCTTTGGCGTGTCTTCTTTCTTCACCTTCACCTGGTGATAGCCTGACCTCAAATCAATCTTCGAAAACACCCTCGCCCCGCTCAACTGGTCGAAAAGATCATCTATCCTCGGCAGCGGGTACTTGTTCTTGATAGTGATATTGTTCAAAGCTCTATAATCAATGCACATACGCACCGTGCCGTCCTTCTTCGGTACGAACAATACCGGAGCTCCCCATGGTGATGAACTGGATTTGATGAAGCCTTTGTCCTGCAGCTCCTCAACTTGCTTCTTCAGTTCTGCCAGCTCGCTGTTGTTGACTCTATAGACATGTTGTGAAATGGGCTCCGCTCCTGGAACCAAGTCTATAGAGAATTCAACATCTCTGTCTGGTGGCAAGCCTGGCAACTCTTCTGGAAATACATCCAGGAACTCCGCTATCAGAGGATGTGGCAACTCCTCTTCTTCCGTCCTGGCTCCGCAAAATGTGCTCCCTCTCTGTTCCGTTGTTCCTCTGATGACCTCGAACTCCGGCTCTCCTGGTGGTCTAAACAATACTCTGCCTCTATAACAATCTATAGTAGCATGATGCCTACTCAACCAGTCCATTCCGAGTACAATATCGTACCCCGGAAGTGGCATGACAAGTAAGCTCACGCTCAACTCTCGGCCTCCCACTGTCACTCTCCGGTCCTTGCAGTGATCACGGACTAGGATAATACATCCACCAGTCATGATCTTGCAAGTCCTAGCTAATGGTTCTGTGTCTAAATGATGACGAAGTGCATATGATACGGACACAAAGCTATGGGAAGCGCCAGAATCAAATAAGGTAAATGCGGGAATACAATCGAGAAGAACCGAACCTGTGATCAAGTCTCCTGCTGGCTCGATCTCCTCGACTGCCATGGCGTATGCTCGCCCCTGGGGTGCACCTCTCTGCTGCTGATGCTGGACAAACCTCTGATTTTGCGGTGGAAGTGGTCCCCTCTGCTGTTGGCCTCCTGGTGCTGCAGGTACCCTGCCTGGTCCTCTCTGGGCGGCTGCTCCACCCTGACCTGGACGAATGGTAGGGCAATCCTTCAGCTGATGTGTCGTCGATCCGCAGTACAAACATGAGCCTAACCTCTTCCTGCAGTTCTCTCTGGTATGTCCTGTCTTCCCGCAGTACGCACACTGAATGGCGGGCTGAGTCTGCCTCTGCTGCTGTTGCTGAACCTGCCCTCGGGCTGGTGCCTGGTGCTGCTGGTGCTGCTGCTGGAAGGGCCTCTGCTGCTGCTGAAAGTGTGGACGCTTGCCTGGTCCCGCACTACTGTTTGCTCCTCCGGAACCATCGCGTCCCCTCTTGGGCCTGAGGTCCAAGTCGTCCTCGGCAACCTGGGCATCCATCAATATGTTCTCGAAAGTAGCAGTGCGACGTCCCGACGTGCGAGACTTGATCTCCCTTGTCAACCCCTTTCTGAACTTCCGGGCCCTGTCCCCCGGATCTCTAATCATTGACGGCGCGAAGCGGCTCAGACGGCTAAACTCCGCGGCATACTCATCGACGGACGAACCCCCTTGGACTAAGTCATGGAACTGACTCTCCAAGGCTCCTAGGGCAACGTCAGGAAAGAATTTCTCCTTGAAGAGCTCCCTGAATTCCTCCCAAGTGAGTCCCCTGCGCATGAGTCTCGGCTCCGTGCGAAACCACGTCAGGGCAATGTCAAACATCTGGCTGCCAGCGGCCTCGATCTTGAGCGCCTCTGGAAGCTGCGCCAAACGCAAGTTCCTCTCGATGTCCTCTAGCCAATCATCGGCGTAGAGTATCCCTTCTGTCCCCTTGAACTCCCGAGGCATCATCCTCTTGAAGTCCACAATGGTGCCCGGCCTCGGTTGTTGCTGACCAGGTTGTTGCTGCTGCTGAGCGACTCTCTCCACAGTCTGGAGAGCCACTTGGTGAGCATTCTCCATGTTCACCCTCATCATCTCTGTCTGGGCCTGATGTGCCTCAGCCTGCACTCTCTGGGCCTCTGCCGACGTCCTCTGGGCGTCGACCATGCCCTGAATCAAAGCGAACATCTGTGCCCCATCGACGGGCACACCTCCTGGATACTGAGCTGGTGGTGGTAGTGGTGGTAGCTCCGTCGTAGCTGCGGGGACCCTCTGAACAGGTGGTGGAGGACCCCCGAATGCTGCAGACACTCCCACTTGTCCTGGAGATGTAGGAGGTGCTGCTGATGTCTGTCCGGCAGCGCGAGAGGTGGCAGACCTCTCCGTATCTGCTGCTCCTAGTCTCTGGGATCTCCTTGGCGGCATCCTGAACACAGATCGAAAGATTCAATTAAGGCAATAGATACGATATCATCAAGGAAGGACAGTAAAAATTTCTAAAGGAATTAATCATTAAGAATAGTATCATAAGAATCAGAATTCCCTAATTGTGATTGAGCATAATCCTTGGCCTAATTCCTATTACTACAATATCGTTCTAAGGTGAATCTAAGACTACTGGCTGGAGACTAGACCTGCATGGGCCACCAATAAAATGTGTCACGACCCGCACCCGGAATTTGGGCATGAGTCGTGGGTACGTCCAGCCTACGCCGCAGCATCGGCGGTAGAACGCTGTCTAGGTCACAAACATAGTATATCCTGTCAATAGTCTCAACTCCGTACGGAGGACAATGATAAATAATCACAGTTCTATAATATACTCAATCACAACTATAAACATAATGGCACGATGAGAATTGAAAAGAGTTCTATTAAAACCAACCACAAGAAGTTCAACTCAAATCCCGGTCTAAAATGACCTCACAAAGTCGCAAATAAAATAAATACATCACAGTCTCAGTCTCAGTCTAGAATAATAATGCAGAAAATAATCTAAGCATGGGCAGGCAAGTTCTCCTCTAGGATAGGCACCTCCTCTGGGATTTCTGGGGTGAAATCCTCCTCTATTCCTGGACCGTAATGAGTAGGGCAAAAGTCCTCCAGGTTCTCTGAAAATGTTGTTATCCAGTCAGGATTGGAGCGAAGCACAAGCACTAACAGCAGTTTCATTAAATTGACAAAATCTATAAACAGTGTAAGAGATACAAGATGGAAATAAAAGCTGAACATGTGAAGTACTGGAGAAATGAAATAGACAATAAAGCATCTAGCAATGAGCAATAAATAGTGAATGCTAGAACAGGTAAATCTGAATAAAGATAAAACATCTAGTTAAGTGTTTGAAATATTAGTTTATTATGTGATCGGCTTGGGACTAGATCAGGCTGGTTATATATGATTAGCTATGATTCTTGAAGGTCAGGCTAACCATATGGTTAGCTATGATGCATGATAATGGTCAGGCTAATCATATATAACAGCTATGAGGCATGATGATGGTCAGGCCGCACCCGACGTGAGATGTGGGGTGAGCTATGATGCATGGTAAATGTGGATATGATCACATAATCTACTAATAGTCCCCCATCCCCCAGCTAGCACGATGGATTCCAATCACGACTCCTCATGATGGGGATCTAGGGTGCTAACCCGTGTATCCATAGTGTCGGAATCAAGTATGAAATACACTACAATTTATAGAAGTAATCAACAATGAAAACTGTCAGAGAATGTACTCGCCTGGTCCTGAGCAGAATGTGAGGATCGAGGTCCAAAATGGAATCACAATAACCTATTTATGGAAATTCAATGTTAATTAATGAATTAAAAGAATAACATGCTTAACAATTTAAAAACGAGATTTCTAGGTCATGTCTAAGGTTTACTGGTCAATACTAGGTCCAACTAAGTCAACTCTAGGCTTTTTGGTCAAAACTAGTCAATACCTTGCTTCTAGGTTCATACTAGCTATTGTTAACTAATACTAGTTAATACACTATATTATATGTTCTATACTTACTAATATTGGATTATTTTTAGTAATACTACTAATACTAGCTAAAATTCATTATACTAGGTATTATCATTATATATATAACTCATATAGTGGTATATTGGTATCTTGCTGACTAGTTACTATTTCTTATACTATATGCTATCAGTATGTAATTAACTTACATATATATATACTGAGTATATACCTTAGCTGACACCAAGGTTCAACCCAATATCCCAAACCACCTTACCTTACTGATACTCTAAACTCCACACTGATACATTGTTCTAACTGAGACACTATACTTCACCCTAAATTCACACACACTGTAAATCACTCACACACACTACAATCAGACACTAATACACTATGACACACTAATACACTGAAACTCACATTTTGTTCACTGATACACAGGTACTTACATAGCTATCTAATACACTGAAATCTCATCCACATACAGTTTTCAGACACAAGTACTCCACAGTATCTGGTTAATTCCCCAGACACCACACACAGGTTCAGGATACTGCTACCTACAGATTCTGCACTGAATTTCAAATTCCTATCTACTGATACCTATTAACACATCTACACAGCATACACAGTTTCCTCACAGTGGCACTCTATATGCAACACAGGGACACATGTTCATGAAAGTATCACTGCTCTCTCTTTCCCTTCTTCTCAGAATTCACACAGCCATACACACACTAAACCCTCACATATAATAACACCCTAAACTGACACTAATCATAGTATCAGTTAAGGAGAACTGATACACACAACACCTACACTACCACACACATAAACATATGCACAGACACACTTATCAAAATCCTCATCAAACCTGGGAATTATCTCTCCCTCACACCTATACACAGTCACATATAAACAATGTTGCCACAGTACACAAACTGAAACAAGACACACAGGCTTATACATTGACACAAGGACACACACATACATATTTGCTTTCTCATGCACAGCCCCCCCCATTGAATCCTCTACACTGATACTAACTGCCACATGAACACACACATGTATTTCTCCCCCAAGTCTCTGATCCCCTAATCCTACACACTAGACACACTAAACACAGAATGCACTTCACCAATACAGCACACACACATACTGAATATACCCACACTGATGTTCCCCTTCCTGCAATACTGAACTATCCTAATTACCTACACAGTATCATTGAACCTGGAACAATTAGCTACACATCTATCCATTGGCTCATTCACTCCCCTATACATTAATACACAACCACACGGTCCCTCTGTTGAACTAGGGGCAACTATACACACAGGCATTACTGATAACACACAAACTCTCAGGCCACACTGATCCAAGACACAAATACACAGCAAAACACACAAACTGAATTTACCCCCAATGCACACACACATATACAACTCATATTGACTGATACATAACACAGCCACAACTCGAGCACCCTCAATTTGATATTACTATCTACTGCTCCTCCCCCATCCTTTGTGCACACAATACACATGGGGACAAGAGCACAGCAGGGATCAACCAACTTGCTATGATCCCTTGTCTACCCATTTGTACTGCACAGGCACTGTCACCCATAACAAACTGAAACTCACAACCCTTGTTTACTGATACACAGGAATACACCCTGGTTTCACAGTTTCTAAATCACAGTGCTCAGACACCCATCTCCCGAAACCCGATTGCACAGTTCACTTCTCCATCGATGCACACAGCACACAACCCCGAACACTGCCCAGAATTCCCAATTCACATACCCGACTGCACCCTGTTCTAAACACCCACACAACCACAACCTAGATACATATATACAACACATCTAATCCATATACATATGCATAAATATATATAGACATCATACATCATTCATTAAATTAGATATTTTAGGGTAAAATAGATAGGTATTCACCCTGGGAAGCATTTAATCAAACACAAGATGTGCAAAACGAAAACCACACCAAGAATTCCTGAAAACCCAAAACAAAACCCTAAAACAATATCTAACCTACCCATAGGAGGGTGAAATCAGTCTACCTACCCAAAATCTAGGGTTAGGGTTCTTAATAATTGGGGAAAACCCCATGTGGGTCACCAAAACCTAATCCAAAGCCCTAGAATCGAATTACACACAGATTTGGGGGTTCCTAATGGCCATTATCGTCTGTAAACAGAATTTAAATGAGTAGAACTAGGGTTTTACCTGCAGGGAAGGTTTCTTCAATGAAGTTCTTCTTTTCCAAGGCTTCCTGACCCTCGTTACTTGCTTTGGAGAAGGAGAAAATGGAACCCTAGGTTTAATCTCGAAAATGGGGTGGGGAATAGGTTTCTCTTGTGGAGGCTAGGGTTTCCTTTCTCTCTACGTGAAGAATAGCCTAGAAAGAGGTTTCCTTTTATATATATAGGCCCAGTTAGGGTTTCTAGTGTATGGCCTAGGTTTAACCCCTAGGTTAGGTCATGTAGAACCTAATTAGCTAAGGTTTAGGTCTGCTAGAGTTTAAGGTCCACCCTAAATTTTAAAATTCTAGGGTTTTGCTAGAATAGGATTTACACATTAGGGTTTGGTCATTAGGGTTTGCCCTAAAGCATTCTAGGGTTGACCTAAAATCAAATATCCCTAATAATAATATAATAGTTATAAAACTCAGCAAATAATTTAATACATAATTATTTAAATTGTTAAATTACAGAAATGCCCTTATATGGAAAAGTGGTAGTGACAGGTCTTCCCAAGAGTCCAAGTGGGAGAGATGCAGTGTGGGTAATAGTGGACCGACTCACTAAGTCAGCCCATTTTATACCTTTTAGAGTGGGTCAGTCGACAGAAGCTTTAGCTGACTTATATATGAGGCAGATTGTGAGATTGCACGGCATACCAGTCAGTATTGTATCGGACAGAGATTCGCGCTTCACATCGCACTTTTGGAGGAGCATGCAAGAGAGTCTTGGTACTCGTCTGAAGTTCAGTACATCTTACCACCCGCAGACAGATGGGCAGTCAGAGCGTACTATTCAGACATTGGAAGATATGTTGAGGGCTTGCATGTTAGACTTCGGAGGATCATGGGAGGACCACCTACATCTTGTAGAGTTTTCTTACAACAATAGTTATCAAGCGAGTATTCAGATGGCTCCGTTTGAAGCATTGTATGGAAGAAAATATAGGTCTCCTGTGTGTTGGAGTGACGTGGGAGAACGTCAGATTTTGGGACCCGAGTTGGTGGTCAACACCGTAGAGACAGTCAAGAAGATTCAGGGACACTTGCGAGCAGCGCAAGACAGGCAGAAGCAGTGGGCAGACCTTCATCGTCGTCCCTTGGAGTTCAAAGAGGGCGATCACGTCTTCTTGAGGATATCACCGACCAGAGGCACCATCCGATTCGGAGGGCGCGACAAGTTGAGTCCAAGGTATATTGGACCATTTTACGTTCTCGAGAGAGTTGGAGAGGTGGCATATCGACTTGCGCTACCACCTTCACTGGAGGGAGTACATGACGTATTCCATGTGTCGCAGCTCAGGCGATATATGGCAGACAGCAATCATGTTCTCGACCATTCAGAGATCACCATTAGGCCGAGCTTGTCATACCAAGAGCAACCCGTGGGAATCCTTGATCGTCGAGAGAAGGTATTGAGGAACCAGTCTATTCCCTTGGTTCGCGTAGCATGGAGGCATGGTGCGCCAAGAGAATCAACTTGGAAGCGCGAGGACGACATGCGCAAGCATTTTCTGAACCTATTCGCAGACCAAGGTATGAATTTATACTGTTAATTTATATCTTATACCATCATTGCATTCTATCGTGGCTTAATTTTAATTTCGAGGACGAAATTTTTACAAGTTGGGTAGAATATAAAACCCCCTTCCTAGAAAATCGTATATACCCTTTATTTATTAATTATTAATTAAATTGTAGTAATTAGCTCTAAATAGGAGAATTAGATTTTAATAATTTTTATGTTAGGTGTTCGGGCACTTAGATGACTTATGTGACCATCAGGAATTTTTCGGAATTTATTCCATGTAGGAGACCCCTTAAGCAGTTGCTAGCCTAATGTTGTGCATTATTCTAATCCATGAATTTTCTTATGAGTGTATAATATATATATATATGTATATACAAATATAGATATATGTATATATATATATATATATTTAGAAAGAAAAAGAAAAGAAAGTAAAAGAATTAATAAGAAAGTAACTATTAATAATAATATAATAATAATAGTAATAATACTATTACTACTTAGTTTACATAAGCCTCCTTAGCTTTAGCAAATCCCTTCAGCCTATTTGCTACAGGGACCCGCCCTTAGTATCTATCCGCAGCAAAGAAGCCATGCAACTTAGCAAATTGCACCCAGAGGGGACCCGCCCCTTCAATTCAGCGGCAGACCGAACCCTTCCAACCCGCCTCCATCCGCTCCATCCCTCTCTCTTTCCATATATTATATATATATATATATATATATATATATATATATATATATATATATATATATATATATATATATATATATTTCTCTCCCAAAAACCCTAACCTAAATTTCCAGACCTCCTCTTCCCATCTAGAGCCGTCACCGCAGCCAGAGAAGTCCCACCAAGCCATCCAACCATCCCGTCGACTCCGACCTCGCACCTTGCAGAATTCCACTCGAGGCACCTTCGCTCCGGAGTGATTTTCCGTCGACTCGCTCAACCAAACGCTGTTCCGTCTTCATAGGTATGATCACCCCTTAACTCTCTTCCATATTTGTTTTATAGCCAACCTCAAAAAATGTGTACGCCTAGGTGAAAAATAGCGTCCAAGTTGGGCGAGCAGACAGAATTCTGGAATCGCAGAATTCCAGAATGACCACCCATATTGCCGAGTTCGTATCTCCCACCACAGAGATCCGAATTCGGTGATTCTTTTTGATACAAGTAGAATACCTGACCTAGTTTATTTTTTGTTAAATAACCCTATGCTATTAGTTGCTGTGGACATAATAATATTCGTCACAAAACTGCGCGCACCCACTTTTTCCAGATTTCCAAAAGTAGGAAAATGGAGCGCGCCCCGCCAAACGGGACCGCCCCGCCGTGTGCCAAGTATACTGAATGGTACACGCAGCATAACCGGATACGTAAAAATTCGTGGGGACTGATTTGGACGCGTGTGCGCGCCGGAATCAGGCTGTATCCGCGGACACATTTCGTGTCGCAATTTTTGTGGAACTCACGTGTATTTTATGCACACTTGTCAGATTGCGACGAAACTTATGCCACTGGACTCGTGGTAACGCGCTGGTCCTGTGACCCAATTTTCATGCATTTCTGAGATGGTTGACCAGATCGCCAATTGGCGGGCCCCACAGTTGACTTTTTGGACAAAATTCTGTTCGGCCCATCGGAATCCACATTTAGACATACCGTTGGGTTCGTATTGACATCTAGAGTTATTTGACCTATAGTTTATCCCATTTAGAGACTGTTACCCACGGCACACTTTTCGGTGCAAAGTGGGCCACACATGGACCCCACTTTTGGCCGAAATTACCGTTTTGCCCCTGTGTCCAAATTGGACGAAAGGGATGTATTTTTTAGCTATTTTGCTCATTCCGGAAATGTTGGTGATGTTTATTTCAGCATCCGGAAATGTTTGTTCGGAGTCCTTAGTTCCAGGTTCTGTGTCCTTGACATTTGGACGCGTACACTTTACAGATTTCTTGCCAGGCAAGTATACCTTGCCATTGTACTGTTTTTTACATTCCATATGAGGCATGCATATTTATTTTCTGTTTATTAAGTTCATTTATTTTAACTGTAATATAAACTGCGCGTCCAAGGAAACTTGGGTGCAACGACGGTTTCGTCGTACTATGTTTTGATTTATGTATATGCATTAGACCTACTTTATGAGACTACCCCATCTTCATGAGGCATTTATGTTTCATTGGCCATGACACTATTCTTACACGAGTGTGAGTCACATGTAGGACACGGACTTGCGTACTCGGCTGGCTACTGGTACGTATAGGTCGTGCGACGGATAGGGATAACTGCCAATAGAAACTTTGCATGCTAGTAGACCTGGCGGTTATTAAAGGTTTATCGTGTCATGGACATGACATGCTTAGAGAATTGGGTGGGGAGAACAACAAGTACCGCATTTGAGCTCATTTGCACTTTTATCTATTGTGCGTCCAGATTCTCCGCCGGAGATACGGGTGGTGATGACCACTATATATTATATTATTATCAGGCGGACCTCCGGTGTTCGAAAGTCATCGTGCCTTTTTAGGCCCCTGGATCTCCAATAGAGAACCATGCCAAATTCCAGTTTTCAGCCAGATAGCTCACTTGTGGGGAAAGGTTTTCTTAACTGCATTCACTTAGACGGTTAGGCGACCCAATGGATGTTTACTTTCAGTACTTTATTAGCATGTACTTTTTGTATCTTGTTACGTCCCTCTGAGGACCTGGTCCCTTCCAGATATAGGTGAGCAGGAGTACCCCCAGGAGTATGGACCTGGACCTGACGCTACCTATCAGTCTGAGGAGATCTTACCTTCTGATTATATGTGATTCATTGCAGCTGTTTAGAGATTTTAGTTGCTATTCTTTTCGAGACATTTATTCTTATATTAGAGTTTATTCCCTTCTCTCTTTAGTAGTTTATTATAGTCGATTTATAGTGGATTTGTTTCCACCCGACTATCACACCTTGAGATTACTATTTGAGACTACTTCTTTGATATTCATTTATTGATTTCCATTCTTCTATTATTTGTGCTGTGGATGAGATATAGAACTGCGTGTGACTTGTTATGACATATATTTACCACTGTGGATTGGATATTCATGTACAACGTACGTGTGTATATGGTTTCCATATATTGGAGTTCGTATACATACGGCTGGCGTGTTACGTATTCCTAATCCTACTTATTTTGGGACTGGGGCGTGACAGAAATGGCAGTTGTATGCCTGGTATTGAACTGAGTTCAATGGCAGCCACTTTGGCATTAGAGTATCGGATGCAATGATACTCGAGCCAGGTAAGGAGGGGGGGCAAAGAAGACTGCCAGTTGGTATTTTGATGTATCAAGCATCTGAGATTTAGGGAAGGTCAGGTTTCAGGCCTCACCAACTGGAAGGTGCAGTGGGGGAGGTATGCAGTGACTATACTACAATCTTGTGTACAAGTTACATAGTATTATCGGTAGCAGCCACATAGGCAGTAGCAGTAGCAATAACAATATCAGTAGCAGCAGCATAAGCAGTAGCAATAACAGTAACAATAGCAGCAGCATAGGCAGTAGCAGTAGCAATAGCAATATCATTAGCAACAACATAGGCAGCAGCAGCAGTAGTTACACATAGGTGTGTGTGGATGTTTGATGGTTGCTCGAGCATTAGCTCAACAACAGTAGTTGTAGCACTATAAAAGTATTTGTGAGGGAATTCCTATGTAATTAGTATGTGTGTTCGAGTGATATTTGTGTGTTCTATTGTTAGTTAGTTATGAGATGAGTTTATGTATTAGCATTTTAGTATCAGTAAGTTGTAGTTAGTATAATATTTAGTTACTAGGTTAGTTTATGGTTAGATAGGATTAGTTCAGCTAGTAAATGTCAGTTAGTTAGTGTTTTAGTTATTATTAGTATATTAATATTAATTTTTCAATTTTAGCTACGGTATTTTGATACCAAGTTCATAGTTAATATAAGTAAGTACATAGCTAAGGTATTTACTAGTATAAGTAAGGTATTTACTTATGAAGGAGAAGCTTTATGGCAACTTTTCGAAATATGAGTTCTTCCTTGACAAGGTTGAATTACTTGGGTATGTGATCACAGGTGATGGGATCTCAGCGGACCCGAAGAAGATTTTAGCGGTGGAGTCATGGGCTACCCCGAGTTCAGTGGCAGAGATTTATAGTTTTCTGGTGCTAACAGGTTATTACCGGAGGTTTGTACAGGATTTCTCCAGGATTGCAGAGCCGATGACTAGGCTAACTAGGAAGGATGTGGAGTTTGTCTGGATAGAGGAGAATCAGGCCGCTTTTGAGGAGCTAAAGAAGAGGTTGACGATAGCTCCAGTATTGACATTGCCATCAGGAGTAGGTGGATTGACTATCTATAGTGATGCTTTAGGGAAGGGTTTGGGTTATGTCTTGCAGCAGAATGGAAAGGTGATTGCCTATTCTTCTAAGAAATTATGTCCTCATAAGAAGAATTACCCTACCCACGATATGGAGTTTGCAACGGTCATTTTTTCTCTATAGCTGTGGAATACCTATCTATATGGAGAGCGTATGAAGATCTTCACAGACCACAAGAACTTGAAGTACGTGTTAACCCAGAAAGAGTTAAACATGAGACAGTTGCGATGGTTGGAGTTTGTCACTACCATATTTCTAAAATAGGGGCTTTATTGTCTTTTACCATATTTATTTTATTGTGTTAATTTATTGCATGATATATATTATACATATTATATTGTGTTCATTAATGCATGGGTTATCGGACTAAACCTGTAAACCCACTTGATAAACCCCTCACAAAAATATAGGATTATAGATTAAATTAGTATTATTTGGGATTAATTATTGGAGTTATATTTTGCTACAGTATTTTTATTCAATTGTTGTACCTTACCGTTGCTTCGATATTTGGAGCGATATACTAGCTTTTGCCTTCCAACAAATTTTACACCCTTGTCCTAGACGTGCTAGTCTTCCATTTTAGTCGCACAATATTCTTTACAAACATTTATTTTTTAAATTCAAATAAATCTAACTTTGATCCTTGTCCGTTCTAATCAAATAGGAGACACAACCTTGACTCGTTTTATGCAACCCAAATTATGATAATATTCTATTCTGAGTCTTCTATGTCCATGACACTTGTGTCCCACCCAATTTTAATCCTATGTACTTCCAATTAATTTAAGAACACATTTTACACTAATTTTAATCAAATTGGTGTAAGGACCCAACCTAACCCAAAACTAGATCCAACACCAACCTAAACCCCCACTCACACCCTCAAGGTTCATACTAAACACTACACACCCTTTTAACCCACTACATCATACCAAACATGGTATTTTTCCTCATCTAATCCTAAACCCCATTGTTTGTGCAATTTTCTAATTTTAGGGACTTTTGTGCAAAAAGACAAGGAGTTGTCCACATCCCATTGGAGCCAAGACATGAAGAAACCCTCCCTCATTGTTGACCGGTCATATGGATTTTTCTCTCCATTTTGAGTGTACTACACTCTAACTTTTTCCCCACCATTATCCTAGCCCTCCATTCAAAACCTACACCATCTCCACCCTCCATTCCTTCATGTAGAACCTTCCCCAATCCCTAGGAAGCTTGCAGCCGGCCCTAATCCCAAGGCCATCACCCCCTCTCTCTCTCCTATATAAACCATTCTCCTCTCTCTATTTTTCCACATACATCTTCTTCACTCCAAACTGAACCCTAGAAAAAAAATCCACCATCACCATCTTCTTCCCCTTCGGTCTTCCACCCGCCGGAGCAGCCAGTCACCACCTCCACCACAGTTCATCCCATTCACCTCCTCCGAGCAGACGCCCACACGACCGACAATCACCACCACAGTTCCTTTCTCACGACCACCCACAGCCATCTCCACCACAGAACCACCATCACCACATAGCAGCCACCACAGTCGCTTCTCTCCTCAAGACTTCCTTTCTTTATCTCCTTCCTCGACTTCCCGATGACCACCGCAGCCGACCTCACAGACAACCACCATCACTTTCTTCCCCGACTTCACACTATCTCCGGCCATCTCACTATCTCGCTACGAACACCACCACCATCATCATCATCCCCAACCCTTCTCCTCCGAGCTACGACCATCAACAGTGGGCACATCTTCTTCCCTGACCTTCCTTCTTCCTACGACCATCTTCTCCGATCAACCACAGCCACCGTCACCTTCACTCCTTCGCCGGATAAAGATATCACCGCCTCCATCACCATCACCACTATCACCATCCTCACGACCACCACAACCACCATTCTCCTCCTTCCATCTCTACCATACCCCGGCCATCACCCGGTCACCACCATCAGCATATCCACCACCATGACCCGCTGTTACTGCTGCCACGGTTGCTACTGTTGGTCGGAGAACCACCACCAGAGATCGACCTCCACGGGCCGCGGACGAGCATCACCCCCTCCTCGGTCACGAGCACACCTAGGTTTTCACTTGTCCTCTTTTCATTCATGTTGTGTTGTTGCATTGACACTGTGTATTTGTGAACCCTAGTAACTAGTGTATATGTGTGCATGTATGAAATAATATTTAGTGTTAGTATACTTATATAAATTAGGTTGTTAGTTGTGGGTATCATATATTCCTATATGTTTGTAGAGATCAAGGATATCTTAGCTAGTTTTAGTTTTTTGGTAATGTTGAGTATCTTGTGATTTTAGTGTGAGGTAGGTGTGTATTAGTATAAATATAAGTAGTGGGTAATTAAAATATTAAGGTACTATATATATATATAAGTATTTTGGTAACTCACTGTCTTATGTGCACACTACCTACTAGCTAGGACATGTGTTAGTGTTACACAAGATTTGGAGATATAAATATATTTTGGTAACTCATTGTCTGGTTGTGCACGATATTTGAGGACATGACACTTGTATATTTTTACTATGTGCACACTCGACCCTGCTAGTTGACCAGTTATCACCACTACTTGCGTTAGTTTTTAAGTACAGTGTAGTTGTATTTATGTACGTACTAGTATAACGACTAATGTTATTATTATTATATTATATATAGGACTGTTGGATCGTTCGTATGAAACTTTGGGAGCAGGTTATTGGTATTGCCAGCACAGGACCACAGGCGAGTACATTCTCTGACAGTCTTCATTATGTTGGTCATTTCTATGATTCTAGTTGTATAGTGTACTTGATTCTGATACTATGGATACACGGGTTAGCATTATTGATACCTGTCATGAGGAGTCATGATTAGAATCCATCGTCCTAGCTGGAGACGAGAAAATATTAGCAGATTATGTGATCATACCCCACTTACATGCAACATAGCTCACCCCATATGTCACATTGGGTGTAGCCTGACCAGTTACATGCCTCATAGCTTGTTATATATGATTAGCCTGTCTATTGCTTGCATCATAGCTAACCAGATGGTTAGCCTGGCCTCATATGTATCATAGCCAACCGTATATAACAAGATTAATCTCGTCCCAAGCCGATCACATAATAGACTGATACCTCATACACTTAGCAAGATATTCTATTTCTTTATTCCAGTTCACTTATTCTAGCATTTACTTATATCTGTTCATTGCTAGTTATACTATTATTGATTACATATTCTCCAATATTCCATATTTCTAATATTTATCTTCATCTTATATTTTCTTACACTGTATTATAGTTTTTGTCAATATAAATAAAATTATTGGTTTGTGCTTGTGATTCGCTCCAATCCTGACTGGATAACATTTTTTTAGAGGACCTTGAGGATTTCTATCCTACTCAACGAAGATCTTAGAGGAGTCCCTCTCCTTAGAGGAGATACTACCTGCAGTCTTTTAGTCAGTTATATCTATGCATCTTTTGTTCTAAAACTTGAGACTGGTTTGTACTTATGTTGAGACTATTTATGTTAGACAGCTAGACTATAGTTTATTATTGTATTTTGTGTTGTTGTGCTTGACTTATGTCAGTACTTCCAATCTTTATATCTCATCGTGCCATTTATTCATATAGTTATTATGATTGAGCATATTATGAATTATTGATTAATATATTATTTTATTGTCCTCCTTATGGAGTTGAGATCATTGATAAGTTATGAGTAATGTTTGGTAGTCTTGAGACCTAGACAACGTTCTACCGTTGATGCTGTGGCGTAGGCTGGACATACCCACGGCTCATGCCTATTTTTTGGGTATGGATCATGACATATTTTTAGTGGTGGCCCATGTAGGTCTAGATTCGTATTTAGAGCGATATCGTAGTAGTGCTCACTTAGAGTATTGCTACGAGCCTGCTTTAGGAAATATGATTTACGATGAGAGTATGCTAATTCACAACTAGAAAATTTCTGATTCTTATAATGCTATTCTGAATAATTACTTTTTTTAGAATTTTACTGTCCTTCCTTGATGATATCGTATCTATTGCCTTATTAATTCTTTTTGATCTGTCTTCAGATTGCCACCGAAGACTAGGTCTTTGAGATTGGGACCATCAGCTTCAGAGAGGTCTGCTACCTCTCGACCTGACGGACAGACATCTGGAGTTCCTCCTACATCTCCTGTTCATGTGGGAGTATTTGCAATTTTCTGGGGTCCTCCTTCCCCACCTGTTCCGAAGGTTAACCCAGCTGTGACGTAGCACCTTCCTCCACCACCGACTCTGTTTCCAGGATGTATGCCCGTTGATGGGGCACATATGTTTGCGCGGATCCAGGACATGATAGATGCTCAGAGGATGTCAACAGAGGCTCAGCGAGTCCAGGCTGAGGCTCAGAGGGTGAAGGCAGAGGCATACCAGGCACAGACAGAGCTGATGAGAGAGAGCATGGAGAATGCTCATCAGGTGGCTCTCTAGGCTGTGGAAAGAGTTGCACAGCACCAGCAGCATCCTGGCCAGCAACACCAGAGGACAGATACTATAGTGGACTTCAAGAGGATAAAGCCTCGGGAGTACAAGGGCACCGAGGGAATACTCTACGTTGACGACTAGCTAGAGGATATAGAGAGGAACTTGCGCTTGGCGCAGATTCTGGAGAATCTTCAGATCGAGGTCACCGAAAGTCAGATGTTTGACATCGTGCTGATATGGTATCGTACGGAGCTGAGACTCACTATCGGAGGACATACTTGGGAGGCCTTCAAGGAGCTTTTCAAGGAGAAGTTCTTCCCTGACGTATCCCTAGGAGCATTGGAGAGTCAGTTCCATGACTTGGTCCATAGAAGCATGCTAGTCGACGAGTACGCTGTAGAGTTTTGCCGCTTGAGTCAATTTGTGCCATCGATGATTCGAGACCAAGGAGACGGAGCCCAAAAATTCAGGAAGGGGTTGACGAGAGAGATCAAGTCTCGCACTTCGGGACGTCGCTCTGCTACATTAGAGGGCATTATGATGGATTCCCAGATTGTTAAGGATGACTTGGACCTCATGCCCAAGAGGGGATGCAATACTTCTAGAGGAGCGAGTGGTAGTACGGGACCGACCAAGCGTCCCCACTTTCAGCAATAACAGATGCCATTTCAGCATCAGTAGCACTAGGCACCAGCTCGAGGGCACACCCAGCAGCAGCAGCCACAGAGGCAGACTCAACCCGCTGTCCTCTATGCGTACTACGGGAAGGCAAGACACACGAGGTACATCTGTAGAAAGAGGTTGGGTAGGTTCTTGTCCTGTGGATCATCAGCACATCAGCTGAGAGACTGTCCATCTATTCAAACTCGTCCAGGTCAGGGTGGAGCAGCCGCTCATAGAGGACCAGCCAGGGTACCTACAGTACCAGGAGTCCAGAAGAGGAGACCTCCACTTCCGCCACAGCAGCAGAGGTTTGCCTAGCACTAGCACCAGCAGAGAGGTGCATCCAAGGGATGAGCATACGCCATGACAATTGAGGAGGCCGAGCCAGCCAGAGACGTGATTTCAGGTTCAGTTTTTCTTGATTTTATTCCAGCACTTATATTATTTGATTATGGCGCTTCCCATAGTTTCGTGTCTGTATCATATACTCTTAAGCATCGTTAAGAGGCGAAACCTTTAGATAGGACTTGCAAGATCACGACTAGAGGAGGCATTATCCTATTCTGTGATTATTGCAAGGATCGGAGAGTATCATTGGGAGGCCGAGAGTTGAGCGTGTGCTTACTCGTCATACCACTTCCGGGATACGATATTGTACTCATAATGGACTGGTTGAGTAGGCACCATGCTATTATTGATTATCGTGGAGGCAAAGTGATATTTCAACCTCCAGGAGAGCCAGACTTTAAGGTCGCCAGAGGAGCAGCGGAGCAGAGAAGAGGCACTTTTTGCGGAGCCAGGATGGAAGAAGAGGAGTTGCCACATTCTCTGGTAGTGGAGTTCCTAGATGTATTTCCAGAGGAGTTGCCAGGCTTACCGCTAGACAAAGATGTTGAATTCTCTATAGACTTGGTACCAAGAGCGGAGCCCATTTTACAACACGTCTATAGAGTCAACAACAGCGAGCTGGCAGAACTGAAGAAGCAAGTTGAAGAGCTGCAGGACAAAGGCTTCATCAAATCCAGTTTATCACCATGGGGAGCTCCGGTATTATTCGTACAGAAGAAGGATGACATGGTGTGCATGTGTATCGATTATAGATCTCTGAACAACCTTATTATCAATTGATCAGAACAAATACCCGCTGCCGAGGATAGATGATCTTTTTGATCAGTTGATCAGAGCGAAGGTATTTTCAAAGATAGACTTGAGGTCAGGTTACCACCAGGTGAAGGTGAAGAGAGAAGACATACCGTAGACAACTTTTTGGACCAGATATGGCCAGTTTGAGTTTATAGTAATGTCGTTTGGTTTAACCAATTCACCGACAGTATTCATGATCTTGATGAACAAGGTATTCCACCAGTACCTTGACAAGTTCGTGGTGGTGTTCATCGACAACCTTCTTGTGTATTCGAAGACCCCAGAGGAGCACGAAGAGCACCTGAGGATGGTCTTGGACACTCTCTGGAAGGAGGAGATATACGGGAAGCATTCAAAGTGCGAGTTCTTCCTTGACAAGGTTAAATTCCTTGGGCATATGGTGATGGGAGACGGAATCTCATTTAACCCAAAGAAGATCGAGCCTGTAGAGTCGTAGGCTACTCCCAATTCGATAGCTGAGATCAGGAATTTTCTCGGGCGAGCAGGATACTATAGGAGGTTTGTACAAGACTTCTCCAGGATTGCAGATCCAATGACTTGGCTAACCAGGAAGGATGTAGATTTTGTCTGGACGGAGGATTGTCAGGCCGTATATGATGAGCTGAAGAAGAAACTAATGACAACTCTAGTTTTGACGTTGCCATCGGGGACAGGTGGATTCACTATCTACAGTGATGCTTTAGGGAAGGGTTTGGGTTGCGTTATTCAGCAGCACGGGAACATAATTGCCTATTCTTCCAGGTAATTATGCTCTCATAAAAAGAACTACCCCACCTACGATTTGGAGTTGGAAGCGGTTATCTTTGCTCTAAAGCTGTAGAAATACTATCTGTATGGAGAGCGTGTGAAGATCTTCACATACCACAAGAGCTGGAAGTATGTGTTTACACAGAAGGAGATGAACATGAGGCAGAGGAGGAGGTTGGAGTTGATGAAAGACTTCAACATCTTATTGCAGTAACACCCAGGAAAGGCCAATGTAGTCGCGATGCCTTGAGCAGGTATCCGATGGCTATGTACTTGATGACAGATAGACGTTGGCTGACCTGGAGAGCTTGGGAATTGAGGTACTAGTTCCAGGTATTCAGATTCAGATTTGGGGATTGCAAATACAGTCCGAGCTGATGGACAAAATCAGAGCTGCGCAGTATGATGATGAGGCTATGAGGAGTATCAGGACACAGGTTTTGACAGGATTGTCAGACAATTTTACTATCGCTGATGATGGGTCTTTTCGGCATGGTACGAGGATGTATGTACCGAGCGGGTAGCTGCGCTAGGAGGTTTTGTAGGAGGCACATCGCTCTCAGTACTCGATGCATCCAGGTGCCAACAAGATATATCAAGATCTGAGGGAGCACGTATAGTGGTATGGAATGAAGCGCGGGGTAGCACGTTTTGTATCCCGGTATTTAGTGTGCCAGCAGGTAAAGACTGATCGATAGAGGCCAGGTGGATTGCTTCAGCCTTTACCTATCCCAGAGTGGAACAGGGAGCACGTGACTATAGATTTTGTTTTAGGTCTTCCGCATTCTCCAGGATAAAAGGATGTGATTTGGGTCATCGTGGATAGGTTGACCAAATTAGCCCACTTCTTACCGTTCAAAGTGGGTACATCGACGGAGAGGCTAGCAGAGATATACGTGCGACAAATTGTCAGATTATATGGGGTTCCTATCGACGATGCTGCGGCGTAAGCTGGACGTACCCACATACTCGTACCCTTACATCGGGTGCGGGATATGACACGTTTTGTGGTGGCACAAGCAGGTCTAGAAGTATTCTTAGTAGTAGTACTCACACCTCGAGTATTACTATAAGCCTGGTATAGAATATAGGAGTAAGGTTATAGGATGAGAGGATACCCAATTACTATTAGAAATCTTTTATATCTATTTATATTATCTTGACAGAGGATTGTTGGGCCACTTTTAATGAGCTGAAGAGGAGATTGACGATAGCTCCAGTATTAACGTTGTCGCCGGGGTCAGGTGAATTTATTATTTATAGTGATGCTTCAGGGAAGGCTTTGGGTTGCGTTCAGCAGCAGAGTGTGAAGGTTATTACCTATGCTTCCAAGCAATTACGTCCTAATGAGAAGAACTCTCCTACTCATAATTTGGAGTTGGCAGCGGTCATCTTTGCTCTAAAGCTATAGAAACACTTTCTGTAAGGAGAGCGTGCGATGATCTTTACAGACCACAAGAGCTTGAATTATGTATTTACACAGAAAGAGCTGAACATGAGACTACGGTGATGGTTGGAGTTGATGAAAGAATTCGATATATCATTATAGTACCAACCAGGGAAGGCCAATGTAGTCGCTGATGCCTTAAGAAGGTATCCAGTGGCTATGTACTTGACGACAGACAGATATTTATTGGCCAATCTTGAGAGCTTGGATATTGAGGTGCTAGTTCCTGGTGTCAAAATATAGATGTAGGGATTGTTGATACTGTCAAAGCTGATAAACAGGATCAGGGCTACCCAGTATGATGATGAGTCTCTAAGGAGCATCCAAAAATAGGTTCAGAGGACTTTACTATTGTTGATGATGAATCATTATGGCACGGTACCAGACTATGTGTACCAAGTTGGGAGTTGCACGAGGAGGTTCTCCAGGAGGTGCATCGATCTTAGTACTCTATTTATCCTGGTGCCAAGAAGATGTATAGAGATCTGAAGGAGCATGTGCGGTGGTATGGTGTGTAGCAGGAGGTAGTGCACTTTGTATCAAGGTGTTAAGTGTGCCAGCTGGTAAAGGCGGAGGGGCAGAGACTAGGTGGTATACTTCGGTCTTTACCCATTCCAAAGTAGAAGTGGGAGCATGTCACCATGGATTTTTTTTATGGCTTCCGCGTTCTTCTAGAAGAAAAGATGTGATTTTGGTCATCGTAGACAGGTTCACCAAATTGGCCCATTTTTTGCTATTGAAAGTGGGTACATCTATGGAGAAGATAGCGGATATATATGTGCGCTTCATATATATGGGATAGTCGCTTCATATCCCACTTCTGGAGGAGTTTGCAGGCTAGCTTGGGCACCCAGCTCAAGTTTAGTACCACATATTACCCCAGACAGACGGGCAGTTGGAGAGGTCTATTCGAACTCTCGAGGATATTCTTTGCACATGTATTTTAGATTTCAGAGGCTCTTGGAAGGATCATCTTCACCTGATAGAGTTTTCTTACAACAACAGTTATTAGGCCAGTATTAAGATGTCACCATTCGAGGCTTGATATGGACAAAGGTGTCTCAATCCTCTATCTTTGGAAGATATTGGTAAGAAAGCCTTATTGGGACCAAAGATAATTATGGATGCATCTGTGTAGGTGAACTCATTAGAGATAGACTTTGGGTGGCGCAGGACAGACAACGACATTGGGCCGATAGCCACCGGAGACCCATGGAGTTTGAGGTATATATTTTGTTTATATTGCTAATGATTGTTTTTTTTTTGGTTGAGTGTTGAGGCTGTATTTTATTATAGGTTGACAATCTATTGTTCTTGCGAATTTCTCTGACATGGGACACGATTCGCTTTGGTGGAGACGAGAAGATTAGTCCACGGTATCAAAAATATTGGTGTTCTTGCTAGGGTCAGTACAGTGGCTTACAAACTAGACTTGACGCCTGTACTGGAGGCAGTACATAATGTGTTCCACATATTACAACTGAGATGGTACATGGTAGATCCTAGTCATGTATTGGATCACTCGAAGATCGAGGTGGGTCTGACTCTCAACTACCCAGAGTAGCTAGTGGAGATTTTGTATCACAGGGAGAAGGTATTGCAGAACCAGACGATTCCTTTGGTACGCGTTGCGTAGAGGCATCACTCTTTGGGAGAGTCTACCTGGGAGAGGAAAGCCAAGTTGCGCGAGCAATACCCTTATCTGTTTGAGCCGTGAGGTATTATTATTTCTTCGCTGTGATTTCTTGTTGTAGTTTTAGTTCTTCCTTAAATTTTGATGACAATTTTTTTCAAAGGAGGGTAGACTTGTCACTACCACATTTCTAAATGAGGGTATTTTTGTCATTTAGCATATTTTACATTTAGTGATAAAATATTTATATATTGTTCTACTATTTATTATTATTAGTTGTGATATTTATTTGTTAGTTAGTAGGCTAACCTAATTATTGAACTTGATATTAGTGGACCCATTAGATTGTCCTAAAATATTGAGCCCAACATTGGGTTAGGCCCATTAGACCATTTCTTTTAGTTAATTAAGGACATTAGATTAATTTTTATTAGATTAAAAACTTTCTAATATATCCCTCCCTGATAAAATCTCATAACTAGCTAGTGGGGGGCATTATAGATAATGTGAATTATTTTAAGGAGGGACAAGGGGGGCATATGAGGATTTTTTCTTTCTCTCATCTCCATTCATTCACTCAATTTTAGATCCCCAATTATGTTCTTCCCCAAATTACTTTATACCTACACAAAATTCTCCCAATTCACTCTCATTCGCTTTTATTTACATCACCTAAGGAGCATTGGAGGTTGGATTACCAGGAACACTTGGAGAAGGAGCCATTGGATAGAAGCTTGTGTCCTAATTGTGTCTATCTAAGTTTTGCATTGAGAATCTATCTTCCAATTAGTATAATTCTGAATTCTCTTCTTAATTAGACTCTAATTCATATATTTGACTATTAGAAAACATTTATTGGCTTAGGGCTACCTATTGGCTTAGGGCTACCTATAGGAACAATAACTAGGTTCATATGACTTGTCCAATTTGGAGAAATTCCTAGATTGATGCATCAAGTGTTTGTCATGAGACCAATTAGATCTAATTAGACTTAGATTAAAAGTGTTGGACTAGATACGTGTACATAATTGGACACGTGTAGAGCGTATCATGGTATTTTGTGATATAGTATGATACAGGGGTTCATTGTGGGTGATTTGTGCATAATAGTATATTTTCTCTACAAATTCTTTAGTAACTAATTACTTTAGATGTGTGTGTGTATATATATATATATATATATATATATATATATATATATATATATATATAGTATTGGTAAGGTATTGGGAGTTTTGGCACTTCATTTGGGTGTGTATCATAGAGTATCATATATTGCATACCACATATTTCATTTTATGCTTCTAGTGTATGTTATATATAAATTGTATATATATTTATATCGGTTAGCATATAGATCTTTGCATATATGATAATATATGAGTTACCTGTGCATTGGTGATTAATGTATGTGGGTGATATGGATATTCATGTATGTGTGGGTTTGGGTTTCAAGTTTCAGTGGGTGTCGGGTGTTCAGGGGAATACACCAACAACAGCCAGTTAAGGGGGTGTGAGGGTAATTGCATAATTATATAGCAACAATTAGGTTAGCATTCAGGTGTTAGTCCAACTGAGGGTGCCAAGGTATTAGAAGTGTTCTGGGGTTGGTGACAGGATTAGACAGGCTACTTAGAGCTTCAAGTGTGCAGCATCACATAGGTTTAATAGCAAGTATATTTAGCAGATTGTGTGAAGTAAAGGGGAAGTCCCCGTAAGAAATTAGAGAGGAATGGGTGCTTGTGAGAACACATATGACTGTATATATGGTGTTTGCAAACATTTAATAGTAGTAGCATTTATCGAGAGGGGGTGTGCTGCACACCTTTCTGCACTGGGCTATAGATGTATCAGTGAGAACTGATACATAGGGTATTAGGTTGGGGGCTTTGAGTTTTATGTGATACATTAGCAGTACACTGCACTACAGTAGATAATAGCAACAGTAACAATAAGGCATGGAGCAATAGCAACAATATTAGCTTAGATGTAAGGTCAGCAAAAGCTAACTCATGTACAGCAGTGTAATACACTTTTGTATTACACATTAAGTAAAGGGGAGTTCGATTTTGATCACTAACTGTAGCAGTAGTTGCCAGGTAATACGCCAGGGGATTAGGCTTACATATATAGAGTATTATGAAGGGAATTGTTATCAAGTATAGGAATAAGGGTAAAGAGTGATGAAAGTAGGTAATATGATAAGACACTTGATAGGTTCAGTTAGTGAAGGTAGAGTGTCGATGATATGTGCTTAATGCACATGTATCCAATAGGTATTATGAGCAAGGTTGAGGTAATAACCAAAGTACTAAGATACAGGTTTTACCTAGAGTATTCTAAGTATGGATATTAAACTAAGTAATATGTTAAGGTATTAGATTTGTACTAAGGTAATAGTTATAGACTAGATATCTAAGATTTGGCTATTGATACTAGATAGGTAAGGTATATATATTACTACCTATAAGTCTATAGTATATCTAGTTGATACTTAGTATCTATAATAACTAGTATAGCCTTGTATTGAACTGAGAAACCTAAGTATGACCTAATATCATCTAGTAATTACTAGTATAGACGTGTAATCAACCTATAATCTAGGTATGGAACTAAAATCAAGGTGTTGGTCTAGTTTGACTAGAAATAGCCTAGAAAGCCAATTTTGATTCTTTTAGCATATTTATCATTTTTACACCCAATGACATTATATTTTATATATAGGTCAGTGTGATTCCAGCTTGAATATCGAGTTACATCATTTGTTCAGGACCAGAGGCTAGTACATTCTCTAATAGTTTCTCATTTATGATATATTCTATGTTCCTTATATTTAGTGTATATATCCTTGACTTTTGGACATAGTTACACCGATTGGTATTCTCCGGATCCCTTCATGAGATGTTATTCCTGGTAGTTCCTGGAGTATCTTGGACAAGACATGTTGCTTTTGGACTTGTATGGACACTGATCTCTGGGGAGACTGGCTACCTTCTCGGAGAATCCTATGTTGTAACGTGCCATAGTTAGATTCACTATACCAGTCGGGGGTCGGGGGTCGGGGAGTGTTAGTCGGGGGTTGGAGAGTGTTAGTATTAATCATGCACCTTACTTATGATTGTCCATGCCATGATTCTTATACAAGTTCCCAAGCGAATTAAATATCGAAGCTAGTACTAACTCACTTAGTTAGTTATATTTTCTGACTCCTGTATATGATATTCAGCTCTCTTATACTATTTACAGTATTTCCATATTCTATATATTTTATGCTCATGCTCTATTTATCTTGTATATTTTGTCTATTTACTATAACATAGTCTTTATCATTTATTTGGAACTACTGTTATAGGAGTGCTTCGCTCAAATCCTGACTGGATATATTTTTCAGATTATTTAGATGACTGGTATCCTATATACTATAGACCTCAGGACGTGGTGGGTGTAGAGTTAGAGACATTGACTCAGAATGAGTCGATACGGGGGGATGAATAGCAAGTTGTAGATGTTTAGACCATTGGATTGGTTATGTCTCGGTTTAGACATTGGCATATATTATATTTGAGACTAATGTATTAGTCTACTAGACTTGGTTATGAGTTATATTTGTGACTTGTGATTTTATTTTTTCTATTCCATATCGTAATAGATCTTCCTCTAGTTTTATTGTGATTGCGTATTAATTACTATTTTGTACTCCATGGAGTTGAGATATCTTGACAGGTACATATAATATTATGTGAGATGTTAGATAGTATTGATGACCTAGACATCATTCTACCGCCGATATTACTGCGTAGGCTGGACGTATCTCGTACCCTTATACCGGGTACTGGTCGTGACACATTTTTTTTGGCGGCCCATGCAGGTCAAGGTAGTAGTACTCTGACTTAGAGTATTACTACAAGTCTGCTATAGGATATGGGATATTGGATGAGAGGATACTCAATCACAACTATGAACATTTCTAATCAATTAAATTTATTATCTTTACCATTCTGAATAATTGCTTTCTTTGAAATATTACTGTCCTTCCTTGATTCTACTGTATCTTGCGCAATATTGATCCCTTTGTTTTGAATATGTCTTCAGGATGCCGCTGAAGACCAGATCCTAGTGCTGTAGAGCATTTCAGCGAGGTCGATTACTTCTCCACATCCTTCAGCTCAGAGGGTTTTCTTACCTATTCTGGGGGGAGCCTCAGTAGCTTTTGGTGGTGCTCCTCCACCAGTTATGAGGACTGTTCCAGCAGTCGTGGAGGACCTTCCACCCCTACCACCCATGCCAGCAAATGGGATCCAAATGTTTGCCATGTTCCGGGAGATAATGGCAACAAAACAGAGCTAGACAAATATTCTATGTCAGAGCATCGAGAGTGCCCACCAGTTAGCACTAGCAGCTGTGGAGAAGGTAGCACTTGTTCAGCTACAGATTGTACCGCCTTATCCCACCCCGCACTAGACGAGACCAGGTACCATTATTAATTTCAAGATGATGATGTCCAAGGACTTCAAGGGCACAGAGAAGATCTTGTACGCCGATGATTCGACCGAGGACATAGAGAGGAATTTACGACTGCCATAGATTTCGGAGAGTCTACAGGTGGAGCCAGCGGGCAGTCAAATATTTGATATTTTCCTTACAAGGTTCCGTACAGACCCGAGGATCGCGGTGCTAGAATTTACTTAGGGAGCTTTAAAAGGGCTTTTTAAGGATAAGTTCTTTTCGGACGTAGCTTTGAGTGCCCTTGAGAGCCAATTCCAGGACCTCGTCCAGGGGAGTATGACGGTGAACGTCTACGCTGCTGAGTTCTGTAGATTGGACATATTTGTGGAGGTGCAAAACCCCCTAGCATGAGCGAGAAGTTCCGAAAGGGTTTTATCAAGGAGGTTAAATCTCTCACCCGTGGTCATGGTACTATGATATTCAAGGATATGCTGATGGATGCTCAGAGGACAGAGGATGACTTGGAGCTCAAGTCTAAGTGGGGTAGAGACGTATTAGGAGTTAGCAATAGCACTGTTCCAGCTGAGTGACCCCATTTTCAGAAGCAGAGAACCTTCCAGCCACGGTAGTTGCAGGCTCTAGTTCGGGCATCAGTTCGGCTGGTGCCACAGCAGCAGCAGCAAAGACGGGTTCAACAGACTCCCACCTATCACTTCTATAAAAACATAGGCCATATCTAGGAGGTCTGTAGGATAAGGTTGGGAGCGTGCTTTTATTGTGGCACAGAGAGACATAAGATTAGGGTTTGTGCCATATTTTTTTGTCGTGCAGCTCAGAGAGCAACCCCAGTTCAGTAAGCACCAGCGAGGCCACATACTGGTCAGCAGAGAGGACCTCTATTGCAGGCGCAGCAGCAGAGGTTTGTAAACCACCACCAGCAGCAGAGAGGTGCACAGTCGGAGCGAGCATTCACCATGACGGCCGATGAGACCTAGCCGGTGGGAGATGTGATATCAGGTTCAGTTCTTCTTAATTCTATTCTAGCATATGCTTTATTTGATTTTGGTGCTTTCCATAGTTTTGTATATGTATCTTTTGCTCATAAGCATCGTTTAGAGGCTGGACCTTTGGCTATGAATTGCAAGATCACGACTGGGGTGACATTATCCTGGTTAGTAATGTTTGTAAGGATCGGAGAGTTACACTGGTAGGCCGAGAGTTGAGTGCGTGCTTACTCGTAATGCCACTTTCACTATGAAATAGTACTCATGATGGATTGGTTGAGTAGGCACCATACTATTATAGATTATCGTGGAACCAGGGTTTTATTTAGACCGCTAGGAGAGCCATAGTTTGAGATTGCCAAAGGAGAAGTAGAGCAGAGCGATGATGCCATCTGTGGATCTATGGTGGAAGAGAAAGAGTTACCACATCCGTTGATAGCAGAATTTATGGATATTTTTCGAAGGAGTTGTCGGGGTTACTGCCAGACCAAGATATGGGGTTCTGTATAGACTTTGTACCAGGCACAGAGTCAATATCTCAGCACGTCTATAGAGTCAACAATAATGAATTGGTTGAGTTAAAGAAGTTGGTAGATACGTTACATGATAAAGGCTTTATTTGATCCAGTTTATCACCATGGTGTTCTCTGGTATTGTGTACATAGAAGAAAGATGGGTCAGTATACATGTATATCGACTCCAGGGATCTGAACAACCTCACTATCAATAACAAATACCCGCTGACAATAATAAATTATCTCTTTAATCAGTTGAGCGAAGTGAAGGTATTTTTAAAGATAGATTTAAGGTCAGGCTACCACCAGGTAAAAGTGAAGAAGGGGGATATTTCGAAGATAACTTTTTAGACTTGGTATAGCCAGTTTTAGTTCAAGGTGATGTCGTTAGGGTTGACCAATGCCCCGCCGGTATTTATGAATCTGATGAACAAGGTGTTCCACCAGTAACTTGATAAGTTTGTGGTGGTATTCTTTGATAATATTCTGGTGTATTTGAAGACCCTAAAGGAGTATGAGGAGCACCTGAGGATAGTTTTGGAGAATCTCAAGAAAGAGAAGCTTTATGGAAAGCTTTCAAAGTATGAGTTCTTCCTTGACAAGGTTGAATTCCTTGGTCATGTGATTACAGGAGATAGTATTTCAATAGACTCGCAGAAGATTTCAGCAGTGGAGTCATGGGCTAATCCGAGTTCAGTGGCAGTATCAGAAGCTTTCTAGGGCTGGCAGGTTATTACAGAAGATTCAAACAAGACTTCCAGGACTGCAGATATTATGACCCACACTCGATGTAGGGATGCAAGTCAGAAACAACGCCCAGCCTACGCCGTAGAATCGGCAGTAGAACGCTGTCTGGGTAATCTATCTAGCAATATAATGAGCCACCACCAATATCAATATACTCAATCACAGATCTAAGATAAAAATGAGCATGAATATGATAAAGAATAGAATAGTCACATATAAATCATGAATCTAAAATAATAACATCAATGAGTCTGAAAGAATACAAAAAAAAGCTGGAGACAAATCCAGTACAAAAGAATACTAAGAAGCTACTAATCTCGGGTCATCTGTCTAAGTTTGGATAAGTCCCTCCTGAGCCAGGGTCTCTGACTCGAAAACCACGATATTCTGAGGTCCATAATGTGTAGGGTACCACTCCTCCGTGTTATCTGGAAAAATATATTCAGTCAGAAAAGAAGCAGAGTACAATCTCTAACAGCAGTTCTATTCAATAATAAAAACTATATAACAGTAATAGATGTAAATATACAAGATGCGCAATAGATACAAGAGATATACAAAAAGAAAATATTGGAATAAATATAATAATAAAGAATATGACAATGAACAAGAAATACTAATGTCTAAGTGTGTGAGTACTAGCTTATCATGTGATCGGCTTGGGAACTTGCACAAGAGTATAATGGCCTGGTTAATTATACGTGCAGTGTATGATCAACACTCACAAGGAACAAGACATGCACAAAGAGGGTATGATCACATATCTACACTAAAATATTCTCCACCCCCGACTGGTATAGTAGATCCAACCATGGTACGCTATGGCACGAGATTCCCCAAGAATATAACGACTCTTCTCGAGAATAAGTGTCTATACATGTGCAAGATAATTAATAAAACAAGGCTTGCACAAGATACACCATATACCAAGGAATAATATCTTATGACGAGATCATGATATACCAATCCGTGTAACTATCTGTAGAAGCATGAAAAATACGCTAGATAGCTCTACGCAGCATATTGATGCAAAGCAGCGTAAATAGAGGACTTCAGAGCCTTCAACGTATAATCAGAGCTTCTCTGCCAAGCGCAGCGTAAAATATAGGCTCGAAGACAATTCGCGTAGGGCAGTATGTCTAGGCTGCTTCAGCGTAAACAGGGTGCTTCATCTCCTTTATGGCGTAAAACTCATCCTCTTTCAATGCAGCATTGAAGTGTGCGAGGGACGCTTCGTATTCTCTGTAATGAACCTGTCAGATCCTGCAATGAACCTGACGTCTCGATTTCTGACAAAGGGATACTGCTCGACTACCCAGGCGACGGCTATAATGATGGCGTGGCACTGCAACCCAGGCTGTCATTTACTGCCATTTCCCTTACGTAAACCGCTTTTACGTACACAGAGGAATACGCTACCTAGTTTTACACAGGCAGATGAGAGCTCCTTACGCTCCGCGGACGACAAACTGCCTGCCACATCAAAAGCTGCACTTCGTACGGGACTCGAGGTGCGTCTCTGTATTTAATGCACAGGGCGGTGACAGGCCCTCAAGGCACGTCTCTACAATTAATGCGCCGAATACTGACAAATGCCTGAGGCACGTCTCTATATTTGATGCACAAAAGGGTGGCAGACCTTTAAAACATGCCTCTGCATTTAATGTGTAGGATGATGGCGGATCACCATATTTAATGCAGGAGATTTGATTAAATGTCACCGAACCGTCGTTTAGTAATATCCCCTTTGCGAAAGCTGCTCCTACGCATACAAGGGAATACGCTGCCTAGTTTTACACAGGCAAACATGAGCTCCTTATGTTCTGCAGAAGACGAACAGACTGCCACGACTGCGGTTACTCTTCGTACAGGGTTCAAGGTGCGTATCTGCATTTAATGCGCAGAATGATGGCAAATCTTAAAGACAAGCATCTGCATTTAATGCACAGGATGGGAGAAGATCTCTGCATTTAATGCAAGAGATCTGATTATCTCCAAGAGCTGTAATTCTAGCTAAAATGTCTACATCATCACTCTGGCACGTTACGCTCGACTTCTACGCCCATTCAGCTTCGATGCCTGTTGGGCCTTCTGCGCCTATTCAGATTCGGTGCCTGCTCGGCTTCTACGCCCATTCAGCTTCGGTGCATGCTCAGCCTTCTGTGCCTACTCAGCTTTTACGCCCACACGGCCTCTATGACCACTCGGCTTCTACGCCTATTCGGGTTCTATGCCGGTTTGATAATTATTTGGCTTCTATGCCATAATGACAGACATTGACTTATTTGCCAACCTCTTCTACACGATGGATACCTACCTACGTGGCTTTTATGCCGTGATCTTCGTAGCGATTATACGCATTTTTTTTCTTTGTTGAACCCGTGTCACACGCTCATTCAAAGGATCATCTATACGCAGGCATTGATTATTTTAACCGTTGTGTAAAAGGGTGTTGTACTTTTTACTACTCAATTTTTATACCGATTGAGTGGTCACTGTCACTAAAACTCTATAAATAGAGACCTCTATCAACAGAGGACAAGGTCGAGAAATTGGAAGGTCGAAGAAACTGGTCAAAAAATTGATCAAGAGATCCAGTACCAGATCCAACGGTCGAGAGAGAGAGAGAGAGAGAGAGAGGAGAATCTGGAGTTCAGGCAATGTCATGACCCGTACCCGATGTAAGGATACTAGTCGTAAATAACGCCCAGCCTACGCCGCAGAATCGGCGGTAGAACGCTGTCTAGATAGTCTATCTAAAGTAATGAACCACCAATAATGATAGAATACTCAATCACAGAACTAAGATAGAATGAGCACGAAACAGATAAGAATAGAATAGTCATCATACAACTCATGAGTTTAAAATAATACATCAATGAGTCTGAAGAGTAACAAAAATTAAGCTGGAGACAAATCCAGTACAAAAGAATACTATCATACTACAAAGCTACACTCCAGGGTCAACTATCTCAGTTGGGATAAGTCCCTCTTGAGCCAGGGTCTTCGAATCTAATCCCACAACATCCTGGGGTCCATAATAGGTAGGGTACTCCTCAGTGTCATCTGGAAAAATATATCCAGTCAGGAAAGGAGCAGAGTACATCTCTAACAGCAGTTCTAATCCATGATAAAAACTATGTAACAGTAAATAGCTATGGATAAACAAGATGCACAAGAGATATATAGACAATAAGGAAATACTGGAAAGAAATACAATAATGAACAATATGCCAATAAAACAATAATACTAATGACTAAGTGTGTGAGTACTAGCTTAACATGTGATCGTCTTGGGCAAGATTCAATGCGGCCTGGCTAATCATACGTGCGGTGCATGATCAACACTATTCGCTTACCAATACTTTATTCAATAGGGATTTGATCACATATCTATACTAATACTCCCCACCCCCAACTGGTATAATAGATCCAACCACGGTATGCTATGGCACTAGATTCCCCAAGAAGAGAGCGACTCCTCCCAAAAATCGGTGTCTGTACATGTACAAGATAACCAATGAAACAATACTTGCACCATATACACCATATAACAAGGAATAACATCTTATGATGAGATCCGGATATACCAATCCGTGTAACCATAGTGTCAAGAGAAACGTGTATATCTACACTAGATACAACGAACATAGAGGATATCATAAATGAGAAACTATCAGAGAATGTACTCGCCTGAAGTCCAAAGAACAGTCTCACAGATGTCTGACTCGGTACCTCGAAGACCTAGATATAGAATACCACATTAATACAAGGTCCCGGAAAGAGAACAAGTCAAACTAGTCAACTTCTAGGTCAATAAATAAATTCTAAGTCAAAAGTCAACTATGGTCAACTCTAAAGTCAACTAAAGTCAAACATGGTCAAACCAAGGTCAACCTCACAAGAAATCTATATAAATAATATAGAAATAAAATACAACAATTTAGGAATCAAAATTAGATCCCAATTGATACCCACACAAAGTATACTAATAATACAATTAATGCACACTCTAAATAATGTATATACAAACCAATATTTATACAAATAAAATAATATATTATTATTAGTATTATACCTCACAAAAATACCTATATATATACATATATATATACAAATATAATATATAATATATAAATTAAATTTGCCAAATCGTCACTGAAAAAAGTGAGCTAAAATACAAATTAAATAAAATAGGCTTTCAGTGACAGTTCCTACTGTCACTGAAACCACCGTCGCCAAAGCCGTTGTGCAAACTGCACTGCTGTCACCTATTAGTGACAGTTCTCAACTGTCACAGAAAAGTTTGTCGCTGCTGCTGCGAATCCCGCCCACTGCATGGGTTATTAATGACAGTGGCGGCTCTGTCATTAATAATCCGCCGCCACTGTTACAGCGGCTGCTGCTGTAACCGCCTAATTAATGATAGTTCTCTGTCATTAATCCCACTGTCACTAAAAACACAAAAAATATATATATAAATATATATATATAAATTTATATATAAATCAAAACATATAAATATAAAAACAATTAGATAAATATATATACTTATATATATACAATTAAATACTATTAGTTACAAAACACAATGCACATATTAATGTACGTATTTTACATGGCTAGAAGCACACATAAAAATACATTCATTAAATTAACAATTAAATATATAATAATTATAAATAATATAATTACACATTTAAACACATAAATATATTTTATAAAACATTTATGTATAATTTATGTTATTAACATAAGTACATATATATTTGCATGCAAGAAAGCTACATACATATATTTATACACCACATTAGAACACATAGAAATATATAGATCTATGCTACAATAAATACCATAATAAATACACTAAACTAAATATATAATATCTATATATATTTACTAGTTATAAATGAAGAATTTAAAGCATAATTAATTAGATCTACACATAAACACACCAAATTGGAGAGTATCACACCGTATCCCACTAGATCTAGGATACGCATGTGACACGAGTCCAACACACAACCAATTGCACCCCAAAGGACACAAACATGTCACAAATAATATTTATAAATAAATCAAAGTGTCAAAAGTAGATCTATGTGTCCGTGTCAAAATACGACATGTACAAAGCCCCGTGTAGGAGGGAAACCCCCAAAATGACACGTATCACCAAATAGTTGGGATACGAACCACAAGTACCCAAATATGGACACAACACAAGCCTCAAACACATAAGCACATACCCAATTGATCTATTGGATCAATTGACACACACAACAAAATGTAAATTCGGAATTCCAACAAAATTGACACAAAAAGCACCATAACTTTCTCCATGGGTCTCCAATGAACACAAAACAAAGTCCTATGGGTAGTACATACATATAGGTTGATTTTACATGATTAAATCTCAGATTTAGAAGCTATTTTAATAGAAAAAACTGAATTATACCTATTGGGAGATGGATTCCCAATGAAACCTTCAATTGAGATAAATTTGCTTCCAAATTATAGATCCTTGCTCCTTTTTGTAGATCCTTACTTCCTCCTTCTAGATCCTTGCTTCTCAACTTTCTAATGGTGAATTGGGAAGAATTTGGAATAAATTTGGTGGAGAATTAGAATGGGAATGGAGGGAATTTGGGAGTGGGAAATTCTAGATCTAGATTTGGAATGAGAATGAGAGGAAAGAGAAATTCCCCCCTCCTAATATAGGCCGGCCATGCCCCCTTCCCCAAGCAATTGTAAAATATCCAATGTACCCCTTGGGGCCTCTCATGAAGAAATAATTAAGGAAGAAGCTTCTAGTCTAATCACTTAATTAATTTAATCCATCTCCTTAACCATGGGCTTTCTAAATGGGCCGAGTCTAACTATTTAATTCATGTTGGTCCATGGGTCCAAACTACACTAGTTGGGTCCACTAAAATAAGTCCAAAATAATTAAATAACTTCCAACAATAATTAAATAATACAACAAAAATTATTTACCATGCACAAAATTTATTTAAATAGGAAATTACTAAAATACCATTTTTCCTAAAATGTGGTAGTGACAAGTCTACCCTCCTTAAAATAATTTTGTCCTCAAAATTTAAAGATAAAAACTACCCCCAGAAAATCATAGAACAGAACTAAAGAATCACAATTAACTAATGAACAGAACATAACTAGAAAATAACATACCTCAAGGTACAAACAAATATGGATAACGCTCTCGCATGTCATCCTCTCTCTCCCAGGTAGACTCCCCCGGAGAGTGATGCCTCCATACGATGCGTATCAAAGGAATAGTCTGGTTCCTTAGCACCTTCTCTCTCCGATCCAGAATCTCAACTGGCTGCTCTGGATAGCTAAGAGTAGGGCCCACCTCTATCTCTGAGTGATCCAATACATGACTAGGATCTGCCACGTATCATCTCAACTATGACACATGAAACACGTTGTGTGCTCCCTCCAATGCAGGTGGCAAGTCTAGTCTATAAGCAACTGCATCGACCATCTCTAGAATAGTGAAAGGTCCGATGAATCGCGGACTAAGCTTTTCGCCTCCACCGAAGCGAATCGTGCCTCGTGTCGGAGAAATCCTCAGAAACACCAAACCACCCACCTAGAACAAAACACCATCTTAAGAACTTAATCTATAACAAACAAGAACAAGCACAAACAAAATCTAAACTATACCTCAAACTCCAAAGGTCTTCGATGGCTATCGGCCCAATGCCGTTGTCTGTCCTGCGCCACTCGAAGTCTCTCTGATCAACTGAACCTTCTCTGCTGCATCCACAACCATCTCTGGCCCAAGCAAAACTCTCTCTCCAATATTGTCCCAAGACAAAGGAGTACGACACCTCTGACCATATAGAGCTTCAAAAGGTGACATCTTTATACTGGCCTGGTAACTGTTGTTGTAAGCAAACTCTATCAAATGGAGATGGTCCTCCCAAGAACCCCCGAAATCTAGTACACAAGTGCGCAACATATCCTCGATAGTCTGGATAGTCCTCTCTGACTGCCCATCTGTCTGGGGATGATATGCAGTACTGAATTTGAGCTGAGTGCCCAAACTCTCCTGCAAACTCCTCCAGAAATGAGAAGTGAAATAACTATCCCGATCTGATACTATGCTAACGGGAACTCCATGTATCCTAACGATCTGCCTCACATACATCTCTGCCAGCTTCTCTGTAGACAAACCCACCTTGAAAGGCAAAAAGTGGGCCGACTTGGTCAACCTATCAACAATAACCCAAATTACGTCTTTCCCTCCTGGAGATCGTGGAAGTTCGGACACAAAATCCATAGTAATGTGTTCCCACTTCCACTCTGGAATGGGTAATGGCTGAAGTAACCCTCCTGGCCTCTGCCTCTCGGCTTTCACCTGCTGGCACACTAAGCATCTGGATACAAACTGTGCCACTTCCCTCTTCATGCCATACCACCACACACTCTCTCGCATATCCCGATACATCTTGTTAGCACCTGGATGTATAGAATACTGAGAGCGATGCGCTTCCTGCAATATCTCCTCTTGCAACTCCCCACTAGGCACACACAATCTAACTCCATGCCTCAAAGATCCATCCTCTGTAATAGTGAAATCATCCTCCAATCCTGCTCTCACCTGAGCTCTGATACTCCTCAGAGATACATCATCATACTGTGCTGCCTTGATCCTGTCCATCAAATCTGAGTGTATCTGCAATCCCCACATCTGCATAGCACACCCAGGAACAATCATCTCAATGCCTAAGCTCTCCAAGTCCTCCAACAAATATCGATCCTGCGTCAAGAACATAGCTACCGGATACCTGCTCAATGCATCAGCAACTACATTGGCTTTCCCAGGATAATATTATAAAAAGATATCAAAATCCTTCATCAATTCCAACCACCGACGCTGCCTCATGTTCAACTCCTTCTGCGTGAAAACGTACTTCAAGCTTTTGTGGTCTTTGAAGATCTCCACACGCTCTCCGTATAAATAATATTTTCACAACTTCAGGGCGAATATGACAGCTGCCAACTCCAAATCATGGGTAGGATAGTTCTTTTCATGAGGACGCAATTGTCTGGATGCATAGGCAATCACTTTCCCATGCTGCTGAAGAACACAACCTAAACCCTTCCCCGATGCATCACTATAAATAGTGAAACCTCCGGACCCTGATAGCAACATCAAAATAGGAGCAGACGTCAACCTCTTCTTTAACTCTTCAAAAGCAACCTGGCAATCTCCGTCCAAACAAACTCAACATCCTTCCTTGTGAGTCTGGTCATCGGCTCGGCAATCCTCGAAAAATCTTGCACAAACTTCCTGTAGTAGCCTGCCAATCCCAAGAAACTCCTGATCTCTGCTACCAAACTCGGAGTCTTCCAAGATTCCACTGCTGAAATCTTCTTCGGATCCACTGAAATACCATCACCCGTCATAACATGCCCCAAAAATTCTACCTTGTCCAAGAAAACTCACATTTGGACAACTTCCTATACAACTTCTCCTTCCTCAGCACATCCAACACAATCCTCAAATGCTCCTCATGCTCCTCCGGTGTCCTCGAGTATATGAGTATGTCGTCGATGAACACCACCACGAACTTATCAAGGTACTGGTGGAACACCTTATTCATCAAGTTCATAAATACCGCCGGTGCATTAGTCAAACCAAACGGCATCACCATAAACTCGTACTGACCATAACGAGTTCTAAAAGCAGTCTTCGGTATGTCCTCCGGCTTCACCTTCACCTGATGGTAGCCTGATCTCAAATCTATCTTAGAAAATACCTTCGCACCACTCAACTGATAAAACAGATCATCAATCCGTGGAAAAGGATACTTATTCTTGATAGTGAGATTATTCAAAGCCCTGTAATCAATGCACATACGCACCGATCCATCCTTCTTCGGTACAAATAATACCGGGGCTCCCCATGGTGTAGAACTCGATCTGATAAACCCCTTATCCTGTAATTCGTCCACCTGCTTCTTCAACTCGACCAGCTCGCTGTTGTTTACTCTATGACATACTGTGAAATTGGTTCTGCACCTGGCACCAAGTCTATAGAAAATTCAATATCTTGATCTGGTGGCAATCCTGGCAGTTCCTCAGGAAACACATCCAAGAATTCTGCTATCAACGGATGCGGCAACTCCTTATCTTCTACCATAGCTCCACAAATAATGCCTTCCCCCTGCTCCGTAGCTCCTCTAGCAAACTCGAACTCTGGTTCTCCTGGCGAACCAAACAAAACTCTACCTCCTCTACAGTCTATGCTAGCACGGTGCCTACTCAACCAATCCATCCCAAGTACAATGTCGTAGCTCAAAAGTGGCATTACAAGTAGACACGCACTCAACTCCTGGCCTCCCAGAGTAACTCTCCGATCCTTGCAAATATCATTAACCAGGATAATGCCTCCCCCGGTCATGATCTTGCAAGTTCTAAGCAAAGACTCAGCTACCAAACCATGCTTCAGAGCAAAAGAAACAGATACAAAACTATGGGAAGCACCACTATCAAACAAAGCTAAAGCTGGAATGGAATCAAGAAGAATATAACCTGCGATGACATCTCCTGTGGGTTCCTCCTCTTCGACGGTCATAGCAAACGTTCGTCGCTATCGAGCACCTCCCTGCTGTTGATGCTGGACAAAACGCTGCTGCTGTGTCGGAAGCGGTCCCCTCGGCTGTGCTGCAGGTGGTCTCGTCTGTGTCCTCGGAGCTGGAGCTGCTCCCTGAACTGCACGACGAGGACACTTCCTTGATTGATGCCCTTCAGTACCATAATACAAACAAACTCCTAGCCTCCTCCTACAAACTTCCCAGATGTGGCCAGGCTTCTTACAGAAGTTGCATGGAGCTTGCTGTAACTGTCTCTGCTGCTGAGGTGCCTGGTGAAAAGGCGCTCTAGCCGGAGTCTGGTTTTGCTGTGGCTGCTGGAAAGGTCTGGACTGGAAATGAGGACGTTTGGCAGATACTGTACTGCCGTTGGCCTCCAGAAAAGAATTACGGTCTCTCTTGGTCTTCAAACCCAGATCCCGCTCAACCTTGCGTGCCTCCGCAAGTATCTTCAAGTATGTCTCATAAAAAGACAAAATAAGAATCTTCACTTCCCAGTTTAGACCCTCTCGGAAACGAATAGCTCGAACCTCCGGTTCTCTCACCAAATACTCTGTAAATCGGCTCAACCTACCAAACTCTGTAGCGTATTCCTCCACAGTCATGCTCCCCTGAATGAGACTCTCAAATTGTCTCCCCAAGTCAAGCCTGTCTATCCGAGCAAAAAACTTCTTCTTGAAAAGGTCCTTGAATACCTCCCAAGATTGTCCTGTGTCAACTAAAACTGGCTCATTCCTGAACCATGTGCGAGCAACGTCGAACAGTTGAAGTCTTACCGCCTCAACCTTCAGATCTTCAGAAATACGGGACACCCTCATAAGATGCTCAATGTCCTCGAGCCAATCATCAGCATAGACGATGCCCTCCGTCCCTTTGAAAACCCTAGGCTCCAGTTTCTTGAAGTCCTGAATGTTGCCTGACCGAAGCTGAGCAACTTGAGAAACAACCTGCTGCTGGATCGGAACTCCTCTCTCAACTACAGCACGAGCAAGCTGATGAGCAATCTCGATGCCCTGCCGTAAAATGTCGGTCTGCCTCTGATGTGCCTCTGACTGAGCCCTCTGTGCCTCGAGAACCTCACGAAATAGTGTAAACATCTGTGACGCCTCTGCTGGCACAGGAGGTGGAGGTGGAAGCCCCTCAGATACAGCTGGCATAGTCCTCTGAGTAGGTGGTGGACCTCCGAAAGTAGCTGACACTCCAATCACCGGAGAAGTGACTGGTGCAGGCCCTCGGGATGTCGCAGACCTCTCAGAAGCTGCTCTCCCCTGCTGTGATATAGTCTTAGGCGGCATCCTGAGACAAAGCGAAAGAAAGAATCAATATGGCACAAGATGTAAGACATCAAGGAAAGGACAGTTTAAGGGTTCAAGTATCAATGTCAAAGGAGAATAGTCGAATCAAAAGAATTTTACTAGATGTGATTGAGTATCTCAGCCTATATCCTATATTCTATCGCAGGCTCGCAGTAGTACAACTAAGTTGTCGCACTACCACGACATCACATACTTGTGAAGCTAGACCTGCATGGGCCACCATCAAAAATGTGTCACGACCCATACCCGATGTAAGGATACTAGTCGAAAACAACGACCAGCCTACGCCGCAGAATCGGCGGTAGAACGCTGTCTAGATAGTCTATCTAAAGTAATGAACCACCAATAATGATAGAATACTCAATCACAGAACTAAGATAGAATGAGCACGAAACAGATAAGAATAGAATAGTCATCATATAACTCATGAGTTTAAAATAATACATCAATGAGTCTGAAGAGTAACAAAAATAAGCTGGAGACAAATCCAGTATAAAAGAATACTATCATACTACAAAGCTACACTCCAGGGTCAACTGTCTCAGTTGGGATAAGTCCCTCTTGAGCCAGGGTCTCCGAATCTAAACCCACAACATCCTGGGATCCATAATAGGTAGGATACTCCTCAGTGTCATCTGGAAAAATATATCCAGTCAGGAAAGGAGCAGAGTACATCTCTAACAGCAGTTCTAATCCATGATAAAAACTATGTAACAGTAAATAGCTATGGATAAACAAGATGCACAAGAGATATATAGACAATAAGGAAATACTGGAAAGAAATACAATAATGAATAATATGCCAATGAAACAATAATACTAATGACTAAGTGTGTGAGTACTAGCTTAACATGTGATCGGCTTGGGCAAGATTCAATGCGGCCTGGCTAATCATACGTGCGGTGCATGATCAACACTATTCGCTTACCAATACTTTATTCAATAGGGATTTGATCACATATCTATACTAATACTCCCCACCCCAACTGGTATAATAGATCCAACCACGGTATGCTATGGCACTAGATTCCCCAAGAAGAGAGCGACTCCTTCCGAAAATCGGTGTCTGTACATGTACAAGATAATCAATGAAACAATACTTGCACCATATACACCATATACCAAGGAATAACATCTCATGACGAGATCCGGATATACCAATCTGTGTAACCATAGTGTCAAGAGAAACATGTATATCTACACTAGATACAACAAACATAGAGGATATCATAAATAAGAAACTATCAGAGAATGTACTCGCCTGAAGTCCAAAGAACAGTCTCACAGATGTCTGACTCGGTACCTCGAAGACCTAGATATAGAATACCATATTAATACAAGGTCCCGGAAAGAGAACAAGTCAAACTAGTCAACTTCTAGGTCAATAAATAAATTCTAAGTCAAAAGTCAACTATGGTCAACTCTAAAGTCAACTAAAGTCAAACATGGTCAAACCAAGGTCAACCTCACAAGAAATCTATATAAATAATATAGAAATAAAATACAATAATTTAGGAATCAAAATTAGATTCCAATTGATACCCACACAAAGTATACTAATAATACAATTAATGCACACTCTAAATAATGTATATACAAACCAATATTTATACAAATAAAATAATATATTATTATTAGTATTATACCTAACAAAAACACCTATATATATACATATATATATATACAAATATAATATATAATATATAAATTAAATCTGCCAAATCGTCACTGAAAAAAGTGAGCTAAAATACAAATTAAATAAAATAGGCTTTCAGTGACAGTTCCTACGGTCACTGAAACCACCGTCGCCAAAGCCGTTGTGCAAACTGCACTGCTGTCACCTATTGGTGACAGTTCTCAACTGTCACAGAAAAGTCCGTCGCTGCTGCTGTGAATCCCGCCCACTGCATGGGTTATGAATGACAGTGGCGGCTCTGTCATTAATAACCCGCCGCCACTGTTACAGCGGCTGCTGCTGTAACCGCCTAATTAATGACAGTTCTCTGTCATTAATCCCACTGTCACTAAAAACACAGAAAATATATATATAAATATATATATATATCTATATATAAATCAAAACATATATATATAAAAATAATTAGATAAATATATATACTTATATATATACAATTAAATACTATTAGTTACAAAACACAATGCACATATTAATGTACGTATTTTACATGGCTAGAAGCACACATAAAAATACATTTATTAAATTAATAATTAAATATATAATAATTATAAATAATATAATTACACATTTAAGCACATAAATATATTTTATAAAATATTTATGTATAATTTATGTTATTAACATAAGTACATATATATTTGCATGCAAGAAAGCTACATACATATATTTATACACCATATTAGAACACATAGAAATATATAGATCTATGCTACAATAAATACCATAATAAATACACTAAAATAAATATATAATATCTATATATATTTACTAGTTATAAATGAAGAATTTAAAGCATAATTAATTAGATCTACACATAAACACACCAAATTGGAGAGTATCACACCGTATCCCACTAGATCTAGGATACGCATGTGACACGAGTCCAACACACAACCAATTGCACTCCGAAGGACACAAACATGTCACAAATAATATTTATGAATAAATCAAAGTGTCAAAAGTAGATCTATGTGTCCGTGTCAAAATACGACATGTACAAAGCCCCGTGTCGGAGGAAAACTCCCAAAATGACACGTATCACCAAATAGTTGGGATACGAACCACAAGTACCCAAATATGGACACGACACAAGCCCCAAACACATAAGCACATGCCCAATTGATCTATAGGATCAATTGACATACACAACAAAATATAAATTCGGAATTCCAACAAAATTGACACAAAAAGCACCATAACTTTCTCCATGGGTCTCCTATGAACACAAAACAAAGTCCTATGGGTAGTACATACATATAGGTTGATTTTACATAATTAAATCTCAGATTTAGAAGCTATTTTAATGGAAAAAACTGAATTATACCTATTGGGAGATGGATTCCCAATGAAACCTCCAATTGAGATAAATTTGCTTCCAAATTGTAGATCCTTGCTCCTCTTTGTAGATCCTTGCTTACTCCTTCTAGATCCTTGCTTCTCAACTTTCTAATGGTGAATTGGGAAGAATTTGGAATGAATTTGGTGGAAAATTGGAATGGAAATGGAGGGAATTTGGGAGTGGGAAATTCAAGATCTAGATTTGGAATGAGAATGAGAGGAGAGTGAAATTCCCCCTCCTAATATAGGCCGGCCATGCCCCCTTCCCCAAGCAATTATAAAATATCCAATGTACCCCTTGGGGCCTCTCATGAAAAATAATTAAGGAAGGAAGCTTCTAGTCTAATCACTTAATTAATTTAATCCATCTCCTTAACCATGGGCTTTCTAAATGGGCCGAGTCTAACTATTTAATTCATGTTGGTCCATGGGTCCAAACTACACTAGTTGGGTCCACTAAAATAAGTCCAAAATAATTAAATAACATCCAACAACAATTAAATAATACAACAAAAATTATTTACCATGCATAATATTTATTTAAATAGGAAATTACTAAAATACCCTTTTTCCTAAAATGTGGTCGTGATAGGCAAAGGGAAGGGATCGACGACTTTGGCATCGGGCATCCACCCTCTTCAGCAACTCTCGAAGCTGCTACCTGTCTTCCACGACACTTCTTCAACATCGTGTGGTCCAAGGGCTAAAGTGATCGACTGCAGATCAGATACCTATAGCAATATTCACCCAGACTAAATAAATTGTACTTAGACATCCTTGTGTAGGATCAAATTTGTACAATCATGTTTGTAAACATAAAAGAAGGGTGGGTCTTCGTACAAGACCTCGTTTTCTGTCACTACCACATTTCCAGATAAGGGTATTTGTGTAATTTTACTATTTGGAATAATTATGTATTTAATTAATCTGCTGAGTTTTATAAACTATTTTTATGTTATTAATTTGTGTTGGTTTAGGTCAAACCCTAGAATCTTCCATTAGGACTAACCCTAGAGTGAAACCCAAATTCATGACCTAGCTTTAGTGAAACCCTAAGATTCCAATTTGAGTTTAGGATAAAATCCTAGAGGAGACTAAACCCTAGTTAACTAATTCTCTATGACTTAACATAAAGGATTAGCCTAACTCTTGCAGTAGAAAAACCCTAAAACCTAGTCTGATATAAAAAGGAGCCTCCCTCAAAACCATTCTTCATGTAGAAAGAAGAAACCCTAGCCTCCATCAAGAAAACCATTTCTCCACCTCCAGATTTTGGAATCTAACCCTAGGGATTCCATCTTCCTCCTCCAAAGCAAGGGAAACAAGGAGCTTGGGTCAAGAAGCCTTGGAGAAGAAGAACCTTCATAGGGAAACCATCTCCCTATAGGTAAATCCGATTTCTAATCCATTTTAATTCTGATTTTCTATTGTAGTTGGCCTCTAGGAACCCTGTGCTGTGTAGATCTCGAATTATAGGGATTCTACATAAAAACCTAGGTCGAATTAGGTTTTGGTGTTCCAACGAGGGTTTTCCCTAAATTCGTGGACCCTAGATCATTAAGGTTTGCAAGTGTACATGACTACATCTCCTACATGTAGGTTAGATCTCGATTTTTAGGGTTTTGGTTGAGGATTCATGGGTTCTAATGTGAAACCCAATTTCAGCCCTAGGTGGTTGTAGGAATGCCCTTAAGGATTTACCTATCTATGTGTTCTAATACTGCATGTTAAATTTATATATATATACACACACATATTTATATATGTATTGAATATATATTGTGTAATTTAGGGGATTTTCTGAGGAGTGCACTATTCTGAGTGTTTGGGAACTACTGTGCAGTCGGGGTGTAACTGTGTATCAGATATAGGGAAGAGGGTTCTCTGTGTTGTACAGTCGGGCATTGGAAAACTGTGTAGTTAGGTGGAGTTTAGTTTAGGATCTGTTCTAATGCTGTGTCCCTGTTATTGAGGATGGATCCATGTGTGCCAATACCTGTATGTTTCAGTGTATTAGGTATATGTGTGAGTTTCAGTATGAACCTGTATCTATGTACAGCAGTGTGTCTACCTGTGTCAGTGAGCAGTGAGTGTAGGTGTACCAATACCTGAGTGTATACTATGTGAACTATGAGTGTCTGTGTACATAAAACCCGTATGAGAGCCTATGTGTACCAATACCAGTGTCAGTGTGGAGGAAACTAGAAGAAGGATGTGTTATTTCAGTATCAGTGTGATATTGATACCCTTTGTTACTGATACTCTCACTTAGCCCCTGATACTTGACCGGATGTTCTATTTACAAGGTTCTTTATGCAGAATTATTTGAGAGAGTGTGCATCTGTGCAAAACCCTGTGTGAGTGAGTGAATTCTGTGAGAAGAGAGAGAGAGCAGTGTGCAATTTACCTGTGAGCAGTTGGACTGGGTGAGCCTAGCTAGTAAATAGCAGTGTGGGTATCCTAATATCTGAGTATATGCCTATGCGAGTTATGTGTGTAGGAAATTAGTTCCAATGAGGTAGCAGTGCCTACTTGTTTCAGTATTTTGGTCTGTGTGTGAAATTGTTGTGTGAGGGAGTGAGGAAATTCCTAGATTCTAGACAGTGAGTGTAGGTCTGTGTAGGTGTTCAGTGAGTGTTGCCTGTGAGTGCTAGTCTCAGTGTTAGGTCCTATGTGGGTATCAATAACCAGTGAGTGTGAGAATACCTGTATGTGTAATGTTCCTGTGTATTAAATTGTGTTAGTGTCAACCTGTGTGTAGCTATGTGTGTCCCTGTGTGTAGCTATGTGTGTCTCTGTGTGTAGCTAGGTGTGTCTGTGTGTGAGCAGTAATTCAGTTCAGTATGTAGTCTTGTGTCTCAGTGTCTATGTATTAGGTATTACTCTTCAGTCAACTAATAGGGTACAGTACAAGGTTGGGAACTCAAGTAGCAGTTAAGGTAATATATAAGTATGTCTATGACAGTTAAGACATAAGTGTTAATTATTATAGACCAATGTGTATAGAGTATCATATTACTTATATTATTTTCATTAGTTGGTGACCTTATAGACTAATTAGCTAGTTTTGGACCTAAACCTTAGTGTGGACCTAGTTTATCTAGGATAACCTAGTACTGAACAGTAAACCACAGAATTGACCTAGAGGTCTCGCTTTTAATTAATTAAGCATGTTATTTCCTTTAAATTTAGTATCTGACATTTGTATTCCACAAATAGGTCATTGTGATCCCACTTTGGACATCGATCCTCACCCTTTGCTCAGGACCACAGGCGAGTACATTCTCTGACAGTTTTCATTGTTGATTATCTCTATAATTCAGTTGTATTACATACTTGATTCCGACACTATGGATACACGGGCTAGCACTCTAGATCCCCATCATGAGGAGTCGTGATTGGAATCCATCGTGCTAGCTGGGGGATGGGGAATTATTAGTAGATTATGTGATCATATCCAAACATTTACATGCATCATAGCTCACCCCACTTCTCACGTCGGGTGCGGCCTGACCATTTACATGCTTCATAGCTGTTATATATGATTAGCCTGACCACTACATGTATCATAGTTAACCATATGGTTAGCCTGACCTACACGAATCATAGTTAATCATATATAACCAGTCTGATCTAGTCCCAAGCCGATCACATAATATACTGATAATTCAAACACTTAGCTAGATGTCTATTCTTTATTTCAGATTCACTTGTTCTAGCATTCACTGTTTATTGTTCATTGCTAGATGCTCTATTGCCTATTTCATTTCTCCACTACTTTATATTTCCTGTATTTCTTCTCATCTTGTATTCTTACACTGTTTATAGTTTTTGTCAATTTAATAAAACTGCTGTTAGTGCTTGTGCTTCGCTCCAATCCTGACTGGATAATATTTTTCAGAGGACCTGGAGAACTTTTGCCCTACTCATTACGGCCAAGGATTAGAGGAAGATTTCTCTCCGAAAATCCCAGAGGAGTTGCCTATTCTAGAGGAGATCTTACCTGCCTGTTCTTAGATTATTTTTCTGTATTTATTGTTTTAGACTGAGACTGAGTTGTATTTATTATTTTGTGACTTTGTGAGGACATCTAGACCAGGACTTGAGTTGGACTTATTGTGGTTGGTTTATTATAGAACTTTTTCCATTCTCTTCGTGCCATTATTCTTATAGCTTGTGATTGAGTATATTTATAGAACAGTAGATTATTATCGTTGTCCTCCGTACGGAGTTGAGACGATTGACAGGATATATGTTGTGTTGAGACCTAGACAGCGTTCTACCGCCGATGCTGTGGCGTAGGCTAGACGTACCCACGACTCATGCCCAAATTTCGGGTGCGGGTCGTGACACGTTTTTAGTGGTGGCCCATGCAGGTCGAGTCCTAGATTCGCATTAGAGCGATATCGTAGTGGTGCTCGCGTAGAGTATTACTACGAGCCTGTTTTAGGAAATAGGAATTAGGCCGAGGATATGCTCAATCATAATTAAGAATTTCTGATTCTTATAATACTACTCTTAATGATTTTTTCCTTTAGAAATTACTGTCCTTCCTTGATGATATAGTATCTATTACCTTAATCGATTCCTTTCGCGCTGTCCTCAGGATGCCGTCGAGGACCAGATCGCAGGATCAGCAGCAGCCTCCGAGGCAGATCCAGCAGGCTTGTCACTTCTGTAAGAAGCCAAGTCACCTTTGGAAGAGCTGTAGGATGAGGCGAGGACTTTGTTTGTACTGTGGCACTGCGGGACATCAAGTGAGGGGTTGTCTTCGAGCTCCTTATCTTCCCGACCAGTGCGCAGATCCAAATCAAAGAAGTCCAGTTAAGCCACATGTGGGACTGCAGATGGCTCATCATCAGCAGCACCAGACACCAGTTCGAGGACACATCCAGCAGCAACAGCCACAGAGACAGACTCGGCCCACTATCCAGTGTGTGTATTACAGAAAGATGGGACATACCAGAGACATCTGCAGGAAGAGGTTGGGCATATGTCTGTCCTGCGGATCGATGACACATCAGCTGAGGGATTGCCCTACCATACAGACTCGCCCAGGTCAGGGTGGAGCAGCCGCCCAGAGAGGACCAGACAGGGTACCTGCCGTACCAGGAGGCCAACAACAGAGAAGACCTCCACTTCCACCGCAGCAGCAGATGTTTGCTCAGCACCGGCAGCAAAGAGGTGCACCCCAGGGGCGAGCATACGCCATAGCAGTCGAGGAGGTCGAACCAGCAGGAGACTTGATCACAGGTTCAGTTCTTCTCGATTGTATTCCCGCATTTACCTTATTCGACTCTGGCGCTTCCCATAGTTTTGTGTCTGTATCTTATGCACTTCGACATCATTTAAACATAGAACCATTAGCTAGGACTTGCAAGATCATGACTGGTGGAGGTATTATCCTAGCACGTGATCACTGCAAGGACCGGAGAGTGTCAGTAGGAGGTCGAGAGTTGAGCGTGAGCTTACTCGTCATGCCACTCCCGGGGTACGATATTGTACTCGGAATGGACTGGTTGAGTAGGCATCATGCTACTATAGATTGTTATAAAGGCAGAGTATTATTTCGACTACCAGGAGAGCCGGAGTTCGAGGTCGCCAGAGGAGAGAGATTCCTGGGAACACCCTTGAGAATCTCATTATGAATTCCAATTTAATTCCTTTCCCCTTGTTTTCGTCTGTTCTTGCTTGTTGATATTGAGTTTGATTCTTGTGATCAGTTGTTAAATTTCTGGTATCGTTGTTGAGTGGATTTTTATATCAAGATGAATTTTACGGGCTAAAATTTACGGTATCATCTGATGACATATATTGATGAGGACAGTGAGAAAGGTAAAACGTCTACTTTGGTTATGGAACCTAGAGTTTATCGCAGCCATACTAGTTGTCGTGACGAGAACGTAGGAACCTGACTAGGATGTACATATTATAGTTATGAAACTTAGAGTCTCTCGCATCCATAACGGTTGGCGTGGCGAGGATTCTAGATGACATGATTATAGGGTTGCATATCTTAGTTACGGAACCTGTCGTTTATCGCACCTATGCTTACTGGCGTGGCGAGGATTCTGAGTGTCATAATTTCAGACAGACGTGTATGATTATCAGGTTGTATCTTAAATTGGTTCTTAAAGTATCATCTCAATACTTATCTATTTCTGTTATTCTAGGGCTTTGTTCCATCGCTTCTTTTCTTTACTAGCAGTAAAGATACCTTCAGTCTTTGATCTAGTTCCTTGTGAGCTTATTTTCTTTGAGGATTCCTTGTTAGTATGATAATTAGTGACTTACAATTTTGTTTGTGTCTTGTATTAGTGTTGACTGAGTGTGACTTGTGAGTTTGTAAGTGGTTCTTAGTTGGACATGGGAGCAGTAGGCATTAATCTAGAGATACTCATAGCATAGTACCTTGTAGCAATAGTTTTATGATAGGTGTTACTATAGTCAATATTGGTACTACAGGTAGAAAAAGGAGTAAGAGTATCAATGATGGTTCCAAGAGTAAGTGTCAGAATCAGCATGCCAGTCCTGGGTAGTCATTAAAATTATATAATTGGATGATCTATGTAAACAATTAAGTATCAAAGAATTGTGTTAAAGATTAATGGAACATGATGTTCAATTTGATGATTGATACTGGGTGTATCAAGAGTAAAGAAATGTATATGCATAAAGGGTTTTAATGAGATGCCATGAGTAGAGAAATATCAAGATTGGTAATAAAAGTTATGAAATGTATCACATATTAGTTTAACAGGCTGTAAAATGTTTAAGAGATATGCTTATACATCAATCGAGATATGGAACCATATGCCTGTCCTTGAGATTGAAGTAAAGCATGGGTATTATAGAAATTGTAAGAGATCTTAAGTTCTAGTCAATATGACGAGGTGATCTAATGATGAAGCTAGTGTTACCATACCAATAGTGCTAGTGATTCTATATCAAGGATTATTGAGAATGGTGCTAATAACAGTAAGTACTACGTGTGATGATAGTTAGATTGGTGTATCAACTAATATAGATAGAAAATCATTGGAGAAAATATATGTGATGATAACTTTGATCATTGGAGGTAATAGTGCAAGCGATTTGGGCAGTACAATTTTAATACACAGTTGTAGACAATAGATGTATTGAGTGCACCTCGAGTATTAGAGACTGTGAGCACTTATACGTATATTTGTAGATTTATAAAATTAAAGAGTGGAAATGAATTTTAACTTTGAGAATTATTGAGGAGTTAAGATTATGTCATTAAATTTTGAGGGTTCAAATTTTGATTCCATAAACATGGTCAAGGCTACAAAGATTTTAGAAGTGATTAAAATTTTATTTCGATGTTGAGTATCTGACTTTGAGGAGGTATATGCAAATTATTTTTAAGTTGATCGAGAAGTCAAACCTTGACGATTATTTTGAGGATTAATTTTATGGTAGATGAGAAATATGAATATTAAATATAGGAGTAGATGATATACAGGTGTAAGGATCTGATGACTTGAGCATGATTGAGATGGCACCGCAGACTGACTTGGGTGTCCATCTAGAGTTGTGTTGGGCAGAGCAGTACTTAGTTTGGTGTTATACTTGGTGTGCACTGGAGTGATGGGAACAATAGTATGGACAATTATAGTAGGAATGATAACTGACAGAAAATGTGGTACTAAAGAGATAGAGGTATCAAACTTGGATGCATTATTGAACCATGGTTATATTAGAGAATCTTGGTATCAGATTTAAGTATTAATAAGCAGGTGTATGCAATGAGGATGTAATCATGGATGTTGTGGACTAAAGGTTAGTTGATAGGGATATCAAATTCCGAGTATAAATTTTATTTTTTAAATTCGTTGGAATTGTGAGGAAATGGAAACTGATTTTATTTTTGAGGATATTTCAGGAATATAGTAATTTTGGAAATTTTTGAAAATTGTGAAACGACAAGGTGGATTATTTCAGGATTATGTGGGTTGTTGAATTTTACTATTTATGGAAAATAATAATGTGTATGAGTAAACACTACTATGAGGACTTTAAATTTCGAGGACGAAATTTCTTTTAGGAGGGTAGACTTGTCACTACCACATTTCCAGATAAGGGTATTTGTGTAATTTCGCTATTTGGAATAATTATGTATTTAATTAATCTGCTGAGTTTTATAAACTATTTATATGTTGTTAATTTGTGTTGGTTTAGGTCAAACCCTAAAATCTTCCATTAGGACTAACCATAGAGTGAAACCCAAATTCATGACCTAGCTTTAGTGAAACCCTAAGATTCCAATTTGAGTTTAGGATAAAACCCTAGAGGAGACTAAACCCTAGTTAACTAATTCTCCATGACTTAACATAAAGGATTAGCCTAACCCTTGCAGTAGAGAAACCCTAAAACCTAGTCTGATATAAAAAGGAGCCTCCCTCAAAACCATTCTTCATATAGAAAGAAGAAACCCTAGCCTCTATCAAGAAAACTATTTCCCCACCTCCAGATTTCGGAATCTAACCCTAGGGATTCCATCTTCCTCCTCCAAAGCAAGGGAAACAAGGAGCTTGGGTCAAGAAGCCTTGGAGAAGAAGAACCTTCATAGGGAAACCATCTCCCTATAGGTAAATCCGATTTCTAATCCATTTTAATTCTAATTTTCTGTTGTAGTTGGCCTCTAGGAACCCTGTGCTGTGTAGATCTCGAATTATAGGGATTCTACATGAAAACCTAGGTCGAATTAGGTTTTGGTGTTCCAACGAGGGTTTTCCCAAAATTTGTGGACCCTAGATCATTAAGGTTTGCAAGTATACATGACTACATCTCCTACATGTAGGTTAGATCTCGATTTTTAGGGTTTTGGTTGAGGATTCATGGGTTCTAATGTGAAACCCGATTTCAGCCCTAGGTGGTTGTAGGAATGCCCTTAAGGATTTACCTATCTATGTGTTCTAATACTGCATGTTAAATTTATATATATATACACACACATATTTACATATGTATTGAATATATATTGTGTGATTTGGGGGATTTTCTGAGGAGTGCACTGTTCTGAGTGTTTGGGAACTACTGTGCAGTCGGGGTGTAACTGTGTATCAGATATAGGGAAGAGGGTTCTCTGTGTTGTACAGTCGGGCATTGGAAAACTGTGTAGTTGGGTGGAGTTTAGTTTAGGATCTGTTCTAATGCTGTGTCCCTGTTATTGAGGATGGATCCCTGTGTGCCAATACCTGTATGTTTCAGTGTATTAGGTATATGTGTGAGTTTCAGTGTGAACCTGTGTCTATGTACAACAGTGTGTCTACCTGTGTCAGTGAGCAGTGAGTGTAGGTGTACCAATACCTGAGTGTATACTATGTGAACTATGAGTGTCTGTGTACATAAAACCAGTGTGGGAGCCTATGTGTACCAATACCAGTGTCAGTGTGGAGGAAACTAGAAGAAGGATGTGTTATTTCAGTATCAGTATGATATTGATACCCTTTGTTACTGTTACTCTCACTTAGCCCCTGATACTTGACCTGATGTTCTATTTACAAGGTTCTTTATGCAGAATTATTTGAGAGAGTGTGCAGCTGTGCAAAACCCTGTGTGAGTGAGTGAATTCTGTGAGAAGAGAGAGAGAGCAGTATGCAGTTTACCTGTGAGCAGTTGGACTGGGTGAGCCTAGCTAGTAAATAGCAGTGTGGGTATCCTAATATCTGAGTATATGCCTACGTGAGTTATGTGTGAAGGAAATTAGTTCCAATGAGGTAGAAGTGCCTACTTGTTTCAGTATTTTGGTCTGTGTGTAAAATTATTGTGTGAAGGAGTGAGGAAATTCCTAGATTCTAGACAGTGAGTGTAGGTCTGTGTAGGTGTTCAGTGAGTATTGCCTGTGAGTGTTAGTCTCAGTGTTAGGTCCTATGTGGGTATCAATAACCAGTGAGTGTGAGAATACCTGTATGTGTAATGTTCCTGTGTATTAAATTGTGTTAGTGTCAACCTGTGTGTAGCTATGTGTGTCCCTGTGTGTAGCTATGTGTGTCTCTGTGTGTAGCTAGGTGTGTCTGTGTGTGAGCAGTAATTCAGTTCAGTATGTAGTCTGGTGTCTCAGTGTCAATGTATTAGGTATTACTCTTCAGTCAACCAATAGGGTATAGTACAAGGTTGGGAACTCAAGTAGCAGTTAAGGTAATATATAAGTATGTCTATGACATTTAAGATATATGTGCTAATTATTATAGACCAATGTGTATAGAGTATCATATTACTTATATTATTTTCATTAGTTAGTGACCTTATAGACTAATTAACTAGTTTTGGACCAAAACCTTAGTGTGGACCTAGTTTATCTAGGATAACCTAGTACTGAATAGTAAACCACAGAATTGACCTAGAGGCCTCGCTTTTAATTAATTAAGCATGTTATTTCCTTTAAATTCAGTATCTGACATTTGTATTCCACAAATAGGTCATTGTGATCCCACTTTGGACATCGATCCTCACCCTTTGCTCAGGACCACAGGCGAGTACATTCTCTGACAGTTTTTATTATTGATTATCTCTATAATTTAGTTGTATTACATACTTGATTCCGACACTATGGATACATGGGCTAGCACTCTAGATCCCCATCATGAGGAGTCGTTATTGGAATCCATCGTGCTAGCTGGGGGATGGGGAACTATTAGTAGATTATGTGATCATATCCAAACATTTAAATGCATCATAGCTCACCCCACTTCTCACGTCGGGTGCAGCCTGATCATTTACATGCTTCATAGCTGTTATATATGATTAGCCTGACCACTACATGTATCATAGTTAACCATATGGTTAGCCTGACCTACATGAATCATAGTTAATCATATATAACCAGCCTGATCTAGTCCCAAGCCGATCACATAATATACTGATAATTCAAACACTTAGCTAGATGTCTATTCTTTATTTCAGATTCACTTGTTCTAGCATTCACTGTTTATTGTTCATTGCTAGATGCTCTATTGCCTATTTTATTTCTCCAGTACTTTACATTTCCTGTATTTCTTCTCATCTTGTATTCTTACACTGTTTATAGTTTTTGTCAATTTAATGAAACTCCTGTTAGTGCTTGTGCTTCGCTCCAATCCCGACTGGATAACATTTTTCAGAGGACCTGGAGAACTTTTGCCCTACTCATTACGGCCCAGGAATAGAGGGAGATTTCTCTCCGGAAATCCCAGAGGAGTTGCCTATTCTAGAGGAGATCTTACCTGCCTGTTCTTAGATTATTTTACTGCATTTATTGTTTTAGACTGAGACTGAGTTGTATTTATTATTTTGTGACTTTGTGAGGTCATCTAGACCAGGACTTGAGTTGGACTTATTGTGGTTGGTTTATTATAGAACTTTTTCCATTCTCTTCGTGCCATTATTCTTATAGCTTGTGATTGAGTATATTTATAGAACAGTAGATTATTATCATTGTCCTCCGTACGGAGTTGAGATGATTAATAGGATATATGTTGTGTTGAGACCTAGACAGCGTTCTACCGCCGATGCTGCGGCGTAGGCTGGACGTACCCACGACTCATGCCCAAATTTCGGGTGCGGGTCATGACATTTTTTGCATTCATCAAATCTTTTCTCGTTTATATTATCCCAAAATACCATCGTGTCAAGAGAACAAGGATATCTACACTAGATACAATGAACATAGAGAAAACCATAAATAAGAAACTATCAGAGAATGTACTCGCCTGAAGTCCAATGAATAGTCTCACAGATGTCTGATACGGTGTCTTGAAGACCTAGATATGGAATATAACATCAATATAAGATTTCGAAAAGAAAATAAGTTAAGCTAGTCCACAACTAGGTCAACAAGTCAATTCTAAGCCAAAAGTTAAACTAGGTCAACTCTTAGTCAAACCTGTCAAACTATGTCAAACTATCTATTTCTAGGTTGCATGAGTCTATCCCAATTCTATTGGTTTCAAACACTAAAAGTCTAGGTTATACTAGCTAATCTTAGGATACTAGAATACCGTATCTCAAGATACGTAAATAAGGAATAAATATCACATATACATCAAACAATATTAAATATATAAAATCCTAATTACCAAAAGCTATGTGGATACCTTGGTTTTGAACCAACTTGGTATCGCAACACTAAACCTCTATCTTGATACCCAAACCCAATACCATGGGCATCCCAAAATACCTTGATACTTACCTTGGTATCTCAAGGTAAAAGCCACAACTTCATATATATACTAACTACCCATAATAGTTATATGTTAATAACCCACTACTAAAAGAATAGTATACTAAAGCATAAATACCAATTAGTAATATATATATATATATATATATATATATATTAATACCATATATATACATATATATATATTATAATTAAATATATAATATATATATATATAATCGTAGATCTGTCGCTAAAAGCCACCGCTGCCGTCGCTGAAACTGCTGATACTGTTGTTAATACCGCTGTTGTTGCTATGATGATGCTGTTGTCGCTAATAACGCTGCCGCTGCTGTCGCTGAAGGCTGCTACTGTTGCTAATGCGCTATTGCTGCTGTCCCTGAAGCTGCTGCTATTGTTAATGCGATGCTGCTGCTGTCGCTGAAGCTGCTGATGTTGCTATGGTTCTGTTGTTGTTGCTAAAACTGCTGTCACTGAAGGCTGCTGTTTACCCCTCTCTCTTATATAACACCTAATTATATTTATATACTTATATATATATAACTACCATTATATAAATATATGTACACTCCTCTAAATATATATATATATATGTATCCACAATAATACATATAACATAACATACACATATATAGTATCATATATATATATAACTACAACTTATACGTACATGTATATATATTTATATATATATATATATATATAATCATACCAATATATATACATACAACATATACGTATATATATAACAACATATATATATATATATCTACACATAACATATATATATATATATATATATATATATATATATATATATATATATATATATATATATATATATATATATATATATATATATATATATATATACTATAATATTTAATAGCTTTTACATATGTAGAAGAATAGCTACATAAATATATATACACATAGACATATAGATCAATGAACACTAATACATAAATATATATACACACCAATATATATATATATATATATATATACATACATATAATTACACATCACCATGACTAAGAATAATTTAGAAATAGATCTAAAATTAAATTGCACAAACACATGGAGCGTATCATACCCGTATCCCACTCTATCTAGGATACGCTTGTGACACGAGTCCACCACACATCCAAATGTACCCCGAAGGACACGAACAAGTCTAATATATTATTTATGAATAATACGAAGAGTCAAACACAAATCTACGTGTCCATGTCAAAATATGACATTCACAAAGTCCCGTGTCGGAGGAAAACACCCAAATTAATACGTATCACCAAATTATTGGGATACGATCTACACGTACCCAATTATGGACACGACACTAGTCCTAAACACACAAGCGCATGCCAAATTGATCAATAGGACTAATTGACACACACAACAATTGTCAATCTCAAAATTTTCCCAAAATTGACACAAAAAGCACCATAACTTTCTCAATAGGCCTCTTATGAATACAAAACCAAATCCTATGGGTAGCCTACGCATATAGGTTGATTTCTCGTCGTTAAAACTCAGATTTAGAACCTAAATTTAGGAGAAAAACTGAATTATACCTATTAGAAGATGGATTTCCAATAAAACCTGCAAATATGAAGAAATTGGCCTCCAACTTGTAGATCCTTGCTCCTCTTTGTAGATCCTTGCTTTCTCCTTCTAGATCCTTGCTCCACTAGTCTTTAATGGTGATTTGGGAAGGAATTTGGATGAAATTTTGGTAATGAAAGGTCTAGTTTTCAAATGAAAAAAAGGAGAGAGAAACTTTTCCCCTCTTTTTATATAGGCCGGCCCCCTCTACCCCTTCCTTAAGTCACTATATAATATTCAATATACCCCTTGGGGCCTCTCATGAAGAAATAATCATGGAAAAAAACTTATAGTCTAAAGGTTTAATTAAATTAATCATCCTCCTAATCAATGGGCTTTCTAAATGGGCTCAATTCTAACAATTAATACATGTTGGCCCATGAGTCTAAACTAAACTAGTTAGGTCCATTAACACAAGTGCAAAATAAATAAATAACATCTAATAATAAATAAATAATACAACAAATAATTATTTTATCATATACAATATTTAATTAATTATGAAATTACTAAAATACTCTTTCCTAGATAAGAACATACCTCAAGGTACAAACAAATATGGATAATGCTCTCGCATTTCATCCTCTCTCACCCAGGTATACTCCCCCGGAGAGTGATGCCTCCATGCGACGCGTACCAAAGGAATAGTCTGGCTCCTCAGCACCTTCTCTCTCCGATCTAGAATCTCAACTAGCTGCTCTAGATAGCTAAGAGTAGGGCATACCTCTATCTCCGAGTAATCCAATACATGACTAGGATCTGCCACTTATCATCTCAACTGCGACACGTAAAACACATTGTGCACCGACCCTCTCTAGAATAGTAAAAGGTCCAATGAATCGCAGGCTAAGCTTTCTGCCTCCACCGAAGCGAATCGAGTCTCATGTCGGAGAAATCCTCAGAAACACCAAACCACCCACCTAGAACAAAACACAACTTTAAGAACTTAATCTATAATAAACAACTAATAACAAGCACAAAACAAAAATCTAAAACTATACCTAAAACTCCAAACGTCTCAGGTAGTTATCGACCCAATGTCGTTGTCTGTCCTGCGCCACTCGAAGTCTGTCTCTGATCAACTGAACCTTCTCTACTGCATCCATAACCATCTCTGGTCCAAGTAAAACTCTTTCTCCAACATCGTCCCATGACAAGGGAGTACGACACCTCCGACCTTACAAAGCTTCAAAAGGTGACATCTCTATACTAGCCTGGTAGTTGTTGTTGTAAGCAAACTCTACCAAATAGAGATGGTCCTCCCAAGATTCCCCAAATTATAGTATATAAGTGTACAACAAATCCTTGAGAGTCTGAATAGTCCTCTCTGGCTGTCCATCTGTCTGGGGATAATATGCAGTACTGAACTTGAACTGAGTGCCCAAACTCACATATAACTCCTCCAGAAAGGAGAAGTGAAACAACTACCCAGATCTAAGACTATGCTAACAGAAGCTCCATGTATCCTGACGATCTGCCTTATATACATATCTGCCAGCTTCTACGTAGACAAACCCACCTTGAAAGGCAAAAAGTGGGCCGACTTGGTCAACCTATCAACGATGACCCAAATTATGTCTTTCCCTCCTGGAGATCGTGGAAGTCCGAACACAAAATCTATAGTATTATGCTCCCACTTCCACACTGGAATGGGTAATGGCTGAAGTAAACCTCCTAGCCTCTGCCTCTCGGCTTTCACCTGCTGGCACACTAAGCATCTGGATACAAACTGTGCCACTTCTCTCTTCATGCCATACCACCACACACTTTTTTGAATATCCCGATACATCTTGTTGGTACCTGGATGTATGGAATACTGAGAGCGATGTGCTTCCTGCAATACCTTCTCACGTAGCCCCCCACTAGGTACATACAATCTAACTCTATGCTACAAAGAACCATCCTCGACAATGGTGAACTCATCCTCCAATCCTGCTCTCACCTGAGTTTTGATGCTCCTCAGATTTATATCCTCATACTTGGCTGCTTTGATCCTGTCTATCAACTCTGAACGTATCTACAATCCCCACATCTGCATAGCCAAACTAGGAAGTACTACCTCAATGCCCTAGCTCTCCAAGTCCTCCAACAAATATTGATCCTCTGTAAAGAACATAGCTACCGGATACCTACTCAAAGCCTTTGCAACTATATTAGCTTTTCAAGGATGATACTGCAAAGATATATTAAAATCCTTTATCAGTTCCAACCGTCGACGCTACCTTATGTTCAACTCCTTCTGCGTGAAAATGTACTTCAAGCTTTTGTGGTCTGTGAAGATCTCCATACGCTCTCCGTACAAATAGTATTTCCATAACTTTAGGGCAAAGATGACTGTTGCCAACTCCAAATCATGGGTAGGATAGTTCTTCTCATGAGGACACAATTACCTGGATGCATAGGCAATCACTTTTCCATTCTGCTGAAGAACACAACCCAAAACATTCTCCGATGCATCACTATAAATAGTGAAACCTCCAGACCCTTATGACAACGTCAAAATAGGAGTAGACGTCAACCTCTTCTTCAATTCCTCAAAAGTAACCTGGCAATCCTCTGTCCAAACAAACTTTAGATCCTTCCTAGTGAGTCTTGTCATTGGCTCGGCAATCCTCAAAAAATCTTGCATAAACTTCCTGTAGTAGCCTACCAATCCCAAGAAACTCCTGATCTCTGCTACCGAACTCGGGGTCTTCTAAGACTCCATTGCTGCGATCTTCATCGGATCCACTGAAATACCATCACCAGTCATAACGTGCCCCAAGAACTCTACCTTATCCAGGAAGAACTCACACTTAGACAACTTTCCATACAGTTTCTCGTTCCTCAACACATCCAAGACAATTTGTAAATGCTCCTCATGCTCCACCGGTGTCTTCGAGTATATGAGTATGTCATCGATGAACACCACCATAAACTTGTCAAGGTACCGATGGAATACCTTGTTCATCAAGTTCATAAATACCGCCGGTGCATTAGTCAACCCAAACGGCATCACCATAAACTCGTACTGACCATACCAAGTTCTAAAAGCAGTCTTCTGTATGTCCTCCGGCTGTACTGCAAGTGGTCTCGCCTGTGTCCTCGGAGCTAGAGTTGCTCCCTGAACTGCACGACGAGGATTGGAAGGACACTCCCTCAGCTGATGCCCCTCAGTACCATAATACAAACAAACTTCAAACCTCTTACTGCAAACTTCCCAGATATGACCGAGCTTCTTGCAGAAGTGGCAGAAAGATTGTTGTAACTGTCTCTGCTATTGTTTTGCCTGGTAGAACGGTGTCTTAGCTGGAGTCTGGTGCTGCTGAGGCTGCTAGAAAGGCCTAGACTGGAAATGAGGACGCTTGGCAGATACTGTACTACTGTTGGCCCCCAGAAAAGAATTACGGTCTCTCTTGGGCTGCAAACCCAACTCCCGCTCAACCTTGTATGCCTCCGCAAGTATCTCCGAGTATGTCTCATAAAAAGACGGAATGAGGATCTTTACTTCTCAGTTTAGACCCTCACAAAAATGAATAGCCTGAACCTCTGGCTCTCTCACCAAATACTCTATAAATCATCTCAACCTGCCAAACTCCACAGTATACTCCTCTACAGACATGCTCCCCTGAATGAGACTCTCAAACTGCCTCCCCAAGTCTAGCCTGTCTTCTTGAGCGAAGAACTTCTTTTCGAAGGGGTCCTTGAATACCTCCTAAGACTGTCCTGCATCAACAAGAATCGGCTAATTCCTGAACCAAGTACGGGCGATATCGAACAGTTAAAGTCCTACCGCCTCAACCTTTAGATCCTCAGAAAGATGGGACACCCTTATAAGACGCTCAATGTCCTCGAGCCAATCATCAGCATAGATGATGCCATCCGTCCCCTTGAAGACCCTAGGCTCCAACTTCTCAAAGTCCTAAATATTTCTTGGCCGAAGCTGAGCAACCGGAGGAACAACCTGTTGTTGGACCAGAACTCCTCTCTCGACTACGGTACGAGCAAGCTGGTGAGCACTCTCGATGCCCTGTCACAAAATGTCAGTCTGCCTCTGATGTACTTCTGACTGAGCCCTCTGTGCCTCGAGCATCTCACAAAATAGTGTAAGCATCTGTGTCGCCTCTGCTGGCACCGAAGGTAGAGGTAAAAGTCCCTCAGATATAGCTGGTACAGTCCTCTGAGTAGGAGGTGGACCTCTGAAAGCAGCTGACACTCCAATCACCAGAGAAGTGACTGGTGCAGGCCCTCGGAATGTCACAGACCTCTCAGAAGCTGCTCTCCCTTGCTGCGATCTAGTCTTGGGCGGCATCCTGAGACAAAGTAAAAGAAAGAATTAATATGGCACATGATGTAAGACACTCAAGGAAAGGACAGTTTAAGAGATCAAGTATCAATATCAAAGGAGAATAGTTAAATGAATCAAAAGAATTTTTTTCTAGATATGATTGAGTATTCTAAGCCTATAGCCTATATCCTATATCCTGACACAAACTCGTAATAGCACTTAATTTAGAGCACCATTACGAATCGCACTAATTGCGACCTCGAATAGACATGCATGGGCCACCACTAAAAATATGTCATGACCCGCACCCGATGTAGCGATGCAGGTTGGAAATAATGATCAGCCTACACCGCAGAATCGATGATAGAACGTTGTCTGGGTTATCTATCTAGCAATATAATAAGCTATCAAAAATATCAATATACTGAATCACAAATTTAAGATAGAAATGAGCACAAATATGATAAAGAATAGAATAGTCACGTACAACTCATGAGTCTAAAATAATAACATCAATGCGTCTGAAAGAATACTAACAAAAATAAGTTGGAGAGAAATCCAGTACAAAAGATTACTAAGAAGCAACTAATCTCGGGTCATCTGTCTCAGTTGGGATAAGTCCCTCCTGAGCCAGGGTCTCTGACTCTAAACCCACGATATCCTGAGGTCCATAATATGTAGGGTACCACTCCTTAATATCATCTGGAAAAATATATCTAGTCAGGAAAAGAGTAGAGTACAATCTCTAACAGCAGTTCTAATCAATGATAAAAACTATGTAACAATAAAAAGATGTGAATATACAAGATGCATAATAGATACAAAAGATATACAATAAGAAAATACTGGAATAAATACAATAATGAACAATATGACAATGAACAAGAAATACTAATGTCTAAGTGTATGAGTACTAGCTTAACATGTGATCGACTTGGAAACTTGCACAAGAGTATAATGGCCTGGTTAATCATACGTGCAGTGTATGATCAATACTCACAAGGAACAAGACATGCACAAAGAGGGTATGATCACATATCTATACTAAAATACTCCCCACCCCCGACTTTATAGTAGATCCAACCATGGTACGCTAGGGCACGAGATTACCTAAAAAGATAGCGACTCTTTTCGAGAATCAGTGTCTGTACATGTACAAGATAATCAATGAAATAAGACTTGCACAAGATATACCATATACCAAGGAATAACATCTCATGACGAGATCCGGATATACTAATCCGTGTAACCATCATGTCAAGAGAACAAGGATATCTACACTAGATATAATGAACTTAGATGATATCATAAATGAGAAACTATCAAAGAATATACTCGCCTGAAGTCCAATGAATAGTGACACAGATGTCTGATACGGTGCCTGGAAAACCTAAATATGGAATATAACATCAATATAAGGTTTCAGAAAAAACAAGTTAAACTAGGTCAACAAGTCAATTCTAAGTCAAAAGTCAAACTATGTCAACTCTAAGTCAAACTGGTCAAACTAAGTCAAACTATATCAAACTATCTATTTCTCGGTTGCATGAGTCTATCCCATTGCTATTGGGTTCAAACACTAAAAGTCTAGGTTATACTAGCTAATCTTAGGATACTAGGATACCGTATCTCAGGATACGTAAACAAGGGATAAATATCACATATACATCAAACAATATTAAATATATAAAATCCTAATTACCAAAAGCTATATGGATACCTTGGTTTCTAACCAACTTGGTATCGCAATACTAAACCTCCATCTTGATACCCAAACACAATACCTTGGGCATCCCCAAATATCTTGATACTTACCTTGGTATCTCAAGGTAAAAGCCCCAACTTCATATATATACTAACTACCCATAAGAGTTATATGTTAACAACCCACGACTAAAAGTATAGTATACTAAAGCATAAATATAAATTAGGAATATATATATATATATATATTAAAACCATATATATATCTATTATAATTAAATACATAATATATATATAAAATCGCAGATCTGTCGCTAAAATCTACCTCTGTCATCGCTGAAACTACTGCTCTTAATACCGCTGTTGTTGCTACGATTCTGCTATTATCGCTAATAACATTGTCGCTGTTGTCGATGAAGGCTGCTGCTGTTGCTAATGCGCTATTGCTGCTATCGCTGAAGCTGTTGTTGTTGTTAATGCGCTGTTGCTGCTGTCGTTGAAGCTGCTGCTGTTGCTAAAACTGCTGTCGTTAAAGGCAGTTGTTCACCCCTCTCTCTTATATAACACATAATTATATATACATACTTATATATATATATATAACTACCACTATATAAATATATCTACACTCCTCTAAATACATATATATGTATCCACAATAATACATATAACATAACATACACATATATAGTAACATATATATATAACTACAACTTATACGTACACGTATATATATATATATATATAATCATACCAATATATATACATACAACAAATAAGTATATATATAACAACATATATATATATATATATATACACATAACATATATATATATATATATATATATATATATATATATATATATAAATACTACAATATTTAATAGCTTTTACATATGTAGAAGAATAGCTACATAAATATATATACACATAGACATATAGATCCATGACACACTAATACATAAATATATATACACAATAATATATATATATATATACGTACATATAATTACACATCACCATGACTAAGAATAATTTAGAAATAGATCTAAAATTAAATTACATAAACACATGGAGCGTATCACACCCGTCTTCCACTAGATCTAGGATACGCTTGCGACATGTGTCCACCACACATCCAAACATACTCCGAAGGACATGAGCAAGTCTAATATATTATTTATGAACAATACGAACAGTCAAACATAAATCTACGTGTTCGTGTCAAAATATAACATGCACAAAGTCCCGTGTCGGAGGGAAACCCCCAAATCAGTATGATTTACTAAATTATTGGGATACGATTTATACGTACCCAATTATGGACACGACACTAGCCCCAAATACACAAGCACATGCCAAATTTATCTATAGGACCAATTGACACACACGACAATTGTCAATCTCAGAATTTCCCCAAGATTTACACAAAAAATACCATAACTTTCTCAATAGGCCTCCTATGAACACAAAACCAAATCCTATGGGTATACTATGTATATGGGTTGATTTCTCATGATTAAATCTCATATTTAGAAGCTAAATTAAGGGTGAAAATTGAATTGTACCTTTTGGGAGATGATTCTCAACAAAACCTTCAAATGTGATAAAATTGGCCTCCAATTTGTAGATCCTTGCTCCTCTTTGTAGATCCTTGCTTCCTCCTTCTAGATCCTTGCTCCATTAGTCTTCAATGGTGATTTGGAAAGGAATTAGGGTGAAATTTTGGTAGGGAAATGATGTGGAATGAAGAAATTTGGTTGAGAGAAATTCTAGATCTAGTTTTCAAATGAAAGAAGGAGGAGAGAAACTTTTCTCCTTTTTTTATATAGGTCGGCCCCCTCTACCCCTTCCTCAAGTCACTATGTAATATTCAATATACCCCTTGGAGCCTCTCATGAAGGAATAATTAAGGAGGGAAGCATCTAGTCTAAAGGTTTAATTAAATTAATCATCTCCCTAATCAATGGGCTTTCTAAATGGGCTAAATTCTAACAATTAATACATGTTGGCCCATGAGTTTAAACTAAACTAGTTAGGTCCACTAACACAAGTCCAAAATAAATAACTAACATCTAACAATAAATAAATAATACAATAAATAATTATTTTATCATGTATAATATTTAAATAATTATAAAATTACTAAAATACTATTTCCTAGAAAATGTGGTAGTGACAGCAGAGTCGATGATTAGGATGACTAGGAAGGATGTAGATTTTGTCTTGACAGAGGATTATCAGGCCATTTTTGATATACTGTAGAGGATATTGACGATAACTCCAGTAATGATGTGCTTCAGGGAAGGGTTTGGGTTGCGTTCTCTAGCAAAAAGGGAAGGTGATTGCCTATGCTTCCAAAAAATTATGTCTTCATGAGAATAACTTTACCCATGATTTAGAGTTGGATGTGGTCCTCTTTACTCTATAGCTGTGGAAACATTATATGTACGAAGAGCGTGCGAAGATCTTTACAGACCATAAGAGCTTGAAGTATGTGTTTACACAGAAAGAGCTGAACATGAGATTGCGACGTTGGTTGGAGTTGATGAAGGACTTCCACATATCATTGCAATACCATCCAGGGAAGGCTAACGTAGTCGCTGATGCCTTGAGAAGTTTTCTAGTGGCTATGTACTTAACGACAGAAAGACATTTATTGGCCGATCTTGAGAGCTTGGGTATTGAGGTGCTAGTTCCTAGTGTCGAGATACAGATGTGGGGATTATAGATACCGTCTAAGCTGATATACAGGATCATGGCTACCTAGTATGATAATGAGACTCTGAGGAGCATTTGGGCACATGTTCGGATAGAATTATCAGATGACTTCACTATTGCTTATGATGGATCATTATGGCACAGTACCAGACTATGTATGCCGAATGGGGAGTTACACAAGGAGGTTCTCCAGGAGGCACATAGATATCAGTAATCTATTCATCTAGGTGCCAACAAGATGTATAGAGATCTGAAGGAGCATGTATGTTGGTATAATATATTGTGGGAGGTGGCGTGCTTCAAATCTATGAGTTTAGTGTGCCAGCAGGTAATGGCGGAGAGGCAGAGGCCAGGTGGTTTACTTTATCCTTTACCCATTCCAGAGTGAAAGTGAGAGCATGTTACTAAAGATTTTATTTTAGGGCTTCCGCATTCTCTAGGTGGAAAGACGCAATTTGGGTCATCGTAAACAAGTTGACCAAATCAGCCCACTTCTTGCCATTCAAAGTGGGTACATCTACAGAGAAGCTAGCGGAGATATATGTGTGACAAATTGTCAGATTGTATGGAGTTCATGTGTGCATCATCTCAGATCGAGATAGTCGCTTCATATCCCACTTCTTAAAGAGTTTGCTCGCTAGCTTGGGCACCCAGCTCAAGTTTTGTACCGCATATCACCCCTAGACATACAAGCAGTCGGAGACAACTATTCAGACTCTCAAGGATATGCTTCCCACCTATATTTTGTATTTCAGAGTCTCTTGGGAGGATCATCTTCACCGGGTAGAGTTTGCTTACAACAATAATTACTAGGCCACTATTGAGATATCACCATTCGAGGCTTTATATGGACGGAGGTGTCTCACTCCACTATCTTAGGATAATATTGGTGAGAGAGCCTTGTTGGGATGAATATGGATGCAGTTGAGAAGGTGTAGCTCATTATAGATAGACTTTTGGTGGCATAGGACATACAGCAAAATTGGGCCGATAGCCACCAGAGATCCTTGGAGTTTGAGGTATAGGTTTTGTTTCTATTGCTTATGATAATTTATTTTTGGTTAAGTGTTGAGGCTGTGTTTTGTTATAGGTTGGCGATCTGGTATTTTTGGGATTTATCCGAGACGGGAAAAGATTCGCTTGGATGGAGGCAGGAAGCTTAGTCTACGGTATATTAGACCCTTCGGTGTTCTTGCGAGGGTCGATGCAGTAGCCTTGCAAGGGTCGGTGCAGTGGCCTACAAACTAGACTTGACGTCTGTACTAAAGGGAGTACATAATGTGTTTCACATATCACAGCTAAGACGGTACGTGACAAATCATAGTCATGTATTGGATCACTAGGAGATAAAGGTGGGTCCGACTCTCAGCTACCCAGAGCAGCCAATGGAGATTCCAGATCGCAGGGAGAAGGTGCTGCGAAACCAGGCGATTCCATTGGTATGCGTCGCATGGAGGCATCACTCTCCGGGGGAGTTTCCTATGCGCGAGCTATACCCTTATCTGTTTAATCCGTGAGGTATCGTTCTTCCTTCTTGCTGTAATTGTTTATTGTAGTGTTAGTTCTTCTTTAAATTTCGAGGATAAATTTTTTTAAGGAGGGTAAACTTGTCATTACTATATTTCTAGATAAGGGTATTTTTGTTATTTAGCATATTTTATATTTATTGATTAAATATTTATATATTGTGCTACTAATTATTATTATGAGTTGTGTTATTTGTTTATTAGTTAGGGGGCTAGCCTAATTATTGGACTTGACATTAGTGGACCCACTGGATAGTCATGACACATTGAGCCCAATATGATTTTAGCACATTAGACCCATTCCTTTTATTTAATTTAGGAGATTAGATTAATTTTTATTAGATTAGAAGCTTCCTAATATAGCCCTCCCTAATTAAACCTCATAACTAGCTAATGGGGAGCATTGTTGATAATGTGAATTTCTTGGAGGAGGGGCAAGTAGGGGCCGACCGTATAAAAAGTCTTTTTCTCTCTCCTCTCTATTTATTCACTCAATTTTATATCCCCAATTGTGTTCTTTTATAAATTACATTATGCCTCCACTAAATTCACCCAATTTACTCTCATTCTCTTTCATTTACATCACCTAAGGAGCATTGGAGCTTGGATTGCAAGGAGAACTTGGAGAATGAGACATTAGATAAGAGCTTGTGTCCTAATTATGTCCATTTGGGTTTTATATTAGAAATCTATCTCCCAATAGGTATAATTCTGAATTATCTCCTTAATTAGACTTTAATTTATGCATTTGACTATTAAAAAACCTTCATTGGCTTAGGGCTACCCATACAAAAAGAACTAGGTTTATATGACTTGTATTATGACTTCTACATAGGTTTTTGTGTCTAATTTGGGAAAATTATGAGATTGATGCATCAAGTGTGTGTCATAAGACCAATTAGATCTAATTAGACTTAGATTGATAGTGTGGGACTAGATATGTGTCCATAATTAGACACGAGTAGAGCGTACCATCGTATTATGTGATACGTTATTATACGTGGGTTCATTTTGGGTGATTTGTGCATATTAGTATATTCTCTTCAAATTCTTTAGTAACTAATTGCTTTAGTTGTATTATAATATATATATATATATATACATATATATAATAATATATGAGTTACCGGTCGATTGGTGAATAATGTATTTGTGGTGATATGGATATTCATGTGTGTGTGGTTTGGGTTTCAAGTACCAGTGGGTGTCGGGTGTTCAGGGGAATACATCAACAGTAGCCAATTAAGGGGGAGCGAGGGCCATTACAGAATTATATAGCAGCAATTAGGATAGCATTCAGGTGTTATTCCAACTTAGGGTGCGAACGTTTTAGAAGTGTTATGGGGTTGCTGGCAGGATCGGGCAAGCTAATTAGAGATGCAAGTGTGCATCATCACATAGGTTTAACAACAAGTGTATTTAGCAGAGTGTGCAAAGTAAAAGGGAAGTCCATGTAAGCAATTAGAGAGGAGTGGGTGCTTGTGAGCACACATGTGACAGTTTGTGTGGTGTGTACAAATATTTAGTAGTGTAACAGTGGTCGAGAGGGGGTGTGTTGCACACCTTTGTGTAGTAGGCCATAGAAGTATTAGTGAGAACTAATACATAGTGTATTAGGTTGGAGGGTTCAAGTTTTTTGTGATACAGTAGCAGTTCCAAAGGCACTGCAGTGCACTACACTGCAGTGGATAGTAGCAATAATAACAATAAGGCATGGAGCCGTAACAACAACATTAGCTTAAATGTAAGGTCAGCAGCAGCGAACTCATGTATAGTAGTATGATACACTGTTGTGTATCAAATATTAAGTAAAGGGGAGTTCGGATTATATATGTAGAGTATGGTGAAGGAAATTGGGATTAGGAGTAGGAATGAGGGGGAAGAGTAATGATAGTAGGTAATATGATAAGATACTTGATTGGTTCAGTTAGAGAGGGTAGAGTATCAATGTTATGTACTTAATGCACATGTATCTAATAGGTATTATGGGCAAGATTAAGGTAATAACCTAAGTACTAAGATATGGGTTTTAGCTAGAGTATTCTAAGTATGGGTATTAGACTAAGTAAACTGTGAAGGTATTAGATTTGTATTAAGGTAATAGTTATAGACTATATATCTAAGATTTGGATATTTATACTAGATAGGTAAGGTATATATTACAACCTATAAGTCTATAGTATATCTAGTTGATACTTAGTATCTATATAACTAGTAGAGCCTTGTATTGAACCAGAAACCTAAGTATGACCTAATATCATCTAGTAATTACTAGTATAGACTTGTAATCTACCTAGAAGCTAGGTATGGACCTAAATCATAGTATCGATCTAGTTTGACTAGAAATGGCCTAGAAATCATGTTTTGACTCTTTTAGCATCTTTTTTATTTCTTACACCCAATGACACATTATTTCATATATAGGTATGTATAATACCAACTTGGGCACCGAGTTACATTATTTGCTCAAGACCAGAGGCGATTACATTCTCTGACAGTTTCTCGTTTATGATATCTTATATGTTCCTTATATTTAGTATAGATATCCTTGACTTCTTGACACATGGTTACACGGATTGGTATTCTATAGATCCTGTCATGAGATATTATTCCTAGTAGTTCCTAGCGTATTCTATACATGCCCAATTGCTCTTGTACTTGAATGGACAGTGATTCCTAGGGAGACTAGCTACCTTCTCGGAGAATCCCATATTGTAATGTACCATTATTAGATCCACTATACCAGTCAGGGGTTGGAGAGTATTAGTTAGATATGTGATCATACCCACTATATATGAGTATTCCTGTATAAGTAACCTGTTAGTGTTAATCATATACCTCACGCATTAGGCAGGCCATAATTACTATACAAGTTCCTAAGCCAATCATATGTCGAAGCTAATACTCACTCACTTAGTTAGTTATATTTTCTGACTCCTGTATATGATGCTCAACTCTCTTGGACTAATTATAGTATATTTCTTTCTCATGCTATATTTATCTTGTATATTCTCTTTATTTACTGTTATATAGTCTTTATCATTTGTTTGGAACTGCCGTTAGAGTTGTGCTTTGCTCTAATCCTGACTAGATATAATTTTTAGATAATTTAGATGACTGGTATCCTATACACTATGGACCTTAGGATGTAATGGATTTAGAGTTAGAGATGGTGGCTCAGAAGAAGCCAATACCGGAGGATGATCAGCTAGTTGCATATGTTTAGACCATTAAATTTGTTATGTCTCGATTTAGATATTGGCATGTATTATATTTGAGACTATTGTGCTAGTCTATTATACTTGGTTATGAGTTATATTTGTGACTTGTGATTCTATTTCTTCTATTCCATATTGTGATATATCTTCATCTAGTTTTATTATGATTGAGTATTGATTAATATATTATCCTCAATTTGGAGTTGAGATAACTTGACAGGTACATATATTATTGTGTGAGATATTAGATAGTATTGATGACCTAGACATTATTCTACCACCGATACCGTGGCGTAGGCTGGACTTACCCATGTTCTTGTACCCTTACACCGGATGCGGGTCATGACTGGAGGTATTCATGAATCTAATGAACAAAGTATTCCACCAGTACCTTGATATGTTTGTAGTGGTATTCATTAATGATATTCTAGTATATTCGATGATCCCGGAGGAGCATGAGGAGCACATGAGGATAGTTCTGCAAACTCTCAGGAATGAGAAGCTTTATGGAAATCTTTCGAAATATGAGTTCTTCCTTGAAAAGGTTGAATTTCTTGGTCATGTAGTAACATGAGACGGGATATCAATTGACCCAAAGAAGATCGTGGCAGTGGAGTCGTGGGCTAATTCGAGTTTGGTGGCAGAGATCAAGAGTTATTTGGGGCTAGCAAGTTATTATTGAAGGTTTGTACAGGAATTCTTCAGGATTGCAGAGTCAAGGACTAGGATGCCAGGAAGAATATAGATTTTGTCTTGACAGAGGAGTGTCAGGCCGCTTTTGATGAGATGAAAAAAAGATTGACGATAGATCCAGTATTGACGTTGCCATCAGGATCAGGCGGATTCACTATCTATAGTGATGCTTCATGGAAGGGTTTGGGTTATGGCTTAGAGCAAAACGTGTAGGTGATTTTCTATGCTTCCAGGCAATTACGTCATCATGAGAAGAATTATCCTACCCATGATTTGGAGTTGGCAGTGGTTATTTTGGCTTTAAAGCTGTGAAAATACTATATGTACGAAGAGCGTGTGGAGATCTTTATATATCACAAGAGCTTGAAGTACATCTTTGCACAAAATGAGCTGAACATGAGATAGCGGCGGTGGTTGGAGTTGATGAAGGACTTTAACATATCTTTACAGTATCATCCCGGGAAGGTTAACGTAGTCGCTGATTCCTTGAACATGTAACCAGTAGCTATATACTTGACTATGGATAGACACTTATTGGTCGATCTTGAGAGCTTTGGTATTGAGGTGCTAGTTCCTGGTGTCGAGGCACAGATGTGGTGATTACATATACAGTCGGAGCTGATGGACAAGATCAGAGCTATGCGGTACGATGATGAGTCTCTGAGGAGCATCAGGACACATGTTCTGATGGGATTATCAAAGAAATTTACTATTGCCAAGGATGGATCATTGTGATACGGTACAAGATTATTTATGCCGAGTGGGACATTGTACGAGGAGGTTCTTTCGGAGGTATATAAATTACGGTACACATGCATCCAGGTGCCAACAAGATGTATAGAGACCAGAGGGAGCATCTACGGTGGTATGGTATGAAGCGAGAGGTGGCGCTCTTCGTATCTAGGTGTCTTGTTTGCCAGCAGGTATAGGTAGAGAGATAAAGGCTAGGTGGATTGCTTCAACTGTTATCCATTCCAGAGTGAAATTGGAAACATGTGACCATGGATTTTGTTTCGAGGCTTCTGGATTCTCCTAAAGGAAAAGACGTGATTTGGGTCATCATAGACATACTGACAAAATTGACCCACTTCTTGCCATTTAAAGTAGGTACGTCTATGAAGAATCTAGCAGAGATGTATATACGACAGATTATCAGATTGTATGGAGCTCTTGTGAGAATCATCTCGGATCGGGATAGTCGCTTCATATCGTAATTTTGGAGGAGTTTGTAGGCTAGCTTGGGCACCCAACTCAAGTTCAGTAATGTATATTACCCCAGATAGACGGGCAGTCAGAGGGGACTATTCAGAATCTTGAGGACATGCTTCTCACTTGCATTTTAGATTTTGGAGGCCCTTGGGACGATCATCTTCACTTGATAGAGTTTAATTACAACAATAATTACCAGGCCAATATTGAGATGCCAACATTCGAGGATTTATATGGACTGAGATGTCGAACTCCTTTATCCTTGGATGATATTGGTGAGAGGACCTTATTGGGGCCTGAGATGGTTGTATATTTAGCTGATAAGGTAATGCTCATTAGAGATAGACTTCGGGTGGTGCAGGACAGACAACAAAATTGGGTTGACTACCACCGAGGACCTTTGGAGTTTGAGGTATAGGTTTATTTTGTGTTGCTTGTGATTGTTTGTATTAGATTGTGGGTTAAGGCTGTGTTATTTTTAGTTGGCGATCTGGTATTCTTGTAGATTTCTCTGGCACGAGACATGATTCGCTTTGGGAGAGACGGGAAGCTTAGTCCATGGTACATCAGATCCTTCAGTGTTCTTATGAGGGTCGGTATAGTAGCCTATAAACTAGTCTTGTCGTCTATACTAGAGGGAGTGTATGATGTATTTCATGTGTTATAGTTAAGATGGTACGTGGCAGACCCTAGTCACTTATTGTTTAACTCGAAGATCAAGGTGGATCTAACTCTTAGTTACCAAGAGCAGTCGGTAAAGATTCTGGATCGCAGGAAGAAGGTGCTACGAAACCAAATAATTTCCTTGGTACGCGTCGCATGGAGGCACCACTCTCCGGAAGTGTCTACCTCGGAGAGAGAAGCGGAGATGTGTGAGCGATACCCTTATCTCTTTAAGCCGTAAGATATATTTCTTGCTTGCTGTGATTGCTTGTGGTAATTTTAGTTCTTCCTTAAATTTGAAGGATAAAATTTTTCTAGCGAGGGAAGACTTGTCGCTACCATATTTCTAGACAAGGATAATTTTATCATTTTGTATTATATTATATATAGTATTATATTATATATATATAGTGCTAATGATTAATAGTTAGTGGACTAGCCTATTTATTGGACTTGATACTAGTGGACCCAATTAGATTAATCATGACACATTGAGCCAACATTAGACTAGGCCCATTAGACTAATTCCCTTTAGTTAATTAAAGAGATTATATTATTTTTTATTAGAATTAGATGCTTTCTAATATAGCCCTCCTAATTAATTCCTCATAACTAACTAGTAGGGGTATATTAGACTTTGTGTAGTTGTTGGAGAGAGAAAAAAGGAGGCTACCACTATAGGAGGCGGTTTCTCTCTCTTTTCACTTTATTTCACTCCAAATTTAGATCTCCAATTGTGTTCTTCCCTAAATTAACTCATCCCTCCACCAAAATTCTTTCAAATCACTCTCATTCCATTCTATTTTTATCATCTAAGGAGCATTAGAGCTTGGATTGCAAGAAAAACTTGGAGAATGAGGAATTGGCTAGGAGCTTGTGTACTAATTGTGTCCATTGGAGCAATTTATTAGGAATCTATCTTCCAATAGGTAAAATTCTATTTTTTCCCTATAATTTAGACTCTAATTCATGCATTGATCATTAGAAACCCTCATATGGCTTAGGAAAACCCATAGAAAGAAGTTATAGGTTCATAGGACCCATATTATGACTTCTACATTATATGTTATGCCAAATTTAGAGAAAATCAGAGATTGGTGCACCAAGTATTTGTTATTAGATCAATTAGGTCTAATTAGACTTAAATTGGTTGTGTGAGACTAGCTACATGTCCATAATTGGATACGGAGAGCCCGTACCATGATACACCATGATACAGGGGTAAGATTTGGGTATTTCTAAGTATTTGGAGTCCTAGCTTCTAAATTTCCTTATATTGCATTAGATTAGCTATTTCTAATTGTGTTTATACTTATTTAGTATATAAGATGAGTACCATATGCATAGGTGGTATATTGTGATATTGGTAGTAGGTATCATAAGAGTATCATGGTGTTGGTGTGAATCAAAGAGTGATGCACATTGGGTGCTTGATGAATTATTTGTGGTATAAGGTTGTCAATATTGTATGTGGTGTGCTGTGCTTTTAAGTTGGGTATTGGAAGTGAGGTGATGGAGGATTATATGTTATTAGGCCTTGGGTGAAGGCTAGGGTATGATATGTGCAAGTGATTGCACATTAGCTTGTGTAGTATAGAATTCAGGTAGCAGCAGCAGCAGCTGCAACCTCTTCTTAGAGGTTGTACGAGCAACTAATAGGAAGCATATGCTGCACTTAAGGTTTGCAAAAACTGTAGACAGTTGAGGGGTCTGCATGGGGTGCACTGCATTGTGCAAATATGGTTTGTGTTTAGCAGCAAGTGCACATTCGAGAAAGTGTGAGGGGGTAAGCTTGTGGTTGCAGGAAATGCACAGGAAGATGGGGTATCCTAAGTCAGTTCTGCAGGTAAGTTAGCTTGGGTAGTGTTAAGGAATATAGGGGTATCAACTGTGGGTCATTGTATTTAGTGATGAGGGAAAAGAGTTAGCTAGGGTAATAAAGTTGTGCACTGAAGATGGGGTAAAATAGAGTAGTTGGTGTAGACTTGGTGCTCGGGTATTGCACTACCAAGTTGAGGTAAAGATCAAGTAGCAGGAATACCAGTTGTTGAGGAAGGGTTATTAGTATCAGGTAATGCCATTTAGATCAGTTATAGCAGCAACAATATGTGTAGCCATGTTAATTGTGGTTGGGTGATATTGTACCAGTAGGAGTTGTTGCTTTCTACAACAGTGGCAACTTCTCTTAGTTGCAATAATGCTTGGACATTATAGGGCAGTATTTAGTGAGTGTTCCTAGGAATATTTTATACTACATATAGCACAAATGACTGTGGAGCAAGGATATTAATATGAGTACCAGTAAGAGGGATAGAGGTATGTGGTATGATGATTCTGAGAAGAGAGTGTGGGAGAAGTGTGAATATGGAACTGTAACAACAGTGAGTGCATTGTAATTAATAAAGCACAAGTGTATCAACGCCTATAGGCATGAGTGATGGTGTATTGGTAAGGATGTGTTTTTGTTCAGTATAAGTGTTCTATGTGTGATACCAAATAGGTACCTAGAGGGCTAGTGTAGGTAAGTCATGATAAGTGAGTACTAAGATTTTGGTAATCGGGTTTGGAGTATTGTGTTAAGTTTTGGTTGAGAGCTAATATACTAGTAAGATATCAGGTAATATAAGTAGATTCTAAGGTAATAGGTATTATGAGTTGCACTAAGGTATTAGCTATATTGGGTGAGGGTAATTAGCCTACAAACTAAGGTATTGGTATTAACTAAAACCATTAGATACCATGGTATAGTTAAGGTATCAAACATACTAAGGTATATGTATATAGCTAAGATATTGCTAATAATGATGTAACTCATAGTTATTAACTAGTATATGTATATACCTTATTATATTAGCAAGTTTAGCTATTACCTTCAAGGTATGGACGTAGAAACCTAGGTATAACCTAGTTTTGACTAGTATTAACATAGTTTGACAAAGTTTAACAAGCACGACCTAGACATGGCCTAGAAATTATATTTTAACTCATTTTAACTTATTTATCACTTATTTATACCAAAATGACATACAAACTCATATATAGGTCTATGTGACACCAGTTTGCACACAGAGACTCATTCATTGCTCAAGACCACAGTCGAGTACATCTCTCTTTTAGCTTTCATTTCATGATAGTGTATATATCATATGTTCAAAATATATACTCGATTATGACAGGTTGTTACACGGACTGGTACTATATGGAACCTGTCAGGAGATATTATCCCTTATCGTGTACTTTGGATACTCCTTCCACATGTACTTTATCGTGTGCATTGGGTATTCCTTGTGCTCGTGTTCATTCGTGTTCTCCATGCACTTATATTATTCATGTACGTAACGTATCATGATTGTATCCATGAGTATTTGTGGGGGTTGGAGTATAAAAGTTGGTTATGTGTTCAAGCCTATAGTGTATTCTGGTTCATGTCGATTATACATATCATATATAATCGAGTTACCTTAGTGTTTTCATGTTTAACATAAACCAATCACATAATAAACTTGTGCTCTAAAGAACTTAATTAGTATTCACGTTTCTCCTGCTTTTAGTTTATTCCATATTGCCTGTATTTATCCTCCAGTATATATTACATGCTTATCTCAATTATATTTTCATTTCCTAGTTACATGTACATCTTCTATTCTTTTCTATTACTTGTCATATAATCTCTACCATTTATTTGAAACTATTTTTAGAGTTTGTACTTCGCTCCAATCCTAACTGGATATATTTTTTCGATAATTGGTTAGAGGATATGTGTCCCACCTATTATGGGCAACAGGATGACGAGCTAGTTGAGATAGCACCCACAGAGCATGTTGAGCCAGAGCCAGCTGTTGAGGAGACTTAGCTAGTTTCTTTATTATATTGGATATGTCTCAGTTTAGACATTTTTGCATGTATTATATTTGAGACTATTATGCTAGTCTATTAGAGATGGTTATGAGTTGTATTTGTGTCTTATGATTTTGATTTCTTCTATTCTATATCGTGCCATATCTTCATCTAGTTTTATATTGTGATTGATTACTGATTATCATATTGTTATATAGTCCTCAATTTGGATTTGAGATATCTTAATAAATACATCATATATTGTGTGATATATTTAGATAGAATTATTGACGTGGACAGCGTTCTACCGTCGATGCTGCGGTGTAGGCTGGACGCACCCACGTATTCATGCACTTACACCAGGTGCGGGTCGTGACAAGTTTCAACTGCTCTTGTAGTAGTACCGGCCAGTGTTGAAGATCCCGCTTCTGTTGTTGTTTGCGATGAACAAAAGTTGTACGAACTTTGTATTACAAACTATTAAAAGAAAGAAGAGTGCAAAATATCCTAGACAAGAATCTAAGTATAATTGATTCTGGAGAAGTATAGCCATAAATATCTGATCTTCGGACGATCAGTTTACTCCTTGGACTACTTGACGATGAAGAAATGCAAGGATGAGGTGAACAACTTGCAGAGTTAGGCAATGAGAAAGCTTTGGCAACAACGGAACATCAAGCTTCTATTTCTCTCCTTCTATTCTTTGAACTTCAAAGACTTGAAATTCCTTTCGTAATGTACACATGATCCTATATTTATTGGATTTCCGAGCAGTTATGACAATATGCCTGCACTTTGGGTAGTCCGCACTATGCACGCACTTTTAATGGGATAATATCCCACAATCTATTGAGTGGGTGCACAACTTGCTGCTTGCATGGCACGTGGCTTCCTATACAAGGAAAGCATAGGTCATGCAACAGTAATTTGTGCATGCTTCACGAGAAACATGGCATGTAGTACACGTAATTGTAACTTCTCTTTGTCAGTTAGGATCGTAGGCGCACTTTAGAAGTGGTTTGAAGATTGGTGCACTTTTGAGGAAGTAGCCATGATGGCACACTTTTGAGGAAGTAGCCGTAATGGCGCACTTTTGGGGAAGTAGCTGTAATGGTAAACTTTTGAGGAAATTGACTGTAAAGGTACACTTTTGAGGAAGTAGCCATGATGACGGACTTTTGAGGAAGTAGCCGTAATGGTGCACTTTTGAAAAAGTAGCCGTAATGGTGAACTTTTATGGAAGTAGACATGATGATGGAGCACTTTTGAGGAAGTAGCCATGATGGCGCACTTTTGAGGAAGTAGTTGTAATGGCGTACTTTGAAGAAGCTGATTCATACTGGCTGCTAAACGACAACCTGGGTCTGTGTGCCACAGCTCAGCTGTAATAATGATTTCTGACTCCTCGACTACTGTTCCAGTATGTCTGATTCATTACATTTAATGTTTGGGGGAAAGCAAACATGTGATTTGTGCGCCTGTCTTTGTTGGTAAAAGAAGCTTGAAAGTACCCCATCCTTTAAAACAGAGAACAAATGCACCATACTTCCCCTACGAAGTTTATTTATAGGAAACTGCACTGTCTTAAAGAAGTATATTTTTTTGATTCTTCAAGACCCCCTTCAAAGTTTTGAATTCGTCCAGAAGAATTCAAAATAATTTGAATTAGAAGAATAAAAAGTTGTTGAGATTTTGTGTGCGCATTTTGGGCAGAATTCCAACAGATTGCTGAAATGGCTGAACATCTTGATTAATGTGCAAAATTTGAAGAGCATGATTAATGTGTGGTTTCTTTTAAGTATTCTAAAAACCCTCTGTGTTCTCTCTTCTTCTTCGTCCTCGAGCAATAGCAATAGCCCCCAAACAAACTCAAATGACCAAGAAAGGCAACAAGGGAAGGGATTGTCCTTCTCTTATCAAGCAACAACGGTGAGGCCACCGACGAGGTCGACGGTGGCTCAGCCCATCGGAGAGCAGCTCAACATACCGTCGTTGAGAGTATCATCAAGGGCTGTAGCACACCCTCCACTGATAGGCACGATAATTGACTTTTTCTTCCTTATCTTCTTTCTTTCTTTCTACATAATACAATATAAGCTCCAATAATGATAAAAAATAAAAAGAAAGAAGAAGGAGAACGAAAAACATGAAACACAGAGACATGCGTACATGCACACTTTTCTCTCATTCAGAGCAGAAATAGCCTCTATGGCGCATTTTTCCTCGTTTAGAGTGGAAACAATCATCTGGCGCATTTTTTCTCGTTCAGAGTGGAAACAATCATTATGGCACACTTTCCCTTGTTCAGGGAGAAAAAAGTCACTATGGCACACTTTCTCCAATATTGTTGAGTCGATGCACTTTTAGTCTGTTTTGACAGATTGGCACATTCTTCGTCTATTTTGGCAGATGGGCGCATAAAATCCGTAGATCTGTTGAAGTATTCCTAAAATGAACCTAGTTTCCAAAATTTAGGAAAATACGCCACCTTTAGAATCTTCAAAGACTCGTAAGAGGATTATTTTTGCATACTCCACTTCATGAGATTTATTGACTCCTTGTTTGTGGTTTTTGCAGTTGTTACTACCACATTTCTAGATGGGAAGTATTTTGGTCATTTAGTATATTTATTAATTAGTAGTTTAAATATTTATATTGTGTGCTACTAATTATTATATTGAGTTATGCTATTTAATTATTTATTAGTGGGTTAGCCTATGTTTATCTAGACTTGTCATTAGTAGACCCATTAGTTACAATGACACATTTTGCCAAATATTAGACTAGGGCCAATTAGACCATTCCTTTATTTAATTAAGGAGATTACCTTAATTCTCATTAGTTAGTAGCTTTTCCAATATAGCCATCCATAATTATTCTTCATAATTAACTAGTGGGGGTACATTAGTTATTTGTTTTTCGGTTACATTATAGAGAGGAAATTCTCTCTCTTCTTCACTTTCCATTCAAATTCTAGATCCTCAATGTAGTTCATCCCAATTCACTTTATCCCTCCATCAAATTTAACCTAATTACTCTTATTTCCTCTTAATTTTATCATCTTAGAAGTATTGGAGCTTGGATTACAAGCAGCACTTGAAGGAGGAGGAATTGGTAAGGAGATTGTGTCCTAATTTTGTCCATTGAATATTTTATTGAGAATCCATCTCCTAATAGGTAAGTTCTGAATCCATCTCTTAATTTATACTCTAATTCATGCATTTAACCATTAAAAATTATCACTTGGCTTAGGGCTGCCCATAGGACCAAGAACTAGGTTCATATGACTTGTATTATTGAATCTACATGGTGATTTGTGTCCAATTAGGGGAATTTTGAGACTGACACATCAAGTTTCTGTCATGAGACTAATTAGACCTAATTAGACTTAGATTAGGGTTATGGGACTAGGTACGTATCCATAATTGGATACGAGTAGAGCGTATTATAGTATTTTGTGATACAGTGTGATACGGAATTTATTTTGGTTGATATGTACAATGCTCTTCAATTCCAATTATAATAAGTTGCAGTAGTTATGAAATAGTATATTTGTTATGTAGGAATGGTTATTGTGATGTATTATGAGTTTTGATTCTTATTTGGGTGCGTATCATAGAGTATTGCATGTGCATGCCAAGTATTTGTGTTAATGCCTCTTGTATGGGTGTGTATGCTATATATATATATATACAAGTATATATATATATGTGTTGTGTATGGATTGTGGGTGTGTAGAGAGTTTCCTATAACTTTGCAAGAGGGAAGTGTGTGCAAAAGATGTAAGGAGTGGTCCTCAAGTATCGGGTAGTAGTGTTGCACAGTCAAATACATGTGAATAATGGAGGACTGATTGCAGTGGTTGGTCAGGGTGGTGACTATTGTTGGGTGTGCACTGTCGTGCACTTAGGTGTAGCATTGTTGTGCTCAGGTTATAGTGGTGAATCTAGAAGGTGTATCAGCTGCTGTTGATGGTTGTGATATAATAGAGGAAGGTGTTATAGTTGCTACTGCTATGTTGTAGTATGTTGTTGATGCAGTGGTGCATGGTATAGATGTCCAAGTGCAGAGGGTGTATTAGAGCTTGGGTGTAGTGGTCATTCATCATTGTGAGTGTATGTATGTGTATGTGCATAGGAAGACAAAAAGTAGCAGTTGTTGCTTGGCAACATGAATTGTTGCACATTAATGAAGGGGAGCAATTGTAAATGAATGGAGGATTTGGCCTTGTGGGTGATGGTGAAGTGTATCAGTGTTAGGCTCGAGTAATTCGTTAGTTGTGTTTAGTCAATGTGCTAGTATGAGAACTAAGTTGGTATCAAGTACTAGAGTTAGTGTCAGTTGTTATTATAGAGTACATTGATGCTAGTTAGTGTTAGATTGGTTAGATATCAGTGTATACATTATTATAGTGTATATATGAAGTCAGTTAGTTATGGGTCAGTAATATATATAAATGATGTTAGTATTAGTTATGTATATCGGTTATTAGTATGATATCAGTTATGCATGTTAGTTAGTGATATCAGTTATGTAAGTTAAGTTGGTAATAGATACATGTTAGTTAGTATATGTTAGTGTTGGTTAGTATGGGTTAATACTAGGTTTATTATTACCATGAGATGTAACCAAGGTAACATTGGGTAAGAAGTATCATTGGTATTTGGTATTGGATACCAAGAGGTTAGTTAGATATTGATATAAAGGATGGCTCAAAGCTAAGGTAAACAATATTTAGTTAGTATTATCTAATAACTAACTAGTGATATTTAAGTACAAGGGTTATCTATTTGATACTTAGTATTATGATACTCTAGTATCTTGTAATAATTAGTACAGTCTAAATAAGCAAGGTATGGACCCAATAACTTGGTTATAGGCTCATATAATCTAGAAATTGCTAGTTTGACCAAGTTTGACTATTTTGACCTAGAGTTGACCTAGTTTAGCTAGAGTAACCTAGTTGGCCTAGAAAATCATATTAGTGCATTTTTGACTTATTTCTTACTTCATTATACTAAGTAACATGATATTCTATTTAGGTGTATGCAACACCAGCTCGGACACAGAGATATACCATTTGCTAAGGATCACAGGCAAGTACATTCTCTGATAGTTTTCTTATTTGATAGCCTCTATGTTTTATGTATTTAGTATTAAGATATTTGATTCTTGACATAATGGTTTCACGGATGGTATATGTGGATCTTTGTCATAAGATGTTATTGTCGTAGTTACTCAGTGATTGCCATGTCATCCTTTATGATTACTCAGTGATTATCATAATATCTTACTGATTATATAGACCGTGATCATAGTGCATGATATTATAGGCTATGTAGTATGATATACGTGTTATAACGTATCATAATTTGGACCCGCGTACTAGTCGAAGGTTGGGAATGTATTAGTGGATATATGATCATACTTTATAGCCTGTGATTTAGTGTAGTTCGTGATAGTAAGCAGATCATTCAACTCACCCACCTTTATTTAGCCCTTGTTAGGCCCAAGCCGATTACATTATCTTACTAGTATTTTAAGACACATTTACTATATTATTTTCTTTATTCCAGTTTATTACATTATTGTTCCTTACTAAATTGTTCTCAGTTTTTTGCCATTATTTACCTTGATACTTCTTCTCCTGATATATGCTAGTTCAGTTACTTCCATCATTTATTTTTATTGTTATTGCTATTTCATAGTTTCTGTCAATTATTGAAAATACTATTTTGGTTATACTTTGCACCAATCCTGACTAGATATATTTTTTAGATGATTCATTAGAGGACTGGTGTCCTACACACTATGGGCCACAGGATAGCGAGCCGTTTGAGATAGCACCCGTAGATCCTGTCGAGTTAGTACCAGAAGTTGATGAGGCATAGTTAGTTCATTCATGATATTGTTTATATCAATTAGACCTTGGTCTTGTATTATTATTTAAGATCTTGTGTTGAGATTAGATTTAGAATTATGATGTATTTGTAAATTTATTTCTTTCCTTCTATTCCATATCATGCTATATCTTCCTCTAGTTTGTTTTTGTGATTGAGTATTGTTTACCATTATCATATTATCATATTGTCCTCCATTTGGGAGTTGAGATATCTTGACAGATACATTATATATATTATGTAAGATGTTAGATAGCATTGTTAACCTAGAGAGTATTCTACTGCTGATACTGCAGCGTAGGCTGGACGTACCCACGTACTCGTACCCTTACACAAAGGGCGGGTCATAACACATTTTTATGGTGGCCTAGGAAGGTCTTCTCAGTAGTAGTACTCAGGCTTAGATTATTACTACAAGCCTGCTATAGGATATAGGACTAGGGATATAGGATGAGAGGATACTCAATCACAACTAGGAAATATTTCTAATCTATTGAATTTGCTACCTTTATCATTCAAAATAATTGCTTTCTTTGAAATATTACTGTCCTTCCTTGATGCTATCGTATCTTTTGCAATATTTATTCTTTGATTGAATCTATCTTCAGGAAGTCGCCAAAGACTCGATCGTAGTGCTCTAGAGAAGTTTTGGCGAGGTCCGTTACTTCGTTACCTCAGAGAGAGACAACAACGACTATTCTGCCTTCTTTCGCTAAGAGGATTACTTCACCAGTCCAGGTGCGCATTTCAGCAGCAGCTTTTGGGGGTGCTCCACCACCAGTTCTAAGGATTGTTCCATCAGTCATGGAGGATCTTCCACCACCACCATCCATGCCAGTAGATGGGATAGAGATGTTCGCTATATTCCAAGAGATGATTGTAGCACAGTAGAGGAAGACAGATGTTCTATGTTAGGTGTCTCAAACCGCACCCGGATATTCGGGCATGAGTACGTGGGTACGTCCAGCCTACGCCACAACATCGATGGTAGAACGTTGTCTAGGTCATTTCTAACTGTCTAGCATCTCACCAATATAATATGGTACCTGTCAATCATCTCAACTCTAAATGGAGGAACAATATGGTATTTCACAAGTATAACTAATCTCAATCATAAAACAAACTAAGAAAGAGAAAGCACGAACGGAATGGCGAAGAAAAGAATAAAGATACAACCCATAATCTGAAATAATATACAACTGTAAATCTCAACAAATAATGGCCGAATACAATCCAACACAATAAAGTAGACCTCCTCAGGCTCTGCAACTAAGTCCTCCTGGTCTACAAAAGTATCCTCTAAAGGTACGCCGTCCTGCGGCCCGTAGAATGTGGGATACTGCCTGATAAGCCAATCATCTGGAAAAATATATCCAGTCAGGATTATAGCAAAGTACACCTCTTCTAGCAATTCCAATTAATTAACAAAGACTATAAACAGTTATAGTAAGTAATACATGGTGAACAAGGAAAAAAAAGAATCAGAGAATAAAATACTATCAAAGTTAATTTAAGAAGCAAGACAAGATATGCATGGTGAATCAAGATAATACAGTAAATAAAACTATTAAAAGATGCAAACTGAACTGATAAATAGGATGTGTGTCCAACAAGTATCATGTGAATCCAGTAAGAAAGCATTCACTAGTGCTTTTAAAATACCACTTTCGACATGTAAACGGCTAGGGGTATGTACGGCTCACCGCACACTTTGTGTGCAGCTGCTATCATTCCTTATTAGACCAGAGGGGGTAATTCCAAATTTTGGGAATGTTTACATGTCTACTCAAGTATTTTTCCATCTGACTAGTATAAATGAATCCAATCCCGACACATAAATTAAATATGAGTCCAGCCAGATATAATAGGTGATTCTAGTAGGTGAGTCTTGATGTGATGCCAGTAATGAGTCCTTAAGTAGAGACCAGACAAGTATAATATATGTGTCACAAGAAAGTGAATCCATGTAATACTAATCCGTGTATCCAAGTATCGAGAAACCAGGTAAAATAATACTATAGACCAGAATCATAAAAATTATCAAATAATGGAAACTATTAGGGAATATACTCGTCTGTCGTCCAAGCAATGAATGCCCAACTGTGTCCCAACTAGTGTCACACAAACCTATATATGGAATATTATATTAATACAATATTCTGGAATAAAAATAAGTTAAACTAGTCAAATTTTAATCATAAAGCCATTTCGAAGTCAAAATAGTCAAACTAGGTCAACTATCGGTCAAACTAGTCAAAGTTAATCAAACTAGCTATTTCTAGGTTGTATGAGTCTATCTCTAGGATATTGGGTCTATACACTACACATCTAGGCCATACTAGCTATTCTAAGATACTAGAAAACCAACAAGATACCGTATCCTAAGATACGCAAGTTCATTTATATGAAAATAGTAATTTTAGATATACATACAAGTCAAATATTATAACACTATATCAAAATAAATGTAATATGATACCTTGGCCTTGTACCAATGCGTATCACACCTATCTAAATACCCAAACTCAATACCTTGGGTATCGACCCAATACCTTGGTGTTACCTTGGTATCCCGAGGTAATCCAAAACCTCTACATAGCTAATGCATATAGAAACCCAAAACTATTATACTAATACATGCTAACACTATAATATATCTCAATACTATTATAGAACTAACTATAATACCAAACATACATATCCATATATAATATACCTATAGTTAAATTATATGCTAAACATAGCCATTATTCTACTATTAACTATCTAGACTAATAGTTATATATACTAATACCAAACATACTTACTATAGATACTAACTACTTAATTATTCATATACTAACTATAATCTTAAACCAAATACTTAAACTCCATGCCAAATCCAAAACTGAACTAACAATACTACTAGCTAACTATCTATAAACCAATGACCTTGATACCTTGCTAACCCAATATCTCAAATACCCAATACCTCAAAACCCAAAATCCAACTAAACAATACTACAAGCTAACTATCTCTAAACCAATTACCTTAATACCTTGCTAACCCAATATCTCAAATACCCAATACCTTAAAACCCAAAACCCAACAAAACAATACTACAAGCTAACTATCTCTAAACCAATTATCTTGATACCTTGCTAACCCAATATCTCAAATATCCAATACCTCAAAACCAAAAACCCAACTAAACAATACTACTAGCTAACTATCTCTAAACCAATTACCTTGATACCTTGCTAACCCAATATCTTAAATACCTAATACCTCAAAATGCAAAACCTAACTAAACAATACTACTAGCTAACAACTATAAACCAATTACCTTAAAACTGAACTAAACCCCACAGATAACTAACTGAAACTGCACAGTGGCACACTATTGTGCACTGCACTGCGCGCTGATATGCCACACGCTGTGATGCTGCAGGAACTGCTGCTGCACTATACCGCAGCTGTATCGCGACTACACAGCGCTGCGCCATGACTACACCGTGCGAGCTGCGACTGCTGCTTGCTGTTGCAGCCTGCTGTTGCTGTTGCACTCGCGCTGCACCGCAATTGCTGTTATAGTCTTCTGATATTGTCGCAGCCTGCTGCTGCATGCGCTCTGTACCGTGACTGCTCGCATGCTGCTGCGGCGCTGTTGTTGCTGCTGCACGAGCGCTGCTCACTACAGACGGGCACACACAACCACTCGTGCACTTACACACACACACTAAAACACCTATAGACTATCAACCTATAAATATAAACACTCCTCAACTTGACACCTAGATACATGAACATATATATATACAAACACCTTTGGTCACACACACACACACACACACACACACACACACACACACACATATAGATAGATAGATAGATAGATAGATAGATAGATAGATAGATAGATATCAACTTGTATATATACACTTTACTATACATATATATATATACAAACATATCTACACTTATAGATATGTATATATACACTCACATATAGATATATAGACACATACACATATATAAATACATGTATCTATCAAGTATCTCAATATATATATATATATATATATATATAGAAACATCCTCATATGTATATGTATAGACATAATACACAAAACTGATATCATAATAGCTATATCTCTCACACACAAACACATACAACAACATGCCACAAACACTTATATACATATACATCTATCTATATCAATACTCTCATCTATGCTTATATATATATATATATATATAACAATATACCCTTATATAATACATAGATACCAATATCTATATAAATCTCTATATATATACTCCTCTCTCTATATATATATATACATATCTATATATGAATATATACATATACTCTTACACACAAAATCACAAACACACACATGCATATACACATATAAATACTAGTGTGTGTATATATATATATATATATATATATATATATATATGTGTGTATATATATATACACTATTATATACACACATATAGACACACACAAGGACACTTAATCATATACACTATTATATATATAAATATATTACATAAATATCATATAGATATAAAATACACATGCACAAATAGGAAAAGGACAATAACCAAACACGTAGAGTGCACCGCACTCGTATCACACTAATTCTATGATACGCTTGTGATACGGCGCCAACACACAATCAAACGTATCCCGGAGGACACGAACAAGTCTAAAATACTAATTATGAAATATACGAACCATAATTAGATCTACTACGTATTTGTGTCAAAAATTGATGTGCACAACTCTCCGTGTCAGAGAAAACCCCCAAAAATAACCCGTTTTGTCAAATTGACGAGATAAGGCCTACACGTATCCAATTATGGACACGACACTAGTCACAAACAAGCAATCATATGTCAATTTGATCTATTAGACCATATGATAAATACTACATGTTCCAATCTCAAAATTCCCCAAAAATTGGTACAAAATGGCACATAACTTCCACCATAGGTCTCCTATGAACCTAAAACCAATTCCTATGGGTAGCCTATGCATATGGGTTAGTTTCTCATGGTTAAATCTCAGATTTAGATCCTAATAAAAGGGAGAAAACTAAAATGTAACCTATTGGAAGATGGATTTCCAATAAAAAATGTCTAAAATTGGAAAGTAACTCCTCCTTGTAGATCTTGGCCTTCTCGTTCTCGATTCTTGCTTCATTCTTGTAGATCCTTGTTGTAGTAGCCTATATTGAAGAATAGGGACTAAATTTAGGTAGAAATTTGGTGAGGAATGGTGAGAGAATAAAGAAATTAGGAAAGGGGAAAAATATAGATCTAAATGTAATGAACAAAATAAAATGAGAGACACTCTCTCTCTTCCTCTAATGGCTAGTCATAAACCCTCTCCCAAGCAATATGAAATGTCTAAAACACCCCTTGGGGCCTCTTATGAAAAAATAATTAAGGAGAGAATGTTCTATTCTAATGGTTTCACTAATTAATTAATCCTCCTAATGAATGGGTCTAAACTAGGGTCCAATCTATACTAACATATAAATGTTGGGTTCATGCATCTAACTAAACTAATTAGGTCCACTACATAAGTCCAAAAATAAATACTATATCTAATCAAACAATAAATAATACAACAAATAATTAATTACTCATGCACAATATTAAATATAATACTCCTAAAATAAAATACCCGTGTCAACTACCAAACTACCCTTAATTGAAAATATGAGGATGATATTAGGGCATCGAGAATGCTCACCAGTTAGCACTTGTTCATCCATAGAGCATACAACTTTATCCCGTACCGTACGAGCCAAGAACGGGTACCATCATTGACTTCAAGAGGATGGGATCCAAGGACTTCAGTGGCATCGAAGTATTATTGTATGCCGACGATTGGATCGAGGACGTAGAGAGAGTCCTGAGGCTAGCACAAATTCTGAAGCGCCTACAGGTGGAGGCAGCGGGCAGCCAGATGTTCGATATTGCCCTGACATGGTTCCCGCAGACCTGAGGATTGTAGCGCCAGGACTGACTTGGGAAGCTTTCAAAGAGCTTTTCAAGAAGAAATTCTTTCTAGATGTGGTTCTGAGTTCTCTAGAGAGCCAGTTCCTAGACCTCGTCTAGGGAAACATGACGGTGGATAAGTAAGTAGCAGAGTTCTGCAGACTAGCCAGATTTATAGAGGGACATAATCCTCTAGGGAAGGCCCGATAGTTTCGAAGGGTTTGATCAGGGAGATCAAATCTTTCATTAGAGAATACCGCACAACGACATTCGAGGATATCCTGATGGACGCATATAGGACAGAGGATAACTTGGAGCTTAAATCTAAGAGGATGCAAGACTTATCAGGAGGAGCTAGCAGTATTGTGGGTCCAGCCAAACGACCCCACTTCCAGTAGGAGAGGACCTTCCAGCAGTAGAGACAATAGTTTCTTGCACCATTCTGAGCATTAGTACAGCAGGCATTACAGTCCCCAAGACTTGCACAGCTAGCCCCGTAGTGTACTCACTATGGAAAAATTGGGCATACATAGAAAGTCTGTAGGAAGAGGCTTAGAGTGTGCCACTATTTCGGAGAGCCAGACCACCAGTTAAGAGAGTGTCTAGTAGTTCCAATTCGAGCAGGCTAGGGAGCAACACCGACACAAAGACCACTAGCCAAGCCACCTACAGGACAGCAGATGGGACCTTCTTTACATACTTGTTTGCCGTTAAAGATAATACAGAAAGGAGTCCTAAAAAGACATTCTAAGTACAGATTTTCTGTTCTGGAGGGTGACGATGGAGGGTTAGGAGTGTAGCAAATCTCTTTACTCCGTAGTTGATCCACTGTAGAAGCTCTTCTCCCTCGCTCAAGTGTTGATTCGCAGATTGCTAACCAGCCTTTTGTTCGTGTATGATACCCTACTATTTATAGCCATACTTGTGGCCGCATAAATTTTGTGATGCATGGATGGTAGGGGTTTGCCACGTGTCTCCTTTTTTTGGAAGGGATCTACAACCTCGCACACGAATCCGGGATCTGCTGACATATGGACATTTGTTGAAATTTTATTGTTTGTTGAGTATCTGGGCTGTTCTCAACTATTGTAGGCGCGACTTGGTCAAATGGATACGTGGCCATTATTTGGTTAGAGAGAATTACTTCAGTTATATGAGCAGGATTTGGTTTGTATGGCGTTTGGGATGCATAGAACGCATTGAGTCTGGGATGCATGATGCCAGAAATGCATGAAATCTGGGACACATGGACTGTACGGTAGCCAGAGGCGCATGGGTTGCTTGGAACGCATTGAGTCTAGAATGCATGAGGCCAAAAATGCATGGGATGCATGGAATCTTGGATGCATAGACTACATGGCGGCCAAAGACGCATGGGATGCATAGAGTCTGGGACGCATGTGGCCAGAGACGCATAGAACGTATGGAGTCTGGGATGCATGGGACCAGAGACGCATGGAATGCATAGAGTCTAGGGCGCATGCGGCCAAAAATACATAGGACGCATATAATCTTTTTGTGTTGTACACGTGGTGAGACTTCTATCTTTTTGTGAGGTTTCTTCTTTCGAGGCCTTCCGGGATCCTTTCTGTCAGGATTCTGTGTCAGACTTGATCTGGTCGTCAGGATATCATGTCAGGTCCATCTGCGGCCAAGGTTTGCTCCAGCAATTTGGACCACATGAATGTCACTTTTCTAGGTCATATGGTGACTTTGCGGTCCAATTTATGCTGATCTTTATTGTAGGTCATATGGTTGTTGGCCGCATGGATCCGTATTTTTCATGCTTCTACAAGACCCCTTTCAAAGTTCTCAAACTGATAAGTTTGAAATACTTTGAATAAGAAGCATGGACGGGGCCCTATTGGTCACATAAACGTTTAGGTCGCATGAATGTTGTACCGTATTGATGTATGCCGCCAGGCTATCAACTCATTTATTGCCAGTTTTGCTTTGACCTTTGAGTGGATTATGTTCGGAGTTTGACCTACCTCTTTATAGGGATCATAAGTGGACGACTGCAAAGGATAAGGCCACCCCGAAAGCTCAACCATCAGACACTGTCATTTGATACAGTGGAGCACGATAATTTTGAGGAGTTAATCTTATCTTTTAGTGGCCTATAAGTCGGGGTATGGAGGAGGAGGGAGAACTTTTTTTTCTGTTGAGAATTTTCTTCCCCTTTGTCTCCGCTACTTCCTCTATTTTCGACCGTCTTCTCCGACTACTCGTCATGGCCTCTAAAGCTCCGTCTTCCTCGTCAAAGGCCAAGAAGGTAGTCGATAAGGGAAAGTGTCCTGCTTCTTCGTCTATAGCTGAGGATGAGGTGTCAACCATTCATCCAGACATTCAGGTGCCTATCAAAGGTTAAGGATTGGAGGAGAAGTTTGGAGACATAGACACTTTATACGAGATCTGCTATGCGGATCCTTCTACCTGACCATGCCGCATGCTTTATGCATGGGTCATTTTTGGCCACATTTACGGGACATGACTCGATCACATGCACCCTTTGTGACTTGGTCGCATGGACCCTCCATGATTTAGCCGCATGGAGGTCTTAACTTGGCCGTATGTACCCTTCATGACTTGGTCACATGGACCCTCCATGATTTGGCTGCATGGAGGTCATAACTTGGCTGTATGTACCCTTCATGACTTGGTCTCTTGGACCCTCCATTATTTGGTTGTATGGCATCTAACTGTCTTTATGCCTTTGATTTTGTAGTGAATTTACCCGTGGCTCCTTCAGGGGAGGTGACGATAGGGCGTGCCGAGGATGCCTTGGGTGTTAGGCTTGATCATATAGTGGCTAATCTTCGGGCACAGATGAACATGAACCAGTCTGAGACGAGGCTAAAATTAATAGCGAGTCAGCCCTCATTCTATTTGCTTAGCCAACTGAACTCCGGGACGATCGAAGGGGACAAAGGTGAATCTTTTTTGAAGCTGGTCTTCGTTTTTGGTGATTCTCTAACTGTCTCGGACCCCCAGGTAGTGAAGATTAAGCAGAGATGGAATTCTTCTCCAGCGGGACAAAGATACATATATCCATGATGGAGTACCATCTTCCTTTGTCTTCTTTCTAGATGGTGCCTCTTCAGAGGAAGATGTTGGGTAACCTGGCTCCAGACCAAAAGGGAACACAAGTCGGCCGTATCTGTTTTAACTCTGACCTGAAGAGAGCGGTGGCGACCAAGGAATCCGTCTCTTATTTTGTTCGCAAGTTAGAACCTGGCTCCTTTACGAGTGAGATAGGGATAAATGTCTATTTTTACGAAGCTGACACTTTTTTCAATAAGCTTGCAACCAAGGGGTCATTTTCCCGGAGAAGAGTGAGCCTGCTTAACTAGGTGCATCATTCGACTTCTTTGATTAGCCTAACAACGTGGCTGTTAGGGAAGTATGAGCAGACCTTGAAGGAGGCCAACCTTTATTATGCCATAAGAGATTCCTGTTATGGTTTGGAAAAGAACACGAAGTTGTTCGTGGCCTTGGTTGAGATATAAAACTATCACATCAGGATCTTCTTTACTCCTACCGGAAAGATGGGGATCGCCCATCAAGAAATGTACGATGTCACACGGTTGCCCTTGGATAAGGAACAGTATGAGGATTATACCCCGTCTAACGAAGAATTTGAGGAATTAGAGCAGCAAATCCAAGATTTCTCGCTGTATATCGAGAAGTATTGTGCCACCATAGTACTTGCCAGCAGATTTCCAAGAAGAAGGACAAGAGCTCGGATGGGAGTTTACCCCATTTCAAGGCCTAGATCAGTTACCTTTTTAGTACTGAAATTTCAGGTCAGTTCACCGTTCGAAGCACCCAAACTCAAAAGGAATCTTACGACCAAGTGCGTGGCACCAAGAGTACTTCCATAACTGGCGAAGGGTTCAGTAGTTCTGGTGACATATTCAGTTATTGCTACCAGGATACCTACCCATTATCTGACAAAGTTGCCTTGGTTGGGTTTTTTATGATATGGCTACGAACTTGCGTTATCTCAGAAGGCTCTAGGGCAATCGAGATGATTCGCCGTAACTTCATCCTCCATGCTGTGAAGTTGATCTTCGAACATAAGCTTGCTTTGCTCCCCGCGATGGTCTGTAGCATCCATCGTGGGCTTCGTGCTTTCACCAGTAAGGTAATTGCCTGGGACCCCTCCGGAGATTTTAACCGGGTCAAGATGCCTTACCACTATATAATGGGTTGGTTGTTGATGCATTACCCATTTTTGATGCGAACCGGTGCCAAGAGGACGATGACGGAGGTTGACACCTTTATTCATCGATATGGTGGGATAACTTGGGCTAATATTGAGGTAACTACTTGTCGACATGCGCTTGTTCGTGTGTCGGACTACTCTTTCTTTGTTTCAGTCCCGAAGTTCTTAGAGGACGAGGGGAATGGGGTTCAATATGATGGTGGCACCGATCGTCAGGTTTTGTCTCCGACACTCTTCCATTGGCTGCTATCCATCCGGCCTTCCTACTAGTATAAACCCCCTCGACCAAATTTAGGTCTACTTAACTTAGATAGAGAGACTAGGGTTTGTTTGAAGCCAATTAAAATGAGAACGCAGTATTTTATATTTATTGTGCAATATTTGTATTCCTTAGTACACCTTACTATTATTTCAATATTTGGAGCACTACACTAGCATTTGCTCTCAAACAAATTTCACAAACTTTTCCTAGACGTGCCAGCCTTCCATTTTGACCTTTGTATAACTCATAAATATCCTCTTTTGTGCTTCATTTTAGTCGCACAATATTCATTACAAACGTCCGTTCTTAAATCCAAATAAATCTAACTTTGTATCTTTGACCATTCCAATCGAAATTGGAGACATAACCTCAACCCATTTTGGGCAACCCAATTTATGATAATATTCTATTATGAGTCTACTATGTCTATGACACTTGTGTTCCACCCAATTTTAATCCTATGTAATTCTAATTAATTAAAGAGCACCAATTAGACTAATTTTAATTAAATTGGTATAAGGACCCAACCTCACCCAAAACTTGACCCAACTCCAACAAAAACCCTGATCACACCCTCAAGGTTCATACTAAATACCACACATCATTTTAGCCCACTACATCACACCAAATATGGTATTTTGCATCATCCAATCCCAAATTCCATTAATTATAGAATTTCCTAATAGTTAAAGGACTTTTATGCAAATGTGTAATGAGGTATCCCCCTCTCTTTGGACCAAACTCATGAAGAAACTCATCCCCCTTCTTTTATCGGTCCTTCCATAATTTCCCCCCATTTGTTGTACCTCATGCAACTTTAATCCCTTACATCTCCATCATACATTTCAAAACCCTTTCATCCTGGCCACTATTTCATCATGTAGAGTGTTCCCTCAACCGTAGAAAAAGGTACCCAGTCGTCCCTAATCCCAAGGAGATCCCCCTCTCCCTCTCTCTCTCTCCTACATATACTACTCTCTCTCTCTCCCGAAACCCCTAAAACCATAGCCCACTTCATCCCCTAGCCAAAACCCTAAACGAAACTGCCACCTCCCCCTTCACCCGGTCACCCTCTTTCCCGACCACCTACTGTACAGTGCCACTGCCACCTTCCTCCACCACCTGACCACCACAACCTCGACCCCGACCTCGGCCAACCGTCGCCATAATGCCACAGCACCTCAAGTAGCCTCCTCCTCTGTTCATTATCGTCATGAACAACGTCATCATCATCACCAGCACCCCCGAAGCTATCACCCGACTTCCCCTCCGCTTGTCTCCACCCTCCTTAGTTACCGTCGACCCCGGCCGTCTCCACCACCATCACCCCCACCTCACCGTCTCCCCCACCATTAGTAACCACCACCACCGTCGTCACCATCACCACCGACATCATCATCCACACCAATATTAACAAAACCATCACCAGCACAACCTGACTCCCCCTCCACACGCCTCCGACAACTTAGCCTCCCTTGATACCACCACCTTAGCCACCATCATCCCTACCTCACCGTCTCCACCACCATCAACAACCATCTCCACCGCCACTGTCGTCACCATCATCCCCAACATCGTCGACCCGACTACCATCAACAAAACTATCATCATCATAACCTGACTCCATCAACTCCTCCAATCATTATCGGAGACCACCGCCACCTTAGCCAACCACCACCATGGCTATCTCCCACCGTCAACGACCCACCACCGCCAACCCTGCCACCGTTGTTGTCGCTACAGCTGCTGCTGGAGCTGCTGTTGTTACTTATTATTGTGGCCGGAGCACCACCCAGCGGCCACTGTAGCTTCCGCAGCTACCGTACACCATCGGAGATCGGCCCCCTCATGCAGCGGACACCTCTCCCCCCAGACACGAATCAACTAGGTATTCATACTTCCCTCTCTACGTCATGTAGGAATATATCAATGTATTATTGTTTGAATAATGTGTGCTGAACCCTTGTGTTGTGTATAAATGTACATGTTTAGAATAGAAATTAGAGTTAGTATTTACCACATAAAAATATGGTTATGTAAATACTGTGTTGACCTAAAGGTTTAGATACTGGCCTTGTGCATATTACCCTATCAATTAGGACTGGTATTTTGTGTGAACGGTTATTTATTATTTTAGCATATTTTGGTAGTAATTATTTCGCTGTGTACGGTATCTGAGTCATGACATACCCGTGCATGGAGACCTAGATGACTACCCACATCAGACGTATCCTAGAAATAATTAGGATACCTGGTACTCATGTGTTAGAGGTGCGACTTAGCACCTACACGAATTCGAGCTGTGACCATGATTGTAACATGTGAAAATTTATACCATAGAATAACTTATAAAATGCTGTGGACTAGTAGACTAAGTATACCCCTAACGCCCTTAACCCGTGACTAGTCAACCTTAGCCAACGTATTTAATTAGAACGTTTATTCGGTTTAGTATCCATGTAACTCATGACATTGCGTAAGTCATACTTGTGTACGCAATTAGCATAGTGTAATGTAGTAATTAATATTTATTGTTATTTATTCGTAGGCATCCAAGATGATCTACCTTGGTTGTTGGTTCCGTTTCATTGCTTGTGCATACCAAAGTTCCAGGCAAGTATACCTTGCCTTTTTGTACTATTTAAATTCAGTTATTATTTAGTGCATATTTTATTGTTTTGATATTTAATTGTGAGCATCAGAGGAAGACTCGGGTGCATTCAATGAAGGCGTTGACGATAGGACTTGTGTCTGACCTAGTGTCTAGTGGACGCATCTAAAGTTGTTGAGTTATCAATATGACTCCCCAGGCCTTGACATGTATCACTGCACGTCACAGAGTGAGTTCATGTAGGAACGTATGCGTCATACTCGACTGGCCATCGGTGTGAACAGCACGTGTGACGGTATTTAGCTTAGTTGTATATTTCTTTAGCGACTTGCATTACAGTACGAGATGTTCACGTCGTGTTCGCGACTTGTATATTGGCATTGGGCGGAGAAGATAATTAGTAGGCGTATGGGACAAACATTTGGCTGCCATAGTTTCAGAGTAAACTACGGGGCCGTGAGCCTCAGTGTTACCCGGTTATAGGCCATGTGTTACCCGGTTATGGGCTCAGGTTACCAGGTTATGGGCGTATATGCTTGTCGATACATCCAGCAGAGGTTACTAGTTGTGCGCTATCATGATCGGTGATGTAGTCAGCATATACTCCTAGCATCGAGTTTATAGCTAATGCCAAGTACTTAGCCTCTGGCTCGACGCTACGCTTTATACCTTTCACCTACCCATACGTACCAAGGTTATCTTCAAAGTGTATTTCACTTAGCTTGTTAGATCACCCTCGAGTTTATATAGTATTTACTTTATGGCATATATCTTTGTATCATGTTACGTCCCTCTGAGGACCTGGTTCCCTTTCAGATCCGGACGAGCACTTCTACCCGACCATCTATGGAGCAGGAGTAGAGACAGGATTCGTGATTGAGGACTTTGTGGCATTTCCAGAGGAGTTTCTGTGATTTCGGTACGCAGCTATTTTGAACTAGAGCATTCTTATCTAGCTAGTTGATACTCTAGTCTAGTTATCTTACTTCTTTCTGTACTTTTATTCCATTGCTGTTTTCAGTGTGTTTGTCCCCATCAGACTTTTTAGATGTATTATGGATATTCAGACTATTTGTATTTCATTTACCAATACTTGCTTCAGTCTTATTATATTGTATATTGTGGATGAGATTAGACATTACTTGATGTATGTCAGTATATTAGACTTGTTAGTATTTTAGGACAGCGTAGTAAGCTTCATCGGGTCTATTAAATTGGGTAATCCCTCGGAGTCGTATTACAGGCCATTGCCACGTGGCCTGGTCCCGTATATTTTGGGACTGGACCATGACAACTAGGTATATCAAAATTGGAACCTTGTCTTCCTGGAACCCTATCTGCCGAATAGGTTCGCCCGGTAGTTTGGTTATAGCCAGCTCTTTTTAAGCAACCCAAGCTCGTGTCTTGGTTTTGAGGGTAGTATCATATATGGAGCCTGAGCCCGGGAGTACTATTTTGCGGCCAATACTAAGGTCCAGTTTTCTCTACCAGATGATAAAGTTTGCGGGTATATCACGCATGCAGCGACTATTTTCTTTTGGTCGTGAACAACCCTCCACCGGGCTTTGATCGAGATACCGACTTTATTGTGGGCACTAAGTTGAATAGCCGGCGCGGGGAGCCGTGGGAAAGTCAGGGGAAAGGCTAGGGAAAGGTCGTTGTTGTTGACTCTGACTCGGGGACGGAGGAAGGGGATACTTCTGACAACCCTTCTCTTCCCATAAATTTTTCGGTGAAGCGCAGGGCCTCCCCGATATGGATACCTCCCCAGAAAAGAAGAAGACATGAAACCTCTGTGGTCGCGAGGCCTCATTATAGAAAGAATGTTGCTGTCAAAGCCCATACGCAGGGTAGCGAGGAAGAAGAAGAAGGATGTAAAAAAGAGTAACTAGACGAGACAGGGGTAGGACCCCTCACGGTGGAGGATTTTGGAGTAGCCCCTGCTTTGGGTGCTGAGGTAGTATTTATAGACCCTCCCAGTTTAATTTTTCCTGGTCCCTTATATAAATATCTTGGTTCTGGTTTGTTTGACAATTTACAGACGCAGGGGGAGAAGGATTATCCCCAGCGAGCGGCCGCCTCAGTGGTCTCTAACCAAGAACTGGAGAAGGAGACTTTCCCGCGGTCTGACATGGGTGCCTCAGAGACGGGTGAAGGCATGTTAGAGCCTTCTTTTGAAACTTTGGAGGCCCACGAGACGGGTACCAATGTGTCAGAGACCTTGACCCAGTTCAAGAACGTCTCTGTGGTTGATATAGAAGCCATGGGGAATGCTTTGACTATGCTAGGTGGGCTGGAAAACTTGTCGTCTTCTCCGGGTATGTTATCCCGTATACTTACCAATGAAAAAATATTCTGGCTTTAGCTTCTCGTTCTTGGGGCAAAGCTGACTACTGGTTGTTCTGGCCGTACAAGCACTGCCTGTCCTTTGAGGACTGTGGATGTGGCCACCGAAGAGGGTGAGGCAGAGGGTCAGGACTGAGGGCTTGTTCAGAGGAGGCCTCATTCTTTCTCTAGTCCTTTTAGAGGTATGGAGCACCCTGTAGGGTCTGCTGCTGGTTCCTCTGGTGTAGAGGTACTTCTCCTCTTATCGTTGAGGTCCCTTTAGATGGTGGGATACCAGACTGTTCCCGATATCCTTGATAACATGGTGGTTGGGTTGTTATTTTGGTTGCTGTGATGCCATCTGGGGTTGGTGGGAAAGAGAAAGCCGAAATAGCGGGACGTCCTGGTACTCCTGTCCTGGGTCACACCACCAGTCTTGCTCAGCTACCGGGTGTCTGAGCCATTGAGATGGCTTTGAGGGGTTGGAATGTGAGCCATGTCCCTGGTAGGTCCTACACTACTGCCTCCCCTTCAAAGTCATCGAGCATTATTGTACAACTAGCTGCACCCGTGACTTCTTTGTCGTACCAGCCGCCTTTGACTCCGACAATGCTGGAGAAGGTTGATGAAAATGTCCCGATCTCTCTTCGGAGCTTCTATATATTTCTGAAGTAGGGGGTCCGGAGTGTGTTGGAGCGGAACAGGCCCTTTGACTGGGAGAAGCAATTTGTCGAGATTCAGGCAAATTCTGTGAGAAGCATCCCTGACTTAGAAGAGATGGTGGATCTCTTGGACCAAAAGTTGGCGGAGGTAGAGCAATCCCTGATGGAGCTACGACGGCATCAATAGACCGATATGGGGATATTGTTATCATATAAATATGAGGAGTTCTCAGCTGGGCTGGATTCAGTAAAGGCCCTCTTTCCTTTCTCTAAGGAAGGCTTGCAACATGACCTCGAGAAGTTGCAGGAGGAGCATGATCGGCTGGCTATCCTCAGAAAGGAATTCCTCACCAAGAAAAAGGACTTGACTAAGGAGATCAGATAGCTCCAAGTCAAGCTCGATGTGCTGGGGAATAACCACTAGGAGGCCCAGCAGGAAGAAGAGGCTATTTGAACCGAGGCAAGCCGGGTAGCGAAGAACACGGCCGTTGTTGCTGTTATAGTGAAGAAGGTAGATAACTGATATGAGTCCTACGTTCGCTATGAGAATACCAAGGTCATAGAAAAATAGGTTGAGCATCGAGTTAAAGCGCGCCTAGATGGTCACGTTGCCCTTCTCCGTAGGCGGATAGCAGAGTTGTGCTCCAATGATGAGCAGTAGTAGTTTATGTTTCATTTTCTGAGACCATCCCCCTTCTATTTTTTTTGTGGTTGGGGCGCTAGTAGCCCTTAAAGTGTAGTTTGCTCTTTTCACTTTAGTAATATAAAATAAAAGCTTTCTTTTTTGTTGCGATTGTCCATTTGGTTTAATTTGTATCTTGAGAGAGAAATGACCACTTCTTGCTCTTCAAGTATTGATGTGCACCTGATGTGTTCTTACCGTTGTGTCAGTCCGGGTCTCTTTGAGGATTACCCAAAATCTTGGCAATTACATCGTGGGTTATGCAGAAGCAAATCGTCGCATCTTGCGGTATAACTAGTTATCACTCAAGAAGTAAGCCGTCGATTCTTTGCTTATAAGAGGCAGATGATCTCAAAATCCTTACACAAATTGGTCTTTTGTGTGATGGCTTCTGGAGATAGTCAAAAGGAAACTAACACCTCTGTTTTTGCAACTTCGGTTACCCTGATCCACGCTCAAGTGAGACCGATTTACTTCTTGTTGAGAGGACAGGCAAAACGTCTACTGTTCGAATGCTCAAGGAAGATATCTTCCAAGAACTCTTGGAAAATCCTGCTGATTTGTGGGATCAAGGTATTGGAGACGCTCCACGTTGATTACTCGTGTCCTCGTACGCTTGCATTTTTTATTTTCTTGCCATGTACATCGGTAATTCGAAAGATTCTGATTCTGATTCCACTTCTTCTTGATGTTTGTAATCTCTCCTTCATTCTTTTTATTTTAATAAAAAGAGAAATCACTTTCTTAGGATATTATGATATTTGTGGAGCTTGTACTAGAGGTAATATGGACGTAGTACAACAACTGTGGTTAATAAGTACATCCCACTAGGGAATATTGGTGGACCTATTACCCTTTTGCGCACTAGGGGTACGAGTAATAGATTCGAAACAACGCCTAATAGAGGTGATATGGTCGTGATAGGTTTTGTGGACTTAACACCGTTGGCGCACTTAAATTTAAGAGTAGGTGAAAAGCTGAGTTGACAACTAGCGATAGTCATAGGGAGAGGTTTGTTCAGTGGTCACTTAGACATGGCACACACTCGGGGGAGGATATGAGGACGATATCTCAGGGGTAACGTAGATGCGAGCTGATCAAAATCCATACCGAGAGTTTATGTATGATCCTGATATTTTTATAGAAGGAGAAGGAAGCATGCCATAAGTAATATGGACGTGGCTGTTTGCTTCTATTGAGGACATCCTACTGCAAGATTTTTTGGTGGACTCACTACTTCTCTTGCACTAGAGTGCAAGTAATAAGTTCCAAAATAATCCCTATCAGAGGTAAGATGGACGTTATAGGTCTTGTGGACCCATTACTTTTTGTGCATATTAGCGGAAGTAATAGATTTGGAGCAAGCCCTGCCAGAGGTGATATAAACATGGCAGTTTTTATGGACTTAACACCACTGGTGTCCCTTGGTGAGTACGGGTGATAAGTGGGCTTGACAATCGATATCAGAGGTAATATAGACTTAATAATTAATGGCCAAGACTGGAAAGTTTGCTCAGAGGTAATATGGATATGAAAAACTCGGCCGGAGTGGTGTATTAGAGCGACAGTCCAAAGGTAGTTGTGGACATGAACCAGCGTCTGTTTGATGATAAACAAAAGAATAAAACTAGGTTTATACGAAACCCTTTCTTTGTTTACAAACAAGAAAAAAGAGTACAATTAATCCTATACGAGGATGTTAAGTACAATAAAAATGATTCTGGGAAAAAATTGGTGTAGGAGTCTGATCTGCAGTCGATCACTTTGTCCCTTGGACCACACGATGATGAAAAAGTGCTGTAGAAGAAGAAGAAGCTTCAAAGATTGCAGGAGAGATTGGATTCTCGTTGCCAAAGTTGTCAATCAACACTCTATGTATGTGCTCTCTCTATAATCTCTTGATCTCTGATCTTGGTCCTCTCTTCGATCTTTTTTGACCTCTTTTCTCCTGTGACCAGAGGTCTCTATTTATAGAGATCAGTCACAGTAACTGTCCAGTCGGCGTAGAAGCCAAACTGTGGAGAGAGTTGCACCTTTTATGCGGCAGTTATAATAACTGCTACACACGTTCGAATGATCCTCTGAATATGCGTATGATACGTGTCCCATTATGAGGTAATGCGTATAACTGCCTCTCGAAGATCATGGCATGCAAGGCACGTAGGTAACTGCCCCTCGCGTAGAGATGGTTGGCATAAAAGCCAAATAACTGTCATATTGGTGTAAAAGCCAAATAGCTGTCTTGTTGACATAAAAGTCAAATAGCTGTCTTGTTGGCGTAAAAGCCAAACAGCTGTCTTGTTGGCGTAAAAGCCAAATAGCTGTCTTGTTGGCGTAAAAGCCAGATAGCTACATATTAGGTAACCAGTGTAAAGATAGTCAATTATCCTTCCTGACTGAGGTCTTCAGCGTATTCTGGGCCAGGTAGCCTTATCATGTACCTTTGCAAATATAGTCTGAGTTGGCGTATTTCGAGAAGATAGCATACGGCATGCTCCTATAGTTGAAAATAGCCAGGTTGGCGTATTTCGAGGAGATAGCATAAGGTGTGCTCCTATAGTTAAAAATAGCCTAGTTGGCGTAAAATGCCAGGATGGTGATATAAGCGTATTAGACCTAGTTTTAGCTCTCTCAGTCATGAAAAAATTATAAAGGATAGAACCAAATCTCGTGAATTTAATGCATAGATATGCCTTGAGCTTTGTACGAGAGACAGCTTTTGACATGGCATCTGATTTCGTCTCATCTTGAGCGTAAAAACTTATCTATGCCTGTGTAGAATAGGCAGCGTATTCCTTGCATGCATAAAAATAGCTTGTATCAAGGATATGTTACTAAACGAAAGTCTGGGTCTTTGTGCAAAATCATCATCACAGCCGTCCTCTCGATCGTCGTGCAGTATTTTTGTCAGGAGTCAGGTTCACTGTTCTGTCTGACAGATTCACTCGAGGAATACGAAGAGTTCCTCGTATGACTTTACGTTGCATTAAAGGCAAACGTGTTTTATGCCGTAGGGAGGTGTAGCCACCTTTTACGCCAAAATGGCCTTGAAAGTGCTATTGTTTATGGTATTAAATGAAAGAACGAAATGTATATAATACGAGGTTTGCACGAAAACCCGCTTTCTTTGGTTTACAAACAAACTTGTACAATTTGATCCTATACGAGGATATAGGAGTACAATTTATTTAATCTAGGTAGATGATTGCTATAGGTGTCTGATCTGCAGTCGATCACTTTAGCCCTTGGACTACACGTTGGTGAAGAAGTGCCGTTGAAGACGGAAAGCAGCTTCGTAGGTGGCGAAAGAGGATGGATGCACGATGCCAATATCGTCGATCGCTACTTTTTGCCTGAGCTCTGGATGCTTCTCTCTCTCTCTCTCAAAGACTCTTCGATCTCTCCTCAATCTCCAATGTTTTGACCCGTGGTTCGATCTCTTTGGAGGTTCGACCTTGTTCGATTTTTAAAGTCTCGACCTTGTTCGATTTTTAAAGTCTCGACCTCTTCCTCTTTTGATAGAGGTCTCTATTTATAGAGTTTTGGTGACAGTGACCACTCAATCGGTGTAGAAACCGAGTAGTGGAAAGTACAACACCCTTTTACACAACGGTTAAAATAACCAAAGCCTGCGTATAGATGACCTTTTGAATGAGCGTGTGACGCGGGTCCAACTAAGGGACAAAATGCGTATAATCGCTACGAAGATCACGGCGTAGAAGCCACGTAGGTAGGTATCCCCCGTGTAAAAGAGGTTGGCGTAGAAGCCAATGTCTGTCACAATGGCATAGAAGCCAAGTAGGCACAGAAGCCGAGTAGGCGTAGAAGCCAGATGGCATAGAAGCCGAAATAAGCACAGAAGGCCGAATGGGCATAGAAGCCGAACGAGCATAGAAACTGAATGGGCGTAGAAGCCGAGGTGATGTGGACGTCTTTAGCCGAAATTATGGCTCTTGGAGATATAATCAAAACTCTTGTATTAAATGCAGAGATCCGCCATCATCATTAATTGTCGAGGCGTGTTCCGAAGGTCTGCCACCGTTCTGAGCATTAGGTGCAGAGACGTGCCTTGAGCCCTGTACGAAGAGCAGCTTTTGACATGGCAGTCTATTTGTCTTCAGCGGAGCGTAAACAGTTTACGTTTGCCTGTATAAAACAAGGCAGCATATCCCCTTGTATGCGTAAAAGCAGTCTCTGCTGAGGGGATGTCAGTAAATAACGGTTCGATGATATTTAATCAAATTCTCTGCATTAAATGTAGAGATCCGCCATCATACTGTGGGGCGCGTCCCGAGTGGTCTGCCATCTTTCCAGCCGTCGTCTGGGTAGCCGTGCAGCACTTTTTGTCAGGAGTCAGATGTCAGGTTTACTGCGTGACTTGACAGGTTCATTTCGGGGAAGACGAAGCATTCCTCGTACGCTTTAACGCTGCTATGAAAGCGGATGAGTTTTACGCCATGGAGGCGATGAAGCACCTCGTCTACGCTGAAGCGGCCCGGACATACTGCATTTATGCAGATGGTCCCATCATATTTTATGCCGTGCTCAGCGAAAAAGCTCCGTTGTACTGTTGATGGCCTTGAGGTTCCCTGCTTACGTTGTCCTGCATCACCATGTTGCGTAGAGCTATCCAGCATATTTTTCATGCTTCTACAAGACCCCCTTTAAAGCTTTCAAATTTCTTCGGAATTTGGAACGCTTTGAATGAAGCATCAACCGCTCCTTGTAACTCAAAACATTTCTGAATGGAGCGTTGAAATGGTCGATGCTGACTTTATGGCGGATTTATTGGGGACCGGTGTGACCTCTCTCGCCTATAAAAGGCTGAGGAGTTTAACCTGTTCTCCCCGCATTCCTTTCGCCATACAAGGATGATCGCCGGAGTCCGTCGGGTCGATCTGAGGAAGAAGAAGACCATGTTCTTCCAGCATGTAAGGAGCCGAAAAAGATGGCATCTTCGAGCAAGTCTCATCTGCAACGATGGATCATGGAAGGATATCATAGCCTCCCTTGCTCGGGATAATCAGCAACTTTGTATGGCAGTTCTCCGGGAGAGAGGAAGGGTCATTTTAGACCATGGCGCTTACAAGTGGCGCCTTCTCCCATTACCTCCGGTGACGAGAGTCAGACAGACTACCTTTGTCCTAGCTCGAGCGACATTGGTCTGTAAGGAAGCAGATTTACCCTGCTATCCTTCTGTTGGACGATGGGTCTATGCCCATTTTTGTATCCTCCCTCCACTGATCATCTTCTTGGAAGAAGAGGAAGACCTTCACCATTGTGAGAACCTGTCAGAACAGCTTCTCGGTGCGATCTTCAGACGATGATGAGGAAGCCTTTTGTAGACGGGGTTTCCCTCAGATGTAATCATGAAAATGAAGAAAAACCCTTGTAGATTGGATTTCCCTCATATGTAATCATGACTTTAATCTTTTAATAAAATCGTCATGCTTCCGTGCATATGATCATCTTGCCATACTTTGCTGTGAAGTCTGAATGTGTGCAGCTTCGACACGTCTGATTCTTTACGCCGACTCTGTTTAGAAAGAGTGCTAGGTCCTGTCCTGTCTTTTACGCATAACTAGAGATGCGTAGAAAGTTGCTTTAGCATTCGAGTGTTCGAACCGTCCTGCTATTTTAGGAGTGAGGAACCGCATAGAATTCTGAACTGCTACTTCTGATGAACAGAATTTCTTTATTTCAGACATCATCTTCAAGAATGATTTCTCAAAAATCCTTTGGAACAGGGTCGAGAAATGGCTGTCAAACTGAGTTGCCATCTTGATAGATAAAATATTCAGACTGGAGTCTGGATGAACTTCGAATTGACCCATGAAGAAGAGTAGTTTTTCAATATTTAACTCTGTATGCTTCGGTACTTGGGATATCTTGAGGTCAAGAACGAGTATCCTCTGTGAACTCTTTGCAATTGACCGCTTTTGACGACCGTTCAGATATACGCGTGATCTGGTCGACGTATCCTTTAGATGTGTGGGAAGTCGTGGAGCATGAAATCATTAGTCTGCAGCTTCTGAGTATAAACTAAGCGCCACTGAGGGTGAAATCATAGACTTGTAGTTCCTGAGCATAAAGTCGTAGGTTTGTAGCCTCTCGAGCATAAAAGCTACCGAGCACAAAGGCATCTGGGCATAAAACCTGACTTGTAGCCGTCGAATGTAAAGCCGTAGAGTCGTAGCTGTCGAGCGTAGAAAGCTCCTTAGCATAAAACTGTAGATTTATAGCTTATGAAAAGAAAATTTTTTTGATCGTGAAGTCGCGGATCTGTTGCTTCTGAGCGTAAACTAAGCGCCACCGAGTGTGAGATCATCGATTTGTTATCTGCTGGCATGAAGTCGTAGGATTGTGGCCTCTCGAGCATAAAAGCTACCGAGCACAAAGGCATCCGGGCGTAAAACCATAGACTTGTAGCTTGCGAGCGTGAAACCGTAGATCTGTTGCTGTCAAGCGTAGAAAGTTCCTTAGCGTAAGAACTGCTAACCTGCTTTGTGCGAAAATCATTTCGAATTCGCTGACTGTCCGTCTTCTCTGAATAATAGGCTGACGTAGGACCTAATCATAACCGAATATTTAATTAGGAGATTTGGTTCGGGGTCCGAGGAGTCCATCCGAACTCTATATATATCCCAAGTTTTCTGAGAGAAAAACTTTTCATCCGTCTTCTGCGAAAGAAAGCCTCCAACTGTTCGAGCTCTTCTCTGAGTCTTCTCTAAGTCTTCAAAGTTTCCAGTAATGGCCTCTAAGCAATCCTCCTCCTCTAAGGGAAAGAAGATTGATTCTTCTTCTCGTTCTTCTACCCAAGCAGGAGTGCCTCCGATTGGACAGGGCGAACCCCATTCTGAGCTGAGCATCCCGCCGATTAGCAGTGCACCCGGCCTGATAGGTAGAGCTTTTGGGATGAATGAGAACGACTAAAAAATCCTTTGCACACGTTGAACGTGATCGCGCTAGGTCATCTTCTGTGTTGATAGCCTCTTTGAGGAAGATGATGCACGGAGACGTTTTATCTCTTACGCTCATATTTCTAATGTGTCAGCGTAAAAACTTCAGATTTTTGCAGTTGAGCGTAAAAAGCTTTGACTGCCAAAAACTTGGTGTATACTGTATAATTTGAACTTTTACGCTTGGGGATGAAAATTCTGGCGTAATAGCTAGAGCCTTGGTAGTCTAGCGTAAAGCACAGACAGTATATTGTCGACTTGAATTTTATGCTTCTGGATGACTATTCCGGCGTAAACGATCACGTTTGTACAGTCTTGGCGTAGAGCTCAGACCGTTGCCACTTGGCATGTGATGCGATATTTGTAACGTCTAGTATAAAATTGACGTGTATTTCTCGCACCCTTGCAGTTAACTTGGGCGAGTCTCCGCTAGCCGAGGTGATGGGTTCTGCCGCCGGGCTGCTGCACTCCAACTATCTGGAGGATCTGTCCTATGTGGTATTTACTATCTCCGGACCCCAATACCCCAAAGGGAGGGAAATCATGATATCGGCTCAGGGCGAGCGAACGCTGCTGAACATCATTAATGGAGAGCCTTTGACGTATGTAGATGGGGACCAGCATATAAAGCCGGCCTTTCTTTTCGGGGACATGATTGATAAGAAGTCCCACACGAAGCCAAAGAAAGAACTCTGGGTTTTCCCTGCTGGGAAATTAGTCTTGAGTCTGCCCAAGATATCGAAAGATTATCCTATCTCGGCATTCTTCCATGCTACACATCCCAGGAAGATGTCGTGGACGCTGACTCCCGATCTTCACGGTAGGCCGGGGAAGATCTTCTACCAGAAAGGATCTGGCCTATTTGTCAGCCGCCCTTCCGGTCATGTAACGTTATTCAGGGGATTGTACCCGGGCAGTATCCCGAGTAAAGACAGCTTGGTGCTCCAACTGGTGCAATTGTCGACCTTTTGCAATGATTTCATGGGGCACGGAGGAGTATACCCCAAGGCGAATCCTCGATGTAACGGGTGGATGACCCCAACAAATCTTCGATGGGCTCGCTTAGTTGATTGGGCCCTGGAGCATTTTCGGATCGAGTTGGAGAACATCGGTCTGTTGGCAGCTGTGAGTACCACCAGCATTGGGTTACCTCCTAACCCTAACCTATTTTTGGCACTGATGGAGCGATACACCGCTCACCGGGACTTTCGCCACTCCGCTGGGGGAGTTGGGATTGGCCCTTCATGAGATGGTAGAGATCTCGAGACTGCCAATGGGGGATACTCCGTACGAAGAGTATATTCCTACGAACCGGGAGTTGGGGGATTCAGACCCTCGGGTAGTGGAAGTGTATGAGGAGCTGATGTGCCACTACCTTGCTTGCACCGCCTTCTATGCTGAGCCTTCAGATTTGGCTCACACCAGTAAATGGACGTCCAACCTCTTTTTTTATCGGGCTAGGGCTGCTCAGCCGGAGAAAGTCTTGGAAGTCAAGGATGAGCCTGTGAATCCTCTGAGCGTGCTGACTGCTTAGGAAGTCGACGATCACCTGGAGGATGCTAGGGCTTCGGACAGATCCTCGTCGAAGGGATAGGAAAATACCCTGCAGGTACTAAGGCCTATAGCTATCTGAGGCATTGCCGCAGGGCTCTATCCAAGGAAGCTTAACTGGCTGGCTTCCTCTCTATATGGCTGTGCCGACTGGTGGTACCGGCATCACATTTGCGGATCGTATTCACCACAATATCTTGTGGCCTGCAGTACGTCTGGTGTTTGGGGCAAGACTGGGCTTGCTCCCTGCCATGGTGTGCCGCATACAAGCTGGCCTGAGCGCGATGACTGAGGCGATGCTCGCTGATGAAGCTCGACGTGAAAGCTTTCCCAGGGTGGAATTACCATACCTGTATCTGATGGGATGGTTAATTCTCCATAACCCCCGGGTGATGTCTCCCGGTTCCGACAGTAGCTTGGGGGGGAGTTTTTTGCTGAATTACAAGAAATCCTCTTGGAATGTGCTCACAGTTTTAGACTGTCGACGGGTGCTTCATTGCGGTCACAGCTGGAAGCTCCTTTGCAGTGTTCCCTCTGTTCATCGCAACCAATCGGGGATTAGGCTTGAGGACTCAGGTAGAGATAGGACCACTCTTTATCCTAAAGCCTTCAATTGGTTGGTCTGCATTAGACCTTCCCACCTGTTGTACAAATATGAAGATCACTGCTTCTTCGAACCCTACCTGCCTAGTCAGTTTGCCAGGCAGTTTGGGTATGATCAGTTGCATGTGGGCAATGCCATCACCAGCTTCAGGTCCAGAGGTGGACTCATCGATGGAGCGAGGGGATGGCGATATTTTATCATGGGCTGCACCGGGGTAATTTTTATTGTGCCCTTCGTCCCACCCTCTACGGAGCTGCGCATCCTGCATTCGTATGCCCAGTTCTATGTGGCAACGAACACCTCCCATCACGATTTTGATATGGGTGAAAGCTTTAGGGTGCCCTCTTCCAAGCCTGGAGGAAGGGTCGAAGTCCCCTCGATTTCTTCTTATGAGGGTGACGAGTCCGCTACTCCGGATGAGCCTCTCGTATCGGTACCGAGGGGTGAAATACCTCCGCCTGCAGGGGCGTTGGTAGTCTCCGGGAAACGAAGGGCTCTCGCTCTGAAGGAGGCTTCCCCTCGTAAGAGGACGAAGAGGATGGTTACTCGTCCTCTCCAGATTCCTGGCATTGAGGCTCCTGGAAGTGAGCCTGCTTCTTCCAATGTCGGGGATGATTCTTTGATTGGGGGTTCCTCGCCTTTTAGAGAGGAACCTTCTACAGTTTCGGCCGATGGCGTCGGAGAATCTCAGCTGAAGGCTGCTACCACTGCTACTGCTTCAGGTAGTGGAACGAAGTCGCCTTCGAGGCTGGTTATAAGATTCCATATACATTTGTCCGGATCAGCATTGGGAGAGGCCCCTGTCGTGCCCGTCAGCGCTTCTAGCGAGATTCGAGTTGATGAGCCTCAAGTGGATCTCGACGAAGACCTGAAAGAGTATTTGCCAGTGTCAGTTAGCAGGCCCTTGTCTCCAGGTATGACAGCTTGCCTAGCATCACTGTCGTCTTTTCGTGCCTCTTCTTTGGGAAAATTAATATCGTGTGGACATTAACTTCCTTTTGTCTTCTTCTCAGGGGACGACCTCTTTGGGGAGGGCAATGTATATGCGCCCTTCGGCTCCATGTCAGGTCCTGGCGTTGATACGGAGGCGCCTAATTTTGAAGAGGAAGCATATTCAGGTGCCGGCTCGCCTGCCGACGAGGCTTCGATACCACAGGAGGACGACCCTGTCGTTGCGATAATGCCTCCTTCGAGTATGCTGGTTACTTCGTCTGGTGTTGGCGCTTCCTCTTTTGTCGCACCCCCTTTCGAGACGAGGACTGTGGCTACGTCGATTGTGGTCGCCTCTGGAGCGAGGTTCGACAACATTGCAGCCACTCCTAGCGTGCATTCGGGCCTAGCTGTGCTGACCGAGCAATATACCGGTATCTTCTACAACACTTTGACAACGCTGATATCAATGGTGTTGGAGAAGAATTTGAACTTTGAGCGCCTGAAGAGGTCCTCTAGGTTTTCGATAAAGGCGATCAGGGACCTTGGCGATACTGGTTTAGCTGATGCCCTGGGGGAGGTAGTTAATGGTTTGGAGCAACCCATTAACGAATACTCGCAGCTATCCCAAGGCAGTACTGACGATCTGGTCTAGGATGAATATGACTCGCTGACTGCAAGGCTGGGAGAGTTGGAAGCTCTGAGCAGGTCCCTCGAGATGCGGCAGCAGGAGATGAGCGACGAGCACACCCTCTTAGAGTGTGTTGTTCCCCAGTTGGCCAAAAGTAAAGCTGAACATGAGAAAAATGAAGCAAGGGTTCGTAAGTTGGAGGCTGAGCTCGCTTTAGCGAAGGAGTGGTCTCGTGCTTCAGTCGCCGGTGTACATGTGTTACAGAGCCAGATGGAAGAAGCTCAACAGAACTTGGCACATGCGAGTGCCATGCACGCCGCTCTTACACATTCTCTGTCTGATTTATCCTGCTTGAATGATGAGGAGAAGAGATGGGAGCGAGCTCGAGCTACCATTTTGGACTCCAGGAATGCGAAGATGGCCAGACTGGCGCAGCAGATTCGCGATTTGACCGCTCCTCCTTCATGATGTACTTTTGCTTTTGCTTTTTAATGTACTTTCGCTTTTTTTTGGGGGGAATAATAAAGAGGCTTTTCATCTGACTTTGTGGACCCGTCATTTCGGAATGTAAATGACGGGTTTGGGTGAGAGTAATATCAGAGGTAGTTTGGACGTGATAGTCTCTCGGTAAACCCTTTTTTTAGTAGGGCGTATCTATTCAGAGGTCATATGGACATGATAGAATACGGCCCAACTAGTTTCGTTTTAGAAGTAGTTTTGTCAGAATGAGATTTTTGCCTTATTCCACTTGAGCAGAGGATGTTAAGCATAGTACCTTTTCAGGAATTTGACATTGATAGGAGCTATTAGTAGGTCTCCATTCGGCTGGGCTAACCTGTAAGCGCTGTTTGAGAACGTTGTCTCGATCACGTAAGGGCCTTCCCATTTGGGCTAAAATTTGCCTTTGCTCCTGTGAGTGAGAATCATTGGCCTTCTTACAGCTAAGACTAGCTCGCCAACTTTGAACACTCTTTCCTTTACTTTTTGATTAAAAGCTCTGGAAATGCGCGCTTGATAGAACGCGATGCTCTGTTGAGCTTGAAGGCATTTCTCGTCTAATCCTTCTAGCTCCTGAAGCCTTAAAAGGTCATTTTTTTCCCGGGTTAACTCATTGGTGACTGCTATCCTGAGTGACGGGATTTAAATTTCGATGGAAAGAACTGCTTCACTCCCGTAGACTAATGAGAACGGGGTGCAACCTGTCGGTGCTCGGACCATTGTACGGTACGCCCAGAGACATTCTCCCAGCTTCTCGTTCCAATCTCTTTTGTTCGAAGAGACAAACTTCTTCAAGAGCTTGATAATGGTTTTGTTGAAGGCTTCAGCCGGACCATTAGCAGCTGGATAATACGCCGTAGAGGCGATATTTTGTATCCAATTTTTATCGCAAAATCGATGAAACGCTTGGCTGATGAACTGAGGCCCATTGTCATGGATTATCCTTCGGGGAATCCCAAAGCGATAAATGACATGATGCTTGATGAAGCTAATCACATTGGATATTTTTACCTCAGCGAGAGGGATCGCCTCTGCCCATTTGGAGAAGTAATCCGTGGTGGCCAGTATGAACTGGTGACCTCTGAAAGAAGATGGGTGAATAGGACCAATGATATCCATATCCCATGCTTCGAAAGGCCAGGATGCCACCGTAGGATGTAGATGTTTAGACGACTGATATATAAAGTCTGCATGGACTTGACAGGCCCTGCATCGTTTGGCATACTTGATTGCGTCAGCGATCATAGTGGGCCAGTAATAGCCCATTCTCCTGATACGATCCGGTAGCTTAGGATCGGGTTGATGCGCCCCGCATATGCCGTCGTGAGCTTCGCGGACGATCGGTTGTGCTTCGTTATTAGAGAGACATCTCAATAGCAGTCCGTCGTAGGTCCGACGATATAGGCATTATGAAGATGCATCGAAGTAGAAGCGTAATGATCATCCTTTGACGGATGCTGCTTCTTAGGGTCCTCCGGCAAGATTTTGTATGCCACTAATTCTATAAAGGGACTTCTCCAATCTCTCGTAGGAGGATCAGTGTTCACAGCATAACTGCGTTCGATGTGAGCGTTGTTCTTCACGCAAAATAGATCTCTGTTAAGAAGGATTACTGAATTCTGCCTTTTTATAGGAGTAGCTAAATCTGCAGCTAGACTGGCTAGGACATCGGCTTCCAGATTCTGAGATCGAAGTACATGCTCTAGGAAGAATCCCTTGAACGTCACGGCTATCTCGATCGTTGCTTGGTGATAGGATATGAGGTCTGGATTTCGGACTTCATATATTCTCCTGACTTGATTAACGATAAGCAGAGAATCACCAAAAGCTTCCAGAGATTCGACCCCCAACTCTTTAGCGACTTGGAGCCCGATTAGTAGAGCGTTGTACTCCGCCATATTGTTGGAACAGGGCTCGTTAAGAGAGTATGATTGATAGATTACAGTTTATCGGGAGTAACCAGGTAAATTCCTACCCCTGAAACCACGTTTCCTTTGGGACCAGTCCTGGAGGCACCGTCGAAGAACAGTTGCCATGCGTCACTTTCCATTACGGAACTACATTCTGCAACTTCGTCGGAAATGTCCTCGTATAATTTGGAGGCCTCCGGGATCGGATGAGCAGCTAGGAAGTTAGCCAATGCTTGGCCTTTGATGGACTTTTGAGGGATGTACACCATGTCATATGGTGTCAATAACATCGCCCAAGTTGCGAGTCGGGAGTTAAGAACACTTGGCTTGTTCATCAGTACCGGAAGAGGATTGATCTTGGAGATGATGTGAATAGTCTGGCCGGTGATATAGTGCCGCGTCTTCTGTATAGCGAACATCAGAGCCAAATATTCTTTTTCCATAGGATTGTACCAGTGCTCGGCTGCGATCATCATTCTACTTAGATAGTAGATAGCCGAAAGTTTATTCAGAGGTAATATGAACATGACAAACATTTTGATCGTGACTCCTTTGGAGATGGAGGTACACGTCTGCTCAAAGGTGATATGGACATGGCAGTTTTTTGTGGACTTAAAACTACTAGCGTACTTATGACTAAGTACGGGTGTTAAGTGTAGATGGCAACCTACATCAGAAGATAGTGGATAGCCGAAAGTTTATTCAGATGTAATATAAACATGACAACTTTTGATCGTGACTCCTTTGGAGATGGAGGTACACGTCTGCCCAGAGGTGATATGGACATGGCAGTTTTTTGTGGACTTAACACTACTGGCGTACTTATGACTAAGTATGGGTGTTAAGTGTAGATGGCAACCTACATCAGAAGATAGTGGATAGCTGAAAGTTTATTCAGAGGTAATATGAACATGACAAACTTTTGATCATGACTCCTTTGGAGATGGAGGTACACGTCTGCTCAGAGGTGATATGGACATGGCAGTTTTTTTGTGGACTTAACACTGCTGGCGTACTTATGACTAAGTACGGGTGTTAAGTGGTTCCCCCGTAGAGGTCAGATGTTGTCTTACGCGGGAAGCGTGCTTTGTACTTCCGATTTGGCGCTGAGGCATCATCAGAAGTTTTGTCTATTCCGCCACGGACGGGAGACTGGTTTGTACGCGTAGAACGCAGTGGAGACCTCTGGGTTAGCGCTGAGGCTTTGCCCAAAGTTTTGTCTGTACCGTGCGTAACGGGAGACTGATTTCTACGCGTAGAGCGCAGTGGATACTTCTGGGTTAGCGCTGAGGCTTTGCCCGAAGTTTCGTCTGTACCGCACGTAGCGGGAGACTAGTTTCTACGCGTATAGCGTAGTGGATACTTCTGGGTTAGTGCTGAGGCTTTGCCCGAAGTTTCGTCTGTATCGCGCGTAGCGGGAGACTGAATTTTACATGCAGGGCATGGAGGGAGCATTGCTACAACCTCATTAGTCGGAGAGATCGGAGAGGTCGGAGAGATCGGAGAGTCTACAGGAATGGTAGAGGATGTCTTGGGCATCCAGACTTTGTGCCGCTTCCTGTTGTTTTGTACAGAAAGAGAGTGAGAGCTACCCCCCCGTCCGAACCATGTCTTCGTAGGCAGACTGGTCGAACTGGACGACCAGTGTCTTCTTCACGGATCCCACGGATATCGCATCGTGTTGAGCAATCGCTTCCTCATCAAAAGAGAAAGATGTCCCCAACGGAGTTGCCATCTTGTTTGTAGTATTAAACGAAAGAACGAAATGTATATAATACGAGGTTTGCATGAAAACCCGCTTTCTTTGGTTTACAAACAAACTTGTACAATTTGATACTATACGAGGATGTAGGAGTATAATTTATTTAATCTGGGTAGATGATTGCTATAGGTGTCTGATCTGCAGTAGATCACTTTAGCCCTTGGACTAAACGATGGTGAAGAAGTGCCGTGGAAGACGGAAAGCAGCTTCGTAGGTGGCGAAAGAGGATGGATGCACGATGCCAATGTCGTCGATCGCTACTCTTTGCCTGAGCTCTGGATGCTTCTCTCGCTCTCTCAAAGACTCTTCGATCTCTCCTCAATCTCCAATATTTTGACCCGTGGTTCGATCTCTTTGGATGTTCGACCTTGTTCGATTTTTAAAGTCTCGACCTCTTCCTCTATTGATAGAGGTCTCTTTTTATAGAGTTTTGGTGACAGTGACCACTCAATCTCCAATGTTTTGACCCGTGGTTCGATCTCTTTGGAGGTTCGACCTTGTTCGATTTTTAAAGTCTCGACCTTGTTCGATTTTTAAAGTCTCGACCTCTTCCTCTGTTGATAGAGGTCTCTATTTATAGAGTTTTGGTGACAGTGACCACTCAATCGGTGTGGAAACCGAGTAGTGGAAAGTACAACACCCTTTTACATAACGGTTAAAATACCCAAAGCCTGCGTATAGATGACCTTTTGAATGAGCGTGTGACGCGGGTCCAACTAAGGGACAAAACGCGTATAATCGCTACGAAGATCACGGCGTAGAAGCCACGTAGGTAGGTATCCCCTGTGTAGAAGAGGTTGGCGTAGAAGCCAATGTCTGTCACCATGGCGTATAAGTCAAGTAGGCATAGAAGCCGAGTAGGCGTAGAAGCCTGATGGCATAGAAGCCAAAATAAGCACAGAAGGCCAAATGAGCATAGAAGCCGAACGAGCATTGAAGTTGAATGGGCGTAGAAGTCGAGGTGATAAGGACGTCATTAGCCGAAATCATGGCTCTTGGAGATATAATCAAATCTCTCGTATTAAATGCAGAGATCCGCCATCATCATTAATTATCGAGTTATGTTCCGAAGGCCTGCCACCGTTCTGAGCATTAGGTGCAGAGACGTGCCTCGAGCCCTGTACGAAGAGCAGCTTTTGATGTGGCAGTCTGTTTGTCTTTCGCAGAGCGTAAATAGTTCACGTTTGCCTGTGTAAAACAAGGCAGCGTATCCCCTTGTATGTGTAAAAGCAGTCTCTGCTGAGGGGATGTCAGTAAACGACGGTTCGGTGATATTTAATCAAATCCTCTACATTAAATACAGAGATCCGCCATCATACTGTGGGACGCGTCCCGAGTGGTCTGCCATCTTTCCAGCCGTCGTCTGGGTGGCCGTGCAGTACTTTTTGTCAGGAGTCAGATGTCAGGTTCACTGCGTGACTTGACAGGTTCATTTTGGGGAAGACGAAGTGTTCCTCGTACGCTTTAATGCTGCTATGAAAGCGGATGAGTTTTACGCCATGGAGGCGATGAAGCACCCCGTCTACGCTGAAGCGACCCGGACATACTACATTAAGTGGATGGACCCATCATATTTTATGCCGTGCTCAGCGAAAAAGCTCCGTTGCACTGTTGATGGCCTTGAGGTCCCCTGCTTACATTGCCCTGCATCACTATGTTGCGTAGAGCTATCCAGCGTATTTTTATGCTTCTACAGCTATTTTACGCGGGCAGCTCTTAAGCTCTTCTTTATGCCAAACAGCTCTGAAGCTCTATTTTACGCGGGCAGTCCCAAAAATACGTAGGACTAGGACACGTAAGCATGCCAGCCGCATGGATATGGCAACTCCAATATATGGAAACCAAATCCACATGTACGGTGTAATATGAAAATTAATCCATAAGTGGTATAAACATATGTCACAAGTCATAGGGTACAATCTAAATCTCATCCACAGAAAATTAATATAAATAATTAACCAACATCTATATAACTAGATCTCAATAAGAAGTATCTAAAGATGATAGTTGGATTGAAACAAATCCACTACCAACTCGAATGTAAGAGCAAATATTAGAGTAAGTACAACACAACACCACCATATAAGAACACCATCTAGCAATGACGGGCTCGAATAGAGGACATCCATGAAACATATATAGCCATCCGATCTGTGCTCCTGCAAATACTCAAGAATAGATACACCTGGCAGAGGACCAGGTCCTTAGAGGGACGTAACAAGATACAGAAAATACGAGCCAACTTGAATACAGTAAACATGCATATAATTTGAAAATAAATAAGTACGCTATACAAGACAATCTATATTAATGCAAATGAGGACAACTTTTCGACGTATGGGCAAGGGTAGTCTACTCGATCTAAGCCTCACAACTCATGCACTCGTCCATGAACATCATCACCCGCCATACCTCGGGGGTAGCGACCCTCGGACTCCATCAATCGACATACCTCAGGGGTAACGACCATCGGACACGACCCACCATAGTGCGTGCTAGTGACTACGGTGTTACCAGAGTGGTTAAAGCCCATACGCCTAATAATTGTCCTCTATGATACAAAGTGTCAAGTGTGTGTCAATATATCTAATATATAGTAATGACTGAAAGAAAACTACACATGCAAAAATAAACAGAAATGCAATAAATATAAAGAAATCTAAATAGCATGTAAAAGTAATGTAACAATTTGGCAAGGTATCTTGCCTGGTAAGAAAGCTGCAAGGTGTACTGTCCAGAAGTCAAACGCACAGGATCAAAAGCTATGGCCACAGAACAAATGTCTCCGGATGCGATGAAGACGAAACAACGTTTGGTTGAGCGAGTCAACGGGAAATCACGCCGGAGCGAAGGTGTCTCGAGTGGGAAACTGCAGTTCGCGAGGTCGGCGTCATCGGGGTGGTTGGATGGCTTGGCGGGGCTTCTCTGGCGGCGGTGACGGCTCTAGATGGGAAGAGAAGGTCTGGAAATTTAGGTTAGGGTTTTGAAATAATATATATATATATATATATTATTGGAAGAGAGAAGAAGGGAAGTAGGAAATAGGTTCGGCCAAAGGGAGAAATCGGGTCCGTGGGTTAGCAACCAAGTTGCTGAAGTGCTGGTTTAAGGGGGGGGCGGGTCCCTGGCACATATCCGCTGAAGTGGTCACAGCAAGTTGCTAAAGAGAATAAGAGTTGGAATTTGCTAAGGAATGTAGTATAGTAGTAGTAGTAATTACTATTACTTTTATTATTATTAAACTTATTAGTTAATTCCTATTAGTTAAGCTTTAATTAATTAATTCTTTTCTTAATCTTTTCTTAATCTTTTCTTTTTCTATTAATATATGCATATATATATATATTTGTATATATATATAATATATATACGCATAGAAAAATTCTAGATTAGAATAATGCACCGCATTAGGCTAGCAACCGCTCAAGGGGTCTTCTACATGGAATAAAATTCAAAAAATTTCTGATGGTCCCATAAATCATCTAAGTGCCCGAACACCTAACATAAAAATTATTCAAAATCTATTTCTCCTATTTAGCACATAATTACCATAATTAAATTATTAATTAATAAAAAAATAATAAATACGGATTTTAGAAATAGGGGTTTTATATTCTACCCAACTTGTAAAAATTTCGTCCTCGAAATTAAAATTAAGCCACGATTGAATGCAATGATGGCATAAGATTTGCATTATTTAAAATGTAAGGCTAGGTTTAAAGGGGTGGGCGATGTTGCACGTTGCACATCCCGAAAAAAAATTCATAGAAAAATCCATATGAGCGAAAAATAGGTTTCTTCATGTGTCATGTCCAATGGTGTGGACACCTAAATGCTCCTTTGTATGAAAGCGCCCAACAATTAGAAAATTGCACAAAGATGAGAATTAGGTGAGAGGTTCACAATCTACCGAACTTAAAATTTTCTATCTACCACCTAAGGCTATACATCTAGAAAAACTATTGCTCAAATTATTTAATCATGATTTTTAATCCTCAAAGGTTTAACACCAAACATATCACCTACGATATGCCCTTAACCAATTATAAAAAAGAGTCACTAAGTCATGTGTTTAGCCTTATGGGGTATAGCTAGTACTATCAGTGTCAACTTATACCAGCACGAGGTTTTGTCTTTCCGAAATAGGGGAAGACGGAGAGAAATAATAAAGAACTCAAGGTGAAGGTGACAGAATACAAGTACGAGGTTCAAAGAGATTAAAGAATCGAAAAGAGAGTTGTCAGGACAGTTGTGGATTAAAATCCTATTTTTGGTAATTTCCTATTTACATGCTCGTATCAGTACAGTTATGTAATCGATACGATGTGTCAGACATATCTAGGGGCAAGTATATCTGTCTACTACCATATATCTCAATCCACGTAAAGTAGTAATGCGAAGAGCGAACCAAGCGCACTAAGGTTAGCTAGGCCTTAATACACTGATTCTGAAATATATTATTGTGCGCGCCCAATAATACATATGTCATGAACAAGCTCGATAAGGAATAAGCTTGCAAAAACTAGGCTGTAACAGCAGCATAAGTCAAGGTAGTACAGAGATTATAGATACGCTGGATTATGATGAGAGATGTTAGAAAATAATTCAAGTTCACAACAATAAAAGAAAATAAGCAACAATAATAAAAGACTCTACAATCTTTACAGTTATCAAACAACCTCCTTGTCTAAGTCGCTAGTCGACCAAATAGGGCACGAACCTCTAAATTCTACCGTCTGAATTAACACTGTTGTCTACTGCTAGCATACAATTTATGTTATGTTCTTATGCAAGTCTAAAGTCGGTATCATTTGGTTATACTTCACCAATGGGTTAAGAGGACTGTGTGATACTAGGTGGTGAGGTATACTACCCAACTTAAAATAATTTAACTGCTATTGTATTGCCTTAAGGATACCGTAGAAGCTCCTATTAATGTCTACAAAAAGGGGTATTAGTACTTTATTGGGGTATCCTCTTCTATTACATAGGTCATGGTCATCTTATCTCTTAGTCATAGTGCTTATAGAACAAGTGTCAATAGTAAAGATAGAAAGGTTACTAGCCCTCAAGTGAGAGAGGAGATAACTTATGTGGAGATATGGGTTCAATTACGTGATTTAAAACTAAGTTGTAACCATAAAATTATAATCTAAATGAACAGCTCAACTATCAAATTCTTGCTACTAAGCACATAATTTTAAAATTCAAGATTACAACTATAATTCTAGGAAACTATATATCATATCATAAAAGAATTCATTTGGCCTACAATCAGAAGTGTCAGAGGGCACGAGTTGAAAGATGAAGAATAGAAGAACATGATTAGTCGTCGCACAAATAGCGAGTGCTAGGGTTTCAGGGAAACAAATATATGAAATAAAATAGAGAGGCTATAGATAATGTCAAGGTTTCCTAAGGGGAGATGCTACGCTACTCTCTGTGTTTGTGGTATGTTCAAGAAACTAGTATATTCAATGCTCTTGGCTTCCTAAAGTGTTGTCTACTAATAATAAGACAATGATCTAAGTTTATAGTTCTAATATTATCTAACTATGAAGGTTAGTTCAGTCCAAATATTCAATATTGGTTCTCCATTGGTTCCTCAATACTAGGGTCAAACATTATTGTAAAATTTCTAACTATCTCTAGTAGTGTCTATACTACTCAAGTCTTCTTAATACATCAAGGGGTAATGGTATACCAATCTAAAGATAAGGAGTTCTAGGGTTCACTAGATATTCTAAACTTAGTGGGGTATCTATATTCTCGTTGTATTCTTAATAGGTGTGCTACTCTAATTATCATCCTAATAACAGGGGTTTCTATATTCTAGCAGAAGGCTATACTTAAAGAATTATTGGGGAAGTACAGGAATCAAGCAAGATACAACTGTTCAAATAGAACAGATAGGAGGAAGACGAATCATAGTCAATTGTGGATGAGATCCTATACTCTATTCCTAGGTGCAGGCTTGCTCGGCATAGTAACGTAACCGAGACAATATGCTCTCGACCTGCATGGGCCACCACAAAAACATGTCACGCCCCAGTCCCAAAAATATGTAGGACTAGGACACGTAAGCATGCCAGCCGCATGGATATGGCAACTCCAATATATGGAAACCAAATCCACACGTACGCTGTAATATGAAAATCAATCCACAAGTGGTATAAACATATCTCACAAGTCATAGGGTACAATCTAAATCTCATCCACAAAAAATTAATATAAATAATTAACCAACATCTATATAACTAGATCTCAATAAGAAGTATCGAAAGATGATAGTTGGATGAAAACAAATCCACTACCAACTCGAATATAAGAGCAAATATTAGAGTAAGTACAACACAACACCACCATATAAGAACACCATCTAGCAATCACGGGCTCGAAGAGAGGACATCCACGAAACATATATAGCCATCCGATCTGTGCTCATGTAAATACTTAAGAATAGATACACCTGGCAGAGGACCAGGTCCTCAGAGGGACGTAACAAGATACCGAAAATACGAGCCAACTTGAATATAGTAAACATGCATATAATTTGAAAATAAATAAGTACGCTGTACAAGACAATCTATATGAATGCAAATGAGGACAACTTTTTGACGTATGGGCAAGGGTAGTCTACTCGATCTAAGCCTCACAACTCATGCACTCGTCCATGAACATCATCAGCCGTCATACCTCGGGGGTAGCGACCCTCGGACTCCATCAATCGACATACCTCGGGGGTAGCGACCATCGGACACGACCCACCATAGTGCGTGCTAGTGACTACGGTGTTACCAGAGTGGTTAAAGCCCATACGCCTAATGATTGTCCTCTATGATACTAAGTGTCAAGTGTGTGTCAACATATCTAATATATAGTAATGACTGAAAGAAAACTACATATGCAAAAATAAACAAAAATACAATAAATATAAAGAAATCTAAATAGCATGTAAAAGTAATGTAACAATTTGGCAAGGTATCTTGCCTGGTAAGAAAGCTGCAAGGTGTACTGTCCAGAAGTCAAACGCACAGGATCAAAAGCTATGGCCACAGAACAAATGTCTCCGGATGCGATGAAGATGAAACAACGTTTGGTTGAGCGAGTCGACGGGAAATCACGACGGAGCGAAGGTGTCTCGAGTGGGAAACTGCAGTTCGCAAGGTCGGAGTCGTCGGGGTGGTTGGATGGCTTGGCGGGGCTTCTCTGGCGGCGGTGACGGCTCTAGATGGGAAGAGGAGGTCTGAAAATTTAGGTTAGGGTTTTGAAATAATATATATATATATATATATATTATTGGAAGAGAGAAGAAGGGAAGTAGAAAATAGGTTCGGCCAAAGGGAGAAATCGGGTCCGTGGGTTAGCAACCAAGTTGCTGAAGTGCTGGTTTAAGGGGGGGCGGGTCCCTGGCACATATCCGCTGAAGTGGTCACAGCAAGTTGCTAAAGAGAATAAGAGTTGGAATTTGCTAAGGAATGTAGTATAGTAGTAGTAGTAATTACTATTACTTTTATTATTATTAAACTTATTAGTTAATTCCTATTAGTTAAGCTTTAATTAATTAATTATTTTCTTAATCTTTTCTTAATCTTTTCTTTTCCTATTAATATATGCATATATATATATTTGTATATATATATAATATATATACGCATAGAAAAATTCTAGATTAGAATAATGCACCGCATTAGGCTAGCAACCGCTCAAGGGGTCTTCTACATGGAATAAAATTCAAAAAATTCCTGATGGTCCCATAAATCATCTAAGTGCCCGAACACCTAACATAAAAATTATTAAAAATCTATTTCTCCTATTTAGCACATAAATACCATTATTAAATTATTAATTAATAAAAAAATAATAGATACGGATTTTAGAAATAGGGGTTTTACATTCTACCCAACTTGTAAAAATTTCGTCCTCGAAATTAAAATTAAGCCACGATAGAATGCAATGATGGCATAATATTTGCATTGTTTAAAATGCAAGGCTAGGTTTAATGGGGTGGGCGATGTTGCATGTTGCACATCCCGAAAAAAATTTCATGGAAAAATCCATATGAGCGAAAAATAGGTTTCTTCATGTGTCATGTCCAATGGTGTGGACACCTAAATGCTCCTTTGCATGAAAGCGCCCAACAATTGGAAAATTGCACAAAGATGAGAATTGGGTGAGAGGTTCACAATCTACCAAACTTAAAATTTTCCATCTACCACCTAAGGCTATACATCTAGAAAAACTATTGCTTAAATTATTTAATCATGATTTTTAATCCTCAATGGTTTAACACCAAATATATCACCTACGATATGCCCTTAACCAATTATAAAAAAGAGTCACTAAGTCATGTGTTTAGCCTTATGGGGTATAGCTAGTACTATCAGTGTCAACTTATACCAGCACGAGGTTTCGTCTTTCCGAAATAGGGGAAGACGGAGAGAAATAATAAAGAACTCAAGGTGAAGGTGACAGAATACAAGTACGAGGTTCAAAGAGATTAAAGAATCAAAAAGAGAGTTGTCAGGACAGTTGTAGATTGAAATCCGATTTTTGGTAATTTTTTATTTACATGCTCGTATCAGTACAGTTATGTAACCGATACGATGTGTTAGACATATCTAGGGGCAAGTATATCTGTCTACTACCATATATCTCAATCCACATAAAGTAGTAATGCGAAGAGCGAACCAAGGACACTAAGGTTAGCTAGGCCTTAATACACTGATTCTGAAATGTATTATTGTGCGCGCCCAATAATACATATGTCATGAACAAGCTCGATAAGGAATAAGCTTACAAAAACTAGGCTGTAACAGCAGCATAAGTCAAGGTAGTACAGAGATTATAGATACGCTGGATTATGATGAGAGATGTTACAAAATAATTCAAGTTCACAACAATAAAAGAAAATAAGCAACAATAATAAAAGACTCTACAATCTTTACAGTTATCAAACAACCTCCTTGTCTAAGTCGCTAGTCGACCAAATAGGGCATGAACCTCTAAATTCTACCGTCTGAATTAACACTGTTGTCTACTGCTAGCATACAATTTATGTTATCTTCTTATGCAAGTCTAAAGTCGGTGTCATTTGGTTATACTTCACCAATGGGTTAAGAGGACTGTGTGATACTAGGTGGTGAGGTATACTACCCAACTTAAAACAATTTAACTGCTATTGTATTGGCTTAAGGATACCGTAGAAGCTCCTATTAATGTCTACAAAAAAGGGTCTTGGTACTTTATTGGGGTATCCTCTTCTATTACATAGGTCATGGTCATCTTACCACTTAGTCATAGTGCTTATAGAACAAGTGTCAATAGTAAAGATAGAAAGGTTACTAGCCCTCAAGTGAGAGAGGAGATAACTTATGTGGAGATATGGGTTCAATTACGTGATTGAAAACTAAGTTGTTACCATAAAATTATAATCTAAATGAACAGCTCAACTATCAAATTCTTGCTACTAAGCACATAATTTTAAAATTCAAGATTATAACTATAATTCTAGGAAACTATATATCATATCATAAAAGAATTCATTTGGCCTACAATCAGAAGTGTCAGAGGGCACGAGTTGAAAGATGAAGAATAGAAGAACATGATTAGTCGTCGCACAAATAGCGAGTGCTAGGGTTTCAGGGAAACAAATATATGAAATAAAATAGAGAGGCTATAGATAATGTCAAGGTTTCCTAAGGGGAGATGCTACGCTACTCTCTGTGTTTGTGGTATGTTCAAGAAACTAGTATATTCAATGCTCTTGGCTTCCTAAAGTGTTGTCTACTAATAATAAGACAATGATCTAAGTTTATAGTTCTAATATTATCTAACTATGAAGGTTAGTTCAGTCTAAATATTCAATATTGGTTCTCCATTGGTTCCTTAATACTAGGGTCAAACATTATTGTAAAACTTTTAACTATCTCTAGTAGTGTCTATACTACTCAAGTCTTCTTAATACATCAAGGGGTAATGGTATACCAATCTAAAGATAAGGAGTTCTAGGGTTCACTAGATATTCTAAACTTAGTGGGGTGTCTATATTCTCGTTGTATTCTTAATAGGTGTGCTACTCTAATTATCATCCTAATAACAGGGGTTCCTATATTCTAGCAGAAGGCTATACTCAAAGAATTATTAGGGAAGTACAGGAATCAAGCAAGATACAACTATTCAAATAGAACAGATAGGAGGAAGACGAATCATAGTCAATTGTGGATGAGATCCTATACTCTATTCCTAGGTGCAGGCTTGCTCGGCATAGTAACGTAACCGAGACAATATACTCTCGACCTGCATGGGCCACCATAAAAACATGTCACGTCCCAGTCCCAAAAATACGTAGGACTAGGACACGTAAGCATGCCAGCCGCATGGATATGGCAACTCCAATATATGGAAACCAAATCCACATGTACGCTGTAATATGAAAATTAATCCACAAGTGGTATAAACATATGTCACAAGTCATATGGTACAATCTAAATCTCATCCACAGAAAATCAATATAAATAATTAACCAACATCGATATAACTAGATCTCAATAAGAAGTATCTAAAGATGATAGTTGGATGTAAACAAATCCACTACCAACTCGAATATAAGAGCAAATATTAGAGTAAGTACAACACAATACCACCATATAAGAACACCATCTAGCAATCACGGGCTCAAAGAGAGGACATTCACGAAACATATATAGCCATCCGATCTGTGCTCCTGCAAATACTCAAGAATAGATACACCTGGCAGAGGACCAGGTCCTCAGAGGGACATAACAAGATACAGAAAATACGAGCCAACTTGAATACAGTAAACATGCATATAATTTGAAAATAAATAAGTACGCTGTACATGACAATCTATATGAATGCAAATGAGGACAACTTTTCGACGTATGGGCAAGGGTAGTCTACTCGATCTAAGCCTTATAACTCATGCACTCGTCCATGAACATCATCAGCCGTCATACCTCGGGGGTAGCGACCCTCGGACTCCATCAATCGATATACCTCGGGGGTAGCGACCATCGGACACGACCCACCATAGTGCGTGCTAGTGACTACGGTGTTACCAGAGTAGTTAAAGCCCATACGCCTAATGATTGTCCTCTATGATACTAAGTGTCAAGTGTGTGTCAACATATCTAATATATAGTAATGACTGAAAGAAAACTACACATGCAAAAATAAACAGAAATACAATAAATATAAAGAAATCTAAATAGCATATAAAAGTACTGTAACAATTTGGCAAGCTATCTTGCCTGGTAAGAAAGCTGCAAGGTGTACTGTCCAGAAGTCAAACGCACAGGATCAAAAGTTATGGCCACAGAACAAATGTTTTCGGATGCGATGAAGATGAAACAACATTTGGTTGAGCGAGTCGACGGGAAATCACGTCGGAGCGAAGGTGTCTCGAGTGGGAAACTGCAGTTCGCGAGGTCGGCGTCGTCGGGGTGGTTGGATGGCTTGGCGGGGCTTCTCTGGCGGCGGTGACGGCTCTAGATGGGAAGAGGAGGTCTGGAAATTTAGGTTAGGGTTTTGAAATAATATATATATATATATATATTATTGGAAGAGAGAAGAAGGGAAGTAGGAAATAGGTTCGGCCAAAGGGAGAAATTGGGTCTGTGGGTTAGCAACCAAGTTGCTGAAGTGCTGGTTTAAGGGGGGGCGGGTCCCTGGCACATATCCGCTGAAGTGGTCACAGCAAGTTGCTAAAGAGAATAGGAGTTGGAATTTGCTAAGGAATGTAGTATAGTAGTAGTAGTAATTACTATTACTTTTATTATTATTAAACTTATTAGTTAATTCCTATTAGTTAAGCTTTAATTAATTAATTCTTTTCTTAATCTTTTCTTAATCTTTTCTTTTCCTATTAATATATGCATATATATATATTTGTATATATATATAATATATATACGCATAGAAAAATTCTAGATTAGAATAATGCACCGCATTAGGCTAGCAACCGCTCAAGGGGTCTTCTACATGGAATAAAATCCGAAAAATTCCTGATGGTCCCATAAATCATCTAAGTGCCCGAACACCTAACATAAAAATTATTAAAAATCTATTTCTCCTATTTAGCACATAATTACCATAATTAAATTATTAATTAATAAAAAAAATAATAAATACGTATTTTAGAAATAGGGGTTTTACATGTTCTTTGAGGCTGATTTTTCGGTAATATTTAAGAAGTTGTTGGGATTTGATATGTTCTCTTCTGCCTATATAAAGGCAATCGAATGAACCTGTTTTTCCATAATCCTTTCACTACACAGATGGTTGTCGAGATTCATTGGGTTGACCTGAGAAAGAAGAAGATTATGCTCTTCCAGCATGTAAGGAGCCAAAAAAGGAGGCATCTTCGAGCAATTGTCCTCGGCAACGATGGATCATGGAAGGATATCATAGCTTCCTTTGCTCGGGATAATCAGCAATTTTATATGGCGATTCGTCCAATAGAGAGGAAGGGTCTCATTAGACCATACAGCTTGCTAGCTGTATTTTCCCCTATCATGAAGCTGGACTCTGGTGGGCAGCTTGGCCGTGTCTTCCAGTATTATGTTGTGTCTGAATCCCTAACATAATTCTTGAGCATGGCCGCCAATGACGTAAGGAGGAGGGTTTGAATAATTTACACAAGCTCAGTTCTGTATCCTCCCGCCATTCACCATTTTCTTGTTCATCGGCCGAAGAAGCCGAAGAACTGCCATAGAAGAAGAAAAAGATCTCCATCAAATGTGAAACTGGCGCACTAGATTCCCATCGTGATCTTGAATATTAATAAAAAATTCTTTGTAAAATGGTTTTCTATCATATGTAATCATGATCTTGAATATTAATAAAAAATCTTTTATAAAATGGATTTCCATCATATGTAATCATGATTAATAAACTTGTCTTCTTTTACGCATCATTGATTTGCCATATTTGCTATGAGGAAGTCTGATAATACGCAGTATGACTGTCCGCCTTCCTTTTTAAATAATAGGATAACGTGGTCCCAAATCATAACCGACTATTAAAAATTGGATCTGGTTACGGATTCGAAGAGTCATCTAAACTCTATAAATAGCCCTAGGTCGTGAGAGGGAAAACCCTTCATCTGTCTCTGCAAAACCCTTCATCTCTTTTCTGAGAACTCTTTGTTTCTTTCCGAAAACTCAGTTTCGCCATGGCACCAAAACAGGCCTCCGCAGCTAAGGGAAAGAAAGTCGCTTCTTCATCTCGCTCCACTGCTCAAGCATGAGCGACCCCTGTTAGGCCGAGCGATCCTCATTCTGAATGAAGTGCTCCGCCGTCTAGCTGTGCATCGGGCATCACAGGTAAAGACTTCGAGAGGAATAAAACCCTTCGTACACGTTGTACGTGTACGCGCAAGGTCATCTTTTGTGCTAAGAGTCTCTTCGAGGAAGATGATACACAAAGATGTTTTATCATTACGCCCACAATTTTAATGTGTCAGCGTAAAACTCTATCTTTTACAATTTGGCATAAAAATTCAGACTGTCAAATTTTGGCGTATACTGCAAACCTTGCGTTATACGAACTGGATGTAAATTCTAGCGTAAAACTCAATTTTTAGCAGTCTGGCGTAAAAACTCAGACTGTTAGATTTTGGCATATACTACCAACCTTGCGTTTTACGCACTGGAAGTAAATACCAGTGTAAAACTCAAAATTTTTTACAGTCTGGCATAAAAGCACAGACTGTCAAATTTTGGAGTATACGGCAAGAGTGTAGCACCTTACGTTTTACGCACTGAAAGAAAATTCCAGCATAAAACTGACTTGTTTTTTTGCTTTTTGCAGTGGATCTACAGATCCCCCCTCTGGCTGAAGTGATGGGCTCTGTGCTGGAATACTGAATTCCAACTATCTGGAGGACTTGTCCCATATTGCATTCCCCATATCTGGAAACGAGTATCCTGAAGAAAGGAGAACTCTGATCTCGGCCCAAGGAGAACGAAAGTTGCTGAGTATGATCAGTGGGGAGCCCCTAATATACATAGATGGGACTGAGTATAAGAAACCAGCTTTCTTATTCGAGGATGTGATTGATAAGCAATCCCAGACCAAGCCCAAGAAGGAAGATTGGGTATTTACTACTGAGGGCACGATCATGTATCTGCCGAAGATGCCCAGAGATTACCATATCTCTGTATTCTTCCATGCCACACATCCCAGGAAGATGGTATGGACTCTGACTCCTGATCTTCATGGGCAGCTAGGGAAGATCTTTTACAAGAAAAGATTAGGCCTTGGATCCTTTGTAAGCAGCCCCTTAGGTCATATTATGCCCTTCAGAGGCTTACTGCCGGGCAGCGTCCCGAGTGAAGACATTGCGCTGATCCAGTCGCTTCAAATAGCGACTTTCTATAATAACTTTATGGGGCAGGGAGGAGTATACCCCAAGGTTAACCCTCGCACTAGTGGGTGGCTTAGCCCCCAGAATCTTCGATGGGCCAGTTTAACTGCATGGGCCCTGAAGCACTTTCAAACGCAGCTGGAAAGTATTGGCTTATTTGCGGCTGTGAGTGCCACTAGTGTTGGGCTGCCTCTCAACCCTAACTTGTTCTTAGCTTTGATTGAGCGGTATAACTCGCTCACTAGGACTTTTGCCACTCCGCTAGGGGAGTTGGGCCTAGCACTTCATGAAATGGCAGGCATCTCAAAGTTGTCAATGGGAGACACTCCTTATGAAGAGTACGTTCCCACCAATAGGGAGCTGAAGGATACCAACCCTCGGGTAGTGGCAGTGTATCAAGAGCTGATGAGCCACTACCTTGCATGCACCACCTTCTACGGGAAGCCCTTTGATTTAGCCTATATTAACAAATAGGTATCCTACACTAGGCTAGAAATACCAAGCAGGACAAGGTTGTAGATAGCTGAGATAAACCCTTGAACCCCTTGAGCATTCTCAATGCCAGCACAATCGATGATCTCATTGAAGATACGGGGGCCCAAGATTGGGTTCTTAATAAAGAGATAGGGGGTTATCCTGCAGGAACCAAAGCCTACAGCTATATGAGGCATTATCGAAAGCCTCTGTCAAGAGAAGCTCAACTGGTTGGCTTCCTTTCTATCTGGCTACGCCGATGGGTGGTTTCGGGCATCGCGTCTGCGGATCATATTCATCGCAATACCTTATGGCCTGTGGTGCATTTCGTATTTGGAGCAAGATTGGGCCTGCTCCCTGCCATGGTATGCAGGATTCAAGCTGGCCTGAGGGCCATTACTAAGGGACTGCTGGCTGATGAAACCCAGCGTAAAGGATATCCCAGAGTGGAATTGCCATTGTTATATATGATGGGATGGTTAATCCTTCACAACACCAAAGTGATGTCTCCCAGATCGGCCAGTGGTTCGGGCAGTAACTTCCTGTTGAATTACAGGAATTCTTCTTGGAATGTGACTAGCGTCATTGATTGTCGGCTAGCACTAAATTTTGCCCATAGTTGGAAGTTCTTCTACATCGTCCCCCCATACATATCAATCAGCAGGGGACGAAACTTCAGGATACAGGTCAGAGGAAGACTATTCTTTCTCCTAAAGCCTTTTACTGGTTGGTCTGCATTAGACCTTTCTATCTGCTTTATAGAAGTGAGGACCACTGGAACTTGGAGCCTTATTTGCCTAGCCATTTCGCCAGGCAATTTGGGTATGATCAGTTGCATGTGGGAAATCCCATCACCAGCTTCAAGTTCAAAGGTGGACTTATTGATGGAGCTAGAGGATGGCGGTACTTCATAATGGGTTGTACTGGAGCAATCTTTGCTGTGCCCGCGACTTCTCTCTCCATGGAGTTGCGCATTCTTCATTCGTATGCGCAGTTTTATACGTCCATCAATACCTTCCATCATGATTTTGATGTACATGGAAGTTTCAGAATGCCCTCCCATAAGTCCACTGGGAGAGAGGAGATACCAAATGTCTCCTCCGATGAAGGTGATAAAACCACCGGTGCAGATGATTATTTGTTGATTGTACCGAGGGGCATAATAGCTCCGCCAGTAGAGCCTCTCATAATCCCCAGTAAACGAAAGGCTTCCACTCTAAAAGAGCCTTCTCCCCGCAAGAAGAAGAAGCAGATTATCGGAGGTCCTAAAAGGACTTCCACCAAGAGGGCCTCTAGGTGTGAGCCTATTGTTTCCCCTATTGGGGATGATTCTTTGATCAAGGGTCCTACTGGTAGTGCTTCTAGATCGCCTTTGAGGCCGAGGTTAATAAGAGTCAATATACCTCTACCCAGAAAAATAATGGGACTAGCCCCTCCTTCGTTTGTAAGTATCTCAAGCGAGATTCCACTCGACGAACCTCTAGTGGATCTGGGTGACGACTGGGATGACTACCCTCAAGTGTCAGTTGGTGCACCTTCTTCTCCAGGTACGATAGCTTGTTTAGCATCACTAAGAAATGATTTAGCTATACAGGCTGCAGACGAAACATACATACCATCGGCCACGGGTAAATGTTGTCTTCACGCTTTTTTCAGGAAAATTAACATCAAATTGATATTAACTTTCTCTTGTCTTATTTTCAGGCGAAGACATCTCGGGGGAGGGCGGAGTTGACGCTACTTCTGATTTTGTTGCGGATCCAGCTGATGAAACGGCGGCGCCTGACGAAGCATACTTTGAACCTGCCGATCTTTCATCCGCAACATTGTCGGCTATCATCCCGCCAGTAGTAGTTTAAATAACATCAGAGGAGGATGAACCCACCATCTCGACCATGCCTCCTTCGTCGAGCATGCTAGCAACTTCGATCGTGGTTGGGCGCCATCTGTTGAAGCGACGACTATGGCAACATCCTCTGCCGACGTTTCAGAAAGGAGATTTAACGATATCGCGGCCACTCCCGGCGTCCATTCGAGCTTTGCCATGCTAGTTGAACAATATACTAGCATATTCTACATCACTTTGAAAGCATTGATATCCATGGTGCTGGAGAAGAATCTTGACTTTGATGCTCTGAAGATGTCCTCTAATCTCACTATAGCGCAGATTAGAAATTTCAGTGATGCTGAAAGAGCTAATGCACTAGAGCAAATAGTTAATGGTTTAGAATAACCCATTAATGAATATTTGCAACTATACTGAGGAAGCATTAATGACTTGGTTCAGGCTGAGTACGACTCCCTAACTGCAGATTTTGCTCAGAAGACAGAAGCTTTAAGCAAATCCATCTAGGAACATCAACAAGAGATAGAGAAAGCAACTAGTCGTAGTGGAGGTTATTTCTCAGCTAGCTAAGTGCCAGGCCTAATATGAGGCAAATGAAGCGAGGGTTCGAGAATTGGAAGCTAAACTCGCTCAGGCAAGGGAGAGGCTTCTCAAGACATCGGTAGTTCGTGACATATTTGAGGGCCAAGTGAGGACAGCTCAACAGAACTTGACACATGCGGGTGTCATCCACTCAAGTTTTGTTAATTCTTTGTCCGAACTATCTTTCTTGAACAATGACGAAGCAAGGCTGGAGCGGACTCGTGTTAACATCTTGAACTCCCGGAATGAAAGGATGGCTGCTTTGGCGAAACAGATCCGCGATTTAACTGCTCCTCTCCAATGATGTATTTTTTTGCTTCTTTTGTAATTTGCTATCCGCAGAGATAATAAAGATACATTTTCTGACTTTGTGGACCTATCACTTTTGAATATAAATGATAGGCTAAGATGAACATAATATAAGAGGTAATATGGACATGATATACTTTCGATAAGGTTTAGCTTAATATATCTATTCAGAGGTAATATGGACATGATAGAATATGATCCTACTAAATTTGTATACAAAACACTATCAGAGGTAATATGGACGTGATATGTTTTGAAGTTTCAAATTAGTTAAACATATCTATTCAGAGGTCACAAGAACATGATAGAATATGATCCAACTAATCTTTGTATGTAGTGTCATCAGAATAAAATCTTCACCATACCCCTTTGAGCAAAGAAGATAAAGCATAGTACTTCTTCAGGAATTTACCGCTGATAGGAGCCTTTATCAAATCTCCATTAGGCTTGGCTAATCTGTAAGCGCCATTTAAAAATATGGTTTCAATCACATAAGGGCCCTCCCATTTGGGTTGGAACTTGCCCTTACTTTTGTTTGTAATGATCATTGGCCTCTTCACAGCTAGAACTAGCTCGCCAACTTTGAACACTCTTTCCTTTACTTTTTGATTAAAAGCTCTGAAGATGCGTGCCTGGTAGAGCTCGATGCGCTGTTGAGCTTGAAGGCATTTTCCGTCTAATCCTTCTAGCTCTTGAAGTCTTAATGGATCATTATTTTCCTGAGTCAGCTCATTAGCCACTGCTATCCTGAGTGATGGAATTTGAACTTCAATGAGGAGAACTGCTTCACACCCGTAAACTAACGAAAATAGGGTACAACCCATTGGCGTTCGTACCATTGTGCGGTATACCCACAGACATTCTCCCAATTTCTTATTTCAATCTCTTTTGTTTGAAGAGACAAACTTCTTCAAGAGTTTGATAATGGTTTTGTTGAAGGCTTCCGCCAAACAATTAGCAGTAGGATTATATGCCGTTGAGGCCATATTTTGTATCCAATTCTTATCACAAAATTGGTGAAACGCTTGACTGATGAATTGAGGCTCGTTATCATGAATTATCCTTCGGGGTATCCCAAAGCGATAAATTACATGATGCCTGATAAAGCTGATCACATTGGATGTCTTTACTTCAGCAAGAGGGATCACCTCCACCCATTTGAAAAAATAATCGGTGATAGCTAGTATGAACCGATGTCCTCTAGAAGACGAAGGGTGAATAGGACCAATGATATCCATACCCCATGCTTCAAAGGGCCATGATGCAACAGTATGATATAAATACTCAGAAGGCTGATGTATGAAATCTGCATAAACCTGACAAGCTTTGCATTATCTTGCATATTTTACGGCATCTGCAATCATAGTGGGCCAGGAGTAGCCCATCCTCCTGATATGATCCTGTAACTTGGGACCGGGTTGATGCGCTCTACATGCTCCATCATAAGCTTCTCGGATAATCTGCTTTGATTCATCATCAGAGAGACATCGTAACAATAGTCTATCATATGTTCGGCGATATAGACTTAGTGAAGAAGCATCAAAATAGAAGCGTAGTGATCATCTTTTGATAGATATTGCTTCTTTAGGATCCTCTGGTAAGATTCCATATAACGCGAAGTCTATGAAGGGACTTCTCCAATCTCTTTTAGGAGGAAGCTTGTTTATAGCATAGCTGCATTTTATGCAAAAATTATTTTTTACAGAAAACAAATCTCTGTTAAGAAGGATCACCGAATTATGCCTTCTTATAGGAATAGTCAGATCTGCAGCTAGACTGGCCAGAGCATCGGCTTCCAAATTTTGAGATCGAGGCACATGCTCTAAGAAGAATCCTTTAAAAGACATTGCTATCTCGATCGTTGTTTGGTGATAAGGAATAAGGTCTGGATTGCGGACTTCATATATTCCTCTAACCTGATTGACGATCAACTGAGAATCACCAAAAGCTTTCAGGTATTCAACATCCAATTCTTTAGCGACTTGAAGCCCAATCAATAGGGCATTATACTCTGCCACATTATTAGAGCAGGGTTCGCTAAGAGAATATGCTCGATAGATGACGAGTTTATCAAGAGTCACCAGAATAATTCCTACTCCTGAAACCACGTTTCCCTTGGGACCAGTCCTGGAGGCACCATCGAAGAATAGCTGTCATGTATCACCTTCCATTGCCGAATTACATTCTGCAACTTCGTCGGGAATATCCTCATATAATTTGGAGGTTTCCAGAATTGGATGGGCGGCTAAGAAATCAGCCAAGGCTTTACCTTTCATGGACTTCTGAGGGACGTACACCATATCATACGGTGTCAATAGCATTGCCCAAGTCGCGAGTCGAGAATTAAGAACACTTGGCTTATTTATTAATAGCCGAAGTAGATTAATTCTGGAGATGATATGAATTGTCTGGCCTGTTACGTAATATCGCGTCTTCTGAATGGCAAACACTAGGGCCAAGCATTCTTTTTCCATTAGACTATACCTGTATTCAGCTCTGACCATCATCCTGCTTAGATAGTAAATGGCCTGTTGATGACCCTCATCGTTCTTCTGTGCGAGAAGATCCCCTAAAGAAGGATCCATTGCTCGAACATACAGCAAAAATGGTCTTCCTATGATGGGAGGCACCAGAACTGAAGGATTAGTAAGATAGCGTTTGATATCGTTAAACGGTTGCTGACAGGCTTCATCCGAAATGAATGACGCATATTTTTTCATTAGACGAGAAAAAGGTTGACATCTTCCAGAGAGGTTGGATATGAATCTCCTGATATAAGCTAGACGACCTTGAAATCCCCTGAGTTCTCTCAGATTGTGGGGCGGTCGCATTTCTAGGATAGCTTTTACTCTATTAGGGTCAACTTGAATGACTTTAGCGGTAATGACAAATCCCAAAAATTTGCCGCTGAATACCCCGAGAAAGGACTTTGTAGGGTTTATTTTGAGTTGATGTTTGGCGCATCAACTCGAATATTGCCTTCAAGTCTTGGATGTAATTATCCTTGAGGTGACTATTGACAGCAATATCGTGTACGTAATATTCCACCATTTTGCGTAAATTCTCATGGAATATGTTACTCATAGCTCGTTGATATGTAGTCCCGATATTCTTCAATCCAAAAGGCATGACTGTACAGCAATATACTCTCAGTGGTGTACGAAAGGCAGTATGCTTCTCATCTTCAGGATTCATCTTAATTTGATTATATCCTAAAAATCCATCCATGAAAGACATGCACTAAAAAACTGCACGTATTATCGATCATGACGTCTGTAATAGGAAAAGGGAACTCATCTTTAGGGTAGGCCACATTTAGATCTCGGAAGTCGATGCAAATACGAACTTTTTCGTTTTTCTTTATAACCGGGACAACATTAGCGACCCAATCAGGATGTTGTTCTTCCCGGATGAACCCACAGACTATTAGTTTCCTGATTTCAGCTTCAATGGCATCCATCATGTCCGGGCGGAACCGGTGTTGGTATTGCTTTACAGGCTTTGAGTTGGACAATATATTAAGTTTATGGGTGGCAACTTTTGGATTAAGACCTGGCATATCCTCATAATTCCAAGCAAAGACATCGATATATTCTTTTATCAGCTGGATCATTTCTTCTCTTTCTTCTTCGGAAAGATTGTTACTGATAAATATCGGCTTTGGTGAAATTTTATCCCCATCATTGACTTGGATAACCTTATCTTCAGTGGATGGTTCTTTTTGTTCGAACCGGAGTTCCCATTGTTTATCCATTTATTGTGCCTAGTATTCACTTTCAAATGGTTCAGATTCTTGTTCCGCTCGTTCGAGGGAATCTGTCAACACCATATTTACTAATAGTGCCAGTTCAAATTCATTCACTGAATCGGAGGGTGACAAATCATCTTGAAAAGAGGGAATGGTCCCATCCCTTGGCTCAGAGTTGTTTGAAGCTGCAAGAGATGTGGTATACCCTAACCCGAAATGAGTTCATTGATAGTAGGGATTACCATACAAACGCATTCGCCTGTCTTTTCCATAGTTGAGGCCTGGCTCCAACTTCAAATCATAACCCATGCTTTGCATAATCTTCAAAGCCCGTGGGCTATATCTGTGGACTTGTATTTTCCCAGCATCAGACTTGTAAGAATCTTTTTGTACACTCGGTCTATTCCACATTCGATCGAAGACTATTGGATGCTGATCGTTGCGAGTAGGTGGAACAATAAAGACCGAATCTTCATGCGGCCCATATATCGTGCTGACATTAGATGTTGATGCTACTTCCCACATATATGGATGATAGTCTATAGCTTCCAAGAAATTTTGTGCTATGGGTTCTATATCGTTATGGGGAGAAGATTCCTGATTAGGAAGTTGAGCGTCGGTATAGTGGAAAAGAGAATCTTTATTATCGTCAGAAACCACATTTTCGGTTGTATTTACATCAGACGACTGCTTGTTCCGCCCAAGGTCAATGACCAAAGGTGGAGGCTTCTTGTTCAGACTGATCACTAGGGTATCATTTTCTTCAGCCGATTTTGTTTTGCTCGGGTGAATAGTCATAGGTTCCATGACTTTCGGACGGGTAGTGCACCCTTTCACCTGGATTAACAAAGGTTGCCCAGTAGATGGTTCTCCTGGCTCCCGGTGGGATTCCTCCTCCATCTTGCCTGATACCTCCTTCATGTAGTCTTGGGTGTATAACATGGCATCAGAATAGTAGGACTCAACTCCTTTGAACGGGTTAAGATCAGCAAACTCTGTCTTCACTGTCCCTTGGATGTCTATATATTTGAAGAATTGATGTAGAGTTGAAGGAACAATATTGTGATCGTGGATCCATGGTCTGCCCAACTGATCTAAGGTCACCAATCTGAATCCTCAGATGAATCTTCCCTAACGGTCTGCTCTTTCTGGCATTAAATCCTACGATTATAGTGGTAGTGTAAGCCAGTTTGCTTGTAGGAATTCTCAACGGTCTTAGCAGACTATGAGGGATAATGCTGATCGACGATCCCGGATCTATGTGAATCCGGTCTACCTCAACAGAGCCGACGTATCCGGTGTAATAAAGAGGCCTGTCGTGTCTGTTATGTTTCAACAACATGTCCTCTTGAGTGAAAGTGATATTAGGGACCACTTCCATCATACTATGGCATTGAGTACATACCACAGGCTCTTTATCAGGGGATTTGAGCTAAGTCAAGCATACATCTGCTTGTATTAACGCTTCACTCAAGGCTTGACAAGTGTCTTTGGATAGCCGAAGTAGCTCAAAGATGGACAATCTGGCTGGAGTATTAGCCAACTGAGCCAAGATATCGAAGTTATAAGGTTTCTCTAAACCTTTGTTTTGAATATTCTTCAAAGGTTTATCGAAACAAACTTCTTTATGCTTACCTTTGTCCACCGAAGTTGGTTTAGAAGGACCTGCCTCTAGCATAACAGGTTCAGGTTCTGGATGTTTGGCAGGCGAAGTGTCTGCCGTTGCTTCCTCCTGGCTACCTCCATAGTCTTTAAGGTAGACTTTTCCTGACCGGGTTCCTGTTGCTAAAGCCTCTTCTTCCGATGTCTGGGATATTGCAACCATATGGCAAGGTTTATATCTTGAGTTCTTTTTAGACTTAGCTTTAGCAGTTTTAGTCTCTTCCTCAATTTCTGACACCAGATCAGGGTGAACCCACATGATCTCCCCACGCTTGGTAGTTAGGGGCACTAAGTCATGATTTTGACCCCTGGTAGGAGGGAGATTAATAATGTTCATCGTTGCCCGTGGAATAGGTACCACACCATCCGGGACTTCTTGAGGGGTAGATTGCCAAATTGGAGGGAGATTATGTTTGCAGTGACCGTCTTCTCGTTGTTACGCAGAGTGATGGCCTTGGCGTCGATCAACTCCTGGATTTTTCTTTTTAGAATATAGCATGCCTTTATGGGATGATGTATGTATCTGTGGAAAATGCAGTACTTAGGATTATTTATACTGCCAACTTTATTTGGACGCTTTATCTTGGGGAGAGTAAGCTTGCCACTTTTGATTAGACAATCAAAGATGCTTGGAATATCATCATCGTCAAAAGAATATTCTTCTATGGGTCTGGAAGTCCTAGGTTTTGTCTGCATAGTCACTGGAGTATTTTGCCGGGTCGTGTTGATGGCCAGAGCTTTCTTTCCTTTGGAACTACGAGTATGGTCATTATTGGAGGATGACCGCTTACCTCGATCAAAGGTAGAAATCATAATTCCGTTGTCACGAGCCTTCTGACTGTTATCTTCAGTGGCTACCGTCGATATGATAAACGAGGGCCAATCATGGAACTGATATGGTCCCGTGAATACTAAGATCAGTGGAAGAAGGTTCTTTCTGCAAATGTCCACCAAGGCGGAATCTGGAACTCCGGGAGGCATCTGCAAAGTAGCCTGACAAAAATGTTCAATAAAAGTACGAACGTTTTCTTTTTCTTTCTGCTTCACTTCGATGAGTGATGACATAGACATGTCCATTCCTCCCTCGTAGAATCGAGCGAAGAACAGAGTTTTGAAATCTTCAAAAGAAGTAATGCAGTTGTCCGCTAGACTACGGTACCATTGGTAGGCTACCCCAGACAGACAACCCTTAAACACTCGAGTGAGAAGGGTGTCATTCCCTTGCAACAACACCGTCATCATGCTGAAGTAGTTCATGTACGGGCTTGGTGACGTCTTTCCCTCAAACAAAACCATAACCTGTGGTTTATATTTTGGTGGGAAAGGGATCTCGTCCCAGATAGCTGGGTATGGCTGGTTGATTCCCAACTTCTTGAGCTAATCCTTATGCTTCAAGGCATCAAATTGGGTCTTTAATTCCCTAATTGCTTGTATCGAATCTTCAATTGGGAAGGGACTGTAGAGAGGTGAGAGGTCGGTTGTATTGTGACTCCAACAGGAGGTAATACATTCTCCGGGTTAAGAGATTGAGGAGTAGCTGATTCTTGATTTTGAACAGACTCCTGACTTGATGGTATATCTACCCCCACCCGTAGTTGAGTCAGAGGAACATGTGCAGCTGTGTGTTGAGTCAACAATATTTGGTGCATACTCTCCATCATGGTATGCATCTCTTTAAGCGATGCTTCCAACACAGTGATGCGTTGTTCCGTACTTCCTGATGGGGAAGCTTCTTCATGTTCATCTCCAATGGCATAAACTCTCATTTCTCTGGATGCCACCGAGGGATTAGTATAGATCTCTGTAGAGATTGAGTCTATACTTTCAGCATCAAATTCAGAAAACTAGCGACCCCCAGTATCGAAATCAGAAGAATATGAAGCCGATTGTCGTGACCTCGAGTGGGTGTTTCGAAAGGTACCTGCTTCAATATTCTCAAGGAGTCTGTCAAATATCCTTTGGATTGGAGTTCTAAAGGGATGACGTCTTGAACTTGACCTTCCTCTGGGAATGTGTGAAGCTATGTTTACCGACGCCAATGTCGGTTCTTCTTCCTGTAAGGACAAAGAGTAGTTCAACCGGTCGAAGATTGACCGTTTTGCCTTAGAACAACAGTAGTTAATTACAACCTTATGACTATTAAAATAATGCTCCCTAGGAGGTGTAATAGACATATTAGAAGATCCCCTGTCTTTGCATTTCTGGATCAAGAAATGTCGTAAATCAGGGGAATTAACAAAAGAAGAAGAAGGCTTATTATACCTTTTTATATCGGTAGGAACGTGGAGATTTGGAACCGCAACTCTCTCTCTGCCATAAGAATACAGTAGTTCATCCATGTGAGTAGCGTATGATCCATCATCCTTCTGAGGAGCGTACGTTCCCGTAAAATGGGTCTTCTTTACGCGGACAGGCTTATCCTGGCGTAATCTGGAGTTTTGTACAGGTTCGCATAAAACGGGGATAGTCCTCAGACGACCTTCAGTGTCACGCATAATCTGAAGAGTGGGCAACTTCTTGTCTTGGTGGCGTACAAGCCTAGAGGTTGGGAAGCTCGCCACTTGTTTTCCCTCGATGTGATCAGAGGGACCATCTGCCTCATCGTAGATGGGAGATGTATTTTTACGCGCAGGACGCGTTTGAAGTTTCTGAATTGGAGCTAAGGCCTTGTCAAAAATTTTGTTTGCCAAGTCACAGACGGGAGACGAAGTTTTACGTACAGGACGGATTTTAGACTTCTGGATTGGCATTGAGTCATTTCCAGAAGTTTTGTCTGCCACATCACGGACGGGAGATAAGATTTTACGCGCAGGGCGCGTTCTAGACTTCTGGATTGGCACTGAGGGATTGCCAGAAGTTTTGTCTGCCACGTCACAGACAAGAGACATAGTTTTACGTGTAGAGCACGTTTTAGACTTCTGAATTGGCATGGAGGCATTACCAGAAATTTTGTCTGCTACGTCACAGACGGGAGACACAGTTTTACGCGCAGAGCACATAGGCTGTGTTGTCACAACCTTCTTGATCAGAGGAGGAGAGCTTGCAGGAAGGGTAGAGGACGTCTTGGGCATCTAAACTTTACGCAGCTTCCTGTTGTTCTGTACAAAGGGGGAACGAGAGCTACCCCTTGCACGAAGCATGTCATCATAAGCAGAATGGTTGAATTGAACAACTAAAGTCTTCTTCGTCGATCCGACGGATACCACATCGTGTTGAGCAATTGCCTTCTCTTCAGATGAGAAAGTCATCCCCAGTAGAATCACCATCTTGTATTTGATGATAAATAAAAGAATGAAAGTAGGTTTATATGAAACCCTTTATTTGTTTACAAACAAGAAAAAAGAGTATAATTAATCCTATACGAGGATGTTAAGTACAATAAAAATGATTCTGGAGAAAAATTGCTATGGGAGTCTGATCTGCGGTCGATCACTTTGTCTCTTGGACCACACGATGATGAAGAAGTGTTGTAGAAGAAGAAGAAGCTTCAAAGATTGCAGGAGGGATTGAATTCTCATTGCCAAAGTTGTCAATCAACACCCTCTGTCTGTGCTCTCTCTCTATAATCTCTTGATCTCTGATCTTGGTCCTCTCTTCGATCTTTTTTGACCTCTTTTCTCTTGTGACCAGAGGTCTCTATTTATAGAGATCAGTCATAGTAACTGTCCAATCGGCGTAGAAGCCAAACTATGGAGAGAGTTGCACCTTTTATGCGGCGGTTATAATAACTGCTTCCCACGTTCGAATGATCCTCTGAATATATGTATGACACGTATCCTATTATGAGGTAACGCGTAAAACTACCTCTCGAAGATCACAGCATGCAAGCCACGTAGGTAACTTCCCCTCGGGTAAAGACGGTTGGCATAAAAGCCAAATAGCTATCGTATTGGCGTAAAAGCCAAATAGCAGTCTTGTTGGCGTAAACGCCAAATAGCTGTCTTGATGGCGTAAAAGCCAGATAGCTGCATAATAGGTAACCAGCGTAAAGATAGCCAATTAGCCTTCCGGACTGAGATCTTGAGCGTATTTTGGGCCAGGTAGCCTTATCATGTACCTTTGTAAATATAGCCTGAGTTGGCGTATTTCGAGGAGATAGCATACGGCGTGCTCCTATAGTTGAAAATAGCCAGGTTGGCTTATTTCGAGGAGATAGCATACAGCGTGCTCCTATAGTTGAAAATAGCCTGTTGGCATAAAATGCCAGAATGGTGATATAAGCGTATTAGCCCTAGTTTTAGCTCTCTCAGTCATGACAAAATTATAAAGGATAGAACCAAATCTCGTGCATTTAATGCAGAGATATGCCTTGAGCTCTGTACGAGAGATAGCTTTTGACGTGGCATCTATTTTTGTCTCATCTTGAGCGTAAAAGCTCATCTTTGCCTATGTAGAATGGGCAACGTATTCCTTGCTTGCGTAAAAATGGCTTGTATCAAGGATATGTCACTAAACGACAGTCAGGGTCTCTCTGCAAAATTATTATCACATCCGTCCTCTCGATCGTCGTGCAGTATTTTTGTCAGGAGTCAGGTTCACTGTTCTGTCTGACAGATTAACTCAAGAAATACGAAGAGTTCCTCGTATGACTTTACGTTGCATTAAAGACAAACATATTTTATGTCGTAGGGAGGTGTAACCACCTTTTACGCCAAAACGGCCTTGAAAGTGCTATTTTATGCGGGCAGCTCTGAAGCCCTTCTTTACGCCAAACAGCTCTGAAGCTCTATTTTACGCGAGCAGTTCTAAAGCAATGTTTTATGCCACACAGCCTTGAAGTGCTGCTTTACGCAGATTTCATGCATGTTGGGGGTTTTGACTGTATAATACGCGTACAATTCCCCAGCGTATTTTAGGCTTCTACAGCGTCCAGGAAGATGTGATGTAGTTTGGTAATAGAAGAGTACAAGTCTAATTTAGACATAGTACTTGAGGAACTTTCCATTAATGGCATCATCCGAAAGTTGCTATTGGGTTTTTTCAGCCGGTAGACGCCGTTGGAGAATACAGTTTCCATAATGAATGGGCCCTTCCATTTGGGTAGGAATTTGTCGACCATTTTATGAGTCATATCCATCGGTCTTCTTACTGCTAAGACGAGGTAACCCACTTGGAAAGTTCTCTATTTTACCTGTTTGTTGAAGGCTCCAAAGAGACGCGCTTGATACCGCTCGATGCATTGTTGAGCTAAAAGCCATTTTTCGTCGAGTGCTTCCAACTCCTATAACCGTCGGCGATAATTAACATCCGCGGTTAGCCGGTTGGAGAGAGCCACTCGTAGTAAGGGGATCTAGATCTCGAGCGGGAGAACTGCTTTGCTTTTGTACCCCAAAGAGAATGACGTATTGCTAGTAGTTATCTGGACAGTTGTACGGTAGGCCTAAGGACATTCACCCATCATCTCGTTCCAGTCGCGTTTACTGGAAGACATAAATTTCTTAAGGAACTTGATGATGGTTTTGTTGAATGCTTCCTCCAAACCGTTTGCTGCAGGGTTATAGGCCGTGGAGGCTATATTTTGGATTTGGTTCTTGTCACAAAATTGATTATAGGCATGACTCACGAATTATGGACCATTATCTTAGATGATCCTTCGAGGCAAGCCAAAGCAATATATGATGTGATGCTTGACGAAGCTGATCAAATTTGATGTCTTTTCTTCGGCGAGTGGAACAACTTTTGCCCACTTGGAGAAGTAATCGGTGATGGCAAGGATAAACCGATGCCACTTAGACAAAGGTAGGCTTATCGGTCCGATGTTGTTCATCCCCCATTCTTTAAATGGCTAAGATGCTACCGTTGGGTGTAGGAACTCTGAGAGTCGGTGGATAAAGTCTGCATGGATCTGGCATGTCTGGTATTTCCTCATGTAGTTAACATCATCTGCTACCATCGTAGGTCAGTAGTAGCCCATTCTTCGAAGACGGTCTTATAGCTTCAGACCGGGTTGATGCGCCCCACAGACGCCATCGTGAGCATCACGGAGGGCTTATTTTGCCTTCGCATTCGACAAGTATCGTAGAAGAAGGCCGTCATAGGACCGACAATATAATATTTTTGTCTTCGTGTCATAATAGAAACAGAGGGAGCATCTCCTGATTGAAGTGCCCTCCTTCGGGTTCTCGGGAAGAATTATATAAACTTATTGTCAATAAATAGAAGCCCCCAATCCAGAGTATCGGTATCGACTTTCGCTGCATAGCTGAGGCACAAGCATAGATTGCTCTTAGGATAGACCAGTTGTTGGCCGATCACGTCTATTAGCTGATGAATTTTGTTTGATCCCGCCCAAGAAGCAGCGAGTTCGGCTAAGGCGTCAACCTCAATATTTTACAACCGAGGGACATTCTCTATAAAGAACATCTTGAAAGTTACAATAATGCTAAGCATAGCTTGGTGTTAGGGGATCAAGTCTTCATTTTGGACTTCATACTCTCCACGGGCCTGTTTAACTATTAGCTGAGAATCACCGTAAGCCTCCTGGTATTTTACTCCAACTTGTTTAGCAAGTTGGAGCCCGATGATTAAGGTATTGTACTCTGACATATTGATGGAGCACGGCTCCGAGAGAGAGTAGGCATGATTGATGATGAGGCCGTATGAGAAGATCAACACTATCCCGACCCCAGCGATGATATCGCCTTTAGGCCCTGCTCTTGAAGCACCGTCAAAGAACATTCGCCAAACAACTTTGTGTGATGTAACATTGGAGTCAGTCGCCTAGTTTGGAATCTCCTCATAGAGCTTCGATATTTCTGACCCAGGGTGGGCTGATAGAAAATCAGCCAGTACTTGACTATTGACGACCTTCTGTAGGACGAACACCATATCATATGGAGATAATAGTTTTGCCCAGGTAGCCAAGCGGGAACTGAGTGCCCCTAGTTTGGTCATGAGGACCCTAAGGGGGTTAACTTACAAGATTACATGAATGGTCTGTCCAGCCACATAATATCCAGTTTTTTGAATAGCGAATACTAGAGCAAGATATTCCTTCTCAACGACGGTGTACCTATGCTCCGTGTCGTCCATCATCCGGCTAAGATAGTATATGGCCTACTCGTGGCTTGCATCACTATTTTGGGCTAACAGGGCACCGAAAGAGTGCTCTATCATGCATACATAGAGCAGGAAGGGCTTCCCCATGACCGGGGCCACCAGCATAGGACGGTTTTATAGGTATTTCTTGATGTCATCATACGCGCGTTGATATTTTTTATCCCAAACAAAGGAGACACCTTTCTTCATGAGCTGGGTGAATGGTAGACAACGTCCAGAGAGGTTTGATATAAACCTCTTGATGTATGTCAACCTCCCTTGAAGGTCGCAGAGTTCTTGGAGGTTCTTCGGCGGGCTCATCACTAGGAAGGCCTTGGTTTTGTCGGGGTCTATGTGAATACCCCAGGAGGTGATGACGAAACCCAAGAATTTATCACTAGAGACTTCTAGGAAGGACATAGTAGGGTTCATATTGAGACGGTGTGGGCGTATTAAGTCAAACACAGTCCTCAAGTTTTGGAGGTGATCATTTTTAGAGTGACTCTTGAGGACAACGTCGTTGATGTAGCATTCCACTGTCTTGCGCAGATATTCACGAAAAATGTTGCCCATGGCTCGCTGGTATGTAGCACCTACGTTCTTTAGACCGAAAGGCATGACCATGTAGCAGTATATGCCTATTATGGTCTGGAATGATGTATGCTTCTTGTAGTTGGAAAATATCTTAATTTGGTTATAGCCTGAGAAGTCGTCTATAACGGACATGCTCTCGAAGTCACAAGTATTGTCGATCATTATGTCGGTGATCGAGAGGTAGAATTTGCCCTTAGGACATGCCGTGTTTAGATCATGAAAGTCGATGCAGATTTGAATCTTTCTATTCTTCTTGACGACGGGCACTATGTTATCTACCCAGTCGGGATGATGTTCCTCGCGGATAAAGCCAATAGATATCAACTTGTTAACTTCAGCTTCGATGGAATTTATTATGTCCGACAAGGACCATCGTTGTTGTTGCTTGACCGGTATAGCATTCGGCAAAATATTGAGTTTATGGACCATAATTTGAGGATCCAGGCCTGGCATGTCTTCATAACTCCAGGCAAAGATATCAATGTATTCCCTGACGACCTATAGCAGGGATTCTCGGTTATCTTCGGACAGACTTTTGCTGATGAAGATAGGTTTGGGGGAGGATTCGCCACCCAGATTGACTTGTATGACTTCATCCTCGGTAGGAGGTTCTCAATGTTTGAACCGTTTCTCCCATTGTACGTCTAGGCATTGGGCATACTGTTTTACTTCAAGAAGTTCCTGTTGATCTTCGTCGTCCTCCTCAGGGTAAGCTAACACCATGTTGGCAAACAATGTTTTCTTGAGTATTTCCCCGATACAGACGTCGGAGTCCCAAGTGAACGATTGTGAAGAGTGGGAGTGAACTATATATTCTTCATCTGAACCTTCGGGGTTGTGGGAGGCGTTATGTACCCTAAGCCATGCTTAGTTTTATGGTAGTAATCCTCGAACTTGCCTGCAGGGACAGGTAGACGCAGGGGCAACCGTCGGCCCTTATCGTAGTTTAAACCTCAGGTTTTTTAAGGTCATAACCCATATTTTGGATGATATGTTTGGCTTGACCGCTGAACCGGTAGAGTTGTATTTTGCCGGTGTCGGGTTCTGGCACTTGTTACTCTGGAGTAAAGGACCAGGTGCATTCAACCCTGCCGAAGATAATAGGTTTGTCTCCCCTCCTCTTTGCTGGAACTGTGAAGTAGGAACCTTGACTAGGGAGGATCTAGTTTACTGCGTAGGTGATAGTCACCTATGTTTATAGGTATAGGCCTAGACCGTGCTCCAGAGAGTACAAATGTATTAATATATGTAGGCTCAGAATATTTCAAAGATAACCCTTTATTGATAAAATAAGGTATCTCTTCCGGAGGAATCATATCATCAAGGAAAGGGATGTTGGCCTGAGCGGCCATATATTCTTCCAGTTCGTCATCCACATGGGATACCCCCAGCGCGGTTACAGGCATTGGTGGCTTACTGTGCAGTTTTACCACCAGAGGCTTAGAGGCTGCAACCGTAGACGGGTCTTATTTTGGCGATCTGCAAAAATGAACAACCATAGGTTCTGAAGGAGAAGATGATGTAGAATCCTTCTTCTGCGGTTGATTTGGCCTATGAAGTCGAACGACCAGAGGTTCGAAAGAAGTAGATGGTGCAGGATCCTTCTTCTGCAGTCGATTTGGCCAATGAACGGGAACGACTAGAGGTTCGGACGTTTTGGAGGTTGCCAGAGATTTTGGTGCCTTCCTGTGCAACTTAATAATAAGAGGAGTGGCTGCGTCGAGAGTGCAAGCCATGAGACGGGTTCTCATGGGCTCCTCCGGTATTGTCGTAACCTTGGCCTCATCATCAGCCTCATTTCCACCTTTATCTTGGTGGGTTTGCTGGCGTCGGAGTAGTATGTCTCGACATCCTTAAATGGGTCGATGACTGCGAACTTTATTCTGATAATGCCATGATCATCGACGTACTTTAAGCATTGGTATAGGGTTGACGGCACGATCATATATTTCTGTATCCTGGGGTGTCCGAGCAAGACGTTGTTAGATACATCTACATCAATGACGTAGCAAGTAACCTCTGTTTTTAGGTCACTGATCTGGCACTTCAGGGGAATCTTGCCCAGATTATAGCTTTTTCCTGTGTTGAAGCTACTAATGGCAGTATTGGTAGCTTCCAGGCCCCAAGGTTTGCAGTAGACTCCTCGGGGTGATATTGATTGATGAACCGGGGTCAATGTGCATCCGATCCACCTTTATAGCACTAATATACCTCGTGTAGTTCAGGGGACGATCATTGCTTGTTATTCTTAAGAAACATGTTTGTTGCGAGAAAGTAATATTTGGTACTGAATCTGTAACGTTATTACAGTGGTAGCATATCGTCGGATCTTCAACTGGCGTCTTGACATGCTCGAGATAGGTGTCGACATTTTGTAATGCCTCGCTCATGGCGGCTCGAGTGTCTCTGGAAAGCCACAAAAGCTCAAATAACAACAACTTTGCTAGGTATTGGCGAGTTGAGCAAAGACGTCAAACTTATAGGGCTTTTCCAAACCCTATAACTAAATACTCTTTGAAATCAAATTCCATTCATATCACAATCAAATTCCATTCTTATCACAATCTCCTCCAAAATTTTAAGGTAATAACTAAATACTCAAAAAAATTAATATCCAATCCTCTAATTTAAATCTAATCAATGCATATTTATAAAATTTAAAATCTCATACCAAAAATTTGAATTCAAACACTAATCCATTAGTGTTCTTATTCGTCGATTCTTTTTCCACACAATACTCAAACAATGTAATAGTTACGAATTCTTCAAATGCAATATTCAAAATATAAATTTTAAATTTATATCTTGTAGTCAAATAAATATAATGATAATCTTCTTAAATTCCTTAAAATTTAATGACAAATTCAATCAAATCATAATCTTCATAAAAATTAATAATTTAACAAAGTCGTCAATTCTGCCATATTAAATTCTTAACTCTTTATTTAAATTAATATTTATCCTCAAAATTTAAAATCCTTAATAATATTTTTTCTGCCATAATCAAAATTTAAGCAATAGAATCAAGAAGTCAAACCACTATTGTTATTTAACAAAGTCCTTAAAAATTAACTTCATCCTCATAACTTAAAATTTTAACGTAAATCTTTGAAATTTGAATTTATCTTCAAAATTTAAAATTCAATAGAATTTTTCTCGTAAATCAGATTCACAAGTCATAACTCTTAAATACAATCAAACATTATTTCTTTAAAATTTAAATCTCATTTATAAATCTCTTCAAAAATTTAATAATTAAATCCTTCAAATTTACTCTAATATCCAAACTTAAAAATTAAATCAAATCTTCAAGTTTTAAAAAAAAAAATCCATCCTTAAAATTTGGAATCTCATATTGTAATCATTTATCACAATAATTTGATTTATCCCCATAGCCATAATTCACTTTATCCCCACTTCTATAACGTATACGAATTGTCGATATTTAAATTAATGATCATCCTTAGAATATCGATTAATGATTCAATCCCAAAAATTTAAAAGTTAAATCCAATCTTCAAAGTAAATTATACTAATATATATTTCATGGATAAATTTAAAAAAAATTTAAAGTCTCATCCTCAATATTTGAATTCAAAATCTACTCAATCAATCATATCTTTCAAAAATATAAATTTAATTTTGACTTCAAATTAAGTCCTTAAAAGTCAAATTCAACAAGTTATAAAATTAAATCTTTATATTGTTATTCCTTTGGTCAAACCAAACCCATAATCCAAGTTTTAATATTATATCGAACTCCTAATACTCAAAATTCTCAACATTATCCTGGAGTTCCTTGAATTATATCTCAAAACTTTCTAGATTATCCTAAATTTTAAAAACTTTCAACATTATCCTCAATTTCAAAAAAAAATTCAACATTATCCTCAATTTATTATTTTCGTCAGTAATCAAATATGACAACTTCTACCCACCATAAAATTTTATCCTCAAAATAAAATCCTCAAAATTTAACTTCTCGAACAATTAAAATAAAATGTATATACTTTCCTCAAAAGTCAAATATTCAAATATTGAAATAAAATTTGAGACTCAGTTTGTTTCCACCCGACTATCATTCTTGATACTCCATATTTGAGACTCAGTTATTTATTTCATATTTCTTTATTTGTACTGTGGATGAGATATAGATTGCGAGTGACTTATGTCGATAGTATATTACTACTTGTTTATTTGATATTCATATACAATGTACGTACGTGTTACGATCTTCCAACACATTAGAGTTTTCATATACGTACGACTGCCATGTTACAAATTCCTTATCCTACGTATTCTGGGACTGGGCATGACAAAAATAAACCCTATCAAAGGTAATATGGATGTGATTGGTTTTATGGATTTTAAGGATATCCCGCTGGGAGATTTTAGTGGACCTATTACCCTTTTGTGCACTTGGGGTGCGAGTAATAAATTCAAAAAAAATCCTATCAGAGGTAATATAGACGTGATAGGTTTTATGGACCCTCTACTTTTTGCGCACGTTAATGCAAATAATAGTTTTGAGATAAGCCCTATCAGAGGTAATATAGACGTGGCAGTTTTTATGGAATTAATACCGCGGGCATATTCCGGATTGGGTAAGGGTGATAAGTTGGAAGACAATCAATATCAGAGGTAACATGGACGTGATGATCGATGGTCAAGGCCAAAAAGTTTGCTCAGAGTTAATATAGACATGTCAGACTCTGCCGGAGTAGTGTATTAGAGTGACAGTACAGAGGTAATATGGCCATGAACCAACGCCCAGGGAGATACGATGTAATTTGGAAATAGAGGAGTACTAGTCTAATTTAGATGTAGTACTTTTTAAGGAACTTATCGTTGATAGGCATCAGGTGCAAGTCATCATTGGGTTTTGCTAGCCGGTATGCGCCATTGAAAAATATAGTTTCCACAAAGAACGGGACCCCTCATTTAGGTTAGAATTTGTCGGCTGTCATGCCCCAGTCCCAAAATACACGGGACCAGGCCACGTGGCAATGGCCAGCTAATATGTCTCTGAGGGATTACCCAATTGAATGACCCAGCGAAACGTACTACGCTGTCCTATTAATACTAACAAGTCCAATACTAACATCCAACAGGTAATGTCTAATCTCATCCACAATATAAACAAGAAGTACTGAAATAAATACTGGAAAATAAACACAAGTCTGAAATGTCACAGTACAATCTAAAATATGTCTGGTAGGAACAAACCCACTATAATAATGAAATAAGAGTACTGAAAGGCAGATAAAAGTGTAATGACTAGGGCATCGACTGACTAGATAGGGATGCTCCAGTCCTAGGCGGAAGGCCTACCAGTAATTAAGAAAACTCTGATGGTAGCACCTCTAGCTCCTCTTCGGATGCGTACCTCGTCTCCTGCCCAGGACCATACACAGTAGGATAATATGCCTTGTCCAAATCTAGATGGGAACTAGGTCCTCAGAGGGACATAACAAGATAAAAAAATGTATGCCATATATAAATACTGAATAAAAATAAGGGGGTGTGCTAACCATCTAAGTGAATACAATATGAGGACAACCTTGGTATGTATAGGTAGTGTAGTCATAACGTCCGTACTCCGAAGAGCATGGCATCTGTACATATAACGTCCATCATTCTGGAGGATATGGAATCTGCATAGTATAACGTCCATATCGCTCCGTAGAACATAGAATCTGAATATTATAATATCCATATCACTCCGTCGAACGTGGAATCTGAATAAAGGAAGTCATTGGATCCGTGGCTCCTCTAGATACTACAGAGTCAAAAGTGTGTATCCCATACGCCTACTAGTTGTCCTCCCCGCCTAATATAGATATACAAGTTGAATACACGACGTGCATACCACGTAACTATATGCCAAGTCTCAACTAATATATAACCCTACTTACGTACTAAACCGTGATACATGTCACCCGTACTGATAGCTAGTCGGATACGCGAACCCATATTCCAACATAAGTTTGTCATAGTGATGCGTATAAGAGTGGCAGGTCTAGGAAGATATCAGAATATCCTCATAATGGTGGGTAAGTCTGCTAGTGACTAGGTCAACTATACTACAAATTGATGTACTCGTCGATTACACCCGAGTCAATCTCGGACGCACACAATTATATGAAATAATGCGACCAGATATCATACAATATTACATAATTTAAATTAAACAGTAAATATGGCAAGGTAACTTGCCTGGGTCCTCAAGCTGCGAGTACCAATAACCTGCTCTTGAAGTCTCGTCTGAACGGTCCAACGACCCTATACATATAATATAATATAGTAATATGATCATTAGTCACTATAGTAGTATGCGCAAAAATACTGTGCTGCTCTTAGGAACTGACACAAGAGGTCACAACTGGTCAACTAACTGGGTCGCGTGTGCACGCAGCTAAGACGTACACATGTCATATCCTCAGTTGCCATAAACAACAAGGCAACGAAGTACCAAAAATACGTTATGAAACTAATTACGCATAGTACAGAATACCAGTCCTAACTATCATGTTAGAGTGCACCAGGTCAATGCCTTGACTTTTAGGTAAATTATAGTGTTCACATTAATAAGTCATTTATTATTTAGGTAATTACTTAACATTAATTACTAATTTAACATAAACACATATACGTATATTGCACTTAGGAACTCATGTTACCCGTGTTCTTTCATTGATAAGTCGACACTATGATACATGAAGATTAAAATGAAATAAATATGCATACCTAGTCGTGGCCGAGGGGGGGAGGGTCTGCGCTCATCGGCGGTCTGTTCTTCGACGAGGGGGCAGAGCTTCGGCCAGTCGCAGCGTAGAACAGTAGCAACTCCGGCAGTCGCTAACAGCGGTAGCGACGACTGTTCAGAGGTGGCCCGTTGTCGACGGTGAGGGGGTGGCCGCAGTGAGTTGGTCAGGGTTGCGGTGGTCTAAGGTGGCGGTGGTCGGGATATAGATGATGCGGGTGGAGGTGATGATGATAGGGATGTGGATATGGATGATGGTATTGGTGATTGTTGGTGGTGGTGTTAGGGCGGTGGAGATGGTGACGGGGAGGACGGTGATGATGTCGATGGTGGAGGTGGCTAAGGTGTTGGTGGCTTAGGAGACGACCGTGGAGGAAGGTGGTCCGGGGATGGTGCGGTTGATAATGGTGGTGTTGATGAGGGGAAGGAGGTGGAGGTCGAGTGCAGGCGGCCGGGGAGCTGTGGTCGACGTCGAGGGGACAGGCGGTGGAGTAAGATCGGGAGAGGTCGGCCGGGGCAGTGGCTGTACGGAGGTGAAGGAGAAGGCGGTCGGGAATGAAGGGGGGTGAAAATAGAGTTTCGGCTAGGGTTTTGTGTAGGGTTGGTTTTTGGGTTTGGAGAGAGAGAGGATTGTATTTATTTAAGTGAGAGAAAGAGAGGGCTACCATTGGGAATTGGGCCAGATAGGGATCCTTCGGGTGGGGAACATGTTCTCCTGAGGGAATGTACGGTATAAATGTGCTAGGTTGGGTCTAGTGTTGGGTGAGGTTGGGTCCTCACACTAATTTAAGTAAAAATTAGTGTAAGTGGTACTTTTTAATTAATTAGGAATGCATAGGCATAAAATTGGTTGGAACACAAGTGTCATGGAGATAGCAAACTCAGAATAGAATATTATCCATATTTGGGTTGTCTGAAACAGGTTGTGGTTGTGTCTCCAATTTCAATTATAACAGGCAAATATGCAAGGTTGGATTTATTAGAATTTAAAACCTGACGTTTGTAACTGATATTGTGCAGCTAAAATAAAGCACAAGATAGAGTATTTATGAGTTACACAAGGGTCAGAATGGTAGGCTGGCTAGTAATTAGTGCATCTTACCATTGCTCGATATTGTGCTGCTAAATTTGTTTGAAGGCAATACTATTGTAGTGCTCCAAATATCGAAGCAACGGTAAGGTGCACTAATTGATTTAATTATTGAACAAAAGAATATAAATACCGTATTCTAATTCTAATTTTCTTCAAATTAACCCTAGTCTCTCTATCTAATTTAAATAGGCCTAAATTTGGTCGAGGGGGTTTACAATCTACTCTCCTTAGAGCATTTTGTCCTCGAAATTAAAAACAACATATGGTAAAAAAAACTACTGACTAAAATTAAATGCTACCACATACTTAGGCCTTCGAAGAAATGGGGATAACGCTGTCGGTTATTATCCTCTCATTTCCAGGTTGACTCACCTGGTGCATGATGATTCCATGCGACACGAACTAGAGGGATAGTCTGACCTCGTAATACCTTCTCAATCCTGTCCAAAATCTCTACAGGCTCCTCTTGATATGATAAACTCGGCCCGACTGTGATCTCTGAGTGGTCAAGCACATGACTCAGATTTGGCATGTACCTCCTTAAATGAGATACATGGAAGACGTCATGAACTCCTCCTAATGTCTACGGCAAGGCTTACTTGTAGGCAACCTCTCTGATGCATTCCAACACATCGAAGGGTCCGATGTACCTCAGACTCAGGTTTTCTCTGCCTCCAAACCTGATGGTTCCTTGGGTTGGTGAGATTTTTAGAAACACATAATATCTAATCTGGAACTCTAGGGGTCATCGATGCACGTTTGCCCAATGCTTTTGTCTGTCCTATGCTGCTCGTTGGTGCCCTTGGATCTTCTTTACCTTCTCCACTGTATAAACAACCAACGCTGGCCCAAGAATCTGCCTTTCGCATATATCGCTCTAACACACTTGGGAACGATACTTCCTGCCATATAATGCTTCATAGGGAGCCATCTGAATGCTCGCTTGATAGCTATTATTGTAGAAAAATTCGACCAAATGTAAATGGTCCTCTCATGATCCACCAAAATCAAGCATGCACGCCCTTAACATGTCTTACAGCGTCTGAATGGTGCACTCGGACTGATCATATGTCTGCGGGTGATACGATGTGCTAAACTTTAGGCGAGTACCGAGACTCTCTTGCATATGCTGCCAAAAGTAAGATGTGAACCTTGTATCCCTGTCAGATACTATACTGATTGGCACTCCATGCAGTCGTACAATTTCCCTCATATACATATCTGCTAAAACCTCTGTAGACTGCCCTACTCCGAGGGGTAAAAAGTCAGCGCACTTAGTGAGTTGATCCACGATTACCCATACTGTATTGCGACCACTAGTACTCCTCGAAAAGCCCGTAACGAAGTCCATAGTGACATGCTCCCATTTCCACTCAGGTATCGGGAGCGGCTGAAGTAAACTTGCCGACCTCTGAAGCTCAGCCTTGACCTACTGACACACCAGGCACTTCGCTACAAAGCGAGCTATCTCCCTCTTCATTCTATGCCACTAATAGTACTGCCTCAAGCCTGTGTACATCTTTGTGCCTCTTTGATGAATATAGTATGTTGAACTATACGCCTCTGACATCAGCTCCTGATGGAGTTCTCCATTCAAAATATAAAGACGATCTCCACATCTCAAAGTCCCGTCCTCATGTATGCGCAATCCTGTCTGTATCCCGGCCTCTGTCCTTACTCGAAGCCTTTGGAATCTTGTATCTGTTGGTAAGGCAGCCTTGATCCTCTCAACCAATATTGATTGCAACTGGAAAATCGATAACTGGCCGTCTGCTCCGGGCATAATGACCTCTATATCCAACTATTCTAGATCCCTCAACAGATGTTGCTGGGTAGTCAAAAAGAATACCATGGGTCTCCTACTCAATGCGTCAGCTACCACATTGGCCTTTCCCGGATGGTACTATAGCACGATCTCAAAGTCTGTCATCACCTCGAGCCAACACCTTTGTCTCTGGTTCAGGTCCTTCTGAGTATAGACGTACTTCTGGCTTTTGTGATATGTGAATATCTCCACTCGCTCTCCGTATAGGTAGTGCCTCCAAAGCTTCAAAGCAAAGATCACTGTGGCAAGCTCCAAGTCGTGATTGGGATAGTTCTTCTCATGGGTCCTCAGCTGTCTAGAGGCATAGGCCACAACTTTTCCCGACTGCATCAAGACGTATCCTAATCCCTTCCCAAACGCATCGTTGTAGATCACGAATCCTCCGGGTCCGGAAGGTATAGTCAAGATAGGTGCAGTAGTTAGATGCTTCTTCAGCTCATCGAATGCCGTCTGACACTCCTCTATCCAGGTGAACTCCTGCTCCTTACGGGTCAAGCGGGTCATCGGCTCGGCGATCCTTGCGAAGTTCTCAACGATCCTTTGATAATATCCGGCAAGTCCTAGGAAACTCCTCACCCCCGAGACATTGGTAGGGGTTGGCCACGTCTCTACTGACGAAATCTTATCTGGATCTACTAAAATACCATCTTCTGAGATAACGTGTCCGAGAAAAGAGATACGGTCTAGAAGGAACTCACACTTGCTCAGCTTGGCAAAGAGCCTCTCATGCCTCAGTGTTTCTAACACTAATCTCAGGTGCTCCTCGTGGTTCTTTGAATACACCAAAATATCGTCGATGAAGACTTCCATGAACTGGTCTAAATACTGATGGAAGACTCTGTTCATCAGGTTCATAAATACTGTAGGTGCATTCGTCAATCCAAAAGGCATCACCAAGAACTCGTAGTGACCATAACGAGTCCTGAATGTCGTCTTTGGAATGTTTTCTCTTCGCACCTTTACTTGATGATATCCCGATCTCAAGTCAATCTTTGTGAACACCACTGCCCCTGTAAGCTGGTCGAACAAATCATCAATCTGCGGCAGGGGGTACTTGTTATTGATGGTCAAAGCATTGAAGGATCTGTAATCAATGCACATACGGACTGTCCAATCCTTCTTTGGTACAAACAATACTGGTTCTCCAGAGGGTGATTCACTTGGACGGATAAATCCCTTGATCTGCAACTCCTCTAACTTTAGTTTCAGCTCATCCAGCTCCTTCTTCGCCAATCGGTACACATTTAAAGATATCGGTGCTGCTCCGGGTACTAACTCAATAGTGAACTCCATGTCTCTATCTGGCGGTAAGCCTAGCAACTCCTCCGAAAAAATATCCTCGAACTTTACAACTATTGATGGGGATACCGTCTCCATAGGCATGTAAGCTCCAGCTGTCTGACTTACTCCTCGCTCGACGGTCCCTCGCATGTACTCAAACTCCGGTTGATCTGGCGGTCTAAAAATGGTGCTACCCCTCTGGCAATCTAGTATGGCATTGTACTGGCTTAACCAGTGCATGCCTAGTACAACATCAAAGTTTGGCATCGGGAATACCAAAAATTGCACTCTCATCTCTCGACCACACACAACTACCGAGCACGTTCTAATAGTGCTGTTAACCGGTACGATGCCTCCTCTGGTAAGAATCTTCCAACTCTTAAGTAAGGGGGAAGTAGCTACTCTATGCATAGCTACGAAACTACTAGATATAAAAGATAGTGTAGCACCAGAATAAAATAATACAGTCGTAGGTAATGATGTAACTAAAATGGTACCTGTGATAGCTTCCCCTTATGTTTCTTCCTCAGTCGATGCTAGTGTAAAGGCCTGTCCGTGCCTCTGTCCTCCAGCCTGTTGTCTAGCTCGATCAAAGTGTGCCTCTTGTGGGGCCAAGGGTGGTCCCCTCTGAAATCCTTCGGGTGCTGGTGGACGTTAACCTCCTATCGGGGGTAGTATCCTCAAGGCAGGTGTCCTCTCCAGGACAACCATCAATCTCTGTCTTAACGTCTCAGTCTGATGCCACTGCGCCTGTATCATAGCCTGAAAGAACTGCAACATCTGCGGTTGTCCATCTGGATGTGGTATCTGTGGTAGAAAGAGTGGAGGTGGTGGTAGCAGAACCTCCGTCTGCGCTGTAGGTGTCTCCTCAGATGTCGGCCTCTCAGTTTGTGGCATCGGTGTAGCCCCTGAAGTCTGGCCCTCGAAATGTTGTGTCAGGATCGTCTGTGAAGTTTGTACCTCGTATTGCTGCATCGAATCACCCTGAGACGTATCGCACCAATATATAGCTGGGCCTGTGGAATCACCCGGGTCTGTGGTGGTGCTGCTTTCCGGGTGGTCCCTGGGATGTCTCCTCCCTCTGCGTGGTAGTGGTGGGCACTACGGCACCGTATGCCCCGCGTTCACTACGCAAGTTTATCTCGCTACAAGAGATAGAACTTTATTAAAAGAGTACGAAATCAAGCAACCAGGATACAGATATTTAGAAATAATACGAAGGAAGTTCAAAGACGTAATCAAAGTGGATGAGATCTAGTAATTTCTATCCTATTACAGGCTCGCTGGACAGGTTACCATACCACAAATGATAAACAAGACCTGCATGGGCCACCACAAAAACCATATCACACTCCAGTCCCAAAATACCTGGGACTAGGCACGTGGCAATGGCCAGCTAATACGTCTCCAAGGGATTACCCAATTTAATGGACCCAGCAAAACGTACTACGCTGTCCTAATAATACGAACAAGTCCAATACTAACATCCAATAGGTAATGTCTAATCTCATCCATGATATAAATAAGAAGTACTAAAATAAATACTGGAAAATAAAAGCAAGTCTGAAATATCATAATACAATCCAAAATATGTCTGGTGGGAACACACCCACTACAATGACGAAATAAGAGTACTGAAAGGCGGATAAAAGAGTAATGACGAGGGCATCGGCTGACTAGATAATCATGCTCCAGTTCTAGGCGGCAGGCCTACCAGTGATCAAGGAAACTCTGATGGTAGCAGCTCTAGCTCCTCCTCGGATGCGTACCTCATCTCCTGCCCAGGTCTATACACAGTAGGATAATATGCCTCGTCCAAATCTGGAAGGAAACCAGGTCCTCAGAGGGACGTAACAAGATACAAAAATGCATGCCATATATAAATACTGAATAAAAATAAAGGGGTGTGCTAACCATCTAAGTGAATGCAATATGAGGACAACCTTGGTACGTATGGGTAGGTATAGGCATAACGTCCATACTCCGAAGAGCATGGCATTTTTACATGTAACGTCCATCATTCCGGAGAACATAGAATCTGCATAGTATAACGTCCATATCGCTCTGTAGAATGTAGAATTTGAATATTATAACGTCTATATTGCTCCGTCGAACGTGGAATATGAATAAAGGAAGTCATTGGATCCGTGGTTCCTCTGGATACTATGGAGTCTAATGTGTGTATCCCATACGCCTACCAGTTGTTCTCCCCCCTAATGTAGATATGCAAGTCGAATACATAATGTGCATACCAAGTAACTATATGCCAAGTCTCGACTAATATATAAATCTACTTATGTACTAAACCGTGATGCATGTCATACGCACTGATAGCTAGTCGGATACGTGAACCCACATCCCAACATAAGTTTGTCATAGTGATGCGTATAAGAGTGCCAAGTCTAGGAAGATATCAGAATATTCCCACAATGGTGGGTGAGTCTGCTAGTGACTAGGTCAACTATACTACACCTCGACGTACTCGTCGATTGCACCCGAGTCAATCTCGGACACACACAGTTATATAAAATAATGCGACCAGATATCATACAATATTGCATAATTTAAATTAAATAGTAAATATGGCAGGGTAACTTGCCTGGGTCCTCAAGTTGCGAGTGCCAATAACCTGCTCCTGAAGTCTCGCCTGAACGGTCCAGCGACCCTATACATATAATATAATATAGCAATACGATCATTAGTCACTACAGTAGTATATGCAGAAATACTACGCTGCTCTTAGGAACTAACGCAAGGGGTCACAACTGGTCAACTAACAGGGTCGCGTGTGCACGCAGCTAAGACATATACGTGTCATATCCTCAGTTGCCATGAACAATAAGGCAACAAAGTACCAAAAATAAGTTACGAAGCTAATTATGCATAGTATAGAATACCAGTCCTAACTATCATGTTAGAGTGCACCGGGTCAATGCCTAGACTTTTAGGTAAATCATAGTGTTCACATTACCAAGTCATTATTATTTGGGTATTTACTTAACATTAATTACTAATTTACCATAAACATATAGACGTATATTGCACTTAGGAACTCATGTTACCCGTGTCCGTTCAATGATACATCAACACCACGATACATGAAGATTAAAATGAAATAAACATGCGTACCTAGTCGTGGCCGAGAGGGGGAGGGTCTGCGCTCGTCGGCATCCTATTCTCCGGTGAGGGGACGGAGCTTCGGCCAGGCGCAACGTGCAACAGTCGCAGCAGCAGCAACTCCAGCATTCGCTAGCAGCGGCAGCGGCGACTGTCCAGAGGTGGCTGGTTGCCGACGGTGGGGGGTGGCCATGGTGAGGTGGTTAGGGTGGCGGTAGTCTAAGGTGGCGGTGGTTAGGATATGGAGGATACGGGTGGAGGTGATGATGATAGGGATATGGATGGGGATGATGGTGTTGGTGATCGTTGGTGGTGGTGTTAGGGCGGTAGAGATGGTGACGGGGACGACGGTGATAATGTCGGTGGTGGAGGTGGCTAAGGTGCTGGTGGCTAAGGAGACGACCACGAAGGAAGGTGGTCGGGGGATGGTGCGGTTGATGATGGTGGTGTTGATGAGGGAAAGGAGGAGGCGGTCGGGTGCAGGCGGCCGACGAGCTGTGGTTGACGTCGAAAGGACAGGCGATGGAGGAAGGTCGGGAGTGGTCGGCCAGGGCGGTGGCTGTGCAGAGGTGAAGGAGGAGGCGGTCAGGTTTGAAGGGGGGTAAAACTAGGGTTTTCGTTAGGTTTTTGTGTATGGTTGGTTTTTGGGTTTGGATAGAGAGAGGATTGTATTTATATATGAGAGAGAAAGAGAGGGCTGCCCTTGGGAATTGGGCCGGCTAGGGCTCCTTAGGGTGGGGAACATGTTCTAATGAAGGAATTTAGGGTGTAGCTGTGCTAGGTTGGGTCTAGTGTTGGGTGAGGTTGGGTCCTCACACTAATTTAAGTAAAAATTATTGTAACTAGTGCTTTTTAATTAATTGGGAATGCATAGGCTTAAAATTGGGTGGAACACAAGTGTCATGGACATAGCAGACTTAGAATAGTATATTGTCTATATTTGGGTTTGTTTGTGGTATTAAACGAAAGAATGAAAAATGTATTCAAGATGGGGTTTATACGAAACCCGCCTTCTTTGGTTTACAAACAAACTTGTACAATTTGATCCTATACGAGGATATGGGAGTATAATTTATTTAATCTGGATAAATATTGCTATAGGTGTCTGATCTGCAGTCGATCACTTTAGCCCTTGGACCACACGATGTTAAAGAAGTGCCGTAGAAGACATGAAGCAGCTTCGAAGGTTGTAAAAGAGGGTGGACGCACGGTGCCCAAGTCGTCGGTCCCTACTCTCTGCCTGAGCTCCGAATTCTCTCTCTCTATCTCTCTCTCTTGACCTCGGGTTCGATCTTTCTTGGAAGTTCGACCTTTGATCTGATATTGGTTTCTTGACCAATTTTTTGATCTTTCTAATTTGTCGACCTGGCTTCTCATTGATAGAGGTCTCTATTTATAGAGTTTTAGTGACAGTGACCACTCCGTCGGTGTATAAACCGAGGAGCGGAAAGTACAGCACCCTTTTACACAACGGTTAAAGTAACCAATGCCTGCGTATAGATGATCCTTTGAATGAGCGTGTGACGCGGGTCCAACTAAGGGACAAAATACGTATAATCGCTATGAAGATCTCTGCGTAGAAGCCATGTAGGTAGGTATCTATTATGTAGAAGAGGTTGGCATAGAAGCCAAATGTCTGTCACCATGGCATAGAAGCCATATGGTTATCAAGCCCGTATAGAAGCCGAATGGGCGTAGAAGTCGAACAGACGTAGAAGCCGAGTGGTCATAGAGGCCGAGCAGGCGTAGAAGTCGAACGGGCATAGAGGCCGAGCAGGCGTAGAAGCCGAATGGGCGTTGAAGCCGAGCAGGCGTAGAAGCCGAGTGGTCATAGAGGCCGAATGGGCATAGAGGCCGAGCAGGCGTAGAAGCCAAATGGGCGTTGAAGCCGAGCAGGCATAGAAGCCAAATGAGCACAAACGCTGGATCAGCGTAGTAGCCGCTGCGTACCGTGCCATAGTGCTGATATGGACGTCTTAGCCAGAATTATGGCTTTTGAAGATATAATCAAATCTCTTGCATTAAATGCCGAGATTTGCCACCATCCTGTGCATTAAATATGGAGGCATATTTCTTTGACGGTCTGCAACCCCTTCTGCGCATCAGTCGCAGAGACGTGCCTTGAGAAACTATCACCGCTATGTGCATCAGACGTAGAGACGTGCCTCGAACCCCGTACGGAGTGCAGCTTTTGATGTGGCAGGTGGTTTGTCTACTGCAGAACGTAAATAGCTCATGTTTTGCCTGTGTAAAACAAGGCAGCGTATCCCTTCGTGCTTGTAAAAGCAGTTTACGCAAAGGGGATGGCGGTATTTGACAACCTGGGTCGCAGTGCTGTGCCATCATTATAGTCGTCGTCTGGGTAGTCGAGCCGTATCCCTTTGTCAGAAGTTCAGACGTCAGGTTCATTGCAGGCTCTGACAGGTTCACTTCGAAAAATATGAAGCGTCTCTTGTACACCTCAATGCTACGTTTGAAAGAGGATGAGTTTTACGCTGAAGCGGTTTGGACGTACTGTCTTACGCGAATGGTCCTTCGAGCTTTCATATTTCACGCTGCATTTTTATCGGAAAGAGCTCTGTTGCACGTTTGATGGCTCTGAAGGCCTCTGCTTACGCTGCTCTGCACAATATGCCGCATATAGTCATCCGGCATATTTTTCATGCTTCTACAAGACCCCCTTCAAAGCTTTCAAATTCCTCAAAATTTGGAACGCTTTGAATGAAGCATGAACCGCTCCTCGTGACTCAAAACGTTTCTGAATAGAGCGTTAAAATGGTCGATGCTGACTTTATGGCAGATTTATTGGGGACCGGTGTGACCCCTTTTGCCTATAAAAAGGCTGGGGGAGTTAACCTGTTCTCCCCACATTTCTATCACCATGCAGAGATGATTGCTGGAGTTCATCGGGTCGATCTGAGGAAGAAGGAGATCATGTTCTTCCAGCGTGTAAGGAGCCAAAAAAGACGATATCTTCGAGCAAGTGTCCACTGCAACGATGGATCATGGAAGGATATCTTAGCCTCCTTTGCTCGGAATAATCAGCAACTTTATATGTGGTGGTTCTTCGGGAGAGACGAAGAATCGTATTTCACCACACTGCTTGCAAGTGGCGCCTTCTCCAGTTACCTTTGGTGATGGGAGACAGACAGACCGGCTAGAGTGGCGGTGATCTGTAGGAAAGCAGAGTTACCCTGCTTTCCTTCTGTTGGAGGATGGGTCATATGCCCAGTTTTGTATCCTCCCGCCACTGATCATCTTCTTCGAAGAAGAGGAAGACCGTCACCAACGTGAGAACCCGTCAAAACAGCTCCTCGGTGCGGTCTTTCGACGATGATGAGGAAGCCCCTTTGTCGACGGAGTTTCCCTCAGATGTAATCATAAAAAATGAAGAAAAAACCCCTTGTAGACAGGATTTCCCTCATATGTAACCATAAAAAATGAAGAAAAACCCCTTGTAGACAGGATTTCCCTCATATGTAATCATGATTTTAATTTTAATAAAATCGTCTTTCTTCTCCGCATATGATCATTTTGCCATACGTTGTTGTGAAGTCTGAATATGTGTAGCTTCGACACGTCTGATTCTTTACGCCGACTCTGTTAAGAAAGAGTGCTAGGTCCTGTCCTTTATGCATAGCGAATAGTCCATAGAACGCTGTTGAGCATTTAGAACATTTAGAACTGTCCTACTGCTAGGACTGAGGAACCGCATAGAATTTTTGTTCAGACTTCGTCTTCAAGAATGACTTCTCGTAAATCCCTTGGAATAGGGTCGAGAAATGGCTGTCAAACTGAGTTGCCATCTTGATAGACAAGATATTCAGACTGGAGTCTGGATGAACCTCTAATTGACCCGAAAAGAGTAATTTCTTAATGTTTGAACTCTGTATGCTTCGGGTACTTGGGATATGTTGAGGTCAAGAAGGAGTATCTTCTGTGTGAACTCCTGTAATCGACCGTCTTGAGAACTGTTTGGATATGCGGAAAGTCAGAGATCCGTAGTGTAGATGAGCTAAAAATCCTGAGTTCGTAGCTTATTGAGCGTAGAAAGCCACCGAGCGTGAGATCGTAGATTCGGAGCTACTGAGCGTAAATTCGTAGGTTTGTAGCCTCTCGAGCGTAAAAGCTACTGAGCACAAAGGCATCCGGGCATAAAATCATAGACTGATAGCTTGCGAGCGTAAAATCGTAAATCTGTTGCTGTCGAGCGTAGAAACCTACTTAGCGTAGAACTGTAGATTTGTAGCCTGTGAAAAAGAAATCTTCCGAGCGTAAGGTTGTGGATCTGTTACCTCCGAACGTAAACTAAATGCCACCGAGCGTGAGATCATCGATTTGGTATCTGCTGAGCGTAAAGTCGTAGGTTTGTAGCCTCTCGAGCATAAAAGCTACCGAGCACAAAGGCATCCGGGCATAAAACCATAGACTGATAGCTTGCGAGCGTAAAACCTTAGATCTGTTGCCGTCGAGCGTAGAAAGCTCTTTATCATAGGAACCGCTGACCTGCTTTTGCACGAAAAACTCTTCGAATTTGCTGACTGTCCGTCTTTCGAGAGTAGTGGGCTGACGTAGTACCCAATCATAACCAAATATTTAATTTGTGGGATTTGGTTGGGGTTTCGAGGAGCCCGTCTAAGGATTCGAGGAGTCGATCCGAACTCTATATATATCCCAAGCTTTTGAGGGAAAAACGTTTTATCCGTCTTCTGCGAAAGAGAGCCTTGATTGTTTGAGTTTTTCCCCTCGTTCTTCTTCCGAGCACTCCGAGTCTTCAGAAATGGTGCCGAAACAAACCCCTTCTACCAAGGGAAAGAGCACAGGCTCTTTTTCTCGTTCTTTTGCCCCGACGAAAGAGTCTTCAGTCGGGCAAGGTGAACTTCCTTCTGAGCGAAGGATCCTGCCGACGAGTAGCGCACCCGGCCTTAGAGGTATAGCCTTTGGGATGACAAAGAACGACGAAAAATCCTTCGCACACGTTGAACATGACCGTGCTAGGTCATCTTCTGTGCTGATAGCCTCTTTGAGAAAGATAACGTACGGAGACATTTTCATCTTTTATGCCCACATTCCTAATGTGCCAACATAAAAACTCCATGTTTTCGCAGTTTTGAGCGTAAAAGCTCTGACTGCCGAAAACTTGGTGTATACTATGAAATTTTAGTTTTACGCTTTGGATGGGACCTCCGGTGTAATAACTAGAATTTTGGCAGTCTGGCTTAAAGCACGGACCGTATACCTCCGATTACGCTTCAGGATGTGACTTTCGGCGTAAAAAAATGACCAAATTTTGTACAGTCTTGGCGTAAAGCACAAACTGTCATTTCTTGGTCTTTACAAGATTTGTAGTGACGTATTTTTCTTGCACTTTCGCAGTTAACCTGTATGAGTCTCCACTGGCCGAGGTGATGGGATCCACTGCCGGGATGCTGCACTCGAACTATCTGGAGGATCTGTCGCACGTGACATTTCCTATCTCCGGACCCCAATATCCTAAAGGAAGGGAGATCTTGATATCGGCCCAGGGTGAACGGATATTGCTGAACATGATTAACGGAGAGCCCCTGACGTATATAGACGGGGACCAGTACATGAAGCCGGCCTTTCTCTTTGGGGACATGATAGATAAATAGTCCCAGACAAAGCCCAAGAGAGAACCCTAGGTTTTCCCCGCCGAGAGCGTGGTCATGTATCTGCCCACGATGCCGAGAGATTATCCCATCTCGGCTTTCTTCCATGCCACACATTCCAGGAGGATGTCGTGGACGCTGACTCCCAATCTTCACGGCAAGCCGGGGAAGATCTTTCACCTGAAAGGAGCTGACCAGGGGTCGTTTGTCAGTCGCCCTTCTGGCGTCGTGACATTGTTCAGGGGACTGTGCCCGGGCAGCGTCCCGAGTGAAGACAGTTCAGTGATCCAGCCGGTCCAATTGCCGACTTTCTGCAACGACTTTATGGTGCGAGGGGGGGTATATCCCAAGGAGAATCCTCGGTGCAACGGGTGGATCACCCCAGCAAACCTCCGATGGACTTGCCTAGTTGACTGGGCTTTGAAGCATTTTCGGAGAGAGCTGGAAGTCATTGGACTGTATGCTGCCGTGAGGGTAACGAGTGTTGGGTTGCCTCCCAACGCTAACCTGTTTCTGGCACTGATGGAGCGATACATTTCGCTTACCGGGACCTTCGCCACTCCACTGGGGGAGTTGGGGTTGGCCCTCCACGAAATGGCAGCGATCTCGAGACCGCCGATGGGGATACCCCGTATGAAGAGTATGTTCCCACCAACCGGGAGTTGGAGGACTCGGACCCTCGGGTTGTAGAGGTGTATCTGGAGCTGATGTGCCACTACTTCGCGTGCACTACTTTTTATAATGAGCCTTCTGATTTGGCTCACACCATTAAGTGGATGTCCTACCTCTTCTTCCATCGGGCCAGGGCCGTCAAGTCGAAGAAAGTTTCGGGGGGCAAGAATAAGCCCGTGAACTGTTTGGGCGTGCTCAGTGCCTAGGTCATCGAGGATCTTATGGAGGAGGCTAAAGCTCCAGATCAGTTCCTCACTGACGGGGTAGGAAAATATCCTGAAGGCACTAAGGCCTATAGTTACTTGAGGCGATATCGCAGGCCTTTGTCTGAGGAAGCCAGGCTGGCCGGCTTTCTCTCCCTATGGTTGCGTCGAGTAGTGGTGCTCGGCATAGCGTCCGCGGACCGCATTCACCGGAACATCCTGTGGCCCGTCGTCCGTCTCGTGTTCGGGGCAAGACTGGGCTTACTCCCTGCCATGGTGTACCATATACAGGCTGGCCTGAGAGCCATGACTGACGGACTGCTCGTCGATGAAGCTCGACGTGATAGCTTTCCTCGGATAGAGTTACCATACCTGTACTTGATGGGATGGTTAATTCTCCACAACCCCCGGGTGATGTCTCCCGGCCCTGGTAGCAGCGCGGGAGGTAGTTTCTTGCTGAACTACAAGGACTCCCTCTGGAACGTGAACACAGTCTTAGACTGTCGGCTGGCACTGAGCCTCGGTCATTACTGGAAGCTCCTTTGTACTGTTCCCCCTGTACATCGCAATCAGTCGGGGATTAGGCTTGAGGATTTGGGTAGAAAAAAGACCAATCTTTCTCCGGAAGCTTTTAATTGGTTGGTCTGCATCAGACCCTCCCATCTGCTATACAAAAGCGAAGATCATTGCTTCTTCGAGCCTTACTTGCCCAGTCGGTTCACCAGGCAATTTTGGTACGATCAGCTACACGTGGGCAATGCCATCACCAGCTTCAGGTCCAGGGGCAGACTCATTGATGGAGCCAGAGGATGGCGGTATTTTATCATGGGTTGCACGGGAGCAATCTTTATCATGCCGGTCGTCACCGTCTCCACGGAGCTGCGGATCCTCCATTCGTACGCTTAGTTCTACGTGGCGATCAACACCTTCCATCGCGATTTTGACATGGGTGGAAGCTTTAGGGTGCCTTCTTCCAAACCTGGGGGAAGAATCGAAGTCCCCTTGGTTTTATCTGACGAGGGTTAGGAGTCCGTCACTCCGGATGAGCCTCTGGTGTCGGTGCCGAGGTGTGAAGTGCCTCTGCCTACGGGGGCTTTGGCGGTCTCTGGGAAGCGAAGGGCTCCTGCTTTGAAGCAGACTTCCCCTCGCAAGAGGAAGAAGAAGATGGTTAATTGCCCTCTCCGAATTCCTGGTATTAAGGCTCTTAGAGAGGAACCTGCTGCCTCTCCTATTGGAGATGTCCCTTTGATTGGAGGTTCCCCGCCTCTCGGAGAGGGACCCACAGTTTCGGCTGGCGGTGCCGGAGAACTCCTGTTTGAGGCTGCCGTTGCTGCCACTACCTCCGGTAGTGGAATGAAATAGCCCGCGTGGACGAGGCAAATGGGAGAATCTTCCCCTAGACCAGCAACGGATGAAACTCCTGCCGCGTCCGTGAGCATGACCAGCGAGGTTTCGGCTGACGAACCTCGACCACGTCTCGGTGAAGACTTGGTAGAGCTCCTGGCGATGTCGGTTGGCCCACCTCCTTCTCCAGGTATGACAGTTCGTATTGCGTTATTAAGGCATGATATAGCTACATCGGCTGCAGACGCGACATATATACCGTTGGCTACGGGTAAAGGTCATCTTTATGTCTCCTCTTAGAAAGATTACTATCATATTGATATCAACTTTCTTGTCCTCTTCTCAGGGGATGGCGTCCCCGATAAGTATAGCGTTGAAGCACCTTCTGGCTCTGCTCGGGCTCCTGGCGATGATACGGAGGCGTTCGACTTCGAGGAGGAAATACCTTCTGGGGCCAGCTCGCCCGGAGTAGTTTTGTCACCTCAAGAGGAGGACGAACCCGTTATCGTGAACTCGCCTCTTGCGAGTATGGCGATGACTTCGACCGTCGTTGTCGTACCTTCTTCGGTCGTACCACTTGTCGAGGCGGCGGTTGTGGCCACCTCGTCTACAATCATTCCTGGAGGGAAACACGCCAATATCGCGGCCACTCCTGGCGTCCAACCAGATCTGGTTGCGCTGACCGAGCTGTATACCAGCCTCTTTTACACCAGTTTGAACACGCTGATATCAATGGTGTTGGCGAAGAACATAGATTTTGATCGTCTGAAGAAGGCTTCCCAGTTTTCGATTGGGGCGGTCAGGGAGTTCGGCGATTCTGGGGTAGCTGACGCCCTGGAGGCGATGATTAATGGGTTGGAGCAACCTATTAACGAATACTTGCAGTTGACTCGGGGCAGTTTTGAAGCTGAGGTCCAGGCCAGATATGACTTCATGACTGCGCGGCTTACCAAACAGCTGGAGAGCCAAGATAACTCCATCAAAGCACTTAAGCTGGAGATGGATAAAAGAAGAGCTGTCGTGGAGGAGGCTCTTGCTCTTCAGACAAAGTGCCAATCCGAGCATGAAGGGAACGAAGCGAGGGTTCGCAAGTTGAAGGAGAAACTCGCTATGGCAGAGGAGTGGGCTTCTCAATCGCTGGCAGGTCTAGACGTAGCGACTTGTCGACTGAGCACCGCGTGACGGGACCTGGAGTACCCAGAAGCTTCCCGAGCTGGCTCTCTTCGGGCAAGGGCCGAACTGTCCTTTACGAACAATCCCGAGGCACGGCTGGAACAGGTCCGCGCTGATGCCTTGGTTTCCTGGGACGAGAGGGTAGCTGCATTGGCGAAGCTGATTCGCGATCTGACTGCTCCTCCATAGTGATGTACCCTTTCTTCTTTTTTGCTTCCCCAATGTAATTCTGCTCTTTTCGGGAATAAATAAAGCAAATCTTTTCTGACTTTGTGGACCCATCATTTCGGAATGTAAATGACAGGTTTGGGTGAGAGTGATATCAGAGGTAGTATGGACGTGATAGACTCTCGATAAACTTCTAGCAGGACGTACCTATTCAGAGGTCATACTGACATGATAGAATATGACCTAACTAGTCTCGTTTTGGAAGTAGTTTGGTCAGACTTTGAGATTCTCGCTATATTCCACTCGAGCAGAGGAGGTTAAGCATAGTACCTCTTCAGGAATTTATCGTTGATAGGAGCCATTAACAGGTCTCCATTAGGCTGGGCTAACCTGTAAGCGCCGTTCGAGAACGTTGCCTCGATCACATAAGGGCCTTCCCACTTGGGCTGGAATTTGCCTTTACTCCTGTGAGTAAGAATCATCGGCCTTCTTACGGCTAAAACTAGCTCGCCGACTTTGAACACTCTTTTCTTTACTTTATGATTGAAAGCTCTAAAAATGCGTGCTTGGTAGAGCGCGATACGCTGTTGAGCTTGGAAGCATTTCTCGTCTAATCCTTCTAGCTCCTGAAGCCTTAACAGGTCATTCTTTTCTCGAGTCAGCTCATTAGTCACGGCTATCCTAAGCGACGGGATCTGGATTTCGATGGGAAGAACTGCTTCGCTCCCGTAGACCAGTAAAAATAGGGTACAACCTGTCGGTGTCCGTACCGTTGTGCGGTATACCCAGAGACATTCGCCCAGCTTCTCATTCCAGTCTCTTTTGTTTGAAGAGACGAACTTCTTCAACAGTTTGATAATGGTTTTTTGAAAGCTTCCGCCAAACCATTAGCAGCTGGATAATAGGCCGTAGAGGCAATATTATGTATTCAATTTTTATCGCAAAATCGATGAAACGCTTGGCTGATAAACTGAGGCCCATTGTCATGGATTATCCTTCGAAGAATCCCAAAGCAATAAATGACGTGATGCTTGATGAAGCTGATTACGTCAGACGCCTTTACCTCAGCAAGAGGGATCGCCTCTGCCCATTTGGAGAAGTAATCCGTGATGGCCTGTATGAACCGGTGACCTCTGGAAGAAGACGGGTGAATAGGACCAATGATATCCATAGCCCATGCTTCGAAAGGCCAGGATGCAACCGTAGGATATAGATATTCAGACGGTTGATGTATGAAGTCTGCATGAAACTGACAGGCTCTACATTATCTTGCATAGTTGATCGCGTCTGTGATCATAGTGGGCCAGTAATATCCCATCCTCCTGATACGATCCTGTAGCTTAGGACCAGGCTGATGCGCTCCGCATACGCCGTCGTGAGCTTCCCGGATAATCTGCTATGCTTCGTTGTCTGAGAGATATCTTAATAGAAGTCCGTCGTAGGTCCGGCGATATAGGCATTGTGAAGATGCATCGAAGTAGAAGCGTAATGATCGTCTTTTGACGGATACTGCTTCTTTGGGGTCCTCCGGCAAGATTTCGTATGCGACAAAATCTATGAAGGGACTCCTCCAGTCTCTTGTAGGGGGATCCGTGTTCACGGTGTAGCTGCGTTCTATGTAAAAGTTGTTCTTCACGCAGAAAAAATCTCCGTTAAGAAGGATTACCGAATCCTGCCTTCTTATAGGAGTGGCTAAATCCGCAGCTAGACTGGCTAGGGCATCAGCTTCCAGATTCTGAGATCGAGGTACATGCTCTAGGAATAACCCTTTGAATGTCATGGCTATCTCGACCATTGCTTGGTGATAGGGGATGAGGTCTGGATTCCGGACTTCATATATTCCTCTGACTTGATTGACGATAAGCAGAGAATCACCGAAAGCTTCCTGGGACTCGACCCCCAGCTCTTTAGCGACTTGGAGCTCGATTAACAGAGCATTGTATTTTGCCACATTGTTGGAGCATGGTTCGTTAAGAGAATATGCCCGGTAGATGACGAGTTTATCAGGAGTGACCAGGATAATTCCTATCCCTGAAACCACATTTCCCTGGGGACCAGTCCTGTAGGCGCAGTCGAAGAACAGTTGCCATGTGTTACTTTCTATTGCGGAATTACATTCTGCAACTTCGTCGGGAATGTCTTCGTATAATTTGGAGGCCTCCGGGATCGTATGAGCAGCTAGGAAGTCGGCCAGCGCTTGGCCTTTGATAGACTTCTACGGGACGTATACCATGTCATATGGTGTTAACAGCATTGCCCAAGTTGCGAGTCGGGAATTAAGAACACTTGGCTTGCCCATCAGTACTCGAAGAGGGTTGATCCTGGGGATAATAAGGATAGTCTGGCCGGTGACATAGTGCCGCATCTTCTGGATAGCGAACATCAGAGCCAAGCATTCTTTCTTCACTGGGTTGTACCGGTGTTCGGCTCCGACCATCTGTCACTACCACATTTTAGAAAAAAGGGTATTTTAGTAATTTTCTATTTAAATAAATATTGTGCATGGTAAATAATTTTTGTTGTATTATTTAATTGTTGTTAGACATTATTTAATTATTTTGGACTTAATTTAGTGGACCCAACTAGTTTAGTTTGGACCCATGGACCAACATGAATTAATTAGTTAGACTTGGCCCATTTAGAAAGCCCATGGTTAAGAAGATGGATTAAATTAATTAAATGATTAGACTAGAAGCTTCCTTCCTTAATTATTTCTTCATGAGAGGCCCCAAGGGGTACATTGGACATTTTACAATTGCTTGGGGGAGGGGCTATGGCCGGCCTATTAAAGAGGGGGGAAAATTTCGCTCTCCTCTCATCTCATTCCAAATCTAGATCTAGAATTCTCCCACTACCAAATTCCCTCCATTCCCAATCCAATTCCTACCAAATTCATTCCAAATTCTTTTCAATTCACCATTAGAGAAGGAGGAAGCAAGGATCTAGAAGAAGGAAGTAAGGATCTACAAAGAGAAGCAAGGATCTACAATTTGGAAGCAAGTTCTTCTCAATTGGAGGTTTCATTGGGAATCCATCTCCCAATAGGTATAATTCAGATTTTCCCATTTAAATAGCTTCTAAATCTGAGATTTAATCATATAAAATCAACCTATATGTATGTACTACCCATAGGACTTTGTTTTGTGTTCATAGGAGACCCATGGAGAAAGTTATGGTACTTTTTGTGTCAATTTTGTTGGAATTCCGAATTTACATTTTTTTGTGTGTCAATTGATCCTATAGATCAATTGGACATGAGATTTGTGTTTGAGGCTAGTGTCGTGTCCATATTGGGATACTTGTGGTTCGTATCCCAACTATTTGGTGATACGTGTCATTTGGGGGTTTTCCTCCGACACGGGGCTTTGAACATGTCGTATTTTGACACGGACACATAGATCTACTTTTGACGCTTTGATTTGTTCATAAATATTATTTGTGATCTGTTTGTGTCCTTCGGGGTGCATTTAGTTGTGTGTTGGACTCGTGTCGCATGCGTATCCTAGATCTAGTGGGATACGGTGAGATACTCTCCAATTGTGTGTATTTTTGTATAGATCTAATTAATTGTGGTTCAATTCTTCATTTATAATTAGTATATATATATGGATATTAAATATTTATTTTGTGTATTTATTATAGTAATTATTGTAGCATAGATCTATATTTTGGGTGTGCTAATATAATGTACAATATAATATGTAGCTTTCTTGCATGCAAATATATATGTTACTACTTGTTAAATAATATAATTTATACATAAAATGTTTTATAAAATATATTTGTATGTTTAATTGTGTAATTATATTATTTATAATTATTATGTAATTATTTGGATATTAATGTAAATATTTTAGGTGTGCTTCTAGCCATGTAAATTATATGTTCTTTGTTAAATATTTGAAGGTATAAGTTTATGTGTATATTAATATATATATGTATATTTTTGTATTAATGGTTTATATATATATATATATATACTGTTTTATATATTCTGTTTATATATATATATATATATTGTTTTATATATTCTGTTTTTATATATATAATTATATATATATAACTTGTTTTAGTGACAGTGAATTAATGACAGTAAAAACTGTCATTAATTAGCCGACTAATAGCAGCCGCTGTAGCCTTCGGGCAATTAATGACAAACCTGTCATTAATTGCAGCAGCGGAAAACAGCAGCTTTTCTGCGACGCTTTTCTGCGACAGTTTAACTGTCAGCGAAAACCAAAGCAGTGGCAGTTTATTATTTGGGTTTCGGTGACAGTCCTTCGGTGACAGTCCCGACTGTCACTATTTAAACTGTTTTGATTTAATCCTATTTTATTCACTGTTTTTCAATGACGCTTTGATAGATTTAATGTATATATTATATATTATAATTGTATATATATATATGTATATATATATTTGTTTTGTGAGGAATAATAATTGTAATAATATATTATGTTATTTATATAAATGTTGGGTTGTATATATATTATTTTAGGGTATATATTAATTGTATTATTAGTATACTTTGTGTGAGTTCTTTTTGAATCTTATTTGATTCCTAAATTATTGTAGTTTATCTCTATATTATTTTATAGATGTCTTGTGAGGTTGACTTTGGGTTTGACCATGTTTGACTTTAGTGGACTTTAGAGTTGACCATAGTTGACTTTTACCTTAGAATTGACTTATTGACCTAGAAGTTGCCTAGTTTGACTTGTTCTCTTTCCGGGACCTTGTATTAATGTGGTATTCCATGTCTAGGTCTTCGAGGCACCGAGTCAGACATTTGTGAGACTGTTTATTGGACTTCAGGCGAGTACATTCTCTGATAGTTTCTCATTTATGATATCCTCTATGTTCGTTGTATCTAGTGTAGATATACATGTTCTCTTGACACTATGGTTACACGGATTGGTATATCCGGATCTCGTCATGAGATGTTATTCCTTGGTATATGGTGTATATGGTGCAAGTATTATTTCATTGGTTATCTCGTACATGTACAGACACCGATTCTCGGGGAGACTAGCTATCTTCTTGGGGAATCTAGTGCCATAACGTACCGTGGTTGGATATATTATACCAGTCGGGATGGGGAGTATTTTAGTGTAGATATGTGATCATACCCTCCTTGTGCATATCTTGTTCCTTGTGAGTGTTGATCATACACCGCACGTATAATCTGCCTGGCCATCATACTCTTGTGCAAGTTCCCAAGCCGATCACATGTTAAAGCTAGTACTCATACACTTAGTCATTAGTATTCTTGTTCCATCAGCATATTGTTCATTATTGTATTTCTTTCCAGTATTTCCTTATTGTCTATACATTCTTGTATCTATTTATGCATCTTGTTTATCCACAACTATTTACTGTTACATAGTTTTTATCATTATTTGAGAACTGCTGTTAGGGTTGTACTCTGCTCCTTTCCTGACTGGATATATTTTTCCAGATGACACTGAGGAGTACCCTACCTATTATGGACCCCAGGATGTTGTGGGTTTAGATTCTGAGACCCTGGCTCAAGAGGGACTTATCCCAACTGAGACAGTTGACCCTGGAGTTGTAGCTTTATAGTTTTGTAGTATTCTTTGTACTGGATTTGTCTCCAGCATATTTCTGTAATTTTCTTCAGACTCATTGATGTATTATTTTAGACTCATGAGTTGTATTGTGACTATTCTATTCTTTATCTGATTCGTGCTCATTTCCACCTTAGTTCTGTGATTGAGTATACTATCATTATTGGTGGTTCATTATATTGTTAGATAGTTTATCTAGACAGCGTTCTACCGCCGATTCTGCGGCGTAGGCTGGGCGTTGTTTCCGACTAGTACCCTTACACCGGGTGCAGGTCGTGACACATTTTTGGTGGTGGCCCATGCAGGTCTAGCTTCACAAGTATGTGATGTCATGGTAGTGCGACAACTTAGTTGTACTACTGCGAGCCTGCGATAGGATATAGGATATAGGCTAAGATACTCAATCACATCTAGGAAAATTCTTTTGATTCAACTATTCTTCTTTGATATTGATACTTGATCTCTTAAACTATCCTTTCCTTGATGTCTTACATCATGTGCCATATTGATCCTCATTCCGTCTTTTTATGAGACATACTCGGAGATACTTGCGGAGGCACGCAAGGTTGAGCGAGATCTGGGTTTGAAGACCAAGAGAAACCGTGATTCTTTTCTGGGGGCCAACGGTAGTGCAGTATCTGCCAAACGTCCTCATTTCCAGTCCAGACCTTTCCAGCAGCCACAGCAGAACCAGACTCCAGCTAGAGCGCCTTTTCACCAGGCACCTCAGCAGCAGAGGCAGTTACAGCAAGCTCTATGCAACTTCTGCAAGAAGCCCGGCCACATCTGGGAAGTTTGCAGTAAGAGGCTAGGAGTTTGTTTGTATTGTGGTACTGAAGGGCATCAATTGAGGGAGTGTCCTCGTCGTGCAGTTCAGGGAGCAGCTCCAGCTCCGAGGGCACAGATGAGACCACCTGCAGCACAACCGAGGGGACCGCTTCTGACACAGCAGCAGCGTTTTGTCCAGCATCAGCAGCAGGGAGGTGCTCGGCAGGGATGAGCGTTTGCTATGACAGTCGAAAAGGAGGAACCCACAGGAGATGTCATCGCAGGTTCTATTCTTCTTGATTCCATTCCAGCTTTAGCTTTGATTGATAGTGGTGCTTCCCATAGTTTTGTATCTGTTTCTTTTGCTCTAAAGCATGGTTTGGTAGCTGAGTCTTTGCTTAGGACTTGCAAGATCATGACTGGGGGAGGTATTATCCTGGTTAATGATATTTGCAAGGATCGGAGAGTTACTCTGGGAGGCCGGAAGTTGAGTGCGTGTCTACTTGTAATGCCACTTCCGAGCTACGACATTGTACTCGGGATGGATTGGTTGAGTAGGCACCGTGCTAGCATAGATTGTAGAGGAGGTAGAGTTTTGTTTGGTCCGCCAAGAGAGCCAGAGTTCGAGTTTGCTAGAGGAACTGTGGAGCAGGAAGAAGGCATTATTTGTGGAGCTATGGTGGAAGACAAGGAGTTGCCACATCCGTTGATAGCAGAATTTTTGGATGTGTTTCCTGAAGAATTGCCAGGATTGCCGCCAGATCGAGATGTTGAATTTTCTATAGACTTGGTGCCAGGTGCAAAACCGATTTCGCAGCATGTCTATAGAGTAAACAACAGCGAGCTGGTCGAGTTAAAGAAGCAGGTGGACGAATTGCAAGATAAGGGGTTTATCAGATCGAGTTCTTCACCATGGGGAGCCCCGGTATTGTTTGTACCGAAGAAGGATGGATCGGTGCGCATGTACATTGATTACAGGGCTTTGAATAATCTCACTATCAAGAGTAAGTATCATTTGCCACGGATTGATGATCTGTTTGATCAGTTGAGTGGTGCCAAGGTATTTTCTAAGATAGATTTGAGATCAGGCTACCATCAGGTGAAGGTGAAGCCGAGGGACATACCGAAGACTGCTTTTAGAACTCGGTATGGTCAGTACGAGTTTATGGTGATGCCGTTTGGTTTGACTAATGCACCGACGGTATTTATGAACTTGATGAACAAGATGTTCCACCAGTACCTTGACAAGTTCGTGGTGGTGTTCATCGACGACATACTCATATACTCGAGGACACCGGAGGAGCATGAGGAGCATTTGAGGATTGTGTTGGATGTGCTGAGGAAGGAGAAGTTGTATGGGAAGTTGTCCAAATGTGAGTTTTTCTTGGACAAGGTGGAATTCTTGGGGCATGTTGTGACTGGTGATGGTATTTCAGTGGATCCGAAGAAGATTTCAGCAGTGGAATCTTGGAAGACTTCGAGTTCGGTAGCAGAGATCAGGAGTTTCTTGGGATTGGCAGGCTACTACAGAAAATTTGTGCAAGATTTTTCGAGGATTGCCGAGCCGATGACCAGACTCACAAGGAAGGATGTGGAGTTTGTTTGGACGGAAGATTGTCAGGCTGCTTTTGAGGAGTTGAAGAAGAGGTTGACGTCTGCTCCTATTTTGACATTGCCATCAGGGTCCGGAGGTTTCACTATTTATAGTGATGCATCGGGAAAGGGTTTAGGTTATGTTCTTCAGCAGCATGGGAAAGTGATTGCCTATGCATCTAGGCAATTGCGTCCTCATGAAAAGAACTATCCTACCCATGATTTGGAGTTGGCAGCTGTCATATTCGCCCTGAAGTTGTGGAAACATTATTTGTACGGAGAGCGTGTGGAGATCTTCACAGACCACAAAAGCTTGAAGTACGTTTTCACGCAGAAGGAGTTGAACATGAGGCAGCGTCGGTGGTTGGAATTGATGAAGGATTTTGATATCTCTTTGCAATATCATCCTGGGAAAGCCAATGTAGTTGCCGATGCTTTGAGCAGGTATCCGGTAGCTATGTTCTTGACACAGGATCGATATCTGTTGGAGGACTTAGAGAGCTTGGGCATTGAGGTGATTGTTCCTGGGTGTGCTATGCAGATGTGGGGATTGCAGATACACTCAGATTTGATGGACAGGATCAAGGCAGCACAGTATGATGATGTATCTTTGAGGAGTATCAGAGCTCAGGTGAGAGCAGGATTGGAGGATGATTTCACTATTGCAGAGGATGGATCCTTGAGGCATGGAGTTAGATTGTGTGTGCCTAGTGGGGAGTTGCATGAGGAGGTGTTACAGGAAGCACATCGCTCTCAGTATTCCATACATCCAGGTGCTAACAAGATGTATCGGGATATGCGAGAGAGTGTGTGGTGGTATGGCATGAAGAGGGAAGTGGCACAGTTTGTATCCAGATGCTTAGTGTGCCAGCAGGTGAAAGCCGAGAGACAGAGGCCAGGAGGTTTACTTCAGCCATTACCCATTCCAGAGTGGAAGTGGGAACACATTACTATGGATTTTGTGTCCGGACTACCACGATCTCTAGGAGGGAAAGACGCAATTTGGGTCATTGTTGACAGATTGACCAAGTCGGTCCATTTTTGCCTTTCAAGGTGGGTTTGTCTACGGAGAAGCTGGCAGAGATGTATGTGAGGCAGATCGTTAGGATACATGGAGTTTCCGTCAGCATAGTCTCAGATCGGGATAGTCGTTTCACTTCTCATTTCTGGAGGAGTTTGCAGGAGAGTTTGGGCACTCATCTCAAATTCAGTACTGCATATCATCCCCAGACAGATGGGCAGTCTGAACGGACTATCCAGACTCTAGGATATGTTACGCACTTGTGTACTAGATTTCGTGGGTTCTTGGGAGGACCATCTCCATTTGGTAGAGTTTGCTTACAACAACAGTTACCAGGCCAGTATAGAGATGTCACCTTTTGAAGCTCTATATGGTCGGAGGTGTCGTACTCCTTTGTCTTAGGACGATGTTGGAGAGAGAGTTTTGCTTGGGCCAGAGATGGTTGTGGATGCAGCAGAGAAGGTTCAGTTGATCAGAGACAGACTTCGAGTGGCGCAGGACAGACAACGGCATTGGGCCGATAGCCATCGGAGACCCTTGGAGTTTGAGGTATAGTTTAGATTTTATTTTGTGTGCTTGTTCTTGGTTGTTTGTTATAGATAAGTTCTTAAGGTGGTGTTTTGTTCTAGGTGGGTGGTTTGGTGTTTCTGAGGATTTCTCCGACATGAGGCACGATTCGCTTCGGTGGAGGCGGAAAGCTTAGTCCGCGATTCATTGGACCTTTCACTATTCTAGAGAGGGTCGATGCAGTTGCTTATAGACTAGACTTGCCACCTGCATTGGAGGGAGTGCACAACGTGTTTCATGTGTCGCAGTTGAGACGATACGTGGCAGATCCTAGTCATGTATTGGATCACTCAGAGATAGAGGTGGGCCCTACTCTTAGCTATCCAGAGCAGCCAGTTGGGATTCTGGATCGGAGAGAGAAGGTGCTGAGGAACCAGACTATTCCTTTGGTGCGCGTCGCATGGAGGCATCACTCTCCGGGGGAGTCTACCTGGGAGAGAGAGGATAAAATGCGAGAGCGTTATCCATATTTGTTTGTACCTTGAGGTATATTATTTCTAGTTATGTTCTGTTCATTGTTATGTTCTGTTCATTAGTTAGTTGTGATTCTTTAGTTCTGTTCTGTGATTTTCTGGGGGTAGTTTTCGTCTTTGAATTTCGAGGACGAAATTATTTTAAGGAGGGTAGACTTGTCACTACCACATTTTAGAAAAAAGGGTATTTTAGTAATTTTCTATTTAAATAAATATCGTGCATGGTAAATAATTTTTGTTGTATTATTTAATTGTTGTTAGATATTATTTAATTATTTTGGACTTATTTTAGTGGACCCAACTAGTTTAGTTTGGACCCATGGACCAACATGAATTAATTAGTTAGACTTGGCCTATTTAGAAAGCCCATGGTTAAGAAGATGGATTAAATTAATTAAATGATTAGACTAGAAGCTTCCTTCCTTAATTATTTCTTCATGAGAGGCCCCAAGGGGTACATTGGACATTTTACAATTGCTTGGGGGAGGGGCTATGGCCGGCCTATTAAAGAGAGGGGAAATTTCTCTCTCCTCTCATCTCATTCCAAATCTAGATCTAGAATTCTCCCACTACCAAATTCCCTCCATTCCCAATCTAATTCCCTACCAAATTCATTCCAATTCACCATTAGAGAAGGAGGAAGCAAGGATCTAGAAGAAGGAAGCAAGGATCGACAATTTGGAAGCAAGTTCTTCTCAATTGGAGGTTTTATTGGGAATCCATCTCCCAATAGGTATAATTCAGATTTTCCCATTTAAATAGCTTCTAAATCTGAGATTTAATCATATAAAATCAACCTATATGTATGTACTACCCATAGGACTTTGTTTTGTGTTCATAGGAGACCCATGGAGAAAGTTATGGTGCTTTTTGTGTCAATTTTGTTGGAATTCCGAATTTACATTTTTTTGTGTGTGTCAATTGATCCTATAGATCAATTGGACATGAGATTTGTGTTTGAGGCTAGTGTCGTATCCATATTGGGATACTTGTGGTTCATATCCCAACTATTTGGTGATACGTGTCATTTGGGGGTTTTCCTCCGACACGGGGCTTTGAACATGTCGTATTTTAACACGGACACATAGATCTACTTTTGACGCTTTAATTTGTTCATAAATATTATTTGTGATCTGTTTGTGTCCTTCAGGATACATTTAGTTGTGTGTTGGACTCGTGTCGCATGCGTATCCTAGATCTAGTGGGATACGGTGAGATACTCTCCAATTGTGTGTATTTTTGTATAGATCTAATTAATTGTGGTTCAATTCTTCATTTATAATTAGTATATATATATATGGATATTAAATATTTATTTTGTGTATTTATTATAGTAATTATTGTAGCATAGATCTATATTTTGGGTGTGCTAATATAATGTACAATATAATATGTAGCTTTCTTGCATGTAAATATATATGTTACTACTTGTTAAATAATATAATTTATACATAAAATGTTTTATAAAATATATTTGTATGTTTAATTGTGTAATTATATTATTTATAATTATTATGTAATTATTTGGATATTAATGTAAATATTTTAGGTGTGCTTCTAGCCATATAAATTATATGTTCTTTGTTAAATATTTGAAGGTATAAGTTTATGTGTATATTAATATATATATGTACATTTTTGTATTAATAGTTTATATATATATATATATATATACTGTTTTATATATTCTGTTTATATATATATATATATATTATTTTATATATTCTGTTTTTATATATATAATTATATATATATAACTTGTTTTAGTGACAGTGAATTAATGACAGTAAAAACTGTCTTTAATTAGCCGACTAATAGCAGCCGCTGTAGCCTTCGGGCAATTAATGACAAACCTGTCATTAATTGCAGCAGCGGGAAACAGCAGCTTTTCTGCGACGCTTTTCCGCGACAGTTTAACTGTCAGCGAAAACCAAAGCAGTGGCAGTTTATTATTTGGGTTTCGGTGACAGTCCTTCGGTGACAGTCCCGACTGTCACTATTTAAACTGTTTTGATTTAATCCTATTTTATTCACTGTTTTTCAATGACGCTTTGACAGATTTAATGTATATATTATATATTATAATTGTATATATATATATATGTATATATATATGTGTTTTGTGAGGAATAATAATTGTAATAATATATTATGTTATTTATATAAATGTTGGGTTGTATATATATTATTTTAGGGTATATATTAATTGTATTATTAGTATACTTTGTGTGAGTTCTTTTTGAATCTAATTTGATTCCTAAATTATTGTAGTTTATCTCTATATTATTTTATAGATGTCTTGTGAGGTTGACTTTGGGTTTGACCATGTTTGACTTTAGTGGACTTTAGAGTTGACCATAGTTGACTTTCACCTTAGAATTGACTTATTGACCTAGAAGTTGCCTAGTTTGACTTGTTCTCTTTCCGGGACCTTGTATTAATGTGGTATTCCATGTCTAGGTCTTCGAGGCACCGAGTCAGACATTTGTGAGACTGTTCATTGGACTTCAGGCGAGTACATTCTCTGATAGTTTCTCATTTATGATATCCTCTATGATCGTTGTATCTAGTGTAGATATACATGTTCTCTTGACACTATGGTTACACGGATTGGTATATCCGGATCTCGTCATGAGATATTATTCCTTGGTATATGGTGTATATGGTGCAAGTATTGTTTTATTGGTTATCTTGTACATGTACAGACACCGATTCTCGGGGAGACTAGCTATCTTCTTGGGGAATCTAGTGCCATAACGTACCGTGGTTGGATCTATTATACCAGTCGGGGTGGGGAGTATTTTAGTGTAGATCATACCCTCCTTGTGCATGTCTTGTTCCTTGTGAGTGTTGATTATACACCGCACGTATAATCAGCCAGGCCATCATACTCTTGTGCAAGTTCCCAAGCCGATCACATGTTAAAGCTAGTACTCACACACTTAGTCATTAGTATTCTTGTTCCATCAGCATATTGTTCATTATTGTATTTCTTTCCAGTATTTCCTTATTGTCTATACATTCTTGTATCTATTTATACATCTTGTTTATCCACAACTATTTACTGTTACATAGTTTTTATCATTATTTGAGAACTGCTGTTAGGGTTGTACTCTGCTCCTTTCCTGACTGGATATATTTTTCCAGATGACACTGAGGAGTACCCTACCTATTATGGACCCCAGGATGTTGTGGGTTTAGATTCTGAGACCCTGGCTCAAGAGGGACTTATCCCAACTGAGACAGTTGACCCTGGAGTTGTAGCTTTATAGTTTTGTAGTATTCTTTGCACTGGATTTGTCTCCAGCATATTTCTGTAATTTTCTTCAGACTCATTGATGTATTATTTTAGACTCATGAGTTGTATTGTGACTATTCTATTCTTTATCTGATTCGTGCTCATTTCCACCTTAGTTCTGTGATTGAGTATACTATCATTATTGGTGGTTTATTATATTGTTAGTTAGTTTATCTAGACAGCGTTCTACCGCCGATTCTGCGGTGTAGGCTGGGCGTTGTTTCCGACTAGTACCCTTACACCGGGTGCGGGTCGTGACACCATCATCCTGCTGAGGTAGTAGATAGCCTGTTCATGCCCCACATTATTCTTCTGCGCGAGAAGAGCTCCTAGCGAATGATCCATCGCTCGAACGTACAGTAAGAATTGTCTTCCCATGATGGGAGGTACCAGAACCGGCGGACTGGTGAGGTAGCGTTTGATATTCCCGAATGCTTGCTGACAGGTTTTGTCCCATACGAAGGATACACCTTTCTTCATGAGATACGAAAAGGGCTGACATCTTCCCGAGAGGTTGGATATGAACCTCCGGATATAAGCCAGACGGCCTTGAAATCCCCGAAGTTCCCTCAGATTGCGGGGCGATCGCATTTCTACGATGACCTGGACTTTGTCAGGGTCCACCAGGATGCCTTTGGCGGTAATGACAAATCCCAGAAATTTGCCACTAGATATACCCAGGACGGACTTCGTAGGGTTCATCTTGAGTTGATGTTGGTGCATTAACTCGAATACCGTCCTCAAGTCTTGAATGTGATCATCTTTGCGGCGGCTCTTGACGGCTATGTCATCCACGTAACATTCTACTATTTTGCGTAGATGCTCGTAGAATATGTTACTCATAGCCAGTTGGTATGTAGCCCCGGCATTTTTCAATCCGAAGGGCATAACCGTATAGCAATATACTCCCAACGGGGTCCAGAAGGCAGTGTGCTTCTCGTCTTCAGGATGCATCTTGATCTGATTGTATCCCGAGAATCCGTCCATGAAAGACATACGTTCAAAACTGCAGGTGTTGTCGATCATGATATCCGTGATGGGGAGAAGGAACTCATCCTTGGGGCAGGCTGCATTCAGATCTCTGTAATCGATGCAGATACGTATTTTTCTATTTTTCTTCATGACTGGGACAACGTTGGCGACCCAGTCGGGATATTGTTCTTCCCGGATGAAACCGTAGGCTATCAACTTCTTGACTTCCGCTTCGATCGCGTCCATCATGTCCGGGCGAAACCGGCATTGGTGCTGCTTCATAGGCTTTGAGTCGGTCAATATATTGAGTTTATGAGTAGCCACCTTCGGGTCAAGGCCCGGTATGTCCTCATAATTCTACGCAAAGACGTCGATATATTATTTTATCAGCTGGATAACTTCTTCCCGTTCAACTGGGAAAAGATCGTTGTTGATGAATATCGGTTTTGGCAAAAGTTTACCCCCAATATCAACCTGGATAATTTCATCTTTGGTGGGAGGTTCCCTCTGCTCGAAGCAGAATTCCCATTGCGTATCCATTTGTTGAGCCCCAGAGTCATTCTTAAACGGCCCAGAATCCTGTTCGTCTGCTTCGAAGGGATCTGCCATCACCATATTTGCTGATAATGCTTGCTCGAGAGCGTCAGGTGAGTCGGAGGGCGACGAGCCATTATAAGAAGAGAAAAAGATATCCTCGTCCGACTTAGAGGAGGTGGCATATCCCAACCCGAAATGAGTTCGTTGATAGTAGGGGTCGCCGCGCAGCGGCGTTCGTCTGCCTCTTCCGTTGTTGAGGCCTGGCGTCCGCTCTAAGTCGTAGCTCATGTTTTGGATGATCCTCAATGCTTGCGGGCTGTATTGGTGAACATGCATTTTTCCAGCGTCATCATTGAAAGAATCTTCCTGGATAGCCGGTTGATTGCGCATACGGCCGAAGACTATTGAACGCTGGCTGTTGCAGGTAGGTGGAACGATGAAGATAGAATCCTCATGTGGTCCATATATCGTGACGATGTTGGATGATGACGCTACTTCCCAGACATACGGACGATAGGAGTTCATAACTTCCAAGAATTTTTGTGCTATGGGTTCTACCTAGTCAAGGGAAGTAGATTCCTGATTTGGAATTTGAGCGTTAACGTACTGGAAAAGAGGATATTTATTATCATCTGGAACTCCGTTCCTGGTCGCGTTTACATCGGTCGGCTGCCCGTTGCGCCGAAGGTTGATGACCAAAGGTGGAGGCTTCTGGTTCAGAGTGACCAATAGAGGATCACTCCCTTTTCCTGAACTGGATTTGTTCAGGTGAATAGCCATAGGCTCCATGGCTTTTGGACGAATGGTTTATCCTTTCACTCTGATTGACAGCGGTAGTGCGGCAGAGGGTTCTCCTGGCTCTCGGTGGGATTCCTTCTCTGTCTCGCCCGACACTTCTTCCGTGTGGTCTTGAGAGTACAACACGGCAACGGAATAGTAGGATTCTACTCCTTTAAATGGGTTTAGGTCGGCAACCTCCGTTTGTACCGTTCCTTGGGGGTCTACATATTTAAGACATTGATGTAGAGTTGAAGGAACGATGTTGTGGTCGTGGATCCACGGTCTTCCCAGCAAAATATTGTAGGACACCTCTGAATCGATGACGTAACACGTGGCCACCGATCTGAGGTTCCTAATCTGGATCCTCAGGCGAATCTTCCCCAACGGCTTACTTCTTCCGGCGTTGAAACCCACGATTGTAGTGGAGGTGTAAGCCAGTTCGCTGGTAGGAATCCTCAATGGTCTGAGCAGACTGTGAAGGATGATACTGATCGACGATCCTGGATCTATGTGAATCCGATCGACCTCCATGGAACCGACGTACCCGGTGTAATAGAGGGGCCTGTCATGCTTGTTATGTTTTAACAGCATGTCATCTTGGGTGAAAGTGATATTTGGGACCACTTCCATCACACTGTGGCATTTAGGATATGCCACTGGTTCTTCGTCGGGGGACTTGAGCTGGGTCAAGCATGCCTCCGCCTGCATCAGCACTTCACTCAGGGCTAGACGAGTGTCTTGGGAGAGCCTGAGTAGCTCAAAGATGGAGAGCCTGGCTGGTGTATTAGCCAGTTGGGCCAGGATATTGAAGTTGTACGGCTTCTCAAAACCTTTGTTTGGAATGTTTTTCATAGGTTTATCAAAGCGTACTTCTCTTTGCTTCCCGAAGGTTTGGTAGTTGAAACGTCCGCCGGTGCATCTTCCTGACTTGCTCCGTAGTCGTTGAGGATGGTTTTCCCAGAACGGGTTGCAGCAAATACCTCATCTTCGTCTGATGGCAAAGAAGTTGCGACCATATGGCATGGTTTGCATTTGGAGCTTTTTCTAGACGTAGCTTTAGTAGCTTTAGTCTCCTCCTCGAGCTCTGACACCAAATCTGGATGAACCCACATAATCTCGTCCTGCCGGGTGGTTAGGGGTACCAGGTCATGATTTTGACCCCTAGCTGGAGGGAGATTGACGATGTCCATCATGGTCCGGGAAATGGGCGTGACACAGTCCATGACTTCTTGGGAAGGCAGATCGCCAAACCGTAGAGAGATCATGTTGGCCGTGACCGTCTTCTCGGTATTGTGCAGAGTGATGGCCTTAGCATCGATTAACCCCTGGATCTTTCTTTTCAGTATGTAACACGCCTTTGTTGGGTGGTGTACGTATCTGTGGAAGATGTAGTATTTGGGGTCATCAGTACTGCCGACTTCTTGGGGCCGCCTCAGCTCCGGAAGGGTGATCTTGCCACTTTTGACGAGACACTCGAATATACTAGGGATATCGTCGTCGTCGAAAGAGTAGACTTCGACGGGCCTGGAGGTCCCGGGTCTCGTCTGCGTAGTTGCCGCAGTCTTTTGTCTGGATGTATTGACCGTCAGAGCTCCTTTTCTCTTGGAGCTGCGAGGATGGTCGCTGTTGGGAGATGACCTCTTGCCTCTATCGGAGGCGGAGATCATAATGCCATTGTCGCACTCCTTGCGGCTGTTGTCTTCGGCGGCCACTGCCGAGATGATGAACGAGGGCCAATCATGGAACTGATATGGTCCTGTAAACACCGAGACCACGGGAAGGAGGTTCTTCCTACAAATGTCTACTAACGCAGAGTCTGGAACTCCTGGAGGCATCTGTAAGGTGGCCTGACGAAAATGTTCGACGAAGGTGCGAACGTCCTCCTTTTCCCTCTGCTTGACTTCGATGAGAGAGGACATAGACATGTCCATTCCGCCCTCGTAGAATCGCGTGAAGAATAAAGCTTTGAAGTCTTCGAAGGAAGTAATGCAGTTGTCTGACAAGCTACGGTACCACTGATAGGCTACTCCTGAGAGGCAGCCTTTGAACAACCGAGTGAGGAGGGCGTCGTTCCCTTATAGCAACACCTTCATCATACTGAAATAGTTTATGTACTGACTTGGTGATGTTTTTCTCTCGAACAGAGCCATAGTATGAGGTTTGTACCTCGGACGGAAAGGGACTTCTTCCCAGATAGCTGGGTAAGGCTGTTTAATTCCCAGTTTTTTGAGCTGATCTTTGTGCTTCAAGGCGTCGAACTGGGCTTTCAACTCCCGTACTGCCTGTATTAGATTTTCAGTTAGAAGCGAGACTATGGTGTAGTGCGGAGTTGGTTGTATCGTGACTCCAACGGGAGGTAATATATTCTCCGAGTGAGAAAGCAAAGGAACTGCTGACTCTTGATCTAGAGCAGGCTCTTGGCTCGGGTTGGATGGTGGTAAGTCCACCCCCACACGTATCTGAGTTGGCGGGACCGACGCTTGAGCCATGGCAGTTGCGTGCTGAGTTAGCATCATCTGGTGCATGATCTCTATTATGGATTGCAATTATTTCAGAGATGTCTCCAGTACAGTGATGCATTATTCCGCGTTTCCTGACGGCGAAGATTTCTCACGTTCATCTTCAACGGCGTAAACTCCCATTTCCCTAGGCGTCCTCGAAGGATTAGTATAGGTCGCTGCAGAAGTCGACTCTATACTCTCAGTATCTGATCCGGGAGATTGGCGACCCCCAGCGTCGAAATCAGACGAGTACGAAGCTGGTTGCTGTGACCTTGCACGGGTGTTTTGGAACAACCCAGCTTCAGTATTCCTGAGGATGTCTTCGAATCTCCTTCGGCTCGGAGGCCTAGAGGAATGACGTCTTGAGCTCGACCCTCCTCTAGGTATGTGTGAAGCCATGTTCACGAATGCATGCACGGCCTCTTCTTCCTGGAAAGACTGAGAGTAGCTCAATCGGTCGAAAACTGACCGTTTTGCTTTAGAACAGCAGTAGTCAATCAAAATTTTATGACTATTACAACATTACTCGCTAGGGGGCATAATAGACATGTTGGAAGGTCCCCTCTCCTCACGTTTCTGGATTAGATATTCGCACAAGTTAGGAGGATTAGAGGAAGAAGACGACGACTTGTTCCTTCTGTTCCTATCAGTGGGCATGCGGAGATTGGGCACCATGGTTTTCCCTACGCCACCTATGTATAACAGGTTGGCCATCTGGGTGGCGGATAATCCCCGGGGTGGGTGCCTTCCTGCAACCTGAGCTTGCTTTACGTCGTGGGACTTCGCCTGGCATAATTTGGAGATTTGCTCAGACTGGCGTAAAGCTGAAGAGGTCTTCAGTCGGCCGTCGGCTTCCCGCGTAATCCGGAGGGTAGGCAGATTGCTTCTTCGTTGGCGTAACGGCCGAGGAGTTGAGTACTCTGCCGCTTGCTTCCCCTTCTAGAAATCACAGCGCTCATCTGGTTCTGCGTAGAGTTCAGATATTGTCTTGCGCATGGAGCATGATTTGTACTTCCGACTTGGCGCTGAGGCATTATCAGAAGTTTGGTCTGTACCGCACGTAGCGGAAGACTGGTTGCTACGCGTATAGCACAGTGGATACTTCTGGGTTAGCGCTGAGGCTTTGCCCGAAGTTTTGTCTGTACCGCGCATAGCGGGAGACTAGTTCCTACGCGTAGAGCACAGTGGATACTTCTGGGTCAGCGCTGAGGCTTTGCCCGAAGTTTCGTCTGTACCGCGCGTAGCGGGAGACTGAATTTTACGTGCAGGGCACGGAAGGAGCAATGCTACAACCTCATTGGTCGGAGAGGACGGAGAGATAGGAGAGATCGGAGAGTCCACAGGAATGGTAAAGGATGTCTTGGGCATCCAGACCTTGCGCAGCTTCCTGTTGTTTTGGACGGAGAGTGGGTAAGAGCTACCCACGGTTAGAAGCTTGTCTTCGTAGGCAGACTGGTCGAATTGGATGACCAGTGTCTTCTTCATGGTTCCTGTAGATACTGCGTCGTGTTGAGCAATTACTTCCTCATCAGAAGAGAAAGATGTCCCCAGCAGAGTGGCCATCTTGTTTGTGGTATTAAACGAAAGAATGAAAAATATATTTAAGATGGGGTTTATACGAAACCTGCCTTCTTTGGTTTACAAACAAACTTATACAATTTGATCATATACGAAGATATGGGAGTACAATTTATTTAATCTGGATAAATATTGCTATAGGTGTCTGTTCTGCAGTCGATCACTTTAGCCCTTAGACCACACGATGTTGAAGAAGTGCCGTAGAAGACAGAAAGCAGCTTCGAAGGTTGCAAAAGAGGGTGGACGCATGGTGCCCAAGTCGTCGGTCCCTACTCTCTGCTTGAGCTCCGGATTCTCTCACTCTCTCTCTCTCTCTCTTGACCTCGGGTTCGATCTTTCTTGGAAGTTCGATCTTGGATCTGATATTGGTTTCTTGACCAATTTTCTGATCTTTCCAATTTGTCAACCTGGTTTCTCATTGATAGAGGTCTCTATTTATAGAGTTTTAGTGACAGTGACCACTCCATCGGTATAGAAACCGAGGAGCGGAAAGTACAGTACCCTTTTACACAACGGCTAAAGTAACGAATGCCTGCGTATAGATGATCCTTTGAATGAGCATGTGACGCAGGTCCAACTAAGGGATAAAACATGTATAATTGCTACGAAGATCACGGCGTAGAAGCCACGTAGGTAGGTATCCATTGTGTAGAAGAGGTTGACATAGAAGCCAAATATCTGTCACCATGGCATAGAAGCCAAATGGTTATCAAACCGACATAGAAGCCGAATGGGCATAGAAGCTGAACAGGCGTAGAAGCCGAGTGGTCATAGAGGCCGAGCAGGCGTAGAAGTCGAACGGGCATAGAGGCCGAGCAGGCGTAGAAGCCGAATGGGCGTTGAAGCCGAGCTAGCGTAGAAGCCGAGTGGTCATAGAGGCCGAATGGGCATAGAGGCCGAGAAGGCGTAGAAGCCGAATGGGCGTTGAAGCCGAGCAGGCGTAGAAGCCGAATGAGCACAAACGCTGGATGGGCGTAAAAGTCGCTGCGTACCGTGCCATAGTGCTGATGTGGACGTCTTAGCCGAAATTACGGCTTTTGAAGATATAATCAAATCTCTTGCATTAAATGCCGAGATATGCCACCATCCTGTGCATTAAATGTGGAGGCATGTTTCTTTGACGATCTGCAACCCCTTCTGCGCATCAGTCGCAGAGACGTGCCTTGAGAAACTGTCATCGCTCTGTGCATCAGACGTAGAGACGTGCCTCGAACCCCGTACGGAGTGCAGCTTTTGATGTGGCAGGCAGTTTGTCTACTGCAGAACGTAAACAGCTCATGTTTTGCCTGTGTAAAATAAGGCAGCGTATCCCTTCATGCTTGTAAAAGCAGTTTATGCAAAGGGGATGGCGGTATTTGACAGCCTGGGTCATAGTGCTGTGCCATCATTATAGCCGTCGTCTGGGTAGTCGAGCCGTATCCCTTTGTCAGAAGTCCAGACGTCAGGTTCATTACAGGCTCTGATAGGTTCACTTCGGAGAATACGAAGCGTCTCTTATACACCTCAATGCTACGTTTGAAAGAGGATGAGTTTTACGCCCTCGAGGCGATGAAGCACCCTGTTTACGCTGAAGCAGTTTGGACGTACTGCCTTACGCAGATGGTCCTTCAAGCTTTTATATTTCATGCTGCATTTTTAGCGAAAAGAGCTCTGTTGCACGTTTGATGGCTCTGAAGGCCTCTGCTTACGCTGCTCTGTACCAATATGCCGCGTATAGTCATCCGGCGTATTTTTCATGCTTCTACAGAGTTGTATGAAACAGGTTGCGGTTGTGTCTATAATTTTAATTGTAACAGGCAAATATGCAAGGTTGGATTTATTAGAATTTAAAACTGGACGTTTGTAACTAATATTATGCAGCTAAAATAAAGTACAAGATAGAGTATTAATGAGTTACACAAGGGTCAGAATGGTACGCTGGCTAGTCTAAAAAAAGTGTGTAAAATTTGTTTGAAGGCAATACTATTGTAGTGCTCCAAATATCGAAGCAACGGTAAGGTGCACTAATTGATATAATTATTGCACAAAAGAATATGAACACTTTATTCTAATTCTAATTGTCTTCAAATGAACCCTAGTCTCTCTATCTAATCTAAATAGCCCTAAATTTGGTCGATGGGGTCTACACCGGCCGTCATATGAGTCATAACCATCGATCTTCTTTCTGTTAAGAAAATATCACCTACTTAAAACGTTCTCTATTTGACCCATTTGTTAAAGGCTCAAAAGAGATGCGCTTGATATAAATCTATACATTGTTGTACTAAGAGTCATTTCTCGTCGAGTGCTTCCAACTTCTATAACCGTTGGCGATAGTTGTCGTCCGTGGTTAGTTGGTTGGAGAGAGCTACTCGTAGTGAATGGATTTGGATCTCCAATGAGAGTACCGCATCACTTTCGTACACCAAAGAGAATGACGTATTTCCAGTAGCTGTCCGGACTGTTGTTTGGTAGTCCCAGAGACATTCACCCAGCTTCTTGTTCCTGTTGCGTTTGTTGGAAGATACAAATTTCTTGAGAAGCTTGATGATGGTTTTGTTGAACGCTTCCGCCAGATCATTTGTAGTAGGGTTGTATACTGTAGAGGCTATGTATTGGATTCAGTTCTTGTCATAAAACTGATAGAAGGTGTAAACCCCCTCGATTTATTCTGTAGATAGTCAGGGTTAGATTTGGAAAATTTTAGTTTTAGCAGCAGATGTTTAGGTTTAGAGTGGAGATAGGTTTGTCTATTATTTTAATTCATTTAATTTAAACCCTTGGCGCGCCCTATCATTGCTTAATTATTCGAAGCCCAATATCAGCCGATAAATTCCATCGAATTATTGTACTTCTGACTTGACTCGCCAAATTAGGCACTGGACTTTTCCGTCACTTAAAAATCAGTTTTCGTTGTGCTCTAAATTAATTGCACAATTTCCCAAAAATTGTAACCCATATTTAATTCCGTATCGGACACCTGTGTCGTTACCCTCAATTTTGAGATACCAACTTAACCCGTTGAGCCAGACCAACTAAAGGGTCCAAGACCGACTCCAAGCCCCCACCATTTTTGACCTTTGCGTCATTTCCGGATTTTGACCCCAAGTGCCCCCAATTAATTTAAAAGCACGAGATACTTTAATTCTATTTAAATCAGGGATACCAATTTTGCCTAATCCTATTTTAATCCTTAATAAATCCCGTTGGCCATAAAATTAAACCCGTGCCAAACCCCTAACACCCCCTCGCCATGCAAACCATCACCCGCGATTTTCTCTACAATTTTAGCATCATTTTATGTATTCGTGCAATTTCTCGAATTTAAGGGGCTGAATTGCAATTTAGTGATTTTAGGTGCCCTCACCCCATTGGGCAAACCAAATAGAGAGGTCACAAAATTGGGTCCTAATTTTACCCATCCAATCACCACCCTTCATGAAGAAATTATTTTTTTTTCATGACAAATCATGGCCCTCTATTTTGAATGACAACATCTCCACCCTCCATCCATTCTCCACTCCCTATAAAATATCACATCACCCCACCCTCACAAACTCCAACCGGCCCTAATCCCTAGGTGTGGAAAACTGCCCTCTCTCTCTCTCCTCTCTCTCCTCTACATGGGAAACCAAGCCACCACCTCCATATTTATATTCTTCTTCTTCTTCCTTTATTCTTCTTCTTCTTCTTCCTTTATTATTTTTCCCTGAGTGAAGCCTCCGGCCGACTGATCCGGCCGACCCACCCTGGCCGACCCCATGGCTGACCCCGCTCCGCCTCCAGCGTGTCGGCGAGCTCAGCTCTGGCCGAGCGCCGGCCAAGCCGCACCCGACTCCGGCTGCACTCGACTTTGACAGTGTTGTCCCGCTGCAGCTGTGCATCTCCTCCCCGTCGGTATTGTACTGTGCACTTTCCCCCCCTCGCCGCTCGAGTTAACCCGCGGCTGATCCCGGCAGACTCCTGTGCAGCCAGTACTATGGCCTGACCCCGCTCCGCCCCTCCAGCGCACCGACGCAGCCCAGCTCCGGTCTAGACACTTGCTCGCTGCTCCGGCCGAGTTCCTCACCCCGCAGGCTGCCCCTCCACGAGCTCCGGCAGCCAACTCATCCCAGCGGCTTTGACACCAACCCCGGCCGAGCCACTCCCCCTCTGGCCAGGCCGCAGCCAAGAGATCCGGCGTCCAACCACTTCCCTCTGGCCGAGCTTCTCCATCGACATTCTGGCCAAGCAATACTCCTCCACCCTGCTGACCGCGAACCGACCACCTTTCGGCTTCCTCCACGCGACTATACCATTTCCGACATCTCCACAACTCGCACCACACATTTCCGGCATCCCCACCATCTCCTCCTCCGGCCAACAACATCTCGCTAAGGTGAAACATTGTCCCCTCTTTACACTTATATATTTGTTCTATCTATTGTTAGTTTTAGGGTTATGTTTAAGTGTTGAGGATTACTTAGCTAATATTTAGGGTTAAGATTCCATAGGAAAAAAATAGAATTTATGGATATACATGGAGTAAGGGATTAAGAATGAAACGGTTTTAGTTAAGGGTTACTGATATGCATTAGGAATTTTGGAATTTATGTATGCAGGAGAGGTTTTAGGTTAATGCATATTATAATGCACAATTGATGAAAGTACTAATTGATTAATTTTGGTTTAAATTGGCATTGGTGATCGTGTGAGCGAATATGAAATATATAAATAAGACTGTTAGAGATATGATAATAATGAGGATGGGTTTTAAGAGCATGAGGTAACTAGGGTGTACATTTTAATATATGCAATTTTATCATTGGCGATGGGCAGAGTTAAATTATGGACGAATAATAATAGGATAGTGGAATGTTGATGGACATGGTGGAGCAGATGATGGATTGTGAAAATAGTGTAATATCAAACCGTTAGTCAGGATTGGAGACTGTGAAATAATAATAAAATTAATCGAAGAGTAGTTTTAAGGTAAAATATTGATGATTGTATATTGCGGGTTTAAATAATTAATGAATAATTCGTTCGAGGAGGATACCTGAATATGCATATTGACGTCTATGAAGACCCGGGGTGAAACCGAGGATTGGATTATGTGGTAGACCACAGAATATCGTGATGAACATAGTAAGATTGAGGTTTGGATTGATGATATGGTGCAGATGTTTAATATGTTTAGATGTGATGTACTCCGAGTCAACCTTAGTCAACCCCCTAGTATCTTGTCCCTGGGAGCCGTAGTTGAGACTGAGCTTAGGTATATATGTGTGTCGCATCCCTATCAGTCGTGGAATAGATTATTGATTATTGGTTTGTATCTATCTCTAGGTACTGCGGAACCTGAGGACCTGGACATGGTACCGGATCCCCGTCCTCAGCAGCCGCACGCAGGCAAGTGTACCTTGCCACCCTGTATTTTAGTTACAGATATTTATTATTTTGTTATATACATTGTGCACGTATTTATTGCTAACGTTCGGTACTTCGCGTCCGGTTCACAACCGGGTGAAGACGTACGTCGTAACATCTTAGGAAGATTGTTGGATGATTCGTAGTATCTCAATATACGTACCTGAGTTTATCGACACCCTAGGATACACTCATACACTGTGATCGTGCCAGATTCCTGTATCCTGATACCGATATCATGACCAGAGACTGGGCCGACCTTAGGGTCGCGTCTGTTGAGTTATATCTGTGAGTTGAAACTGTAGTTAGAGGGTCAGGTTCAACGCACAATCGTTGACCACTTGGGAAGGGGAAGACATTACTAGATGTTTGGGCTACTCTGCACGCGCTTATATATGTATATGTAGTGATCCTGTATTATAGTATAGTGATATCACCCGTGTGTCTCTGTGCTCGGAGCTACGGTACGCCCCGTGTGTCTCTGTGTTCAGAGCTACGGTTTTATTTTAGAAAGCCCACGCGTCGAACGTTGTCTTTAAACTGTGTCATACTTGTTTCGTTATGATAGAGTACCCTGTTGTTGCACTTATACTTTCTGTTTACTTGGCATGTTATATTTCTGTACCTTGTTACGTCCCTCTAAGGACCTGGTTTCCTGCCAGTTTTGCAGCATAGATGATTATGGAGCATTTGGAGTTGCTGTTGGAGTTGCAGGTCTTGCGAGCATGGTACCAAGTACTCACATTATATCTACCGGCATTATGGTTATTTTACATTATTTATTTTATCTGCTGTTGTAGCCTAGTTTTTATAGACTCATACTTCTTCTCGAGTCTATTCGAGTTAGTATGTTATTGGGTGGCCGACTATAGCACATATAGCTCTTTCTTGTATACTGTTGTACATTGTGAATTGAGACATAGAGGTTTATATTTATGGGATATTTAGATAGTGCCCTTTTATATTACAGCTTATACGTATTCGAGTCAGACCCGAGTCTGGTCGAATGTGTAGCTGGCGTGTCAAGTATTCCTGGTCCTACATATTTTAGGATTGGGACATGACATATTTTTGTGGTGGCCCATGCAGGTCCGATTTAAATCATCTTGGTCACCTGACTGTGCCAAGCGAGCCTGCAAATTAGGAATAGATGTTATGATTGTTGAGTAGGATCTCAATCCATAATCGATTTTAAAACTCTTTGTATGCGATTATCGCCCTTGGACTTCCACTTTGCGTTCGTTCAATCTTCGACAATATCGCTATCCTTGTTTCTCGTCCCCTATTGTTCGGGGAGACGAATGCTTGTGACTGATGACTTCCCTCCAGAAGAAGATCAAAGACCAGACGACAGAAGACAGAATTTGTATACCTTTCTCAGAGAAGATTGTTACCTTATCAGGATAGATTGATGGGTTTTTTGGATTCTAGAACTAGTGTGGAAGGTTGGCAAAAGAGTTGGACCCAGTAGTACCCTACCCGTGCTTGAGGTAGCAGTGATCTTGGAAGTACTAAGAGCTGGTAGGATTATTGATCATGACCTAGAATGATTTAGGGAAATGCATAGCCTGATGATGGAAACTAGTGGTTGTATATGATAGCAATACCAGGAATGACATTATGGACTAGAGGAGATAAAATTTGAAGCTCTCACTTGGAAGATGATGATCTAATACCAGAAATTTTAGTATGTGCTTAGGTGACATCATTATTATAATTGCACTATGTGACTTGGAGAGATGAATAATGAAAAGAAGAAATTCGAGGAATAGAATTTTAGGGAAAACTTTGAGGAGAATATAATTATACATTAGGCAAGGAAAAATTTTCTTTTGAGGATTGATGTTGGAAACAGAACGGGAGAAATTATTTTGAGGTTTAGTCTAGACTATGACCTTATCCTAGACATAGATTAGTTGAGCCAATACCACGAAACTCTTGATGGTCATCGTGGTTATGTCACCTTTAGACCACCAGGTTACCCTGAGTTGAGTTTCTTCAGGGAGCCCTGGAGTATGGTGCCCATCTACCTTAGAGGCACGCATTTCAGGAGTGAACCAGTGTACCCCCGCATTATAGTAGAGTTTGAGGATGTGATTCTAGAGAACCTTCCAGACCGTTCACCTGACAGAGAGATAGAGTTTGCTATAGAGTTGACTCCAAGAGCCGAGTCAGTTATTTTTCCATCTTCAGACTAGTACAGATAGAGTTGGTTGAGTTGAAGGTCCATCGTGGAGGATCTCTTAGACAAGGGTTTCAGTCGGGCTAGTGTTTTTCTATGGGAAGCAACCATCTTATTGTACCAAAGAAGGATGGGACGATACGTTGTATAACGATTGCAGGGCATTAAATGCCGTAGCGATAAAGAGCAAGTACCCTTGTCGCACATCAAAGATTTAAATGAATCAGCTAAGTGGCACATATGCATTCTCGAAGACCGGTCTCAGATTAAGTTATCACCAGATCAAGGTACGGGGAGAGGACATTTCAAAGACGACTTTTCGGATGAATTATGGACACTGTAAGTTTCTAGTCATGTTGTTTTAACCAACGTGCCAGTAGTATTTATGAGTTTGAGGAACAATATTTTCCACCAGTACTTGGATAAGTTCTTGGTGGTAATTATCGATTATATCTTGGTGTATTCTAAGGGCCAGAAAGAGCTCAACATGAGATAGAGGCACTGGCTAGAGTTGATGATAGATTATGATATCGAGCTGCAGTACTACCCTGGTAAGGCGAATATAGTAGTAGATGCCTTGAGCATGAAGCCTATGGCATATTTTTACGATTCATCGCCAGTTGTTAGAGGATTTTTAGAAACTCAGGATTGAGATTGTATTGCCAGGCATGGATGGACAGATGGGCAGTCTTGAGGTTCAGTCTACATTGATTGAGAGGATCAAGGCAGCCTTACCTACAGATATGAGATTTAGACGATTGTGAGAAAGGACAGAGGCCGACATGCAAACAGGACTCAGGATTCATGAAGACGGAACGTTGAGGTGTGGAGATCGTCTAAATATTCCGAGTAGTGAGCTACGCCAAGAGTTGATGACCAAGGCACATAGCTCGATTTATTCCATTTATCCCGGGGGTACGAAGATGTACCGAGACTTGAGGCAGCATTTCTGGTGGCATGGGATAAAGAGAGAAATTGAAAGATTCGTGGCAAAGTGTTTAGTTTGTCAGCAAGTCAAGGCTGAACATCGAAGGACTGCAGGATTATTGCAGCCACTTCCTATCCCCGAGTGGAAGTGGGAACACATTACCATGGACTTCGTCACAGGATTCCCGCAAAGCCCTAGCGGGAAGGATGCAGTTTGGGTTGTCGTAGACAGACTTACCAAGTCTGCACATTTCTTGCCCTTCAGAGTTGGGCAATCCATAGAGATACTAGCTGACATGTATATGAGACAGTTAGTACGATTACATGGAGTGCCTGTCAGCATCGTATCGGACCGTGATTCCAGATTCACGTTATATTTTTAGCGGAGTATGCAGGAGAGCCTAGGAACTCGTCTCAAGTTCAGCACTGTATATCATCCACAGACTGATGGTCAGTCAGAGCGCACGATACAGATATTAGAGGATATGTTGAGAGCGTGCATGATTAATTTTGGAGGATCTTGGGAGGACCACCTACACTTGGTGGAATTCTCCTACAATAACAGTTACCAGGCGAACATACAGATGGCACCTTATGAGGCACTATACGGCAGGAAATGTAGGTCGCCAGTTTGTTGGAGTGACGTGGGAGAGCGTCAGATACTTGGTCCTGAGTTGGTGACACAGACAGTGGAGAAGGTCAAGCAGATTCAGAGCCACCTGCGTGCAGCACAGGACAGACAAAAACACTGGGCAGATACGCACCCCAGACCATTGGAATTCAAGAAGGGGATTATATATTTTTGAGGATATCACCCACTCGTGGTACCATCAGATTCAGAGGCAGAGACAAGCTGAGTTCGAGGTACATCGGACCTTTTGACATTTTGGAACGAGTTGGCGAAGTGGCTTACCGTCTTGCATTACCTCTATCATTAGAGGGAGTATATGACGTATTTCATGTATCGCAGTTGAGAAGATATGTCGCAGACCCTGGCCACGTGCTTGATCATTCAGAGATTACAGTCGGGCCTAGTCTGTCTTACGTAGAGCAGCCAGTTGAGATCCTCGATCGCAGCAAGAAGACTTCGAGAGGGCAGACGATTCGACTGGACAGAGTGGCATGGAAGCACCATTCACCAGGCGAGTCTACTTGGGAGCGCGAGGATTCTATTCGACAACGATTTTCGTACTTATTTGAGGAGCCAGGTACGAATTTACGTACGGTATTTGATTACTTGTTGTTTTGAAATTCTTTTAGATATTATCGTGCTTTACTTTTAATTTTGGGGGCAAAATTTTTCTAAGTTGGGAAGAATGTAAACCCCCTCGATTTATTCTGTAGATAGTCAGGGTTAGATTTGTAAAATTTTAGTTTTAGCAGCAGATATTTAGGTTTAGAGTGGAGATAGGTTTGTCTATTATTTTAATTCATTTAATTTAAACCCTTGGTGCGCACTATCATTGCTTAATTATTCGGAGCCCAATATCAGCCAAATTAGGCACTGGACTTTTCCGTCACTTAAAAATCAGTTTTCGTTGTGCTCTAAATTAATTGCACAATTTCATGAAAATTGTAACCCATATTTAATTCTGTGTCGGACACCTGTGTCGTTACCCTCAATTTTGAGATACCAACTTAACCCGTTGAGCCGGTCCAACTAAAGGGTCCAAGACCGACTCCAAGCCCCCACCATTTTTAACATTTGCGTCATTTCCGGATTTTGACCCCAAGTGCCCCCAATTAATTTAAAAGCGCGGGACACTTTAATTCTATTTAAATTGGGGATACCAATTTTGCCTAATCCTATTTTAATCCTTAATAAATCCCATTGGCCATAAAATTAAACCTGTGTAAAACCCCCAACACCCCCTTGCCATGCAAACCATCACCCGCAATTTTCTCCACAATTTTAGCATCATTTTATGTGTTTGTGTAATTTCCCGAATTTAAGGAGCTAAATTGCAATTTAGTAATTTTAGGTGCCCTCACCCTATTGGCCAAACCAAATGGAGAGGTCACAAAATTGGGTCCTAATTTCACCCATCCATTCACCACCCTTCATGAAAAAATCATTTTTTCTTCATGACAAATCTTGGCCCTCTATTTTGAATAACAATATCTCCACCCTCCATCCATTCTCCACTCCCTAAAAAATATCACATCACCCCACCCTCACAAACTCCAACCGGCCCTAATCCCTATGTGTGGAAAACCCCCCTCTCTCTCTCTCTCCTCTCTCCTCTCTTCTCTCTCCTCTACATGGGAAACCAAGCCACCACCTCCATATTTATATTATTCTTCTTCTTCCTTTATTCTTCTTCTTCTTCTTCCTTTATTATTTTTCCCTGAGTGAAGCCTCCGGCCGACTGATCCGGCCGACCCACCGTGGCCGACCCCATGGCTGACCCTGCTCTGCCTCCAGCGTGCCGGCGAGCTCAGCTCCGGCCGAGCGCCGGCCAAGCCGCACCCGACTCCGGCTGCACTCGACTTTGATAGTGCCATCTTGCCGCAGCTGTGCATCTCCTCCCTGCCGGTACTGCACTGTGCACTTCCCCCCCCCCCCCCCGCTCGAGTTACCCCGCGGCTGATCCCGGCCGACTCCTGTGCAGCCAATACTCTGGCCTGATCCCGCTCCGCCCCTCCAGCGCACCGGCGCAGCCCAGCTCCGGTCGAGACACTTGCTCGCTGCTCCGGCCAAGTTCCTCACCCCACAGGCTGCCCCTCCACGAGCTCCGACGGCCAACTCATCCCAGCGGCTTTGACACCAACCCCGGTCGAGCCACTCCCCCTCTGGCCAGGCCGTAGCCACGAGATTCGGCATCCAACCACATCCCTCTGGCCGAGCTTCTCTATCGACATTCCGGCCAAGCAATACTCCTCCACCCTGCTGACCGCGAACCGACCTCCTTCTGGCCTCCTCCACGCGACTACACCATTTTGGACATCTCCATAACTCGCACCACCTATTTCCGGCAACCCCACCATCTCCTCCTCCGGCCAACAACACCTCGCTAAGGTGAAACATTCTCCCCTCTTTACACTTATATATTTGTTCTATGTATTGTTAGTTTTAGGGTTATGTTTAAGTGTTGAGGATTACTTAGCTAACATTTAGGGTTAAGATTCTATAGGAAAGAAATAGAATTTACGGATATACATGGAGTAAGGGATTAAGACTGAAATGGTTTTAGTTAAGGGTTACTGATATGCATTAGGAATTTTGGAATTTATATATGCAAGAGAGGTTTAGGTTAATGCATATTATAATGCACAATTGATGAAAGTACTAATTGAATAATTTTGGTTTAAATTGGCATTGGTGATCGTGTGAGCAAATATGAAATATATAAATAAGACTATTGGAAATATGATAATAATGAGGATGGGTTTTAAGAGCATGAGATAACTAGGGTGTACATTTTAATATATGCAATTTTATCATTGGCGATGGGCAGAGTTAAATTGTGGACGAATAATAATAGGATAGTGGAATATTTATGGACATGGTGGAGCAGGTGATGGATTGTGAAAATGGTGTAATATCAAACCATTAGTCAGGATTGGAGATTGAGAAATAATAATAAAATTAATCGAAGAGTAGTTTTAAGGTAAAATGTTCATGATTGTATATTGCGGGTTTAAATAATTAATGAATAAGTCGTTCGAGGAGGATACCTGAATATGCATATTGACGTCTGTGAAGACCCGGGGTAAAACCGAGGATTGGATTATGTGGTGGACCACAGAATATCGTGATAAACATTGTAAGATTAAGGTTTGGATTGATAATATGGCGCAGATGTTTAATATGTTTAGATGTGACGTACTCTGAGTCAACCTTGGTCCACCCCCTAGTATCTTGTCCCTGTGAGCCGTAGTTGAGACTGAGCTTAGGTATAGATGTGTGTCGCATCCCTATCAGTCGTGGAATAGATTATTGATTATTGGTTTGTATCTATCTCTAGGTACTGCGAGACCTGAGGACCTGGACATGGTACCGGATCCCCGTCCTCAGCAGCCGCACGCAGGCAAGTTTACCTTGCCACCCTGTATTTTAGTTACAGATATTTATTATTTTGTTATGTACATTGTGCACGTATTTATTGCTAACATTCGGTACTTCGCGTCCGATTCACAACCGGGTGAAGACGTACGTCGTAACATCTTAGGAAGATTGTTGGATGATTCGTAGTATCTCGATATGCGTACCTGAGTTTATCGATACCCCAGGACGCACTCATACACTGTGATCGTGCCAGATTCCTGTATCCTGATACCGATATCATGACCAGAGACTGGGTCGACCTTAGGGTCGCGTCTGTTGAGTTATATCTGTGAGTTGAAACTGTAGTTAGAGGGTCAGGTTCAACGCACAATCGTTGACCACTTGGGAAGGGAAAGACATTACTAGATGTTTGGGCTACTCTGCATGCGCTTATATATGTATATGTAGTAATCCTGTATTATAGTGTAGTGGTATCACCCGTGTGTTTCTGTGCTCGGAGCTACGGTTCGCCCCGTGTGTCTCTCTGTTCGGAGGTACGGTTTTATTTTAGAAAGCCCACGCGTCGAACGTTGTCTTCAAACTGTGTCACACTTGTTTGGTTATGAGAGTACCCTGTTGTTGCACTTATACTTTCTGTTTACTTGGCATGTTGTATTTTTGTACCTTGTTACGTCCTTCTGAGACCTGGTTCCCTGCCAGTTTTGCAGCATAGATGATTACGGAGCATTTGGAGTTGCTGTTGGTGTTGCAGGTCTTGCGAGCATGGTACCAGGTACTCACATTATATCTACCGGCATTATGGTTATTTTACATTGTTTATTTCATCTGCTGTTGTAGCCTAGTTTTTATAAACTCATACTTCTTCTCGAGTCTATTCGAGTTAGTGTGTTATTGGGCGACCGACTCTAGCACATATAGCTCTTTCTTGTATACTGTTGTACATTATGGATTGAGACATAGAGGTTTACATTTATGGAATATCTAGATAGTGCCCTTTTATATTACAGCTTATACGTATTCGAGTCAGACCCGAGTCTGGTCGAATGCGTAGCTGGCGTGTCACGTATTTCTGGTCCTACGTATTTTGGGATTGGGGCGTGACAAAAGGCGTGACTTGCAAACTGTGGACTATTGTCGTAGACGATCCTACGCGATAAACTGAAGCAATATATGACGTGATGCTTGGCAAAGTTAATCACGTTTGTTGTTTTGACTTCAGCGAGCGGAACAGCTTTCACCCATTTGGAGAGGTGGTCGTTGATCGCCAGGATAAACCAATGTCCTTTTAATAAAGGCGGACTGATTGGTCCGATGATATCTATTTCCCATGCCTTAAAGAGCCAAGATGCTACTGTTGGGTGCAAGAACTCAAATGGTTGGTAGATGAAGTCCATGTGGATTTGGCATACTTGATAATTTCTTGCGTAATCGACAACATCTGCTACCATCGTCGGCCAATAGTCGCCCATTCTCCAATGACGGTCATATAGCTTTGGACCGGGTTGATGCACCCCGTATACGCCGTCGTGAGCTTCACAGAGGTCTTATTTTGTCTCTGCATTTGACAAGTATCGGAGAAGGAGGCCGTCATAGGACCTACGGTACAATATTTTGGTCTCTGTATCGTAATAGAAACGAAGGGAGCATCTTCTGATTGAAGTAGCTTCCTTTGGGTTTTCAGGAAGAATTCTATAGACTGCGTAGTCGATGAATGGAAGCCTCCAATCTTGAGTATCGGTGTCGACCTTCGTTCCATAGTCGAGGCATAAGCATAGGTTACTTTTTGGACAGACCAGCTTTTTACCGATCATCGTGATTAACAGATGGGTATTGTCTGGGACTGCCAAAGAAGCAGGGAAGCCGGCTAAAGCGTCCGCCTCAATGTTTTACAATCGTGGGACATGCTCAATAAAGAACATCTTGAAGTTCAAGATGATGTTGTGTGCAGCTTGGTGGTAGGTAATCAAGTCTTCATTTCGGACTTCATATACTACCCGAACTTGATTGATGGTTAGCTAAGAATCATCGTAGTCTTCTAAGTACTCTACTCTGACTTGTTTGGCGAGCTAGAGCCTGATTATTAGGGCATTATATTCTGCCATATTATTGGAGCATGGCTCCGTGAGAGAGTATGCACGATTTATGACGAGGTCGTATAGGGAGATCAATATTATCCCGACCCCAGCGATGATGTTGCCTTTCGGCCCTGCTCTTGATGTATTATCAAAGAACATTCGCCAAACTGCTTTGTGTGAGGTGACATTGGTGTTTGCCACTTCGTTAGTAATCTCTTCATAGAGCTTTGAGGTTTCTGACACCGGGTGGGCTGCCCGAAAGTCGGCCAATGCCTGACCCTTTATGGCCTTCTATGGGACGAATACCATATCATATGATGACAATAGTATTGCCCAGGTAGCCAAGCGGGAACTGAGTGATCCAGGTTTGGTCATGAGGACCCTGAGGGGGTTGACTCGCGAGATTACGTGAATGGTTTGTCCAGTCACGTAGTGTCGAGTTTTCTGGATGGCAAATACCAACGCAAAGTACTCCTTTTTAACGGTGGTATACCTATGCTCTGGGCCGACCATCATCATGTGCTCGTGGCCAAAATCAATAATCTGGGCTAACATATCACCAAGAGAGTGATCCATTGCACATACATAGAGCAGAAATGGCTTTCCCATGACCGTGGCCACTAACACATGATGGTTTTATAGGTATTCTTTGATGTTGTCGAATGCTCGTTGGTACTCTTTATTCCAAACAAAGGAGACACCTTTCTTCATGAGTTGTATGAATGGCCAGTAACGTCTAGATAGGTTTGATATGAACCTCCTGATGTATGCTAATCTCTCTTGGAGGCCACAGAGTTCCCGGAGGTTCCTTGGCAAATACTTCTCCAGGATGGCCCTGGTCTTATCGGGGTTAATGTGAATACCCCGAGAAGTGATGACGAAACCTAAGAATTTGCCGATGGAGAATCCCAGGAAGGACTTGGTAGGGTTCATCTTGAGGCGGTGTGCGCACAATAAATCGAAAATAGTCCTCAGATCTTGGAGGTAATAATCTTTGGAGCGACTCTTGACGGTGATGTATACCCCCTGAACAAATCTAGGATTATGATTTATTTATGGTTATTTTGAGTTAATGAATGAAGCTATAATTCGCCTCATTTAATTTAATTTACTTAGGGCACCTTACCGTTGCTTCGATGTTTGGAGCGCTACTCTAGCTTTTGCCTTCAAACAAATTTTATAACCTTGCCCTAGATGTGCCAGTCTTCTTTTTTGACCTTTGTGTCACTCATAAATACTCTCTCTTGTGCTTTATTTTAATTGCACAATATTCGTCACAATTATAAAATTTTAAACCTATACTTTGCACCTATGCCCGTTCTAATCAAAATTGGAGACACAATCTCGACCCGTTTCTTGTAACCCAATATATGACGATAATCTATTTCGAGTCTTCTACGTCCATGACACTTGTGTCACTCCCAATTGAGACCCCGTACACTTCTAATTTATTAAAGAACCCTTTAGACATGATTTATATTTAATTGAGAGCGACCAACTCAACCTAGCCCAAAACTTGACCAAATACCAACCCAAACCCATACTCACCACCTCATTGGTCATATAAAATAGTACATATGAATTTCCCTTACTATAATATGCCAAACATGGATTTTTCCCATATCCAATCTATTTTTTTTCTTTATGCAAGTCCAAAACTATTAGGGGCATTTTTACAAATAACTAACCATGTGTCCACCTCCTATTGGTAGGAAAAAAAATGAGAAAACCCATTTTGATATGCTTGAACGGTCTTGGTACTCCCCCTCTCCCATTTTGTATGGTACTACACACCAAAATACATATACACATTATCACAACCCTCCATTCAAATTTAAACCAATCACCACCCCTCTTTCACTCCATCAACCAAAGCACACAACCCTAGAAACCCTATGGGCAGCCGGCCCTAATCCTAATGCCCATCCATCTTCATTAAATACATCATCTCTCTCTCTTATTTTAATACACACCTCCTCACTCCCTCTCCAACTGAAACTTTACCACCACTATCATCCTTACGACCACCTCCACCTCCATTTCCTTCCTCCTCTTCTCCTCAACCCGCCACCACCACTGTCCCCTCACCTCCATGACAGCCACCACCATCAGCCTACATCAGAACAACCTCCCTGTCTCCTAACTTGAAACCAATATCACCACCATAACCTTCTCTTCCCCCCACAACAGCCAATGACACCATCATCACCTGCACCTTCCTGATCTCCTCTTCCACTTCGACCACCACCATCAACCCCCTTGACTACCGCCGTCATCACCATCATCCATCACCCCCACCACCATTGCAACTGATGCTGCCCTACTTCATGTTATTACTGCTGAGCTTATTCTTCTTTCCCTCAACTGAGAAGATCCCTCCCATAATCACGAGCGCAGCCACAAACCGAGAGCAGTCTCCTCCCAAACCGAGGGCATCCCCAAATTGAGCTCATCACGTCCAAGACTTCACTCACCTTTCTTTTTAACTTATGTTTAACTCTAGGTAATCTTCATTTCTTTCTTATTTATCTTCTTCTTCTTTTTCTTCATTTAAATGTTCCTCGTCTTCTTGTTCTTAATCTCTTTCATGTAATTTATCACCTTCTTGAATGTATGAATAGGAAAATATATGCATCTATGTTTATTATCATAATACTATGATAATAACCAACATAATTCTTTGCTAAACCTTTCTAAATAACTCCAAATTAGATTAATTTTAGAATATATAATCATGATAAAATATTGTTTAGTGTTATATATGTGCATGATTTAGGTATGTGTAGTATTATACTTCTTGTTGTGGTGATGACCTAGGTTTTGATATTAGTTTATATATATATATATATATATATATATATATATATATGAGCCATGTTAGAGAGTGTCATTGCCATGTTTAAAATTAAAGTCTTATTTATAAAAATGTATGGTGCATGTGTCACGACCCACACCCGGTTTAGGGGCACGAGTGCGTGGGTACGTCCAGCCTACGCCGCAACATCGGCGGTAGAACGCTGTCAAGGTCTTGATACTATCTAGCTAATGTCACACAAACATCCAATCTCCATAAGGAGGCACGGATGACACAAATAAACGAGCACATACTCAATCACAGGATTACAGCACGATAAGATAACGAACAGAAATTTAATTAAATACAACACAAGTCAAAGTAATAATCTAACTCAACAAATAACCAAGTCTCATCAAAAAAGCCGGAGACAAATCCGGTACCAAATAGTCTACTTAAAGAACAAACTAAAAATAGAAATTTCCGGCTAGTCCTCCTGGAATCACAACTAGACTACCAAGTCTGCAGCTACTCACCATATGGTCTATACAGTGTCGGACAGCGGTCCTCTAAGGCATAGTCTGGAAAAATATTTCCAGTCAGGAAGGAGCAAAGTACAAATCTCAAATAACAGTTCCATATAATTGATAAGGACTATAAAGTAATAAACAGATCATGCTAGATATTGAGAAGACAGTGAAATAAATACAATGGCAAATAGAGAGACAGGCAATGTAAAGAGACATGCAAAATAGGCAATGTGATATAGTCAGTGCATAAAGAAATGGAAAGAACAAGGTACAGTATCATATATGGGTGATGTAGTATATGATTTAAATTAGGGAACTGTAATCTATTCTAAGTGTTTGAAATAGTAGTTTCAAAATATGACCGGCTTGGGAACATGTACGATAGCTATAGGGCCTGGCTAATCATGGGTGAAGAGCATGATTAACACTTACAATTTCTACACTGCAATAAGAGGTTATGATCACATTTCTTACTAACTACTTTCCCGCCCCCAACTAGTACTGTGGATCCAACCATGATACGTCATGATACACGAGCAAGTCTAGTCTATCATGTACGATATCTAATATACATGTCGTGTACAATGTCAATACGATAATCAAGGTAACATCTCATGACTGCAGATCCAAGCTATACTAGTCCGTGTAGCACAGTGTCAAGGATTCAGATGTAACATTTCTAGATTATTGAACTTTATAGGAATTATCAAAAATTGGAAATTATCAGAGAATGTACTTGCCTTGGGTCCTTAGCTGGTATTTATGGATGTCCTGTTCCAGAGTATCCCCTGGGTGAAGTAACAGTCCTATAAACATATCACAGTATAACATTTGCATCAGAACTACGCTACACACAGACAAAAACACTGGCCTCAGGGCTATGCCAGGCAGGGCACTAGTCAACTAGGGTCATCTAGTAGGATAGATACATAAATAATATACATAACACATATAACATTCATAACAACTATATTTAAGAATATACATTTACTGAATATACATGTATACATATATAGGTACTAGTGAAATATACATTTGTTTACATATACCAAAATATGCTTTACAAGTACATATGTATATATATATCAATACAGTTTTATACTGTGTATATTTACATACCAAAAATATGTTTATACATGTATATATATATAGGTACACATATTTATACCAATGTATTAGTTTAATATATACTCTACCAATATATAATTATACCAAAATACATACATATATATGTTAAAGTAAATACACATATACATATTTAAATATGTATATATATATATAAATCATATTAAATGTACATACATATACATATGCACCAAAATACGTTTTTATATATATGTATACTAAAGTATATATATATACTATGCTTATACAAGCGTATTAACATTTAATTAAAATAAATATATATGTACATATATTAAATTATACATTACCAATCAATTTTATATTGAAAATATGCTAAGTATATATATAAAATACATGTTTACACATATACCAATCATATACTAAGAATACACTAAATGCTTATACAAAATATATATTAAGAATATACTAATTACTTATACAAATATAGGTATATATATGCCATCATTAAAATTAACAATACAGATACTAAAACATTAATTGAAAATATACCTAGCATACATTTTATTAATACGTATTATATGAAATAATCCCATATACATACATATACATTAATATTATTAACATACTAATACATTATGTGTTTAATTATTAATTAAATAATTGCTATATATATTCATGTATTTAAAACATTAATTAGATAAATGCTATACGTATATATATATATTAATATATGCTCATTCGTATATGCGTATATGTCTACACATTATCTATATACATACAAATACATATACCTATCTTTAATATACTCATGTGTATATACATATGTATATATATACATATATATATATATATATATATATATATATATATATATATATATATATATATAAGAAGAAGAAGGAAGGGGAGAGAAGGGGACTCACTGGGGGTTGGCAGCGCCGCCAGGAAAGGGAGAGGCCGCCGGGGTACTGGGCTCGGCCGGCAGCAGGGTGGCTGTGGGGGACTCGGCCGTCCAGGGTTCAGAGGGGGCCGGGGAGCACAGGGATGAGTTCAGCGGCTGGCAGCGGGGATGGGGAGCTCGCAGCGGCCGCCGAAGATTCGTGAGGGAGGAGCAGCAGGGGAATGAGGTTGCAGATGCCGGTGGTGGTGTTGGGTTCTCGTCGACGAGATTAATGGTGGTGGAGTCGCTGATGGTGATGATAGATGGAGATGGTGGTGGTGGAAACGCAGCAGGGAGGAGGAAGAGTAGAGGCGGTGGTGGAGGCTCGCAGTCGAGGGAGGAATGGGGAAGCAGCCTAGGTCGGAGGGTTGGCTGCCGGGGTACAGCAGCTCCTGCCGGAGATGGGAGGGGAGTCGAGGAGCACAGGGGGATTGGGGAGGAGTTGATGATGGTGGCGCCGGACTGATGTGGGCCGCCGGAGGGTTGACGTTGAGGGAGAGGCGGAGGAGCAGTGGTGTAGCAGCCGCCGGGCGCCTGGCCGGAGACAGGCCGGGGTACTGCCGAGCAGTCGTCGGAGCACAGGGCTCGGCCGGAGTACAGAATGGGGGTGAACAGTGTTCCCTCCCCTTCCCCTCTTTCAAATTCAAATGAAAAAATTTTAAAGAAGAAGGAGAAAGTAAGAAGGAGAAGGAAGAGAAGAAGAAAAGAAAAGAGAAGAAGAGGAGAAAGAATTTTACATACGTAGGAGAGAGAGGGAGGAGGCTTGTGAGGTGGGGGAAAAACCTAGGTTGTCTAGGGATTAGGGTTTGAGGGTACAAGACATTAAATAGGGAGAGAGAGGGTGTGATGGAGGGTGAGGATTTGACCCACTTTAAATGAGTGGTCCAGATTGGACATGAAGAAATTTCTCATGTGGGGATGAGGGTGAGAGATTTAATTAAAATATTAGGTTCCCTCATTGTTTAATCAAATGAGGTGTTGCCACAAAATACAAATTTGCAAATTAGCCCCCTTAAATTTGGGTATTTGCACAGACACATAAAATAATAAAAATTTGGCGGGCGATTCGGTGTCTGGTGTTTTGTAGGGTCAGAGGGCGTTGTAAGATTTGTGTGGGCTCAAATAACAGGGCACTGGAATAAAATTGGGATTTCAGAATCAGATAAAATAGTATCCTAAATTTAAATAGAAATAAATGCAAGTTGTGTTCAACAATTTATTAGGAGTACATGGGGCCAAAATCAGGTCAGGTCATCAATACCAATAATGAAGAAGACTCATAACAGAATATTACCCTAATTTGGGCCGCACAAAAAATAGGTCAAGATTGTCCCCAATTTTAATTAGAACGCACAACGATACAAAAATAGGAATTTAAAATAACGTCCGCGACGATTTTTGTGCGGCCAGAAATAATGCACAGGGAGCAAAATTATTAGTTGCAAAAAAAATAGCAGAATGGAAGGCGGGCATGTCTAGGGCAAGATTGTGAATTTGTTGGAAGACAAAAGATAGGGTAGCACTCCAAATATCGAAGCAAAGGCAATGCGCAATAATTAATTAAAATACTGTAATTAATGAAAATCTCTAAAAAATTAAATTATAAATAAAACAATTAATTACATAATTCCACAATTTGGACAGGTGTTCCTCTACTGGCTTCTAGGTTAATTCTGCTAGCTAAAAATAAATGAACACTGCATATAATACTATATTTAATTACACATCACACATAATTATTTAAATTAAAAAATATTATCATGCAATTATTTAATTGAATCTACCATAATATTAAATATTGTAAAAAGTCAAAAATATCCCTGTCTTCGGAATGTGGTAGTGACAAGTCTACCCACCTTAAAAGAATTTTGTCCTCGAAATTTAAAATCCTCAAAGTAGCGTTTAATCATACACTTTATTATTTCCCTCAATTTTAAATTCATCATCCAAGAAATTAGTTAATAATCCACAATGTCCTCTCACAATTTTCAAAATCCTGAACTATTTGCATTCCTGAAAAATCCTCGAAATAAAAATCAAAGTCCATTTTTTATTGAAAATTTCCCCAAAATTTTTAGTTAACAATTTAATACTCGGAATTTAATATTCACTCCTCTAATTTGATTTTAATCAATGGACATATATAAAATGAAATCTCATTCCACAAGTTTGAATTTAAACATTTATTCATCAAAAATTTTATTTTTCGGTTTCCTCTTCCTCAAAATACCCACCAATGCGATACTTAAAGATTCTCAAATTGCAACATCTCATATAAAATTCTAAAATTCATAACTCGCAATTAAATAAATATAATGATAATCTCCCAGAATTTCCAAATTTAATAACCTATTTAAACATGTCATAATCTTTCTGGAATTAATAGATCATAAATCTTGCCATGTTAAATTTTTGGCCCTTTATTTAAATCGATGTTTATCCTCAATTTTTTTTTTAATCATCTTGTTAATCATCTTGTCAAGTCACAACCCCTTTCTGAATCCTCGTCATGGTCAAACCTCGATAATCATGGCCAAAACTTCCTACAATCATACAACATGCAGCCTAAGGGAATATGTATGGTATCTTGTCATGGTATTGCAGTCTCTATATCAGGGGTACCATTAACTATATTCTAACAAGAAATCATGCATACAAGCTACGGTACTAAGGTATCAGTCAATCAATCAAATAGATAGGAACAGAAGGAAGGAAAGAACAGAGCTTGCTAATACCGTACCTGTAGTATCGGTCTCCTTGACCGTCATCGCAAATGCACCGCCCTGCTGGGGTGGTTCCATTCGCGGGTGCTGAGCATTATACGGTTCCACAGGTAGCCTAACTGGATCTCTATAATCTGAAGCTGCGCGCTGGCCGAGAAGATAAGGGGCTAGAAGACAATCCCTTACTCGATATCCCGCAGCGCCGCAGTGCAAACAAAGTCCTAGCCTCGTTCTACAGCTCTCCCAAAGGTGACCTGGCTTCTTACAGAAATGACAGGTCTGCTGTGTCTCTCTCGGAGGCTGTTGCTGATTCTGCTGAACACGGACTGGTGCCTGGTACTGTTGTTGATACTGACACACCCATGGGTGTTGTTGGATAGGAACTGGTGCCAGGTACTGCAGTGGATGCTGAAATATCCATGGTTGTTGCTGATTATGAAATGGTACTTGGTACTGCTGTTGGTGATGAATACGGAGATGCTTGGCCGGTCCTATGTTACCATTCGTATCTCCAAAAGTATTGTGACTCCTCTTAGGCCTAAGATCCAGATCCTCTTTTGCGATCTGAGCATCCATCAAGATAGCCTCATAGGTAGCGGTACGACGACCAGAAGTGCGTGACCTAATCTCTCTCGTCAGCCCCTTTCTAAATTTCCGGGCTCGATCTCCTGGGTCCCGAATCATAGACGATGCAAAATGGCTCAATCTACAGAATTCTGCAACGTACTCATCGACCGACATGTTTCCTTGAACCAAGTCATGAAACTGACTTTCCAAGGTTCCCGATGCCACGTCGGGAAAGAACTTCTTCTTGAAGAGTTCCTTGAAGGTCTCCCAAGTAAGTCCTTGCGCAGTAATTCTCGGCTCCGTACGATACCACGTGAGTGCGATATCGAACATCTGACTGCCAGCGGCTTCTATCTGCAAGTTCTCCGGAATCTGGGTCAATCGCAGGCTCTTTTCTATATCCTCTAGCCAGTCGTCAGCGTAGAGTATCCCTTCGGTACCTTTAAACTCTCGAGGCATCATTCTCTTGAAATCCACTATAGTGCCTGATCTTTGTTGTTGCTAGCCAGGAAGCTGCTGGTACTGTGCTACTCTCTCCAAAGCTTGGAGAGTCGCCTGATGAGCATTCTCTATGTTTTCTCTCATCAGCTCGGTTTGTGCCTGGTGCGCTTCTGCTTGCACCCTCTGAGCCTCAGCTTGAACTCGCTGAGCATCTGCCGTCACTCTCTGGGCATCTACCATGCCTTGGATCAAGGTAAACATCTACGTTCCGTCAATGGGCAAACCTCCGGGAATCGGAGTCGGAGGAGGAGGAAGGTTATCCGTCACAGCTGCGGCAATCCTCTGAGCAGGTGGGGGAGGAGGATTCCCGAAAAGTGCGGATACTCCTACGTGCATCGGAGATGTAGGAGGAACTACGGCTGTCTGTCCATCAGGTGGAGAGGTGGCAGACCCCTCTAAAGCTGATGTTCCCGCTCTCATAGACCGTGTCTGCGGCGACATCCTGAAGACAGATCCCAAAGAATCAATTTAGGCAAAAATGTGATATCATCAAGGAAGGACAGTACAGTTCTAAAGAACAATATTCAAGATAAAAGATTAGAAAAATCCTAGTTGTGATTGCACAGGTCAAAGATACATCCAAGGTCTGATGCTTCTATCTCTCTAAGTACCACAGTTCTATCACAAGCACACTCACTGCTAGCTTCCTTACCTACTGCAATCGCTGATACTAGTTATCCTTATCACTCAAGTGCATATCAAATGCAACACACCATACTAAGTACTCTCTCTCTAATATCTTCCTAGATGAACACTTAAGTCAGTTGCAGTAAAATCTCAATTATGCTCAAGCCAACAGATCCTTACACATGCATCTTATTTACTATATACTAATATATCTCCCCCACTATAAGATTTTATCCTCCAAACAAAGTCCTCGAAACTAACTCCTTGAAAATTTTAAAGTAAATGCATACACTTCCTCAAGACCAATTATCTAATTACTGAAGAAAAAACTTAATCACAAAAATCCTTACAGACTTGTCTAGGTTTATTGAATCGAATCTGAATCCTCAAAAAGTTTTTATAACAACATCTCACTTCTAAAAATTCCAAAAATTTGCAATTTATTTTTAGTCTTCAATTAAAGATTTAAATCCACCTTCTGTAGTCCCATAGCTCTAATGTTAATCATTTTCACTGTCCTCATCGTCATGCGTCATCAGTTAATACCATAAATTAGTCTGCAAATTCATCTTGATGTGAAATCAAACCCTACTATGAAACCAAAATCCTAATTTAATACCTAATTAACAACAATCAAATTTAACATCAATAAGTGAGAATTGACGGAACAAGGGAATGATTTTAAATTTAGAATTAAAATAAGATTCTCAGGGGTCATCCCAGGAATCTCTCAAGGAATTGTGATTGAGTATTCGCTCTCGTCCTAGTATCCTATGTCCTAGATCCTATCACAGGCACGCAGTAGTATAACAAGGATGCCACACTACTACGACATCGCACAACTCGCGAAGTCTGACCTGTATGGGCCACCACTAAAAACGTATCACAACCCGCACCCGGTTTAGGGGCACGAGTGCGTGGGTACGTCCAGCCTACGCCGCAGCATCGGCGGTAGAACGCTGTCAAGGTCTTGATACTATCTAGCTAATGTCACACAAACATCCAATCTCCTTAAGGAGGCACGGATGACACAAATAAACGAGCACATACTCAATCACAGGATAACAGCACGATAAGATAACGAACAAAAATTTAATTAAATACAACACAAGTCAAAGTAATAATCTAACTCAACAAATAACCAAGTCTCATCAAAAATGCCGGAGACAAATCCGGTACCAAATAGTCTACTTAAAGAACAAACTAAAAATAGAAATTTCCGGCTAGTCCTCCCGGAATCACAACTAGACTACCAAGTCTGCAGCTACTCACCATATGGTCCATACAGTGTCGGACAGCGGTCCTCTAAGGCATAGTCTAGAAAAATGTTTCCAGTCAGGAAGGAGCAAAGTACAAATCTCAAATAACAGTTCCATATAATTGATAAGGACTATAAAGTAATAAACAGATCATGCTAAATACTGAGAAGACAGTAAAATAAATATAATGGCAAATAGAGAGACAGGCAATGTAAAGAGACATGCAAAATAGGCAATGTGATATAGTCAGTGCACAAAGAAATAGAAAGAACAAGGTACAGTATCATATACGGGTGATGTAGTATATGATTTAAATTAGGGAACTGTAATCTATTCTCAGTGTTTGAAATAGTAGTTTCGAAATGTGACCGGCTTGGGAACATGTACGATAGCTATAGGGCCTGGCTAATCATGGGTGAAGAGCATGATTAACACTTACAATTTCTACACTACAATAAGAGGTTATGATCACATTTCTTACTAACTACTTCCCCGCCCCCAACTAGTACTGTGGATCCAACCATGACACGTCACGATACACGAGCAAGTCCAGTCTATCATGTACGATGTCTAATATACATGTCGTATACAATGTCAATACGATAATCAAGGTAACATCTCATGACTGCAGATCCAAGCTATACTAGTCCGTGTAGCACAGTGTCAAGGATTCAGATGTAATATTTCTAGATTATTGAACTTTATAGGAATTATCAAAAATTGGAAATTATCAGAGAATGTACTTGCCTTGGGTCCTTAGCTGGTATTTATGGATGTCCTGTTCCAGAGTATCCCCTGGGTGAAGTAACAGTCCTATAAACATATCACAGTATAACATTTGCTTCAGAAGCTACGCTACACACAGACAAAAACATTGGCCTCAGGGCCATGCCAGGCAGGGCACTAGTCAACTAGGGTCATCTAGTAGGATAGATACATAAATAATATACATAACACATATAACATTCATAACAACTATATTTAAGAATATACATTTACTGAATATACATGTATACATATATAGGTACTAGTGAAATATACATTTGTTTACATATACCAAAATATGTTTTACAAGTACATATGTATATATATATCAATACAGTTTTATACTGTATATATTTACATACCAAAAATATGTTTATACATGTATATATATATAGGTACACATATTTATACCAATGTATTAGTTTAATATATACTCTACCAATATATAATTATACCAAAATACATACATATATATGTTAAAGGAAATACACATATACATATTTAAATATGTATATATATATATAAATCATATTAAATGTACATACATATACATATGCACCAAAATACGTTTTTATATATATGTATACTAAAGTATATATATATATATACTATGCTTATACAAGCGTATTAACATTTAATTAAAATAAATATATATGTACATATATTAAATTATACATTACCAATCAATTTTATATTGAAAATATGCTAAGTATATATATAAAATACATGTATACACATATACCAATCATATACTAAGAATATACTAAATGCTTATACAAAATATAAATTAAGAATATACTAATTACTTATACAAATATTGGTATATATATGCCATCATTAAAATTAACAATACAGATACTAAAACATTAATTGAAAATATACCTAGCATACATTTTATTAATACGTATTATATGAAATAATCCCATATACATACATATACATTAATATTATTAACATACTAATACATTATGTGTTTAATTATTAATTAAATAAATGCTATATATATTCATGTATTTAAAACATAAATTAGATAAATGCTATACGTATATATATATTAATATATGCTCATTCGTATATGCGTATATGTCTACACATTATCTATATACATACAAATACATATACCTATCTTTAATATACTCATGTGTATATACTTATGTATATATATACATATATATATATATATATATATATATATATATATATATATAAGAAGAAGAAGGAAGGGGAGAGAAGGGGACTCACTGGGGGTTGGCAGCGCCGCCAGGAAAGGAAGAGGCCGCCGGGGTACTGGGCTCGGCCGGCAGTAGGGTGGCTGTGGGGGACTCGGCCGTCCGGGGTTCAGAGGCGGCCGGGGAGCACAGGGATGAGTTCAGCGGCTGGCAGCGGGGATGGGGAGCTCGCAGCGGCCGCCGGAGATTCGTGAGGGAGGAGCAGCAGGGGAATGAGGTTGCAGATGCCGGTGGTGGTGTTGGGTTCTCGTCGACGGGATTAATGGTGGTGGAGTCGCTGATGGTGATGATAGATGGAGATGGTGGTGGTGGAAACGCAGCAGGGAGGAGGAAGAGTAGAGGCGGTGGTGGAGGCTCGCAGTCGAGGGTGGAATGGGGAAGCAGCCGAGGTCGGAGGGTTGGCCGCCGGGGTACAGCAGCTCCTGCCGGAGATGGGAGGGGAGTCGAGGAGCACAGGGGGATTGGGGAGGAGTTGATGATGGTGGCGCCGGACTGATGTGGGCCGCCGGAGGGTTGACGTTGAGGGAGAGGCGGAGGAGCAGTGGTGCAGCAGCCGCCGGGCGCCTGGCCGGAGACAGGCCGCGGTACTGCCGAGCAGTCGTCGGAGCACAGGGCTCGGCCGGAGTACAGAATGGGGATGAACAGTGTTCCCTCCCCTTCCCCTCTTTCAAATTCAAATGAAAAAATTTTAAAGAAGAAGGAGAAAGGAAGAAGGAGAAGGAAGAGAAGAAGAAAAGAAAAGAGAAGAAGAGGAGAAAGAATTTTACATACGTAGGAGAGAGAGGGAGGAGGCTTGTGAGTTGGGGGAAAAACCTAGGTTGTCTAGGGATTAGGGTTTGAGGGTACAAGACATTAAATAGGGAGAGAGAGGGTGTGATGGAGGGTGAGGATTTGACCCACTTTAAATGAGTGGTCCAGATTGGACATGAAGAAATTTCTCATGTGGGGATGAGGGTGAGAGATTTAATTAAAATATTAGGTTCCCTCATTGTTTAATCAAATGAGGTGTTGCCACAAAATACAAATTTGCAAATTAGCCCCCTTAAATTTGGGTATTTGCACAGACACATAAAATAACAAAAATTTGGCGGGCGATTCGGTGTCTGGTGTTTTGTAGGGTCAGAGGGCGCTGTAAGATTTATGTGGGCTCAAATAACAGGACACTGGAATAAAATTGGGATTTTAGAATCAGATAAAATAGTATCCTCAATTTAAATAGAAATAAATGTAAGTTGTGTTCAACAATTTATTAGGAGTACATGGGGCCAAAATTAGGTCAGGTCATCAATACCAATAATGAAGAAGACTCAGAACAGAATATTACCCTAATTTGGGCCGCACGAAAAATAGGTCAAGATTATCCCCAATTTTAATTGGAACGCACAATGATACAAAAATAGGAATTTAAAATAACGTCCGCGACGATTTTTGTGCGGCCAGAAATAATGCACAGGGAGCAAAATTATGAGTTGCAAAAAAAATAGCAGAATGGAAGGCGGGCATGTCTAGGGCAAGATTGTGAATTTGTTGGAAGACAAAAGATAGGGTAGCGCTCCAAATATCGAAGCAAAGGCAATGCGCAATAATTAATTAAAATACTGTAATTAATGAAAATCTCCAAAAAATTAAATTATAAATAAAATAATTAATTACATAATTCCACAATTTGGACAGGTGTTCCTCTACTGGCTTCTAGGTCAATTCTGCTAGCTAAAAATAAATGAACACTGTATATAATACTATATTTAATTACACATCACACATAATTATTTAAATTAAAAAATATTATCATGCAATTATTTAATTGAATCTACCATAATATTAAATATTGTAAAAAGTCAAAAATACCCCTGTCTTCGGAATGTGGTAGTGACAGCATGTATAGAATAAGAGATACAATGTCACCATGTTAATGTGCTATGCTAGAATAGATGAGAAATTGAGATATTGATGTGTGCAAGTGTACGAGGATTAGGTGATGGTTTATATTTTAGAGGATGTGATGATGATTTTTTATATATAAAGTAGACACCTTAAGCTAATTGTTAGATCACGGGATTAGTGTTACACGACATTTTGAGTTATAAAACTTACTAGTAGCATAGTAGCTAGTTGACTTGTTGTGCCCAATATTTGAGGATATTTTATATACTTGTGCATGGAGACCTAGAGTGTTAACACTAACAAACTTGTGTTCGAGAATAACTTATCACCTACATGAACCTTAATTATTACCATGGTTATGATATATGAGAAGTTATACATTCAAAGACTTGAGGACATTATATGACTAGTAGACTTAGTATTTGCACACTTTCTTGGTCCTTGACTAGTCAACCTTAGCCAACCCACCTTGTTAGAATGCATGTTGGACTCTAAATGGCAAATAATATTGTATATGTGGTACTCTTCTGCATGCTTAGTGTAGCGTAATGTAGTGATTGATATATTGTTATTATGTTCATAGGCACCCAGGACGGTTCTAACTTAATGGCGGGTTCTGGATCTTTACTTGCTCACATTGGAGTTTCAGGCAAGTATATCTTGCCTTGTTGTACTGTTAGAATTTAGTTAATATTATTCACATATTTTTTCTCTAAATATTATGTTATATAATTGTGTGCATCTGATAATGCCTCGGGTGCAGTCGACGAAGGCGTTGATGTTAGGACTTGTGTTCGATTTAGTGTCTAGTGATCGTACCTAATGTTATAGAGTTATCATCATGACTCCCTAGGCCTTGTCATTTATCATTTCATGTCATAGAGTGAGTTTTTGTAGGGATGTGAGCTTACACGCTTGACTGACCATCGGTGCGAGTAGCAAGCGTGACTGTACTTAGCGTAGCAGTATAGTTCTTTAGTTGTTTAGTGAGTTACAAATAGTTCGAGATGCCCACATCATATTCATAACTTGTACATTGGCAATGGACATAAAAGGCGATTAGTAGGCGTATGGGACAAGCATTTTGTTACCGTAGTGTCAAAGAAAACTATAGGGTCACTAGCCTCATAGTTACCCAATTATGGGCATTCATAGATACCCGATTATGGGCATTCATTGATACTCGGTTATTCGCGTATATATTTATCGATACATCTAGCAGAGGTTACTAGGTGTGCTCTATCATAATCGGTGATATAGTCAGTATATACTTCTGGCACCTAGTTTGAAGCTAATGCCAGACACTTACCTTTCACCTACCTATACGCACCAAGGTTGTCTTCAAAGTGCATTCACTTAGCTGATTAGTTCACCCTCATATTTATACAGTATTTACTTTATGGCATATACCTTTTGTATCTTGTTACGTCCCTCTGAGGACATGATTTCTTTTCAGATTCGGATGAGTAGTTGTACCCGACTATATACGGAGCAAGAGTGGAGACCAGATACGTGGCCAAGGACTTTGAGGTATTTTCAGAGTAGTTCCCTTGACTTGGGGTATATTTTAGTTTTGGACTTGAGTATCTTTACCTAGCTAGTTGATACTCTAGTCTAGTTGTCTTACTACTTTCTGCACTTTTATTCCATCATTGTATTTCTATGGGTTTGTCTCCGTTAGACTATTTCTATTATATTTGCATATTCTGACACTCTGTGTTTCATTTACCAGCACTTATTTCCCACTTTGTTATATTGCTTTAGTGGATGAGATTAGTTGTTTACCTGTTGCCTATTAGCTACCATATTAGACTTGATTGTATTTAGGACAGCTTAGTACACTTCAAAGAATTCATTAAATTGGAAAATCCTTCGGAGTCGTATTAGCTGGCTATTGCCACATGGCCTGATCCCATAAATTTTGGAACTGGGACGTGACATGGTTTTTATAGTGGCCCATGCAAGTCCTAATTAAATTATCTTGGTTACATCATTGTTGCAAGCGAGCCTGTAGTAGGACTAGATATTAGAATCTCATTCACTTGCTTAATTTTTGTTCTCGATTCCATATTTATCCTAAATTTGTTCTATAAGTTGCATCCTGATTGATTCTATTCTTACCTGGTGACGCCCTTGTTCATTTGGTCAGGGAGATGAATCTCTGCAACAGTCGTGTTGCATATCCGGACGATGTTCCCCGGGACACCAGCTTATCTGGAGAGCCGACTCCTGAGCAGGTAATAGTATTGGCACAAGATCCCCGTGTCCATCGGAGGCCTTCATCTAGGCAGCCAGAGATGGCGTAGGGGGAGCATCACTATTAGCAGGAAGACCTTGGAGGCCACCAGGCCAAGAGTCAGAGAGAGGAACCTTTGCCTCCACCATGACCTTTTCCTTCTCACGATCCATATGAATTTCTATTTTTGCCCCAGCCGCAGCTTGGTCAGCAGGAACCACCACCGGACAACCAGGCATTCATGTACCAGTTCTTCCAAGGCATGATGCTAACCCAATGGCAGTAGAATGAGCTCATAAGAAAGAGCATCAAGACTGGATGGTCGGGCACTATCGACAAATTCAGAGGGATGTAACCTCCACCGTTCAGGGGTACCAAGGATCCTTACAAGGTGAATGAGTGGCTCGTCACCACAGAGAAGATGTGGGAAGCTGTCGAGCTACCCAAGGAGAAGTGGGTTACCGTCGCCCGTATGCAGCTTCAAGATTTGGCCCACCACTAGTGGAAAGCGGAGGAGTAGCACTTTGAGACACCTCCATTTTAGAGGGAGTTTTTTTGATTATTTCAGGTGCAGTTCTTCCCGGCATCTATCCAATTTGAGCTCTAGGAGAAATTTACTCACCTAAGTCAGGGCAGCATGTCAGTGAGTGAGTATGATGTAGAGTTTAGCAGACTGAGCTGGTTTGCCCCTTTGCTAGTCGAGCATGAGTCAGAAAAGCCTAGAAGATTCCACAAGGGCCTCAACTACGAGCTCCGATAGTTCACGGTCAATGTGGCCCACACAACTAAAGCAGACATCTTGAAGGCAGCAAAGGTTCATACGGCTATTAGGCTTGAGAGGACACCCGAGATACGTGTTTGTGCTTTATCCCCAGTCTAGAAAGCAGCATTGAACGGGCCAATTAGGCTTCCAATGATCAACAACACCAGCAGTAGCAGAGGAACACACCGTACCAGCAGAGGGAGATTTTGACTTGTCACTACTGTGGCAAGAAGGGGCACATTCAGAAAGATTGTAGGAGAAAGTTAGGACAGTGTTTGATTTGCGGGTCATCCAAGCATCAGGCCTATAGGTGCCCGCAGCATCGTGATAGAGCATAGCAGATAGTACAGAGGCCAGTTCCACCAGGCCTAGGTAAGCCCGTCGTATTGCTTAATAGTTCATAGCTTATTATATATTTGTTTTAATTACGTGGACAAAATTACTACAAGTTAGGTAGGTTGTAAACTCCCTGAACCAAATCTAGGATTAGGATTTATTTAGGGTTATTTTGAGTTAGTTAATGGAGATATAATTAGCCTTATTTAATTTAAGTCACTTGGTGCACCTTACCGTTGCTTCGATGTTTGGAATGCTACTATAGTTTTTGCCTTCAAACAAACTTTACATCTTTGTCCTAGACCTGCTAGTCTTCCATTTTGATCTTTGTGTCACTCATAAATACTCTCTCTTGTTATTCACTTTAATTGTACAATATTTGTCATAATTATCTATTTTTAAACCTACACTTTGCACATATATCCATTCTAATCGAAATTGGAGCCACAATATCAATCCGTTTCTTATAACCCAAATATATGATGATAATCTATTCCAAGTCTTCTACGTCCATGAAATTTGTGTCACTCTCAATTAAGACCCCATTCACTTCCAATTTATTAAAGAATACCATGTACATGATTTTTATTTCATTGGGAGCAATCGACTCAACCTAGCCCAAAACAAGACCAAACACCAACCCAAACCCACACTCACCACTTCATGGCTCATACAAAATATCTTACACCAATTTCCCCTACTACAACACAACAAACGTAGATTTTCCCACATCCAATCCAATTTCTCTTCTTTGTGCAAGTCCTAAACTATTAGGGTCCTTTGTGCAAATAACTAGCCATGTTTCCACCTCCTATTGGTAGGGACAAATAAGAAAGTCTATTTTGAAATGCTTAACCAGTCTTGGTACTCTCCCTCTCCCTTTTTGTATGGCACTACACACAAAAATACACCTACACATTATCACAACCCTCTATTCAAATTTAAACCAATCACCACCCCTCTTTCTCTCCAACAACCAATGCACACCCCCTCAAAAACCCTATGGACAACCGGCCATAATCCCAATGCCCCTTTCTCTTTATTAAATATATTATATCCCTCATTTCTTTACACTATTTCTTTCTCCCTCTCCAATAAAAACTTTACCACCACCATCATCCTCAGGACCACCTCCATTTCTTTCCTTATCTTCTCCTCAACCCACCACAACTACTGTCCCTTCACCTCTATGACAGCCACCACTATCAGCCTACATCACCACTACCTCCTTCTCTCCCAACCCAAAACCAATATTACCACCATCACCTTCTCTTTCCCCCAAAGCAGCCAACAACACCACCATCAGCTTCACCTTGCTAACCTCCTCATCCACTATGACCAAGTCCATCAACCCCCACGACCATCGTCGTCATCACTATCAGCCATCACCCTGTCAACTATTGCAACTGTTCCTGCCCTTCTTCATGCTATTGCTGCTGAGCATTTTCTTCTTCCCCTCAACCGAGAAGATCCCTCCCATAATCTCGAGCACAGCCACAAACCGAGCGCAGCCTCCTCCCAAATAAAAGGCATCACCAAACCGAGCTTATCCCGTCCAAGATATCACTCACCTTTATTTTTAACTTGTATTTAACTCTAAGTAATCTTTATTTCCTTTTTCTTCATCTTCTTCTTCTTCTTCTTCATATATATGATCCTCATCTTCTTGTTCTTCATCTCCTTTATGTGATGGATCACCTTCTTGAATGTATGAATGTGCAAATATATGCTTCCATGTTTATTATCATAAAACCATGATTATAACCTACTTAATTCCTTGCTAAACCTCTCTAAATAACTCCAAATTAGATTAATTTTAGAATATATAATCATGATAAAATATTGTTCAGTGTTATATACGTGCATAATTTAGGTATGTGTAGTATTATACTTCTACTTATGGTGGTGACCTAGGTTTTGATATAAGTTTATATATATATATATATATATATATATATATATGAGCTATGTTAGTGAGTGTCATTACCATGTTTAAAATTAAAATTAAATTCATATTTATAAAAATGTATGATGCATGTATAGAATGAGAGATTACAATGTCACTATGTTAATGTGCTATGCTAGAATAGATGAAAAATTGAGATATTGATGTGTCCAAGTGTACGAGGATTAGGTGATGGTTTATATTTTAGAGGATGTGATGATGATTTTGTTTATATAAAGTAGACACCTTTACCAAATAGTTAGAGTACGTGATTAGTGTTACATGACATTTTTAGTTATAAACACTTATTAGTAGCATAGTAGCTAGTTGACTTGCTGTGCACAATATTTGTGGACATTTTACATACTTGAGCATGGAGACCAAGAGGGTTAACACTAACAAACTTGTTTGAAGAACAACTTATTACATACATGAACCTTAATTATGACCAAGGTTATGAAATATAAGAAGTTGTACATTTAAAGGACTTGAGGACATTATATTACTAGTAGACTTACTGTTTGCACACTTTCTTGGTCCTTGGGTACTCAACCTTAGCTAATCTACCTAGTTAGAATGCTTGTTTGACTCTAAATGGCTCATGATATTGCATATGCGGTATCTTGTGCATGCTTAGTATAGCGTAAGATAGTGATTGTTATATTGATATTATGTTCATAGGCACCCAGGACGGTTCTACCTAAGTTACGGGTTCTGGATCTTTACTTGCTCACACCGGAGTTTCAGACAACTATATCTTGCCTTGTTGTATTGTTAAAATTTTGTTAATATTATTCACATATTTTTTCTCTAAATATTATGTTATATAATTGTGCGCTTCTGAGAATGCCTCGGGTGCAGTCGACGAAGGCATTGACATTAGGACTTGTATTCGACTTAGTATCTAGTGGACCTAACTAAAGTTGTGGTTATCATCATGACTCCCTAGGCCTTGTCACGTATCATTTTATGTCATAGAGTGAGTTCATATAGGGACGCGAGCTTACGCGCTTGACTGGCCATCGGTGCAAGTAGCACACGTTAGGGTACTTAGCGTAGAAGTATGGTTCTTTAGTTGTTTAATGACTTGCATATAGTTTGAGATGTCCATGTCATATTAATGACTTATATATTGGCATTGGGCAGAAAAGTCGATTAGTAGGCATATGGGACAGACATTTGGCTACCGTAGTTTCATAGAAAACTACGGGGTCGCAAGCCTCATAGTTACCCGGTTATGGGCATTCATAGATACCGGGTTATAGGCATTTATAGATACCCGGTTATGGGCGTATATACTTGTAGATAAATTTGGCAGAGATTACTAGCTGCGTGCTATCATGACAGTTGATATAGTCAGTATATACTTCTGGCACCTAGTTTAAAGCTAATGCCAGACACTTACCTTTCACCTACCCATACGCACCAAGGTTATCTACAAAGTGCATTCACGTAGTATGTTAGTTCACCCTCACATTTATACAGTATTTACTTTATGGAATATTATTTTTGAATCTTGTTACATCCCTCTGAGGACCTAATTTTTTTCCAGATTCGGACGAGCACTTGTACCAGACTATATACGGAGGAGGAGTGGAAACCGGATACGTGGCCCAGGACTTTGAGGCATTTCCATAGGAGTTCGCTTGGTTTGGGGCACACTGCAGTTTTGGACTTGAGTATCTATACCCAGCTAGCTGATGCTCTAGTCTAGTTATCGTACTACTTTCTGAACTTTTATTCCATCATTGTATTTCAGTGGGTTTGTCCCCATCAGACTATTTTTATTATATTTGGTTATTCTGACACTCTGTATTTCATTCACCAGCACTTATTTCCAACTTTGTTAAATTACTTTTATAAATGCGATTAGTTGTTTACCTATTGCCTGCTAGCGTAGCATATTAGACTTGATAGTATTTAGGACAGCTTAGTATGCTTCGATGGATCCATAAAATTTGGAAATCCTTTGAAGTCGTATTAGTTGGCCATTGCCACATGGCCTGGTCCTATATATTTTAAGATTGGGGCACGTAGCATTCCACCATCTTGCCCAGATGTTCATAAAAATGGTGCTCATAGCTCGCTGATATGTAGCACCAGCATTCTTTAGGCCGAAAGGCATGACCGTGTAGCAGTATACGCCTATCAGGGTCCAGAATAATGTATGCTTCTTATCGTCTAGAAATATCTTAATTTGGTTGTAGCCTGAGAAACCATCCATGAAGGACATGAACTCAAAGTCTTATGTGTTGTCGATCATTACGTCGGTGATTGGAAGAGGGAATTCATCTTTGGGACATACTGTATTTATATTACAGAAGTCAATGCAGATTCAGATCTTTCCATTCTTCTTAATGACATGCATAATGTTGGCTACCGAGTCGGGGTGATGTTCCTCACAGATGAAGCTACTAGCTATCAGCTTGTTGACTTCAGCTTCGATGGAATCCATCACGTCTGGCCGAAACTGTCGTTATTGTTGCTTGACTGGTTTGGCATCTGGCCGAATATTGAGTTTGAGGACCATAATTTAGGGATCCAGTCCTGGCATATCTTTGTAACTCTAAGAAAAGACATCGATGTATTCCCTAACGAGTTGTAATAGGAATTCTTGTTATTCGTCATACAGACTTTTGCTGTCGAATATAGGCTTTGGGGAGGTCTCATCACCTAGATCGACTTATACAACTTCATCCTCTGTAGAAGGTTCTCGCTGCTCAAATTGCATCTCCCATTGTAAACCCAGGCATTGGAACCAAGGTTCCATCTCGAAGAGGTCGGGTGGATCCACGTTGTCTTCTTCAAGGTCGGAAGACACCATATTGGAGGACAGTGTTTGTCTGAGCATGTCCCCGATGCTGACGTCGGAGTCCCAGGCTGAAGGTTTGGAAGAGTGTGAGCGCTCTTTATCTTCTTTATCTGAGGCCTCGGAGGTTGTAGGAGGTGTTACATATCCTAAGCCATGCTTAGTCTTATGATAGTAATCCTCGGGCTTGCCAGCAGGAGAGGGACGTCGTAAAGGCGACCTTCGGCCTTTGCCATAGTTTAATCTTTTAGTGACCTTCTGGTTGTATCCTATATTTTGGATAAGATGATGGGCTTGTGAGCTGTACCGATAGAGTGGCATTCTGTCTACTTCAGATTCTGGTTCTACTTTCTTTAGGATGAAGGACCGGGGGCATTCTATTATGCCGATGATGGTGATCTTATCTCTCTTCTTCCTAGGTGGAACTAAGAAATAAGAATCCTGACTAGAGCGAAGCCGATGCATGGTGTAGGAAGAGGTCACTTGTGTGTGCTTATGAAGGCCTAGACCGTGCTCCAGGGAGTAGAGTGTACTTATATGCATATGCTCCGAGTAGTACAAAGATAGTCCTTTATTGAGAAAAAAGGTATCTCATCTGGTGGGATTACATCGTCAGGGGAAGGGATGATCCTTCTCCATGGATGATCCTTCTCCTCGGTTACCAGAGTGCAAGCGAAGGCTTTGGTGATTTTCTGTGTAATTTTACAACCAAAGGTCCAAAAATTATGGCCGTGGTCGAGTCTTCCTTTCGTGTCGACTCGGTCTGTGAAGGCGAACGACCATAGGTTTGGAAGGCGTTGATAGGGCAGAATATCCTTTTGGTGGTCGATTCGGCCTGCGAAGGCGAACGACCATTAGTTCTGGCGACGCTGAAGGTACCAGAGATTCAGGTACCTTCACGTGCGATTTGACGACGAGGGGTACAACTGCATCAGAAGTGCGTGCCTTGAGGCATATTCTTATAAGCTCCTAGGGTGCTATTGTGGCCTCGGCTTCATCGTTGGCCTCATTGCTGCATTCATCTTAGCGAGTTTTTTTGTAGAGGATTGCGTGGCAGTAGTAAATCTTGACTCCCTTAAATGGGTCGACGTCAACGAACTCCGTTTTGATGAAACCATGTTCGTTTACGTATTTTAGGCATTGGTGGAGGGTGGATGGCATGATCCTGTGTTCATGTATCCATGGATGCCCCAATAAGATATTGTAGGACATGACTACATTTATGACGTAGCAGGTGACTTCTATTTTTATGTCGCCGATCTGGCATTTTAGGCAGATTTTACCCAGAGGGTAGCTTCTTTCCTTGTTGAAACCACTGATGGCAATATTGTGGCCGCCAGACGATGCATCGGGATCCCTAGGGCTGAAGCAAACTTCTCGGGATAATATTGATCGACGATCCTAGGTTAATATGCATTCGGTCCACCTTGATATCGCCAATATAACATGTGAAGTACAGGGGACGATCGTGCCTATTGTTATTGAGAAATATGTCCTGTTGTGAGAAGGTGATATTGGGTATTGCATCCATGGCATTTTTGCAACTCGGTTGGTGGCTTGACTTGCGCCAGGTTGACATCGGTATTCTGTAGTGCCTCACTCAGGGCAGCCCGAGTATCTTTAGAGAGCCGTAAGAGCTCAAATAGCGACAATTTCACCGGAGTATTGGCAAATTATGCCAAGATATCAAAATTATAGGGCCTTTCCAGCCCTTGTGGTGCATTCCTGCAAAATAATTTATCGAAGTACATCTCCTTATATTTATACTTGTCCACTGGTGGTGGCTGAGATAGCCCAGGACCAGTAGTGGTAGGTGCGACAACCGGGGCAATATTGCCATACATCGGTTGGTACATTGCGCCTGACCTTGTTGCACCTGCTGCCAGCTCTTCAGTTGAGGAAAAAACTGTGTAACAAGACTTAGATTTCTAGCCTTTGGGCTTGGCAGTGGAGGATACAGCCGGCCGCATCAAGTCTAGCACGAGGTCGGGATGGACCCACATGACCTCCCCACGTGGTGTGGAAAGAGGTATTAGCCCGGTTGTCTGGTCTCGAGCAAGTGGAAGGTTAATAACTTCCATGGTCGCCTTAGGGACAGGAAATACTCCTTTATTAGCTTCCGTCGGTGGAAAGTTACCAAATTGGAGGGACACCAGGTTGGCAACGACCGTCACATCTTAGACTGTCACTACCACATTCCGAAAACAGGGGTATTTTTGACTTTTTATAATATTTAATATTATTGTAGTTATAATTAAGTAATTTGCATGATGGTATATTTAGTTTAAATAATATGTGAGATGTGTAATTAAATATAATATACAGTGTTCATTTATTTTAGCTAGTAGACTTGACCTAGAAGCCCAGTAGATGACCACCTGTCCAAATTATGGAATTCTATAATTTAAATGTTTTATTTATAATTTATTTATTAGAGAATGTAATTAATTACCATAATTTATTAATTATTGTGCTTTGCCTTTGCTTCGATATTTGGAGCACTATCCTGACTTTTGTCTTCCAACAAATTTTACAATCTTGCCCTAGACATGCCCGCCTTCCATTCTGCTATTTTTGCAACTCATAATTTTGCTCCCTGTGCATTATTTTTGGCCGCAAAAAAATCGTCGTGGACGTTATTTAATAAATCCCTATTTTGTATCGTTGTGCGTTCCAATCAAAAATTGGAGGCCATCTTGATCTATTTTTTTGTGCGACCCAAATTAGGGTAATATTCTATTCTGAGTCTTCTTCATTATTGGTATTGATGACCTGACCTGATTTTGGCCTCATGTACTCCTAATCAATTTTAGAACACAACTTGCATTTATTTCTAATTAAATTGAGGATACTATTTTAACCGATTCTGAAAATTCCAATTTAATTTCAGTGCCCTGCTATTTGAGCCAACACCAAACTTACAGCGCCCCTTGACCCTACAAAACACCGGACACCGAATCGCCTACCAAATTTTTGTTATTATGTATCTGTGCAAATACCCAAATTTAAGGGGGCTAATTTGCAAATTGGCATTTTTGGTGTCAACACCCATTTGTTAAAACCAATGAGGAATCTTTAATATATTTTTTCATCAAACCCTCATTCCTCCATGAATTATTTTTCTCCATGACCAATCTGGACCGCTCATTTAAAAGGGGGTCAATCCTAACCCTTGATTCCATACACCCTCTTCCCTATTTAATGTCTTGTCCCATCAAACCCTAATCCCTAGAAAACCTAGGTTTCCCCACCTACTCACAAGCCCCCATATTTTCTCTCCAACGTATGAACAAATCCTTCTTCTTCTTCATCTTCCCTTCTTCTTCTTTTCTTCTCCTTATTTTCTTCTTCTTCTTCCTCTCTTCATTAATTTTGAAATTTAAAAGGGAAGAAGGGGGGGAACACTGTTCACCCCTCCCACATCGGTCCGACGGCCCCTTGCTCCCTGCTGTACTTCCCCCTCTGTCCCCCTTCGAAACCCTAACCTTAGCCATCATCTCACATCTCTCTCTCGCGTTAGCTCGAACTGCTCCTCCATAGATCCCTCTGGTTTCTATGTGCGGTTGTGTAACATTAAAGAATCTTGGTTAAATATTTCTCAGTGAAAGAAGCTCAAACTGAGATTCGTCTGGTGGTTATATCCTTTGATTCTGAAGCAATTGGCAGTGCTTGTTATATTCAACTTTCATCAGCAGCTGTCATCTTCTTGGATCGTGTATACTTCATTAAAGATCAATAGTTGTATGCCAGTAGCCTCTGGTAGGTCCTAATGGGTGGCTCAATCCATGCATCCGTTGACATGGATGAGGCTTCTAGCAAAATTGGGAATTCCAAGTTCCTGCACGGGGACTTGGATGTGTGGATTATGGAAGCTAGATCTCTTCCAAATATGGATTTGACGTCGGAGAGGATGAGAAGATGTTGCACTATGTATGGAGCCTGTGGATCACCTTTTTCGAAAGCTGGCAGTGCACACAAAATGATCACCAGTGATCCCTACGTCTCTGTTTGTCTAGCAGGAGCAACAGTAGTCCAAACACGAGTAATTCCAAATTGTGAGGATCCAAAATGGGAGGAAGACTTCTGCATTCCTGTCGCTCACCCTATTTCAATTGTTGAGTTTCAAGTTAAGGATAATGATGTCTTTGGAGCACAACTTATTGGGGTTGTTGAGATTCCCGTAGACAAGATAATTTCTGGAGTGGCTATTAATGATTGATTCCGTGTTGTTGATCAACACGGCAATGGCACGAAATATAAACCTGAACTGCGTTTGTCTCTGCAATTTAGGCCAATAGACGACAACCCTTTGTATAAAGACGGAGTTGGTGCTGGTCCAGATTATAACGGAGTAACAAATGCTTATTTCCCACTTCGTAAAGGTGGGCGTGTTACTCTTTACCAAGATGCTCATGTTCCTGAGAATATGCTGCCTAAAATTTCACTGGATAGTGGAAAATTCTTTGAGCAAAGCAGATGCTGGGAAGACATTTGCCATGCAATACTGGAAGCTCATCACCTTATCTATATAATTGGCTGGTCCATCTATTACAAAATAAAGCTTGTTAGGGAGCCAACAAAGCCATTGCCAAATGGAGGGGAATTATCTCTTGGGGACCTGTTGAAGTACAAGTCGCAAGAAGGGGTTCGTGTTGTTATGTTAATTTGGGATGATAAAACCTCACACGATAAATTTCTCTTGAAAACGGATGGAGTTATGGGTACTAATGATGAAGAAACTAAAAAGTTTTTAAGCACTCCAGCGTCCACTGTGTGCTGGCTCCTCGTTATGCAAGCAACAAACTTAGCATTTTTAAGCAGCAGGTTGTAGGTACTCTGTTTACCCACCATCAGAAGTGTGTGCTTCTTGACACTCAAGCTACTGGAAATAATAGGAAAATAACTGCTTTTATCGGAGGCCTGGATTTATGTGACGGTAGATATGACATACCTGAACACCGGCTTTATCAAGATCTTGATAGTGTCTTTGAGAATGATATTCATAATCCAACTTTTCCTGACTGTTGCTTCACCCAGGGGATACTCTGGAACAGGACATCCATAAATACCAGCTAAGGACCCAAGGCGAGTACATTCTCTGATTAGTTTCTAATTTATGATATCTCTTATGTTCACTGTATCTAGTGTAAATATCGATGTTCTTGAAACGTTGGTTACACGGATTGGTATACACAGATCTCGTCATGAGATATTATTCCTTATTCATGGTGTAGCTTGTACAAGACTTGTTTCCTTGATATCTTGTGCATGTACAAACACTGAGACCCGGGGAGATTTGCTACCTCCCTAGGGAATCCCGTGCCATAGCGTACCATGATTTGATCTACTATACCAGTCGGGGGTTTGGGGAGTATTTTAGTTTAGATATGTGATCATACCCAACTTTCCATGCATCATAGCTCACCCCACATCTCACGTCGGGTGTGGCCTGACCATCTCCATGCTTCATAGCTGTTACGTGTGATTAGCCTGACCTCTACATGCATCATAGCTAACCAACGGTTAGCCTGACCTTCCATGAATCATAGCTAATCATTTGTAACCAGCCTGATCAAGTTTCCAAGCCGATCACATGTTAAAGCTAGTACTCACACACTTAGTCATAGGTTTCTTGCTCATTGACATATTGTTTCTTTTCCTGCATTTACTTACAGTATTTCCAGTATTTTTTTCATTGTACATTTCTCGTACCTATACATGCATCTGGTATATTTCCATCTAGAACTGCTACATAGTTTATGTCATTTATATAGAACTGCTATTTAGAGATGTACTTTGCCCCTTCCTGACTGGAAAATATTTTTCCAGACTGTGACTTTAGTAGACTGGTTTCCGACACTTGGGGATTGGAAGTTAATGATTGCAGGTATGATTATTTTGTCGTTAGACTTGTCTTGTATTTCTTGTTGTCTTGATATCTCATCGTGCTTTAGTTTATGTGATTGAGTATTTCTAGCATTATTTTATGATATCCACATCTCCTTATGGAGTTGGATACTAGTGTGAGATTGTTTAGATAGTACTTGACCTAGACAGCGTTCTACCGCCGATGCTGCGGCATAGGCTGGACGTACCCACGCACTCGTGCCCTAAACCGGGTGCGGGTCGTGACACGTTTTAGTGGTGGCCCATGCAGGTTGGACTTCGCGAGTTGTGCGATTGTTGTAGTAGTGTGGCATCCTTGTTATACTACCGCGTGCCTGCTATAGAATATAGGACATAGGATACTAAGATGAGAGAGGATGCTCAATCACAAAATTCTTGAGAGATTCCTGGGATGACCCCTTGAGAATCTTATTACAATTTCCAATTTAAAATCCTTCACCTTGTTTTCGTCCGTTCTCACTTGTTGATGTTGAGTTTGATTCTTTTTGACCAGTTGTTAACTTTAATTCTTGGTATCGTTGTTGAGTTTTGATTTCATATCGAGATGAATTTTTACGGGCAAAAATTTACGGTATCATCTGATGACATATATTGATGAGGACAGTGAGAAAGGTAAAACGTCTACTTTGATTATGGAACCTAGAGTTTATTGCAGCCATATTAGCTGTCGTGACGAGAACGTAGGAACCAAACTTGGATGTACATACTGTAGTTATGAAACTTAGAGTCTCTCGCAGCCATACCGGTTGGCGTGGCGAGGATTCTAGATGACATGATTATAGAGTTGCATACCTTAGTTACGGAACCTGTCATTTATCGCATCTATGCTTACTGGCGTGGCGAGGATTCTGTGTGTCATAATTTCTGGCAGACGTGTATGATTATCAGGTTGTATCTTAAATTAGTTCTTAAAATATCATCTCAAGACTTATCTATTTATGTTATTCCAGGACTTTGTTCCATCGCTTCTTTTCTTTACTAGCAGTAAAGACACCTTCAGTCCTCAATCCGGTTCCTTTGAGCTTTTATTCTTTGAGGATTTCTTGTTAAGTATGATAATTAGTGACTTGTAATTATGTCTGTGTCTTGAGTATTAGTATTGACTGAGTGTTGCTTGCGAGTTTGTAAGTATTTCCTAGTTGGACATGTGATCAGTAGGCCTTGATCTAGAATTAACCCATAGCGTAGTACCTTGTAACAATGGTTCTAGGATAAGGTCATTAGAGACTGAGAGTTAAGGAGAGTATAGGGTATCAGTGATAGTTCTCAGAGTTAGTATTAGAGCCAATTACCCGTCCTAGATAATCATGATTATGTAATTGAGTGATCTATGTAAACGATTAAGTATCTAGGAATTGTGTTAAGGATTTATGGAGCATGATGTTCAATTTGATGATTGATATCGGAAGTATTAAAGGTAAGGAAATATATACGCATAAAGGGTTAATGAGGTGTCATGGGTAGAGAAATATCGGAATTGGTAATAAAAATGGTGAGGCGTATCACAGATCAGTTTAACAGGCTGTAAAAGGTTACAGGGAAATACCTATACATCAATCGAGATGAAGAACCACACACATGCCCACGAGAGTAAAGAAACATGAGTATTATAGAAGGTACAGGTAAACATGAGTTCTAATGAGCTTGAAGAGATGATTCATTAATGAAGCTAGTAATATAATACCAAGAGTGCCAATGATTCTATATCAAGGATTATTGAAAATGGTGTTAGTAACAGTAAGCACTCAGTGTGATGATAATTAGATGATATACCAGTTGACATAAATTAAAATCATGAAAGAAAACACAGTTGATGATAACTTTGATCATTGGAGGTAATAGTACAAGTGATTCGGGCAGTACAAATTTTAGTACACAATTGAGGATTGTAGATAATTGGTGTATTGTGTGCACCTTGAGTATTAGAGACTGTGAGTATATATGTGTACTTAGATGCTTATGGATCTAAATTTATAAATTGAAGAGTGGAAATGAATTACAATTTTTAAGAATCTTAAGGAGTTGAGGTTTTATGTTATTAAAATGTTTGAGGATTCAATTTGATTCAATAAACATAGTCAAAGCTATAAGGATTTTAAAGGTGATTAAATTTTTCGATATTGAGTATCTAATTTTGAGGAGGTATATGCAATTATTTTTAAGTTGATCGAGAAGTTAAACCTTGATGATTATTTTGAGGATTAATTTTATGGTAGATGGGAGATATGAATATTAATATATGATTAGATGATATACATGTGTAAGGATCTGATAACTTGAGCAGGATTGAGGTTGCACCGCAGACTGACTTGGGTGTCCATCTAGAGTTGTATTAGAAAGGGATTAACACTTAGTATGGTGTTACACTTGGTGTGCACTGGAGTGATGAGAACAAATAGTATGGACAATTGTGGTAGGAACGGGAACTGACAGAGGGTATGATACTAAGGAGATAGAGGTATCAAACTTTACATGCAGCAATTGACCTATAATCGTGTTAGAGGTTCTCGGTATCAGATTTTGGTATTAATAGACAGGTGTGTACGATATGGATGTATGCATGGATCTTGTGGATTAATGATTAGTTGATATGGGTACCAGTGTACAGGAATAAGAATTAGTTAGTGAATGTGCTAGAGTTAAGTGTTTGTTAGAGATAGGAGATACCGCAAGAAATATGTTAGCAGGTTCTTTCTCATGTTGTTTTGTCTTCTGATTGATTGATTCCCTAGTACCGTGGTTGTATTCGTGATTTCTTGTTAGAGTGTAGTTGGTAGTACACCATGACAAAAGACATCATATTTCCCCTTAGGTTGCATGTTGTATGATTGTAGGGAAGATTTTTCTTGAACCATGATTATTAGGGTTGACCTTGACGAAGGTCTACGAAGGAGTTATGACTTGACAAGAGAGACAAGATGATTAAAATTCGAGGAAACACCAATTTAAATAGAGGGATAAGAATTTAACATGGCAGGATTTATGATGTATAAATTCCAGGAAGATTATGACATGCTTAAATTGGTTATTAAATTTGGGAAATTTTGGGAGATTATCAACATACTTATTTGATTGCAAGTTATGAACTTTAAAAATGTTATACTTTGATTTGGAGAATCCTTAAGTATCGCATTGTAAAGTATTTTGAGGGAAGAGAAAACCGAGAAATAAAAAATTTTGGTGGACTAATGTTAAATTCAAACTTTTTGAACGAGATTATATTTTTATATATGTGTATTGATTAAAATCAAGTTAGAGGAGTGGGTATTAAATTCCGAGTATTGAATTATTAAGTAAAAACTTTCAGGAAATTTTTGATAAAAATGGACTTTGATTCTATTTCCGGGATTTTTCAGGAATACAAATAAATACAGAATTTTTGAAAATTGTGAAAAGATATCGTGGATTATTACCTGATTTCGTGGATGATGAATTTAAATTTTGAGGGAAATAATAATGTGTATGATTAAACACTAATATGGGGGTTTTAAATTTCGAGGACGAAATTCTTTTAAGGTGGGTAGACTTGTCACTACCACTTTCCAAAAACAGGGGTATTTTTGACTTTTTATAATATTTAATATTATTGTAGTTATAATTAAGTAATTTGCATGATGGTATATTTAGTTTAAATAATATGTGAGATGTGTAATTAAATATAATATACAGTGTTCATTTATTTTAGCTAGTAGACTTGACCTAGAAGCCCAGTAGATGACCACCTGTCCAAATTATGGAATTCTGTAATTTAAATGTTTTATTTATAATTTATTTATTAGAGAATGTAATTAATTACCGTAATTTATTAATTATTGCGCTTTGCCTTTGCTTCGATATTTGGAGCACTATCCTGACTTTTGTCTTCCAACAAATTTTACAATCTTGCCCTAGACATGCCCGCCTTCCATTCTGCTATTTTTGCAACTCATAATTTTGCTCCCTGTGCATTATTTCTGGCCGCACAAAAATCGTCGCGGACGTTATTTAATAAATCCCTATTTTGTATCGTTGTGCGTTCTAATCGAAAATTGGAGGCCATCTTGACCTATTTTTTCGTATGACCCAAATTAGGGTAATATTCTTTTCTGAGTCTTCTTCATTATTGGTATTGATGACCTGACCTAATTTTGGCCCCATGTACTCCTAATCAATTTTAGAACACAACTTGCATTTATTTCTAATTAAATTGAGGATACTGTTTTAACCGATTCTAAAAATCCTAATTTAATTCCAGTGCCCTGCTATTTGAGCCAACACCAAACTTACAGCGCCCCTTGACCCTACAAAACATCGGACACCGAATCGCCTACCAAATTTTTGTTATTTCGTGTATCTGTGCAAATACCCAAATTTAAGGGGGCTAATTTGCAAATTGGCATTTTTGGTGTCAACACCCATTTGTTAAAACCAATGAGGAATCTTTAATATATTTTTTCATCAAACCCTCATTCCTCCATGAATTATTTTTCTCCATGACCAATCTGGACCGCTCATTTAAAAGGGGGTCAATCCTAACCCTTGATTCCATACACCCTCTTCCCTATTTAATGTCTTGTCCCATCAAACCCTAATCCCTAGAAAACCTAGGTTTCCCCACCTACTCACAAGCCCCCACATTTTCTCTCCAACGTATGAATAAATTCTTCTTCTTCTTCTTCTTCCCTTCTTCTTCTTTTCTTCTCCTTATTTTCTTCTTCTTCTTCCTCTCTTCATTAATTTTGAAATTTAAAAGGGAAGAAGGGGGGAACACTGTTCACCCCCCCCACATCGGTCCGGCGGCCCCTTGCTCCCTGCTGTACTTCCCCCTCCGTCCCCCTTCGAAACCCTAACCTTAGCCATCATCTCACATCTCTCTCTCGCGTTAGCTCGAACTGCTCCTCCATAGATACCTCTGGTTTCTATGTGCGGTTGTGTAACATTGAAGAATCTTGGTTAAATATTTCTCAGTGAAAGAAGCTCAAACTGAGATTCGTCTGGTGGTTATATCCTTTGATTCTGAAGCAATTGGCAGTGCTTGTTATATTAAACTTTCATCAGCAGCTGTCATCTTCTTGGATCGTGTATACTTCATTAAAGATCAATAGTTGTATGCCAGTAGCCTCTGGTAGGTCCTAATGGGTGTCTCAATCCATGCATCCGTTGACATGGATGAGGCTTCTAGCAAAATTGGGAATTCCAAGTTCCTGCACGGGGACTTGGATGTGTGGATTTTGGAAGCTAGATCTCTTCCAAATATGGATTTGACATCGGAGAGGATGAGAAGATGTTGCACTATGTATGGAGCCTGTGGATCACCTTTTTCGAAAGCTGGCAGTGCACACAAAATGATCACCAGTGATCCCTACGTCTCTGTTTGTCTAGCAGGAGCAACAGTAGCCCAAACACGAGTAATTCCAAATTGTGAGGATCCAAAATGGGAGGAACACTTCTGCATTCCTGTCGCTCACCCTGTTTCAATTGTTGAGTTTCAAGTTAAGGATAATGATGTCTTTGGAGCACAACTTATTGGGGTTGTTGAGATTCCCGTAGACAAGATAATTTCTGGAGTGGCTATTAATGATTGGTTCCGTGTTGTTGATCAACACGGCAATGGCACGAAATGTAAACCTGAACTGCGTTTGTCTCTGCAATTAAGGCCAATAGACGATAACCCTTTGTATAAAAACAGAGTTGGTGCTGGTCCAGATTATAACGGAGTAACAAATGCTTATTTCCCACTTCGTAAAGGTGGGCGTGTTACTCTTTACCAAGATGCTCATGTTCCTGAGAATATGCTGCCTAAAATTTCACTGGATAGTGGAAAATTCTTTGAGCAAAGCAGATGTTGGGAAGACATTTGCCATGCAATACTGGAAGCTCATCACCTTATCTATATAATTGGCTGGTCCATCTATCACAAAATAAAGCTTGTTAGGGAGCCAACAAAGCCATTGCCAAATGGAGGGGAATTATCTCTTGGGGACCTGTTGAAGTACAAGTCGCAAGAAGGGGTTCGTGTTGTTATGTTAATTTGGGATGATAAAACCTCACACGATAAATTTTTCTTAAAAACGGATGGAGTTATGGGTACTCATGATGAAGAAACTAAAAAGTTTTTAAGCACTCCAGCGTCCACTGTGTGCTGGCTCCTCGTTATGCAAGCAACAAACTTAGCATTTTTAAGCAGCAGGTTGTAGGTACTCTGTTTACCCACCACCAGAAGTGTGTGCTTCTTGACACTCAAGCTACTGGAAATAATAGGAAAATAACTGCTTTTATCGGAGGCCTGGATTTATGTGACGGTAGATATGACACACCTGAACACCGGCTTTATCAAGATCTTAATAGTGTCTTTGAGAATGATATTCATAATCCAACTTTTCCTGACTGTTGCTTCACCCAGGGGATACTCTGGAACAGGATATCCATAAATACCAGCTAAGGACCCAAGGCGAGTACATTCTCTGATTAGTTTCTAATTTATGATATCTCCTATGTTCACTGTATCTAATGTAAATATCCATGTTCTTGACACGTTGGTTACACGGATTGGTATACACAGATCTCGTCATGAGATGGTATTCCTTATTCATGGTGTAGCTTGTACAAGACTTGTTTCCTTGATATCTTGTGCATGTACAGACACTGAGACCCGGGGAGATTTGCTACCTCCCTAGGGAATCCCGTGCCATAGCGTACCATGATTTGATCTACTATACCAGTCGGGGGTTTGGGGAGTATTTTAGTGTAGATATGTGATCATACCCAACTTTCCATGCATCATAGCTCACCCCACATCTCACGTCGGGTGCGGCCTGACCATCTCCATGCTTCATAGCTGTTACGTGTGATTAGCCTGACCTCTACATGCATCATAGCTAACCAACGGTTAGCCTGACCTTCCATGAATCATAGCTAATCACATGTAACCAGCCTGATCAAGTTCCCAAGCCGATCACATGTTAAAGCTAGTACTCACACACTTAGTCATAGGTTTCTTGCTCATTGACATATTATTTCTTTTCCTGCATTTACTTACAGTATTTCCAGTATTTCTTTCATTGTACATTTCTCGTACCTATATATGCATCTGGTATATTTCCATCTAGAACTGCTACATAGTTTATGTCATTTATATAGAACTGCTATTTAGAGATGTACTTTGCTCCTTCCTGACTGGAAAATATTTTTCCAGACTCTGACCTTAGTAGACTGGTTTCCGACACTTGGGGATTGGAAGTTAATGATTGCAGGTATGATTATTTTATCGTTAGACTTGTCTTGTATTTCTTGTTGCCTTGATATCTCATCGTGCTTTAGTTTATGTGATTGAGTATTTCTAGCATTATTTTATGATATCCACGTCTCCTTATGGAGTTGGATACTAGTGTGAGATTGTTTAGATAGTACTTGACCTAGACAGCGTTCTACCGCCGATGCTGCGGCGTAGGCTGGACGTACCCACGCACTCGTGCCCTAAACCGGGTGCGGGTCGTGACATAGACGTCCAGGAAAAAGGCTTTGGTAACTATCAGATGTTGGATGTCCGCTTTACGGTATAACACTCCTACGTCAGATGATGGGCGTAGAGGTGGAAGTGACAATAATTTGGATTGGCAATCTCCGCCACCTAAGGCTGACATCTGACGTTGGGGAGCCAGATTTTGCCTTCCTGCATCAACATGTCGAAGATGGATTTGATATCAATACCTTTGAAAGAGTAAGTCTTCTTCAATTTTGGAGGCTTTGCCTACTTTTGCTCAGTCTTGTTTGTTAAGGTAGCTACCATAGCCTATTTCCCCTTTCCGTCGTGGCTGCTATTGCCGCTATTATTGTTGTTGCTAGGATGCTTGCCATTTTTCTCAGTAGTAAAAATATGGATCCCCAAGTGCCGAGCATCCTTGAGCTTCTTTTCAGTATTGACAACACATATAATGAATGTTATCCAGTCTTTGAACTGGCTCTCGCCCATCTAGAGACTGAATGTTTCTTAATAAAAACCAGCATCTAGCTCAACTGAGGCGTGTTTTGAAGGTCTGCCACCCTTCTGTGCATCAAACGCAGAGACGTGCCTCAGGCATCTGTCAGTATTCGGCGCATTAATTACAGAGACGTGCCTCGAGGGCCTGTCACCACCCTATGCATTAAATGCAGAGACGTGCCTCGAGTCCCGTATGGAGTGCAGCTTTTAACGTGGCAGGCAGTTTGTCTTCCGCAGAGTGTAAGGAGCTCTCATCTGCCTGTGTAAAACTAGGCAGCATATTCCTCTGTGTACGTAAAAGTGGTTTACGCAAGGGAAATGGTAGTAAATGACAGCCTGGGTTGCAGTGCCGCACCATTATTATAGCCGTCGCCTGGGTAGTCGAACAGTATCCCTTTGTCAGAATTCGATACGTCAGGTTCATTGCTGGATCTGACAGGTTTATTTCGGAGAATACGAAGCGTCCCTCGTACACTTCAATGCTGCATTGAAAGCGGATGAGTTTTACGCCATAAAGGCGATGAAGCACCCTGTTTACGCTGAAGCAGCCTAGACATACTGCCCTACACGGATGGTCCTTGGGCCTATATTTTCACGATGTGCTTGGCGAAGAAGCTTTGTTTGTACGTTGAAGGCTCTGAAGCCCTCTGCTTACGCTGCTTTGCATCAATATGCTGCGTAGAGCTTCCCAGCGTATTTTTTATGCTTCTACAAGACCCCCTTCAAAGCTTTTAAATTCCTCATAATTTAAAATGCTTTGAATGAAGCATGAATCGCTCCTCGTAACTCGAAATGTTTCTGAATGGAGTTTTGAAACGGTCAAGGCTGACTTTATGGCAGATTTATTTGGGATCGGTGCTCTCTCTCGCCTATAAAAAGGCTGAGGAGTTCTCCTGTTCTTCCCACACTTCCTTCATCATACAGAGATGATGGCCGGAGTTCGTCGGGTCGACTTGAGGAAGAAGGAGATCATGCTCTTCCAGCATGTAAGGAGCCGAATAAGACGGTGTCTTCGAGCAAATGTCCTCTGCAATGATGGATCATGGAAGGATATCATAGCCTCCTTTGCTCGGGATAATCAGCAACTTTGTATGGGGGTTCTTTGGGAGAGAAGAAGAATCGTATTTCACCATGCTGCTTGTAAGTGGCACCTTCTTCCGTTACCTCCGGGGACGGAAGCAGACAGACTAGCTATGTCCCGGCTCGATTGGCGGTGGTCTGTAGGTAAGCAGATTTACCCTGCTTTCCTTCTGTTGGAGGATGGGTCTATGCCCATTTTTGTATCCTCCCGCCACTGATCATCTTCTTGTTCATCGACTGTGGAGGTCGACGAACCGTCTTGGAAGAAGAGGAAGACCTTCACCAACGTGAGAACCTGTCAGAACAGATTCTTGGCGTGATCTTCAGTCGACGATGGGGAAGTGCTTTTTAGACGGGATTTCCCTTATATGTAGTCATGAGAAATGAAGAAAAAACCCTTATAGATTAGATTTCCCACATATGTAATTATGACTTTAATTTTTAATAAAATCGTCTTTCTTCTTCATATGATCATGTTGCCATACTTTGCTGTGAAGTCTGAATATGTGTAGCTTCGACACGTCTGATTCTTTACGTTGATTCTGTTTAAAAAGAGTACTAGGTCCTGTCCTGTCTTTTACGCATAACTAGGGATGCGTAGAAAGCCGCTTTAGCATTCGAGTGTTCGAACTGTCCTGCTGTTTAGGAGTGAGGAACCGCGTAGAATTTTGAACTGTTACTTCAGATAAACAAAAAAAATTTTGTTCAGACATCACCTTCAAGAATGATTTCTCTAAAATCCCTTGGAACAGGGCAAAAAATGGCTATCAAGCTGATTTGCCATCTTGGTGGATAAAATATTCAGACAGGAGTCTGGATGAACTTCGAATCGACCCATAAAGAAGGGTAATTTTTCAATGTTGAACTCTGTATGCTTCGGGTACTTGGGATATCTTGAGGTCAAGAAGGAGTATCTTCTGTGTGAACTCCTGTAATTGACCGCCTTGAGGATCGTTCAGTTGTACGCGTACTCTGGCCTGCATATCTTTCAGACGTGCGGGAAGTCATGGAGCGCGAAATCATAAGTTGGTAGCCTCTGAGCATAAACTAAATACCATCGAGCATGAAATCATAGACTTGTAGTTCCTGAGCGTGAAGTCGTAGGTTTGTAGCCTCTCGAGCATAAAAGCTACCGAGCACAAAGGCATCCGGGCGTAAAAGCCGACTTATAGCTGTCGAACGTAAAGCCATAGATTCGTAGCTGTCGAGCGTAGAAAGCTCTTTTAGCGTAGAACTGTAGATTTGTTGCTTCTGAAAAGAAAAATTTTCGAGCGTGAAGTCGTGGATCCGTCGCCTCTAAGCGTAAACTAAGCGCCACCGAGCGTGAGATCATCGATTTATATCTACTGAGCGTGAAGTCGTAGGTTTGTAGCCTCTCGAGCATAAAAGCTACCGAGCACAAAGGCATCCGGGCGTAAAACCATAGACTTATAGCCTGCGAGCGTAAAACCGTAGATCTGTAGCTGTTGAGCGTAGAAAGCTCCTTAGCGTTGAAACCATGAACCTGCTTTGCACGAAAACTTTTCAAATTCGCTGACTGTCCGTCTTTTCTGAATAAATAGGCTGACGTAGGACCCAATCATAACCGAATATTAATTAAGAGATTTGGTTCGGGGTCCGAGTAGTCCATCCGAACTCTATATATATCCCAAGTTCCTGAGAGAAAAACTTTCCATCCATTTTTTGCGAGAGAAAGCTTTCGACTGTTCGAGTTCTTCTCCGTTTCTTCTTCGAGTCTTCAAAGTTTCCAGTAATAGCTTCGAAATAATCCTCCTCCACTAAGGGAAATAAGGTTGATTCTTCTTCTCGTTCCTCCGCTCAAGCGAGAGCATCTCTGGTTGGACAAGGCGAACTTCATTCTGAGCGGAGCATCCCGCCGACGAGTAGTGCACCCGGCTTGGAAGGTAGAGCTTTTGGGAAAAAGAGAATGACTGAAAAATCCTTTGCACACGTTGAACGTGACTGCGCTAGGTCGTCTCCTATGCTGATAGCCTCTTCGAGGAATGTTACTCCTGTTTCCCAAAATCTTCAAAACTCTTGGGGTTTTTTTTTCTTTTCTTTTCTTTTACTTTCTACTATTGTTTTTAGGAAAATGATTTCTTTATAATTTTATTCATGGAATTTATATAAAATATGTTTTTATTAGTTTTGAGTTTCAATGCTAGTTCAAAAGTATGTTTTGAAAATCGTATTATTTTGAATAAGATAAATTATTTAAAACGATTAGGTTAATCACACGAACTATGATTATTATACCTTTTATAATTAATTATAACTATGATGATTTAGTTAAATAAATTACTTAAGTAAATAATAGTGTAGCAATTATTTGCCTTTATTATTTAATAAATGAAAGAGAATAGGAACGAGTGGAAAGCCATAAATTATCCTAACATTTTGTGGACCGATAGTCAATACAATTGTGTATACAAATATTTCTAGAAGAGAGTAGATCATCATCCCTTCATTTGATTATATTAAATCATGTCCATCAATTTTGATAACCCTAAAATCCTACTCCTATAAGTAACAGCTACTCATTTCTCTCCTTTCCAGAAGCCTTCCGCCCATTTCCTCTTCTTCCTCTTTTCTTCATTTTTCATTTTTCTTCTTCCTTCTTCTTCCTCTTCTCTTTTACTTTTGAAATAGGAAAGAAGAGGGAGTGAAACCATCATCACCCATCTCCTGGCTGCTCCAACCGGCCACCGATTCTTTCTCCTCTCCGGTCCGGCCGACCGCTGGAGTTCGACCCAAGCGGTGGGACTGCATCCCCACCACGGTTCCGATCCTCCCTGCACGGCCCGGCCGAGTCCCGCTGCATCCTCCCCGGCTCTCCCATTTAGCCATCAGCCGCTAGTTAGGATTTCGAAGGCGAGGTTTCATCAATGGCTCCTCAGCAGCCGAGCAGTGGTCTCTTCGTGGGGCTGAACAAGGGCCACGTCGTCACCAAGAGAGGGCTCGCTCCTCGCCCTTCCTCCAGGAAAGGGAAAACCAGTAAGAGGGTGCACTTTGTCAAGAACTTAATTAGGGAAGTTGCTGGGTTGCTCCCTATGAGAAGAGGATCACTAAATTATAGAAAAAAAAAAGAAGGAAAGAAAAAAAAAACCTGTGCCTTTTTGTCCTGGTTAATTGGACCTTGAAACCTTCTTGTCATCTTTCTGCTAGGTAATGGACAGTTAGCTTGTGATAGGGAAAAATCTTGGTAGCTGTTAATGTTTGTGAACATCTGGATTTTGAGGGAAATGACCCTCGAAAGCACACTAAACCAATGGCATCCCCACTGGAGCCTCTGTTATGGCGCACGACCATTCAAAACATCCTTGCCATTTCTACCCATGATGGTAGGATCAAATTGTTTGGGAAGGATGGTACCCCGGTGATGCTGCAGTCAAAGGTGGCTGTCCCTAGCAAGTTCTTACAGTTTATTGAGAATCATGGGATCCTCTTGAACAAAATTTTCAAAATCATATTGAGGTGTGTGACATTGATAAGAAGGAGCCCTCCCACGTGCACAAATTCAATGAAGAAATTACCTCACATGCCGTAATGCAGCGGTGTTTCTATCTGTATGTTGGGGATTGCCTCGGAGATATCTCCATCTTGAAGCTTAATCAGGAAGATCGGAAGTCCATTAACATGAAAAATAGAATCCCTTCGACAGAGTCACATGCTATGTGCTCATTGTGACATCAGCTGACTATCTCATCTACTACCATCATCATCCACCACTACTCCTCCGGTCTCCGGCCGTACTCCGGCCACCCGACCCAATCACAGTAAGTTCCTCTTCCCTCTTCCTTTTCCTTTCTTCAGTTCTGTTCTCTTTTGTGTTAGGTTAAGCTTATATGAGATTAGTTAGTAATTAATTAATAAATTAGTTAGTTTATATTAGTTAGATTAGTTAATTAATTATTAATCAGTTAAAATTCTTAATCAGTTAATTAATTTATTAATTAATTAGTTTAGTAATTTCATATAATTAGTTTAGTAATTTCATGTAATTAGTTCATTTTTATGTATTAAATATAAGGGTTTGATTTTGTAAAATATAATAATATTGGGGTTTATATTATTATTTAAAAAAAAAATATATAGTTTCAATAATAAAAATAAGATCAAATTGGTTATTTGGACTAGTTTTTATAGACATAAAAATATATTGGCTTTTACATAAATTCTAGATTTTTACAAATAAACTTTTACTTGTAATTATTGTTCAACATAATTTAGAAATGGTTTTCATTAAACTAAGGTGTTACCTTATTTACAAACAAACGACCCTTTCCCCTATTAGCTCGGTATCCTTATCTCGGTTTTCGTGACGAACTCCGATCATGGACTCCTTTATATAGTTTCTAGCTATTTGGACTGCTCCGGACCCATTGGAACTAACTACTACTTCATTTGGGATCACCTGGAGAAGTGTGGCATTATGTACATTCTTCGATTTGCTAATATACATATATAAAAATATTTGATTAATATATATATATACAAATAGGTATTTTGGTATAAAAATATATATTTATAAATATCTATTAGTGTATATACACAAATATGTATTTTGTACAAATACTAAGAGACACTAATATATATATATATTATATACGTTTTATTGGTATGTACTTTGAGTGTAAATGTGTATTATATACGTATCCCTACTAGATGACCCTAGTTGACTAGTGCCATACCTGGCAGAGCCCCTGAGTTCATGTATTTGTGATGTGTTAGTGTTGCACCTGATGCAAATGTTGTATTGATATATTTTTAGGACTGTTGGTTCCTCCAGACGATACTCTGGGACAGGACATTGGTTTTACCAGCTAAGGACCCAAGGCGAGTACATTCTTTGATTAGTTTCTAATTTATGATATCTCCTATGTTCACTGTATCTAGTGTAAATATCCATGATCTTGACACGATGGTTACACGGATTGGTATACACGGATCTCGTCATGAGATGTTATTCCTTATTCATGGTGTAGCTTGTACGAGACTTGTTTCCTTGATATCTTGTGCATGTACAGACACTAATTTCCGGGGAGATTTGCTACCTTCCTAGGGAATCCTGTGCCATAGCGCACCATGATTGGATCTCCTATACCAGTCGGGGGTTTGGGGAGTACTTTAGTGTAGATATGTGATCATACCCAACTTTATATGCACCATAGCTCACCCCACATCTCACGTCGGGTGCGGCCTGACCATTTATATGTCTCCTCACTGTTACATCGGTTAGCCCTACTAACCCATGTAATGAGTTTACATGCCTCCTCACTGTTACATCGGTTAGCCCTACTAACCCATGTAATGAGTTTACTAGTCCCAAGCCGATCACATGTTGAAGCTAGTACTCACACACTTAGTCATAGGATTCTTGCTCATTGACATATTGTTCTTTTCCTGCATTTACTTACAGTATTTCCAGTATTTCTCTCATTGTACATTTCTCGTACATATACATGCATCTGGTATGTTTCCATCTAGAACTGCTACATAGTTTATGTCATTTATATAGAACTGCTATTTAGAGATGTACTTTGCTCTTTCCTGACTGGAAAATATTTTTCCAGACTGTGACCTTAGTGGACTTGTTCTGACACTTGGAGATTGGTTGTTACTGATTACAGGTATGATTGTTTTATCATTAGTCTTGTGTTGTACTCTTTTGTTTCTTCAAATTCTTATCATGCTGTAATTGTGATTGAGTATGTTGTTCATCTTTATAGTGTTATCCGTGTCTCCTTATGGAGTTGGATACTAGTGTGAGATTATTTAGATAGTACTTGACCTAGACAGCGTTCTACCGCCGATGCTGCGGCGTAGGCTGGACGTACCCACGCACTCGTGCCCCTAAACCGGGTGCGGGTCGTGACACGTTTTTAGTGGTGGCCCATGCAGGTCAGACTTTGCAAGTTGTGCGATGTCGTAGTAGTGCGACGTCATAGTTGTACTACTACGTGCCTGTTATCGAATATAGGACATAGGATACTAGGATGAGAGAAGGATACTCAATCACAAACTCTTGAGAGATTCCTGTGACGACCCCTTGAGAATCTTATTAAAAAAATTCTAATTTTAAATCCTTCGCCTTGTTTCCGTCTGTTCTCACTTGTTGATAGTGAGTTTGATTCTTGTTGGCCAGTTGTTAATTTTAAATTCTTGGTATCGTTGTTGAGTTGATTTCATATTGAGATGAATTTTACGGACTAGAATTTATGGTATCATCTGATGACATATATTGATGAGGACAGTGAGAAAGGTAAAACGTCTACTTTGGTTATGGAACCTAGAGTTTATCGCAGCCATATTAGCTGTCTTGACGGGAACGTAGGAACCTAACTTGGATGTACATACTTTAGTTATGAGATTTAGAGTTTCTCGCAGCCATACCGGTTGGCGTGGCGAGGATTCTAGATGACATGATTATAGAGTTGCATACCTTAGTTACGGAACCTGTCATTTATCGCATCTATGCTTACTGGCGTGGCGAGGATTCTGTGTGTCATGATTTCTGACAGACGTGTATGATTATCAGGTTGTATCTTAAATTGGTTCTTAAAGTATCATCTCAAGACTTATCTATTTATGTTATTCCAGGACTTTGTTCCATCGCTTCTTTTCTTTACTAGCAGTAAAGATACCTTCCGTCCTTGATCCAGTTCCTTTTTGAGCTTCTATTCTTTGAGGGTTCCTTGTTAAGTATGATAATTAGTGACTTGTAATTATGTCTGTGTCTTGAGTATTAGTATTGACTGAGTGTTGCTTGTGAGTTATAAGTGCTTCCTAGTTGGACATGTGAGCAGTAGGCATTTATCTAGAGATAACCCATAGCGTAGTGCCTTGTAGCAATGGTTCTATGATAGGTGTGTTATAATTAGTATTGGTATTATAGAAAGAGGAGTAAGAGTATCAGTGAAGGTTCCAAGAGTTAATATCAGAGCCAGTATACCCGTCCTGGATAATCATGGTTATGTAATTGAGTGATCTATGTAAACAATTAAGTATCCAGAAATTGTGTTCAGGATTAATGGAGCATGACGTTCAATTTGATGATCGATATCGGGTGTGTTAAAGGTAAATAAATATATATATTCATGAGGAGTAATAATGAGATGTCATGAGAAAAGAAACATCGGAATTGGTAATGAAGATGGTGAAGCGTATCACAGATCAGTTTAAATAGACTGAAAAAGTTAAAGGGGAATACCTATACATCAATCGAGATGAGGAACCATACACATACCCACGAGAGTAAAGAAATATGGGTGATTTAGTAGATACATGTAATCGTGAGTTATAATGAGCTGGATGAATGATCCATTAATGTAGTAATATAATACCAAGAGTGCTAATGATTCTATTTCGAGGGTTAGTCGAGAATGACGCTCAAAACAGTAAGCACTCTGCGTGATGATAATCGGATGATATACCAGTTAATATAGATTGAAAATCATGGAAGAAAATACATGTGATGATAACCTTGATCATTGGAGGTAATAGTACAAGTGATTCGGGCAGTACAATTTAGTACACAGTTGTAGACAATAGAGGTATTGAATGCACCTCGAGCATTAGAGACCGTGAGCACTTACATGTATATTTGTGGATTTATAAATTAAAGAGTGGAAATGAATTTTAACTTTAAGAATTATTGAAGAGTTGAGATTGTATCATTAAATTTTGAGGATTTCAAATATGAATTCAATAAACATGGTTAAGGCTACAACGATTTTAGAAGTGATTAAATTTTGTTTCGATGTTGAGTATCTAATTTTGAGGAGGTATATACAATTCATTTTTAAGTTGATCGAGAAGTTAAACCTTGATGATTATTTTGAGGATTAATTGTATGATAGATGAGAAAGATGAATATTAATATATGAGTAGATGATATACACGTGTAAGGATCTGGTGACTTGAGCATGGTTGAGATGACACCGCAGACTGACTGGGGTGTCCATCTAAAGTTGTATTGGAAAGAGCAGTACTTAGTATGGTGTGTTATACTTGGTGTGCACTTGAGTGATAAGAACAAATAGTATGGACAATTGTAGTAGGAACGAGAACTAGCAGTGGGTGTACTGAAGTAGAACAGGGGTACCTATAGAGATAGAGGTATCAAACTTTACATGCACCAATTGACCTATAACCGTGTTAGAGGTTATTGGTATCAGATTCTGGTATTAATAGACAGGTGTGTGCAATACGGATATATTCGTGGATCTTGTGGATTAATGATTAGTTGATATGGGTACCAGTGTACATGAATAGGAATTAGTTAGTGAATGTGCTAGAGTTAAGTGTTTGATAGAGATAAGGGATACTGCAAGAAATATGTTAGCAGGTTCTTCTTTTTCCTAATGTTCTCGTCTCTTGATTGATTGATTTCCCTAGTGCTGTAGTTGGTATTCGTGATTTACTTGTTAGAATGTAGCTAGTAGTACACCCTGACAGAGACTGCAATACCATGACAGGGCACATGACCTATATATTTTCTTAGATTGCATGACTGTAGGTAGAATCTTCTTAAACCATGATCATTGGGGTTTGGACCATAGCAAAGATCTATGACAAGGTTATGACTTGACAAGAGACACGAGATGCTAAAATTTTGGAAGATAAGCATAAAGAATTAAGGATTAATATGGCAGAGTTGATAAAGTATTGATTTTATCAAGATTGAGATGTGATTGAATTATCATTAGACTTCGAGGATAAACATTAATTTAAATGAGAGGTTGAGAATTTAATATGGTAGGATTGATGATTATTGATTATGATATATTTATCATTAAAATTTTTGAAGAAATTTAGAAGATTATTATTATATTTTATTGGACTGGAAGATAAAGATTTAATTGAAAATATTAATTGAGGACTTTGCGAGTATTATATTAATTGAGTATTGTGAGGAAAAAAAAAACAAAGGATCGAGGATTTAGATCACTAATGGATTATTGTTGAATTCGAATTTTGGGATAAAATTTTAATTTTTATAAACGTGCAAGGACTGCATTTGTCGATCAAAGGATGGGATGAAAAAAAAAAAAAAAATTTTTTTGTATCTAGTGATTTTGCTCAATTTTAAGGAGTAAGATGATAAATGGGTTAGTGTTTAAACACAAACTTTTTGGACGAGTTTTTAATTGGATTCATGGATTTGTGTTTTTATTTTGATGGAAATTTTAAATGTGCATTGTTGGATTAAGTTAGAGGAGTAGATATCAATTCAGGTTTCAATTACTAACATCAGATTCGTAGGAGATTATGATACGAATGGAGTTCGATGATAAATTTTGAGGACTTTTCAGGAATACAATAATTTAAAATTTTTTTTGAATTTGTGAAATGACAAAGTGGATTATTTAGGATTATGTGGGTTGGTGAATTTAACTATTGATGTATAATAATATAATGAATAAACACTACTATGAGGATTTTAAATTTCGAGGACGAAATTTTCTAAGGTGGGTAGATTTGTTACTCCTGTTTCCCAAAATCTTCAAAACTCTTGGGGTTTTTTTTTCTTTTCTTTTCTTTACTTTCTACTATTGTTTTTAGGAAAATGATTTCTTTATAATTTTATTCATGGAATTTATATAAGAATATGTTTTTATTAGTTTTGAGTTTCAATGCTAGTTCAAAAGTATGTTTTGAAAATCGTATTATTTTGAATAAGATAAACTTATTTAAAACGATTAGGTTAATCACACGAACTATGATTATTATACCTTTTATAATTAATTATAACTATGATGATTTAGTTAAATAAATTACTTAAGTAAATAATAGTGTAGCAATTATTTGCCTTTATTATTTAATAAATGAAGAGAATAGGATACGAGTGGAAAGCCATAAATTATCCTAACATTTTGTGGACCGATAGTCAATACAATTGTGTATACAAATATTTCTAGAAGAGAGTAGATCATCATCCCTTCATTTGATTATATTAAATCATGTCCATCAATTTTGATAACCCTAAAATCCTACTCCTATAAGTAACAGCTACTCATTTCTCTCCTTTCCAGAAGCCTTCCGCCCATTTCCTCTTCTTCCTCTTTTCTTCATTTTTCATTTTTCTTCTTCCTTCTTCTTCCTCTTCTCTTTTACTTTTGAAATAGGAAAGAAGAGGGAGTGAAACCATCATCACCCATCTCCTGGCTGCTCCAACCGGCCACCGATTCTTTCTCCTCTCCGGTCCGACCGACCGCTGGAGTTCGACCCAAGCGGTGGGACTGCATCCCCACCACGGTTCCGATCCTCCCTGCACGGCCCGGCCGAGTCCCGCTGCATCCTCCCCGGCTCTCCCATTTAGCCATCAGCCGCTAGTTAGGATTTCGAAGGCGAGGTTTCATCAATGGCTCCTCAGCAGCCGAGCAGTGGTCTCTTCGTGGGGCTGAACAAGGGCCACGTCGTCACCAAGAGAGGGCTCGCTCCTCGCCCTTCCTCCAGGAAAGGGAAAACCAGTAAGAGGGTGCACTTTGTCAAGAACTTAATTAGGGAAGTTGCTGGGTTGCTCCCTATGAGAAGAGGATCACTAAATTATAGAAAAAAAAAAGAAGGAAAGAAAAAAAAAAACCTGTGCCTTTTTGTCCTGGTTAATTGGACCTTGAAACCTTCTTGTCATCTTTCTGCTAGGTAATGGACAGTTAGCTTGTGATAGGGAAAAATCTTGGTAGCTGTTAATGTTTGTGAACATCTGGATTTTGAGGGAAATGACCCTCGAAAGCACACTAAACCAATGGCATCCCCACTGGAGCCTCTGTTATGGCGCACGACCATTCAAAACATCCTTGCCATTTCTACCAATGATGGTAGGATCAAATTGTTTGGGAAGGATGGTACCCCGGTGATGCTGCAGTCAAAGGTGGCTGTCCCTAGCAAGTTCTTACAGTTTATTGAGAATCATGGGATCCTCTTGAACAAAATTTTCAAAATCATATTGAGGTGTGTGACATTGATAAGAAGGAGCCCTCCCACGTGCACAAATTCAATGAAGAAATTACCTCACATGCCGTAATGCAGCGGTGTTTCTATCTGTATGTTGGGGATTGCCTCGGAGATATCTCCATCTTGAAGCTTAATCAGGAAGATCGGAAGTCCATTAACATGAAAAATAGAATCCCTTCGACAGAGTCACATGCTATGTGCTCATTGTGACATCAGCTGACTATCTCATCTACTACCATCATCATCCACCACTACTCCTCCGGTCTCCGGCCGTACTCCGGCCACCCGACCCAATCACAGTAAGTTCCTCTTCCCTCTTCCTTTTCCTTTCTTCAGTTCTGTTCTCTTTTGTGTTAGGTTAAGCTTATATGAGATTAGTTAGTAATTAATTAATAAATTAGTTAGTTTATATTAGTTAGATTAGTTAATTAATTATTAATCAGTTAAAATTCTTAATCAGTTAATTAATTTATTAATTAATTAGTTTAGTAATTTCATATAATTAGTTTAGTAATTTCATGTAATTAGTTCATTTTTATGTATTAAATATAAGGGTTTGATTTTGTAAAATATAATAATATTGGGGTTTATATTATTATTTAAAAAAAAAAATATAGTTTCAATAATAAAAATAAGATCAAATTGGTTATTTGGACTAGTTTTTATAGACATAAAAATATATTGGCTTTTACATAAATTCTAGATTTTTACAAATAAACTTTTACTTGTAATTATTGTTCAACATAATTTAGAAATGGTTTTCATTAAACTAAGGTGTTACCTTATTTACAAACAAACGACCCTTTCCCCTATTAGCTCGGTATCCTTATCTCGGTTTTCGTGACGAACTCCGATCATGGACTCCTTTATATAGTTTCTAGCTATTTGGACTGCTCCGGACCCATTGGAACTAACTACTACTTCATTTGGGATCACCTGGAGAAGTGTGGCATTATGTACATTCTTCGATTTGCTAATATACATATATAAAAATATTTGATTAATATATATATATACAAATAGGTATTTTGGTATAAAAATATATATTTATAAATATCTATTAGTGTATATACACAAATATGTATTTTGTACAAATACTAAGAGACACTTATATATATATATATTATATACGTTTTATTGGTATGTACTTTGAGTGTAAATGTGTATTATATACGTATCCCTACTAGATGACCCTAGTTGACTAGTGCCATACCTGGCAGAGCCCCTGAGTTCATGTATTTGTGATGTGTTAGTGTTGCACCTGATGCAAATGTTGTATTGATATATTTTTAGGACTGTTGGTTCCTCCAGACGATACTCTGGGACAGGACATTGGTTTTACCAGCTAAGGACCCAAGGCGAGTACATTCTTTGATTAGTTTCTAATTTATGATATCTCCTATGTTCACTGTATCTAGTGTAAATATCCATGATCTTGACACGATGGTTACACGGATTGGTATACACGGATCTCGTCATGAGATGTTATTCCTTATTCATGGTGTAGCTTGTACGAGACTTGTTTCCTTGATATCTTGTGCATGTACAGACACTAATTTCCGGGGAGATTTGCTACCTTCCTAGGGAATCCTGTGCCATAGCGTACCATGATTGGATCTCCTATACCAGTCGGGGGTTTGGGGAGTACTTTAGTGTAGATATGTGATCATACCCAACTTTATATGCACCATAGCTCACCCCACATCTCACGTCGGGTGCGGCCTGACCATTTACATGTCTCCTCACTGTTACATCGGTTAGCCCTACTAACCCATGTAATGAGTTTACATGCCTCCTCACTGTTACATCGGTTAGCCCTACTAACCCATGTAATGAGTTTACTAGTCCCAAGCCGATCACATGTTGAAGCTAGTACTCACACACTTAGTCATAGGATTCTTGCTCATTGACATATTGTTCTTTTCCTGCATTTACTTACAGTATTTCCAGTATTTCTCTCATTGTACATTTCTCGTACATATACATGCATCTGGTATGTTTCCATCTAGAACTGCTACATAGTTTATGTCATTTATATAGAACTGCTATTTAGAGATGTACTTTGCTCTTTCCTGACTGGAAAATATTTTTCCAGACTGTGACCTTAGTGGACTTGTTCTGACACTTGGAGATTGGTTGTTACTGATTACAGGTATGATTGTTTTATCATTAGTCTTGTGTTGTACTCTTTTGTTTCTTCAAATTCTTATCGTGCTGTAATTGTGATTGAGTATGTTGTTCATCTTTATAGTGTTATCCGTGTCTCCTTATGGAGTTGGATACTAGTGTGAGATTATTTAGATAGTACTTGACCTAGACAGCGTTCTACCGCCGATGCTGCGGCGTAGGCTGGACGTACCCACGCACTCGTGCCCCTAAACCGGGTGCGGGTCGTGACAAGGAAGATGACGCATGGAGACGTTTCTTCTTTTACGCCCACATTTCTAATGTGTCAGCGTAAGAACTCCATTTTTTTCGCAGTCTAGCGTAAAAGCTTTGACCGCCGAAAGCGTGGATTTAATCAATCCTGGCATAATAACTCAATTTAATCAATCTGGCGTAAAGCACAGACCGTATACTGCCAATCTTGAATTTTATGTTTAAGGAAATGGATTCCAGTGTAAAAACTCAAGTTTCACAGTCTCGGCGTAGAGCACGGACTATTAATTTTTTTGCGGATGCTGCAAGTCCCGAAATGTCTAGTTAGGAACTGACCTATTTCTTTTGTACTTTTGTAGTCAACTTGCATGAGTCTCCGCTAGCTGAAGTGATGGGCTCCGCCGCCGGGATGCTGCACTCCAACTATCTGGAGGATCTGTCGCACGTGACATTTCCTATCTCCGGGCCCCAGTATCCCGAAGGAAGGGCAATTCTGATATCGGCTCAGGGCGAGCGAACGCTGCTGAATTTGATCAACGGGGAGCCCCTAACGTACGTAGACGGGGAGCAATACCTGAAGCCAGTTTTCCTCTTCGGGGACATGATTGACAAGCGGTCCAGACAAAGCCCAAGAGAGAACTCTAGGTTTTCCCTGCCGAGGGTTTGGTCTTGTATCTGTCCAATATGCTGAGAGACTACCCCATCTCGGCCTTCTTCCATTCTACGCATCCCAGGAAGATGTCGTGGACGCTGACTCCCGATCTTTACGGCAAGCCAGGGAAGATCTTTTATCTGAGAGGAGCTGACCAGGGGTCGTTTGTCAGCCGCCATTCTGGTTCTGTGATACTGTTCAGGGGGCTGTACCCGGGCAGTATCCCGAGTAAAGACAGTTTGGTGATCCGGCCGGTCCAGTTACCGACTTTCTGTAATAATTTTATGGGGCGTGGGGGAGTATACCCTAAGGTGAACCCTCGGTGTGGCGGGTGGATCACCCCTTCATACTTCGATGGGCTCGCTTAGTTGATTGGGCCTTGAAGCATTTCCAGACAGAGTTGGAGAATATCGGTCTGTTTGCAGCTGTGAGTGCTACCAGTGTTGGGTTACCTCCTAACCCTAACCTATTTCTGGCACTGATGGAGCAATATATTTCGCTTACCGGGACTTTCGCCACTCCACTGGGGGGGTTGGGATTGGCCCTGCATGAGGTGGCAGAGATCTTGAGACTGCCGATGGGGGATACTCCATATGAAGAGTATGTTCCTACGAACCGGGAGCTGGGGGATTCAGACCCTCGAGTAGTAGAAGTGTACCAGGAGTTGATGTGCCACTACCTCGCTTGCACCACTTTTTATAACGAGCCCTCAGATTTGGCCCACATCAGCAAATGGACGTCCTACCTCTTCTTTTACCGGTCCAGGACTGCTAAGCAGAAGAAGGTATTGGAGGGCAAGGATCTGAGCGTGCTTAATGCTCAGGTAGTCGACGATCTCATAGTGGATGCTGGGGCTCCGGACCGATTCCTCGACGAAGGGACAAGAAAGTATCCCGAAGGCACTAAGACCTATAGTTATTTGAGGCGCTGTCGCAGGCCTTTGTCCAGGGAGGCTCAACTGGCTGGCTTCCTCTCTATATGGCTGCGCCAAGTAGTAGTGCCTGGCGTCTCATCTGCGGACCGCATTCACCACAATACGCTATGGCCTGCAGTACGTCTGGTGTTCGGGGCAAGACTGGGCTTGTTTCCTGCCATGGTGTGTCATATACAAGCTGGCCTGAGGGCCATGATTGACGGGCTGCTCGTCGATAAAATTCGACGTGATAGCTTTCCCAGGATAGAATTATCATACCTGTATTTGATGGGGTGGTTAATTCTCCATAACCCCTGGGTGATGTCTCCTAGTTCCGGCAGTAGTTCGGGGGGTAGTTTCTTGTTGAACTACCGGAAGTCTTCCTGGAACGTGAACACAGTTATAGACTGTCGGCAGGCGCTAGGCTTCAGTCATAGTTGGAAGCTTTTCTGCACCGTCCCTTTTGTACATCGCAATCAATCGGGGATTAGGCTCGTGGATTCGGGTAGAGAGAAGTCCATTCTTTCTCTCGAAGCTTTTAATTGGTTGGTCTGTATTAGACCATCTCATCTGCTGTACAAAAGCGAAGATCATTGCTTCTTGGAGCCCTACTTGCCCAGTTGGTTTGCCCGGCAGTTTAGGTATGATCAGTTGTACGTGGGCAATGCCGTCACCAGCTTCAGGTCCAGAGGTGGACTCATTGATGGAGCGAGGGGATGGCGATATTTTATCATGGGCTGCACTGGGGTAATTTTTATCGTGCCGGTCATCACACTCTCCATGGAGCTGCGCATCCTGCATTCGTATGCCCAGTTCTATGTGGCAACGAACACCTTCCATCATGATTTTGATATGCATGGAAGCTTTAGGGTGCCCTCTTCCAAGCTTGGGGGAAAAGTTGAAGTCCCCTCGGTTTCTTCCGACGAGGGTGAGGAGTCCGTTACCCCGGATGAGCCTCTGGTGTCGGTCCCTAGGGGTGAAGTACCTCCGCCTGCAGAGGCTTTGGTAGTTCTTGGGAAGCGAAGGGCTCCTGCTTCCAAGGAGACTTCCCCTCGTAAGAGGAAGGAGAAGACGGCAAATCGTCCTCTCCGGATTCCTGGTATTGATGCTCCTGGAGGTGAGCTTGCATCTCCCCGTGTTGGGGATGATCCTTTGATTGGAGGTTCCTCGTCTTTTAGAGAGGGACCTTCTACAGTTCCGGCTGGTGGTGCCGGAGAATCTCAGCTGGACGCTGGTGTCGCTGTTATTACTTCAGGTAGTGGAACGAGGTCGCCTTCGGGGCTGAGTATAATAAAGTTCCGTATACCTCTAGCCGGATCGGCATCGGGAGGGACTTCTGCCGCGCCTGTGGACGCACCTAGCGAGATTCCAGTCGATGAGCCTAGGTTGGATTTTGAGGAGGACCTGGAAGACTACTTGCCAGTGTCCGTTCGCAGACCCCTTTCTCCAGGTATGACAGCTCGTCTAGCATTATTAAGAAATGATTTAGCTGTACAGGCTGCAGATGCGACGTATATGCCGTCGGCCATGGGTAAATGTCGTCTTTTATGCCTCTTCTTTGGGAAAATTAATATTACGTTGATATTAACTTCCTTTTGTCTTCTTTTCAGGGGAAGACCTCTTCGGAGAGGGTGATGTAGACACGCCCTTTGGCTCTGTGTCAGGTCCTAGTGGTGACACGGAGGTACCTGATTTTGAAGAGGAGACATCTTCGGGTGCTGGCTTGCCTGTCGAGGAGACTCCGATACCTCAAGAGGAGGATGAGCCTGTCATTGCGACAGTACCTCTTTTGAGCACGTCGGTCACTTCATCTGGGGTTGGCGATTCTTCTTTCGTCGTACCTCCTGTTGAAGCGACGCCTGTGGCGACATCGTCCGTAGTAATTCCTGAGGGGAAGTCGCCACCATCGCGGACACTCCCCGCGTTCTTGCGGACCTAGTTGCACTGACCGAGCAATACACCGATATCTTCTACACCACTTTGAGAATGCTAATGTCAATGGTATTGGCGAAGAAGCTGGACTTTGCGTCGCTGAAGAGGTCTTCTCGGTTCTCGATAGAGGCAATCAGGAAATTCGGTGATGCCGGGGTAGCTGACGCGCTGGAGGCGATGGTTAATGGTTTGGAGCAACCCATTAACGAATACCTGCAGCTAGCTCGAGGCAATATTGAAGCTCTGGTCCAGGCCAGATACGACTCCTTGACTCCGCATCTTGTTGAAAAGAAGGAAAGTCTGAATAAATTCATCGAGACCAATCAGCAGGAGATGGATAAAGGAAAAGTCATCTTGGAGGAGACTATCGCCCTTCAAACGAAGTGCCAGGCCGAGCATGACGGCAATGTAGCAAGGGTCCGCAAGCTGGAGATAAAGCTTGCTCAGGCCAAGGAGTGGGCTTCTCAGTCGTCGGAAGGTCTAGATGTGGTGAATGGCCGACTGGTCACAGCACAACAGAACTTGGCGAGTGCAGGAGTCGCCCGTGCCGGTCTCCTTCGGGCTAGAGCCGAACTGTCCCTCCTGATAGATGACGAGGCACGGTTGGAGCGGGTCCGCACTGATGTCTTAGATTTCGGGGCTGATAGGATGGCCGTACTGGCGCAGCAGCTTCGTGACCTGACCTCTCCCCCTTCATGATGTACTTTTGCTCTTTTTTGGGAATAATAAAGAGGATTTTCATCTGACTTTGTGGACCTGTCATTTCGGAATGTAAATGACAGGTTTGGATGAAAGTGATATCAGAGGTAGTATGGACGTGATATACTTTCGGTAAGCTTTAGCAGAGCATATCTATTCAGAGGTCATATGGACATGATAGAATATGATCCAACTAGTTTTATTTTGGAAGTAGTTTTGTCAGAATGAGATCACCTTATCCCACTTGAGCGGAGGAGGTTTAAGCATAGTACCTTTTCAGGAATTTGCCATTGATAGGAGCCATTAGCAGGTCTCCATTGGGCTGGGCTAACCTGTAAGCGCCGTTTGAGAACGTTGTCTCGATCACGTAAGGGCCTCCCCATTTGGGCTGGAATTTGCCTTTACTCCTGTGAGTAAGAATCATCGGTCTTCTTACAGCCAAAACTAGCTCGCCGGCTTTGAACACTCTTTCCTTTACTTTTTGATTAAAAGTTCTGGAAATGCCTGCTTGGTAGAGCGCGATGCGCTGCTGAGCTTGGAGGCATTTCTCGTCTAATCCTTCTATCTCTTGAAGCCTTAACAGGTCATTCTTTTCTTCAGTTAACTAATTAGCCACGGCTATCCTGAGTGACGAAATTTGAATTTCGATAGAAAGAACTGCTTCACTCCCGTAGACCAATAAGAATAGTGTGTAACCTGTCGGAGCTCGGATCGTTGTGCGGTACGCCCAGAGACATTCTCCCAGCTTCTCATTCCAATCTCTCTTGTTCGAAGAGACAAACTTCTTCAAGAGTTTGATAATGGTTTTGTTGAAGTCTTCCGCCAAACCATTAGCAGCCGGATAATATGCCATAGAGGCCACATTTTGTATCCGATTTTTATCGCAAAATTGGTGGAACGCATGGTTGATGAACTGAGGCCAATTGTCATGGATTATCCTTCGGGGAACCCCAAAGCGGTAAATAACGTGATGCTTGATGAAGCTGGTCACATTAGATGTCTTTACCTCAGCAAGAGGGATCGCCTCTGCCCATTTGGAGAAGTAATCCGTGATGGCCAGTATGAACCGGTGACCTTTGGATGAAGACGGGTGAATAGGACCGATGATATCTATACCCCATGCTTCGAAAGGCCATGATGCAACGTTAGGATGTAGATGTTCGGACGGTTGATGTATGAAGTCTGCATGAACCTGACAGGCTCTGCATCGTCTGGCATACTGGATTGCGTCTGCGATCATAGTGGGCCAGTAATAGCCCATTCTCCTGATACGATCCTGCAGCTTAGGACCAGGTTGATGCGTGCCGCACACGCCGTCATGAGCTTCACGGATAATCTGCTGTGCTTCATCACTAGAGAGACATCGTAATAATAGCCCGTCATAAGACCGGCGATATAGGCATTGTGACGATGCGTCGAAGTAGAAGCGTAATAATCGTCTTTTGACAGATATTGCTTCTTTAGGATCTTCTGGCAAGATTCTGTATGCTACGAAATCTATAAAGGGACTTCTCTAGTCTCTCTTGGGAGGATCTGTGTCTACCGTGTAGCTGTATTTGATGTGAAAGTTATTTTTTACACAGAATAGGTCTCTGTTAAGAAGGATTACCGAATTCTGCCTTCTTATAGGAGTAGCTAAATCTGCAGCTAGACTTTCTAGGGCATCAGCTTCCAGATTCCGAGACCGAGGTACATGCTCAAGGAAGAATTCCTTGAATGTCTTGGCTATCTCGACCGTTGCTCGATGATAGGGGATGAGGTCGGGATTTCGGACTTCATATATTCCTCTGACTTGATTGACGATCAGCAGAGAATCACCGAAGGCTTCCAGAGATTTGACCCCCAGCTCTTTAGCGACTTGGAGCCCAATTAGTAGAACGTTGTATTCCGCCACATGATTAGAACAGGGCTCGCTAAGAGAATATGCTCGGTAGATAACGAGTTTATCAGGAGTGACTAGGATGATCCCTATTCCTGAAACCACGTTTCCCTTAGGACCAGTCCTGGAGGCACCATCGATGAATAATTGCTATGCATCACCTTTCGTTGTAGAATTATACTCTGCAACTTCGTCGGGAATGTCCTCGTATAGTTTGGAGGCCTCCGGGATCGGATGACCAGCTAGAAAGTCAGCCAATGCTTAGTCTTTGACGGACTTCTGAGGGACGTACACCATGTCATATGGCGTTAATAACATCGCCCAAGTCGCGAGTCAGGAATTAAGGACACTTGGCTTGCTCATCAGTACCCGAAAATAATTAATTCTGGAGATGATATGAATGGTTTGGCCCATGACATAGTGTCATGTTTTCTGAATAGCGAACATCAGAGCCAAGCATTCTTTCTCCACAGGGTTGTACCGGTGTTCGGCTCCGACCATCATCCTGCTGAGGTAGTAGATAGCCTCCTCGTAGCCCATATCGTTCTTTTGTGCGAGAAGAGCTCCCCGGGAGTGATCTACTGCTCGAACATATAGCACAAATGGTCTTCCTATGACGGGAGGTAGCAGAACTGGCGGGCTAGTGAGGTAGCGTTTGTTATCTTCGAACGCTTGCTGACAGGCTTCGTCCCACACGAAGGATATACCTTTCTTCATGAGACGGGAAAAGGGCTGGCATCTCCCGGAGAGGTTGGATATGGATCTTCGGATATAAGCCAGACGACCTTGAAATCCCCTGAGTTCCCTCAGATTGCGGGGCAGTCGTATTTCTAAGATGGCCTTGACTTTATCAGGGTCCACTTGAATGCCTTTGGCGGTGATGAAAAATCCCATAAATTTGTCGCTAGATACCCCCAGAAAGGACTTTGTAGGGTTTATTTTGAGTTGATGTTGGCGCATCAATTCAAATACTATCTTCAAGTCTTGGATGTCATTATCCCTGAGGCAACTTTTGACAGCTACATCGTCCACGAAATACTCCACTGTCTTGCGTAAATGCTTATGGAATATGTTACTCATAGCCCGTTGGTACGTAGCCTCGGTATTCTTTAATCAAAGGGCATGACCGTATAGCAGTATACCCCCAGTGGTGACCGGAAGGTAGTATGCTTCTCGTCTTCAGGATGTATCTTGATCTGATTGTATCCTGAGAATCCGTCCATGAAAGACATACGTTCAAAATCATATGTATTGTCGATCATGACGTCTGTGATGGAAAGAGGGAATTCATCCTTAGGGCAGGCTGCGTTCAGATCTCGGTAATCGATGCAGATACGTACTTTCCTATTCTTCTTCATGACCGGGTCAACATTGGTGACCCAGTCGGGATGTTGTTCTTCACGGATGAAGCCGCATGCTATCAACTTCTTGACTTCAGCTTCAATGGCGTCCATCATGTCCGGGCGGAACCGGCGTTGGTGCTGCTTCACAGGCTTTAAATCGGGCAGTACGTTGAGTTTATGAGTAGCCACCTTTGGATCAAGACCTGGCATATCCTCATAATTCCATGCAAAGACGTCGATATATTCTTTTATCAGCTGGGTAATTTCTTCCCTTTCTTCTTTGGAAAGGTCGTTACTGATAAATATCGGCTTTGGTGAAAGTTTATCCCCTACGTCAATCTGGATAACCTCATCTTTAGTGGGAGGTTCTCTCTGCTCGAAGCGGAACTCCTATTATGAATCCATCTGCTGAGCCCAAGCGTCATTCTCGAATGGTTCGAATTCTTGTTCGTCTGATTTGAAGGAATCCGTCGCTACCATATTCGCTGATAATGTTTGCTCGAGAGCATGAGATGAGCCGGAGGGCGATGAGCCATCTTGAAAAGAGGAAAAGATATCCTCGTTCGACTTGGAAGTCGTAAGGAAGGTGGCATACCCTAACCCAAAACGGATTTGTTGATAGTAGGGATTGCCGAGCAACGGTGTTCGTCTGCCTTTCCCGTGGTTGAGACCTGGTTCCATCTTCAAGTTGTAACCCATGCTTTGCATAATATTTAATGCTTGCAGGCTATATCTGTGGGTTTGTATCCTGCCAGTTTCAGACTCGCAAAATTCTTCATGTATAATCGGGGTATTCTGCCTGCGACCGAAGATTATTGGATGCTGATCATCGCAAGTTGGTGGAATAATAAAGATGGAATCTTCGTGTGGTCCACCTGTCATGACGATATTTGGACGTTGATGTATCTTCCCATAAGATCTTCCCGCGTTTGACCGTTAGGGGAACTGAAGTCTGTTTATGACTCTTGTCTTTGCGTTTCTAGACCAGATAATCCCGCAGGTCTGGAGGAGTTGCAGAAGATGAAGATGATGGCTTGTTCCTTCTGTTCCCATCGGTGGACATGCGGATGATGGAAACCATAGTCTTCCCTGTGCCACCCGTATACAACAGGTTGGCCATCTGGGTGGCGGATAATCCCCGAGGAGGGTATCTTTCCGCAACTGGAGCCTTCTTTACGCTTAAGGACTTCACCTGGCGTAATTTGGAACTTCGCTCTGGTTGGCGTAAAGATGAGGATGTCCTCAGGCGGCCATCAGCTTCTCGCGTAATTCGGAGGGTGGGCAGATTATTCCCTTGCAAGCGTAAATGTCGAGAAGTTGAGTAGTCCGCCGCTCACTTTCCCTTACGGATATCACAGGGATCATCTGGTTCTACATAAAGGTCAGATATTGTTTTACGCGCGGAGCGTGTCTTGTACTTCTGATTTGGCGCTGAGGCTTTGTCAGAAGTTTTGTCTATTCTGCCTGGGATGGGAGACTGAATTTCATGCGCAGAGCGCGGAGTACACTTCTTGGTTAGCGCTGAGGCATTGCCAGAAGTTTTGTCGGCCCTGTCAGAGACAGGCGACTGAATTTTACGCGCAGGGCACGGAGGGAGCAACGCTACAACCTCATTGGTCGAAGAGATCAGAGAGATCGGAGAATCTACAGGAATGGTAGAGGATGTCTTAGGCATCCAGACCTTACGCAGCTTCCTGTTATTTTGGATAGAGAGAGAGTGAGAGCTGCCCATTGTTCGGAGCATATCTTCGTAGGCAGACTAGTCGAACTGGACGACCAGTATCTTCTTCACGGATCCCACGGATACCGTATCTTGTTGAGCAATAGCTTGCTCATCAGAAGAAAAAGATGTCCGCAGCAGAGTCATCATCTTGTTTTGGATAATATAAACGAGAAAAGATTTGATAAATGTGGAAAACGTGGTCTTGTACGAAGACCCGCCCTTTTTTATGTTTACAAACAAGATTGTACAAATTTAATCCTACACGAGGATGTCTAAGTACAATTTATTTAATCTGGGTGAATATTGTTATAGGTGTCTGATCTGCAGTCGATCACTTTAGCCCTTGGACCACACGATGTTGAAGAAGTGCCGTGGAAGATAGGTAGCAGCTTCGAGGGTTGCTAAAGAGGGTGGATGCCCGATGCCAAAGTCATCGATCCCTTCTCTTTGCCTGAGCTCTGGATTCTCCTCTCTCTCTCTCTCTCTCTCTCTCTCTCTCTCCTCTATTTCTCCTTTCAATTCGTCGACCTAATTCTGATCGTTCGACCAATTTTTTGACCTTTTTCTCTGTTGATAGAGGTCTCTATTTATATAGTTTTTAGTGACAGTGACCACTCAGTCGGTATAAAAATCGAGTAGTGGAAAGTACAACACCCTTTTACACAATGGTTAAAATAACCAATGCCTGCGTATAGATGATCCTTTGAATGAGCGTGTGATACGGGTTCAACTAAGGGATAAAATGCGTATAACTGCTACGAAGATCACGACATAGAAGCCACATAGGTAGGTATCCCTCGTGTAGAAGAGGTTGGCATAGAAGCCAATGTCTGTCACCATGGCATAGAAGCCAAATAGTTATCAAACCGGCATAGAAGCCAAATAGGAGTAGAAGACGAGTAGGCGTTGAAGCCGAGTGGTCAAAGAGGCCGAGTAGGCGTAGAAGCCGAGTGGTCATAGCGGCCGAGTGGTCATAGCGGCTGAGTAGGCGTAGAAGCCGAGCAGGCACAAAAGGCCGAATGGGCGTAGAAGCCGAGCAGGCACCAAAGCTGAATAGGCGTAGAAGCCGCTGCGTAACTTGCCAGAGTGATGATATGGACATCTTAGCCAGAATTATGGCTCTTGGAGATAATCAGATCTCTTGCATTAAATGCAAAAATCGGCCCCCATCCTGTGCATTAAATGCAGATGCTTGTCTCTAAGATTTGCCATCATTCTGCGCATTAAATGCCGATACGCACCTTGAATCCTGTGCGAAGAGTAACCGCTGTCGTGGCAGTCTGTTCATCTTCTGCGGAGCGTAAGGAGCTCACGTTTGCCTGTGTAAAACTAGGCAGCGTATTCCCTTGTATGCGTAGGAGCAACTCTCGCAAAGGGGATGTCACTAAACGACGGTTCGGTGACATTTAATCAAATCTTCTGTATTAAATGTGGAGATCTGCCATCATCCTGCGCATTAATTGCAGAGGCATATTTTGAAGGTCTGCCACCCTTCTGTGTATCAAACGCAGAGACGTGCCTCAGGCATCTGTCAGTATTCGGCGCATTAATTGCAGAGACGTGCCTCGAGGGCCTGTCACCACCTTGTGCATTAAATGTAGAGACGTGCCTCGAGTCCCGTACGTAGTGCAGCTTTTGACATGGCAGGCGGTTTGTCTTCCGTGTAGCGTAAGGAGCTCTCATCTGCCTGTGTAAAACTAGGCAGCGTATTCCTCTGTGTACGTAAAAGCGGTTTAAGCAAGGGAAAAGGCAGTAAATGACAGCCTGGGTTGCAGTGCCGCGCCATCATTATAGCCGTCACCTGGGTAGTCGAGCAATATCCTTTTGTTAGAAGTCGAGACGTCAGGTTCATTGCAAGATCTGACAGGTTCATTTCGGAGAATACGAAGCATCCCTCGTACACTTCAATGCTGCATTGAAAGCGGATGAGTTTTACGCCATAAAGGCAATGAAGCACCCTGTTTACGCTGAAGCAGCCTGAACATACTGCCCTACGCGGATGGTCCTTGAGCCTATATTTTCACGCTGTGCTTGGCGGAGAAGCTTTGTTTATACGTTGAAGGCTCTGAAGCCCTCTGCTTACACTGCTTTGCATTAATATGCTGCGTAGAGCTTCCCAGCGTATTTTTTATGCTTTTAAAGATGGTACCCCCACCAATAGTTACAGAATTCGAGGATGTTTTTCCTTAAGAATTGTCAGGCTTACTGCCAGATAGAGACATAGAGTTCACCATTGAGCTAGTACCCGGAGCAGCATCGGTACCTTCTAATTTATATCGATTGGCGACGAAGGAGTTAGATGAGCTGAAGCTACAATTAGAGGAGTTGAAGAGCAAGGGGTTTATCATTTCTAGTGCATTACCCTGGGGAGCACCAGTGTTGTTTGTACCTAAGAAAGATGGAACAGTACGTATGTGCATTGATTACAAAGCCCTTAATGCTTTGACCATCAAAAATAAGTACCCCCTGTCGCGGATTAATGATTTATTCGACCAGTTGACAGGAGCAGTGGTATTCACAAAGATCGACCTGAGATCGGGTTATCATCAAGTGAAGGTGCGAAGAGAAAACATTCAAAAGATAACATTCAGGACTCGTTATGGTCACCACGAGTTCTTAATGATGCCTTTTGGACTGACGAATGCACCTGCTGTATTTATGAACTTGATGAACAGAATATTCTACCAATACTTAGACCGGTTCGTGGTAGTCTTCATCGATGACATCTTGTTGTATTCAAAGAGCAACGAGGAGCACGAAGAGCATCTGAGACTAGTGTTAGAGATGCTGAGGAGAGAGAGACTTTATGCCAAGCTGAGCAAGTACGAGTTTCTCCTAGATTGTATCACTTTTCTTGGACACATCATCTCGAGAGAAGGTATTTCAGTAGATCCGGCGAAGATTTTATCAGTAGAGACATGGCCAACCCCTACCAATGTATCAGAAGTAAGGAGTTTCCTAGGACTTGCCGTATATTACCGGAGGTTTGTGGAGAACTTCGCGAAGATCGCAGAGCCGATAACCCGCTTGACTCGTAAGGAGCAGGAGTTCACTTGGACAGAGGAGTGTCAGAACGCATTCGATGAGCTGAAGAAGTGTCTGACTACAGCACCTATCCTGACCATACCTTCTGGACCCGGAGGATTCGTGATCTATAGTGATGCATCCGGGAAAGGATTACGATGTGTCTTGATGCAGCATGGAAAGGTTGTGGCCTATGCCTCTAGGCAATTAAGGACCCCTGAGAAGAACTATCCCACTCACGACTTAGAGCTTGCAGCAGTGATCTTTGCTTTGAAGCTTTGGAGACACTACCTATATGGAGAAAGAGTAGAGATATTCACTGATCATAAAAGCCTAAAGTGCATCTACACTCAGAAGGACCTGAACCAGAGACAGAGACGTTGGCTCGAGGTGATGACAGACTTCGAGATTGAGCTACGGTACCACCCGGGAAAGGCCAACATTGTAGCTGACGCATTGAGCAGAAGACCCATGGCATTCTTCCTGACTACCAAACAATATCTGTTGAGAGATCTAGAGTAGATGGGTATAGAGGTTGTTATGCCCGGAGTAGACGGACAGTTGTCGAGTTTTAAGTTGCAATCAACATTAGTGGAGAGGATCAAGGCTGCTTTGCCAACAGACGCCAGATTTCAGAGGCTTTGACAGAGGACCAAGGCTGGAATATAGATATGACTGCGGATACATGAAGAAGAAACTTTGAGATACGGAGATCGTCTCTTTGTTCCAAATAGAGAACTTTGTCAGGAGTTGATGACAGAAGCACACAGCTCTACCTATTCTTTTCATCCAGGAGGTACGAAGATGTACAGAGACTTGAGACAGTACTACTGGTGGCATGGAATAAAGAGAGAGATAGCACACTTTGTGGCCAAGGGCCTGGTGTGTCAGCAAGTCAAGGCTGAGCATCAAAGATCTACAGGATTGCTTCAATCGCTCCCTATACCGGAGTGGAAATAGGAGAATATAACTATGGACTTTGTTACGGGCTTTCCAAAGAGTCCAAATGGTCGAAATGCAGTATAAGTAATCGTAGATAGACTCACCAAGTTCGCACACTTTTTACCCTTCAGAGTTGGACAATCTACAGAGGTCTTAGCAGACATGTACATGAGAGATGTGCGACTGCACGGAGTGCCAGTTAGTATCATGTCTGATAGGGATACGAGGTTTATATCTTACTTTTGGCAGAGTATGCAAGAGAGTCTCAGTACCCGCCTAAAGTTTAGCATATCATATCACCCACAGACTGACGGCCAGTCTGAGCACACCATTCAAACATTGGAAGATATGTTAAGGGCATGCATGCTGAATTTCGGAGGATCATGGGAGGACCATTTATATTTGGTCGAGTTTTTCTACAATAACAGCTATCAAGCGAACATCAAAATGGCTCCCTAGGAAGCGTTGTATGGAAGGAAGTGTCGTTCTCCAGTATGTTGGAGTGATATAGGCGAGCGACAGATTCTCGGACCAGAGTTGGTTGTTCGTACATGGTAGAAGGTGAAGAAGATCCAAGGATACCTACGAGCAGCACAGGACAGACAGAAGCATTGGGAGAATGCGCATCGACGACCCTTAGAGTTCCAGGTTGGAGATCACGTATTTCTAAAGATCTTGCCTACTCGAGGGACTATCAGATTCGGAGGCAGAGGAAAGATGAGTCCGAAGTACATCGGACCATTCGATGTATTAGAATGCGTCGGAGATGTTGCTTACAGGTTAGCCTTGCCGCAAACTTTGGAAAGAGTCCATTACGTCTTCCATGTATCTCAGCTGAGGAGGTACATAACAGATCCGAGCCATGCACTTGACCATTCAGAAATTAAAGTCGGCCCGAGCTTATCATACGAAGAAGCGCCTGTGGAGATTATAGAAAGAAGCAAGAAAGTATTGCGAGGATAGACTATCCCCCTAGTTCGTGTCGCATGGAGGCATCATGCACTAGGAGAGTCGACTTGGGAACGCGAGGAGGATATTAGACAGCGCTATCGCCACCTAATCGAAGGACTAGGTACGTATTAGCATTTTAAATTCAGTCAGTAATTCTTACCATGCGTATATTTTAATTTCGAGGACGAAATGCTCTAAGGAGAGTAGATTATAAACTCCCTCGACCAGTTTAGGGTTAATTTGAATTAAAATTGAGGGACTAGGATTAATTAGGATTAATGTGCGGCAATTATGTCTTAATATACCTTACCGTTGCTTCAAGGTTGGAACGCCACACTAGTAATTACCTTCAACCCAATATCACAAACATCTCCTAGACATGCCAGACTACCCATCTGACCATTGTGTAACTTTAGATACTCATTATTGCGTCTCATCTTAGCTACACAATATTTATTAAAAGAAAGCCTTGCATTTATTAATCTAATTAAATTTAAGGAAAATTTTACCCTAAACAGGACCTAACCAAGCCCATGTGCACCCTCTCATATGGACCAGCCCCACTCCATTGAGCCCTAGCCGGCCCAAGTCTCGAAGTCATCCCACAAATGCCATCATCCATATATATATATATATATATATATATATATAATTCTTTTCACATGGAAACCCTAAAACACAAAAAACCATCACCACCTCCAAACCCTAGCCGAGCCACACCCTTCATCCAACCGAGCAACCATCTTCCCTCTCCCGACCTTCTAACTCCACCACCAATGTCAGGCCGCCACCACCGCAGTCTAGACCGCTTGCACCTTCCCCTCGACGCTGGACTGCCCCTATCACCACCGCCTCCATCTTCACCATTATCACCACCCCACTCTATCATCAACCATCTCCCTTCACCACCATAACTAACTCGACACCACCTCAGCCACCGGCCTCCCCTGCTTGACCACCCCGTCGACCACCCACAACCCCCACACACGACCGTCATCGCCGTACGCCAATCCGCCGTTGCTGCCACTGCTGCCGCTGCCGCTGCCGCACCTGCTGCAGTTGCCGCCACCGCCGCTGCTACCTTATTGGCCGCCGGCCGGAGCCGCCATCTCGCCGGAGTATGCACCCTCGACGAGCATAGGCCCTATCCAGTCAGCCACATCGAGGTAACCACCTAAATTCTCTGCTTCTTTATGATATCATCGTATAGTCGCGTATCGTCGTGGCGTTGTGTCAAGAATTATGGTCTTGGACACAAACCGAATCAAACCCTAATTATATACATGCTGGTATGATGATTAACCAGATTTAGAATTTGTTTAATAACTAGCAAACACCTAAATCATGAGACCTGTCATCAAGGACTAGTATTTCAACCGAACACCTGGACATAAACCAAGTATGCTGAACATAGAAACCAAGGACATGTATTCTTGCAGAGCAGAAATAGTTGTCAACCCTTTACTCGATAATTTATTGTAGCAAGGAGCATGTTGACCAAAGACAGAACACAGGTACACCCTAGCTACGTGCACACATGACGCTGTATTCGGTCAACCGTGAACTTGCGACAGTATCTAGGAGCAACGTCATAATTATTTATGTATTGCTTAGTGTCTGATGTCAGCATTTGCTATATTGTAATGTGTGTTTAGGGTCACTAGACCAGCCAGGAGATACTGCAGAAACCGGCTTCTGGCATTTACAGCATGAGAACTCAGCAAGATGCCTTACCATATTTACTATATAATTTAAATTATGCATATGTTGTATTGTATTCTTGTTGCTTCCCTTTTATACAACTGTTCGCGTCCGAGATTGACTCGGGTGCAAATCGACGGATACGTCGATGATTAGTGTACTTAACCTAGTCATTAGCAGACTCACCCCATTGGAGGATACTCCGATATCTTCCGAGACCTGACACTCTTACACGTTTTACTGCGACATAATCATATTGGGATGCGGGTCTGCATACTCGATTAGCTATCGGTGCGTGTGACATGCATCACGGTTAGTACGTAACTCAAGGTTATTTTATTCTTAGAGACTGGCATATAGATACGTGGTATGCACGTCGAGTATTCGATTTGTGTATCTACATTGGGCGGAGAGAACAACTAGTAGGCGTATGGGATACACCCATTGGAATCCGTAGTATCCAGAGGAACCACGGATCCAATGACCCCCTTTATTCAGATTCCCCGTTCTTCGGAGCGGTGTGGACTTTATATTATTCAGATTCCACGTTCTTCAGAGCGGTATATACGTTATATTATTCAGATTCCCCGTTCTTCGGAGCGGTATGGACGTTATATATACTGTGCAGATTCCCCGTTCTTCGGAGCGGTATGGACGTTATGCCTATACCTACTCATGCGTACTAATGTTGTCCTCACATTGCATTCACTTAGATTATTAGCACACCCTTTATTGTATTTATTTTATTCAGTACATATATATGGCATATTTCTATGTATCTTGTTACTTCCCTCTGAGGACCTGGTACCTTTCCAGATTTGGACTAGGCATATTACCCCACAGTATACGGCCCAGGACATGAGACGAGGTTCGCTACCGCGGAGAAGCTAAAGGTGTGACCGTTAGAGATTCCATGATCACTTGGTAGGCCTTCTGCCTAGGATTGGAAGCATCATTATCTAGTCAGCTGATGCCCTAGTCATTATCTTTTATCTATCATTTTAGTACTTTCTTTCGTCATAGCAGTGGGTTCGTCCCCACCAGACATTATTGGTTGTACTATGATATTTTGAGACTGGCGTTTACCTTCCAGCATTTATTATTAGTACATTCTTGCTGTTTATATTGTGGATGAGATTAGATTACCTGTTGTTGATTGATATGGGACATGTTAGTATTTAGGACAACGTAGCACTCTTCGTTAGGATCCATTAATTTAGGATATCCTCGGAGACGTGACAGCTGGCTATTGCCACGTGGCCTGGTCCCGTGTATTTTGGGACTAGGGCATGACAGTTGGAGAGCTCCACCCCAGTAAGATCTTCTAGATGTTCTGGTTGGAGAGGTGCAGCTTCGAGAGGATCTTCTGGTTGGAGAGGTCCACCCCCAATATTGAGAGGATTAAGAGTTGGCGCTGCCGACTCTTGGTTTGGGACTATTTTTGGATTTTTGTTACCCTGCAAAGGTGTTGTTCCAGTAGTAGGCTGTGCAGGTATGAATGGAGCCACTTGGACAATAGCTGGTGTAGCAGAATATTGGGCTGTCATTATTTGATGCATATTTTGTATCATGGTATGCATGTCCCTTAGAGTGACCTATAATGAGTTGAGGCATTATTCAGTGCTTCCTGATGGAGGAATGTGTTGTTCATAATCGATGGCGTAGATGCTAACAATTCTGTGTACGAAAGAGGGATTGGTAGAAAGACCATATAGTTGGATTCTACACTATCAGTTTCTGAATTAGGAGGATTATTGCCCCCAGCCTCGGATTCTGAGGAATGGGAATTCCTGTGAAGAACGAGATTTCGTCTTCGAGAACATGTATTTTGGTATACTCCTTCAATGGAGTCGACGAGTTGGTAAAACCTCCTCTAGTTGAGGGTTTTTGAAGAATGTTGTCTTGATTTTCTCCCGCCACGGGGATGATGCAAAGCCATGTATGTTGGATCAAAGAACGGTTCATCATCTTCATACTCCTGGTTGTCAGCTTGCTTGGCATGTCGAGGTTTGGAAGATATATTATAAGTCAACCAGTTAAACACAGACCGTTTTGCTGATGCACAGCAATATTTGATAACAACTTTATTATAATTGCAATGATGTTCATTAGAAAATATCGTTGCAAAGTCAGAAGGATCTCTCTCCTTAAGTTTTTATAAAATATGCTCACATAAATCAAAAGAGGAAAAAGAAAAGGAGGAAGAGGGCATATTCTACTTCTTTACATGAGTTACATTCAATCTTCTATGCACATTTTTGGTCCCATGTGCATAGATTTAGGTGTTGCCTTGATTGGTAAATGATCCGTCATCTCTCAAGCTTTAATTCTTCTGGGATAAGGAAAAGTTTTTTCTAGCAGTCTTATTATGTACATGCACACTAACAACATGTTGTGAAGAGGTTAACCATATTTGGGGCACTTTCTGTGGTACAGACAGAGTTAGCGCAATTTTTCTACGTGCGTTTAATTTTGTACGAAGGTCTTTCATTAAGCACTAATAGTAGGCACCTAATGAATGGTGCATAATTTTCCCTCCATTGTGCACATGATTATGATGTTAGGGGAATAATTTTTCCTGACTAATGCTTTATTAGTGCGCCTGTAGTTTTTGTTCTGCTGGCATGGATTCTGGATAAACTTTTATCTCTCTTTGAAGAGCACGCCTGTACGAAGATTGGCTTGGACAGTAGTATCCATGATTTGTTTGTCCTGCACATTATAACAAAGATGCGCGAGCTCAGAAGCTTGGGTGTTGATCAACCTTTGCTTGATATTGTGCGAGTTGCACGAGTTGTGCGATTTGTATCCCTTGGTTAACGCAAGCGATTGGTCCACCAAATTATCGACTTGGACTTGGTTAACAGAATTGACAAGGGAGTTCTCGTCAATCAGAATATTTTTTTCCTTGATGACCGCAACTTCGGGATATGTGTGACGAGGCTTGGGCCCACACTTTCTGGGTCTTTCTTGACTTGAGTTCAGATGAGGGGTGAGCACTACCCTCAGAATAGAGCATTTCTTCGTATGCTTGTTGGTCAAACTTCATGACCAAGGTCTTCTGTATCGAGCTGACGGACACAGCGTTGCGTTGGGCTATCAATTTTTTGTCAGAGGAGAAAGTCATCCCCAGCAAAGTCGCTATCTTGTTTGCGATGAACAAAATTTGTATGGACTTTGTATTATAAACTATGAAAAGAAAGAAGAGTATAAAAGATCCAAGATAAGAATCTAAGTAAAATTAATTCTGGAGAAGTATAGCCTTAGAGATCTGATCTGCGGACGATCACTTTACTCCTTGGACCACACGATGATAAAAAAATGCAAGAATGAGGTAAACAACTTGAACAATTAGACAATGAGAAAGCTTTGGCAACAACGATATAACCAATTACTATTTTTCTCCTTTTGTTCTTTTAACTTCAAATAATTAAAATTTCCAACGTAATGTACACAATGATCCTATATTTATAGGATTTCAGAGGAGTTATGAAAGTGTGCGCACACTTTGGACAGTCTGTATTATGTGCACACTTTTTATTGGATGACATCCAACGATCTAGTGAGTGGGTGCACAACTTGCTGCCTGGTTGACTCGTGGCTTCCTATATGAGGAAAGCGTAGGTCATGGGATAGTTATTTGGGCATGTTATACGAGGAACATGTTATATAGGACACATAATCATAACTTTAATTTGTCAGTTAGGATCGTAGGCTTACTTTAGAAGTGGTCTGGAGATTGGCACACTTTTGAGGAAGTAGCAATGATGGCAAACTTTTGAGGAAGTAGCCGTAAGGGCGCATTTTTGAGGAAGTAGCTGTAATGGCGAATTTTGAGAAAATTGGCCGTAATGGCGCACTTTTGAGAAATTGGCCATTATGGAACACTTTTGAAGAAGTAGCCATGATGGTGCACTTTTGAGCAAGTAGCCATGATGACGCAATTTTAAGGAAATAGTCGTAATGGCACACTTTTGAGGAAGTAGACATAATGGCGCACTTTTGAGGAAGTAGCCATGATGGTGCACTTTTGAGAAAGTAGCCATCATGGCGCACTTTGAAGAATATGATTCATACTGGCCGCTAAATGACATCTGACTTGTGGCTACTTCAAAGAATATGATCCTATATTTATAGGATTTCAGAGGAGTTATGAAAGTGTGCGCACACTTTGGACAGTCTGTATTGTGTGCACACTTTTTATTGGATGACATCCAACGATCTACTATTCCAGTCTGTCAGATTCATTGCATTTAAAATATTTGGGGGAAAGTAGACATGTGCTTTGTAAGCCTAACTTTGTTGACGAAAGCAACTTGAAAGTGCACCATCCTTTGAAACATAGAGAAAGTGTGCCATTCTACCCCTACTAAGTTTATTTGTAGGAAACTGCGCCGTTTTTAGGAAGTGCATTTTTATGCTTCTATAGTTGTTAGCCAAAGGCACAAGTAGCGAAATCTTCATTTTTTGTCATCAGTATTGAAGCTACAATAGTCACGACCTTAGCACCTTTACCTCATGGGAGGAAGTTGGTAGACAATGCTACAACTCCCAGTTCGAGCAATAACTTCAACGCCTTAGTCAGAGTTTATATAATTTCTTTCTATACAACGTTGAAAGAGTTGATAAGGCTAGTGCTCAAAGAGGGTTTAGCTTTCGAAGATGTAAGGGATTCTAACTCTCCCATAATTCATATCATCTGCAATTTCAGCAATGAAGATAGAGTAGTGGTACTGGAGCATATTCTATTAGGACTTGAGCAGCCTATTAATGAATATCTATAACTTGACAGCGAAGATATTTAGATTTTAATCAAAACTGAATATGAGTCGATTATAGCTCAATTCATGGAGCGTCATACCTCTTTTCAAGAGTGTACAACAAATTATGCTGAGAAGACTATCCAAATAAATGCTTCAATGAAAGATGTTGCATCTTCGTTGGCTCTTCATCGTTCTTCCTGTGATGAATATAATGTTAAGGCATTACAAATCCAGACTTAGATCAAAGATATTGAAACTTAAATTATAAGAGCACGAGAGGAGTTGAAGATGACCGTAGATCGGCGTTATAAAGAGCTAATGCACTACGATTTAGCGACTGAACATCTCTCAGAGCTTGAGCACAACAAGAGCGAACTCTATCAGGCTCAAAATAAGATGATAGAATCGTACGCTTCTATAGCGCCTTTTGCCATGGAAGATATAAGGATCGGACGATACAAGGATGCTCGGAGCACGGGAGAGAGCAGTGTCCAAAAGACCAGCAACTTACTCGGCTGAGACAAATCATCCTTGATCTTTCTACCCTGCCTTTGTAAAAGGATTTGTTTTGCAGTTTTCTTTGTCTCCTTTGCATCTGTAAGAAACTTTTAGCTTTTCGAACTGTAAACCCCCTCACCCAAAATAGTTATTTGTGTGTATTTTGTATTTATTATAATTAATTCATATTATTTTAAATCAATTACGGTTCAATTGTTGCATTAGAAAATTTTATCGTAGTTTGTAAATTAATGATATCGGACGACCCCAAAATCTACATCGCCCTTTGTAGGAAGTAGCCTACACGAGAGACACTACTTGTACGATCTTTTCGTGACGCAAATTTCGACCATTCAGCATTTGTATGGCACTAGCGTAACAACTATAGTTTATTGTGTTTAATATTTAGATATTTTATATAAATAATTTATTTATGTTTATTTTCATCCAAATCTTCTTCAATTAGCAATCCATAATTCTCCATGACATTTTAGACAAATTTTCTTTTTATGAGATTTCCATATTATTATTTGCCATTATCATTATTCCTTTAGAATCACAAATTAAACCTTCATTATTATTACTATTGGTTAAGATTGACCAAGTATTTACTAACAACCTAATTAAGAAACACCAAATCATAATTCTACCCAGGATCGAAACACCCCTAATTTTATTTTATATTTTAAGTATTTTTATTTATTCAAATTTTGAATTACCTTAGAGTATTCTTTTAGTTAAATAGAAAATATATTTCTTGATTTATTTAATTGCAAAATTACTTATTTGAAATTATTTCTGTAAAACTATTTTTACTACTATTTATCTCTTGTTTAATATTATAAATACTTTTAGAATTTATTTCCTGTGCATATATAAATATTTAAATTTATTCAAACATCTTTATATAAAAGTATATATAGAAATATATTGTCAATTAGAAAATAAATTCTTTGAATTATTTAATTATATAAATAAAGTGTTGCAAACATTTCTAGAATTATTCGTATTTTATGTTTTTGAATGCATCTTATTATAAAATTCAACTTTTAGGTTTTATTGACTTTTATATACATACATATGCATTTGTAATATCTATTTGCCCTAATAATTATTAAGTAGTAATCATTTTTATTGAAATAATAATATATATTATCTTGCAAATTTCAAATATGGAATATCTATTTATACTATTGGGCACAATAAAATTTTCCTGATTTTTATATATATTTTTAGATTTTTCTATGTGATATATATAATTACTTATACATATATATATATGTATATATACTAATAAATCCAAAGCTTAATTTGGTTTTAAACAAACCTATCCTAGATTTTCCCTCATCTACTCCCATGCAAATCCTAAATACTATTCATATTCCAAAATAAACCTATACACACACAGACCCTACCCGCGCGGAATACCCTCCTCCCCCCCTCCACGGAGTCGCGTTCGCTCCTCTCTCTTCATCTATATATACACCACATATTTATCCGAAACCTAAACCCTAACCCTATGACTCTTCTCTTCCCTCCCCGACGACCCCTGAGCATCGCTGCCGTAGCGCAAGGCTGCCGCCGCACGACCGGCGGGCCGGAGGGAAAGTAACCGCAGCAGTTACAACAACACAGCAGCCTGACCCCCACTACTTCCAGGTGATATTTCTCCCTCTCTTTCGATTATTTTTCCGAACGGTTTGTCTGTTCACGCTCACAACCTTACCCACTAGGAATCCCTTCAAGTGGAACAAATTTTGGAGTCATAAATTGATGGAAAAAGCGACCAAAAATTGCCGAAAATTCTTCAAAAATAGTTCAGAAATTCAATCCAACTACCATGTTCATGTCTAATTTTTCTCCAACCTGTTTAATATTTTTAAAATCTAATTGAAAGAACTTCTTCACAATATGACCAAAATTATTATTGTTCCTTTAGTTTTTATTAGTTTGCATTATTGATTAAATTATTTTGTTTCCAAAATGACAAAAACTATATTTTTAACAACCCAAAACTTGCGATACGGATTGCGCCCCGCCAAACGGGACTACCTCATTATATACCAATTGCACCGAAGGGAGCGTATAATATATTTGGTCGCGTGGGCTTTTACAAAAGTTGATTTGGATGTGCGTGCACGGCAGAATAAACCTGCATCCGTAAAAAGTCCCACTATCACTATTTTTTAAATTTTCCTATTAGTTTGGGTGCACTCGTTAGATCGCTATAAAACTTATGCCATTGGACTCGCTACATTTGACTTGTCCTGTGACCCAAGTTTCCTTCTATTTTGAGTCAGTCGATGGATCACCATTTTGTAGGCCCTACGATTCAACTTGACGAGAGATTTTGTGATCGGCTCATCGGAATCTAAAATTGGACATACTGTTGAGTTCGTATCGTCGAATAGAATTTGTTTGACCTATAATTTGTCCCAGTTAGCGACCATTACCCTTGGCACACTTTTTGGTGTAAAGTAGCGCACAAGTGGACCCTGCTTTGACTTGAAATTACTATTTTGCCCCCGGGAACAAATTGGACGAAAGTGTAGTATTTTCAGGCTTTCTTGCTTATTACGTGAATATTGGTGATGTCTGTTGCAGCATTCGAAGATGTTTGTTCAGCTTCTATATTGTTTGGATTCGTGGTACATGTTGTCTTGCATCATTTCAGCGCAAGACTATTGTCCGACAAATACACCTTGCTTGATTGTATTGTCAGTGTATATTATGCCTAGTTTTATTTTGCTAGATGTGTGCACGCATCTTAGAAGTAGTTGACTTACCTGGTATGTTGTAAAAATACGTAGTATCTTCTGACTTGACACCGTTTCAAACACGTTCACTATGTGATTGAGAGAGTGCATGGACTAGCGTATCAATTGATCATCGGTACAAGAGTTCAAGTTTGTATTAGTAGTTGGTAATGGTATAGTTCCTAGAGTTTATTTGACGTCATTGCATTATGTCTGTACCGCATATACGGTTCAGATAGTTCATTATAATGGAAGAATCTGCTAGTGAGCGTATGGGATTTCTATTTCTTACTATTTTGTGAAAATGGTACAACTGTGAAACACCCGAGTTCTACGGAACGCCTGTTGGGACGACTGCTCTTCTATTTCTCTGCCCTCATGCGCCATTAAAGATGTCTCGAATGCATATCACATAGGTGGTTTAGTTATCCTATTTATTGTTTACTGCTTTACTTTCATGCATGTCGATTTTTTATGTACTTGTTATGTCCCTCTAAGGACCTGGCACCCTTTCTAGGTATAGAAGATCATGATTATTTGAAGGAGCACGAATTAGGACTGACTACTTCTTTCTCTTACGAGGAGGTCTTTTCTTCGAGCTTCTTGATTACTAGATGATATCTTATTTTGTTGTCTTTCATATTCTAGTTTGGTAGTGGATTTTTCTTCACCCAACTATTAGTTCTTCTCGACTATTTCCTACTTAGTATATTACCATATTTGGTTATATATTTCTATTTGGTTTTGTGGATGAGATTGGTATTGCCTGTGACTTATGTAGTTATATACCACTTGTGAATTATTATTCATAAAACAACATACATATGTATATAGTTTCCATATATTGAAGTTGCCAAGTACATACGGCTGACATGCTTACGTATTCCTAGTCCTTCATATTTTTGGACTGGGGTATGACACGAACAATGATGGTTTGTTGTGGACCCATTATCTATTTTATATCTAATATTAGACACGAAATAATAGGCCAGGGTTGAAAACAATACCTGAAGTAATTTGGACATGGTAGGTATTTAAATAGGATTTTGTCGAATATATCTATTCAAAGGTAATAAGGACATGACATAACATAATTCTATGAGGAGAATGGACAACAAGTTTGAGGATGCGATACTTTTAGAGGTAATATGGACTTGATAGATTATTGTGTGTTATGGACCTATTATCGTTTGTGTACTTAATACTATACACGATAAATAAGGTAGGAACGAGATAACACTATCAGAGGTAATATGAACATGATAGGTTAAAAAATTTCTTCGATGACCCTATGGAATATAATACTTTCTTAGAGGTTATACTAACATGGTAAACTTTCTATTCAACATCATATTGAAAATATCTACTCAGAGGTTATATGGACATGGCAGAATAACTCTGTGGATTTAACTTTTAGAAGAAAATACTACAGATGTGATACATACATGATTATTTTCTTTGCGTTGACTAAGGATTGGAGGTAGGATATCCTTAAAGTAATTGGACTTCAAGAATAGGATAATTTATGAGAGGAAATGTCACTCGGATGATCTCATTTTTCGTAGGTGGTTCACGTTGCTAGAACCTAAGCTCCTATTGTGAATCCATCCGTTGGGCCCATGGATCATTTTCGAAGGATTCTAAAGTTAATTTGTCTTTATCATCTGAGTCGACTGACACTATGTTGACGGAAAGAGCATGCTTGAATACTTCACCAATGCTTGTATCGGAGTACGAGGACGATGAGTCAGAAGAATGAGAATGCATCTCTTCTTCTGATCTTAAGTTTTTAGGCTTTGTTTATGGTGTGACATATCCTAAACCGTGGCCGGTTCGCTGATAATATCTCTCAGTTTTGCCCTTTGGGGAGCGGTGACGTATAGGGGTACGTCTACATTTTTCGTAATTGAGTCATCCGCAATACTTCAAGTCATAATCCATTATTTGGATAATATTTTGGTTTGTTGGTTGTAGAGGTGGATCTGTATCATTCTAATGTCATCATCGGAATCATTCTGTCTTGCTGGGACTATAAAGCAAGCATCTTCGGGCAAATTGTATTCTGGTGGTTCTGATATGGCAATTCTTGTGCAAGATGATCAATATCAATGTAGTTCGAAAGTATGACTGGTATGGATAAGGGTTCATAAGCAGACACAGTATATAGGAATTCTTGTGCAAGTGGATCAACATCAATATAGTTCGAAGGAAAGTCTTCTTCATTCATAAAATACAATATTTCTTCCTCCTCCACCCAGTCAGCAAGAGTTTTTGCTTTAACTGGAGGTTCAGTAAGATCAACGACTAAGGATTGATTTGCTGGTGTCGATTGTTTACTGCATCGCAGGTAGATCACTAAAGGAAGCAGCTTTTTAGGAAGATTTATCACCAACGGTTCTTTGCCCCTCTCTTCCCATATTGGCTTGCGGAGGTTAATAACAAGAGGCTCTGAAGTAGTTAGACGAGTAGTGCGCCCTTTAACCCGGATCATGAGAGGTTCCTTATTAGGGGTGCTTTCGGGCTTATCTTCAATCAAATTAGCTTCTTATTTCATGTACTCTTGTGTATAGAGTATAGAATCAGAGCAATATACTTTAATACCTTTGAACGAATTAATGTCGACAAACTTTATTTTGACCTCTCCCTGACTGTCTAGTTACCTAAAGCACTTTTGCAGTATAGAAGGTATTATTTTATGCTCGTGTATCTATGGTTGTCCCAGCAAGAAATTATATGATACTTCTGAATCAATCACATAACATGTGACTTTAGTTCGAAGATCGTCTTTCTGAATTTTTAGGCGTATCTTTTCCAGCTGTCGACTTCTTCCAGCATTGAAGCCCAAGATGGTGGGTTTGGTAGTCAACAAGTCATGCGTTGGTATTTTTAGAGCTCGCAACAAGCACTTAGGGATGATGCTCATTGATGAACCAGGATCGATATGAATTTGGATCAGTTTAACGGAGCCTAAATAGTCGGCATAGTATAATGGCCTGCTATGTTTAATGTTTTTGAGTAGCATGTCGTCCTGCGTGAAGTTTATATTAGAAATTTTCTCCATCATATTGTGGCATTGAGGACATGCTCTAGGTTCTTCGTCAGGGGTTTTGAGTAGAGCTAGGCAAGAATCTACATGTATTAGTGCTTCACTCAAAGTTTTGTGAATTTTCTTTTATAGATGAAGCAACTAAAATATGAAAAGCCGGGCTTGAGTATTGGCCAACTGCGCCAATATATCGAAGCTGTATGGCTTCTTAAGACCCTGAGGTTAATTTATCTTCAGCGATTTCTCAAAATGAACCTATTTTTGTTTTACTTTCTCAATTGTTGTCGGTTATGACGGGCCTGGTTCTGTAGTGACAGGTTCTAGAAGAGTCGAAAAGGTAGGAGGGGTAGCAGGAGCATCTTCTTGGACAGTCTCATAATCTTTGAGATATTCCTTTCTAGACCTAGTTCTGGCCATGGTGTCTTCTTCAGGCATTAGAGAGAGAAGAACCATGTGACAAGACCTGACCATATGTTTGTCGTATGTCTCCTATTCTTCTTAGATTTAGAACTGGAAGATACTGTCTTTTATTCTAAATCTAGTTGCAAGTCGTTATGAACCTACATGACTTTATCTCGGTTTGTAGTAATGGGTACCAACCCGTTTGTTTAACTTTGAGTTGGTGGAGGATTGATTATTTCCATTACTGTTCTAGGTATCGACATAATTCTATTTAGGACTTCTTGAGCTGGAAAACATCCAAATTGTAGCGACACAAAGTTGGTAGTTACAGTCTTCTCATCATTATAACGAGTGATTACTTTGGAGTATCAACTACTGAATCTTCCTCTTTAGTACATAACATGCCTTCATTGGATGATGTACGTAACTGTAAAACATACAGTATTTTTGATTGTCTGATTGAATAGCCTCATCTAGCCGTTTGATATCAGTCAATTGAATTTTTTTGCTTTTTACTAGGCAGTCAAAGATGCTGATGATGCCATTCTCATCAAAGGAATATTCTTCTTTGGGCTTTGAGGACTCCAGAGGTTTCTGTGTCGGCGGGAAAGTAGGTCGATTAGAGACGTTTATGGAAAGGGCCTCCTTTCCCTTATTGTTGCCATTGTTCGCATTAGTAAGGGAGTATTTCCCCTTATCCTCCAAACTAGACATTTGTAATCCCAACAAACAGGTTTCCTTCATGGTACCTTCAGCGACTTCAGCACCTATGATGAAAGTCGTCCAATCTTGAAACTGGGTGGGGCCTATCCAGAGCCTTATTGTATGCAGCAGATTCTTCTTGCAGGTATCTATGAATGCAAAGCCAAGAATACCAGGAGGTAACTTTATAATTTCTTGCCTATAACACTCTATGATTTCGCGAGCAGTTTCCTTCTCCTTTTGCTTGATGTCAGTTAGTGAAGACATAGTCATGTCCATACCTCCGTCATAGAATTAGGTTAGAAAGAGACATCTTAGATCTTCAAACAATAATATATAGTTATCTGACAACCTGTAGTACCAATCATAGACTACTCCGGCAAAGCATCCAACGAATACCCTGGTAATGAGGGCATCATTCCTTTGAAGGTGAATTGTCTTCATATTGTAGTAGTTAATATATTGATGCAAAGATATTCTTGCGTCAAACAAGACCATCGATTGAGACTTATATTTGGGAGGGAAAGGAATATTATCCTAGTAAGGTAGATAAGGTTGTTTCAATCCTAACTTCTGGAGTTGGTCTTTATTTTCTAAAGCGTCAAACTGGGCCCGTAACTCGCAAACGACTTCTTGAGGATCCTTAGTTTTTGTGGGTGCAGCTGACTGAAGTGATGCTGTTGAATTTATACTACGATTGGTGTAGTTCTACCAATAGTATGAGCCAAACGGTCAAACACAAACAATTTTGCTGGTGCGTAGCAATAATTGATTACAACTTTGTGGCCGTTACAATAATGCTCGTTAGGGAGGACCATCGCAGGTAGAGATGACTCCTTTTCTCTATATTTTGTTACAATGACTTGGCATAGCTCAAAAGAAGGGAGGAGAGAAGAAGAGGAAAGCAGACTCTGCCTTGTTATATAAGTTAAAATTGAATTGGACCAAAGTCCTAAGTACCATGTGTATACAGTGCAGCACTGGGTTGGGCCGTAGTCCTCGGTGGCGTACATTGTGGTAATATTATGGAAGAAGAAGTCTTCTGCCTTTGTGCACACAACTTTGCATGTAAGTCTGGAGTTTTGTGTACACCTTGTACATCTTCAAGACGGGAGAAACAAATTCTGTCATGACCCGCACCCAGTGTAGGAGCACGAGTACGTTGGTACGTCCAGCCTACGCCGCAGCATCGGCGGTAGAACATTGTTTAGGTAAACTATCTATCTAGCAATCAAGATATAATAATGCCACCAATAAAAATATGAATACTCAATCACAGATCTATAAGATAGAATAATCGCACGAATATGATATAAAGAACTAAAGAGACAATACAACTCACAAGACAAGATAATATCCAATCAGTAATAAAAAGAAATACTAATAACAATGCTTGAGATGAATCCAGTACAAAAAGATCTATCTTCTAAGCTATGAGTCCTGGGTCATCTGTCTCAATCGGGATAAGACCCTCATGAGCCAAAGTCTCTGGCACTAAGCCAACTATGTCTTAAGGCCGATAGTGAGTGGGGTACCAGTCCTCAATGTCATCTGAGAAAAATATATCCTGTCAGAAAATGAGCAAAGTAAATATCTAACAGTTGTTCTAATAAATGATATAAACTATGTAACAGTAAATAGGACGAATATATAAGATGCAATAAATCGGTACAAGAGATATGCTTATAGGAATACTGGAAATAAATACAAGAATGAGCATCATAGGAATAAACAAGAAATAGTACTACTAAGTGAGTGAGTACCAGCTTTAACATGTGATTGTCATGAGAACTTGCACGAGGATTATGGCCTGGTTAATCATATATGCGGTTTATAATTAACACTATTCAAGGAACAAGACATGCACAAGGAGGGTATGATCACATATCTATACTAAATACTCCCTGCCCCCGACTGGTATAGTGGATCCAACCATGGAACGTTATGACACTGGATTCTCTGGGTAGGTAGCAAGTCTCCCAAAGAATCAATATTTGTATATATACAAGAAGAACAAGGAACAAGGCTTGCACAAGATACACCAAAAATACCAAGAAATAATATCTCATGACGAGATCCGGATATACCAATCCGTGTAACCACCGTGTCAAGAAATCAAGGATATCTACAGTAAATACAAGAGCCATAGAGGATATCATGAATGATAAACTATCAAGGAATGTACTTGCCTGCAATCCGGTTAATAGTATCAAAGATGTCCGGTACAGTACCTCGGAGACCAAAATATGGAATATTATATCAATATAAGGTTTTGGAATGAAAATAAGCTAAACTAAGTCAAATTCTAGGTCATAAAGCCATTTCTAAGTCAAACTAGGTCAACTCTATGCCAAACTTGGTCAAACTAGCAATTTCTAGGTTGTATGAGTCCATCTCTAGGATACTGGGTCCATATACTATGCAACTAGGCTATACTAGCTATATTAGGATACTAGGATACCAACAAAATATCATATCATAAGATATGCAAGTTATTAGATATTAAAATACTATAATATATATATACAAGACAAAATATATAGTACTTCTTGCCAAACTAAGGCTAAGTGGATACCTTGGCTTTGAACAAAATGCGGTATCATACCACCTACACACCCATCTTGATATATAAACTAAATACCTTGAGTATAAACCAATACCTTGACATTACCTTGGTATCACAAGGTAATACAATATCTAACATTAGCTAACTAACCAACATACCTCACTATACACTAGCATGCATTTATTTATAACAATACTATACTAAACTAACATACTAACATAACCCTTCGGATATTCAATACCCATACCCAAGATACCTCAACTCTTATTACCTTGGTGTAACTCACGGTAATCTAGAACTAATACTAACCAATGTTAACTAATGCTTATATATATATATATATATATATATAAATATATATATATATATATATATATATATATATATATACACTTAACTCATTATCAATATATACATAACTAATTATGAACAAAAACTAACTTAGCTTATTAACTAGCTTATCTTAACTTATCCCTAACTTAAACTATAAGCACTTGCTACATACTAAAACTATTATTGCTTATTACAATTGCTGCAGCTTATCTCTGTTGCCGCTACTTATTGCAGCTTATCTCTGCTGTTCCTACTCACTGCAGCTTATCTCTTCTACTGCTGCTCACTGCTTCTGCTTATTGCTGCTGCTGCTTGATGCTTCTACTACTGCTGTAGCTAGCTGCTTCTGCAGCTGCTTCCTTCTTATGCTGTTGCAGCTTGCTGCTTATCTCTGTTGCTGTTGCTTACTGCTTCTTCCTGCTTATGCTGTTGTTGCAGCTTGCTGCTTACTACTGCTTATCGCTGCTGCTTTTTGCTACTTTTTGGCCTGCTTATTGCTCCCCCTAGCTCATATGTACACATCTATACACATATACACTCACTCACATATATATATATATATATATATATATATATATATATATATATATATATATATATATATGTATACCACATACCCACATTAATGATGCACATGCACTCTCATATTCTCCCATGACCACCAACACATCAAAATAGAACATAAAAACATACACATAATTATATATATATGTATATATCATATAACAATTATAATTATAATATTCTAATAGCAATAACCAAGGTAAATTGAATTGAAATACAAGAAAACAAATACGTGGAGTGCACCGTACCCGTATCACAGTAAATCTATGACACGCTTGCGATACGGCTCCACCATACCACCAAACATACCACAAGGACATGAGCAAGTCTAAAATTATAATTATGAACAACACGAAGAGTTAGCTACTCATCTATGTGCCCGTGTTAAAATATGACATGCTTAAACCCCTGTGTCGGAAGAAAACCCCTAAATCAACCCGTATCGCCAAATTATCAGTATACGACCAACACGTATCAAATTGTGGACACAACACTAGTCACACATAACCAAACACATGTCAATTTGGTCTAATTGACATATTGATAAACACATGATGTGCCAATCTTGGAATTCTCCAAAAATTGAGACAAAATACCACATGACTTTCTCCAAAGGCCTCCTATGAACCTAATTCTAATTCCTATGGGTAGTGTAAACTCCCTTGACCAGATTTCAGTAATTTAGGATTAATTTTAGCTAATTAGAATTTCTGTAACTTTTAAAAATTTATTTTGTTTACATATCCTATTGATTGTGCACCTGTACCATACACAATTAATTAGAGCATTACACTAGCTGTTTTTCCCAAACAAAATTTATATACCTGCCCTAGACATGTTAGACTATTTTCCAAAATTTTGTGCAACTCCCAGATGCTTTATTTTGAGCCTCGTTTGAGACGCACAAATATCGTTACAAAAGTCCGTATTTATTTCCTATTTTATTTCTTGCTCTTTACCCTTCTCTGTACCCCTAGAGATTGAGGACCAACAGGCACCTGTTTTACCCAAACAAAAATACGATAATATTCTACTTTGAATATACTACAATTAGTATATTGACACCGTAGAAAAATTATGGCCCTACCTGCCTCTAAATAATTAGAGAACACCGTGCGCAGTATTTATTAAATAATAAATACGATGACCCGTATTACCAAGAAACCAGGCCCTGCCCCTGCCCAGACTTACCCCCACCCCCTCAGGACCCTCCTACAGCTTTTTTCTCTCAATTCTGAGCATTTTAGTATTTTCTGGGAACAGGGTATTTTATCAGACAAATTGTATAATTACGCAAAATACCAATTTTAGGACTTGTTTGCAATTTAGGAAATTTTAGGGGCTTTTATGCAAAATTTCATGTGAGGTGGCATAACCTCATTGACTAGTAAACCTAACCCTTACATGTGGCACTAAATATCCTGTTAATATCAGCCTAAATATCTTGAAAACCCAAAATTACCAAAATAGCCTAAAACTTCCACCTATTTACAACTATGCCATTGCCCTAACCCCTATATAAACCCGACCCCTCCCCCTTTCAAACCTCACAGCCACCCCCTCCGGCCACCCCCCTCCGACCAAACTCCGGGAAAGCCCTCGCCACCTCCCCATATTTCCTCCGACCAAGCCCCACCACTCCGGCCGCCTGCTCCGCCGTGGGCAGCTGCCACAGACCCATCCCGACCCTGCCAACAGCAGCTACCCCCACCACCCGACCTCCCCTAGCGCTGCCTCCGGCCACCGAGCACCACCGCCACCAGCCCTATTCGCCTCGCCCCGACCACCTCTACCGGACCACCACCCTCTCACCGCCCCACGACCACCCCTCCGGCCGCCCTCACCCCCGCAGCACCCTTAGCTCCCTAACCCTAATAGCTACCCCCTCCACTCCGATCACCTCCAGCCACCACCACCGCCACCGTGAACCACCGCCACCACCCCTAGTCTCTTCGCTGACGTCCCCTCCGTCGATCCCCCACTCTGCACCGCCGCCTCCGCCACAGCAGCCGCCGCTGCAACTGCTACAAGCTGCTGCTGCTGCTGCTGTTGCTGACAGCAACGGTAGCTGCTGCTGCTTCTCCGGCCAGCCACCGCCGCCTCCGCCGCCGTCCTCCCGCCGGCGACGAGCCAAGGACCCCACCTGTCAGATAGGTATACCCCCTGACTCTCCCTATACGTATATACGTATAATATTGCATATGTATATATATATATGTATATATATGTATTTATATATATATATATATTTGTATATATATTATAATATATTATATTACTAAATACTATATATAGTATATTTATACTGTATATATATTATTATTATTTTATATGTATATATGTATATTTATGTATATATATCTATGTATATTTATATATATATATTTATATATGTATATTATGTATATATCTATATGTATAATATATATTGTATAATAAATATATATATATAAATATATATAATATGTACTATGCAAATTTTTATCATTTATATGCATTTATTTCATTTACTTATATATATATATATGATATTATATATATATATATATATATATGAATATATATATATAACTATATTATTATTATATATATACATAATCAGTGTTATATATACACTACCATATATATTTATATTATATATTAATACTGGATAATACAGTATTTATATATATATTTATATTTCCTGCAATGTCTTTCCATTTAATTATATATATATATGTATATATATATATTTATGTATATATATAATATATAATATAATATATATACTATATAATATTATACTGGATAATACAGTATATTATATACATTTACATTATGCACTGTCTTTTTCATTTTATTATATATATATATGCATATATATATAGTATCTATGTATAATTATTATATACTATTATACTGGATAATACAGTATATTATATAAATACATTTACATTCTGCACTTGTCTTTCCTTTTAATTATATATATATATATTGTATATATATATGTATTACCTATATATGTATTATATATACATATATTTATATTATAATAAATACTGGATATACAGTAAATATATATTTATATTTCCTGCATTTTCTTTCTTTATTATATATGTGTATGCTATATAAAAATATACATACTACTATATATACTATATCTATATATATATACTATATATATATATATATACCCTATAATATATATATAATGTATTATATGTATATATTTATATAGGTATATATATATACTTTTATAATATACCCATGATATTCACGAACCCTGTATGTTTTAACAGAAAATATCTCTAACACAGCCAGTGACCCCCTGTCACAAGCACCTTCAAGCTTGACTGTGAGATCAAGTTTCCAACACTATCAGGGAGTAGGCAAGTATACCTTGCCAAGTTTACTGGTTAAATTCAAATATTGTTATATGATATTGCTCCTGAATTTCATATGACTGTGAGTACCTGAGACTGCCTCAGGTACAGTCAACAGATGCGTTGACACGTAGCATAATTAACTTAGTCTTTACAGACCTACCAACATCTGCGAGGGTATCCTAATATCCTCCTAGACCCTATCACGGGAATACGCAACATGGTTGCAATACATATTGGGATGCGAGCTACGTATTTGATTAGCTACCAGTACGTGTGACACGCATCACGGCTTAGCATAAAATCAGGAAAACTCAGGAAAAGTATGACTTGACATTAGTTACATTGGGCGGGAAAGATAACTAGTAGACGTATGGGACACCCCCTTCTTGTATGTTTTACCTTCGTTCCATACTCCTCGGAGATGGACGATTGCAGAGTGCCCATGCGTCTGGGGGCATATAACACATATACTAGCCAGTCACCACGATTGGTGAATTAAGTCAGCATATGTCTAACCTACACATTCCCATGCGTACTACAAGGTCTTTACTTGCATTTCACTTAGATGGTTAGCACCCTGTATTTTTATTCAGTATTTTTATACCTGGCATGTTATTTTCCTGTATCTTGTTATGTTCCACTGAGGACCTGGTTCCCTTCCAGATTTAGACGACGCCTTCTACCCCACGGTATATGGACCTGATCAGGAGACTAGGTGTGCCACCGAGGAGGAGTTAGAGGAGACACCCTCAAAGTCTTCCTGAACCTAGAAGCTTGATCACCCTGGAGATGGAGCTGTTTCCCCAGATAGACGCTACTTAGTCTATCTTATTTTTCTGCGCTATTATTATCTTTTGTAGTGGGCTTGTTCCCACCAGTGATGTACGATGACTTTATCAGACTCAGCTTTATATATATTCAGCACTTATATCCTGATATTTGTTGTGGATGAGATAGATTTACCTGTATTAGACTTGTAGTATTTTAGGACAGCGTAGCATATCCCTTTGGGTCCATTAAAAATTGGATTAAACCCTTAGTGACGTGTCAGCTGGCCAATGCCACGTGGCCTAGTTTCTTACATTTTGGGACTGGGGCGTGACAGCTAGCCTTAGTACATGAGAGGGTTTCTAATAATTAAATTTCATATTTAAAGTCTAATTAGAGAGAGAAAACTGAATTATTCCTATTGTGAGATGGATTTCCAATACAAATCGCAAATTGAGTGTCAAGAGCCTTCAACTTGTAGATCCTTACTCCTCCTTGTAGATCCTTGCTTTCTCCCTATTCTAATAGCCTCTAATAATGATTAGGGAAGGAATTAAGATAAAATTTGGGTAGAAATTTGTATAGGGATGAAGGAATTTGGAAGAGGGAAATTCTATATCTGGATTTGGAATAAAAAATTAAGAGAGAGTCTTCCACCATTACCCCTATGGCCGGCCACTAACCCTTCCTCCAAGTCACTATAAAATATCCATAATACCCCTTGGTCCTTGTCATGAAGGAATTAATTAAGGAGGGAAGGTTCTAGTCTAATTGGTTTAACGAATTTATTCATCCTCCTAATAAATGGGCTTACTATTGGGCTCAATTCTAACTAGAATTAAATGTTTGTCCATGGATCTAATCTAAACTAGTTAGGTCCACTAACACAAGTCTAAAATCAAATACTAACATCTAACAATAAATAAATAATACAATAAATAAATTTATATTATGTACAATATTTAATTAATTATAAAATGATCAAAATATCCTTTCTTAAAAAAATGGTAGTAACAAGTCTACCCCCCCGTAAAATAATTTTGTCCTCGAAATTCAAAGACAAAACTACTCCCAGAAATTAAAATAGAACAGAATCAGAAAAGAACAAAACTCAAGCCACAAACAAATATGGGTAACGCTCTCATATTTTATTCTCCCTCTCCCAGGTAGGCTCACCCGGAGAGTGATGCCTCCCTGTGACACATACCAGGGGAATGGTCTGGTTCCTCAGCACCTTCTCTCTCTGATCTAGAATCTCAACTGGCTGCTCTGGATAGCTAAGAGTAAGGCCCACCTCGATCTTCGAGTGATATAGTATATAGCTAGGATCCGCCACGTACCGTCTCAACTACGACACGTGAAATACATTTTGCACTCCCTCTAAATCAGGTGGCAAGTCTAGTCTGTAAGCAATTATACCGACCCTCTCGAGAATACGAAAAGGTCCGATGAATCGCGGACTAAGCTTCCCGCCTCCATCCAAATGATTCGTGCCTCGTGTCAGAAAGATCCACGAAAATACTAGATCACCAACCTAGAACAAAACACAACCTTAAGAAATTAATCTATAGAAAATAACTAACATCAAGCACAAAACAAAAATCTAAAACTATACCTCAAACTCTAAAGGTCTTTGGTGGCTATCGGCGCAATGCCACTATCGTTCCTGCGCCACTCGACATCTGTCTCTGATCAACTTAACCTTCTCTACTACATCCAAAACCATCTCTAGCCCTAGAAAATCTCTCTCTCCAACATCGTCCCATGACAAGGGAGTACGACATCTCCGACCGGACAGAGCCTCAAATGGTGACATCTCTATACTAGCCTGGTAGTTGTTGTTGTAAGTAAACTCTACTAAATAGAGATGGTCCTCCCAAGATCCCCCAAAATCTAGTACACAGGTGCATAGCATATCCTCGAGAGTCTAAATGGTCCTCTCTGACTGTCCATCCGTCTGGGGTGATATGTAGTACTAAACTTGAGCTAGGTGCCTAAACTCGCCTACAAACTTCGACAGAAATGAGAAGTGAAATGACTATCCTGCTCCAAGACTATGCTGACGGGAACCCCATGTATCATGATGACCTACCTCACATACATCTATGCCAGCTTCTGCGTAGACAAACCCACCTTGAAAGGCAAAAAGTGGGCCGACTAGGTCAACCTGTCAACGATGACCCAAATTGTGTATTTTTTTCCTAGAGATCATGGAAGTCCGAACATAAAATCCATAGTAATGTGCCCCCACTTCCACTCTGGAATGGGTAATGGCTGAAGTAAACCACCTGACCTCTACCTCTCGGTTTTTACCTGCTGGCACACTAAGCATCTGGATACAAACTGTACTACTTCCCTCTTTATTCCATACCACCACATACTCTCTCACAAATCCTGATACATCTTGTTGGCATATGGATGCATGGAATACTGAGAGTGATGCGCTGCTTGCAACACCACCTCACGCAGATCCCCACTAGGCACAAATAATCTAGCACCATGCCGCAAAGAACCTTCTTCAGTAGTTATGAAATTATCCTCTAATCCAACTCTCACCTGAGCTCTGATGCTCTTCATAGATACATCCTCATACTGGGCTGCCTTGATCCTGTCCATCAACTTGGAGTGTATCTGCAACCCCCACATCTGCATGGCAAAACCAAAAACTATTACCTCAATGCCCAAGCTCTCCAAGTCCTCCAATAAATATTAATCATGCGTCAACAACATAGCTACCAGATATCTACTCAAGGCATCGGGAACTACATTGGCTTTCCCAGGATGATACTACAAAGATATGTCAAAATCCTTCATTATTTCCAGCTATCGACGCTGCCTTATGTTCAACTTCTTCTGAGTAAAAACGTACTTCAAGCTCTTATGGTCTATGAAGATCTCTATATGCTCTCCGTACAAATAGTATTTCCACAACTTCAAGGCAAAGATGACTGCTGCCAACTCTAAATCATGGGTAGGATAGTTCTTCTCATGTGGATGCAATTGCATGGATGCAAATGCAATCACTTTTCTATTTTGCTGAAGAACACAACCCAGCCCTTTCTCTGATGCATCACTATAAATAGTGAAACCTACAGACCCTGATGGCAACGTTAAAATAGGAGCAGACTTCAACTTCGTCTTCAATTCCTCAAAAGTAACCTGGCACTCCTCTATCCAAACAATCTCTGTATTTTTCCTTGTGAGTCTAGTCATTAGCTCGGCAATCCTTGAAATTTTTTGTACAAACTTCATGTAGTAGCCTGCTAGACCCAAGAAACTTTTGATCTCTGCCACTGGACTCGGGGTCTTCCAAGACTCCACTACTGCGATCTTCTTCGGATCCACTAAAATTCCATCACCAGTAATAACATGTCCTAATAACTCCACCTTGTCCAGGAAGAACTCATACTTAGACAGCTTCCCATACAGCTTCTTCTTTCTCAGCATATCCAACACAATCCGTCAATGCTCCACGTGATCCTTCGCTGTCTTCGAGTATATTAGTATGTCATCGATGAATACCACCACGAACATGTCAAGGTACTGGTGGAATACCTTGTTCATAAAATTCATAAATATCGCCTGGGCATTAGTCAACTCAAATGGCATCACCATGAACTCTTACTGGCCATACCGAGTCCTAAAAGCAATCTTCAAAATGTCCTACAGCTTTACTTTCACTTGGTGGTAGCCTGATCACAAGTCTATCTTGGAAAACACCTTGGCACCACTCAACTGATCAAACAGGTCATCAATCCATGGCAACGGGTATTTATTCTTGATAGTGAGATTATTCAATTCTCTGTAATCGATGCACATGCGCATCGATCCATCCTTTTTCGGTACAAACAATACCGGGGCTCCCCAAAGTGAAGAACCAGGTCTGATAAACCCCTTATCCTGCAATTAATCCACTTGCTTCTTCAGCTCGATCAGATCGCTGTTGTTTACTCTATAGATATACTGTAAAATTGGTTCTGCACCTACACCAAGTCTATAGAGAATTCAACATCTTAATCTAGCAGCAATCCTAGCAATTCCTTACGAAACACTTCCAAGAACTCTGCTATCAAAGGATGCGACAACTCCTTATCTTGTACCATAGCTCCACAGATAATGCATTCTCTCTTTTCTATAACTCCTCTAGCAAACTAAAACTCTGGCTCTCCTGGCTGGCTAAATAAAACTCTACCTCCAATGCAATCTATACGAGCATGGTGCCTACTTAACCAATCTATCCCGAGTACAATATCGTAGCTCGAAAGTGGCATTACAAGTAGACACGCACTCAGCTCCCAGCCTCCCACAGTACCTCTCTGATCCTTGCAAATATCACTAACTAGGATAATACATCCCCCAGTCATGATCTTGCAAGTCCTAAGCAAAGGCTCAGCTACCAAATGATGCTTCAGAGCAAAAAAAATAGATATAAAACTATGTAAAGCACCACTATCAAACAAAGTTAAAGCTAGAACAGAATCAATATGGCACATGATATAATATATTCTAAGAAGGACAGTTAAAGATCAAATATCAATACCAAGGAAGAACAATTAAAATGAATAATAGAGTTTTTCCTAGATGTAATTGAGTATTCTCAGCTTATAGCCTATATCCTATATCCTAAACCAGGCTCGTAATAGCACTCAAATCAGAGCACCACTACGTATCGCACTAATTGCGATCTCGTAGACCTGTATGGGCCACCACTAAAAATGTGTTACGACCCACACTCGGTATAGGGGTATGAGTACGTGGGTACGTTAAGCCTACGTCGTAGCATCGGTAGTAAAAAGATGTTTCGGTAAATTATATATCTAGCAATCAAGATATAATAATGCCACCAAGGAATACTCAATCATAGATATATATGATGGAATAATCGTACGAATATTTTATAAAGAACTGAAGAGACAATACAACTCACAAGACAAGATAATATCCAATGAGTCATAAAAAGAAATACTAATAACAATGCTAGAGACAAATTCAGTACAAAAAGATCTATCTACTGAGCTACGAGTCCTGGGTTATTTGTCTCAATCGGGATGAGAACCTTCTGAGCCAAAGTCTCTGGCTCTAAGCCAACTACGTCCTGAGGCCCGTAGTGAGTGGGGTACCATTACTCAATGTCATCTGGATAAAATATATCCAGTCAGAAAATAAGCAAAGTACATCTCTAACAACAGTTTCAATAAATGATATAAACTATGTAACAGTAAATAGAGCGAATATACAAGATGCAAAAAACAGGTATAAGAGATATGCATATAGAAATATTGGAAATAAATATAAGAAGGAGCATCATAGGAATAAACAAGAAATACTACTACTAAGTGAGTGAGTACCATCTTTAACATATGATTGTCTTGGGAACTTACACAAGGATTATGGCCTGGTTAATCATACGTACGGTGTATGTTTAACACTATTCAAGGAACAAGTTATGCACAAGGAGGGTATGATCATATATCTACACTAAATACTCCCCGCCCCCGACTAGTATAGTAGATCCAACTATGGAACGTTATGACACGGATATGTACTTGCCTAAAATCTGGTTAACTGTATCAAAGATGTTCGGTACGGTGCCTCGGAGACCTAAATATGGAATATTATATCAATATAAGATTTTGGAAAAAAATAAGTTAAATTAGTCAAATTCTAGGTTAATAGGCCATTTCTAAGTCAAAATAGTTAAACTAGGTCAAACTACCACGACATCGCATAACTTGCGAAGCTCGACCTACATGGGCCACCACTAAAAATGTGTCACAACCTGCACCCGGTGTAGGGGTACAAGTCGAAAACAAAGCCCAGCCTACGCCGCAGAATCGACGGTAGAACGCTGTCTGGGTAATCAATCTAACCATATAATAAACCACCAACAATGATAATATACTCAATCACATATCTAAGATGGAAATGGGCACGAATCAGATCAAGAATAGAAGTAGTCACATATAACTCATGAGTCTAAAATAATACATCAATGAGTCTAAAAGAATAATAAAATAAGCTGGAGACAAATCCAGTACAAAAGAATACTAAAAAACTACCAAACTCGGGTCTTCTGTCTCAGTTGGGATAAGTCCCTCCTGAGCTAGGGCCTCAGACTCTAGACCCACAATATCCTGAGGTCCATAATAGGTAGGGTACCACTCCTTAGTGTCATCTGGAAAAATATATCAAGTCATAAAAGGAGCAGAGTACATCTCTAACAACAGTTCTAATCAAAGATAAAAACTATGTAACAGTAAATAGATGTGAATATACAAGATGCACAAAAGATACGAGAGATATATATAATAAGGAAATACTGGAATAAATATAATAATAAACAAAATGCCAATGAACGCGAATACTAATGACTAAGTGTGTGAGTACTATCTTTAACATGTGATCGGCTTGGGAACATGATACAATATATATGTCCTGGCTAATCATACGTGCGGTGTATGATCAATACTATTCAATAACAGTACTTGATATAATAGGGGTAATGATCACATATCTACACTAAAGTACTCTCCACCCTCGACTGGTATAATAGATCCAACTACGGTATGCTATGGCACGAGATTCTCCAAGAAGATAGCGACACTTTCCAATAAAACATTACTTGCACCATATACACCATATACCAAGTAATAACATCTCATGACGAGTTCCGAATATACCAATCCATGTAACCATAGTATCAAGAGAATATGGATATCTACACTAGATACAATGAACATAGAGGAAATCATAAATAAGAAAATATCAGATAATGTACTCGCCTGAAGTCCAAAGAATAGTCTCACTGATGTCTGACACGGTACCTCGAAGACCTAGATATGGATTATAACATCAATGCAAGGTCCCGGAAAGAAAATTAAGTTAAACTAGTCAATTTCTAGGTCAATAAGTCAATTGTAAGTCAAAAGTCAAACTCGGTCAACTACCTATTTCTAGGTTGCTCAAGTCTAACACAAAAATATTGGTTTCAAGATACTAAGTCTAAACTATAAAAACTATATCTTAATTATTAGGATACCGTATCTCCGGATACGTAATTCCATAGGTAAAACATTCCATATATAAGCCAAGCCATTATTAATAATATAGAAGCCAAATTATAAACATTAATTAGGTACCGTGATTTTGAACCAACTTGGTATCTCAACAATACTTCAAAAACTTGATACCCAAACCCAATATCTTGGTATCCCCAATTATCTTAGTTCCTCATGGTAATACCCAATACCTTGTTATATTAACTACCCGTAATATATATATACATACTACCTTATTTATTATACATATACTATAATGTAATTAGCAATCTAGGAGATACATTACTTATATATTAATACCAATATATATATATATATATATATATATATATATATATCTATACCTATACATATATATATATATATAAACTGCCAAACTGTCGCTAAAACTATTCCCGCTGTCACTTAAAGTTGCTGTTAATATTGATATACAGCTATTTTAGTGACAGTTTCCTGCACTGTCACTAAAACTTTCACTAAAGCCCCTGATACGTTGCTGATACGCTACTATTTCAGCGACATTCTTTCTAAAATTGCCGCTGGTTGCTGTCACTGCTTCCTACTGCCATTGCTGCTAATTTTTCGCGACAGATTGTTGTCGTTGTTGCCTCCGCTGCTGCTGCTGCTGTGCTGTCTTGTTGTCGCTGTTTTCAAAAACTGCTGTCGCTGTAAATATATATATATATATATATATAATATATATATATAATAACATATATATATAACCCACATAGTATATATATATCTATATACATAATTACTACTAATAACTATACATACACCCTCACCTAGTATTATGTATAAAATAACTATATAGTAACATACACACACATACATAGTAATATATATATAGATAATTATACATGTATGTATATGTATATATAATCATATAACTTACATATATAAATATAAATATAACAACATATAAATATCTATTTTAAACATATGTATATATCTATACATGCTCCTATATATATATACTTACACAATAATACATATAACAATATAGTATCATATATCTACATAGTTACAACTATATAGAATATATGTATATAATAAATATATATAATAATAATATCATACATTTATATAGTAACATATATATAAAACAACATATATACATATTTACACATTATATATATATATATACTACAATATATATATACATGTAGAAGAGTAGCTATATACAATATATATACATATAGTACATACATAATACATAGATCTAAGACACAATAATATATAAATATTGCCACAATAATATATATATATATATATATATATATATATATATATATATATATATATATATATATATATATATACAATATAATTACAACACAATGATAAGAGAAATAGATCTAAGATTTAAATTATACCAACACATAGATCGTATCACTCTGTATCGTACTAGATCTAGGATACACTTGCGACACGAGTCCACGATACATCCAAACGTACCCCGAAGGACATGAATAAGTCATATATATTATTTATGAACAATACGAAGAGTCAAATATAAATCTACATGTCCGTGTCAAAATATGACATGTACAAAGTCCCATGTCGGAGGGAAAACCCCCAAATCAACACGTTTCACCAAATTATTGGGATATGACCTACACGTACCCAATTTTGGACACGAAACTAGCCTCAAACACACAAGCACATGCCAAATTGATCTATAGGACCTATTGATACACACAACAAATGTCAATCTCGGAATTCCTCCAAAATTGACACAAAAAGCACTATAACTTTCTCAATAGGCCTCCTATGAACACAAAACCAAATCCTATGGGTAGCCTATGCATATGGGTTGATTTTCCATAGTTAAATCTCAGATTTAGAGTCTAATTTAAAGGAAAAAAACTAAATTGTACCTATTGGGAGATGGATTCCCAATGTAACCTCCAATTGTGATAAAATTGCCTAAAACTTGTAGATCCTTGCTCCTCTTTGTAGATCCTTGCTTCCTCCATCTAGATCCTTGCTCCACTAGCCTCCAATGGTAATTTAGGAAGTAATTGGAATAAAATTTGGTTGGGAAATGAAGTGGGAATGAAGGAATTTGGTTGAGGGAAATTCTAGATCTAGTTTTGAAATAAAAAGAGGAGAGAGGATTTTCTCCCCTCTTTTAATATAGGCCGGACCCTTTTCCCATCCTTCAAGTTATTAGAAAATGTCCAATATACCCCTTGGGGCCTCTCCTGAAGAAATAATTAAGGAGGGAAGCTTCTAGTCTAATGGTTTAAATAATTTAATCTATCTCCTTAACAATGGGCTTTCTAAATGGGCTAAATTCTAACCAATGAATTCATGTTGGTACATGAGTCTAAACTAAACTAGTTAGGTCCACTAACACAAGTCCAAAAATAAATAATTAACATCTAACAACAATTAAATAATACAGCAAATAATTATTTATCATGCACAAAATTTAAGTAAATATGAAATTACTAAAATACCCTTTCCTATAAAATGTGGTAGTGAAAAGTCTACCCTCCATAAAAAAAATTGTCCTCAAAATTCAAAGACAAAAACTACCCCCAGAAAATAACATAACATAGCAAAAGAGCAGAACCAAAGAACAGAACTAATATGAAAAAACATAACAAAATTAGGAAAGAATATACCTCAAATCACAAACAAATATGGATAACGCTCTCGTATTTCATCCTCTCTCTCCCAAGTAGACTCCCCTGGAGAGTGATGCTTCCATGTGACACGGACCAAAGGAATAGTCTGGTTCCTCAGCACCTTCTCTCTCCGATCCAGAATCTTAACTGGCTGCTGCGGATAGCTAAGAGTAGGGCCCACCTCTATCTCTGAGTGATCCAACATATGACCAGGATCTGCCACGTATCATCTTAACTACGGCACATAAAATACGTTGTGTACTATCTCTAATGCAGGTGGCAAGTCTAGTCTATAAGCAACTGCACCGACCCTCTCTAGGATAGTGAAAGTTCGGATGAATCGCGGACTAAGCTTCCCGTGTCCATCGAAGCAAATCGTACCTCATGTCGGAGAAATCCTCAAAAATACCAAACTACCTACCTAGAACAAAATACCACCATAAGAACTTAATCTATAACAAATAACTAAGAACAAGTATAAAACAAAAATCTAAACTATACCTCGAACTCTAAAGGTCTCCGGTGGCTATCGGCCCAATGCCGCTGTCTGTCCTGCGCCACTCAAAGTCTGTCTCTGATCAACTAAACCTTCTCCGCTGTATCCCCAACCATTTCTGGTCCAAGCAAAACTCTCTCCAACATCGTCCCAAGAGAAGGGAGTACGACACCTCCGACCGTACCGAGCTTCAAAAGGTGATATTTCTATACTAGCCTGGTAGCTGTTGTTGTAAGCAAACTCTACCAGATGGAGATGGTCCTCCCAAGAACCCCCAAAATCTAGTACACAAGGGCACAACATATCCTCGAGAGTCTGAATAGTCCTCTCTGATTGCCCATCTGTCTTGGGATGATATTTAGTACTGAACTTTAGCTTAGTGCCCAAACTCGCCTACAAACTCCGCCAGAAATAAGAAGTAAAATAACTATCCTGATCTGAGACTATACTGACAGGAACTCCATGTATCCTGACGATCTGCCTCACATACATCTCTGCCAGCTTCTCCGTAGACAAACCCACCTTGAAAGGCAAAAAGTGGGCCAACTTGGTCAACCTATCAACGACGACCCAAATTGCATCTTTCTCTCCTGGAGATCGTGGAAGTTCGGACACAAAATCTATAGTAATATGCTCCCACTTCCACTCTGGAATGGGTAATGGCTGAAGTAAATCTCCTGGCCTCTGCCTCTCGGCTTTCACCTGCTGGCACACTAAGCATCTGGATACAAACTGTGCCACTTCCTTCATCATGCCATACCACCACACACTCTCTCGCATATCCTAATACATCTTGTTGGCACCTAGATGCATAGAATACTGAGAGCGATGTGCTTCCTACAACACCTTCTTATTCAGCTCCCCACTAGGTGTCACTACCACATTCCAGGTAAGGGCATTTATGTAATTTCACTATTTGAATAATTATGAATTTAATTAATTTGCTGAGTTTTATAAAACTATTTATATGTTGTTAAATTATGTTGGGTTAGGTCAACCCTAGAATCTTCCATTAGGACTAACCCTAGAATAAAACCCTAATTCATGCACTAGCCTTAGTGAAACCCTAAAATCTTATAATTTGGGTTTAGAATAAAACCTTAGAGGAGACTAAACCCTAGTTAATTAATTCTCCATGACTTAACATAAAGGTTTAACCAAAAACTAAGCTTTGAAACCCTAAACTTGGTTTTAATATAAAAGGGAGTCACCTAGCCTCCATTGGAAGAAAACCCTAGCCCCCAAGTGAAAAACCATCTTTCCCCCACCACAAATTCAGAATCTAACCCTAGGGATCCCATTTTTTCTCCTCCAAAGCAAAGAGAAGCAAGGGGTTGGGTCAAGAAGCTTTGGAGAAGAAGAACCTCCATTGAAGAAGCCATCTCCCTAGGTAAAACCCTATTTTTATTCATTTTTATATTCTGTTTTTCTGTTGTTCATTGCCTTTTGGAAATCCCCAACTATGTAGTTTCGATTTTTGGGTTTGAACTAGGGTTTTAGGTGTCCCAACATTGGTTTCCTAATTTTTTGTGAACCCTAACCCTAGGTGTTATATGTAGACCTATTTCATCCTCCAACATGTAAGTTAGATTTCGATTCTTAAGGTTTTGTTGAGGATTCTTGTGTTTCTAGGTAAATTCGTTTTCTGTATTTTATGTGTTCGATGAAACGCCTTACAGGGGTTTGCATATCTAATTCTACTCTATTATTATCTAATTTGGTGTATGATGTATGATGTATATATATATATATATATTATACATATGCATATAGATCTGCTTGTGCGATTGTAGGGGGGATACATCGATGGGAAGAACCTGTGTGCACAGTCGGGGTCTTTTACTGTGCTGTGTGCACTGTGGGGGATTTTTCTGTGTATAGTCGGGTTCTTGATTCCTGTGTGTATCAGCAATTGGGGTTGGGTGTTTGAGTGTAGAATTCTGAGAGTGTAGCCTTATGTCAACCTATGTTTGAGTGTGTGTTTAGGATTAAGATTTCTGAGTATTGAACATAAGTGGGCATTTAATTCAGTGTGTGTGTGTAAGGTTTTATGTTCAGTATTTGAACTGTGCTGTGCTGTGTGTATATGTGTGCTGTATGTATTTCTGTAGGGTGGACAGTAGAGTTCAATGAGTTAAATTTCTGTGCATAGGGGTTTAATTGGCTGTGTGCAGTGGCTGTGAATTGGATGTTCTCTGTGTGTGTGTGTGTGTGTCCTCAGATTTAGTGTTACCGTATCTGTGTTAGTGCACACAGTTCAGCTAAGTCTACCTGTGTCAGTTTCCTGTGTGTTTTAGTACATCAGTATATTTGAGCCAATGTAAATCAGTATATTCCCTAGTATTTCAGTTCAGTAAAACTAGGTGTCTGTATGAGAGTGTAGTATAAGTGTGTATCAGAACACTGTATCAGTATGTGTATAGCAGTGTATCAGTGAGAGGTGTGTGAGTGTGTGTAGCAGTGTATCAGTGGCTGTGTGAGTCAAGGGGGGGAGTGAATTACCTGTTGTTTGTGGTATTAAACGAAAGGAATGAAATTATATTTCAATGACGGGGTTTATGCGAAACCTGTGCCCTTCTGTTTACAAACAAACTTGTACAATGTAATCCTATACGAGGATGTGGGAGTACAATTTATTTAATCTGGGTATAAATTGCTATAGGTGTCTGATCTGCGGTCGATCACTTTAGCCCTTGGACCACACGATGTTGAAGAAGTGCCGTGGAAGACAGGTAGCAGCTTCGAAGGTTGCAGAAGATGTTGGACGCACGAGGCCAAGGTCGTCGATCCCTGCTCTTTGCCTGCTCTCCGGGCTCTCTCTCTCTCTCTCTCCCTCTCTCTTTCTCTCTCTCTCTCTCCTTGGACGATAATTCTCTCCTGGATGATAATTCTTTTTTTCTCCTCCCTTCCCCATTGATAGGGGTCTCTATTTATAGAGTTTTGGTGACAGTGACCACTCCGTCGGTATAAAAATCGAGGAGTGGGAAGTACAACACCCTTTTACACAACGGTTAAAGTAACCAATGTCTGCGTATGGATGATCTTTTGAATGAGCGTATGACGCGGGTCCAACTAAGGGAACACAACGCGTACTATTGCTACGAAGATCACGACGTAAGAGCCACGCAGGTAGGTATCCCGTGTGTAGAAATGGTTGGCGTAGAAGCCAAATGACTGTCACCCTGGCACAGAGGCCAGATAGGCATAGAAGCCGAATAGGCGTAGAAGCCGGATAGGCGTAGAAGCCGGATAGGCGTTGAAGCCGGATAGGCATAGAAGCCGGAGAGGCGTTGAAGCCGGGTAGGCGTAGGAGCCGGAGAGGCGTTGAAGCCGGATAGGCGTAGGAGCCGGATAGGCATTGAAGCCGGAGAGGCGTTGAGAGCCGAAGGGGCACAGGTCTTGAATGGGCGTAGAAGCCGCTGCGTACCGTGCCCGAGTGCTGACGGGGACGTCTTAGCCGGAATCACGGCTTTCGAAGATGTAATCAAATCTTCTACAGAGATTTGCCATCATCCTGTGCATTAAATGCGAAGACGTGTTTCGAAGGTCTGCAGCCCTTCTGTGCATCCGTTGCAGAGACGTGCCTTGACTGAACCTGTCACCGCTCCGTGCAATTAGACGTAGAGACGTGCCTCGAGCCCCGTACGATGTGCAGCTTTTGACGTGGCAGGCGGTTTGTCTACTGCGGAGCGTAAACAGGCTTATGCCTGCCTGTGTAAAATAATGCAGCGTATCCCTCTGTGCACAAAAGAGCGGTTTATGCTGAGGGGACGCCAGTAAATGACGGTTCGGTGGTATCTTAACCCAATCCTCTGCATTAAATGTAGGGATCCGCCATCATACTGTGGTGTGCGTCCCGAGGGGTCTGTGCCTGTTTCCAGCCGTCGTCTGGGTCGCCGTGCAGCACTTTTTGTCAGGAGTCAGAGGCCAGGTTCACTGCGTGACTTGACAGGTTCATTTCGGGGAAGACGAAGCGTTCCTCGTACGCTATTTTAATGCTGCTTTGAGAGCGGCTGAGTTTTTACGCCCTGAAGGCGATTGGGGGGGGGTCCCGTCTACGCCGAAGCAGTTTTGGACGCGCTGCACCCTTGAGCTCTTACGCCTGATGGCACTGAAGGCCTTTGCTTGCGCTGCTCTGTATCAATACGCCGCGTAGCTTTTGCCAGCGTATTTTTCATGCTTCTACAAGACCCCCTTCAAAGCTTTTAAATTCCTTGGAATTTGAAACGCTTTGAATGAAGCATGAATGGCCCCCCGTGACTCGAAACGTTTCTGAATGGAGCATTGAAACGGTCGGTGCGGCCTTTATGGCGGATTTATTGGGGACCGCTGTGATCTCTTTTGCCTATAAAAAGGCGGGGGGTTAACCTGTTTCCCCATATTCCCATCACCATGCTAAAATGATCGCCGGAGTTCGTCGGGTCGATCTGAGGAAGAAGAAGATCATGTTCTTCCAGCATGTTGGGAGCCGAAAAAGACGGCGTCTTTGAGCAAGTGTCCACTGCAGCGATGGATCATGGAAGGATATCTTAGCCTCCCTTGCTCGGGATAATCAGCAACTTTGTATGGCGTTGCATCAGAGGAGAGGAAGGGCCGCTTTGGACCACACAGCTTGCAGACTGTTTATTTTTTCCTGAGACCCCTGCGGACGAGATTGGACAAACCATAATCTGTCATCCTGATTGGGTTGGGTTTAAGAAAACCCCAACCGGATCGGCCATGGCGAATGGAGGATCTTGTTGTTCATGACTGTGGTGGTCATGAACAGCCATGGAGGAAGAGAAAGATCTGAGCGCGATCTTCAGACGACGAGGGAGTCTTTTGTAGACGGAGTTTCCCTCATATGTAATCATGAAAAGTAGAGAAAAACCCCTGTAGACAGGGTTTCCCTCATATGTAATCATGATTTTAATCTTCAATAAAGTAATGTTTTCTTCATATGATCACTTGCCATACGTTGCTGTGAAGTCTGAATGTGTGCAGCTTCGACACGTCTGATACTTTACGCGACCCTGTATAGAGAGTACTAGGTTCTGTCCTGTTCTTTACGTGCAGCGGATAGTGCATAGAGCGCTGCTTTAGCATTTTGAACACTTAGAACTGTCCGGTTGCTAGGGCTAAGGAACCGCGTAGAGTTCTGAACTGCTGCTTCTGATGAGCAGAACTTTGTTCAGTCTTCGTCTTCAAGAATGATCTCTCGGAACTCCCTTGAAACAGGGTCGAGGATTCTGGCTGAGCTTTGTCATCTTTGACAGACGAGATGTTCAGACTGGAGTCCGGATGAACCTCCAATTTTGGGACCCGAAAAGAGTAATTTCTTAATGGTTGTACTCTGTCCGTTTTGGGTACTTGGGGTCAAGAACGAGTATCTTCTGTGTGAACTCTTTGCACTTGACCGGGTCGGGGACTGTTTTGGATAAGCGGAAAGTCGCAGAGTGCGAAATCCTCAGCCTGTAGTGTCTGGGCGTAAAACACCGTTGAGCGCGAAGTCGTAGACTTGTGGTTCCTGAGCGTGAAGTGGTAGGTTTGTCGCCTCTCGAGCGTAAAAGCTACCGAGCACAAAGGCATCCGGGCGAGAAAAACTATAGACTTATAGCTGCTTGAACATAAAGCCGTAGAATCGTTGCTGTTGAGTGTAGAAAGCTCCTTTAGCGTAGGACTTGTGGATCTGTAGCTCCTGAAAAGAGAATTTCTTCGAGCGTGAAGTTCTGCGGATCTGTTGCTTCTGAGCGTAAACTGAGCGCCACCGAGCGTGAGATCATCGATTTGGTATCTGCTGAGCATAAAGCCGTAGGTTTGTCGCCTCTCGAGCGTAAAAGCTACCGAGCACAAAGGCATCCGGGCGAGAAAAACCATAGACTTGTAGCTTGCGAGCGTAAAATCATAGATCTGTTGCTGTCGAGCGTAGAAAGCTCCTTTAGCGTAGAACTGCTGAACTGTCTTGCGCGAAGAATTTTTTGAATTCGCTGACTGTCCGTCTTTCGAGGGTAGTGGTTTGACGTAGCACCCAATCATATCCGACTATTAATGCGAGACTTGGTTAGGGCGAGAGTGGTATCAGAGGTAGTATGGACGTGATAAACTCTCGGTAAACTTCAGCAGGGCACGTCTATCCAGAGGTCATACGGACATGATAGAACGTGCTTTGGCCAAGTTTTGTAGGTAAAGTACTATCAGAGGTGAGATAGACGTGATAGGCTTTACTAGAGTTTACAGCTCAGAGGTAATATGGACATAGCTGTTTTATGGGCCTATTACTTGTTGCGCACCTAGGTGCAAGTAAATAGGTTTGAGGACAAGCCCTACTAGAGGTAATATGGACGTAGCAGATTTTGTGGACCTAACACCACTGGCGTACTTAGATTTAGTACGGGTGTTAGTTGAAGTGACGATCGATATCAGAGGTGTTAATCGATGGTCAGAATCTTGGAAAGCCTGTTCAGAGGTGATATGGACATGGCAGATTCTCCAAGGAAATACAGTTCAGAGGTGATATGGACATGACTGATTTGTGGGCCTATTACTTTTTGCGCACCTAGGTGCAAGTAAATAGGTTTGAGGACAAGCCCTGCTAGAGGTAATATGGACGTAGCAGATTTTGTGGACCTAACACCACTGGCATACTTAGATTTAGTACGGGTGTTAGTTGAAGTGACGATCGATATCAGAGGTGATAATCGATGGTCAGAATCTTGGAAAGCCTGTTCAGAGGTGATATGGACATGGCAGATTCTTCAAGGAAATACAGTTCAGAGGTGATATGGACATGACTGATTTGTGGGCCTATTACTTTTTGCGCACCTAGGTGCAAGTAAATAAGTTTGAGGACAAGCCCTGCTAGAGGTAATATGGACGTAGCAGATTTTGTGGACCTAACACCACTGGCGTACTTAGATTTAGTACGGGTGTTAGTTGAAGTGACGATCGATATCAGAGGTGATAATCGATGGTCAGAATCTTGGAAAGCCTGTTCAGAGGTGATATAGACATGGCAGATTCTTCAAGGAAATACAGTTCAGAGGTGATATGGACATGACTGATTTGTGGGCCTATTGCTTTTTGCGCACCTAGGTACAAGTAAATAGGTTTGAGGACAAGCCCTACTAGAGGTAATATGGACGTAGCAGATTTTATGGACCTAACACCACTGGCGTACTTAGATTTAGTACGGGTGTTAGTTGAAGTGACGATCGATATCAGAGGTGATAATCGATGGTCAAAATCTTGGAAAGCCTGTTCAGAGGTGATATGGACATGACAGATTCTTCAAGGAAATACAGTTACAGGTGATATGGACATGACTGATTTGTGGGCCTATTGCTTTTTGCGTACCTAGGTGCAAGTAATAGGTTTGAGGACAAGCCCTGCTAGAGGTAATATGGACGTAGCAGATTTTGTGGACCTAACACCACTGGCGTACTTAGATTTAGTATGGGTGTTAGTTGAAGTGACGATCGATATCCGAGGTGATAATCGATGGTCAGAATCTTGGAAAGCCTGTTCAGAGGTGATATGGACATGGCAGATTCTTCAAGGAAATACAGTTCAGAGGTGATATGGTCATGACTGATTTGTGGGCCTATTGCTTTTTCTTTGAAGTAGTTTCGTCGGATTACGAGAATCTCGCCGTATTCCTCCTGAGTGGAGGAGATTAGGCGTAGTACTTCTTCAGGAATTTGCCGTTGATAGGAGCCATTAATAGGTCTCCATTGGGCTGGGCTAGTCTGTAGGCTTCGTTCGAGAATGTTGTCTCGATCACATAAGGGCCTTCCCACTTGGGCTGGAATTTGCCTTTACTCCTGTGAGTAAGAATCATCGGCCTTCTTACGGCTAAAACTAGCTCGCCGACTTTGAACACCCTTTCCTTTACTTTACGATTAAAAGCTCTGGAAATGCATGCTTGGTAGAGCGCGATGCGCTGTTGAGCTTGGAGGCGTTTCTCGTCTAATCCTTCTAGCTCCTGAAGCCTTAACAGGTCATTCTTTTCTTGAGTCAGCTCGTTAGCCACGGCTATCCTGAGCGACGGGATCTGGATTTCAATGGGAAGAACTGCCTCATTCCCGTATACCAGTGAGAATGGGGTACAGCCTGTCGGCGTTCGTACCGTTGTGCGGTATGCCCAGAGACATTCGCCCAGCTTTTCGTTCCAATCTCTTTTGTTTGAAGAGACGAACTTCTTCAAGAGTTTGATAATGGTTTTGTTGAAAGCTTCCGCCAAACCATTAGCAGCTGGATAGTATGTCGTAGAGGCGATATTGTGTATTCGATTTTTATCGCAAAATCGATAAAATGCTTGGCTGATGAACTGGGGCCCGTTGTCATGGATTATCCTTCGGGGGACCCCGAAGCGATAAATGACGTGATGCTTGATGAAGCTGATCACATTAGACGCCTTTACCTCAGCAAGAGGGATTGCCTCTGCCAATTTAGAGAAGTAGTCCGTGATGGCCAGTATGAACTGGTGACCTCGGGAAGAAGACGGGTGAATGGGACCAATGACGTCCATACCCCATGCTTCGAAAGGCCAGGATGCGACTGTAGGATGCAGATGCTCAGATGGTCGGTGTATGAAGTCTGCGTGAATCTGACAGGCTCTGCATTATCTTACATACCGTATCGCATCTGTGATCATAGTAGGCCAATAATAGCCCATTCTCCTGATGCGATCCTGTAGCTTAGGACCGGGTTGGTGTGCTCCGCATACGCTGTCGTGAGCTTCCCGGATAATCTGCTGTGCTTCGTCGTTAGACAGACATCTCAACAGTAATCCGTCGTAGGTCCGGCGATATAGGCATTGTGCAGATGCATCGTAATAGAAGCGTAATGATCGTCGCTTGATGGACACTGCTCCTTTGGGGTCCTCCGGCAAGATTCCGTATGCGACAAAATCTATGAAGGGACTTCTCCAGTCTTTTCCGGGGAGATCTGTGTTCACAGCATGGCTGCGTTCTATGTGAAGGTTGTTCTTCGCACAGAATAAGTCTCTGTTAAGAAGGATTACCGAATCCTGCCTTCTTATAGGAGTGGTTAAGTCTGCGGCTAGACTGGCCAGGGCATCGGCTTCCAGATTCTGAGACCGAGGTACATGCTCCAGGAAGAATCCTTTGAAGGTCATGGCTATCTCGACCGTTGCTTGGTGGTAGGGGATGAGGTCTGGATTCCGGACTTCATATATCCCTCTGACTTGATTGACGATAAGCAGAGAGTCACCGAAAGCTTCCAGGGATTCGACCCCCAGCTCTTTGGCGGCTCGGAGCCCGATTAACAGAGCGTTGTATTCTGCCACATTGTTGGAGCAGGGCTCGCTAAGAGAATATGCTCGGTAGATGACAAGCTGATCAGGAGTGACCAGGACGACTCCTACTCCTGAGACGATGTTTCCCTTGGGGCCGGTTCTGGAGGCCCCATCGAAGAAGAGTTGTCATGCGTCGGTCTCTATTGCGGAGTTACATTCTGCAACTTCGTCGGGAATATCCTCGTATAACTTGGAGGACTCCGGGATCGGATGGGCAGCTAGGAAGTCAGCCAGTGCTTGGCCTTTAATGGACTTCTGCGGTACGTACACCATGTCATATGGCGTTAATAGCATCGCCCAAGTCGTGAGTCGGGAGTTAAGAACACTCGGTTTGCTCATTAGTACCCGTAGAGGGTTGATCCTGGAGATGATATGAATGGTCTGTCCGGTGACATAGTGTCGTGTCTTCTGGACGGCGAACATCAGAGCCAAGCATTCCTTCTCCACTGGGTTGTACCGGTGCTCGGCCCCGACCATCATCCTGCTGAGGTAGTAGATAGCTTGTTCATGCCCCATGTCGTTCTTCTGTGCAAGAAGAGCTCCTAGTGAATGATCCATTGCTCGAACGTACAGCAAGAATTGTTTTCCCATGACGGGAGGTGCCAGAACCGGCGGACTGGTGAGGTAGCGTTTGATGTCTCCGAACGCCTGCTGACAGGTTTCGTCCCACACGAAAGACACACCTTTCTTCATGAGGTGAGAAAAAGGCTGACATCTCCCCGAGAGGTTGGATATGAATCGCCGGATATAGGCCAGACGGCCTTAAAATCCCCGGAGTTCCCTCAGATTACGGGGTGGTCGCATTTCTACGATTGCCTGGACTTGTTTCACGCCGAAGGGCTTTCCCTGGCGTAATTCAGAGATTCGCTCCGACTGGCGTAAAGCTGGAGAGATCCTCAGTCGGCCGCTATTTTCTTGCGTAATTTGGAGGGTAGGCATTCTGTTCCTTCGCTGGCGTGAAGGCCGAGAGGTTAAGTAGCCTGCCGCTTGCTTTCCTTCGCGGAGATCACAGCGCTCATCTAGTTTATCGTAGAGGTCAGATAATGTCTTGCACGTGGAGCGAGATTTGTTCTTCCGTCTTGGCACCGAGGCACCATCGGAAGTTCTATCTGTACCGCACGGAGCGGGAGACAGATTTCTATGCGTAAAGCGCAGTGAAGGCTTCTGGGTTAGCGCTGAGGCTTCGCCCGAAGTTTTGTCTTTACCGCACGTAGCGGGAGACTGTTTCCTACGCGTAAAGCGCAGTAGATTCTTCGGGGTTAGCGCTAAGGCTTCGCCCGAAGTTTTGTCTGTACCGCGCGTAGCGGGAGATTGTTTCCTACGCGTAAAGCGCAGTGGATTCTTCGGGGTTAGCGCTATGGCTTCGCCCGAAGTTTTGTCTGTACCGCGCGTAGCGGGAGACTGAATTTTACGTGCGGGGCATGGAGGGAGCGTCGCTACAACCTCGTTGGCCGAAGAGATCGGAGAGATCGGAGAGATCGGAGAGTCCGGAAAGATCGGAGAGATCGGGGAGTCCGGAGAGATCGGAGAGTCCACAGGAATAGTAGAGGATGTCTTGGGCATCCACACATTGCGCAGCTTCCTGTTGTCCTGGACGGAGAGAGGGTGTCACGACCCGCACCCGGTGTAAGGGTACTAGTCGGAAACAACGCCCAGCCTACGCCGCAGAATCGGCGGTAGAACGCTGTCTAGATAAACTATCTAACAATATAATGAACCACCAATAATGATAGTATACTCAATCACAGAACTAAGGTGGAAATGAGCACGAATCAGATAAAGAATAGAATAGTCACAATACAACTCATGAGTCTAAAATAATGCATCAATGAGTCTGAAGAAAATTACAGAAATATGCTGGAGACAAATCCAGTACAAAGAATACTACAAAACTATAAAGCTACAACTCCAGGGTCAACTGTCTTAGTTGGGATAAGTCCCTCTTGAGCCAGGGTCTCAGAATCTAAACCCACTACATCCTGGGGTCCATAATAGGTAGGGTACTCCTCAGTGTCATCTGGAAAAATATATCCAGTCAGGAAAGGAGCAGAGTACAACCCTAACAGCAGTTCTCAAATAATGATAAAAACTATGTAACAGTAAATAGTTGTGGATAAACAAGATGCATAAATAGATACAAGAATGTATAGACAATAAGGAAATACTGGAAAGAAATACAATAATGAACAATATGCTGATGGAACAAGAATACTAATGACTAAGTGTGTGAGTACTAGCTTTAACATGTGATCGGCTTGGGAACTTGCACAAGAGTATGATGGCCTGGCTGATTATACGTGCGGTGTATGATCAACACTCATAAGGAACAAGACATGCACAAGGAGGGTATGATCACATATCTACACTAAAATACTCCCCACCCCGACTGGTATAATAGATCCAACCACGGTACGTTATGGCACTAGATTCCCCAAGAAGATAGCTAGTCTCCCCGAGAATCGGTGTCTGTACATGTACAAGATAACCAATGAAACAATACTTGCACCATATACACCATATACCAAGGAATAACATCTCATGACGAGATCCGGATATACCAATCCGTGTAACCATAGTGTCAAGAGAACATGTATATCTACACTAGATACAACGAACATAGAGGATATCATAAATGAGAAACTATCAGAGAATGTACTCGCCTGAAGTCCAATGAACAGTCTCACAAATGTCTGACTCGGTGCCTCGAAGACCTAGACATGGAATACCACATTAATACAAGGTCCCGGAAAGAGAACAAGTCAAACTAGGCAACTTCTAGGTCAATAAGTCAATTCTAAGGTAAAAGTCAACTATGGTCAACTCTAAAGTCCACTAAAGTCAAACATGGTCAAACCCAAAGTCAACCTCACAAGACATCTATAAAATAATATAGAGATAAACTACAATAATTTAGGAATCAAATTAGATTCAAAAAGAACTCACACAAAGTATACTAATAATACAATTAATATATACCCTAAAATAATATATACAACCCAACATTTATATAAATAACATAATATATTATTACAATTATTATTCCTCACAAAACACATATATATATACATATATATATACAATTATAATATATAATATATACATTAAATCTGTCAAAGCGTCATTGAAAAACAGTGAATAAAATAGGATTAAATCAAAACAGTTTAAATAGTGACAGTCGGGACTGTCACCGAAGGACTGTCACCGAAACCCAAATAATAAACTGCCACTGCTTTGGTTTTTGCTGACAGTTAAACTGTCGCAGAAAAGCGTCGCAGAAAAGCTGCTGTTTCCCGCTGCTGCAATTAATGACAGGTTTGTCATTAATTGCCCGAAGGCTACAGCGGCTGCTATTAGTCGGCTAATTAATGACAGTTTTTACTGTCATTAATTCACTGTCACTAAAACAAGTTATATATATCTAATTATATATATAAAAATAGAATATATAAAACAATATATATATATATATATAAATAGAATATATAAAACAGTATATACAAAAATGTACATATATATATTAATATACACATAAACTTATACCTTCAAATATTTAACAAAGAACATATAATTTACATGGCTAGAAGCACACATAAAATATTTACATTAATATCCAAATAATTACATAATAATTATAAATAATATAATTACACAATTAAATATACAAATATATTTTATAAAACATTTTATGTATTATATTATTTAACAAGTAGTAACATATATATTTGCAAGCAAGAAAGCTACATATTATATTGTACATTATATTAGCACAACCAAAATATAGATCTATGCTACAATAATTACTATAATAAATACACAAAATAAATATTTAATATCCATATATATATACTAATTATAAATGAAGAATTGAACCACAATTAATTAGATTTATACAAAAATACACACAATTGGAGAGTATCTCACCGTATCCCACTAGATCTAGGATACGCATGCGACACGAGTCCAACACACAACTAAATGCACCCCGAAGGACACAAACAGATCACAAATAATATTTATGAACAAATCAAAGCGTCAAAAGTAGATCTATGTGTCCGTGTCAAAATACGACATGTTCAAAGCCCCGTGTCAGAGGAAAACCTCCAAATGACACGTATCACCAAATAGTTGGGATACGAACCACAAGTATCCCAATATGGACACGACACTAGCCTCAAACCCAAATCTCATGTCCAATTGATCTATAGGATCAATTGACACACACAAAAAAATGTAAATTCGGAATTCCAACAAAATTGACACAAAAAGCACCATAACTTTCTCCATGGGTCTCCTATGAACACAAAACAAAGTCCTATGGGTAGTACATACATATAGGTTAATTTTACATGATTAAATCTCAGATTTAGAAGCTATTTAAATGAGAAAATTTGAATTATACCTATTGGAAGATGGATTCCCAATAAAACCTCCAATTGAGATGAACTTGCTTCCAAATTGTAGATCCTTGCTCCTCTTTGTAGATCCTTGCTTCCTTCTTCTAGATCCTTGCTTCCTCCTTCTCTAATGGTGAATTGGAAAGAATTTGGAATGAATTTGGTAGGGAATTGGATTGGGAATGGAGGGAATTTGGTAGTGGAAGAATTCTAGATCTACATTTGGAATGAGATGAGAGGAGAGAGAAATTTCCCCCCCTCTTTAATAGGCCGGCCATAGCCCCTCCCCCAAGCAATTGTAAAATGTCCAATGTACCCCTTGGGGCCTCTCATGAAGAAATAATTAAGGAAGGAAGCTTCTAGTCTAATCATTTAATTAATTTAATCCATCTTCTTAACCATGGGCTTTCTAAATGGGCCAAGTCTAACTAATTAATTCATGTTGGTCCATGAGTTCAAACTAAACTAGTTGGGTCCACTAAAATAAGTCCAAAATAATTAAATAACATCCAACAATAATTAAATAATACAACAAAAATTATTTACCATGCACAATATTTATTTAAATAGGAAATTACTAAAATACCCTTTTTTCTAAAATGTGGTAGTGACAAGTCTACCCTCCTTAAAATAATTTCGTCCTCGAAATTCAAAGACGAAAACTACCCCCAGAAAATCATAGAACAGAACTAAAGAATCACAACTAACTAATGAACAGAACATAACAATGAACAGAACATAACTAGAAATAACATACCTCAAGGTACAAACAAATATGGATAACGCTCTCGCATTTCATCCTCTCTCTCCCAGGTAGACTCCCCCGGAGAGTGATGCCTCCATGCGACACGCACCAAAGGAATAGTCTGGTTCCTCAGCACCTTCTCTCTCCGATCCAGAATCCCAACTGGCTGCTCTGGATAGCTAAGAGTAGGGCCCACCTCTATCTCTGAGTGATCCAATACATGACTAGGATCTGCCACGTATCGTCTCAACTGCGACACATAAAACACGTTGTGCACTCCCTCTAATGCAGGTGGCAAGTCTAGTCTATAAGCAACTGCACCGACCCTCTCTAGAATAGTGAAAGGTCCAATGAATCGCGGACTAAGCTTTCCGCCTCCACCGAAGCGAATCGTGCCTCGTGTCGGAGAAATCCTCAGAAACACCAAACCACCCACCTAGAACAAAACACCACCTTAAGAACTTATCTATAACAAACAACCAAGAACAAGCACACAAAATAAAATCTAAACTATACCTCAAACTCCAAGGGTCTCCGATGGCTATCGGCCCAATGCCGTTGTCTGTCCTGCGCCACTCGAAGTCTATCTCTGATCAACTGAACCTTCTCTGCTGCATCCACAACCATCTCTGGCCCAAGCAAAACTCTCTCTCCAACATCGTCCCAAGACAAAGGAGTACGACACCTCCGACCATATAGAGCTTCAAAAGGTGACATCTCTATACTGGCCTGGTAACTGTTGTTGTAAGCAAACTCTACCAAATGGAGATGGTCCTCCCAAGAACCCCCGAAATTTAGTACACAAGTACGCCACATATCCTCGAGAGTCTGAATAGTCCTCTCTGACTGCCCATCTGTCTGGGATGATATGCAGTACTGAATTTGAGCTGAGTGCCCAAACTCTCCTGCAAACTCCTCCAGAAATGAGAAGTGAAACGACTATCTCGATCTGAGACTATGCTGACGGGAACTCCATGTATCCTAACGATCTGCCTCAAATACATCTCTGCCAGCTTCTCCGTAGACAAACCCACCTTGAAAGGCAAAAAGTGGGCCGACTTGGTCAATCTATCAGCAATGACCCAAATCGCGTCTTTCCCTCCTGGAGATCATGGTAGTCCGGACACAAAATCCATAGTAATGTGTTCCCACTTCCACTCTGGAATGGGTAATGGCTGAAGTAAACCTTCTGGCCTCTGCCTCTCGGCTTTCACCTGCTGGCACACTAAGCATCTGGATACAAACTGTGCCACTTCCCTCTTCATGCCATACCACCACACACTCTCTCGCATATCCCGATACATCTTGTTAGCACCTGGATGTATGGAATACTGAGAGCGATGCGCTTCCTGCAACACCTCCTCGCGCAACTCCCCACTAGGCACACACCATCTAACTCCATGCCTCAAGGATCCATCCTCTGCAATAGTGAAATCATCCTCCAATCCTGCTCTCACCTGAGCTCTGATACTCCTCAAAGATACATCATCATACTGTGCTGCTTTGATCCTGTCCATCAAATCTGAGTGTATCTGCAATCCCCACATCTGCATAGCACACCCAGGAACAATCATCTCAATGCCCAAGCTCTCCCAGTCCTCCAACGGATATCGATCCTGCGTTAAGAACATAGCTACCGGATACCTGCTCAAAGCATCGGCAACTACATTGGCTTTCCCAGGATGATATTGCAAAGAGATATCAAAATCCTTCATCAATTCCAACCACCGACGCTGCCTCATGTTCAACTCCTTCTGCGTAAAAACGTACTTCAAGCTTTTGTGGTCTGTGAAGATCTCCACACGCTCTCCGTACAAATAATGTTTCCACAACTTCAGGGCGAATATGACAGCTGCCAACTCCAAATCATGGGTAGGATAGTTCTTTTCATGAGGATGCAATTGCCTGGATGCATAGGCAATCACTTTCCCATGCTGCTGAAGAACACAACCTAAACCCTTTCCCGATGCATCACTATAAATAGTGAAACCTCCGGACCCTGATGGCAATGTCAAAATAGGAGCAGACATCAACCTCTTCTTCAACTCCTCAAAAGCAGCCTGGCAATCTTCCGTCCAAACAAACTCCACATCCTTCCTTGTGAGTCTGGTCATCGGCTCGGCAATCCTCAAAAAATCTTGCACAAACTTTCTGTAGTAGCCTGCCAATCCCAAGAAACTCCTGATCTCTGCTACCGAACTCGGAGTCTTCCAAGATTCCACTGCTAAAATCTTCTTCGGATCCACTGAAATACCATCACCAGTCACAACATGCCCCAAGAATTCTACCTTGTCCAAGAAAAACTCACATTTGGACAACTTCCCATACAACTTCTCCTTCCTCAGCACATCCAACACAATCCTCAAATGCTCCTCATGCTCCTCCGGTGTCCTCGAGTATATGAGTATGTCGTCGATGAACACCACCACGAACTTGTCAAGGTACTGGTGGAACACCTTGTTCATCAAGTTCATAAATACCGTCGGTGCATTAGTCAAACCAAACGGCATCACCATAAACTCGTACTGACCATACCGAGTTTAAAAAGCAGTCTTCGGTATGTCCCCCGGCTTCACCTTCACCTGATGGTAGCCTGATCTTAAATCTATCTTAGAAAATACCTTGGCACCACTCAACTGATCAAACAGATCATCAATCCGTGGCAAAGGATACTTATTCTTGATAGTAAGATTATTCAAAGCCCTGTAATTAATGCACATGCGCACCGATCCATCCTTCTTCGGTACAAACAATACCGGGGCTCCCCATGGTGAAGAACTCGATCTGATAAACCCCTTATCCTGCAATTCGTCCACCTGCTTCTTCAACTCGACCAGCTCGCTATTGTTTGCTCTATAGACATGTTGCGAAATTGGTTCTGCACCTGGCACCAAGTCTATAGAAAATTCAACATCTCGATCTGGCGGCAATCCTGGCAATTCTTCAGGAAACACATCCAAAAATTCTGCTATCAACGGATGTGGCAACTCCTTGTCTTCCACCATAGCTCCACAAATAATGCCTTCTTCCTGCTCCGCAGTTCCTCTAGCAAACTCGAACTCTGGCTCTCCTGGCGGACCAAACAAAACTCTACCTCCTCTACAATCTATGCTAGCATGGTGCCTACTCAACCAATCCATCCCGAGTACAATGTCGTAGCTCGAAAGTGGCATTACAAGTAGACACGCACTCAACTCCCGGCCTCCCAGAGTAACTCTTCGATTCTTGCAAATATCATTAACCAGGATAATGCCTCCCCCGGTCATGATCTTGCAAGTCCTAAGCAAAGACTCAGCTACCAAACCATGCTTTAGAGCAAAAGAAACAGATACAAAACTATGGGAAGCACCACTATCAAACAAAGCTAAAGCTGGAATGGAATCAAGAAGAATAGAACCTGCGATGACATCTCCTGTGGGTTCCTCCTCTTCGACTGTCATAGCAAACGCTCGTCCCTGCCGAGCACCTTCCTGCTGCTGATGCTGGACAAAATGCTGCTGCTGTATCGGAAGCGGTCCCCTCGGTTGTGCTGCAGGTGGTTTCATCTGTGCCCTCGGAGCTGGAGCTGCTCCCTGAACTGCACGACGAGGATACTCCCTCAATTGATGCCCTTCAGTACCATAATACAAATAAACTCCTAGCCTCTTTCTGCAAACTTCCCAGATGTGGCCGGGCTTCTTGCAGAAGTTGCATAGAGCTTGCTGTAACTGCCTCTGCTGCTGAGGTGCCTGGTGAAAAGGCGCTCTAGCTGGAGTCTGGTTCTGCTGTGGCTGCTGGAAAGGTCTGGACTGGAAATGAGGACGTTTGGCAGATACTGCACTGCCGTTGGCCCCCAAAAAAGAATCACGGTCTCTCTTGGTCTTCAAACCCAGATCCCGCTCAACCTTGCGTGCCTCCGCAAGTATCTCCGAGTATGTCTCATAAAAAGACGGAATGAGGATCAATATGGCACAAGATGTAAGACATTCAAAGAAAGGACAAGTTTAAGGGATCAAGTATCAATATCAAAGGAGAATAGTTGAATCAAAAGAATTTTCCTAGATGTGATTGAGTATCTCAGCCTATATCCTATATCCTATTGCAGGCTCGCAGTAGTACAACTAAGTTGTCGCACTACCACGACATCACATACTTGTGAAGCTAGACCTGTATGGGCCACCACCAAAAACGTGTCACGACCCGCACCCGGTGTAAGGGTACTAGTCGGAAACAACGCCCAGCCTACGCCGCAGAATCGGCGGTAGAACGCTGTCTAGATAAACTATCTAACAATATAATGAACCACCAATAATGATAGTATACTCAATCACAGAACTAAGGTGGAAATGAGCACGAATCAGATAAAGAATAGAATAGTCACAATACAACTCATGAGTAAATGAGTCTGAAGAAAATTACAGAAATATGCTGGAGACAAATCCAGTACAAAGAATACTACAAAACTATAAAGCTACAACTCCAGGGTTAACTGTCTCAGTTGGGATAAGTCCCTCTTGAGCCAGGGTCTCAGAATCTAAACCCACTACATCCTGGGGTCCATAATAGGTAGGGTACTCCTCAGTGTCATCTGGAAAAATATATCCAGTCAGGAAAGGAGCAGAGTACAACCCTAACAGCAGTTCTCAAATAATGATAAAAGCTATGTAACAGTAAATAGTTGTGGATAAACAAGATGCATAAATAGATACAAGAATGTATAGACAATAAGGAAATACTGGAAAGAAATACAATAATGAACAATATGCTGATGGAACAAGAATACTAATGACTAAGTGTGTGAGTACTAGCTTTAACATATGATCGGCTTGGGAACTTGCACAAGAGTATGATGGCCTGGCTGATTATACGTGCGGTGTATGATCAACACTCACAAGGAACAAGATATGCACAAGGAGGGTATGATCACATATCTACACTAAAATACTCCCCACCCCGACTGGTATAATAGATCCAACCACGGTACGTTATGGCACTAGATTCCCCAAGAAGATAGCTAGTCTCCCCGAGAATCGGTGTCTGTACATGTACAAGATAACCAATAAAACAATACTTGTACCATATACACCATATACCAAGGAATAACATCTTATGACGAGATCCGGATATACCAATCCGTGTAACCATAGTGTCAAGAGAACATGTATATCTACACTAGATACAACGAACATAGAGGATATCATAAATGAGAAACTATCAGAGAATGTACTCGCCTGAAGTCCAATGAACAGTCTCACAAATGTCTGACTCGGTGCCTCAAAGACCTAGACATGGAATACCACATTAATACAAGGTCCCGGAAAGAGAACAAGTCAAACTAGGCAACTTCTAGGTCAATAAGTCAATTCTAAGGTAAAAGTCAACTATGGTCAACTCTAAAGTCCACTAAAGTCAAACATGGTTAAACCCAAAGTCAACCTCACAAGACATCTATAAAATAATATAGAGATAAACTACAATAATTTAGGAATCAAATTAGATTCAAAAAGAACTCACACAAAGTATACTAATAATACAATTAATATATACCCTAAAATAATATATACAACCCAACATTTATATAAATAACATAATATATTATTACAATTATTATTCCTCACAAAACACATATATATATACATATATATATACAATTATAATATATAATATATACATTAAATCTGTCAAAGCGTCATTGAAAAACAGTGAATAAAATAGGATTAAATCAAAACAGTTTAAATAGTGACAGTCGGGACTGTCACCGAAGGACTGTCACCGAAACCCAAATAATAAACTGCCACTGCTTTGGTTTTCGCTGACAGTTAAACTGTCACAGAAAAGCGTCGCAGAAAAGCTGCTGTTTTCCGCTGCTGCAATTAATGACAGGTTTGTCATTAATTGCCCGAAGGCTACAGCGGCTGCTATTAGTCGGCTAATTAATGACAGTTTTTACTGTCATTAATTCACTGTCACTAAAACAAGTTATATATATATAATTATATATATAAAAACAGAATATATAAAACAATATATATATATATATAAACAGAATATATAAAACAGTATATACAAAAATGTACATATATATATTAATATACACATAAACTTATACCTTCAAATATTTAACAAAGAACATATAATTTACATGGCTAGAAGCACACCTAAAATATTTACATTAATATCCAAATAATTACATAATAATTATAAATAATATAATTACACAATTAAACATACAAATATATTTTATAAAACATTTTATGTATTATATTATTTAACAAGTAGTAACATATATATTTGCATGCAAGAAAGCTACATATTATATTGTACATTATATTAGCACACCCAAAATATAGATCTATGCTACAATAATTACTATAATAAATACACAAAATAAATATTTAATATCCATATATATATACTAATTATAAATGAAGAATTGAACCACAATTAATTAGATCTATACAAAAATACACACAATTGGAGAGTATCTCACCGTATCCCACTAGATCTAGGATACGCATGCGACACGAGTTCAACACACAACTAAATGCACCCCGAAGGACACAAACAGATCACAAATAATATTTATGAACAAATCAAAGCGTCAAAAGTAGATCTATGTGTCCGTGTCAAAATACGACATGTTCAAAGCCCCGTGTCGGAGGAAAACCCCCAAATGACACGTATCACCAAATGGTTGGGATACGAACCACAAGTATCCCAATATGGATACGACACTAGCCTCAAACACAAATCTCATGTCCAATTGATCTATAGGATCAATTGACACACACAAAAAAATGTAAATTCGGAATTCCAACAAAATTGACACAAAAAGTACCATAACTTTCTCCATGGGTCTCCTATGAACACAAAACAAAGTCCTATGGGTAGTACATACATATAGGTTGATTTTACATGATTAAATCTCAGATTTAGAAGCTATTTAAATGGGAAAATCTGAATTATACCTATTAGGAGATGGATTCCCAATGAAACTTCCAATTGAGATGAACTTGCTTCCAAATTGTAGATCCTTGCTCCTCTTTGTAGATCCTTGCTTCCTTCTTCTAGATCCTTGCTTCCTCCTTCTCTAATGGTGAATTGGAAAGAATTTGGAATGAATTTGGTAGGGAATTGGATTGGGAATGGAGGGAATTTGGTAGTGGGAGAATTCTAGATCTAGATTTGGAATGAGATGAGAGGAGAGAGAAATTTCCCCCCCTCTTTAATAGGCCGGCCATAGCCCCTCCCCCAAGCAATTGTAAAATGTCCAATGTACCCCTTGGGGCCTCTCATGAAGAAATAATTAAGGAAGGAAGCTTCTAGTCTAATCATTTAATTAATTTAATCCATCTTCTTAACCATGGGCTTTCTAATTGGGCCAAGTCTAACTAATTAATTCATGTTGGTCCATGGGTCCAAACTAAACTAGTTGGGTCCACTAAAATAAGTCCAAAATAATTAAATAACATCCAACAACAATTAAATAATACAACAAAAATTATTTACCATGCACAATATTTATTTAAATAGGAAATTACTAAAATACCCTTTTTTCTAAAATGTGGTAGTGACAGAGGGCGAGAGCTACCCCCGGCTCGAAGTATGTCTTCGTAGGCTGACGGGTCAAAATGAACGACCAGCGTCTTCTTCACGGTTCCCACGGATACTGTATCGTGTTAAGCAATTACTTCCTCGTCAGAAGAGAAAGATGTCCCCAGCAGAGTCGCCATCTTGTTTGTGGTATTAAACGAAAGGAATGAAATTGTATTTCAATGACGGGGTTTATGCGAAACCCGCGCCCTTCTGTTTACAAACAAACTTGTACAATGTAATCCTATACGAGGATGTGGGAGTACAATTTATTTAATCTGGGTATAAATTGCTATAGGTATCTGATCTGCGGTCGATCACTTTAGCCCTTGGACCACACGATGTTGAGGAAGTGCCATGGAAGACAGGTAGCAGCTTCGAAGGTTGCAGAAGAGGTTGGACGCACGAGGCCAAGGTCGTCGATCCCTGCTCTTTGCCTGCTCTTCGGGCTCTCTCTCTCTCTCTCTCTCTCCCTCTCTCTTTCTTTCTCTCTCTCCTTGGACGATAATTCTCTCCTGGATGATAATTCTTTTTTTCTCCTCCCTTCCCCATTGATAGGGGTCTCTATTTATAGAGTTTTGGTGACAGTGACCACTCCGTCGGTATAAAAACCGAGGAGTGGAAAGTATAACACCCTTTTACACAACGGTTAAAGTAACCAATGCCTGCGTATGGATGATCTTTTGAATGAGCATATGACGCGGGTCCAACTAAGGGAACACAACGCGTACTATTACTACGAAGATCACGGCGTAAGAGCCACGCAGGTAGGTATCCCGTGTGTAGAAACGGTTGGCGTAGAAGCCAAATGACTGTCACCCTGGCACAGAGGCCAGATAGACATACAAGCCGAATAGGCGTAGAAGCCGGATAGGCGTAGAAGCCGGATAGGCGTTGAAGCCGGATAGGCATAGAAGCCGGATAGGCGTAGAAGCCGGATAGGCGTTGAAGCCGGATAGGCATAAAAGCCGGAGAGGCGTTGAAGCCGGGTAGGCGTAGGAGCCGGAGAGGCGTTGAAGCCAGATAGGCGTAGGAGCCGGATAGGCGTTGAAGCCGGAGAGGCATTGAGAGCCGAAGGGGCACAGGTCTTGAATGGGCGTAAAAGCCGCTGCGTACCGTGCCCGAGTGCTGACGGGGACGTCTTAGCCAGAATCACGGCTTTCGAAGATGTAATCAAATCTTCTACAGAGATTTGCCATCATCCTGTGCATTAAATGCGAAGACGTGTTTCGAAGGTCTGCAGCCCTTCTGTGCATCCGTCGCAGAGACGTGCCTTGACTGAACCTGTCACCGCTCCGTGCAATTAGACGTAGAGACGTGCCTCGAGCCCCGTACGATGTGCAGCTTTTAACGTGGCAGGCGGTTTGTCTACTGCGGAGCGTAAACCGGCTTATGCCTGCCTGTGTAAAACAATGCAGCATATCCCTCTGTGCGCAAAAGAGCAGTTTATGCTGAGGGGACGCCAGTAAACGATGGTTCGGTGGTATCTTAACCCAATCCTCTGCATTAAATACAGGGATCCGCCATCATACTGTGGTGTGCGTCCCGAGGGGTCTGTGCCTGTTTTCAGCCATCGTCTGGGTCGCCGTGCAGCACTTTTTGTCAGGAGTCAGAGGCCAGGTTCACTGCGTGACTAGACAGGTTCATTTCGGGGAAGACGAAGCGTTCCTCGTGCGCTATTTTAACGCTGCTTTGAGAGCGGCTTAGTTTTTACGCCCTGGAGGCGATGGGGGGGGTCCCGTCTATGCCAAAGCGGTTTTGGACGCCCTGCACCCTTGAGCTCTTACGCCTGATGGCACTGAAGGCCTTTGCTTGCGCTGCTCTGTATCAATACGCCGCATAGCTTTTGCCAGCATATTTGTCATGCTTCTACACCTGTGTGTAATTAACTGTGGACCACTGTGTATCAGTGTGTCTAAGAAATCAACATGTATGTGTGTATCCTAGTTTCCTTTCAGACTTTGAACCTGTGAGATAATATGCATATGTGTGTGTGAGTTTGGTCTGTGTAGTGAGGAACCAGTTTTACCTATGTGAGATACAGGAGGGAGTGCCAGTGTCTTAGGGAGGTGTGTATCAGTTATTTGGGTTAAGGGGTAGTAAGTATAATAAGTTGTGTATCAGTAGGGGTTTTCAGCAATTGAAATTGTATGTACAGGTATGTGGTTGCTAATGGGTGTAGTAAGAAATAATCCAGAGTGATGATTCATTGTGTTTTGCTTGGGGTGTCAGAACTTTAGTTCATAAGTTAGTATCAGTTAATTATTAATTTAGCACCTAGTGTTGCTTTATTAACTAAGTATTAGTTAGTATAAGTCTAGTAATGACTAGATTAATCCAGTTGGACTTAGACATGGCCTAGAAATATCACAATTAGCTAGTTACACATGTATATCACTTCAAATCATTCTTTAATATTAATATTTGATACTTGGTCTTGGTGATTCCATCTTGGACATCGATCCTCACACCTTGCTCAGGACCACAGGCGAGTACATTCTCTGACAGTTTTCATTGTTGATTATTTCTATAATGCAGTTGTATTACATACTTGATTCCGACACTATGGATATACGGGTTAGCACCCTAGATCCCCATCATGAGGAGTCGTGATTGGAATCCATCGTGCTAGCTGGGGGATGGGGAACTATTAGTAGATTATGTGATCATATCCAAATCCTTTACATGCATCATAGCTCACCCCACTTCTCATGTTGGGTGCGGCCTGACCATCTTACATGCATCATAGCTGTTATTTATGATTAACCTGACCACTACATGCATCATAGCTAACCATATGGTTAGCCTGACCTACAAGAATCATAGTTAATCATATATAACCAGCCTGATCTAGTCCCAAGCCGATCACATAATAAACTAATATTTCAAACACTTAGCTAGATGTCTATTTTATTCAGATTCACTTGTTCTAGCATTCACTATCTATTGTTCATTGCTAGATGCTCTATTGCCTATTTCCATTTTTCTCCAGTACTTTATATTCTCAGCATTTATTTTCATCTTGTATTTCTTACACTGTTTATAGTCTTTGTCAATTTAATGAAACTGCTGTTAGTGCTTGTGCTTCGCTCCAATCCTGACTGGATAACATTTTTCAGAGAACCTGGAGGATCTTTGCCCCACTCATTATGGCCCAGGATTAGAGGGAGATTTTACCCCGGAAATCCCAGAGGAGTTGCCTAGCCTAGAGAAGAACGTACCTGGCTGCTCTTAGACTATTTTTCTGTATTTATTGTTTTAGACTGAGACTGAGTTGTATTTATTACTTTGTGACTTTGTGAGGTCATTTAGACCAAGAATTTGAGTTGGATTATTGTGGTTGTTTTATTAGAACTCTTTTCTATTCTCATCGTGCCATTATTTTCTATTAGCTTGTGATTGAGTATATCATAGAACTGTGGATTATTTATCATTGTCCTCCTTGCGGAGTTGAGACTTTTGACAGGATATATTATATGTTGAGACCTAGACAGCGTTCTACCGCCGATGCTGCGGCGTAGGCTGGACGTATCCACGACTCATGCCCAAATTCCGGGTACGGGTCGTGACACGTTTTTAGTGGTGGCCCATACAGGTCGAGTCCTAGATTCGCATTAGAGCAATATCGTAGTGGTGCTCGCTTAGAGTATTACTACGAGCCTGTTTTAAGAAATAGGAATTTGGCTGAGGATGTGCTCAATCACAAATAGGGAATTCCGATTCTTATGATACTACTCTTACTAATTTTTCCTTTAGAAATTTACTGTCCTCCTTTGATGATACCGTGTCTATTGCCTTAATTAAATCTTTCGATCTGTCTTCAGGATGCCGCCGAGGAGGTCCCAGAGACTTGGAGCAGCAGATTCAGAGAGGTCTGCCACCTCTCGCCCTGCCGGACAGACATCCGCAGCACCTCCTACATCTCCAGTACATGTGGGAGTGTCTGCAGCATTCGGGGGTCCTCCACCACCTATTCAGAGGGTCCCCACAGCTACGACGGGGCCTCTACCACCACCACCACCAGTTCAGCATCCAGGAGGTGTGCCCGTCGATGGGGCACAGATATTCGCCTTGATTCAGGGCATGGTCGATGCTCAGAGGACGTCGGCAGAGGCTCAGAGGGTGCAGGCTGAGGCACATCAGGCCCAGACAGAGATGATGAGGGTGAACATGGAGAATGCTCACTAAGTGGCTCTCCAGGCTGTGGAGAGAGTTACTCAGCAGCAGCAGCGTCCTGATCAGCACCACCAGAGGCCGGGCACCATTGTAGATTTCAAGAGGATGATGCCTCTGGAGTTCAAGGGGACAGAAGGGATACTCTATGCCGATGATTGGCTAGAGGACATCAAGAGGAACTTACGCTTGGCACAGCTTCCAGAGGCCCTCCAGATCGAGGCCGCTGGCAGCCAGATGTTCGACATTGCCTAGACGTGGTTTCGCACGGAGCCGAGACTCTTGCGCAGGAGACTCACTTGGGAGAATTTCAAGGAGCTCTTCAAAGAAAAGTTCTTTCCTGATGTCGCCCTGGGAGCTTTGGAGAGTCAGTTCCATGACTTAGCCCAGGGGATCTCGTCCGTCGATGAGTATGCCGCAGAGTTTTCCCGCCTGAGCCGCTTCGCACCATCGATGATTAAAGATCCGGGGGACAGGGCCCAAAAGTTCAGAAAGGGGCTGGCAAGGGAGATCAAGTCTCGCACGTCGGGATGTCGCACAGCTACCTACGAGGGCATATTGATGGATGCCCAGATAGCCGAGGACGACTTGGGCCTCAGGCCCAAGAGGGGACGCGATGGTTCCGAAGGAGCAAACAGTAGTGTGGGACCGGGCAAGCGTCCACACTTTCAGCAGCAACAGCAGAGACCCTTTCAGCAGCAGCATCAGGCACCAGCCCGAGGGCAGGTCCAGCAGCAGCAACAAAGACAGAACCAGCCCGCCATCCAGTGTACGTACTGCGGGAAGATGGGACATACTAGAGATATCTGCAGGAAGAGATTGGGCTCATGTCTGTCCTGCGGATCGACGACACACCAGCTGAAGGATTGTCCTACCTTTCGTCCAGGTCAGGATGGAGCAGCCGCCCAGAGAGGACCAGACAGGGTACCTACCATACCAGAAGGCCAACAACAGAGGGGACCCCTTCCACCGTAATATCAGAAGTTCGCCCAGCACCAGCAGTAGAGAGGTGTACCCCAGGGGCGAGCGTACGCCATGGCTGTCGAGGAGATCGAGCCAGCAGGAGACTTGATCACAGGTTCGGTTCTTCTCGATTGTATTCCCGCATGTACCTTATTCGACTCTGGCGCTTCCCATAGTTTTGTGTCTGTATCTTATGCACTTTGACATCATTTAGACACAGAACCATTAGCTAGGACTTGCAAGATCACGACTGGTGGAGGTATTATCCTAGTCCGTGATCACTGCAAGGACCGGAGGGTGTCAGTAGGAGGCCGAGAGTTGAGCGTGAGCTTACTCGTCATGCCACTTCCGGGGTATGATATGGTACTCGGAATGGACTGGTTGAGTAGGCATCATGCTACTATAGATTGTTATAGAGGCAGAGTATTATTTAGACCACCAGGAGAGCCAGAGTTTGAGGTCGTCCGAGGAGCAGCGGAACAGAGGAGGAGCACATTTTGCGGAGCCAGGGCGGAAGAAGAGGAGTTGCCACATCCTCTGATAGCGGAGTTCCTGGATGTATTTCCAGAGGAGTTGCCAGGCTTGCTGCCAGACAGAGATGTTGAATTCTCTATAGACTTGGTTCCAGGAGCAAAGCCCATTTCGCAACATGTCTATAGAGTCAACAACAGCGAGCTGGCAGAACTGAAAAAGCAAGTTGAGGAGCTGCAGGACAAAGGCTTCATCAAATCCAGTTCATCACCATGGGGAGCTCCAGTATTGTTTGTACTGAAGAAGGACGGCACGATGCGCATGTGCATTGATTATAGAGCTTTGAACAATATCACTATCAAGAACAAGTACCCGCTGCCGAGGATAGATGATCTTTTCGATCAGTTGAGCGGGGCGAGGGTGTTTTCAAAGATTGATTTGAGGTCAGGCTATCACCAGGTGAAGGTAAAGAAAGAGGACACGCCGAAGACAGTTTTTCGGACCAGATACGGCCAGTTTGAGTTCATGGTGATGCCATTTGGTTTAACTAATGCACCGGCAGTATTCATGAATCTGATGAATAAGGTGTTCCACCAGTACCTTGACAAGTTCGTAGTGGTGTTCATCGACGATATTCTTGTGTATTCCAAGACCCCAGAGGAGCACGAAGAGCACCTGAGGTTGGTCTTAGAGACTCTCAGGAGGGAGAAGCTGTACGGAAAACTCTCTAAGTATGAATTCTTCCTTGACAAGGTCAAATTTCTTGGGCATGTGGTATCGGGTGACGAAATCTCGGTTAACCCACAGAAGATCGAGGCAGTGGAGTCGTGGGCTACCCCCAGTTCGATAGCTGAGATCAGGAGTTTCTCGGGCTAGCAGGATACTACTGGAGGTTTGTACAAGACTTCTCCAAGATTGCAGCGCCGATGACCAGGCTGACTAGGAAGGATGTGGATTTTGTCTGACGGAGGAGTGCCAGGCTGCATTTGATGAGCTGAAGAAGAGGTTGACGACAGCTCCAATTTTGACGTTGCCAGCAGGGACAGGTGGTTTCACCATCTACAGTGATGCTTCAGGGAAAGGGCTGGGATGTGTTCTCCGGCAGCACGGAAGGTAATTGCCTATGCTTCCAGGCAGTTACGCCCTCATGAAAAGAACTACCCCACCCACGATTTGGAGTTGGCAGCAGTTATCTTCGCTCTAAAGCTGTGGAAATATTACCTGTACGGAGAGCGTATGGAGATCTTCACAGACCACAAGAGCTTGAAGTACGTGTTCACACAGAAGGAGCTGAACATGAGGCAGAGAAGGTGGTTAGAATTGATGAAGGACTTTGACATTTCATAGCAGTACCATCCAGGGAAGGCCAACGTAGTCGCCGATGCCTTGAGCAGGTATCCGATGGCTATGTACTTGACGACAGATAGACATTTGTTGGCTGATTTGGAGAGCTTGGAGATTGAAGTGTTAGTTTCCGGTACTGAGATTCAGTTGTGGGGATTGCAGATACAGTCCGAACTGATGAACAGGATCAGAGCTGCACAGTACGAGGATGAGGCTCTGAGGAGTATCAAGGCACAGGTTCAGATAGGGTTGTCGGACGACTTTACTATCGCAGATGATGGTTCCTTATGGCACGGCACGAGGATATGTGTGTCGAGTGGGGAGCTGTACGAGGAGGTCTTGCAGGAGGCACACCGCTCTCAGTACTCGATGTATCCCGGTGCCAACAAGATGTATCGAGACTTGAGGGAGCACGTATAGTGGTATGGAATGAAGCGCGAGGTAGCACGCTTCGTATCCCGGTGTCTAGTGTGCCAGCAGGTAAAGGCAGACCGGCAGAGGCCAGGTGGTTTGCTTCAACCTTTACCGATTCCAGAATGGAAATGGGAGCACGTGACCATGAATTTCGTTTCAGGGCTTCCACGTTCTCCAGGAGGGAAGGACGCGATTTGGGTCATCATGGACAGGTTGACCAAATCAGCCCATTTCTTACCTTTCAAGGTGGGCACGTCGATAGAGAGACTAGCAGAGATGTACGTGCGGCAGATCGTTAGGCTTCATGGAGTTCCTGTGAGCATTATCTCGGATCGAGATAGTCGTTTCACTTTCCACTTCTGGAGGAGTCTGCAGGCTAGCTTGGGCACTCAGCTCAAGTTCAGTACCGCATACCACCCCCAGACAGACGGGCAGTCCGAACGGACTATTCAGACTCTCGAGGATATGCTACGCACTTGTGTTCTAAATCTCGGAGGTTCTTGGGAGGATCATCTGCACCTGGTAGAGTTCGCTTACAACAACAGCTACCAGGCCAGCATCGAGATGTCACCATTTGAGGCTCTTTATGGAAGGAGGTGTCGTACACCGTTATCTTGGGACGACGTTGGGGAGAGAGCCTTGCTAGGACCAAAAATAGTCGTGGATGCAGCAGAAAAGGTGAAACTCATCAGAGACAAACTGCGAGTGGCGCAGGACAGACAGCGACATTGGGCCGACAGCCACCGTAGACCCCTTGAGTTTCAGGTATAGATTGTTATTTTTCTGGCTTGTGTTTGTTTGTTAGACTGCGTGTTGAGACTGTTTTGGTTTAGGTTGGCGATCTAGTATTCCTACGGATTTCTCCGACGCGTGGCACGATTCGGTTTGATAGAGGCGGGAAGCTTAGCCCATGCTACATCGGACCCTTCGGTATTCTTGCAAGGATAGGTGCAGTGGCATATAGACTGGACTTGCCGCCTGCATTAGAGGGAGTGCATGATGTGTTCCACGTGTCGCAGCTGAGACAATACGTGGCAGACCCTAGTCACGTACTTGATCACTCGGAGATTGAGGTTGGCTCGACACTCAGCTACCCCGAGCAGCCCGTAGAGATCTTGGACCGCAGAGAGAAGGTGTTGCGGAACCAAACTATTCCTTTGGTTCGTGTTGCATAGAGACATCACTTTTCAGGGGAGTCGACCTGGGGGAGAGAGGACGAAATGCGCGAGCAATACCCGTATCTCTTCTAGACTCGAGGTATATTCCTTTCTGATTTCATTCTTGTTCTAGTCAGTCCAATTTCGAGGACGAAATTTCTTTTAGGAGGGTAGACTTGTCACTACCACATTCCAAGTAAGGGCATTTGTGTAATTTCACTATTTGAATAATTATGAATTTAATTAATTTGCTGAGTTTTATAAAACTATTTATATATTGTTAAATTGTGTTGGGTTAGGTCAACCCTAGAATCTTCCATTAGGACTAACCCTAGAATGAAACCCTAATTCATGCACTAGCCTTAGTGAAACCCTAAAATCTTACAATTTGGGTTTAGAATAAAACCTTAGAGGAGACTAAACCCTAGTTAATTAATTCTCCATGACTTAACATAAAGGTTTAACCAAAAACTAAGCTTTGAAACCCTAAACTTGGTTTTAATATAAAAGGGAGTCACCTAGCCTCCATTGGAAGAAAACCCTAGCCCCCAAGTGAAAAACCATCTTTCCCCCACCACAAATTCAGAATCTAACCCTAGGGATCCCATTTTTCCTCCTTCAAAGCAAAGAGAAGCAAGGGGTTGGGTCAAGAAGCTTTGGAGAAGAAGAACCTCCATTGAAGAAGCCATCTCCCTAGGTAAAACCCTATTTTTATTCATTTTTATATTCTGTTTTTCTGTTGTTCATTGCCATTTGGAAACCCCCAACTGTGTAGTTTCGATTTTTGGGTTTGAACTAGGGTTTTAGGTGTCCCAATATTGGTTTTCCAATTTTTCGTGAACCCTAACCCTAGGTGTTGCATGTAGACCTATTTCATCCTCCAACATGTAAGTTAGATTTCGATTCTTAAGGTTTTGTTGAGGATTCTTGTGTTTCTAGGTAAATTCATTTTCTGTATTTTATGTGTTCGATGAAACGCCTTACAGGGGTTTGCATATCTAATTCTACTCTATTATTATCTAATTTGGTGTATGATGTATGATGTATATATATATATATATATATATTATACATATGTATATAGATCTGCTTGTGTGATTGTAGGGGGGATACATCGATGGGAAGAACCTGTGTGCACAGTCGGGGTCTTTTACTGTGCTGTGTGCACTGTGGGGGATTTTTCTGTGTACAGTCGGGTTCTTGATTCCTGTGTGTATCAGCAATTGGGGTTGGGTGTTTGAGTATAGAATTCTGAGAGTGTAGCCTTGTGTCAACCTATGTTTGAGTGTGTGTTTAGGATTAAGATTTCTGAGTATTGAACATAACTGGGCATTTAATTCAGTGTGTGTGTGTAAGGTTTTATGTTCAGTATTTGAACTGTGCTCTACTGTGTGTATATGTGTGCTGTGTGTATTTCTGTAAGGTGGGCAGTAGAGTTCAATGAGTTAAATTTCTGTACATAGGGGTTTAATTGGCTGTGTGCAGTGGTTGTGAATTGGATGTTCTCTGTGTGTGTGTGTGTGTGTCCTCAGATTTAGTGTTACAGTGTCTGTGTTAGTGCACACAGTTCAGCTAAGTCTACCTGTGTCAGTTTTCTGTGTGTTTCAGTACATCAGTATAATTGAGCCAATGTAAATCAGTATATTCCCTAGTGTTTCAGTTCAGTAAAACTAGGTGTCTGTATGAGAGTGTAGTATAAGTGTGTATCAGGACACTGTGTCAGTATGTGTATAGCAGTGTATCAGTGAGAGGTGTGTGAGTGTGTGTAGCAGTGTATCAGTGGCTGTGTGAGTCAAGGAGGGGAGTGAATTACATGTGTGTAATTAACTGTGGACCACTGTGTATCAGTGTGTCTAAGAAATCAACATGTATGTGTGTATCCTAGTTTCCTTTCAGACTTTGAACCTGTGAGATAATATGCATATGTGTGTGTGAGTTTGGTCTGTGTAGTGAGGAACCAGTTTTACCAATGTGAGATACAGGAGAGAGTGCCAGTGTCTCAGGGAGGTGTGTATCAGTTATTTGGGTTAAGGGGTAGTAAGTATAATAAGTTGTGTATCAGTAGGGGTTTTCAGCAATTGAAATTGCATGTACAGGTATGTGGTTGCTAATGGGTGTAGTAAGAAATAATCCAGAGTGATGATTCATTGTGTTTTGCTTGGGGTGTCAGAACTTTAGTTCATAAGTTAGTATCAGTTAATTATTAATTTAGCACCTAGTGTTGCCTTATTAACTAAGTATTAGTTAGTATAAGTCTAGTAATGACTAGATTAATCCAGTTGGACTTAGACATGGCCTAGAAATATCACAATTAGCTAGTTACACATGTATATCACTTCAAATTATTCTTTAATATTAATATTTAATATTAGGTCTTGGTGATTCTATCTTGGACATCGATCCTCACACCTTGCTCAGGACCACAGGCGAGTACATTCTCTGACAGTTTTCATTGTTGATTATTTCTATAATGCAGTTGTATTACATACTTGATTCCGACACTATGGATACACGGGTTAGCACCCTAGATCCCCATCATGAGGAGTCATGATTGGAATCCATCGTGCTAGCTGGGGGATGGGAAACTATTAGTAGATTATGTGATCATATCCAAATCCTTTACATGCATCATAGCTCACTCCACTTCTCACGTTGGGTGCGGCCTGACCATCTTACATGCATCATAGCTGTTATATATAATTAACCTGACCACTACATGCATCATAGCTAACCATATGGTTAGCCTGACCTACAAGAATCATAGTTAATCATATATAACCAGCCTGATCTAGTCCCAAGCCGATCACATAATAAACTAATATTTTAAACACTTAGCTAGATGTCTATTTTATTCAGATTCACTTGTTCTAGCATTCACTATTTATTGTTCATTGCTAGATGCTCTATTGCCTATTTCTATTTTTCTCCAGTAGTTTACATTCTCAGCATTTATTTTTATCTTGTATTTCTTACACTGTTTATAGTCTTTATCAATTTAATGAAACTGCTGTTAGTGCTTGTGCTTCGCTCCAATCCTGACTGGATAACATTTTTCAGAGAACCTGGAGGATCTTTGCCCCACTCATTATGGCCCAGGATTAGAGGGAGATTTCACCCCGAAAATCCCAGAGGAGTTGCCTAGCCTAGAGGAGAACGTACCTGGCTGCTCTTAGACTATTTTTCTGCATTTATTGTTTTAGACTGAGACTGAGTTGTATTTATTACTTTGTTACTTTGTGAGGTTATTTAGACCCAGGATTTGTGTTGGATTATTATGGTTGTTTTATTAGAACTCTTTTCTATTCTCATCGTGCCATTATTTTCTATTAGCTTGTGATTGAGTATATCATAGAACTGTGGATTATTTATCATTGTCCTTCGTGCGGAGTTGAGACTTTTGACAGGATATATTATATGATGAGACGTAGACAGCGTTTTACCGCCGATGCTGCGGCGTTGGCTGGACGTACCCACGACTCATGCCCAAATTCTGGGTGCGGGTCGTGACACTAGGCACACATAATCTAACTCCATAACTCAAAGATCCATTCTCAGCAATAGTGAAATTATCCTCCAATCATACTCTCACCTGAGCTCTGATATTCCTCAGATATGCATTCTCATACTGTGCTGCCTTGATCCTGTCCATCAAATCTGAATGTATCTCTAATCCCCATATCTGCATAGAATAACTAGGAACTATCACCTCAATGCCCAAGCTCTCCAAGTCCTCCAATAAATATTGATCCTGCGTCAAGAATATAGCTATCGGATACCTGCTCAAAGTATCGGCAACTACAATAGCTTTCCCAAGATGATATTGCAAAGATATATCAAAATCCTTCATCAGTTCCAACCACCGACGCTGCCTCATGTTTAATTCCTTTTATGTGAAAATATACTTTAAGCTCTTGTGGTCTGTGAAGATCTCCACACACTCTTCGTACAAATAATGTTCCACAACTTTAGGGCGAATATGACTGCTGCCAACTCCAAATCATGGATAGGATAGTTCTTTTCATGAGGACGTAATTGCCTGAATGCATAGGCAATCACTTTTAAATTTTGCTGAAGAACATAACCCAAACCTTTCCCTGATGCATCACTATAAATAGTGAAACCTACAGACCCTGATGGCAACGTCAAAATAGGAGCAGACGTCAACCTCCTCTTTAATTCCTCAAAAGCAACCTGGCAATCCTCCGTCCAAACAAACTCTACATCCTTCCTTGTGAGTCTAGTCATCGGCTCAACAATCCTCGAAAAATCTTGCACAAACTTCCTGTAGTAGCCTGCTAATCCAAAGAAACTCTGGAACTCTGCTACTGAACTCAGGGTCTTCCAAGATTCCACTGCTGCGTTCTTCTTCGGATCTACTGAAATACCATCACCAGTCACAATATGCCCCAAGAACTCCATCTTGTCGAGGAAAAACTCATATTTGGACAACTTCCCATACAACTTCTCCTTCCTTAGCACATCCAACACAATCCTCAAATGCTCCTCCGGTGTCTTTGAGTATATGAGTATGTCGTCGATAAAGACCACCATAAACTTGTCAAGGTACTGATGGAACACCTTGTTCATCAAATTCATAAATATCGTTGGTGCATTAGTCAACCCAAACGGTATCACCATAAACTCGTACTAATCATACCGAGTTCTAAAAGCAGTCTTCAATATGTCCACCAGCTTCACCATCACCTGATGGTAGCCTGATCTCAAATCTATCTTAGAAATTACCTTCGTACCACTCAACTGATCAAACAGATCATTAATTCATGGCAAATGATACTTATTCTTGATAATGAGATTATTCAAAGGCCTGTAATCAACGCACATGTTCACCGATTCATCCTTCTTTGGAACAAATAATACCGGGGCTCCCCACGGTGAAGAACTCGATCTGATAGACCCCTTATCCTGCAATTCGTCCACCTGCTTCTTCAGCTCGACCAGCTCGCTATTGTTTACTCTATCGACATGCTGCAAATTTGGTTCTGCACCTGGCACCAAGTCTATAGAGAATTTAACATCTCGATTTGGCGACAACCCTGGCAATTCCTCAGGAAATACATCCAAGAACTCTGCTATCAATGGGTGCGGAAACTCCTTATCTTCTATCATAGCTCCACAAATAATGCCTTCTCTCTACTCTGCAGCTCCTCTAGCAAACTCGAACTCTGGCTCTCCTGGCAGACCAAACAAAACTCTACCTCCTCTATAATCTATGCTAGCACGGTGCCTACTCAACCAATCAATCCTGAGTACAATATCGTAGCTCAAAAGTGCCATTACAAGTAAACACTCACTCAACTCCCGGCCTCCATGGGTAACTCTCCGATCCTTGCAAATATTATTAACCTGGATAATGCCTTCCCCGATCATGATCTTGGAAGTCCTAAGCAAAGACTCAGCTACCAAACCATGCTTCAGAGCAAAAAAAACAGATACAAAACTATATGAAGTACCACTATCAAACAAAGCTAAAGCTGGAATAGAATCAACAATAATAGAACCTGCGATGACATCTTTGGTGGATTTGTCCTCCTCAACGGTTATACAAATACTCGTCCCTGACGTGCACCTCTCTGCTGCTGATGCTGGACATAATGCTACTGCTGTGTAGGAAGCGGTCCCCTCGGCTGTACTGCAGGTGGTCCCAACTGTGCCCTCGCAGCTGAAGCTGCTCCCTTAACTGCACGACGAGGACACTACCTCGAATGATGCCCTTCAGTACCACAATACAAACAAACTCCTAACCTCCTCCTATAAACTTTTAGATATGGCCGGGCTTCTTGCAGTAGTGGCAGAAAGCTTGTTGTAACTGTCTCTACTGCAGTGGTGCCTGGTAGAAAGGCGCCCTAGCTGGACTCTGGTTCTGCTGTGGCAGCTGGAAAGGTCTGGACTAGAAATGAGAAGGTTTTGCAGATACTATACTGCTGTTGGCCCCCAGAAAAGAATCACGATCTCTCTTGGGCTTCAAATCCAACGCCCGCTCAACCTTGCGTGCCTCCGCAAGTATCTCCAAGTATGTCTCATAAAAAGACGGAATAAGAATCCTCACTTCCCAGTTTAGACTCCCACGAAATTGAATAGCCCGAACCTCCGACTCTCTCACCAAATACTCCGTAAATTGGCTCAACCTGTTGAATTCTGCAGCGTACTCCTCCACAGACATGCTCTCCTGAATGAGACTCTCAAACTACCTTCCCAAGTCTAGCCTGTCTGCCCGAGTGAAGAACTTCTTCTTAAAGAGGTCCTTGAATACCTCCCAAGACTGTCCCACATCAACAAGAATCGGCTAATTTTTAAACCAAGTATGGGTGACGTTGAACAGTTGAAGTTCTACCGCCTCAATATTCAGATCCTCAGAAAGATGGGACACCCTCATAAGACGCTCAAAATCCTCAAGCCAATCATCAGCATAGATGATGCCCTATGTTCCTTTGAAGACCCTAGGCTCCAGCTTTTTGAAGTCTTAAATGATACCTGGCCGAAGCTAAGCAACCTAAGGAACAACCTGCTACTGGACCGGAACTCCTCTCTCGACTACGGCACAAGCATGCTGATGAGCACTCTCGATGCCCTGTCGTAGAATGTCGGTCTGCCTCTAATGTGCCTCTGACTGAGCCCTCTGTGCCTCGAGCATCTTACGAAATAGTGTAAACATCTGTGTCGCCTATGCTGGCACAGGAGGTGGAGGTGGAAGCCCCTCAGATACAGTTGGCACAGTCCTCTGAGTAGGTGGTGGACCTCCAAAAGCAGTTGACACTCCAATCACCAGAGAAGTTACCGGTGCAGGCCCTCGAGATGTCGCAGAGCTCTCAGAAGCTGCTCTCCCCTGCTGCGATCTAGTCTTAGGCGGCATCCTGAGACAAAATAAAAGAAAGAATCAATATGGCACAAGATGTAAGATACTCAAGGAAATGACAGTTTAAGAGATCAACTATCAATATCAAAGGAGAATAGTTGAATCTAAAGAATTTTTTAGATGTGATTGAGTATCCTCAGCCTATAGCCTATATCCTATCGCAGGCTCGCAGTAGTATAACTAAATTATCGTACTACCACGACATCGCATAACTTGCGAAGCTAGACCTACATTGGCCACCATTAAAAATGTATCACGACCCGCACCCGGTGTAAGGGTAAAAGTCGGAAACAACGTCCAGCCTACGCCGCAGAATCGGCGGTAGAACGTTGTCTGGGTAATCTATCTAACCATATAATAAACCATCAACAATGATAATATACTCAATTATATATCTAAGATGAAAATGGGCACGAATCAGATAAAGAATAGAAGTAGTCACATATAACTCATGAGTCTAAAATAATACATCAATGAGTCTGAAATAATAACAAAATAAGCTGGAGACAAATCTAGTACAAAAAAATAATAAGAAACTACCAAACCCGGATCAACTGTCTCAGTTGGGATAAGCCCCTCCTGAGCTAGGGCCTCAGACTCTAGACCCACAATATTCTGAGGTCTATAATAGGTTGGGTACCACTCCTCAGTGTCATCTGAAAAATATATCCAGTAAGGAAAGGAGCATAGTACATCTCTAACAGCAGTTCTAATCAATGATAAAAACTATGTAACAGTAAATAGATTTAAATATACAAAATATACAAAAGATACGAGAGATATATACAATAATAAAATACTGGAATAAATACAATAATGAACAATATGCCAATGAACGAGAATACTAATGATTAAGTTTGTGACTACTAGCTTTAACATGTGATCGGCTTGGGAACATAATACAATATATATGGCCTAACTAATCATACGTGCGGTGTATGATCAACACTATTCAATAACAGTACTTTATACAATAGGGGTAATGATCACATATCTATACTAAAGTACACCCCACTCTCGACTGGTATAATAGATCCAACCACGGTATGCTATGGCACGAGATTCCCTAAGAAGATAGCGACTCTTCCCGAGAATCAATATCTATACATGTACAAGATAACCAATGAAATAATACTTGCACCATATACACCATATACCAAGGAATAATATCTTATGACGAGATCCGGATATACCAATCCGTGTAACCATAGTGTCAAGAGAACATGGATATCTACACTAGATACAATGAACATAGAGAATATCATAAATAAGAAACTATCAGAGAATGTACTCACCTAAAGTCCAATAAATAGTATCACAGATGTCTAACATGGTGCCTCGAAGACCTAGATATGGAATACAACATTAATACAAGGTTCCGGGAAGAAAAATAAGTTAAACTAGTCAATTTCAAGGTCAATAAGTCAATTGTAAGTCAAAAGTCAAACTAGCTCAACTACCTATTTCTAGGTTGCTCAAGTCTAACACAAAAATATTGGTTTCAAGATACTAAGTCTAAACTATAAAAATCATACCTTAATTATTAGGATACCGTATCTCCGGATACGTAATTCCATTGGTAAAATACCCCATATATAAGCCAAGCCATTATTAATAATATAGAAGCCAAATTATAAACATTAATTAGGTACCGTGGTTTTGAACCAACTTGGTATATCAACAATAATTCAAAAAGATGATACCCAAACCCAATATCTTGGTATCCCCAATTACCTTAGATCCTCAGGTTAATACCCAATAACTTGTTATGTTAACTACCCGTAATATATATATATATACTACCTTATTTATTATACATATACTATAATGTAATTAGCAATTTAGGAGATATATTACTTATATATTAATACTAATATATATATATATATATACCTAGACATATATATATCTAAGTATATATATATATATATATAAAAACTGTCAAACTGTCGCTAAAACTATTCCTTCTATCACTGCAGCTGCTATTAATATTGATTTACTGCTGTTTTAGTGACAGTTTCCTGCATTGTCTCTAAAAACTGTCACTAAAGCCCTTGATACGCTGCTGATACGTTGCTGTTTCAGCGACAATTTTTCTAAAACTGTCGCTGGCTGCTGTCACTGCTTCCTGTTGCCGTTGCTGCTGCTTTTCCGCGAAGGATTGCTGTCGATGTTGCCTTCACTGCTGCAACTGCTGTGCTGTCTTACGGCTGTCGCTATTTTCAAAAGCTGTTGTCGCTGTATATATATATATATATCTACAATATATATAATAATATATATATATATATAATCCACTTAATATATATATCTATATACATAATTACTACTAATAACTATATATACACCCTCACCTAGTATTATGTACATAATAACTATATAGTAACATACACACACATTTATAATAATATATATGTAGAGATAATTATACATGTATGTATATGTATATATAATCATATAACTTACATATATAAATATAAATATGTTAACATATAAATATCCATTTTAAACATATGTATATATCTATACATGCTCCAATATATATATACTTACACAATAATACATATAATAATATAGTATCATATATCTACATAGTTACAACTATATAGAATACATGTACATAATAAATATATAATAATAATATCATACATATATATAGTAACATATATATAAAACAACATATATACATATTTACACATACTATAAATATATACTACAATATATATATATATATATATATATATATATATATATATATATATATACATGTAGAAGAATAGCTACATACAATATATACACATATAGTACATACATAATACATAGATCTAAGACACAATAATACATAAATATTGCCACAACAATATATATATATATATATATATATATATATATATATACAATATAATTACAACACAATGACAAGAGAAATAGATCTAAGATTTAAATTATACCAACACATAGATCTTATCACTTCGTATCCCACTAGATCTAGGATACGCTTGCAACACGAGTCCACCACACATCCAAACGTACCCCGAATTAAACGAATAAGTCATATATTATTTATGAACAATACGAAGAGTCAAATATAAATCTACGTGTCCGTGTCAAAATGTGACATGTACAAAGTCCCGTGTCAGAGGGAAAATCGCCAAATCAATATGTATCACCAAATTATTGGGATACAACCTACACGTACCCAATTATGGACACGATACTAGCCCCAAACACACAAGCACATGCCAAATTGATCTATAGGATCAATTGACACACACAACAAATGTCTATCTCAGAATTCTCCCAAAATTGACACAAAAAGTACCAAAACTTTCTCAATAGGCCTCCTATGAACACAAAACCAAATCCTATTCGTAGCCTATGCATATGGGTTGATTTTCCATGGTTAAATCTTAGATTTAGAACCTAATTTAAAGAAGGAAAAACTGAATTGTACCTATTGGGAGATGGATTCCCAATGTAACCTCCAATAGTGATGAAATTGTCTCCAACTTGTAGATCCTTGCTCCTCTTTGTAGATTCTTGCTTTCTCCTTCTAGATCCTTGCTCTACTAGCCTCCAATGGTGATTTGAAAAGGAATTATAATAAAATTTGGTAGGGAAATGAAATGAGAATGAAGGAATTTGGTTGAGGGAAATTCTAGATCTAGTTTTGAAATGAAAAGAGGAGAGAGAATTCTCCCCTTCTTTTAATATAGACCGGCCCCTTTTCCCCTCCCTCAAGTTATTAGGAAATTTCCAATATACCCCTTGGGGCCTCTCATGAAGAAATAATTAAGGAGGGAAGCTTCTAGTCTAATAGTTTAAATAATTTAATCCATCCCCTTAACAATGGGCTTTCTAAATGGGCTAAATTCTAACCAATTAATTCATGTTGGTCCATGAGTCTAAACTAAACTAGTTAGGTCCACTAACACAAGTCCAAAAATAAATAATTAACATCTAACAATAATTAAATAATACAACAAATAATTATTTATCATGCACAAAATTTAATTAAATATGAAATTACTAAAATATCCTTTCCTAGAATATATGGTAGTGACAATGAGTCTATCTCTACGATATTGGGTCTATACACAATATAACTAGGCTATACTAGCTATACTAGGATACTAACAAAATACTGTATCATAAGATACGCTAGTTATTAGATAAAAAAATACTATAATATATATATACAAGACAAAATATATAGTACTCCTAGCTAAACTAATGCTAAGTGGATACCTTGGCTTTGAACCAAATGCGGTATTACACCACCTACACACCCATTTTGATATACAAACTCAATACCTTGAGTATAAACTAATACCTTCATATTACCTTGGTATCACAAGGTAATACAATATCTAACATTAGCTAACTAACCAACATACCGTACTATACACTACCATGTATTTACTTATAACAATACTATACTAACTAAAATACAAATATACCCCTTCGGATATTCAATACCCATACCCAAGATACCTTACCTCTCATTACCTTGGTGTAACTTAAGGTAATCTATATATAATACTAACCAATGCTAACTAATGCTTATATATATATATATATATATATATATAAATATATATATATATATACTTAACTCACTAACAATATATACATAACTAATTATCGATAAAACTAACTTAGCTTATTAACTAGCTTATCTTAACTTATTCCTAACTTAAACTATAAGCACTTGCTGCATACTAAAACTACTGCTGCTTATTACTGTTGCTGCATCTTATCTCTACTATCGCTGCTTGCTGCAGCTTATCTTTGCTGGTGCTGCTCACTGCTTCTGCTTATTCCTGTTGCTGCTGCTGCTTGCTGCTTCTGATGCTGCTTCTTGCTTTTGTTGTTGCTGCAGCTTGCTGCTTATCTCTATTTCTGTTGCTTACTGATGCTCATCGCTGCTATTTTTTGCTGCTTTTCGGCCTACTTATTGCTCCCCCTAGCTTATATGAACACATCTATACGCACATACACTCACTCATATATATATATATATGTATATATATATACCACATACCTACACTAATGATACACATGCACTCTGCTATTCTCCTATGACCACCAACACATCAAAATAGAATATGAAAATATACACATAATTATATATATATATATAATATAACAATTATAATTATAATATTCTAATAGCTATAACCAAGGTAAATTGAATAGAAATGCAAAGAAACAAACACGTAGAGTGTACCGCACCCGTATCACACTAAATCTATAATACGCTTGTGATACTGCTTCACCACACCACCAAACTAACCCTAAAAGACACGAACAAGTCTAAAATTATAATTATGAATAATAAGAAGAGTAAGCTACTCATCTACGTGCCCGTGTCAAAATGTGACATGCTCAAACGCCCGTGTCAGAAGAAAACCCCCAAATCAACCCGTATTGCCAAATTGTCAGGATACGACCAACACGTATCCAATTATGGACCCGACACTAGTCACACACAACCAAACACATGTTAATTTGGTCTAATTAATCTATTGACAAACACATGATGTGCCGATATCAAAATTTCCACAAAATTGACACAAATAACTTTCTCCATATGCCTCCTATGAATCTAATTCCAATTCATATTGGTAGCCTTAGTACATGGGAGGTTACTAATGATTAAATTACAGATTTAGAGTCTCATTAGAGAAGGAAAACTGAATTGTATATATTTTGAGATAAATTTCCAATACAAATCCTAAATTGAGTGTCAAGAGCCTTCAACTTGTAGATCCTTACTTCCTCCTTATATATCCTTGCTTCCTACTTGTTCTTATAGCCTCCAATGATGATTAAGGAAGGAATTAGAAAGAAATTTGGATAGAAATTGGTGTAGCGATGAAGGAGTTTACAAGAAGGAAATTATAAATCTAGATTTGGAATGAAAAAGAAAGATTTAGAATAAAAAAGTAAGAGAGAGAGTCTCCCTCCATTCCCCCTATGGCCGGCCACTAACCCCTCCTCCAAATCACTATGAAATATCCACGATACCCCTTAGGGCTTGTAATGAAGGAATTAATTAAGGAGAGAAGGTTCTAGTCTAATTGGTTTAACCAATTAATTTATCCTCCTAATGAATAGGCTTAATATTAGGCTCAATCTAATTAGAATTAAATGTTGGTCCATGGATCTAATCTAAACTAGTTAGGTCCATTAACACGAGTCCAAAATCAAATACTAACATCTAACAATTAATAAATAAGACACTAAATAAATTTACAATATGCATAATATTTAATTAATTATGAATTGAGCAAAATATCCTTTCCTAGAAAATATGGTAGTGACAATTTCCCATCTATAGTGCGTTCAATTTGAACACGCGGAAGGGAAGCCATCATCGACTTCCTTTTCATGCATCAATAGAAGTCAGATATAATAGTTTGGTATTGTTACTTATGGTGAGTAGACGCATACTTTACCATAGGTGCGAGTTGGCAATGACAACATCCTTGCCTTGCACGTTATGTTGAATATGCAAAGGTTTAGTAGCTTCGGAATAAATAACCCCCTTGGCATCATAGTGAATTCCTCTGTCTAAGAAAGATTGGTTCACCACTCGCTTGTTATTGCGAGAGATATGTGGTTTGTCCCTAATTGTTGGCACAATGACGTAGCCAAGAGGGGTATCCAGCAAGTCACAGACTGGGGATGAAGAAAAAATGAATGGGTCCTCATTGCTAGCATTTTGAACTCCCTTGTTCTTGCTTATAGCATCATTAGGGTAGGAAGAGCAAGATATGGGCAGCCACAGCTTGCCGATCTTCCTTGTATTGGGTGCGGATGAGGGGTTGGTGCTACCACCAATATTGAGCATCTCTTCAATGGCCTATTAGTAGTCAAACTTTACGACTAAAGTCTTATGCGTTGAGCCAATCAACGCGGTGTCTTATTGATATATCACCTTCTCGTCCGAGGAGAAGGTTGTCCCCACAAGAGTTGCCTTCTTTTTGGCTATAAACAAAAGTTTATATGAAACTTTGTGTTACAAACTATTAAATAAAAACGGGTATAAAAGATCTGAAATAGGAAGTATAGCTTTGGAGATCTAATCTGCAGTCGATTACTTTACTCCTTTGACTACTCGACACAAGGAAGAGATGTTAAAATATTTGGATGATTTATAGAGTCTAGAAATGAGAGAGCTTGGCTATACGAGCACGAAAATGCTTCTATTCTTCTTCTCCTCTATCTGTCCAGGCCGCTGCTGATGGATATGTTGATCCACATATTTATAGTATTTTATGTTGAAGATAGTTACTTGCATGCATGCTCACACCCGAGCAACATACATAGTGTTTGCTATTGTACCAGTATATTTTGAAGGCATACAACCTATGTTCTAGAAAATGGGTGCACAGATCACTGACCGTCATCGAGAGTAACATCAGGGGATGTAGCACTCCCTCCATTTATAGGCACGATGACTTAATTTTTCTTCCTTATCTTCTTTTTTCTTTTTACATACACAATGTAAGCTCCAAGAATAGCAAAAAAAAAGAAGAAGAAGGAGAATGAAAAATATGGAACACAGAGATACGCGTACACGCGCACTTTTCTCTCGTTTAGAGCATAAATAACCTCTATGGCGCATTTTTCCTCGTTCATAGTAGAAATAATCATTTGGCATATTTTCCCTCGTTCAAAGTGGAAACAGTAATTATGGAGAACTTTTCCTCGTTCAGAGAGAAAATAGTTGTTTGCGAAGAAAAGTTTTAACGAAACATTTTTATTATAAACTATTAAAAAGAAAGAAAAGTACAAAATGATCCTAAACAAGAATCTAAGTATAATTATTCTGTAAAAGTATAGCTGTGGATATCTGATTTGTGGATGATCACTTTACTCTTTGGACCACTCAACAATGAAGAAATTCATGGACTGCTGCGAACAACTTGGAGAGTTGAACAATAAGAAAGTTTGGCAACAACGACACGAGAAGCTTCTATCTCTCTTCTTTTCTTTTTAAATTTCAAAGACTTAAAAATCCCCCACCTCCTCGTAATGGATGTGCTGATCCTATATTTATAGAGTTTAGGAGCAGTTATAAGAGTGTGCGCGCACTTTGGATAGTCTGTACTATTTTATGATGCTCTTTTGGTCGACTAACACCCCACGTTCTGAATAAGTGGGTGCACAACTTACTGCCTGTTTGACACGTAGCTTCCTATATGAGGAAAGCATAGGTCGTGGGACTGTTATTTGTATACTTTTTACGAGAAGCAAGGCATATAAGACACACTCATAACTATTCACTGTCAGTTAGAATATTATGCACACTTTACAAGTGGTCTGGAGACTGGCACACTTTTGAAGAGGTTGGCACTACAACGCACTTATGAAGACATTAGCACAATGGCGCACTTCTGAAGAAATTGGCCCAACGGAGTAATTCTGAAGAAATTGGCACAATGACGCACTTCTGAAGAAATTAGCACAACGGCGCACTTCTGAAGAAATTAGCACAGCAGCGCACATCTGAAAAAAATGGCACACTGAGTGGGTCGCTAAATGATAACCAAGGTCTGCGTGCCGCAGAACAGTTGTAATGATGGCTTCTAACTCTTCGGTTTCTGTATTTGTTAGCTTTCACTTTGTTACATTGAATGCTGAGAGAGAGTGCGCGCCTTTGAGTGTTTGTGCGCAAACTTTCGTAAAATTATGTTTTGGGTCATAGGGCGGGCTTTGGACAGGCAGTGCAATCCTGTAATGTCTTTTCTCGGGCAGCATTCTTTTTACTTTAATTTCCAGGTAAGGACGAGAGCCGAAAGAAACAAATCCCTGGGGCATCCTGAAAAGGGTTTACCTAGCTAACATGTAAGTAGAAGACTCATTTGATCTTGTATCAGCTAAATGTTATAGAAGATTCCCTGAAAGCTTGCCACAATAAGAAAGTACGTCAAAGTAAGAAAGTGCGCATCTTTCTTCTGAAATAAGTAAAAAGTGCACCATCCTCTAAATATAGAGAAAGTGCGCCATTCTTCCTCTGTTAGGTTTATTTGTAAAAAACTGTGCCATCTTCAAGAGACGCACTTTTTATGCTTCTATAACACCCCCTTCAAAGTTTTTGAATTCGTTCAGTTAAATTCAAAATACTTTGAATTAGAAGCATAAAAGTTGTTGAGATGTTTGTGCGCACACTCTGGACAAAATTCCAACAGATTTGCTGACGTGGATGACATGCACGTATCTTTAACTTACTTTTTGGTTTTGACGCTGTCTTCGAGGAGACGCCAGAGACTTTTAGGATTTATAGGAAGTTTTTCAGGAACAATTTTGAGAGCTATGCCAAAATTTGGTATGTTTTCTCCTTTAAATAGGAGAAAACCTTTACCAACAATCCGAAACTTATCTCTTACTTGTTGTGAGACTTGAGCATGGCCACCGTTAAGTGTGAGCTTTCGACGGTGACCGTAGTAGTATGGCTCTATCGACTTTGTTGTCCGTCGAGAAGACGCAAGAGGAGATGCTTCTAAACGATGGGTGAGAGACTCATCTGGAGATCGTTATCGTTGAGCTCTTTGTGTAATGGAGCATGGAAGGATATCATAGGCTTCGTCGTTCATATTAAACTAACTTGTAGCACCCACTTCCCGAATATACAAATAATAATATGTTAAATAATAATATGTACACCTTTAGGATTTGTATACCAATAAGGGAACAATAGATCCTTGGTACTCATTGAAGCTCTGTAGCAAGTATAGTTTGTTGCATGGCAACATGGTGGACTGCCCATTATTGGACAGTCGAGTTAGTTCATGAGGGGGAGGTTTTAGTGTGCATCAAATCTGGGATATGCCAGTGTTAGTGCCTAAGCATATCAGGTTGTGTGGGTGTTGTGTTTAGTATTCTTAATAGGGTAAACTAATATGAGGATGTAAGTAACATTGTCAATAGGTTGGATTAATGTCAGTATGGAGGAAAAATTTGATATCAGGTAATGCCTATAGAGTGTATGTACCGATACATCTATGAACATTAGTTTCATACTTAGTGATTAGGCAGTGGTCTGTTTGCACTTAAGTAGAGTTGGTTGCACCTCAGTTCACCTGGGTATGTAGAGGGAGCAGTCAGTACACAGTAGCAACCTTGGTATCAGTCCATGTATCAGTCACAGTTGTAGAGGGTTTCTTGGAAGGTTACAGTGTGCTACTTTGGTCAGCAATAAGGTGTTATGGTCGAGCTGGGAGTGCTCAATAGCAGTATAGTTGTTCTAGGTGTCCTTAAGTATGGTTGTGTTCAAGTGAAAGTCATATGTGGCCTGCATGTTGTAGTACTTGAAGACAAGTATTATGTATATTTGAGTATAAGTTTGGATAACTCAAGAGTTAAGGTATTATGGTGTTAATATAGATTGGGTATATAGGGTGTGCATATGGATTGATATGGAGATAACTCTTTATATATATATATATATATATATATATATATATATATATATATATATATATATATAAGTCTATATGATATATATATGTACATTAGTATGTTTGTTGAGTCTGTGCGCTATAGTGTATCAGTCTTTGAGTGTGCAAGAGTAGGTTGGTTGTGTGACTTAGTGTCAAGCTTAGGTGTTAGAGTATTGAGTTAAGATAATAGAGGTGGTGTGATATCTATATGTATAGATATTAAAGTGCAAAGCATCAGTGTCATAGTGCACATTGAGTTAGAAGTGGATGAGGGGTGTCACGCCCCGGACCCGCCCGGTACGCCACTCCGCCCTGTCCTGCCCCGTATGGCCGAAATTATCGAACCGGACACGAATCACCGTGCCTCGGCGCGACGAACACGAATTACCGTGCCTGTCCTGTGGGTGCGAGCAAGGGGAAGGAGTTAATGGAATGGCCCATTCGAGCTTTCGGGGACGTGATGCCGCACGGGCCTGGGGTTGCGCCCGTGCAAGGCCAATCGTTTAAGTTGATAGTTGGCTATCATCGCATCAATCGAGTAAGCATCGGAAAGAAACTTGGTACAATGCAATGCATTTAGCCAACTGAGTGTTCGGGACAATCGAGGCAACTTGGGTTCCTTTAGTAAGGCACACGTTCGTTCCATACATTATGCCCCTTTATACGATAGCATTCTCGGGAAAACAATCGAAACCAACACTAAGTAATCATGTTATAAAATATTATATTACTAGTGATCTTTCTAGTTTTACCTAGGTTCGTTTCATGCAGTTCTAGCAGAGTCAATTTATATTGTTTGGAAACATGTTTGGAAACAGAGTTTCATATACAATAAGCAAGACAAGCAATCGTTCATGTTCCAGGGTGTGCGCAGCGTGTCTCGTGTGACTCCAGGGTCAGATGCAAAGCTAGACACATAATGCATAATCCTCGGGGCAATCATCTATCCAAGCCAACACAATGACTTAGCTATATGCAGGACGGTCCCCGAGTATCTCAGGATCGGCAGCTGGTTATACAGCATACCAATGACTCTTTATCTGATGCTAGAGGCAGCTGTGACTCATGGTTGCTTTCTACTATCTCTATAGCAGCCGTGACATATGCAGTTCATCTTTCCACCAATAGTCATTGTTCGACCGTATGCGAATGCATGGAATACTATCAAATAAACTCTAGTATGCAGACAAGAAGAACCATCAGAATACAATCTTGTTGCGGGGCAATCTGACTTATCACTTGAACACGTTCAGGCACAGTATGGTTCTCTCGAAGCATAGACGATAGTGAACATTTTCATGCACTCTAGGCAAGCATTTCAGGATTCTCGTTAAGCAGATATTGTTTCAATGACAAGCTAGGTGAGTTGGTTCATTAACATGCAAGGCAGATTCTATCATTCTCTTATGAAAATATTGCAAGCAAAAACTCAAGTTATTATTAAGGCGTGCAAGAATCAGAGAACGAAGTTCTGTCCTCTCACCTGATACATAACGCCGACACGGAGCGGGGCATTACATACTTAACAACCAACAAAAAGTTTTGTCCTCGAAACTTCAAGGATAAACTTCTCGATATTCCAAGTAGCGATAGTGCCGTCCCTCGCCGTACTCAATCGAAACAATCAAGCAATTCAAGTTTAGAAAACATTTGCACTTTGAGAATATCTATGGACTTATTGTATGGAACGCTCTATTGTAATACCATATCGATAAAACTCAGAGTCATAGCAACAGTTTTGGGCCAGAAGTTCGATTCTGCTCTGATACCATTCTGTCATGCCCCGGACCTGCCCGGGCTGCCACTCCGCCCTGCCCCACCCCGTATGGCTGGAATATCGAACCGGACACGAATCACCATGCCTCGGTGCGTCGGATGCGAATTACCACGCCCGTCCCGCGGGTGCGAGCAAGGGGAAGGAGTTAATGGAATGGCCCATTCGAGCTTTCGGGGACGTGATGCCGCACGGGCCTGGGGTTGCGCCCGTGCAAGGCCAATCGTTTAAGTTGATAGTTGGCTATCATCGTATCAATCAAGTAAGCAACGGAAAGGGACTTATTGTAATGCAATGCATTTATCCAACTGAGTGTTCGAGACAATCGAGGCAACTTGGGTTCCTTTAGCAAGGCACACGTTCGTTCTAAACATTATGCCCCTTATACGATAGCATTCTCGGGGCAACAATCGAAACCAGGATTCTGGGTCTTAGGGACTGTGGCACGCCTATCGCTCCCTCGGACGATCCAGTACCTACAAGCAAGTAAATTGTTGGTGGGTTAGCACTTTATACAAGTACTGGTGAGATAAAACAACTGAACAGAAATATGCATTCACTCAAACCAACACTAAGTAATCGTGTTATAAAATATTATATTACTAGTGATCTTTCTAGTTTTACCTAGGTTCATTTTATGCAGTTCTAGTAGAGTCAATTTACATTGTTTGGAAACATGTTTGGAAACAGAGTTTCATATTCAATAAGCAAGACAAGCAATTGTTCATGTTCTAGGGTGTGCGCAGCGTGTCTCGTGCGACTCCAGGGTCAGATGCAAAGCTAGACACACAATGCATAATCTTAGGGGAAGTCATCTATCTAAGCCAACACAATGACTTAGCTATATGCAGGGCGGTCCCCAAGTATCTCAGGATCGGCAGCTGGTTGTACAGCATACCAATGACTCTTTATGTGATGCTAGAGGCAGCTGTAACTCATGGTTGCTTTCCACTATCTCTGTAGCAGCTGTGACATATTTAGTTCAGCTTTCCACCAATAGCCATTGTCCGACCGGATGCGAATGCATGGAACACTATCAAATAAACTCTAGTATGCAGACGAAACGAACCATCAGAATATAATCTTGTTGCGGGGCAATCTGACTTATCACTTGAACACGTTCAGGCACAATATGGTTCTCTCGAAGCATAGACGATAGTGAACATGTTCATGCACTCTAGGCAAGCATTTCAGGATTCTCGTTAAGTAGATATTGTTTCAAAGACAAGCTAGGTGAGTTCGTTCATTAACATGCAAGGCAGGTTCTATCATTCTCTTATAAAAACATTGCAAGCAAAAACTCAGGTTATTATTAAGGCGTGCAAGAATCAGAGAACGAAGTTCTGCCCACTCACCTGATATATAACGCTGACGCAGAGCGGGGCATTACAAGGGGTATCCTATATTACAGTGAGTGTGTGGGTACTTATGAGTGAGGTACTTAAGTTAAGGCATTCTGTCATGACTCACACCCGAAATTGGGGTACGAGTACGCGGGTACGTCCAGCCTATGCCGCAGCATCGGCGGTAGAACGCTGTCAAGGTCTTGATACTATCTAAGCAATCTCATACAAGCATCCAATCTCCATAAGGAGGCATGGATGACACAATATAATATGAACAACATACTCAATCACATAACTACAACACGATAAGATATCGAACAAACAAAAATAAGAACAACACAAGTCTAAATGTAAATAATCTAACTCAACAAATATCCATGTCTCAACAAAGTATGCCGAAGAAAAATCCGGTATAAATAAACTACTGAAAAAAACTAACTAGATAACTAGTGATTCCGACTAGACCTCCCAGAATCACAACTGAACTACCAAGTCCAAGTCTGCAGCTACTCTTCAAGTGGTCCATAAAATGTCGGACACCGGTCCTCTAAGACATAGTTTGGAAAAATGTTTCCAGTCAAGAAGGAGCAAAGTATATTTCTAATAGCAGTTCTATATCAGTAATATAAACTATGTAGCAATATATAGATGGAAATATACAAGATGCATGTACGAGAGATACAATAAGGGAAAATGCTGGAAATACTGTAAATAAATGCGGGAAGAAACAATATGTCAATGAGCAAGAATACTATGACTAAGTGTGTTAGTACTAGCTTTAACATGTGATTGTCTTGGAAACTTGTACAGGAATAAGGGCCTGGCTATTCATACGTGCGGTGTATGACCAACACTAACATGTGAGCAAGACTTGTACATGAAGGGTATGACCACATATCTACACTAAAATACTCTCCACCCCCGACTGGTATAGTAGATACAACCATGGTACGCTATGGCACGGGATCCCCTAGGAAGGTAGCAAATCTCCCCGAAAATCAGTATATGTACATGCACATGATAACAAAAAAACAAGACTTGTACAAGCTATACCATGAACAAGGAATAACATCTCATGACGATATCTGGATATACCAATCCGTGTAACCATCGTGTCAAGAATATAGATATTTATACTAGATACAATGAACATAGGGGATATCATAAATAAGAAACTAATCAGAGAATGTACTCGCCTTGGGTCCTTAGCTGGTAATACCAATGTCTTGTCCCAGAGTATCGTCTGGATGATCCAACAGTCCTATAGACCTATAATAAAATAATACATCATTTGCATCAGATGCTATACTAACATAATATCAAAAATACATCAAACTCAGGGGCTATGCCAGGTATGGGACTAGTCAACTAGGGTCAGGGTGCGTCAAGTTGCACGGGCGTCGCGTCTGTGATTGTTGTATAAGATAGACGGTCAAAATGAAACGGGACTCCCTAGTACGTCAGTATACAAGTGGCAGTCAACTAGCATTTTACAGGGTCACAAGGTCATGTGTAGTTACGGGGTATCCGTATTTACACTCGGGTTATCTAGTACCTATATATATATATATTATACATATCACTTACTAACATATACATTAATGTTCATTTGGTACGAAAATAGATATGTGTATATATGTATCCTTTAAATAAAAAATTAATACTTGTATACATATAACATATAGAGAGAGAGATATATACAATACGTATATATATATATGTATATATACTAAATAGAATTTAACATACTATATATATATGTATATATATATATGTCTTAAAATTATACAGGCCACATATTTTTAGAAATATATAACGACCAATATCTATATATATAAAAGAATACGTATGTTGAAAATATATACATATATATTTACCAAGTACTAATATATGTATACTACAATTAATACATATACCAAAATACATTTATAAGTACATATATATACCAATACAATTATATATATATGCTATATATATTTACATACCAAAATACATATATATATATATATATATATACCAAATTATAATTACTAACATATACTATATATATATAGGTATATATGTATATATATACCAAAATACGTACAAATATATATTATTTAATACGTATATACAATATATATTGAATACACATATATAAATGGAGAAATACACGAAACATACATACATACACACATACACGTATTTATATATATACATACGTATATACACTAATGAAAGAGGGAAGAGGGAGAGGGAGGCTCACGGTGGTTGGTCGGAGTCGGGGTGGCGCTGCTCGGAGAAGAGGAGAGGGAGCTGGTGGTGTTAGGGTGGTGGTAATGCTGATAGTTGATGGTGTAGTTGCTGATGTTGGTGGTATAGGGGCTGCTGATGATGGTCGTGGAGGCTCTAATGGGGAAGAGATGGCTAGAGGGATGCTGGTTGGCCGCCGGGAAAGTTGTCGGTGTCGACGAGTCAAACTCAGGGAAGAGGGAAGGATCGCGGGGAAGAAGGAGTGAGGGGACGGCCGGATCAGGAAATGCGGCTCGTCGGTCCAGTGGATCGTCGAGGCTGCTCGGCTCCGGAGGGGGAGCTGCGGGAATAGGTGGTGGTGATGTTCGTGGTGGTGGTGAACGGAGGTGCAGCGAGGGGGCTCCGGGCGGTGGAGTAGCAGAGGTGTGGGGTGGTTCAGGTCATAGCAGCCGGAGAAGATGCTGGCCGGACTGAGGGACGGTCGGCCGGGGTAGTTGCCGGAGTAGCAGCTCAGCAGGGAGCAGGGTTGACTGATCGAAGCAGTGTAGTGATGGCTGTATGTTGATGACGATGGTGGTGGTGACAGAGTTAAGGCCGGAAGAGTGCAGGCCGGAGAACAAGCCGGGCTGCGGGGTGGCTCGTCGGGCCGGGGTCGCAGCTTGGCCTGGCCGAGATCCAGTGAACAGTAGTGGGAGTTGTTAGTCCCTCTTTTTTCAAAATTTCGAAAGAAGAAGAAGAAAGAGAAGAAGAAGAAGAAGAAGGGAAGAAGAAAAAGAGAAGAAGAAAGGAAAAATGAAAAACATACAGTTGGGGGCTTATGAGAAGGGAGGAGATGGGGGCTTCCCTAGGTTTGGGGGTTAGGGCTTGGTTGGGAAAAGGGCCTTGAGGGGACATTAAATAGGATAGGGTGTGTGGGAATGAATGGTGATGATGCACCCATTTTGAATGGGTGGTCAGGATTTGACATGGAGGAATTTCTTCATGTAAGGATGAGGGTTGTTGACTAGTCAAACATTTGGGCTTCTCCATCGGTTTGAACCAATGGGGTGTTGACACCTAATGCGATATTTGTAAATTAGCCCCCTTAAATTTGGGTATTTGCACAGACACATAAAATGATAAAAATTTGGTAGGCGATTTGGTGTTTGGTATTTTGTAGGGTGAGGGGGCGTTGTGTGTTTGGTATGGACTTAATTAGTGGGGCATTTGGATTAAGTCAGGATTAAACATGATTAGTCAAAATGGTATCCCCAATTTAATTAGAAATAAATGCAAGCTGTGTTCTAAAATTAATTAGGAGTACATGGGGCCAAAATTAGGTTGGGTCACCAATATCATTAGTGAAGAAGACTCGGAATAGAATATTACCCTAATTTGGGTTGCACAAAAAATGGGTCAAGATTGCCTCCAATTTAATTGAAACGCACAACGATACAAAGTTAGAATTTATTTAGAAATTTAAATAAATGTCCGCGACCAATATTGTGCGGCTAAAATGAAGGACAAGAGAACATGATTATGAGTAACAAAACATGTCAGAATGGAAGGCGGGCACGTCTAGGGCAAGGTTGTGAAATTTGTTGGAAGGCAAAAGCTAGGGTAGCGCTCCAAATATCGAAGCAACGGCAAGGCACAACAATTAAATAAAATTACGGTAATGAATTACTACCTCAATAATTAAATCCTAAATAACACAAATTAAATTCATAAACCTACATTTCGGTCAGGTGTTCATCTAGTGGGCTTTTAGGTCAAGTCTACTAGATCAACATTAATGAACACTGCTTATAATATATTTATAAATAGATATCTCATGCAATTATTTAATTTAAATACACGCAATATCATATATATATAAAAAGTCAAAATTACTCCTGTTTTTGGAATGTGGTAGTGACATATTCTAAGTATAGAGTAAATACTAAGTATTAGAGATGCTAATATATATATATATATATATATATATATATATATATATATATATATATATATATATATATATACCAAGTTGGCTCAAAGCCAAGGTATCCATATAGTGTTAGTATTAACTATAATATAGTGTAACTGGTATATATATATATATATATATATATTGTATTATTGAGTATCTTGTTATACTATATAGCTATGATACACTAGTATCCTAATATAACTAGTATAGCTTAGATAAGTAGTGTATGGACCCAATAACCTAGAAATAGACTCATACAACCTAGAAATAGCTAGTTTGACCAAGTTTGATTAGTTTGACCTAGAGTTGACCTTGTTTGACTGTTTTGACTTAGAAATAGCTTATGACCTAGATTTGAACTAGTTTAACTTGTATTCATTCCAAAACCTTGTATTATTATAATATTCCATCTTTAGGTCTCCGTGGCACCATTCTGGACATCTTTGATACTTTATCCCAGATTCTAGGTGAGTACACCTCTCTGTTAGTTTTTAGTCATGATAGTGTATATATCACATGTTCTAGAACTATTTACTTGATTTTGACACAATGGTTACACGGACTAGTACTCAATGGATCATGTCATGAGATGTTATCCCTTACCGTGTTCAACGGGTACTCATTCATATGTATTTCATCGTGTGTATCAGATATTGATTATCGTGTACTTCATGTTTATACACTCTTCGTGTTTAGTGTGCTCATATTCGTGTACACGTACTGCTCGTGTTCATTGTGCCCATATTAGTGTTCGTAATGTGTCATGATTGGATCCATAAGTACTGGTTGGGGATGGGGGAGTTGGAGTTGGTTATATGATCAAGCCCCAGTGTATTAGTATATATGTCGATTACATATCACACGTGTAATCGAGTTACCATATTATATTCGTGTTCACACAGTGCTTATTTTCAGTGTGCTTATATTCATGTTCAACCCAAACCGATCACATAACGAACTTGTACTCTAGGGCATATTATCTAGTGTTATCTATTTATTACTTACTGTCATTCCATATTGCATGCTCTTTACTTTCTAGTTTATTACATGTTTACTTTAGTTTATTTCCATGTCCTATTGTAGTTAGCTTATATTCTTTTCTATTACCTATCATATATGCTCTACCATGCATTTAGAACTGCTTTCAGAGTTTTGTACTTTGCTCAATTCCTGGCTAGATATATTTTTCCAGTGATTATTGTTCTCTCCATTCCAGGATCTCATATTGGTGCTTTAGACTGGACTGTTATTACTCTGTGAACTTGAGGTGACTATTATAGAGATTAGTTAGTGTTCCTTTTCATATATTGTCTAGTTTCCTTCTTGTAGAATGTTATTGATTATACTTCTTGTCCGTTCATCTTTTAAATTATTGTGATTGAGTATTATGATAGATAGATAGATAATGATAACCTTGACAGCGTTCTACCACTGATGTTGTGGTGTAGGGTGGACGTACACACGTACTCGTACCCCTATACCAGGTAGAGATCATGACAACTGTCATGGCAAAAGCTCGCCATCGTGATACACCTCTCTGCTGCTACTGGTGTTGGACAAATCGTTGTTGCGCTGGTGCTTACTGTGCCAGTCTCAGGGCTTGTTATGCCTGCTGCGCTGGTGCTTGGAATGGTGCATAAAACTGTTGTCTCTACGGCTGGAAGGCCCTCTGCTGTTGGAAGGTCCTCATTTGTTGGAACCGCACTACAACTAGCTCAACCTGGTGTGTCTCTCATCCTCTTAGATTTGAGCTTTAAGTCATCCATAGCCCTTTATGCATCCATCAAGATCTCTTCGAATGTCCCTGTACGGTGTCCCCTAGTGAGAGATTTGACCTCCCTAATCAAACCCTTTTGGAACTTCCTGGCCTTTTCTAGGGATTCTGCCACTCTATAAATCTGCCCAATCTGTAAAACTCTATGGTGTACTTGTCCACTGTCATGCTCCCCTAGATGAGGTCTAGGAACATGCTCTATAGGGCACTAAGGGCCATGTCCGAAAAGAACTTCTCCTTGAAAAGCTCTTTAAAAGCTTTCCAAGTCAGTCCTTGCGCCACGATCATCGAATATGTACGGAACCATGTCATAGCAATATTGAACATCTGGCTACCCTCTGCCTCCACCTATAGACTCTCTGGAATTTGTGCTAGCCGCAGAATTGTCTCTATGTCCTCGATCCAATTGTCGGCGTACACGATTCATTCTATTCCCTTAATGTCCTTGGGATCCATCCTCTTGATGTCAATGATGGTATCCGGCCTCGGCTGGTGTGGGGCGGGATGAGACAGTACAATCTATGGCTGGACAAGTGCTACCTTCTCTACAGTAGCTAATGCTAACTGGTGAGCAGTCTCGATGCCCTGACGTAGAATATATGTCTGTCTTTGTTGTGCTACCATCATCTCCCAGAACATGGCAAACATCTGCATCCCGTCTGTTGGCATGGGTACTGGGGGTGGAAGATCCTCTGTGACTGCTGGAACAATACTCGAAACTGGTGACGGAGTACCCCCAAAACCTGCTGCTAAAATCCCCACCAGGACTATTGAGGAGACCCTCTGAGCGAAAGAAGGCAGAACAGTAGTTGATGTCTCTCTCTGAGGTGATGAAGTAACTGACTTCACCAAAATTGCTCCAGAACACAATGATCTAGCCTTCAGCGGCATACTGAAGATAGATTCAACAAAAAAATCAATATTACGCAAGATATGATAGCATAAAGAAAGGATAATAATATTTTAATAAAAGCAATTATTTTGAATGATAAAGATAATAAATCTAATAGATTGGAAAAATTTCTAGTTGTGATTGAGTATCCTCTCATCTTATATCCCTAGTCCTATATCCTATAGTAGGCTTGTAGTAATACTCCAAGTCTGAGCTGTTGGCCCATCCGGTCCCAGTCAACTTGATTTTGATAGTTAACTAAACCATGTATTGATATGTCGCATTTGAAGCCTCACACTACTATTGCTTGTCGTATGTATTGTGTCTATTCAAATGTATTCTTTTATTTATTTGAGTCTAGGACTGATGTACGCAAAGTCGCACTGGCAAAATCAAGAACCTATAAACCAGATACCTAGTCCATTGAAATAAACCAAAGAACCTATCCAAAAAATTAGGCCACATTCATTTACAAAGTCTACCATACTAGGAGATCGAACTCGGACCGAACTCGTGCCGAACTCGGACCAAACTCGGTTACCCTTTTGGTATGAAATCAACCAGTTCAATAAGCTCCTGATTTCTTGGCACAATTGTTGGAAATTTTAATCAAACCATGACCGAATTTTAACCGAATTCTGTTTGCCTACAACCTATAAATAGGATTAGAATTTTCATTCTTACTCACTCAACCAATTCAACTATTCTTAAGTCTTCTATCCTATTGTAAGCAAACCCCTAAGCCTTAACTTTTCCATCTCAGAGAGCAAGTTCCTAGCCTTTTGAGTGCCAAGTGCAATCTCAGTCTAGAAGTCTTCTGAGTTGTAAAGAGCATTGTTCAATCAGTTACTCTCTCTCGAAGCTGTGAACTTGAGAGACTTCGGATCAAAACTCATGGTGTAAAAAAGTGGCAAGCCTTCGGATCAAAGCTTGTGATTCACTATTGGTGATTATAATGGAGAAACTCTGAGCTTGAGTTCTCGGGACTGGACTAGTCCTCTAAAAGAAAAACCAGTATACATCTTGGTGTTTGCTTTCTCTCTCTCTACTTTACTGCTTTATTTTACTGTCTTTATATACACTGTTAGTTAGCAACTGCCTTCATTCTGATAATCTTGAATTTGGTAGATTATTCTGCTGTACTCTATTTACCCTCCTCTAGAGTTGCCTCACGGTCCTTCAATTGGTATCAGAACTAGTTCTCTTGATATTTGTCTTAACATCCTAAGAGACTTATGGCAACTGGTAGCTCTATCGACACCAACAATGGTGAAGGCCAGTCCACAAATAGGATATCCCTATTTGACGGTACTAACTACACATACTGGAAGACATGTATGAGCTTCTACCTAATGTCACTTTATTTTGACCTTTGGGCTATAGTAGTAGAAGGATACAAGAAGCCACCTAAAATAGTCATAGATGGTAACCTTATAGAGAAGCCTCATGATAAGTACACAGATACAAAAAAGAAACAATCTAGTCTTGATGCTAAAGCTATTAACGCTATATTTTGTGTTGTAGAAAGAATTAAATTTAACATGGTCTCCACTTGCGAAACTTCACATGAAGTATGAAAACTTCTTGAGGTCACTCATAAAGGAACCTCCTAAGTGAAGGAATCAACAATAAGTCATCTAACACAAGAGTAAGAAGCATTCAAGATGAAGCAAAATGAGACGATCATTGAAATGTTCATGAGATTCCTCGATATCGTCAACCCTCTATTACCACTCGACAAGGAGTACAACAATCACAAGAAGATTCGTATGGTACTCAGGGGACTCACCAAGAACTGGAATCCCAAGGCCACCGCGATAATAGAAGGGAATAATCTTACCACGATGACCCTCGAGACGCTCATGGGCAAGCTGATGACTCACGAGTTGGATCTCAAGAAATTTAAAGAACCCACTCCCACAGAGAAGATGATTGCTCTTAAGACGTATCACAAAAAGGTCACCAACTACAACTCCGACGACAGTGAGTCTCAAGATGAGGAAGTTACCCTGACCACAAGAAACTTTAGGAAATTTCTAAAGATTGAGAAATCAAAGAAGAAGGAGACAACTGACAATAGTGATGAAGAGCCTATATGCTACAACTGTAAGAAGATATGGCATATAAACAAAGTTTGTCCAACCCAAAGAAAAGGAAATCACCACAATTACTCATCCAGAAGAACATCTTTACGAAAATATACAAACACTAGTATTTGGTACGAAAGTAAAGCTACTGAATCCAAAGAAGAGAATCTTCGAGAAGCAGCAAACCTATGCTTCATTGTGTTAGCTGATCAGGTAACTGATAATGACTCTTATGATGATTTTACTTTTGATAAACTAGGTAATGCTTTTAGTGATTTGCTTAATGATTTTAGGAAACTTAGAAATAAGTGCAAACATACTAAGAATGATGCTAAAAAAATGTTAAACTAAAATAGAAAGACTAATATATCTACTAAGTAAAGTAAAGGATACCTCAAACGATTCAGACGAGAATTCTAGACTTAAGCTTAACCTCCATAAGGCACTTGCCAGCCTTGACAAGGGCTCTCAGGAGAACGCTAAACTTAAGGAAGAACTCGAATCTGAAAAGAAAAAGTATTCCATTGTTGCACGTAGAATAGATCCTCTCACTACTAAATATGATGAAGTATATGCTGCCTCTAAAAAGTTATAGATTATATTGGCTAAACAGGTCGAACAAACCTTTACCCAACCTAACACGAGACATGTAGCAAGACAAAAGAACACTCACAGTTATACTCCTACCTATATGCATAACAGTTCATGCAATCATCATGCACATAGAATCAAACACAATCATGTATTCTATTATAGATATCCATGAAGACCATAAAGAAATGCCAAACACAATCATGCATTCTATCCACATTGACCACAAGGAACTGCTTCACACAATCATATCTATCATGCTACACCAAGAACCAATCAGACAACTATATGTCACTACTGTGGTAAGAAATGACATATATCTAGATTCTGTAAAGCAAGGAAATTAGTAGATATAAATGTTTATGCATGGGTACCAAAAACTAACACAGCAGGACCCTTAAGGAAATGGATACCAAGGGTAAGATCTATAACTCCTTTTGTAGGTGGACCAACACTCTTATGCTAAAAGCAAGTGTATTCTCGATAGTGGTTGCTCACGACATATGTCTGGTGATGCTAACCTATTTGCAATGCTATCAATGAAGAAAAAAGGTTATGTCTCCTTCGGCAATAACCTCAGAGGATACATTATTGGTAATGGTAATATAGGTGTTCCTCCCTATCCTGTCATAAAAGTCGTTTGTCTAATAACAGAATTAAAACATAACCTACTTAGCATCAGTCATCTAGCTGACCATGGTTATGGTATTAACTTTGTTAAAAATAAATATTCTATTTATGAAAGATTCACTGGTAAGGTTCTCTTTGTAGGGATCAGGAAAGACAATATATATATTTTTTCTATCTTGCAAAAGATACTGACAATGCAGGCAAATGTCTATACGCCAACAAAGATGACAGTTGGCTATGGCATATGCATCTAGGATACGCAAACATAGACACTATTACAAGACTATCTTTAAAGAAACTCGTAAGAGGCTTACCTGAGATTACTTTCAAGAAAGATATGGTATGTGCATACTGTGAAAAGAATAAAGCTACTAAATCTTCTTTTAAATCAATCAACTCTGTAAGTACCTCTAGACCTCTCGAACTCTTGTATATGGACTTGTTTGGACCCAGTCGAGTCGCTAGTCTTGGCGGTAAGATTTATTCTTATGTTATTGTTGATAATTTTTCTAGATACACATGGGTTTATTTTTTTGCAAATAAAAATGAAGCATTTTTTAAATTTGTCACTTTTTGCAAAAAGGTTCAAAATAAAAAAAAATTCATTTTTACTCGTATCCGAAGTTATCATAGAGGCAAATTCAAAAATAGTGATTTCAAAATATTTTGTAATAAAAATAGTTTTTCTCATAAATTTTCTTGTCCTCGAACTCCACAACAAAATAGTGTTGTTGAGTGAAAGAATAGAACTCTTGGCGATATGGCTAGAGTCATGTTAAATCAGTATAACCTTCCGAAATACTTTTGGGCTGAAGTTATAAGTACTTCATGCCATGTTTTGAATATGGTACTTACTAGACCTATATCGAAGAAAACCCCCTATGAACTTTGGTTTGGTAAAATTCCCACAATTAGTTACTTTAAAATGTTTGGCTGCAAATATTTTATTCTTAACACTAAAGATAATCTAGAAAATTTTGACTCCAAGGCCGATCAAGGTATTTTTTTAGGTTATGCCGCCAAAAGTAAAGGATTCAGATTATTTACCAAAACCTCATTCACTGTTGAAGAATCAATCAATGTTACATTTGATGAATACAACACTCAAGCACTAAACGACGAAGAAGGTAGTCAACCTGCAACCAATAAGACATCAGAAGATACAAACAGTACAAGTCATCTGAAAAGTCTGCCAAGGAAACTAAAGTTCTCCACAGATTATCCTGAGGACTTAGTAATTGGTGATGTATCGAAAGGTGTAAGTACACGTTCCTTAAATAGAGATATCATTACAAATATTGCTTTTATTTCCAAAGTAGAACCTAAAAATGCTGATCAAGCTTTTGCTGATAAATTTTGGATTTCTACTATGCAAGAGGAACTCGACCAATTTGAACGCAATCAAGTTTGGGAACTTGTTCCTAAACCTAATGATTATCCAATCATTGGTACTAAATTAATTTTTCAAATAAATTAAATAAGGATGGTTCAGTTACACATAACAAAGAACGTCTCGTAGCTCAAGGATACAACTAAGAGGCAGGTATCGACTACGATGAGACTTATGCTCCTGTTGTTAGACTTGAATCTATCCGAATGCTTTATGCTTTTGCAAGTTTTTATAACTTCAAACTTTATTAAATGGATGTTAAAAGTGCTTTTCTAAATGGTGTTATCAAATAAGATATTTTTGTTAAATAACCCCCTAGTTTTGAAGATTTCAAACAGCCTGACCACGTATTCAAGTTACGAAAGGCTCTATACGAACTCAAACATGCCCCTCGTGCTGGGTATGAACATCTTAGCTTCTTTCTACTTAGAAATGACTTTTCAAAAGGAAAAATTATTACTATAATTTTTATCAAAACTTTTGCTGATTCTTTATTATCAGTGCAAATATATGTTGATGATATCATATTTGGATCTACTAATGAGATGTTATGTAACGAGTTACTAAGTGTATGTAGAGTGAATTTGAGATGATCATTATGGAAGAACTGACTTTCTTCCTAGGATTAAAAATTAAGCAAGATTCACAAGGAACTTTTATCCATCACGCTAAGTATACGAAGGATTTGCTCAAAAAGTTTGACATGGACAATACAAAGCCTATCGGAACTCCAATGGCAACATCCACTAAGCTTGACCTTGATGAAAGCAGTAAACCAACAGACATATATAAGTATCGAGGTATGATTGGTAGTTTGTTAAATCTAACTGCTAGTCGTCCAGACATTATATTTGTTGTATGTCTTTGTGCAAGATATCAGGCTAATCCTAAGGAATCACATTTGTGCACTGTTTAGCGTATCCTCAGATACTTAAAAGGACTTGGTTGGTAGGCTTATGGTATCCAAAACCACGTCCTTTAACCTTGTAGGTTACTCGGATGCTGATTTTGCTGTATGCAAAGTCAATCAAAAAAGCACCAGCGATACGTGTCATTTCCTAGGAAAGTCTCTTATCTCCTGGTTTAGCAAGAAACTAAATTCTGTTGTATTATCAACAACTAAGGCAGAGTATATCGCCGCAGGACGTTGTTGTGCTCAAATTTTGTGGATGAATCAAACCCTAGAGGACTTCAATCTGCACTATAAGAACTTTCCTATTTTCTGTGATAACAGTAGCACGATTAATCTCACCAAAAATCTAGTATGCCATTCAGGCACTAAGCACATAAAAATTTGTCATCATTTTTTAAGGGATCATGAATCACATGGAGATATTTTTTTAGAGTATATGGATACGGAACATCAATTAGCAAACATCTTTACTAAACCTTTAGCTGAAGCTCGATTCAACTTTATCCGTCGAGAATTAGGTCTTTTAGGTTCTGATAAAATATAAGAATCATAAGATGCTTCACACATTTTTTGTTATATTTTATAATGTTTTAAATTTTTTTGATACAAGCCGAAAGGGCCCTTCTGTCAACAAGGTGTAAATAACCTTAAGCGATACAGTATTTAAGTGTCTTCGGACCACCGTTAGCTGGGATTCAGTCTCTACAGCTACTCTAAAATGATTTAAACTCTTAAAAAATGTACGATTTAAGTTCATAACTTATTATTCTATATTCATATCAAGTCAAGAAAGGCATAATATCGATTAAAGTTACATTGAGATTCTGAAAATAAATGCCAACAGAATTCAAACTGAACTCGGGCAGAGCTCGGACTTAACTCGGTTAGTTTAATTTTAGAATATTCTATGTCATTTAATTCTTTTCCTAATTTATATTTTTGCTACTCTATATATTGATCATTTCGTTGCTCATTGATTCAGACCAACAAAAATTATTTCTCCTCGACAAATAACCTTAGTATTTCCTCCTACATTATCTCCCAATGGCCCCTAAAAGGAAACAAGATTCCTTTTTTGACTTACTTTTCTATCCCATTATGCCAAACATAGGAGAATTCGACGATTTTACTTTTTGAAGCCTCAAAATTTTGAGTGATTGGTTTAATAATTTCTCCAAGAGACACATCTATTTTGGCCATTCTATTGATTTTACTTCTCAATACAAAGACTATCTACCGACTTTTCAAAAACTTTAACTTGAAGAATTTGTTCCAACTCGTACCAATATTTATACTAATGCTATTCAAATATTATATTATAACTTAATATATGAACATGACACTATTTCATCTAGAGTTTATGGTATTCCAACTGAATTTGATGCAGATGACTTGTGTAAAATCCTCCGCATTCTCGCTGATGGACAACCCTTAGTCAACATTTTGCAAGTTTAATTTGATCATAACTTAACCCTAGATTCTTTCAAGAATATCCTTTGTCACCCTTTTGAATGTCCACCTGAAAATTTTTATGCTAGATATTTGAATGGTCACTTCTTTGAAATGCATCATATTATTTTTTAAAATTTTCTACCTAAGAAGACTTACTTTGATGAGGTCTCTTATCTAGAAATGTCAGCTTTATATCACGTGCATTTCGGCATTAACTTCAATGTTCCAAAGACCATCTTATCTCAAATGGTTCAATGTTGCAAGAAAGGGCGTCAACTACTATACGTCATATACTTGCCCACCATTTTTAGCTATTTCGATATTCCTTTGAATACTTGTCCAAATCTTGAGGAACCTTTATACCTTAATCGAATTCGGAGAATTGAGCCAACTATGCTTTTACCTTATAACTCATCATAATACTCCAAAACTCATCCTGTTAATTTTGTCCCTCCTGTTGATCAACAACCGCAAACCTTAGAGTCTATGTTTAATCTGTTGCGTGATCGCTCCCACCAAGAAGATATACACAATTGTGCTACTGATCATCGTCAAACTCTTCAGACTCAGACTCTTGGCAATACTTTGATAGACATTCAGTACACCCTATCGAAGCACCCAGCCGGACCTTTTCTGATTCTTCGGAATCCAAATCAACAAGGATTTAGTATTGATCACCCTTATCTTTAGCGACACTTGGATCCAGTTGATGGCTTCTTTGATCCAAATAGAATACTTGAACCAGATGATGAAGATAAAAAAAATGATAACTAGTTACTCAATTAATTAGAACGTTAAACAGTTTACTTTGAGATATTCTACTATAATGTTTCCATTAAACATCCATTTTTATATGTTTTCTTTCAAATTAATAAAAGTTTAAATGCAAATTTTTCTTTTGTCATTATATATTATCCTGTATACTCTTTACTCTCTTGTTTTTCTTGTCATCTCACCGATTTTGGGGGAGCATGCCATTTCGATCAAATGACAACGAAGGAGAAAGAATACATGATACTAGCATACAAGACGATACTTGACAGACGTTGTCTTCAGCATATCAACTGCTCCAGAGTTACGGGGGAGCCTTGCATATCAAAGACTTCCAGTATCATTCATAGTTTGTCAATTATCAAAATAGGGAAGATTGTTGGCCCATCCGGTCTTAGCCAACTTGATTTTAATAGTTAAATAAACCATGCATTGATATATCGCATCTGAAGCCTCAACACTGCTATTGTACGTCGTCTATATTTCGTCTATTCAAATATAATCCTTCATTTATTTGAGTCTAGGACTAATGTATGCTGAGTCGCACTGGCAAAACCAAGAACCAATAAACCAGATACCTAGCCCACCAAATAAACCAAAGAACTTATCTACCAAATTAGGCTACATTCATTTACAAAGTCAACCATACTAGGAAACCGAACTTGGGCCAAACTCGTGCCGAACTCATACCGAACTCGGTTACCCTTTTGCTATGAAATCAACCAGTTTAATAAGCTCATGATTTCTTGGCCCAACAGTTGGAAATTTGAATTAAACCCTTATCGAATTATGTTTGCCTACAACCTATAAATAGGATTGGAATTCTCATTCTTACTCACTCAACCAACTCAACTATTCTTAAGTCTTCTATCCTATTGTGAGCAAACCCCTAAGCCTTAACTTTTCCATTTCAAAGGGCAACTCTCTAGCCTTCCTAGTATTAAGTGTGATCTCAGTTGAGAATTCTTCTGAGTTGTAAAGAGCTTTGTTCAATCAGTTACTCTCTCTAAGCTATGAAGTTGCTAGACTTTGAATCAAAACTCGTGGTGTAAAGAAGTGGCAAGCCTTCAGATCAAATCTTGTGATTCACTATTGGTGATTATAGTGGAGAAACTTCGAACTTGAGTTCTCGGGACTGGACTAGTCCTCTCAGAGGGAAACCAGTATACATCTTGGTATTTGTGTTTGCTTTCCCTCTCTACTTTACTGCTTTACTTTATTGTCTTTATATACACTATTAGTTAGCAACTGCCTTCATTCTGATAATCTTAATTTGGGTAAATTATTCTGTTGCACTCTAATTACCTTCCTCTAGAGTTGCTTCATGGTCCTTCATAAGCACTACTACATCGACCTGCATGGATCACCACAAAAATATATCACGACCCACACCCGGTGTAAGGGCACGAGTACATGAGTACGTCCATCCTACGCCGCAACATCGATGGTAGAATATTGTCTAGGTCAATAATACTATCTAAATATCTCACATAATATATATAATGTACCTGTCAAGATATCTTAACTCCTAAATAGAGGATAATATGATAATGGTAAACAATACTTAATCACAATAATATACTAGATGAAGACATATCATGATATGGAAAAGAAGGAAAGAAATACATAGTCAAATATATCACAAGTCCAATAGTCTAAACACAACTCAATGAGCTCAAATATAATACAATGCCAAGAGTGTCAAACTAACATATGCAATATCATAAATGAACTAGCTAAGTCGCATCGATTGCTGGTACTATCTCAATAGGCTCTATGGGTTCTATCTCAACTAGCTCGCCATCATGTGGCCCATAGTACGTAGGATACCAGTCCTTCTATAAATTATCTAAAAAATATATCCAGTCATTATTGGAGCAAAATATAACCCAATAACAGTTCTAATAATTAACAAAAATAATAAAATAATAATAGCAATGGAATTAAATGATGGAAGTAACTGAACTAGCAATTATCACGAGAACAAGCATCATGGTAAATAATCGTAATAAACTGAGAACAATATAGTGAGCAACATGAATGTAATAAACTAGAATAAAGAAAATAATATAATTGATGTGCCTTAAAATATTAGTAAGATAATGTGATCGGCTTAGGCCCAACACGGGCTATATATAAAATGTGAGCTAGCGTGATCACACATGAGTTGCATGTACTGCTAACTATCACGGGCTACACTAAATTATGGGCTATAAGGTATGATCACATATCCACTAATACTTTCCCAACCCTCGACTAGTACATGGATCAAAATTATGACACGTTATAACACATATCACACTGCACGGTCTATAATATCATGCACTATGATCTCGATCTATATAATTACGAAGATATCACGGTAATCACTGAGTAATCATGAAATATAATACGGCGATCACTGAGTCATTAAAATAATAACAACTATTGACCAAGATCCACGTATACCAATCCATGAAACTATCGTATTAGGAATTAATTATCTTAATACTAAATACATAAAACATAAAGACTATCAAATAAGAAAACTATTAGAGAATATACTCGCATATAGTCCTGAATAAATGGTATATCTCGGTATCCGAGCTGGTATCACACAAACATATATATGGAATATCATGTTACTTGGTGTAATGAATGAGAAATGAGTTAAAATGCACTAATATACTTTTTTAGGCCATTTCTAGGTCACACTAGTCCAACTAGGTTAAAGTAGCAATTTCTAGGTTGTATAAGTCTATATATATATTATTGGATCCATACACTGCTTATCTAGGCTATACTAGCTATTACATGATACTAGAGTATCATAACTACTAAGTAATAATATATAACATATATGTATATATAAAACTAGCTATCCACTAGCTAATACTAACTTAGTATTGATTACCTTAAGGTTATCCCAAGGTAATACCAATACCTTTATATCAACTAAACTCTATACCTTTACCAAAGCATTCATTCGGACACCCCTCAAGTATCCATGTACCATATTGATACTAATACACATAAACAAATATCCTATCCTTATCTTCACTGCTAACTGATACCTAATATACACTAACTTATCTCATACATTACTTACCAACTCTAGTATATACTAACTAACTAGACCTCAACTTTTTCCCCTCATTATGATACACCTCAGGGTATACTAATACTACGTCATTATATCCTATCATTCACCTAGTTGCTATTGTTTCTATTTTCTACCAGACAGTGCACAGGCAAGTGCACTATCCTCCTCAGATAACCCTCGAACTAACTTCCCTTGGACACCTCAAAACTGGTGGTGGAGCACCCCCAAAAAGTTGCTGATGGAATAGTCCTCAGAACTAATGGAACAATCATCGGAACTGGTGAAGCAATCCAATTAGCGAAAGAGTCCATGGAAGGCCAAGGATTTTGATATATCCTTATAGTATCCTCCGTGACTGATGGAACAATCCTCGGAACTAGTGGTGGAGCACCCCAAAAATCTACTGCTGAAATGCCCACTTGGACCGGTGAACCAATCCTCTTAGCGGAAGAAGAAGAAACAATAGCTGTTGGATCTCTCTGAGATGGCAAGGTAACAGACCTCGTCGAAACTGCTCCAGAGCGATACGATCGAGTCTTCGGAGGCATCCTGAAGATAGATTCAACAAAGAAATTGATATTGTGCCAAATACGATAGCATCAAGGAAGGACAGTAATATTTCAAAGAAAGTAATTATTCTGAATGATAAAGATAGCAATTTCAATAAATAAAAATATTTTCTAGTAGGGATTGAGTATCCTCTCATCCTATATACTTAGTCCTATATCCTATAGCAGGCTTATAGTAATACTCTAAGTCTGAGTACAACTACTAAACATTACACTAGTTGCGAAGCCAGAGACCTACATGTGCCACCACAAAAATTGATCATGACCCGTACCCGGTGTAAGTGTACAAGTACGTGGGTACGTCTAGCCTACGCCGCAACATCGATAGTAGAATGCTATCTAGGTCAACAATACTATATACACATCTCACACAATATATATAAGGTACCTGTCATGCTATTTCAACTCTAAATGGAGGAAAAATTGATAATATGATAATGATAAACAATACTCAATCGCAATATCAAACTAGAGGATGATAATGCACGATATGGATTAGAAGGAAAGAAAATAAGTCATAAATAAATCTCAAGTCCAAGTCTAATCTCAATACAAGATCTTAAACAATAATACAATGCCAAAGTCTAAATGACATATAGAATATCAAGAATAAACTAACTATGCCTCATCAACTGCTGGTGCTAACTCAACAGGCTCTACGGGTGATAACTCAACAGGCTCGCCATCTTGTGGCCCGTAATGTGTAGGACACCAGTCCTCTAATGAATTATCTAAAAAATATATCCAGTCAGGATTGGAATAAAGTACAACCCAAATAGCAGTTCTATTAATTGACAAAAACTGTAAAATAATAATAGCAATAAAAATAAATGATAGAAATAACTGAACTAGCAAATATCATGAGAAAGAGCATCATGATAAATAATGGCAAGAACTGAGAACAATATGGTAAGGAACAATAAAGTAATAAACTGGAATAAAGGAAACAATATATATAAATGTGCTTTAAAATATTACTAAGATAATGTGATCGGCTTAGGCCTAACATGGGCTATATATAAAAGGTGAGCTAGCGTGTTCATGCGTAAGAGAGATGATCTTCTAACTATCATGGGCTATACTAAATTATTGGCTATCAGGTATGATCATATATCCACTAATACTTTCCCAACCCCTGACTAGTAGAAGGATCCAAATCACAACACATTATAACACGTATATCATACTACACGGTCTATAATATCAAGCACTAGGATCATGGTCTATATAATCACTAAGATATTATGGTAAACACTGAGTAATTATGAAGCACGACATGACAATCTCTAAGTAACCACGATAATAACATATCAAGAACAAGATTCATGTATAGCAATCCGTAAAACTATCGTGTCAAGAATCAAATATATCAATACTAAATACATGAAACATAGAAGCTATCAAATATAAAAACTATCAGAGAATGTATTTGCATGTGGTCCTGAGCAAATGATATATCTCGGTAACCGAGCTGGTGTCATAAACACCTAAATATGAATGACATGTCAAAGGGGTGTAATAAAGTGATAATGAACTAAAATGCATTAAACATGCTCTTCTAGGCCATTTCTAGCTAAACTAGGTCCATACTAAGTTAATTAGTCTATATTGGTCACTAACTAACTAACACTAGTTTATACTAGCTATACTAGGTCATTACCTATATGTTCCTAGACCCATACTAGTTAATATCTATGGGGTATAACTATTATAGTGGTAACTTGCCATCTATACCTATTTTATCTATAACACTTACTTTAGCCTTTACAAACATTAACATCTTAACTCATATCCCAACTAAAGTCAATCCTATCTTAACTTACTTTAATGTGTACACTCTTGCTTATGAGTATCTCAATTACCTATAATATTTACCCTTATTCCAAAGTTTAGATAGGAATACCTTGATGCCAATCTATCTCACATGGGAAATTGGTTCATGGCATACCAATTGCTATTGAGGTATTGTTGTTGCTGTTCCTAAACTTGGTCTTGGTCAGACTATAAGTAACAAACTTAAGCTAAGTCTCCCCTTAACTGACTGATACCTATACAAAGTTGTAGTTGCTGCTGAAATTGTAATAAAACTCAATACTCCCCCCTCTCATCCTAATTTCACATACCCTTAACCTACTAATACTCATTGAGTATCTCCCCCACACCTGATCTGGTACACGACCACTGTCACCCTCACTTTTTTACTCAAGGGTAGTTTGGTAATTGACAAGGGTAATTATAATTTTAGGATTAATTATATTTAATATTTGTGCATGCATGATTATTTAATTATTGTATTATTATTGATTGCTAGTTGTAGTTTTGTTTTAGACTTGTGAGTGGACCAAACCTATTTATTAGAATGCATGAACTCAATATTTTAGATGAGTTTAGTTTGAGCCCATGAATTAGGTCCATAGATTAGGAGGTTGGATTGGTTAGAGAAACCATTAGACTAGAACCTTCCCTCCCAAATTAAATTCTTCATGAGAGGCCCCAAGGGGTATTTGAGATATTTTATATAGCTTGGGAGAGGGGTATATGGCCGGCCATGCTAAGAAGGAGAGAGAAACAAATTCACTTCACTAATTCCCAAATTCTTAGATCTACAATTTCCCTCTACCAATGCCCTCCATTTCCCTCATCAATTCTCTACCAATTTTTTACCAATTCCTTCCCTAATTCTTCATTGAGGATTCTACATCAAGGATCTACAAGAAGGAAGCAAGGAGCAAGGAGGAGGAGGCCAAAGTCTACAAGGAGAGAAGCTACTTTGCATTTGGAGACTTTTTATTGGGAATCATCTCCCAATAGGTATATTTTAGTTTTTTCCCTTCTAATAGACTTTAGATCTGAGATTTAATCATAAGAAACTAACCCACATGCATAGGCTACCCATAAAAATTAGTTTTTGGTTTATCGGAGACCTACGGGGGAAGTTATGTCCAATTTGGTATCAATTTTAGGAGAATTTCGAGATTGACATATGTAGTGGTTGTAATTGGGTCTAATAGATCTAATTGACATATGATTGCTTGTTTGTAACTAGTGTCATATCCACAATTGGATGCGTGTAGGCCTTATCTCGTCAATTTGACGAAACGGGTCAATTTTGGGGGTTTTACTCTGACACAGGGCCTTGTGCATATCATAATGTGACACGGACACGTAGATACTCTAATTAATATACATATTGTTCATAATTAGTATATTAGACTTGCTCGTGTCCTCCGGGATGCGTTTCGTTGTGTGTTGGAGCCGTATCGCAAGCGTATCATAGAGCAAGTGTGATACGGATGCGGTACATTCCACGTGTTTGATGTTTTATCTTCCTTGCTATACGTACATATGTAATTATATATATAATTATAAAATATATATATATATATATATGTATATATATGATAATTAGGTGATATATATATACATATAGTAGTATATTTGAGTTTATGTATATGTGTGTGTCAATGTGTGTATATATTAGAGTATATATAGATCTGTATATATATCTATATATATATATATATATATATATATATATATATATATATATATATATATACATAAGTGTACTTGTATATATATGTATGTGTATGTTTGTATTTAAGTGTGAGAGTATATATATATATGCATCTATATACATAAGTATTCTGATACCTTGATATATGTACATATATGTGTGTTGTTATATATAAAGAGATATGCATAGAGTTTGAGTGTAGTGTATTGGTGTAGATGGTTTGTGTGTGTGTGAGCGAGATTTGAGAGTGGGGGGAGCCATCAGCATAGAAGAGGGGACTGTGCAGCAAGCTCAACATAAAGTGAGCACTACATAGTGAGCAGTCAGTCACTGAGGAATCGGGCACTAGCTGTTGTGAAGTCGGGCAGTGAAGTAGCTGCAGCTAGCTACTGTGCCATCAGCATATGAGGAAAGCAGTATCAGTAGCAGCTGTCGGGCAGTGAAGTACCTGCAGCTAGCTATTGTCCCATCAGCAATGAAGAGAGCAGTATCAGTAGCTGTTGTGAAGTCGGGCAAACGAAGAGGGCAGTAGCAGCAGCTCGGGCTGCTATGTACTGCACAGAAGATATTACAGTTCAAGTTTTGGTCACAGCCACTGGTCAGTATCCTGCTGCATAGTATCATAGTGGTATCAGTCCACTGTGCAAGTTAGATACACAGTATCAGTAACAGATGGACAGTTCAATATTCAGGTACAGTTTTAGTTTCAGTTTTAGTGTTCATCTTGGGTAAGGCATTGGGTTAGTTGAGGTTTTGGTTTAGCTTGGTTTTGCTTAGTAGTTATTGGTGTAGTTAATATATATATATAGCTATGTGTAATGGTTGATAATAGTAGTTAGTTGATCTATTAGTTGTTAAATTGTTAGTAGTCGATTAGTTGCTTAACTACCTAGCTATATGTATTATGTATATATGTAGTTATGGGTTATTGAGATATTGAGTTATATAGTAGTAGTTAGTTACGTATAGATATAGTGTTGTATTATTGTTTAGTAGTTAGATACTTATATAGCTAGTGCTAGAAGTTTATGTATAGGTGTATTAGCATATTAGCTTGGGGTATCATATATGTGCTAGCGATTATGCTAGAGGCTTGGGTTACCTCGGGATACCAAGGTATTGCCAAAGTATTGGGCCGATACCCAAGGTATTGAGTTGGGTATCGAGATAGGTGCGATGCGCATTAGTGTAAGGCCAAGGTATCATAATTTCCGTGTTTTGATCCAATATTATAATTAATGACTTGTATATATATCTAAAATACTATTTTCATATAAATGAACTTGTGCATCTTAGGATACAGCTCTATGAATGCCTTTTTGTATCTTAGCTTAGCTAGTATAGCATTGTTTTATAGTATATCGACTTAGTGACTTAGTATTAGACTCTTACAACCTAGAATTTATTAGTTTTACTTAGAAATGGCGTATCGACCTAGAATTGTATCAACTTTACTTATTTTCATCCTTGAACCTTTTATTGATGCAACGTACCATATATAGGTTGTGTGATACCAGCTTGGGCATCGATAAACATACCTTGATCAGGACTTCAGGCGAGTACATTTCTCTGATATTTTTCAATTTATAATATTGTATATTTGCATGTTCTAGAATTGTATACTTGATCCCGACATAGTGATTTCACGGACTAGTACTATATGGATCGCATCAGGAGATGTTATCCCCTACCGTGTTCAGCGGGTACTCGTGTACATGTATCTCATCGTGTATATTGGGTATTGATTATATTTTGTGTTCACATACTACTCGTGTTCAGTGTGCTTATTCATATACACCTACCGCTTGTGTTCGGTAGTTATGATATTCGTGTACACCCACTGCTTGTGTTCAGTGGTTATATTTCGTGTTCGTAGCATGTCATGATTGGATCCATCGGTATTAGTTGGGGGTGGTGTCACGAACCGCACCCGATGTAAGAATATAAGTCGGAAACAACACCCAGCCTATGCCGCAGAATCGGCAGTAGAACGCTGTCTTGGTAATCTATCTAGCAATATAATGAACCACCAACAATGATAATATAATTAATCACAGATCTAAGATTGAAATGAGCATGAATCAGATAAAGAATAGAAATAGTCACATACAACTCATGAGTCTAAAATAATACATCAATGAGTCCGAAAAAATGCTAACAAATAAGCTGGAGACAAATCCAGTATAAGAAATACTAAGAAGGTTCTAATCCCGGGTCATCTGTCTCAGTCGGGATAAGTCCCTCCTGAGCTAGGGTCTCTGAGTCTAAGTGTCACGACCCGCACCCGGAATTGGGGCACGAGTACGCGAGTACGTCCAGCCTACGCCGCAGCATCGGCAGTAGAACGCTGTCAAGGTCTTGATACTATCTAGCCAATCTCACACAAGCATCCAATCTCCATAAGGAGGCACAGATGACACAAATAAAATGAACACATACTCAATCACAGGATTACAATACGATAAGATAGCGAAACAAAATTAAATACAACACAAGTCTAAAGTAATAATCAAACTCAACAATATCCAAGTCTCAATAAAATGCCGAAGACAAATCCGGTACCAAATAGTCTACTAAAAGAACTAACTAGAAGATTAGTGATTCCGGCTAGACCTCCCGGAATCATAACTAACTATCAAGCCCAAGTGCAGCTACTCACCATATGGTCCATAAAGTGTTGGCTACCGATCCTCTAAGGCATAGTCTGGAAAATTGTTTCCAGTCAGGAAGGAGCAAAGTACAAATCTCAAATAACATTTCCATTTAATTGATAAGGACTATAAAGCAATAAACATGTGATGCTAGCTACTGAAAAGACAGTAAAATAAATACAATGGCAATTAAAGAGAGACAGGCAATATAAAGAGACAGGCAATAGGCAATATGATACAGTCAGTGCATGTATGAAAATAAAAAGAACAAGGAATAGTATCATATACGGATGATGTAGTATATGATTAAAAATAGGGAACTGTAATCTATTCTAAGTGTTTGAAATAGTAGTTTCAAAATGTGATCAGCTTGGGAACATGTACGATAGCTATAGGGCCTGGCTAATCATGGGTGAAGAGCATGATTAACACTTACATTGTTCTACACTACAATAAGAGGTTATGATCACATTTCTTACTAACTACTTCCTCGCCCCCAACTAGTACTGTGGATCCAACCATGACACGTCACGATACACGAGCAAGTCCAATCTATCATGTACGATGTCTAATATACATGTCGTGTACAATGTCAAACGATAATCAAGGTAACATCTCATGACTGCAGATCCAAGCTATACTAGTCCGTGTAACACAGTGTCAAGAATTCAGATGTAATATTTCATAATTATTTAATTTATAGAAATTATCAAGGAATTGGAAATTATCAGAGAATGTACTTGCCTTGGGTCCTTAGCTGGTATTTATTAATGTCCTATCCCAGAATATCCCCTGGGTGAACCAACAGTCCTATAGACATAACACAAAGCAAACCACATTAGCATCAGATGCTACGCTAACACACAGTCTATAAACACAGAATTTGGGACTACTCTAGATATGATACTGGCCACCTAGGATCATTTAGTAGATAAAAATATACCTATCTTTAACTAGCATATATACTAAAATTATGTTTTATTAAACATATAGCAAAATAAATAAGTATATTTATTTTTTGTGTATTCACTAATTGCTAATTACATACATATACTAAAAATGTTTGTATACATATATACCAATTAATATATATATAACAAATATATACTAAGTGTATACCAAATATATATATATAAATTGATTTAAATACATACATATACATACCTGTATACCAATCATGTTCAATATATATATACGTATACATTAATATTAAGCATTAATTAAATACCTAATGCATTCATATAATTACATAAGTACTAATACAATAATTTAATTTACTCTAATAATATAGTGTACTTTTTATGAAGTACAATTTTATGGAAAATACCAGTATACATATATGTATACTAATTTCTTTAAATATATACATATACATGTACATATATACTAATTAAACATTTCATACATCATATATATGTATATATATACATTAATACCTACATATACTAATATATATATATATATATATATATATATATATATATATATATATATATATATATATATATATATATATACCAATCAATACTAAATACGTATATCAATTATATTAAACATATACTCTATTAAATATACATTATAAGAAAATACCAATATATATATATATATATATACCAATTAATGATTACATACATTTACATATGCCTTAATTAAATACATATTGTACTCATACAATTAAATAAAAATAATAATATACATATTCATATTTTAAATACATACATTATATATATACTATACATTATGTGTTTAAATATTAATTAAATAAATGCTATACATATTCATGTATTTAAAACATTAATTAGATAACTATTATACATATACATATAGTATACATACTCATACGTATATACGTACGTATATATATACATATATATATATAAGAAGAAGGAAGGGGAGAGAAAAGAATACTTACTAGGGGGTTGGCTGGCCGGAGCACGGCCGGTGGAGGAACAGCAGGGCTGGAATGGGAATCGGCTGGAGCTTGATGGTGGTGGTGGTGATTGAGATGCAGATGCCGGTGGTGATGCTGGCTTGGAGATCCGGCAGAGGGAGGAGCAGGCCAGCGGGGATGGGGGTTGGCCGCCGGAGGGAGTCGCCCGAGCAGCAGCGGCCGGCCGGATGTGAGCAGGCCAGCGGGAGGGGGCTTGTCTGGAGCGGTGCCGGAGGGTGATGGAGGGAGTAGAGGGTGGAGAAGTGCTCGATAGTGGCTCGTACGGCTGCGCCGGACGGAATGCAGCAGGCCGCCCTTAGGGGGATATCGGGTCGGAGCCTGGCCGAGTGGCCGGCCAGAGCAAAGCCTGAGGGGATGGGTGAACAGGAGCTTCCAGTTTCCCCCCTCTTAAATTTGAATTTAAAAATGAAGAAGGAAGAAGAAGAAAAGAAGGAGAAGAAGAGAAGAAGAAAAAGAAAAGAGAAGAAGAAAGGAGAAAGGAAATATTTATACGGTTGGAGAGAAGATGTGGGGGCTTGGGGAGGTGTGCTACCTAGATTTTCTAGGGATTAGGGTTTGATGGGACAAGACATTATATAGGAGAGAGGGTTTTGATGGAGGGTGAGGATGCACTCAATTAAATGAGTGGTCCAGATTGGTCATGAGGTTTCTTCATGTGGGGATGAGGGTGAGGTTTAATTAAAAATTATTAGGGATTCCTCATTGGTTTAACAAATGGATGTTGGCACCAAAAATGCAAATTTGTAAATTAGCCCCCTTAAATTTGGGTATTTGTACAGACGCATAAAATAACGAAAATTTGGCGGGCGATTCGGTGTCCGGTGTTTTGTAGGGTCAAGGGGCGCTGTAAGTTTGGTGTGGGCTCAAATAGCAGGGCGCTGGAATTAAATTGGGATTTCAGAATCGGTTAAAATAGTATCCTCAATTTAATTAGAAATAACTGCAAGTTGTGTTCTAAAATTAATTAGGAGTACATGGGACCAAAATCAGGTCAGGTCATCAATACCAATAATGAAGTAGACTCAGAACAGGATATTACCCTAATTTGGGTCGCACAAAAAATAGGTCAAGATTGTCCCCAATTTCAATTGGAACGCACAACGATACAAAATAGGGATTTATTAAATAACGTCCACGACGATTTTTGTGCGGCTAGAAATAATGCGCAGAGAGCATAATCATGAGTTGCAAAATAGCAGAATGGAAGGCGGGCATGTCTAGGACAAGATTGTGAAATTTGTTGGAAAGCAAAAGTCAGGGTAGCGCTCCAAATATCGAAGCAAAGGCAATGCGCAAAATATTAAATAAAATACGGTAATTAATTACAAAATCCAAGAATTAAATTCTAACTAAATAATTAAATACAAAAATTCCATAATTCCGACAGGTGTTCATCTACTAGGCTTCTAGGTCAATTCTACTAGCTTAAAAATAAATAAACACTGCATATAATACTATATTTAATTACACATCACATAATTATTTAAATTAAATATACTATCATGTAATTATTTAATTGTAACTACAATAATATTAAATATTATAAAAGTCAAAAATACCCCTATTTTCGGAACGTGGTAGTGACACTAAGCCCACATCCTGGGGTCCATAATGTGTAGGGTACCACTCCTCAGTGTCATCTGGAAAAAAATGACACTATTCAATAATGAACAATATTGTTAGCATTGATGTTAATATACAATAATATTGTTCATCTTGTATATTCACATCAATATACAAGATGCATAATAGATACGAGGTTGAACAATATTGTTAGCATTGATGTGAATATACAACAATATTGTTCATCTTGTATATTCACAACAAAAAATGACACTATTCAATAATAAACAATATTGTTAGCATTGATGTGAATATACAACAATATTGTTCATCTTGTATATTCATATCAATATTCACATCAATTCTTGTTCATTGACACTATTCAATAATGAACAATATTGTTAACATTGATGTGAATATACAAGATGCACAATAGATACGAGGGATATATAATAAGGAAATACTGGAATGAATACAATAATGAACAATATGTCAATGAACAAGAATACTAATGACTAAGTGTGTGAGTACTAGCTTTAACATGTGATCGGCTTGGGAACATAATATAATATATATGGCCTGGCTAATCATACGTGCGGTGTATGATTAACACTATTCAATGAACAATACTTGATACAAAAAGGGTATGATCACATATCTGCACTAAAGTACTCCCCACCCTTGACTGGTATAAGAGATCCAACCATGGTACGCTATGGCACGAGATTCCCCAAGAAGATAGCGACACTTCCCGAGAATCAGAGTCTGTACATGTACAAGATAATCAATGATATAATACTTGTACCATATACACCATATACCAAGGAATAACATCTCATAACTAGATCCGGATATACCAATCCGTGTAACCATAGTGTCAAGAAACATGGATATCTATACTAGATACAATGAACATCGAGGATATTATAAATGAGAAACTATCATAGAATATACTTGCCTGAAGTCCAAAGAATAGTCTCACAGATGTCTAATACGGTGTCTCAAAGACCTAGATATGGAATATAACATCAATACAAGGTTTCAGAAAGAAAATAAGTTAAACTAGTCAACTTCTAGGTCAGCAAGTCAATTCTAAGTCAAAAGTTAAACTCGGTCAACTCCAAGTCAACTATGGTCAACTATAGTCAAACTACAAAAATATTAGGTTCAAATACTAAAGTCTAGTTCACAAAAACTATATCTTAGGATACTAGGATACGTATCTCTGGATACGTAAATCAGTAGGTAAAACGTTTCATATAAATATTAAATAATTATTAATTATATAAAATTCTAATTATAACATTAAATGGATACCTTGGTTTTGAACCAACTTGATATCACCACACTAAACCATAATATTGATACCAAAATCCAATACTTTGGGTATCCCCAATTACCTTGGTACTTACCTTGGTATCTCAAGGTAATACCCAATACCTTACTTATGCTAACTACCCTTTAAAATAATATATGCTACACTAAATATTATACATATAGTATATTAAAATACTATTAGCAATTAGGAATATATTTACATATAAATCAATTACCATATATATACATATATATTTATATATATATAAATATCTAATAATATAAAAAAATATCAAACTGTCACTAAAGGCACCTGCCTGCTGTCGCTGAAGCGACTGATACGGCTGATACTCTGCTAGTTTAGTGACGAACTTCTGCTGCTGTCGCCAAAGACATCGCTAGTGACTCTGATATGGTTGCTGATACAGCTGTTATAGTGACAGATTTCTGCTGTTGTCGCTGATGCTCTTGCTGTTGCTGCTGTTGCTGGCGATGCTTGGTGATGTTGCTATAGAGGCTGCTACTGCTGTTATTGCTGTTGTTGTTGCTTCGGCGACACTTGCTGCTGTCGCTATTGCTCCTGCTCTCCTCTATCACTAATATATATATATATATACAATATATATAATATATATATACCACATAATATATATACTATAATAGGTATATAACTACAACTAATAAATATACACACACACACACACACTCCTCACATACATATATATATACATAACAACTACATATGACATAGCGTACAAATATATAGTAACATATGTATATATATAACACAATATCTAATTACATATATATACCTTACAACTTATAAGATATATATATGTACACAATAATACATATTAGAATATAGTATTATATATATACATAGCTACAACTATATAAAATATAGGTACATAATAAATACATAGTAACATACACACACATACATAGTAATATATACATAACTATTCATATATGTATACGTATATATAATCGTACAATAATATATAACATACATCATATAATTTTAATTATAACCACATATAAATATCTATTTAACATATACATATCTATACATACTACAATATATAAATATACTTACATGTAGAAGAATAGCTACATAACAAATATACACATATAGTATATACATAGATACATAGATCTAAGACACAATATTACATAAATATATACTCACAACAATATATATATATATATATATATACATATATATAATTACATCTCACCACGAATAAGAACACAAGAGAAAAATAGATCTACAATTAACTTGCACATCGCATGGAACGTATCACTCCGTATCCCACTAGATCTAGGATACGAATGCGATACAAGTCAACCACATATCCGAACATACCTCAAAGGACACGAGCAAGTCATATATATTATTTACGAACAATTCAAAGAGTTAAAAACAATTCTACGTGTCCGTGTCAAAATATGACATGCTCAAAGTCCCGTGTCGGAGGGAAAATGCCCAAATCAATATGTATCACCAAATTATTGGAATACGACCTACACGTACCCAATTGTGGATATGACACTAGCCCAAAACACACAAGCATATGCCAAATTAATCTATAGGACCAATTGACACACACAACAATTGTCAATCTCGGAATTCTCCAAAATTGACACAAAAAATTACCATAACTTTCTCAATATGTCTCCTATGAACACAAAACCAAATCCTATGGGTAGCTTATGCATATCGGTTAATTTCTCATGGTTAAATCACAGATTTAGATCCTAATTTAAGGAAAAAAACTAAACTGAACCTATTGGGAGATGGATTCCCAATGCAACCTCTAAATATGATAAAATTGGCCTCCAACTTGTAGATCCTTGCTCCTTTCTATAGATCCTTGCTTTTCCCTTCTAGATCCTTGCTCCACTAGTCTCCAATGGTGATTTGGAAAGGAATTGGGATAAAATTTGTTTGGGAAATAAAGTGGGAATGAAGAAATTTAGTTGAGAGAAATTCTAGATCTAGTTTCCAAATGAAAAGAGGAGAGAGAAATATTCCCCCCCTCTATTATAGGCCGACCCCCCTTTCCCCTTCCTCAAGTCACTATGAATTGTCCAATATACCCCTTGGGGCCTCCTTATGAAGAAATAATTAAGGAGGAAAGCTTCTAGTCTAATGGTTAAATTAATTTAATCATCCTCCTAATCATTAGGCTTTCTAAATGGGCTAAATTCTAACAATTAATACATGTTGGTCCATGGGTCTAAACTAAACTATTTAGGTCCACTAACACATGTCCAAAATAAATAACTAACATCTGACAAAAATAAAATAATAAACAAATAATTATTTATTATGCACAATATTTTATTAAATATAAAATTACTAAAATACCCTCTCCTAGAAAATGTGGTAGTGACAGGTGGGAGAGTAGGAGTTGATCATGTTATCAAAGTCCCATTATTAAATCGTGTACATTCTGGTTACATACCTCACTTGTAATGGTCTTACTTGATCACGTTCACCCAACCCAATCACATAATCAACTTGTATTCTTAGGTACATTAGTTAGTTTAGATTGTATTTATTTTATCATATTATTGATATTCATATTGTTGATCTATATTCTCGTACATTACCTGTATATCTATTGTTCATCATTCATTTATTTAGTGATCTTGTATTTTATTTCTATATTTGTTTATATGCTCGATTATGCTATTGAAACTGCTTTCAGAGGTATGTACTTCGCTCCAATCTTGACGGGATATATTTTTCCAGATGATTGGCTTATAGAGCAGTATTCCACATTCTATGGGCCACAGGATGGCATACCTATAAAGGATACTCCTATAGACCAGTAGGACTTAGTTGAAGAGCCTGAGGAGGTCTAGATTATATTTGTACTGGATTGTATTAGACTATTATTTTGGTGGATTCATATCTTGTATATTATTTCAGATTATGGATTGTATCTTATTCTTTCCTTCGCTATTTCATTCATGCATTATTCTTCCTTAGTTTGTTTTGTGATTGATATTAAATATACTTGTGAGATACCATATTGCTCCTCTGTTTGGAGTTGAGATGATTGATAGTGTTCTACCGCAGATTCTGTGGGGTAGGCTGGGCGTAACCACATACTCATGCCCGATTATCCGGGTGTGGGTCGTGACACATTTTTAGTGGTGGCCTATGTAGGTCTAGATTCGTATCATAGTTGTGCTCGTCTAGAGTATTGCTACGAGCCTGCTTTAGGAAATATGATTTAGGCTGAGAGTTTACTCAATCACACCTAGAAAAATTCGAATCTATTTTTTTGTAAATTCTTATCTATTGAATATTGCTTTCCTTTGAATAAATTTTTGTCCTTCTTTGATGGTATCGTATCATATTCAATATTGATTCAGTATTTTAATCTATCTTCAGGATGCCGCCGAAGACACGTTCCCAGCGATTAGGTGTCGCGACAGCGCGATTAGTCACTTCATCACCGATTAGGGTAGCACCCTCACACGATGGTCCAACACCTACATTCAGGAGGTCAGCTTTACCGGTCCAGGTAGTCGTATCGGCAGCATCTTTCGGAGGAGCTCTACCTCCAGTACGAGGACAAGACAGACAGTTTTCGAGGATCTTCCACCTCCACCACCAATAGCTGATCAGAAGCAGATATTCGCACTTTTCCAGCAGATGATGGAGGCACAGCAGTGACAGTCAGAGGTCCTACGATAGAGCATGGAGAATGCTCACCAGATTGCACTTACAACAGTAGAGAGAGCTACTACAGCCCAACCACAGACGGCACTAGCTCAGTTTATTCTACATCAGCCGAGGCCGGGTATAATCATCGACTTCAAGAGGATGGGCCCAAAGGTCTTCAGGGAAAAAGAGGGGATTATCTATACGGATGAGAGGATCGAGGATATCGAGCGAAGCCTGCGGCTGGCGTAGATTCCAGAGATGCTACAGATAGAGGCTGTGGGTTGTAAAAAGTTTGACATTGCCTTGACATGGTTCCAGACAAACCCGGGGATTGCAGTACCAGGACTCTCTTGGGAAGCCTTCAAAGAACTTTTCAAGAAGAAGTTCTTCCCAGACGTGGCCCTTACATCTTTGGAGAGTCAGTTCCAATACCTTATCCAGGGAGGTATGTCAGTGGACGAGTATACGGTAGAGTATTGTCGACTAGGTCGCTTCGTGGAGGGTCTGAACCCTAGAGGCAAAGCAAGGAAGTTCAGGAAGGGCCTAAACAGGGAGGTCAAACCCCACACCAACGGAGATCCGACTGCCACCTTCGAAAAGATACTCAGGCAGGCGCAGAGAGTAGAGGATGACTTAGAGCTTGGCTCTAAAAGGCTGAGGGATACCGGAGGATCCAGCACCAACATGGGTCCAGCGAAGAGGCCTCACTTCCTGCAGCAGCACTAGAGGTCTTACCAGTATCAAAGATAGCAGTATCACGGGCCAGCTAGAGCGGCGACTCAGCAGTTGCATCAGATTGAGAGGACAGCAATTCCTTGCACTTTTTGTAAGAAGCATGGACATGGATGGGACGCATACAGGATGAGGCTAGGCCAATGCTTATTCCGTGGATCGGGAGATCATCAGTTGCGGGCTTGTCCTAAAGTCCCAACTCGTCCAGTTCAGGGTGAAGGACAGGCACAGAGGGCACCCGCTAGACCACCAGCAGGCCAGCAGAGAGGACCTCTTCCACCGCAACAATAACAGTTTGCCCAGTATCATCACCAGAGAGGAGCGCAGCAACAGGGGCGAGCTTTTTCCCTGATTGTCGAGAAGGAGGAGCCGATTGGCGATGTCATCTCAGGTTCAATTTATCTTGATTCCTTTCCAGCTCATATTTTGTTCGATTCGGGTGCTTCTCATAGCTTTGTATCTGTATCTTTTGCTTTGAGGCATCATTTTGAGTCTGAATTATTGGCGAAGACTTACAAGATCACGACCGAGGGTGACATCATCCTGGTCAGTGATATTTGTAAGAACCAGAGAGTTTATTTGGGAGGCCGTGAGCTGCACGTATGTTTACTTGTAATGCCACGTCCGAGTTATGATATAGTACTCGGGATGGATTGGTTGAGTAGACTTCATGCTAGTATCGATTGTCGTAGAGGCAGAGTTTTATTTCAGACGCCATGAGAGCCAGAGTTCGAGCTCGTCCAAGGTACATAGTATAGTGAAGGCAATTTCTGCGGAGCTTTGGTAGAAGTGCAGGAGCCGCCATATCCGTTGATTGCAGAGTTCTTGGATTTCTTTCCAGAGGAGTTATCGGGGTTACCGCCAGACAGAGATATGGAGTTCTCTATATATTTAGTGTCAGGCTCAGAGCCGATATCTCAGCACGTCTATAGAGTAAACAACAGCGAACTGGCGGAGTTGAAGAAGCAGGTGGATGAGCTCGAACTCTGTCATCTGGGAAAAATATATCTAGTCATGAAAGGAGCAGAGTACATCTTTAATAACAGTTCTAATCAATGATAAAAATTATGTAATAGTAAATAGATGTGAATATACAAGATGCACAATAGATACAAGAGATACACAATAAGAAAATACTGAAATAAATACAATAATGAACAATATAACAATGAACAAAAATACTAATGTCTAAGTGTGTGAGTACTAGCTTTAATATGTGATCGGCTTAGGAACTTGCACAAGAGTATAATGACCTGGTTGATCATACGTGCGGTGTATGATCAACACTCACAAGGAACAAGACATGCACAAGGAGGGTATAATCATATATATACACTAAAATATTCTCCACCCCCGACTGGTATAGTAGATCCAACCATGGTATGCTATGCCACGGGATTCTCTAGGAAGGTAGCAAATCTCCCCGAGAATCAGTGTCTGTACATGCACAAGATAATCAATAAAAGAAGACTTGCACAAGATACACCATATACAAGGAATAATATCTCATGACGAGATCCGGATATACCAATCCATGTAACCATCGTGTCAAGAAAATATAGATATCTACACTAAATACAATAAACATAGAGGATATCATAAATAAGAAACTATCAGAGAATGTACTCACCTAAATTCTGGTGAATAGTCTCACAGATGTCTGATATGGTGCCTCAAAGACCTAGATATGGAATATAACATCAATATAAGATTTCGGAAAGAAAATAAGTTAAACTACTCAACTTCTAGGTCAACAAGCCAATTCTAAGTCAAAAGTCAAACTAGATCAACTCTAAGTCAAACTATGGTAAACTATGGTCAAACTATGGTCAATTATGTCAAACTACTTATTTTTAGGTTGCATGAGTCTATCTCAAGAATATTGGGTTCAAACACTAGAGTTCAAGGTCATAAAAGCTATATCTTAGGATACTATGATACCGTATCTAAGGATACGTAAAAATAGGGATATGAATTATCACACTTATACAATATCAAACAATATTACATATATAAAATCCTAATTACAAATATTAAATGGATAACTTGGTTTCGAACTATAAAACTAAACCATAATCTTGATACCCAAAACCCAATACCTTGGGTATCCTAAAATACCTTGATACTTACCTTGGTAACTCAAGGTAAATGCCAAACTACATATATATACTAACTACCCATAATAATGTTTGCTAACAAGTTAAATATTATAAATATAGTATACTAAAACACAATTAGCAATTAGGAATGTATCTACATATATTTTAATACCACATAAATACATATATATATCTAATATATTTAAATATCTAAAATCACAAATAAACCGCAGAAGTGTCGCTAAAGGCTGCTGGCCGCTGTCGCAAATCCTGCTGATGTTGTGGCAGGAACTGCCGCTACCGTGATGGATGCCCGCTGCTATCGCCAAAACTGCCGCTGCTATGTCGTTGTTGCTGCTACAGCCGTCGCTACTACTGTTGCTGTTGCTATTGCTGCTGCGGCTGCTGTTGCTATTAACTGGTGCTACTGTTGCTATTGTTGCTGCGGCTGCTATTGCTATTAATTGCTGCTACTGTTGCTATTAACTGCTACTGCTATTGCAATTGCTTCTGCGGCTGCTGTTGCTATTAACTGCTGCTGCTGTCTCTATAAACTGTCGCCAAAGCTCCCTGCTCTTACTCTCTTATATATATATATAACACAAATATATATATAATATATAACACATAATATATAATACTACTATGTATCACTTACTACTATATAAATATATGTAAACATACATACACCTCCACAAACATATACATGTACATAATAACTATTATGACATAACATACATATAAATATAGTAACATATATACGTACATGTATATATAATCATACACAATATAAATACATATAACATATAAGTATATATATAACAACATATATATATAACTACACATATCATATATATATATATATATATATATATATATATATATATATATATATATATATATTCTACAATATAACTAGCTCTTACATATGTAAAATAATAGCTACATAAATATATATACACACATAGATATAATAGATACATAGATCTCTGACACATCAATATATAAATATATATACCCAATAATATATATATATATATATATATATATATATATATATACATATATATATATATTTACATATCACTATTACTAAGAACATAAGAGAAATGATCTAGAAATTAAATTGCATAACACATGGAATGTATCACACCCGTATCCGACTAAATCTAGGATACGCTTGCGACACGAGTCCACCACTTATCCAAACGTACCCCGAAGGACACTAGTAAGTCTAATATATTATTTATGAACAAAACGAAGAGTCAAACATAAATCTACGTGTCCATGTCAAAATATGACATGCTCAAAGTCCCGTGTCAGAGAAAAACCCCCAAATCAATACGTATCACCAAATTGTTGGGATATTGTTTGATAATAAATGAAAGAAATTGAAACTAGATTTATACGAAACCCTTTCTTTGGTTTACAAACAAGAAAAAGAAGTACAATTAATTCTATACGAGGATGTTAAGTACAAAAATTTGATTCTGGGAAAATATTGCTATAGGAGTCTGATCTGCGGTCGATCACTTTGTCCCTTGGACCATACGATGACGAAGAAGTGCCGTAGAAGACGAAAAAGAAGCTTCAAAGACTACAGGAGGGATTGAACTCTCGTTGGCAAAGCTCTCTATAGGTTCTTTATTGACCTTGACCTCTGTCTGTGACTCCTGAATTCTCTCTATCTTGGATTCGACCTTTCAGACCTTGCGACCCTGGACCTCCGTGGCCGGATGTCTCTATTTATAGAGTTTAGCTACAGTCGGTATAGAAACCGAACAGCGGAGAGATCTGCACCTTTTACGCGATGGTTATAATAACTGCTACCCACGTATAAATGATCTCCTGAATTGGCGTGTGACGCGTGTCCCATTATGAGGTAATACGTATAATCGCCTATCGAAGACCACGGCATGCAAGCCACGTAGATAACTGCCCCTGGCGTAGAGATAGTTGGCATAAAGGCCAAATAACTGTCTCGTAGGCGTAAAAGCCAAATAGCTGTTCTGATGGCGTAAAAGCCAAGTAGTTGTCATGTTGGCGTAGAAGCCAAGTAGGCGTAGAAGACAAGTAGGCGTAGAAGCCGAGTAGGCGTAGAAGCCAAATAGGCGTAGAAGCCGAGTAGGCATAGAAGCCTGATGCTTTACAAATATAGCCTGAGTTGGTGCATTCCGAGGAGATAACATACGGCGTACTCCTGTAGTTGAAAAATAGCCAGGTCGGCGTAATTCAAGGAGATAGCGTACAACGTGCTCCTATAGCTGAAAATAGCCTGATGGTGTAATGTACAGGGATGGTGATGTGTACGTATTAGCCCTAATTATGGCTCACCTAATCGTTAAAAGTAGAACCAAATCTCGTGGATTAAATGCAGAGATCTGCCCCCATCATGCGCATTAACTACAGAGATGTGCCTCGAGTTCTGTACGAATAGCAGCTTTTGACGTGGCGATTGGTTTTGTCTCATCTTGAGCGTAAAAGCTCATGTCTGCCTGTGTAGAATAGGCAGCGTATTCCTTGAATGCGTAGACAACGTCTTATATCAAGGGTTATGTCACTTAAACGACAGTCTGGGGCTCTGTGCAGAATCATCATTACAGTCGTCCTCTCGGTCGCTGTGCAGTACTCTTTGTCAGGAGTCAGGTTCACTGCATGACCTGACAGGTTCATTCGAGGAATACGAAGAGTTTCTCGTACAACTTCTCGCTGCATTAAAAGCAGGTAGGTTTTACCCGAAGGAGTCTGGAAATACTGTATTACGCGGGTTGTTCTGGAGCTATATTTTATGCTGAATAGCGTTGAAGCTCTGTTGTTCGCCAATGGCTCTGAAGTCATGTCTTACGCCGCCCAGTGCTGGAGCTCTGTTTTACGCGACTTCGTACATATTTGAGGGTTTTACGCATATAATTCCTCAGCATATTTTTTATACTTCTACAAGACCCCCTTCAAAGTTTTCAAATTCCTCGTAATTTAAAACACTTTGAATGAAGCATGAAACGGTCAAGTTTGACTCGTTCCGCGAGGCTGATTTCTTTGCAAATATTTAGGAATTTGTTGGGATTTGGTGTGATCTCCTCAGCCTATATAAAGGCGATTGAGTTAACCTATTTTTCCCACACTTTCTTCACCATATAGAGATGGTTGCCGAGCTTCGTAGGGTCGGCTTAAGGAAGAAGAAGATCATGTTCTTCCAGCATGTAAGGAGTCGTAAAAAGAGGCATCTTCGAGCAAATATCATCTGCAATGATGGATCATGGAAGGATATCATAGCTTCCTTTGCTCGGGAGAATCAGCAATTTCATATGTCAATTTGTCCAGGAGAGAGGAAGGGTCATATTGGACCACACAGCTTGCAAGCTATATTCTCTCCCATCATGGCGCCGGACGAAGGTAGACAGCTTGGCCCTGTCTTCCAGTATTGAGGTGGGTCTGAACCCCCAACATAATTTTAGGGCATGCCTGCCATGGCGAATGGAGGACGGGCTTGAATAATTTAGACAGGCCTAGTTCTGTATCCTCCCGCCATTCACCATTTTCTTGTTCATCGGCCGCAGAAGCCGATGAAGTACCGTAGAAGACGAAAAAAAAGATCTACACCAATATGATAACCGGGCAGAACAGATTCTCGGTGTGATCTTAAATGAGAAACCCTTTGTAGAGAAAGGATTTCCATCATATGTAATCATGAAGATGAAAAACCCTTTGTAGACGGGATTTCCATCATATGTAATCATGATTAATAAATTTGTCTTCTTTTACGCATCTGATGATTTGCCATATTTGCTGTGAGAAAGTCTGAATAGTGTACAGCTTCGATATGTCTGAATAATTTTATGCCAACTCTGATAAAAGAATATATGATCTCGTCTTGTCTTTTACGCGTAACAGAAGACGCGTAGAAAGCTTCTTAGTATTTAAGTCGAATATCCGAACTGTCATGCTGTTTTGAATGAGGAGTCGCATAGAATTTCTAAACTGTCACTTCTCTGATGCAAAAAATTCTTGTTCAGACTATCATCTTCAAGAATGAATTCCCGATAATCCCTTGGAATAGGGTGAGAAATTGTCGTCAAAACAGGCCATACTTGAACTTTTGAGAAAGGATTCTGACTGGACTTTGGATGAACTTCTAATCGACCCAAGAAGAAGAGTCATCTTCAATACTGAACTCTGTATATTTTGGGTACTTGGAATATTTTGTGGCCAAGAAGGAGCATTTTCTGCGTAAATTATTACAATTGGCCATCTGTAGATTTCGAGCGTAGAATCGTAGATTTGTAGCCTCTGAGCGTAAAAAGCTTCTAAGCGTGAAATCATAGATTTGTAGCATCTGAGCGTAAAACCGTAGGTTTTTAGCCTCTCGAGCATAAAAACTACTGAGCATAAAAGCATCCGGGCGTAAAACCATATATTTATAGCCTCTGAGCGTAAAACCGTAGATTTGTAGCCTCTTGAGCGTAAAAATCATAGATCTGCTCTGTGCGTAAATTTTGGATCCACTAACTGTTCGTCTTCTTCTTTTAAATGATAGGCTGACGTGGTCCCCAAATTATAACCGAATATTAAATATCGGATTTGGTTAGGAATTTGAAGAGTTATCCGAACTCTATAAATAGTCCAAGGTCATGAGAGAGAAAACTTTTCTCTGTCTTCACAAGAACCCTAGCTTTTCTAGAACCCTTCTTCTTCGTTTCTTCTTTGAGAACTCAGAATCACTATAGCCCCTAAACAAGCTTCGACTGCTAAGGGAAAGAAGGTTTCTTCCTCTTCTCGATCCTCTGCTCAAGCGCGAGTAACTCCTGTTAGACTGAATGAGCCTCGATCGGAATGCGGCACCCCTCCGTCGAGCCGTGCTCCGGATGTCATAGGTAAAAAGGACTTCGAGGGAGAATAAAAGACTTTTCGCACACTTTGTACGTGTATGCGAACTAATACATCCACATTTCTAATATGTCAGCGTAAAACCATATTTTCGTTGTCTGGCGAAAAAAACTCAGGCTGTCAAAATTTGGCGTATACTACAAACTTTGAGTTTTACACGCTGGATAAGAATTCCGGCATAAAAACTCAAATTTTGGTAGTCTGGCGTAAAAGTATAGACTGTTAAGTTTTGACGTATACTGCCAACCTTGAATTTTATGCCTCGGAAATAGGTTCCGGCGTAAAAGCTCAAATTTTTGTAGTCTTGGCATAAAAGCACAGACTGGTAATATTTGGAGCAAACTGCAAGGGTGTAGTGTAGAAACTGACTTGTTCTCTTACGTTTTGAAGTAGACTTGCAGATCCCTCTTTTGGCTTAGGTGATGGGCTCTGCTGCCGGGATGCTGAACTCGAATTATCAGGAGGATTTGTCGCATGTGACATTCTCTATTTCTGGAGCGAATTACCCTGAAGAGAGGGGAACCCTGATATCGTCCCAAGGAGAGCGCATGCTGCTGAGTATGATCAATAGGGAGCCCCTGACATACATAGACGGGACAGAGTATAAGAAATCGGGTTTCTTATTTGGGGATGTTATTGACAAGCAATCCCAGACCAAGCCAAAAAAGGAGGAATGGGTATTCACTGCTGAGGGCACGGTCATGTATTTACCGAAGATGCCCAGGGATTACCCCATCTCGGCCTTCTTTCATGCCACACATCCTAGGAAGATGATGTGGATGCTGACTTTCGACCTTCATGGCCGACCGGGAAAAATCTTATACAGCAAGGAATACTACGGGGGGGCCTATATGAGTCATCCCTCGGGCCCTGTTATGCCCTTTAGTGGATTACTGCCGGGTAGTGTTCCGAGTGAGGATACTCCGCTGATCCAGCCGGTTCAGATGTCGACCTTCTGCAACGACTTTATGGGGCAGGGAAGAATATACCCCAGGGTCAACCCTCGGACCAGTGGATAGCTTAGCCCGGGGAATCTCCGATGGGCCAGTTTGACTGCATGGGCCCTGAAGCACTTCCAGACGGAGCTGGAAAATATTGGCTTGTTTGCGGCCATGAGTACCACAAGTGTTGGGTTGCCTGTCAACCCTAACTTGTTCTTAGCCTTGATGGAGCGATATAATTCGCTCACTGGGACTTTTGCCACTCCGCTGGGGGAGTTGGTCTTAGCCCTTCATGAGATGGCAGAGATTTCAAGGCTGCCACTGGGGGACGTTCCTTATGAAGAGTACGTCCCTACAAACAGGGATTTGAGGGATACAAACCCTCGGGCGATGGCAGTATATCAGGAGCTGATGAGCCACTACCTTGCTTGCACCACTTTGTACAAGGAGCCATCTGATTTGGCTTATATCAACAAGTGGGCAACATATCTCTTCTTCCACCAGGCCAGAAATGCTAAGCCAGACAAGGTGGTAGATAGCCAAGATAGGCCCTTGAACCTCCTGAGCATGCTCAATGCTGACACGGTCGACGACCTCATTGAAGATGCAGGGGCTCCGGATTATATTTTTGACGAGGGGATAGGGGGTTACCCTGCAGGCACAAAAGCCTTCAGTTATATGAGGCATTGTCGGAAGCCTCTGTCAAAGGAAGCTCAATTGGCTGGCTTTCTCTCCGTCTGGCTACACCACTGGGTAGTGCCGGGTATCGCGTCTGCGGATCGTATTCATTGCAACACTTTATGGCCCGCAGTGCGTTTGGTGTTCAAAGTAAGACTGGGCCTACTTCCTGCTATGGTATGTAGAATACAAGCAGGTCTGAGGGCCCTTACTGATGGGCTGCTCGCTGATAAGACGCAGAATGAAAGCTTTCCCAGGGTGGAATTACCATTCATGTACTTGATGGGATGGTTAATTCTTCACAACGCCCGGGTGATGTCTCCCAGTTTTGCCAGCAGTTCAGGAAATAATTTCTTGCTGAATTACAAGAATTCCTCTTGGAACGTGGCGACCGTCACAGATTGTCGACGGGCGTTAAATGTAGCCCACATCTGAAAGATCTTCTGCATCGTTCCACCTGTACACATCAATCAACAGGGGAGGAAACTCAAGGATGAAGGTCATGGAAAAACCATTCTTTCTCTTGAAGCCTTCTATTGGTTGGTCTGCATTAGACCTTGCTATACAAGAGTGATGATCATTGCTTCTCGGAGCCTTATCTGCCCAGTCGATTTGCTAGGCAGTTTGGGTACGACCAATTGCATATGGGAAATGCCATTACAAGCTTCAAGTCCAGAGGTGGACTTATTGATGGAGCCAGAGGGTGGCGGTACTTTATCGCAGGATGCACTGGTGCAACTTTTGTGGTACCCGCAACTTCTTTTTCCATGGAGTTGCGCATGCTTTACTCGTACGCACAGTTCTATGCATCCATCAATACCTTCCATCGCAATTTTGATATGCGTGGGAGTTTTAGAATGCCCTCCCATAGGTCTACTGGAAGGGAAGATGTTCCGTCAGTTTCCTCGAATGAGAATGAAGACACCACCGGGACAGACGAATTCTTGACGGCAATACCGAGAGGCGTACTAGCTCCGACTGCAGAGCCTCTCATTATCTCCCATAAAAGGAAGGCTTCTGCTCCGAAAGAACCTTCTTCCCGCAATAAGATGATTGCCAGAGGTCCAAAAAGGGCTTCTACTAGGGAGGCTTCTTGGAGCGAGCCTGTTGTTTCCCCGGTTGGGGATGATTTGTTGATTAGAGGTCCTTCGCCTTTTAGAGAGGGAACCTCCACAGTTTCGGCCGGCAGTGCCGGAGATTCTTTGCTCGAGATCGCTGCTGCTACTACTACTTCAGGTAGTGCTACGAGATCGCCTACAAGGCCGAGCATTTTAAGAATATCTTTATCCAGACCAATAATGGGAGTAACCCCTACTTCGTTTGTAAGTATTTCCAGCGAGATTCTAACCAATGAGCCTCGAGTGGATCTTGGTGAAGATAGGGAAGATTACCCTCCAACGTCAGTTGGTGCACCCTCTTTCCCATGTATGACAGTTCGCTTAGCCTCATTAAGAACTGATTTAGCTGTATTGGCTGCGGACGCGACATATATACCATCAGTCATAGGTAAATATCATCTTTTATGCCTTCTTTAGGAAAATTAACATCGAGTGGATATTAACTTTCTCTTGTCTTCTTTTCAGGGGAAGACATCTCAGGGGAGGGCGGTGTCGACGCAACCTTTGACTTTGTTACGGCTTCTGTCGATGAAACGACGGTGTTCGACTTTGGAGAGGCAACATTTTCGGGTGCTGTCTCGCCAACAACAGTCCAGATATCATCAGAGGAGGATGAACCTGTCATCACGACTATGCCTCCTTTGTTGAGTACGCCAGCCACTTCAACCGTTGCTGGTGCTTGTTCTTTTGTAGCGCCATCTGTAGAGACAACGACCGTGTCAACATCCTCTGTAGTTATTCCTGGAGGAAGATTTACCGATATCGCAGCCACTCCCAGCGTCCATTCAAATTTTGCCATGCTAGTTGAGTAGTATACTAACGTTTTCTACATCACTTTGAAAACGCTGATATCAATGGTGCTGGAGAAGAATCTAGGCTTCGATGCTCTGAAGATGTCCTCCCAGCTTGTGATAGTGCCGATCAGAAATTTTAACGACGCTGGGAGAGCTGATGCGCTGGAGTAAATAGTTAATGGTTTAGAACAATCCATTAACGAATATTTAAAATTATCTCTAGGCAACGTCGATGATATAATTCAGGCCGAGTACGATTCCTTGACTGTGCAGCTTGCTGAACAAATGGAATGCTTAAATAAATCTATCCAGACACAGCAGTAGGAGATGGATGAAGGAAAAGCCATCTTGTAGGAGGTTATTCCTCTTCAAACAAAGTACAACCGAACATGAGGGAAATGAAGCGAGGGTCCACAAACTGGAAGCAAAACTCGCTCAGGCAAAGGGGTGGGCTGTCCAGTCATTGGCAGCTCTAGATGTGGTGAATGGCCGACTGGATTCAGCTCAGCAGAACTTGGCACGTGCAGGAGTCACCTGCGCCGGTTTTGTTTATTCTTTGTTTGAACTATCTTCCTTGAACAATGAGGAGGCAAGGCTGGAGCGGGCTCGCGCTAATGTCTTAAACTCTAGGAATGAGAGGATGGCCTTCTTGGCGCAGCAGATTCGTGATTTGACTGCTCCTCCCCAATGATGTACTTTTTGCTTCTTTATGTAATTTGCTCTTCCCGGAGGTAATAAAGAGACTTTATCTGACTTTGTGGACCCATAATTTTTGAATATAAATGATAGGCTAGGGTGAAAGTGATATCAGAGGTAATATGGACGTGATATACTTTCGGTAAGCTTCAGCTGGATATATCTATTCAGAGGTTATATGGACATAATAGAATATGATCCAACTAAATTTGTGTACAAAATACTATCAGAGGTAATATAGACGTGATAGGTTTTGAAGTTCCAAATTAGTTTAAACATATCTATTCAGAGGTCATGAGAACATGATAGAATATGATCCAACCAGTCTTTGTATGTAGTATCGTCAGAATAAGATCTTTACCGTACTCCGTTTTAAGCAAGTGAGGTTAAGCATAGTACCTCTTCAGGAATTTATCGTTGATAGGAGCCATTATCAGATCTCCATTAGGCTTGGCTAATCTGTAAGCGCCATTTGAAAACGTTATTTCAATCACATAAGGGCCCTCCCATTTGGGCTGGAATTTACCCTTACTCATGTGTGTAATGATTATTGGCCTCTTCACAGCTAGAACTAGCTCGCCAACTTTGAACACTCTCTCCTTCACTTTTTGGTTAAAAGTTCTAGAAATGCGTGCCTGGTAGAACGCAATGCGTTGTTGAGCTTGAAGACGTTTCTCCTCTAATCCTTCTAGCTCTTGAAGCCGTAGTCGATCATTATTTTCCTGAATTAACTTATTAGCCACTGCTATTCTGAGTGATGGGATCTGGATTTCAATGGAAAGAACTGCTTCACACCCGTAGACTAATAAGAATAGGGTACAACCCGTCGGTGCTCGTACCGTTATACGGTATGCCCAGAGGCACTCTCCCAGCTTCTCATTCTAATCTCTTTTGTTCGAAGAGACAAACTTTTTCAAGAGTTTGATAATGGTTTTGTTGAAGGCTTCCGCCAAACCATTAGCAGCCGGATTGTATGCCGTAGAGGCCATATTTTCTATCCGATTTTTATTGCAAAATTGGTGACATGCTTGGCTAATGAATTGAGGCCCATTGTCATGAATTATCCTTCGGGGTATCCCAAAGCGATAAATGACATGGTGCTTGATAAAGCTGATCATGTTGGATGTCTTTACCTCAGCAAGGGGGATCGCCTCCGCCCATTTGGAGAAGTAGTCCGTGATAGCCAATAAGAACCAATGTCCTCTAGAAGAAGACGGGGAATAGGACCAATGATGTCCATACCCCATGCTTTGAAGGGCCATGATGTAATGGTAGGATGTAGATACTCAGAAGGCTGATGTATAAAATTCGTATAAACTTGACAGGCTTTGCATTGTCTTGCATTTTTACTGCATCTGCGATCATAGTAGGCCAGTAGTAGCCCATCCTCCTGATATGATCCTGTAGCTTAGGACCGGGTTGATGTGCTCCACATACACCGTAGTGAGCTTCTCGGATAACCTATTTTGCATCATCATCGAAGAGACATCATAATAGCAGTCAATCGTATGTTCGGCGATATAAACATTGTGAAGACGCATCAAAATAGAAGCGTAATGATCGTCTTTTGATAGACACTACTTCTTTAGGATTCTCTGGTAAGATTCTGTATGACACGAAGTCTATAAAGGGACTTCTCAAGTCTATCTTAGGAGGCACCATGTTTACAGCGTAGCTGTGTTCTATATGAATGTTATTTTTCATACAGAATAAATTTCTGTTAAGAAGGATCACCGAATTCTGTCTCCTTATAGGGATAGCTAGATCTACAGCTAGGCTAGCTAGGGCATCAACTTTCAAATTTTAAGATCGAGGCACATGCTCTAAGAAGAATCCTTTGAAAGATATTGCAATCTTGATCGTTGCTTGGTGGTAAGGAATGAGGTCTGGATTGCGGACTTCATATATTCCTCTGACCTGATTAACGATTAGCAGAGAATCGCCAAAAGCTTCCAGGTACTCCACCTCCAATTCTTTAGCGACTTGAAGTCCAATTAATAGGGCGTTATAATTTGCCATATTATTAGAGCAGGGCTCGCTAAGAGAATATGCTCGATAGATGACGAGTTTATCAGGAGTGACCAGGACAATTTCTACTCCTGAAACCACGTTTCCCCTGGGATCAGTCCTGGAGGCACCTTCGAAGAATAGCTGCCATGTAACACTTTCTATTGCGAAATTATATTCTGCAACTTCGTCGAGAATGTCCTCGTATAGTTTAGAGCTTTCCAAAATTGGATGAGCAGCTAAGAAATCAGCCAAGGCCTAACCCTTTATGGACTTCTGCTGGACGTACACCATAACATATGGTGTTAATAACATCGCCTAAGTCGCGAGTCGGGAATTGAGAACACTTGGCTTGTTCATCAATACCCGAAGAGGATTGATCCTGGAGATGATATGAATAGTTTGGCCTGTGACATAATGTCGCATCTTCTGAATGGCGAACATTAGGGCCAAACATTCTTTTTCCACTGGACTATATCGGTGTTCGGCTCTGACCATTATCCTACTTAAATAGTAGATAGTCTGTTCATGACCTTCCTCATTCTTCTGTGCGAGGAGAGCTCCCAAAGATTGATCCATTGCTCGAACATACAGTAAAAATGGTCTTCCTATGACGGAAGACACCAGAACTGGAGGATTAGTTAGGTAGCGTTTGATATTATTAAACGCTTGCTGACATACTTTATCCCATACGAAGGACACACCTTTCTTTATGAGGCGAGAAAACGGTTGACATCTTCCAGAGAGGTTGGATATGGATCTCCTGATATAAGCCAGACGACCTTAAAATCCCCTGAGTTCCCTCATATTACAGGGTGGTCGCATTTCTATGATAGCCTTCACTTTATCAGGGTCCACTTGAATAACTTTAGCGGTAATGACAAATCCCAGGAATTTGCCACTGGATACACCAAGAAAGGACTTTATAGAATTCATTTTGAGTTGATATTGGCGTATCAACTCGAATATTATCTTCAAGTCTTGGATGTGAGTATCCTTGAAGCGGCTCTTAATATCGTCTACATAATATTCTACTATTTTGCGTAAGTGCTCATGGAATATGCTACTCATAGCTCGCTGATATGTAGCCCCGGCATTCTTCAATCTGAAGGGCATGACAGTGTAGCAATATACCCCCAGTAGTGTACGGAAGGCAGTATAATTTTCATCTTCAGGATGTATCTTGATTTGATTGTAACCTGAAAATCCGTCCATGAAGGACATGCGTTCAAAACCGCATGTATTATCGATCATGACGTCTGTGATGGAAAGAGGGAACTCATCCTTGGGGCATGCCGCATTAAGATCTCAAAAGTCGATACAAATACGAACTTTGCCACTTTTCTTTATAATCGGGACAACGTTGGTGACCCAATCAGGATATTGTTCTTCTCGGATGAACCCGCAGGCTATCAACTTCTTGATTTCAGCTTCGATGGCATCCATCATATCAGGGCGGAACCGGCGTTGGTGCTGTTTTATCGGCTTTGAATTGGGCAGTATGTTGAGTTTATGAGTAGCCACTTTTGGATCAAGACATGGCATATCCTCATAATTCCACGCAAAGACATCGATATATTCTTTTATCAACTGGATCATCTTTTTTCTTTCTTCTTCGGAAAGATTATTACTGATAAATATCGGCTTCGGTGAAAGTTTATCACCAACATCGATCTGGATAACTTTATCTTCAGTGGGTCATTCTCTCTACTCGAACCGGAGTTCCCATTGTGTATCCATTTGTGAGCCCAGGTTTCATCTTTGAATGGTTCAGATTCTTGTTCCTCTGTTTCGAGAGAATCTGTCAATACCATATTTACTGATAATACCTGTTCGAGTTCAGCGTATGAGCCGGAGGACGACGAGTCATCTTGGGAAGAGGAAAAGGTATCCTCATTTGACTCAGAAGTTGCAAGAGACGTGGTATACCCTAACCCAAAACGAGTTCGTCGACAGTAGGGATTACCATGCAACGGCATTCGCCTGCCTTTCCCATAGTTGAGGCCTGGTTCTGACTTTAGATCATAACCCATACTTTGCATAATCTTCAAAGCTTGTGGGCTATATATGTGAACTTGTATTTTGCTTGCATCGGACTCGTGAGAGTCTTCTTGTATAATCGGTCTATTATGCATGCGAACGAAGACTATTGGATGCTGATTGCTGCGAGTAGGTAGAATAATAAATATAGAATCTTCATGTGGCTCATATGTCGTGATGACATTAGACGTTGATGCCACTTCCCACACATACGGATGATAGGAGTATATAGCTTCCAAGAATTTTTGTGCTATAGGTTCTGTATCATTATGGGGGGATGATTACTGATTTAGACGTTGAGCATCAGTATACCGAAAAAGAGAATCTTTATTATCGTCGAAAACCACATTCCCAGTTGTATTTACATCAGTTGGCTGCTTGTTGCACCGGAGATTGATGACCAAAGATGGAGGCTTCTGGTTTAAAGTGATCACTAGGGGATCACTTCCTTCTCCTGATTTGGTTTTGTTCAAGTGGATAGGTTCCATGACTTTCGGACGGGTAGTCCACCCTTTCACCTGGATTGACAGAGGTTGCTCAGCAGATGGTTCTCCTGGCTCCCGGTAGGATTCCTCCTCCGTCTTGCCTGTCACCTCTTTCATGTAGTCTTGGGTGTATAACATGGCATCGAAATAGTAGGACTCTACTCCCTTGAACGGGTTAAGGTCAGCAAACTCTGTTTTTACTGTTCCTTGGGTATCTATATATTTGAAGCATTGATGTAGAGTCGAAGAAACAATATTATGATCGTGGATCCATGGTCTGCCCAGCAGAATATTATAGGACCCTTCTGAATCGATGACGTAGCAGGTAGCTACTGATCTAAGGTCCCCAATCTGGATCCTCAGACGAATCTTCCCCAACGTCTTACTTTTCCTGGCGTTAAAGCCCACAATTATTGTGGTGGTGTAAGGCAGTTCGCTTATAGGAATCCTTAGCAGTCTGAGCAGACTATGAGGGATGATGCTGATCGACGATCCCGGATCTATGTAAATCCGGTCTACCTCCATGGAACCGACGTATCCGGTGTAATAGAGGGGCCTGTCATGCTTGTTATGTTTCAACAGCATGTCATCTTGAGTGAAAGTGATATTGGGGACCACTTCCATCACACTATGGCATTGAGGACATGCTACAGGATCTTTATCGGGGGACTTGAGTTGAGTCAAGCATACATCCGCCTGCATTAATATTTCACTCAAGGCTTGACGAGTGTCTTTAGACAGCCTTAGGAGCTCAAAAATAGACAATCTGGCTGGTGTATTAGCCAACTGGGCCAGGATGTCGAAGTTATATGGCTTCTCCAAACCTTTATTTTGAATATTCTTCAAAGGTTTGTCAAAACGCACTTCTTTTTGCTTGCCCTTGTCCGCCGAAGTTGGTCTAGAAGGACCTGTCTCTGGTATGACAGATTCAGGCTTTAGAAGTTTGGCAGCTGAAGTATCTGCCGTTGCATCTTCCTGATTTCCTTCATAGTCCTTGAGGTAGGCTTTCCCTGATCGAGTTCCGGTAGCCAAAGCCTCTTCTTCTGATGTCGAGGATATTGCAACCATATAGCATGGTTTACATCTTGAGTTCTTTTTAGACTTAGCCTTAGCAACTTGAGTCTCTTCCTTAATCTCTGATACCAGATCAGGATGAACCCATATAATCTCACCACGCTGGGTAGTTAGGGGTACCAGGTCATGATTTTGACCCCTGGCCGGAGCGAGATTAACGATGTTCATCATTGTCCAAGAAATAGGTACAACACCATCCGGAACTTTTTGAGGAGACAGATTGCCGAATTGGAGGGAGATCATGTTGGCGGTGACCGTCTTCTCGCTATTGCGCAGAGTGATGGCCTTGGTGTCGATCAACTCCTGAATTTTCCTCTTTAGTACATAATACGCCTTTATAGGGTGATGTATGTACCTATGGAAAATGCAGTACTTAGGATTATTGGTACTGCCGACTTTATTAGGCCGCTTTACCTCTGGGAGGGTAAGCTTTCCACTTTTGACTAGACAGTCGAATATGCTCGGGATATCGTCGTCGTCAAAAGAATATTTTTTAATGGGCCTGGAAGTCCCAGGTTTCGTCTGTGTGGTTGTCAGAGTGTTTTGCCTGGACGTATTGATCGCTAGAGCTTTTTTCCCTTTGGAACCACGAGGATGGTCGCTATTGGAGGATGACCTCTTTCCTCTATCAGAGGTAGAGATCATTATTCCATTGTCACGCGCCTTCCGACTGTTATCTTCAGCGGCTACCACTGAGATGATAAACGAGGGCCAATCATGGAACTGATATAGTCCTGTGAACACCGAGATCAGTAAAAGAAGGTTCTTTCTGCAAATGTCCACCAAGGCTGAATCCGAAACTCTAGGAGGCATCTGTAAAGTAGCCAGACGAAAACGTTCGGTGAAAGTACGAACGCTCTCTTTCTCTTTCTGCTTTACTTCGATGAGCGAGGACATAGACATGTCCATCCCTCCTTCGTAGAATCGCGCGAAGAACAGACTCTTGAAATCTTTAAAGGAAGTAATGCAGCTGTCCGCAAGACTACGGTACCACTGATAGGCCATTCCAGACAGACAACCTTTAAATACTCGAGTGAGAAGGGCGTCATTCCCTTGCAACAACACCGTCATAATGCTAAAGTAGTTCATGTACTGGCTCGGTGACGTCTTTCCCTTAAACAAAGCCCTAGCCTGTGGTTTGTATTTTAGAGGGAAAGGAATCTCATCCCAGATAGCTGGATAAGGTTGGTTGATTCCCAACTTCTTGAGCTGATCCTTATGCTTCAAGGCATCAAATTGGGCTTTCAATTCCCACACTGCCTACATCAGGTCTTCAGCTGGTAAAAGGACCGCAATGTGGTGAGAGATCGGTTGTATCGTAACTCCAACAAGAGGCAATACATTCTCCGAGTTAGGAAGTGGAGGAGCTGCTAATTCTTGATTTAGAACAGGCTCCTGGTTCGCATTGGATGGTGGTACGTACACCCCCACACGTATTTGAGTCGGAGGAACCGATGCTGGAGCTATAACAGTTGTATGTTGAGTCAGTATCATCTGGTGCATATTCTACATCATGGAATGCATCTCTTTCAGTGATGTCTCCAATACATTATTGCGTTGCTCAGTACTTCCTGATAGGGAAGCCTCTTCGCGTTCATCTTCAATGGCATAGACTCCCATTTCTTTGGATGCTATGGAAGGATTAGTATAGAGCTCTGTAGAGATTAAATCTATACTTTCAGCATCTGATTCGGGAAATTGGCGACACCCAGTGTCGGAATCAGAAGAATATGAAGTCGGTTGTCGTGACCTCGAACGGGTATTTCGGAATACACCAGTTTCAATATTCTCAAGGAGTCAGTTGAATCTCCTCTGGCTTGGAGTTCTAGAGGGATGACGTCTTGAATTGGACCTTCCTCTTGGAACGTGTGAATCCATGTTCACTGATGCGAATATAGGCTTTTCTTCATGTAAAGACAGAGAGTAGTTCAACCGGTCGAAAACTGACCGTTTTGCCTTAGAACAACAATAATTAACTACAACTTTATGACTATTAGAAAAATGCTCCCTAGGAGGTGTAATGGACATGTTAGAAGATCCCCTATCTTTGTGCTTCTGGATCAAGAGTTTACGCAAGTCAGGAGGATTAACAGAAGAAGAAGAAGGCTTATTCTGCCTTTTTACATCAGTTGGAGTACGGATATTAGGAATCATAAGTCTCTCCCTGCCATACGAATACAGCAGTTCAGCCATGTGAGTAGCACATGATCCATGAGGAGCGTATCTATCCACAAACTGGGCCTTCTTTACGTTGTAGGGCTTGTCCTGGCGTAATCCAGAACTTTGCACAGGTTAGCGTAAAACTGAGGAAGTCCTCAATTGGCCGTCGGCATTCCGTGTAATCTGAAGAGCGGACAGATTATTCTCTTGATGGCATAAAGGCCGAGAGGTCAGGAAATTCGCCATTTGTTTTCCCTTGCGGTGATTACAAGGACCATCTGCCTCTTCACAGAGGGGAGATATATTTTTACGCGTGGAGCGCATTTGGAATTTCTGAGTTGGCACTTAGGCATTATCAGAAATTTTGTCTGCCACGTCAAAGATGGGAGACTGAAATTTTATGTACGGGGCACGGAGTAGACTTCTGGATTGGCACTAAGGCATTGCCAGAAGTTTTGTCTGCCACGTCATAGACGGGAGACTGAATTTTATGCTCGGGGTGCATTGTAGACTTCTGGATTGGCACTAAGGCATTGCCAGAAGTTTTATCTGCCACATCACAGACGGGAGACTGAATTTTACGCACGAGACGCGGAGGTTGCGGTGCTACAACCTTGTTTGTCGGAGTGAGAGAGTCCGCAGGAAGGGTAGAGGATGTCCGGGGCATCCATACTTTAAGTAATTTCCTGCTGTCTTGGACAGAGAGGGAATGAGACCTACCCACTGCTCGAAGCATGTCTTCGTAAGCCATTGGTCGAATTGGACAACAAGGTCTTTTTCGTTGATCCTACGGATACAACATCGTGTTAGGCAATGACTTTCTCGTCAGATGAGAAGGTACTCCCCAGCAGAGTTGCCATCTTGTGTTCGATAATAAACGAAAGAAATTGAAACTAGCTTTATACGAAACCCTTTCTTTGGTTTACAAACAAGAAAAAGAAGTACAATTAATCCTATACGAGGATGTTTAGTACAAAAATTTGATTCTGAGGAAATATTGCTAAGGAGTCTGATCTGCGGTCGATCACTTTGTCCCTTGGACCACACGATGATGAAAAAGTGCTGTAGAAGACAAAAAAGAAGCTTCAAAGACTGCAGGAGGGATTGAAGTCTCGTTGCCAAAGCTCTCTATAGGTGCTTTCTTGACCTAGACCTCTGTCTGTGACTCCTGAATTCTCTCTATCTTGGATTCAACCTTTCTGACCTTGCTACCCTGGACCTTCGTGGCCGGATGTCTCTATTTATAGAGTTCAGCTACAGTCGGCGTAGAAACCGAACAGCGGAAAGAGTTGCACCTTTTACGCGGCGGTTATAATAACTACTACCCACGTATAAATAATCTCCTGAATTAGCGTGTGACGCGTGTCCCATTATAAGGTAATGCGTATAATCGCCTATCGAAGACCACGGCATGCAAGCCACGTAGATAACTGCCACTTGCGTAGAGATGGTTGGCATAAAGGCCACATAACTGTCTCGTAGGCGTAAAAGCCAAATATCTGTTCTGATAGAGTAAAAGCCGAGTAGCTGTCATGTTGGCGTAGAAGCCAAGTAGGTGTAGAAGCCAAGTAGGCGTAAAAGCCGAGTAGGTGTAGAAGCCAAATAGGCGTAGAAGCCGAGTAGGCGTAGAAGCCTGATGCTTTGCAAATATAGCCTGAGTTGGCGTATTCCGAGGAGATAGCATACGGCGTACTCCTATAGTTGAAAAATAGCCAGGTCGGCATTATTCAAGGAGATAGCGTACAGCATGCTCCTATAGCTGAAAATAGCCTGATGACGTAATGTGCGGGGATGGTGATGTGGACGTATTAGCCCTAATTATGGCTCACCCAGTCGTTAAAAGTAGAACCAAATCTCGTGCATTAAATGCAGAGATCTGCCCCCATCACGCGTATTAACTGCAGAGACATGCCTCGAGTTATGTACGAAAAGCAGTTTATGACGTACCGGTTGGTTTCGTCTCATCTTGAGCTTAAAAGCTCATGTCTGCCTGTGTAGAATAGGCAGTGTATACCTTGAATGCGTAGACAACGCTTATATCAAGGATTATGTCACTTACACGATAGTCTGGGGCTTTGTGCAGAATCATCATTACAGCCGTCCTCTCGATCACTGTGTAGTACTCTTTGTCAAGAGTCAGGTTTACTGCATGATCTGAGAGAGTTTCTCGTACAACTTCCCGCTGTATTAAAAGCAGGTAGTTTTTACGCTGAAGTGGCGATGTAACAACCTTTTTATACCGAAGCAGTCTGGAAATACTGTATTACGCGGGTTATTCTGGAGCTATATTTTACGCTGAATAGCGTTGAAGCTCTGTTATTCGCCAATGGCTCTGAAGTCATGTCTTACGTCACCCAGTGCTGGAGCTCTGTTTAACGCGGCTTCTTGCATGTTTGAGGGTTTTACGCGTATAATTCCTCAGCATATTTTTTATGCTTCTACAGATATAACCTACACATACCCAATTATGGATACGACACTTATCACGACCCACACCCGGTGTAAGGGTACAAGTCGAAAACAACGCCCAGCCTACGCCGCAGAATCAGCGGTAGAACGATGTCTAGATAATCTATCTAACAATATAATGAACCACCAAAATAATAATATACTCAATCACAGAACTAAGATGGAAATAAACACAAATTAAATAAAGAATAGAATAGTCACAATACAACTCATGAGTCTAAAATAATACATCAATGAGTCAGAAGAAATATAGAATAAGCAGGAGACAAATCCAGTACAAAAGAATACAACGAAGCTACAACTCCTGGGTCAACTGTCTCAGTTGGGATAATTCCCTCCGGAGCCAGGGTCTCAGAATCTAAACCCACAATATCCTGAGGTCCATAATCGGTAGGGTACCACTCCTTAGTGTCATCTGGAAAAATATATCCAGTCAGGAAAGGAGCAGAGTACATCTCTAACAGCAGTTCTAATCAATGATAAAAACTATGTAACAATAAAAAGCTGTGGATAAACAAGATGCATAATAGATACAAGAGATATATATATACAATAAGGAAATACTGGAATAAATACAATAATGAACAATATGCCAATGAAACAAGAATACTAATGACTAAGTGTGTGAGTTCTAGCTTAACATGTGATCGGCTTGGGAACTTGATACGCGAGATACAATATTTATGGCCTGGATAATTATACGTGCGGTATATGATTAACACTATTCAAGATAACAAGATGGGTATGATCACATATCTAGACTACATACTCCCCACCCCGACTGGTATAATAGATCCAACCATGGTACGCTATGGCACAGGATTCCCTAAGAGGATAACTAGTCTTCCCGATAATCAGTGTCTGTACATGTACAAGATAATCAATAAAATAAGGCTTATACAAGATACACCATATACCAAGGAATAACATCTCATGACGAGATCCGGATGTACCAATTCGTGTAACCATAGTGTCCAGAGAACATGGATATTTACACTAGATACGATGAATAAAGAGGTTATCATAAATAAAAAACTATCAGAAAATGTACTCGCTGGAAGTCCAATGAATAGTCTCACCGATGTCTGACTCGGTGTCTCGAAGACCTAGATATGGAATACAACATCAATACAAGGCTCCGAAAGAGAATAAAATAAACTAGTCAACTTCTAGGTCAAAAAGCCAATTCTAAGTTAAAAGTCAACTATGGCCAACTCTAAGGTCAACTATGGTCAACTATGGTCAAACCAAGGTCAACCTTCTAATTCTAGGTTGCACAATTCTAACACAAAAATCATGGGTCAAGATACTAAAATCTAAGTCAAGAAATCCACATCTTAAATATTAGGATACCGTATCTCCGGATACGTGAATCCAAGGTAACACCTCAAAATATATAAAACAATATTTATAATAATATAGAATCACAATTTACACATCAAATAGGTACCGTGGTTTGAACCAACTTGGTATCTCAACAATAATCACAAACTTGATACCCAAACCCCGCATCTTGAGTATCCCCGTTTACCTTGGCCTCCTCAAGGTAATACCCAATACCTTGGTATAATAATTACCCTTATATAATATATATACTAATATTATACATATAAGGAATATAGCAATAATAATATATTATCTCAATATCAATACATATATATACATATATATATAAATATAAGTATATAAACATATATATATAAATCTGCCAAACCGTCGCTGAAAACTGTGTTGAAAAATACTAATACACTGATACGTAGGCTTTTAGTGACCGTTCTGACTGTCACCGAAGCTGCCATCACTGCGTATGTGGGAATCTGCACTGCTACCGCTGCTTTGGTAACGGTTTCCAACCGTCACCGTTTCCATTGTCGTCGTGCCACTTTTTTCTGCCTGCTGCTGCTGCTACTTATTAGTGACAGTGGTGGCTGTCATTAAATGCTGCCACTGCTACAACGGCTGCTGTTATTTAATTCCAGCTGTGTATTAATGACAGCAACTGTCATTAACTACCGTCGCTAAAAACCCATAAAAACATATATATATATATATATATATATATATATATATATATATATATATATATATTTATATGACATATATATATATCTATATATATAAATACCAAATAACTATTAATACCCCCCTCTATAATAATATACATATTAGGACATGCTACATGCACACACAATCATAAATACATATAATTATACATCTATATATATATCTATTTAATTTTATAACAAATACAAATAATATAATTACCCAATAACACACATATATAATTATAAAAACATATACATGTATATCCTTACAATATATTATAACATGTATATTAATGCATGTAGAAGAAAGCTACATAATATATATATATTCTATTAGTACATATATAGTACATAGATCTATGATACAATAAACACTATAATAAATATACATAATACATATATAATATCTATATATAGATGCACAATTATAACTCAAGAATTAAAAGCACAATAATTAGATCTACACATAAATACACAATCATATGGAGAGTATCACATCGTATCCCACTGTATCTAGGATACGCATGTGACACGAGTCCACCACACATCCAATTGCATCCTAAAGGACACACATAATTCATATATAATATTTATAATCAATACAAAGTGTCAAATATAGATCTACGTGTCCGTGTAAAAATACGACATGTACAAGATCCCGTATCGGAGAAACCCCCCCCAAAATAATACGTATCACCAAATTGTTGGGATACGACCTACACGTACCCAATTGTAGACCCGATACTAGGCCTAAACACATAAACACATGCCAAATTGATTTATAGGATCAATTGACATACACAACAAATGTCATTCTCGGAATTCCTCCAAAATTGACATAAAAAGTACCACAACTTTCTCAATAGCCTCCTATGAACACAAAACAAAATCTTATGGGAACTATATGAATATGGGTTGATTTTCTATGGTTAAATCTTAGATTTAGAAGCTATTTTAAGGAGAAAAACTGAATTGTACCTATTGGGAGATAGATTTCCAATGAAACCTCCAATTGAGATAGAATTGCCTTCAAATTGTAGATCTTTGCTCCTCTTTATAGATCATTGCTTCCTCCTTTTACATCCTTGCTTCTCAAGTCTCTAATATGATTTGGAAAGGAATTGGAATGAATTTGGTAGGGAAATAAAATGGGAATGAAGGAAATTGGGTAGTGGAAAATTATATATCTAGATTTGGAATAAAAAAGAGGAGAGAGAATTTTTCCCCTCTACTTATATAGGCCGGCCCCTATTCCTCTCCCTCAAGTAATCATGTAATGTCCATTATACCACTTGGGACCTCTCATAAAGAAATAATTAAGGAAGGAAGCTTCTAGTCTAATGATTTAATTAATTTAATCCATCTCCTTAACAATGGGCTTTCTAAATGGGCTAAGTCTAACTAATTAATTTATGTTGGTCCATGGGTCCAAACTAAACTAGTTAGGTCTACTAACACAAGTCCAAATTAAATAAATAACATCTAACAATAATTAAATAATACAATAATAATTATTTATCAAGCACAATAATCAACTAAATAGAAAATTACTAAAATACCCTTCCCTAGAAAATGTGGTAGTGACAAGTCTACCCTCGTTAAAATAATTTCGTCCTCAAAATTCAAAGACGAAAACTACCCCCAAAAAATAACAGAACAGAACTAAAGAATCATAACTAACTATGGAAGAACATAACATAACTAGGAAATAACATACCTCAACGCACAAACAAATATGGATAACGCTCCCGCATTTTATCCTCTCTCTTCCAAGTAAACTTCCGCGGAGAGTGATGCCTCCATGCGACGCGCACCAAAGGAATAGTTTGGTTCGTCAGCACCTTCTCTCTTCGATCCAGACTCTCAACTGGCTGCTCTGGATAGCTAAGAGTAGGGCCCACCTCTATCACCGAGTGATCCAATATATGACTAGGATCTGCCATGTATCAACTCAACTATGACACATGAAACATATTATGCACTCCCTCCAGTGCAGGTTGCAAGTCTAGTCTATAAGCAACTGCATCAACCCTCTATAGAATAGTGAAAGGTCCGATGAATCGGGGACTAAGCTTTCCGCCTCCACCGAAGCGAATCGTGCCTCGTGTCGGAGAAATCCTTAGAAACACCAAACCACCCACCTAGAACAAAACACCACCTTAAGAACTTAATCTACAACAAATAACAAATAACAAGCATAAAACAAAAATCTAAACTATACCTCGAACTGCAAAGGTCTCCGATGGCTATCGGCCCAATGCCGCTGTTTGTCCTGCGCCACTCGAAGTCTGTCTCTGATCAACTGAACTTTCTCTGCTGCATCCACAACCATCTCTGGCCCAAGCAAAACTCTTTCTCCAACATCATCCCAAGACAAAGGAGTATGACACTTCCGACCATACAGAGCTTCAAAAGGTGATATCTCTATACTGGCCTGGTAACTGTTGTTGTAAGCAAACTCTAACAAATGGAGATGGTCCTCCCAAGAACCCCCAAAATCTAGTACATAAGTGTGCAACATATCCTCAAGAGTCTGAATAGTCCTCTCTGACTGCCCATCTGTCTGTGGATGATATGCAGTATTGAACTTGAGCTGAGTGCCCAAACTCTCCTGCAAACTCCTCCAGAAATGAGAAGTGAAACGACTATCCCGATCCGAGACTATGCTGACGGGAACTCCATATATCCTAATGATCTGCCTCATAAACATCTATGTCAGCTTCTCCGTTGACAAACCCACTTTGAAAGGCAAGAAGTGGGCCGACTTGGTCAACCTATCAACGATGACCCAATTTGCGTCTTTCCCTCTTGGAGATCGTGGAAGTTCGGACACAAAATCCATAGTAATGTGTTCTCACTTCCACTCTGGAATGGGTAATGGCTGAAGTAAACCTCATGGCCTCTGCCTTTTGGCTTTTACCTACTAGCACACTAAGCATCTGGATACAAACTGTGTCACTTCTTTCTTCATGCCATACCACCACACACTCTTTCGTATATCTCGATACATCTTGTTAGCACCTGGATGCATGGAATACTTAGAACGATGCGCTTCATGCAATACCTCCTCACGCAGGTCCCTACTAGGCACACACAATCTAACTCCATGCCTCAAAGATCCATCCTCAGCAATAGTGAAATCATCCTCCAATCCTGCTCTCACCTGAGCTCTGATACTCCTCAGAGATATATCCTCATACTGTGCTGCAATAATCATGTCCATCAAATCTGAATGTATCTGCAATCCCCATATCTGCATAGCACAACCAGGAATAATCACCTAAATGCCCAAGCTCTCCAAGTCCTCCAACAAATATCGATCCTTCACCAAGAACATAGCTACCAGATACCTGCTAAAAGCATCGGCAACTACATTAGCTTTACCAAGATAATATTGCAAAGAGATATCAAAATCCTTCATCAGTTCCAACCACCGACGCTGCCTCATGTTCAACTCCTTCTGCGTGAAAATGTACTTCAAGCTTTGGTGGTCTGTGAAGATCTCCACACGCTCTCCGTACAAATAATATTTCCACAACTTCAGAGAGAATATGACGGCTGCCAACTCCAAATCTTGGGTAGGATAGTTCTTTTCATGAGGACATAATTGCCTGGATGCATAGGCAATCACTTTCCCATGCTGCTAAAGAACACAACCCAAACCCTTTCCCGATGCATCACTATAAATAGTAAAACCTCCGGACACTTATGACAACGTCAAAATAGGAGCAGACGTCAACCTCTTCTTCAACTCCTCAAAAGTAACCTGGCAATCCTCCGTCCAAACAAACTCCACATCCTTCCTTTTGAGTCTGGTCATCGGCTGGGCAATCCTCAAAAAATCTTGCACAAACTTCCTGTAGTAGCCTGCCAATCCCAAGAAACTCCTGATCTCTGCTACCGAACACAGAGTCTTCCAAGATTCCACTGCTGAAATCTTCTTCGGATCCACTGAAATACCATCACCAGTCACAACATGCCCCAAGAACTCTACTTTGTCCAAGAAAACTCATACTTGGACAACTTCCCATACAGCTTCTCCTTCCTTAGCACATCCAACACAATCCGCAAATGCTCCTCATGCTCTTCTGGTGTCCTCGAGTATATGAGTATGTCGTCATGAACACCACCACGAACTTGTCAATATACTGGTGGAACACCTTGCTCATCAAGTTCATAAATACCGCAGGTATATTACTCAAACCAAACTGCATCACCATAAACTCGTACTGACCATACTGAGTTCTAAAAGCAGTCTTCGGTATGTCCTCCGATTTTATCTTTACCTGATGGTAGCCTGATCTCAAGTCTATCTTAGAAAACACCTTTACACCACTCAACTGATCAAACAGATCATCAATCTGTGATAAAGGATACTTATTATTGATAGCGAGATTATTCAAAGCTTTGTAATCAATGCACATGTGCACCAGTCCATCCTTCTTCGGTACAAACAATACCGGGGCTCTCCATAGTAAAGAACTCGATCTGATAAACCCATTATCCTGTAATTCGTCCACCTTCTTCTTCAACTCTACCAGCTCGTTGTTGTTTACTCTATAGACATATTGTGAAATTGGTTCTGCACCTGGCACCAAGTCTATAGAAAATTCAACATCTCAATCTGGCGCCAATCCGGGCAATTTTTCGGGAAACACATCCATGAACTCTGCTATCAACGGATGTGGCAACTCCTTGTCTTCCACTATAGCTCCACAAATAATGCCTTCTCCTTGCTCTGCAGCTCCTCTAGCAAACTCGAACTCTGGCTCTCCTGGCGGACCAAACAAAACTCTACCTCCTCTACAATCTATGCTAGCACGGTGCCTACTCAACCAATCCATCCCGAGTACAATGTCGTAGCTCGGAAGTGGCATTACAAGTAGACATACACTCAACTCCCGGCCTCCCAAAGTAACTTTTCGATCCATGCAAATATCATTAACCCGGATAATGCCTCCCCCGATCATGATCTTGCAAGTCCTAAGCAAAGACTCAGCTACCAAACCATACTTCAGAGCAAAAGAAACATATACAAAACTATGGGAAGCACCACTATCAAACAAAGCTAAAGCTGGAATGGAATCAAGAAGAATAGAACCTGCGATGACATCTCCGGTGGGTTCATCCTCCTCGGCGGTCATAGCAAATGCTCGTCCCTGCCGAGCACCTCCCTGTTGCTGATGCTGGACAAAACATTATTGCTGTGTCAGAAGCGGTCCCCTCGGCTGTGCTGCAGGTGGTCTCGTCTGTGCCCTCGGAGCTGAAGCTGCTCCCTGAACTGCACGACGAGGACACTCCCTCAACTGATGCCCTTCAGTACCATAATACAAACAAACTCCTAGGCTCCTCCTACAAACTTCCCAGATGTGGCCGGGCTTCTTGCAGTAGTTGCATGGAGCTTACTGTAACTATTTCTGCTACTGAGGTGCTTGGTGAAAAGGCACTCTAGTTGGAGTCTGGTTCTGCTGGTGCTACTGGAATGGTCTGGACTGGAAATAATGACGTTTGGCAGATACTGTACTATCTTTGGCCCCCAGAAAAGAATCACGGTCTCTCTTGGGCTTCAAATCCAACTCCCGCTCAACCTTGCGTGCCTCCGCAAGTATCTTCGAGTATGTCTCATACAAAGACGAAATAAGAATTTTCACTTCCCAGTTTAGACCCTCACGGAACGAATACCTCGAACCTCCGGCTCCCTTACCAGATACTCTGCAAATTAGCTCAACCTGTCGAACTCTGCAGCGTACTCCTCCACAGAGATGCTCTCCTGAATGAGACTCTCAAACTGTCTCCCCAAGTCTAGCCTATCTGCCCGGGCAAAAAACTTCTTCTTGAAAAGGTCCTTGAATACCTCCCAAGATTGTCTTGCATGTTTGAGGGTTTTACGCGTATAATTCCTCAGCATATTTTTTATGCTTCTACAGATACAACCTACACATACCCAATTATGGATACGACACTTATAACGACCCACACCCGGTGTAAGGGTACAAGTCGAAAACAACGCCCAGCCTACGCCGCAGAATCAGCGGTAGAACGATGTCTAGATAATCTATCTAACAATATAATGAACCACCAAAATGATAATATACTCAATCACAGAACTAAGATGGAAATAGCATAAATTAAATAAAGAATAGAATAGTCACAATACAACTCATGAGTCTAAAATAATACATCAATGAGTCAGAAGAAATATAGAATAAGCAGGAGACAAATCCAGTACAAAAGAATACAACGAAGCTACAACTCCTAGGTCAACTGTCTCAGTTGGGATAAGTCCCTCCGGAGCCAGGGTCTCAAAATCTAAACCCATAACATCCTGAGGTCCATAATAGGTAGGGTACCACTCATCAGTGTCATTTGGAAAAATATATCCAGTCAGGAAAGGAGCAGAGTACATCTCTAACAGCAGTTCTAATCAATGTTAAAAACTATGTAACAATAAAAAGCTGTGGATAAACAAGATGCATAATAGATACAAGAGATATATATATACAATAAGGAAATACTGGAATAAATACAATAATGAACAATATGCCAATAAAACAAGAATACTAATGACTAAGTGTGTGAGTACTAGCTTAACATGTGATCGGCTTGGGAACTTGATACGCGAGATACAATATTTATGGCCTGGATAATCATACGTGCGGTATATGATTAATACTATTCAAGATAACAAGATGGGTATGATCACATATCTACACTACATACTCCCCACCCCCGACTGGTATAATAGATCCAACCATGGTACGCTATGGCACAGGATTCCCTAAGAAGATAACTAGTCTTTCCGATAATCAGTGTCTGTACATGTACAAGATAATAAATAAAATAAGACTTACACAAGATACACCATATACCAAGGAATAACATCTCATGACAAGATCCGGATATACCAATTCGTGTAACCATAGTGTCCAGAGAACATGGATATCTACACTAGATACGATGAACAAAGAGGATATTATAAATGAGAAACTATCAGAGAATGTACTCGCTTGAAGTCCAATGAATAGTCTCACCGATGTCTGACTCGGTGTCTCGAAGACCTAGATATGGAATACAATATCAATAGAAGGCTCCGAAAAGAGAATAAGTTAAACTAGTCAACTTCTAGGTCAAAAAGCCAATTCTAAGTCAAAAGACAACTATGGTCAACTCTAAGGTCAACTATGGTCAATTATGGTCAAACCAAGGTCAACCATCGAATTCTAGGTTGCACAAATCTAACACAAAAATTTTGGGTCAAGATACTAAAATCTAAGTCAAGAAACCCACATCTTAAATATTAGGATATCGTATCTCCGGATACGTGAATCCAAGGTAACACCTCAAAATATATCAAACAATATTTATAATAATATAGAATCATAATTTACACATCAAATAGGTACCGTGGTTTGAACTAACTTGGTATCTCAACAATAATCATAAACTTGATACCCAAATCCCGCATCTTGAGTATCCCCATTTACCTTGGTCTCCACAAGGTAATACCCAATACCTTGGTATAATAATTACTCTTATATAATATATATATATATACTAATATTATACATATTAGGAATATAGCAATAACAATATATTATCTCAATATCAATACATATATATATACATATATATAAATATAAGTATATAATCATATATATAAATCTGCCAAACTGTCGCTGAAAATTATGTTGAAAAATACTGATCCACTGATACGCAGGCTTTTAGCGACATTTCTGGCTGTCACTGAAGCTGTCGGTAGTGTTGTTGTGGGAATCTGCACTGCTGCCGCTGTTTTGGTGACGGTTTTCAACCGTCACTGTTTCCACTGTCGCCGCTGCTGCTTCTTCCTGCCTGCTGCTGTTGCTTATTAATGACAGTGGCGGCTGTCATTAAATGCTGTCACTGCTACAACGGCTGCTGCTATTTAATTCCTGCTATGTATTAATGACAGCAATTGTCATTAACTACCGTCGCTAAAAACCCATAAAAACACATATATATATATATATATATATATATATATATATAACAAATCATAATAAATATATATATATATATATCTATATATATAAATACCAAATAACTATTAATACCCCCCTCTATAATAATATACATATTAGGACATGCTACATGCACATACAATCGTAAATACATATAATTGTACATCTATATATATATATCTTTTTAATCCTATAACAAATACAAATAATATAATTACCCAATAACACACATATATAATTATAAAAACATATGCATGTATATCCTTACAATATATTATAACATGTATATTAATGAATGTAGAAGAAAGCTACATAAAAAAAAAAAAAAAATTATATATATATATATATATATATATATATATATATATTCTATTTGTACATATATAGTACATAGATCTATTTTACAATAAACACTATAATAAATATACATAATACATATATAATATCTATATATAGATGCATAATTATAACTCAAGAATTAAAAGCACAATAATTAGATCTACACATAAATACACAATCATATGGAGAGTGTCACACCGTTTTCCACTAGATCTAGGATACTCATGTGACACGAGTCCACCACACATCCAATTGCACCCCGAAGGACACACACAAGTCACATATAATATTTATGAACAATACGAAGTCTCAAATATAGATCTATGTGTCCGTGTCAAAATACGATATTTACAAACTCCCGTGTCCGAGGGAAAACCCTTAAAATAACACGTATCACCAAATTGTTGGGATACGACCTACACGTACCCAATTGTGGACACGACACTAGCCCCAAACACATAAACATATGCCAAATTGATCTATAGGATCAATTGACACACACAACAAATATCATTCTCGAAATTCTCCCAAAATTGACACAAAAAGTGCCACAACTTTTTCAATAGGCCTCCTATTAACACAAAACAAAATTCTATGGGTAGTACATGCATATGGATTGATTTTCCATGGTTACATCTCAGATTTAGAAGCTATTTTAAGGGAAAAACTGAATTATAGCTATTGGGAGATGGATTCCCATTGAAACCTCCAATTGAGATGGAATTGCCACCAAATTGTAGATCCTTGCTCCTCTTTGTAGATCCTTGCTTCCTCCTTCTAGATCCTTGCTTCTCAAGTCTCTAATGGCGATTTGGGAAGGAATTGGAATGAATTTGGTAGAGAAATGAAATAGAAATGAAGGAAATTTGGTAGTAGAAAATTCTAGATCTAGATTTGGAATGAAAAAGAGGAGAGAGAATTTCCCCCCTCTACTAATATAGGCCGGCCCCTATTCCTCTCCCTTAAGTAATTAAGTAATATCAATTATACCCCTTGGGGCCTCTCATGAAGAAATAATTAAGGAAGGAAGCTTCTAGTCTAATAATTTAATTAATTTAATCCATCTCCTTAACAATAGGCTTTCTAAATGGGCTAAGTCAATGGGTCTAAACTAAACTAGTTAGTTCCACTGACATAAGTTCAAATTAAATAAATAATATCTAACAATAATTAAATAATATAATAATATTTATTTATCAAGCATAATAATTAAATAAATAGGAAATTACTAAAATATCCTTTCCTAGAGAATATGGTAGTGACAACACTAGCCCCAAACACACAAGCACATGCCAAATTAATCAATAGGACCAATTGACACACACAACAAATACCAATCTCGGAATTCCCCTAAAATTGACAGAAAAAGTACCATAACTTTCACAATAGGCCTCCTATGAACACAAAATTAAATTATATGGGTAGCCTATGCATATTGGTTGATTTCTCTTGGTTAAATCAGAGATTTAGAACCTAAATTAAGGGAAACAACTAAATTTTACCTATTGAAAGATGGATTCCTAATGCAACCTCCAAATGTGAAAAAATTGGCCTCCAACTTGTAGATCTTTGCTCCTCTTTGTAGATCCTTGTTTCCTCCTTCTAGATCTTGCTCCACTAGTCACCAATGATGATTTGGGAATGAATTAGGATAAAATTTGGTAGAAAAATGATGTGAAAAATAAAGGAATTTGGTTAAGGGAAATTCTAGATCTAGTTTCCAAATAAAAAGAGGAGAGAGAAACATTTTCCCCCCCTTTAATAGGTCGACCCCTCCTTACCCCTTCCTCAAGTTACTATATAATGTCCAATATACCCCTTGGGGCCTCTCATGAAGAAATAATTAAGGAGGGAAGCTTCTAGTCTAATGGTTTAATCAAATTAATCATCCTCCTAATCAATGGACTTTCTAAATGGGCTAAAATCTAACAATTAATATATGTTGGTCCAAGAGTCTAAACTAAACTAGTTAGGTCTACTAACACAAGTCCAAAATAAATAACTAACATCTAACAATAATTAATAATATAACACATAATTATTTAACATGCACAATATTTAATTAATTATTTAACATGCACAATCAATATCCTAGAAAATATGGTGGTGACAAGTTTGGTTTGAGCCCATGAATTAGGCCTATGGATTAGGAGATTGGATTAATTAGAGAAACCATTAGACTAGAAACTTCCCTCCCTAATTAAATTCTTTATGAGAGCTCCAAGGGGTATTTGAGATATTTTACATAGCTTGGGGGAGGGGTATATGGCCAGCCATGCTAAGGAGCAGAGAGAAACCAATTCACTTCACCAATTCCCAAATTCTTAGATCTACAATTTTCCTCTTCCAATTCCCTCCATTTACCTCATCAATTCTCCACCAATTCTTCACTAATTCTTTCCCTAATTCTTTACTGAGACTTCTACATCAAGGATCTACAAGAAGAAAGCAAGGAGCAAGGAGGAGGAGGCCAAGGTCTACAAGGAGAGGGGCTACTTTACATTTGCAGATTTTTCATTAGGAATCAATCTCCTAATAGGTAAATTTTATTTTTTTTCCCCTTCAAATAGATTCTAAATCTTATATTTAACTATGATAAACCAACCAACAAGCATAGGCTACCCATAAAAATTAGTTTTAGGTTCATCGGAGACCTACGGTAGAAGTTATGTCCAATTTGGTATCAATTTTAGGACAATACCGAGATTGGCATGTGTAGTGGTTGTCATTGGGTCTAATAGATCTAATTGACATATGATTTCTTGTTTGTAACTAGTGTCGTGTCCACAACTGGATACATGTAGTCCGTATCTCGTCAATTTGACAAAACAGATTAATTTTGGGGATTTTCCTCCGACACGGGGTCTTCTGTATATTACATTATGACACGGATACGTAGATACTCCAATTACTATCCGTATTATTCATAATTAGTGTATTAGACTTGCTTGTGTCCTCCAGGATACGTTTGGTTGTGTTTTGGAGCCGTATCACAAGCGTATCTTAGTGCTAGTGTGATACGGGTACGGTGCACTCCACGTGTTTGATGTTTTATCTTCCTTGCTATACGTACATGTGTAATTATATATATATATATATATATACATATATATATATATATACATATATATATATATATATATATGTATATATATATACATATATATATATATGATAATTAGGTGATATATATATGCATATAATAGTGTATTTCTGTTTATGTATATGTGTGTGTCAATGTATGTATATATAATAGAGTATATATAGATCTATATATATGTCTCTCTCTCTCTCTCTCTCTCTCTCTATATATATATATATATATATATATATATATATATATATATGTATATGTATATAAGTGTACTTGTATATATATGTATGTGTATGCTTGTATTTAAGTGTGAGAGTATATATATATATATATATATATATATATATATATATATATATATATATATATATATATATATATATATATACATCTATATACATAAGTATTGTGATACCTTGATATATGTACATATATGTGTATATGTGTGTTGTTATATATATAGAGATATGCATAGAGTTTGAGTGTAGTGTATTGGTATAGATGGTTTGTGTATGTGTAAGGGAGATTTCAGAGAGGGGAGAGCCATAAGAGGGGACTGTGCAGCAAGCTCAACAGGAAGTGAGCACTGCACAGTGAGCAGTCAGTTACTGAGGGCTCGGGCACTAGCTGCTGTAAAATTGGGCAGTGAAGTAGCTGCAGCTAGCAACTGTGCCATCAGCATATGAGGAGAGAAGTATCAGTAGCTGATGTCGGGCAGTGAAGTAGCTGCAGCTAGCTACTGTGCCATCAACAATAAAGAGAACAGTAGCAGTAGCTGTTGTGAAGTCGGGCAAACGAAGAGGGCAGTAGCAGCAGCTCGGGTTGTTGTGTACTGCACAGAATATGTTACAGTTCAAGTTTTGGTCAGAGCCACTGTGCAGTATCCTGCTGTACAGTATCACAGTAGTATCAGTCAATGGTGCAAGTTAGATACACAGTATCAGTATCAGATGGACAGTTCAATATTCTGGTATAGTTTAAGTTTTAGTTTTAGTGTTCAGCTTGGGAAAGGCATTGGGTTAGTTGAGGTTTTGGTTTAGCTTGGTTTTGGTTAGTAGTTATTGGTGTAGTTAATATATATATAGCTATGTGTAATGGTTGATAATAGTAGTTAGTTGATCTATTAGTTATTAAATTGTTAGTAGTCGATTAGTTGCTTAACTACCTAGCTATATGTACTATGTATATATGTAGTTATGGGTTATTGAGATATTGAGTTGTATAGTAGTAGTTAGTTACGTATAGATAGAGTGTGGTATTATTGTTTAGTAGTTAGATACTTATATAGCTAGTGCGAGAAGTTTATGTATAGGTGTATTAGCATATTAGCTTGGGGTATCATATATGTGTTAGCTATTATGCTAGAGGCTTGGGTTACCTCGGGATACCAAGGTATTACCAAGGTATTGAGTTGGGTATCGAGATAGGTGCGATACGCATTGGTGCAAAGCCAAGGTATCATATTTTCCTTATTTTGATCCAATATTATAATTAATGACTTGTATATATATCTAAAATAATATTTTTATATAAATAAACTTGTGTATCTTAGGATACGGCTCTTTGAATGCCTTTTAGTATCTTAGCTTAGCTAGTATAGCATAGCTTCATAGTGTATCGACTTAGTAACTTAGTATTAGACTCTTGTAACCTAGAATTCATTGGTTTGACTTAGAAATGGCGTATCAACCTAGAATTGTATCAACTTCTGTTATTTTCATCCTTGAACCTTTTATTGATGCAACATACCATATATAGATTGTGTGACACCAGCTTGGGCATCGAAAGACACACCTTGCTCAGGACTTCAAGCGAGTACATTTCTCTGATAGTTTTTAATTCATAATATTTTATATATGCATGTTCTAGAATTGTATACTTGATCCTGATACAGTAATTTTATGGACTGGTACTATATGGATCCCGTTAGGAGATGTTATCCTCTACCGTGTTCAGCGGGTACTCGTGTACATGTATCTCATCGTGTATGTTGGGTATTGATTATATTTCATGCTCGCACACTGCTTGTGTTCAGTGTGCTTATTCGTGTATACCCACTGCTCATGTTTGGTGGTTATGATATTCGTGTACACCTCCTGCTCGTGTTCAGTGGTTATATTTTGTGTTCGTAGAATGTCATGATTGGATCCATCGATATTAGTTGGGGGTGGGAGAGTAGGAGTTGATTATGTGATCAAAGCCCCATTGTTACATCGTGTACATTCTGGTTATATACCTCAGTTGTAATCGTCTTACCTGATCATGTTCACCCAACCCGATCACATAATGAACTTGTATTCTGAGGCACATTAGTTAGTTTAGATTGCAGTTATTTTATCATATTGTTGATATTCATATTATTGATCTATATTCTCATAAATTACCTGTATATATATATTATTCATCATTCATATGTTTAGTGATCTTGTATTTTATTTCTATATTTGTTTATATGCTCGATTATGCTATTGAAACTGCTTTCAGAGTTATGTACTTTGCTCCAATCCTGACTGGATATATTTTTCGAGATGACTGGATTAAAGAATAGTATCCCATATTCTACGGGCCGTAGGACGGCATTCCTATAGAGGATACTATTATAGACCAAAGGGCTTAGTTGCAGAGCCTGAGGAGGTCTAGATTATATTTGTATTGGATTGTATTAGACTATTATTTTGGTGGATTCACATCTTGTATATTATTTCAGATTATAAATTATATCTTATTCTTTCCTTCGCTATTCCATTCATGCATTATTCTTTCTTTGTTTGTTTTATGATTGAGATTAGATATACTTGTGAGATACCATATTGCTCTTCCATTTGGAGTTGAGATGATTGACAGGTACCATATTATATTTTTGAGATGTTAGATAGTTAGAAATGACCCAGACAGCGTTCTACCGTCGATTCTCTGGCATAGGCTGGGCGTAACCACGTACTCGTGCCCAATTATCCAGGTGCCGGTCATGACAACCACTGTCCATTTAGTGCACCAGCTACAATGGCTTTGATTTTAGGCATTATAATTGATGGTAGTATTTGAACCCTTGTATACCATGATAACTACACCCATCCACCATACCTGAACCTCCTTCACATGTACAGTACTAATGCCCCTTCTGTACTTGACTCCATTGCTCCCCTGATATCTACCTGCATACACACCCACCCGAGCATTACTTCTACTGCAGTCTACTATATAGCCTTCTGCTCGAGCTCAACACAACTTCCCTCTGCCTATAACTTAATTAGCAAGTTGCTAATACCTCAATTCTAAGTACATGGCACTGCACACACCTATATTTGAATAGGTGGATAGATAGGTAGATAGGTAGGTAAATAGCTAAATACACTCACACAGCATAACTTCCTGTCATTCTCACCTTGTTGTCAGTTAGCATCACGCCCACACCACTGTAATCACATTAAACACACACATACAATACTATAAAAATTATATATATTGTATAGTTATATATACCAATATATCTATATATATATACACACATTGGTATTAAAGACACCACATCCACACTAATGACTATATCACCAAACACATAAAATGCACAATTAGGATAATTAGGATACTCATTCAATAAAGATGCCAATACTCCACAATAATTCTTCCAACACATCAATTGCATAAAAATATAACTAATGCAACTTGTTATAATAAGAATTGAAAAAAACTGCACAAAACACCCAAAATGAGTCCCGTATTGCACCGTATCACAAAATACCATGAGACGGCCTACTCGTATCCCATTGTGGATATGTACCGAGTCCCACAACCCCGATCTTTGTCTAATTAGATCTAATTGGTCTTACAAAACATATTTGATGTGACAAAAATTACCATGTAACTTTCACAATATAAGTCATACGGTCCCATTTATGTCTTAACTCGATGGAGGGCCGGGTGAGTCAAACGAAAGCTGTTCTGCAACGCCATTCAGCGCCACCGCTAGATGTCTCGGTTGTGAATTCCAATCCCAACCGTATAATCAGCACATGGACCATATTAAGAGAGTGATTCTAGCAAGCTGAGTTTGAAGATAATGAACATTCTTTTGGGTATTCGTTATGTCACGACCCACACCCTAAATTTGGACATGAGTCATGGGCATGTCCAGCCTACGCCGTAGTATCGATTGTAGAACACTGTATAATAAGCTACCAATATAATCTATAACTCACAACATATATATACATTCTCTAGTATACTCAATCACAGACACTGAGATAATAAAATCATAAGGAGATAATCAAATAATAGTCTCAAAATCATGGGTCCAAAATAGTCTTCCAAATTATACTAAAGATCCAAATGATAATATTCAAAATATAACAAAAAATTTCGGAGAACAATTCGGTCCAAAATAACTAACTAAAGTGACTACTATACTAAACTACTCGATCCCAGCCGTGGTCTGAGCTGCTAACTCTCCATGATCCTCTTGAAGGGCAAGATCAGACACAACTATGTCGCCAATATACGGCCCATAATGTGTAGGGATCTTATCCTTATTGTAGTCATCTAAAATATTATTATCCAGTCAGGATTGGAACGAGTACATCACAGTAAAAATAGATCCAACAAATGGTAGAAGTTATACGTCAATAAATAGTAAGGAATATATAATGGCAAAAAAACTGAAATCATAATAAGGCAACCTGAATAACTAAATGATGAAGTCCTGTTATGGAAATAATGTATAATAATCACAAAATATTATAGAAAATAACTCAAGTAAGGGAGAAACAAAAAGGAATAAACTAATCTACGTGATTTAAAATACCTTGTCGACATGTGAACAACTAAGGGTAAAATTCGGCAAACCAGACGTGTCGTGCATGACTTCTATTAATCCAGTAAGACCATGAGATGGAAAGGTAGTTCATACGTCTGCTAAGTATTTCTCCTCCCGACTAGTACAACATCGATTCAGAACCAGGTACGAAGAATTAACAATAGTCCAGAAAGTCACATATCTCATAAAAGAATCCACCATTTACTAATCCGTGTAACGAGTGTCAATAATCAAATAATCAATACTAAGCATGAATTATAGACACTATCAAGTATTGAAAGTAATCACAGAAATGTACTCTCCTGTGGTCCTTAGCTGTGTTACAATCTGGTCACAAATCAGAGTCCAAATCCTTTGTAGTACGAATTACCACGTCAAAAGGTAATTTATTTGATTTTTAAATAATTAGTCTAATATCTTATTTTAATCCTATTATTCTGAATTTTTAGATTATAACACAATTTGTCGTCCAAAGAAATTGAATTTGCCAACTTACGACTCGTGGCACGCAAATTGAGGCGTCATATTGACCAAAAAGTAAACTGACATAAAATCTAGATTTTTAAGTAGATTTCTATATATTTTAGCACTACTTGAAAGATAAAATCAACGGATTCACAAATTCAAAAGTTGGTAAAAAGTTATGGCTAATATGGCGCTAAGACAGTTTCGTCGGTTCCCGGATTACATTTAGGTTGCACAAATTTTAAAGAATAGTAAAATAGAATATTTAATTTTAAGAAAAATATATTTTGGGATTTATCGTATCATATTTTCTAAAATTTAAACGGTTCAAGATTCTGAGTTCAGGATCTCCCAAAATCTCAAAAATACCAAAAGGGTCAGATTTTCGACAACTAGCAGTCCACAAATTTTTCAAAAAAAAGGTTCATGATTTATGAAAATAAATTACATATTCTATAATTTAACCTCAAGATGGTTCCAACGCAAGAAATGGAGACACATTTGAAATTCAGAGATAGGAGTAATGGCTTTGCGAAGATCGAAAAACCTTAGATGAGAAATTACTCAAAAATTGGCCGAATAAAATAACCCTAAATAATAACTATACTCATATATAGAGAGAGAGGGGAGAGGGAGTCGCGGCTCAGGTAGCATGACACGTTTTAGCATTTGGACAAATCCCGCCCAGATCGAAAGATTTGTAACGCAGCCGGCTCGATTCAACCCGAGCTCGGCTCGGCTTAGGAGTGCGAGCACGGTTCGGAGACCCGGTTGGGCTGCCCCCTCTCCCGCTTTCACTAACAGTAGGGCCGACTGTTGGTGCACGTTTGGCTAACATGCGGGCCCGGTCAGCTGACTGGGTAATTATTTAGGAAAATTGGTTTTTAATTACCAGAAATTGTTTCATTAATCAGTTTTTAACCTAATAATTCCTAATAAATAATAAAATTATCTAGAAATATATGGGAAAATTATAGAAAATGTATAACTAAATATTAAACAGTAAAAAATATTTCGGATCAAATTTGGCCTCTATGTTTTTTATAAAATTTTTTAGAAGTTCTAGAAAATTTGATTTTATTTCATAATAATTACAAAAAAATTTCAGAAAATTTATAATGGCCAAACCATGGTTCCAAACCCTACAATGAGCTTCAATGAGTACTAAGGATCTATTGTTCCCTTATTGGTGTACAAATCCTAAAGGTATACATATTATCATTTAACATATTATTATTAGTATATTCGGAAAGTGGGTGCTACAAATCTACCCTCCTTAAAGAAATTTCGTCCTCAAAATTTAAGTTAGAACAAGTACAAGAAAAGAAAAATACCTCATGGTACAAAAAAATAGGGGTAACGATCACGCATCTCATCTTTCCGCTCCCAAGTGGAATCACCAAGGGATTGATGCCTCCAAGCAACGCGAACCAACATAATCGTCTTGTTACGAAGCACCTTCTCCCTGCGATTTTGGATCTCCAGCGGCTGCTCTGGATAACGGAGACATGGTACAACCTCGAGCTCTGAATGGTCCAGTACATGTCTAGGATCTGCCACATAACCCTTCAGTTGTGACATGTGAAACACGTTGTGTACTCCTTCCAATGTAGGTGGTAAGTCCAGTCGATAGGCTACAACACCGACCATATCTAAAATACTGAAGTGTCCGATGAACCTTGGACTAAGCTTTCCACCTCGATCAAAACGAATCGTACCACGTATCGAAGAAATCCTCAAGAATACCAAATTACCAACCTCAAACTCTAATGGTCTCCGGCGACTATCGACCCACTTCTTCTGTCCGCCTTGGGCCACGCGAAGTCTCTCTCTAATCTGCTTGACCTTTTCTGCAGCATCAACTACCATTTCTGGTCCCAAAAGTTCTCTCTCGCCCACGTCATCCCAAGATAATGGAGTCTGACATCTCCTACCAAACAAATCCTCGAAAGAAGACATCTCGATACTGGCCTGATAGCTATTGTTGTATGCAAACTCTACCAAGTGAACATGTTCCTCCTATGAGCCACCAAAATCTAGTACACACGTCCGAAGCATATCGTCGTGTGTCTGAATAGTCCTCTCTGAATGTCCATCCGTCTAAGGGTGGTAAGTAGTGCTAAATTTGAGTTGGATACCCAAGCTAGCCTGTAAGCTTCTCCAAAAGTGGGATGTAAATCTGCTATACTGACCGGAGACGATGCCCACTGGAACTCTATACAGCCTGACGATCTCTCACATATAAATCGTCGAGCTTCTCCGTGGCTAATCCCACCTTAAAAGGTAAAAAGTGGGCTGATTTGGTCAACCTGTCAACATGACCCAAATTGTGCCCTTTCCTCCTGGAGTGCATGGATGTTCGAAAACAAAATCCATCGTGATATATTCTCATTTCCACTAAAAAATTTGTAGTGGTTAGAGCAACCTTCCTGGTCTCTTTCTCTCGGCTTTGACCTGCTGGTACACTAGACATCTGGAGACAAGTGTGCTACCTCTATCTTCATCCTATACAACCACACGTGTTCCCTCGGGTCCTTGTACATATTGTTAGATCCCGGATATATAGAATACAGGGAACAATGAGCCTCCTATATGATCTCTTCCCATAGGTCACCACTAGGCACATATAACCTAGTCCAACGTCTCAGTGAACCATCATCTACAATAGTGATGTCCTCTAACAATCCTGCATGCACCTGAGCTCTGATGCTTCACTTATCATGAAACTGCATCTCTCGAATCTTGTCCATCAACCCAGACTGAATCTGCATGCCCATCATTTGGGTCTCCATTTTCTGAATAATAACCTCGATGCCCTAGCTATCCAAGTTTGCTAGCAAGTAGTGATTCGTCATCAGGTACATAGCTACCAGATACTTGCTTAAGGCATCAGCGACTACGTTGGTCTTTCCTGGATGATACTGTAGTAAAATATCAAAATCTTTTATCATCTCTAGCCACCTGTGTTGCCTCATATTAAGCTATTTCTACATAAATATATACTTTAAACTTTTGTGTTCAGTTAATATTTCCATACGCTCTCCGTACAGGTAATATCTCCACAGCTTCAGCAAAGATCATCGCTGCTAATTCCAAGTCATTAGTGGGATAGTTTCTCTCATATACCTGCAACTTTCTAGAAGCAAATGCCACCACCTTCTTGTCCTGCTCTAGAACACACCTTAAACATTTTTTTGAAGCGTCACTATAGATAACAAATCTACTTATTCCTGACGGCATTGTTAAGACAGGTGTTGTGGTCAACCTCTTCTTTAGCTCATCAAATACAACCTGACATTCCTCAGTCCACACGATATCCACATCCTTATGAGTGAGTCTAGTCAATGGCTCTGCAATCGGAGAAAAACCCTTCACAAATTTTTTTAATATCTTACCAATCCAAAGAAGCTTCTGATCTCTACAACATAACTTGGAGTAGTCCAAGACTCTACCGCAGCAATCTTCTTTTGATCTATCGATATTCCATCTCCAGTTACCACATGCCCATGGAACTCTACCTTATCTAGAAAAAACTTATATTTTTAGAGCTTTTCATAGAGCTTCTCCTTTCTAAGGGCCCTAGCACAATCCTCAGACGCTCTTCATGCTCCTCTGGCGTCTTTGCATAGACGAGAATGTCATCTATGAACACCACCATGAATTTGTCAATATTTTGATGGAATACCTTTTTCATCAAGTTCATGAAGACTGGCTATCATGACCCACACCCGGTGTAAGGGCACGAGTACATGGGTACGTCAAGCCTATGTCACAGCATCAGCGGTAGAACATTGTCTAGGTCAACAATACTATCTACACATCTCATACATAATATATAAGGTAACTATAATGCTATCTCAACTCCAAATGGAGGACAATATGATAATATGGTAATGATAAAAAATACTCAATCACAATAACAAACTAGAGGAAGATAGGGAACGATATGAAATAGAAGAAAAGAAATAAAGTCAAAAATACATCACAAGTCCAAGTCTAATCTCAATACAAGATCTCAAATAATAATACAATGCCAAAGTCTAACTGACATATACAATATCATGAATAACTAACTATGTCTCATAAACTGCTGGTACTAACTCAACAGGCTCTACGGGTGATAACTCAATTGCCTTGCCATCCTGTGGCCTGTAGTGCGTAGGACACTAGTCCTCTAATAATTTATCCAAAAAATATATTCAGTCAAGATTAGAGCGAAGTACAACCCAAATAGCAGTTTCAATAATTGACAGAAACTATAAAACAATAATAGAAATTTAAATAAATAAAGGAAGTAACTGAACTAGCATATATCACGAGAAATAATATCATGGTGAAGTAATGGCAAGAATTGAGAACAATATACTGAGTAACAATAATGTAATGAACTGGAATAAAGAAAATAATATATATGAATGTGCCTTGAAATATTAGTAAGATAATGTGATCGGCTTGGGCCTAACAGGGGCTATATATAAAAAGGTGAGCTAGTGTGATCACGAGTGAGTTGTATGATCTGTAAACTATCACGGACTATACTAAAACATAGGATATTTACTAATACTTCCCCAACCCCCTACTAGTACACGAATCCAAATCATGACACGTTATAACACGTATGTCACACTACACGGTATATATTATCATGTACTATGATCACAATCTATATAATCACTAAGATATCATGGTAGTCACTGAGTAATCACGAACACGACATGTCGATCAATGAGTAACAACGATAATATCATCGCATGACTAAAATCCACGTATACTAATCCGTGAAACCATCGTGTCAGGAATCAAATATCTCAATACTAAATAAATAAAACATAGAGGATATCAAATAAGAAAACTATCAGAGAATATACTCGTCTGTGGTCCTGTGCAAAATATATATATCGGTATCTGAGCTAGTGTCACATACTTTTATATGAATGGCATGTCAATTGGTGTAATGAATGAGAAATAAGCTAAAAGCACTAAATATGCTTTTCAAGGCCATTTCTTGGTCAATCCAGCTAAACAAGGTCCTTATTAAGTTAATTAGTACATATTGGTCACTAACTAACTCTAGCTTGTATTAGCTATACTAGGTCATAACCTTAGTGTATAAGTCATACCTTAGCTAATTCTTACACTCTTGTTATAACTTGGTATTATAGATACTTACCCATAATTAATACCTTTGATAACCCCTATTACATTGGTGTCTAGCTTAACTAATACCCTACCTTGATACTCTAATTCATTACCTACACTACCTCTTTTGTGTTGATACACTATTATACTACCATACTTATTGGTACTTACACTGACACCGCATACCTCATGGGTGTAACCCACACTATATTCTGAAACACTCAATCACCCCACACTTAAACCTTTACTGGAACACTCTTCATTTACCAAAATACTCCACACCCTCAAGTTCCCACACTTAGTACTCATAATCTTACAACTTGACTACTTAATTATGCACAAATCTGTGCATTGATACTGCACAGAGCTTCCCAACCTGCTAATGATACCTACATAGTAGTGCACTTAGTGCCGTACTGTTGCTGTTGCTGTGGTATAAATAATAGTACATATAATGTACGGAAGCACATTTCCTTACTCTCACCCTAATGTTTCTGTTGCTGTTCCTATAACTTAATGTTGCTGCTGATGTCCTAGTTTTGTTGTGGCAATTGATGATGTTGCATCAAAATAGCAGTGCACCTTGTGCACTACTACTGATCTCTCTCGGTCTGAACACCATCATCAACTCCCAACTCTAATACACATACTAACATCTATATGTATTAATATACATATACGTATACCTGGTACTAATCTAATCTCTTATTCACTATCACTATTGCCATACACACACATGTGCAAGCTTACACCACAGTCACTATCAATCCCCTCTTCCTGTTATTAGTTTAACACCACCACCATACTCCTCACACAACACACACCTCAAATTCAGTCATACACATGCACTCTCCTCCTCACTACTGCTGCATATATTGCTGATACTACTGCTGCATATAGTAGATACTGCTTCTGCATCTCCAACATATCCATACCTGATCCCCGCTCCAAGCTGCTACAGAGACTTCCTTCACTTCTTCCCAACCCAAGCTCTGCTATAGGGCTGCATTTATTTACTCCAATACCCCACAGTGCACTGATGTACACTTCTCACAATTGTAGTCTTCTTGTTGTTGGATACCCGAGCTGCACTACCAATATACTACCACTATTGAGAACATCTACTGCTCCACCACCAACACAACAAGTAACTTTTATACATTCCTCAATTAATATATATACCTATATATATATATGTAACTACTAATAATGCATCAATATATATATAGACATACCTATGTAAATACTTACACTTACATATATACAAATAGACATTTTAACAAACACTTAGAGTGGAAAGTTAGGATACACATGATACGTACCCAACTCAATTGTCAAAACCCATAATACATTACAAATACCTATAATATATATCAATTATATTTATATATAACTTATGTAACTATTTATAAGAGAATTTGAAGAGAAATTACACAAATAACCCAAAATGAAGTCCGTATCATACTGTATCGCAAAATACTATGATACGCTCTACCGGTGTCCAATTATGGACATGTACCTAGTCCCACAACCCCGATCTAAGTCTAATTAGATCTAATTGGTCTCATGACACCCACTTGATGTGTCAATCTTGTATTTCTCCTTAATTGGACACAAATTAGCATATAGATTCTACAAAATAAGTCATATAACCTAGTTTTTGATCCTATGGATATCCCTAATCCAAGGGGTAATTCCTAATGGCTAAATGCTTGAATTAGAGTCTAAATTAAGGGGTGGATTCAGAATTTACCTATTGGGAGATGGATTCCCTATAAAATACTCAATGAACACAATTAGGATACAATTCTCTTGTCAATTCCTCTTCCATCAAGTACTCCTTGTAATCCAAGCTCTAATACTTCTTAGATGATAAAATTGAGAGATATATGGTGTGAATTGGGTTTATTTTGTAGATGGATAAAGTGAATTAGGAATGAACTAATTTGGGGATCTAGAATTATATGAAATGAAGAGGAGAGAGAGAGAGAGACCCTCCCTATAGGTGGTCGGCCCCCTCTTTCCCCTTGCCCAAGCAACATCAATTGACTAATATACCTCCACTAGTTAATAATAAGGGATAATTAAGAAGGGCTATATTGGAAAGTCTCTAAACTAATGCAAATTAAGCTAATCTACTTAATTAACTAAGGAAAATGTTCTAAGTGGTTTAGTCTAATGTTGGGCTCAATGTGTCATGACAATCTAATGGGTCCACTAAAAAAATTTCAAATACACATAGGCTAGCCCACTAATAAATAATTTAATAGCACAACTCAATATAATAATTAGTAGCAGATAATATAAATATTTAATTATTAAATAATAAATATACAAAAGGACCAAAATACCATCATCTAGAAATGTGGTAGTGATACTGCCGGAGCATTAGTCAAACCAAACGATATCACCATAAACTCATACTAGCCGTATCTTGTCTAAAATGCAGTTTTTGGAATATCTTCCTTTTTTACCTTCTGCTTATGATAGCCAAGACCTCAAGTCGATCTTCAAAAATACTCTCGCACCACTCAACTGATCAAAAATATCGTCTCTCCTTTGTAGCGGGTATTTGTTCTTGATGGTGAGGTTGTTCAGGGGCCTATAGTCGATGCACTTTCGTACCGACCCATCCTTCTTTGGTACAAATAAGATCGGGGCACCCCAAGGCGAGAAATTCAATCTAATAAAACCCTTGTCTAGCAAATGATTAACCTGCTTCTTCAGCTCTGCTAGCTCACTATTGTTGATCCGGTAGACCTGCTGCGATACTGGCTCTGCTCCCGGTACTAAGTCAATAGAGAATTCTATATCTCTATCCGGTGGTAATCCTAGCAACTCCTCGGAAAATACATCTAGGAACACCGCAATAAGGGGATATGACAAGCCCTTCTCCTCTACCATGGATTCACAAATAACCCCATCACCCTATTCTATTGGTACTCTAACAAAATCAAATTCTTGCTCTCCTGGAGGGCGGATCATCACACGTCCTCCACGACAATCTATACTAGCATGGTGCCTATTTAACCAATCTATTCCGAGGACAATTCAAGACTAGGAAGTGGCATTACGAGTAAACTAGCATCCCAATCACATCCTCCCAAGGTAACACGACTCCCCTTATAATTATCACTGACTAGGATAATGCCGCCACCAGTCGTTATCTTACAACTCCTACCAAAGGGTTCTATTATTAAACTATGCTTAAGCAAAAAAAGATACAGATATGAAGCTATACGATGCACCAGAATCGAATAAAGCAGTAGCTGGAATTGAGTCAAGAAGAATAAAACATGCTATCACATCACCCATGGGTTCTGTCTTCTCGATCATCATTACAAAAGCTCGGCCCTGCAGGGGAGCTCCTCTTTGTTGGTGTTGGGCAAACTGATGCTGCTGCATAGAAAGCGGTGGTCCCCTCGGCTATGTGGCCACTGGCAGTCCAACTGGTCCTCTCTAGGCTGAGGCTCCACCTATAGGAGGTACGGTAGGACACTCTCTCATCTGATGCACAGGTGATCCAAAGAATAAGCATACGCCCAATCTCTTCCTGCATACCACCCATGAGTGCCATGGCTTATTACAATAGTTGCATAGGGAAGCTTTTTGTACTTGCTTCTGTGGCTTTGGTTGTACCTGCTGAGTTGAGACTCTGACTGGGGCACGATACTACTGTTGTTGCGAAAATGTCCATGGTGGAAATTGTGAGCGCTTTATCGGCCCCTGACTACTATTACTGCTGAAAGCATCCCGGTTCCTCTTGATCTGAAGGCCCATATCTTCCTCGACTCTCTAAGCCTCTGATGATATATCAGCAAAAGTGGTATGGGCCAAAGAAATATGGACCTTGATCTCCTAGATCAAGCCCTCTCTGAACCGTTGAGCCCTATCCTCCGGGTCCCTTACCATGTACTCTACAAATTGGATTAGCCTGCCAAACTTTAGAGTGTGCTCATCCACAGTCATCCCGTTCTGCTCCAAGTTTTGGAATTGCTTCTCCAAAACTCCTTTGGCTATTATAGAAAAGAATTTCCTCTTGAAGAGGTACTTGAATTGGTTCCAGGTCAGATCAGTATTTGCAAGTCTTGGCTCATTTCTTAACCAAGTATGGGCAATATTATGAAGGTGCAAGCCCACCGCTTCAATCTTCAGGTCCTCTAAAAGCCTAAAAACCCTCACGATCCACTCAATATCCTCGAGCCACTCATCAGCGTAGAGGATTCCCTTGGTCCCCTTGAATGTTCATGGCTCCATCTTCTTGAAGTCCTGGATGTTACCCACCCTCGGCTTCGCAGGATGCTATTTCGGTTGCTGGGCAACCCTCTCTATGGCTGCTCGGGCAACCTGCCGGGCATTTTCTATTCCTGACCTCAAAATTTTATCTACTGCCTTTGGGCCTCTGCCTGAGCTCTCTGTGCCTCTATCATTCTTCTAAAGAGCTCATGTAGTAGCGAAGGAGGAAAAGATGGAGGAAGGCCTCCAGATCCAGCTGATGAGGCCTCTTGAGATGCTGAAGGTGAGGAAAGAGCACCATTAGATCTTGAATTGCGCACTCTAGTCTTGGGTGGCATTCTGAAAGGGTGAAAACCATAAGGATTCAATTGATATGGCACAATATAAGGTAGTATTTAAGAAGGACAACAATCATATGGGACGTCCGATAACTCGAAGGGAAATAAGAATTAGGAATTAAACATAGCTGAATCCTAGTTGTGATTAAGTATTTTCCTATTCCTAATATCTTATATCCTATAGCAGACTCGTAGTAGTACAACTAACTTAAGTACCACCACGAGTTCGCAATCTTACGCAAAATCAGATCTGCATGGCCACCATATCATGACCCGCACCCTAAATTTAGGCATGAGTCATGGGAATGTCTAGCCTATATCGTAGTGTCGGTGATAGAACACTATATAATAAGCCACCAGTACAATCTATAAATCACAACATATATATACATTCTACACTATACTCAATCACAGACACTGTGATAATAAAATTATAAGGAGATAATCAAATAATAGTCTCAAAATCATGGGTCCAAAATAGTCTCTCAAATAATACTAAAGATCCAAATGATAATATTTCAAATATAACTAGCAATTCCGAAGAACTATTCGGTCAAAAATAACTAACTAAAATAACTACTTTACTAAACTACTCGATCGCAGCCGGGGTCTGAGCTGCTAACTCTCCATGATCCTCTTAAAGGGCCAGATCAGGCTCAACTACGTTGCCAACATATGGACCATAATGTGTAGGGATCTCATTCTCATCGTAGTCACCAAAAATATTATTATCCAGTCAAGATTGGAATGAGTACATCACAGTAAAAATAGTTCCAACACAAGGTAGAAGCTATTCGACAATAAATAGTAAAAAATAGATGATAACAACAAAACTAAAATTATAATATGGCAACCCGAAAAACTAAATATGCAATAATCACAACTATCATGGCAATAATGTACAATAATCACAACTATCATAGAAAATAACTGCAAGTATAGGAGAAACAAAAAGGAATAAACTAATCAACGTGATTTAAAATACCATGTCGACATGTGAACGACTAAGGGTAAAATTTGGCAAACCACATGTATCATGCATGGCTGCTATAATTCCAGTAAGACCATGGGATGGAAAGGTATTTCAAATGTCTACTAAATATAATTCCAGTAAGACCATGGATTCAGAACCGAGTACGAAAAAGTAACAATAGTCCAGAAAGTCACATATCTCATAAAAGAATCCACCATTTAGTAATCCGTGTAACTAGTATCAAGAATCAAATAATCAATAATAAGCATGCATTATAGAGACTATCAAGTACTGAAAGTAATCATGAAATGTACTCGCCTGTGGTCTGTAGCTGTGTTACAATCAGGTCCCAAATCAAAGTCCAAACCATATGTAGTACGAATTACCATGTCAAAAAGTAATTTATTTAATTCTAAACTAATTAGTATAATATCTTATTTTAATCCTATTATTCTAAATTTTTTGATTAAAGCACAATTTTTTGTCCAAAGAAATCAAATTTGACAACTTGAGACTCGTGGCACGCAAATCAAGACATCCTGTTGACCAAAAAATCAACCGACATAAAATCTAGATTTTCATATAGATTCATATAGATTTCAGCGCTACTTGAATGCTGGAATCGACAGATTCACAAACTCACAAGTTGGTAAAAGTTATGGCTAATATGGCGCTCAGATTATAGTTTCATCGGTTCCCTTATTACATCTAGGTTACACGAATTTTACAAAATAGTTAAATAGAATATTGAATTCTAAGAAAAATATATTTTGGGTTTTATCTTTTCAAATTTCTTAAACTTCAAATGGCTCATGATTCCGAGTTCGGGATCTCCCATAAGCTCAAAAATACCAAAATGGGTCAGATTTCGGACAACTGGCACTCTATAAATTTTACTGAAAAAAGGTTCAGGATTTATGAAAAAAATTAAATATTCTGGAAGCTAACCTCGATATGGTTCTAACACAAGAAACTAGAACACGTTGGAGTTCGGATCTAGGAGTAACACTTCGCGAAGATCGAGAAATCCTAGATGAGAAATCTCTCAAAAATTGGCAGAATAAAATAACCCTAAACTATAACATATATATATAGAGGAGAGAGGGAGCCTCAGCGCAGGGAGAGCCACTAGTGTCAGCGACTGGGCAAAGGCAAATCCTGCCCAGATGGAACGGTTGGCAACATAGCCGGCTCGGCTTAACCCGAGTTCGGCTCGACTTAGGAGTCTGAGCACAGCTCCAAGACCCGGTTGGGTTGCCCCTCTCCCGCTGTCACTGACAGCTGGGCCGGTTGTTGGCCCGTGTTTGGCTAACATGCAGGCCCGGTCAGCTGACTGGATAATTACTTAGGAAAATGTGTTTTTAATTACCAAAAATTGTTTATTAATTAGTTTTTAACCTAATAACTCCTAATAAATAATTAAAATATCTAAAAAATTATGGAAAAATTCAATAAAATGTATAACTGAAAATTAAACCCAAAAAAATGTTTGGAGTAAAATTTGGCCTCTATGTTTCCTACAAAAATTCTTAGAATTCCTAAAAAATTTGATTTGATTTATTAATAATTACATAAAATTTTAAGAAAATTCGTAAGGGCCTAACCATGGTTCCAAACTCTAGAATAAGCCCAACTACTCGAACTCCCCCCAACCTTGATGTGATGCGTACATACGTGAGCTCCAAGTTGCAAGGTCTGAACAGACCTGCGGTGAGGCAATATCCTGAGCCCAAGCTCCTTCATACTTCTCCCTGGTAGAAAATTGAGCCAACCTTCCCTTCACTACACCTACACATTGGTGTAAAAACACCTCATCTCCTATATACATCCAATATACTTCTATTCACCTAGTTTAAACATACCTATCATAATATATACTCAAATATATATATATATATATATATATATATATATATATATATAAACTTCTCATATCAATTCTCAATATCTATACACAACTCAAAATAGAGTAGAACACATTCTATCAAACACATGCAGTGTACAACACCCATATCACACTCAATCTATGATACGTTTGCTATACGGCTCAAACACATCACCAAACGTATCCCGAAGGACACGAGAGAGTCTAATATCATAATTAAGAGCAATAAAGTGCTAGCTACTCAACTACATGTCCGTGTCAAATGTGACATGCTCAAACTCCCGTGTCAAAGGAAAAACCCCTAAATCAACCAGTATCACCAAATTATCGTGATACGGCCTATACATATCTATTTGTGCTACGATACTAGTCTCATACAACCAAACACATGTCAATTTGGTCTAATTAACCTATTCACAAATAGATGGTGTACCAATCTCGGAATTCTCCCAAAATTGACACAAAACACAACATACCTTTCTCTATAGACCTTCTATGAACCAAATTCCTCTTCCTCTGGGTAACCCTAGTACATGAGAGGGTTCCTAATGATTAAAATACATATTTGGAGTCTAAATAGAAAGGAAAAAATGAATTGCACTAATTGGAAGATGGATTCCCAATGCAAGTTTCTAAATGAGTGTAAAGAGCCTTCAACTTCTGCTCATTCCCCCTTAATGTAGATCCTTGACTCCTCTTTGCTCAAATAGCCTCCAATGGTGAGTAGAGAAGGAATTGGAAGAGAATTTGGGTAGGGATTGGTGTAGGAATGAAGGAATTTGGAAGAAAAAAATTCTAGATCTAGAAATTTTGGTTGAAGAATTAGAGGAGAGAGAAACTCCTCTCCCTATATAGTGGTCGGCCCCTTCCCCTTCTTCAAAAAAATATACAAAGTCTAATTTACCCCTATGGGCTTGTCATGAAGAAAAGGATTAAGAAAGGAAGGTTCTAATCCTAATGGTTTAACTAATTACAAGGTTAACTTAATGAATTGGGCTTGCTTGTCAGGCTCAAGTCTAATTAGAAATAATGTTGGTCCAAGAGTCAATTCTAAACTAGTTAGGTCCACGAACACAAGTCTAAAATAATATATAACATGCTAATAATAAATAAATATAAATAATATGCACCAGAAATAAATAATTTTAAAATACCAATATTACCATATTACTAATAATAATAAAAAGACAAAAATATTCCTCTCCCAAAAAGCGGTAGTGACAACTCTACCCCCCTTAGCAGAATTTTATCATCGAAATTAAACCTCTCACCCCTCACTCTTGGGCCAGTCATAACCTATTCATAATCATTCTTTGTTATAGTCAAATTCCCAACAATCATAGTCCAAGACAGTCTTATCATATAACATACAATCCTAAATTTCTACTGAAGGAACAACCATGCAAGGATATAGTCTCTAGTTGTCATGAATTGTAATCTCAATCAGGGTCACTTGCTAACTATACCTTAGCTAAATTTTTTAACATCATGGGTTACCACTTTTAATACTACCAGTATACTATAGTTCTAGGCCATGGACATACTTAACTCACTAGCACACCACCCAAGATACTGTAATATACCTCTTGGATACTGTCTTCGATTATCTGACTCTGTTCTTACAATCACCAAAAGTTTTTTAACCCTTTTCTTAGAAGGAACACTTGTATACCCTTAATAGGAGGTCTATTCTGGTCTTGATACTGTCTACACAAGGCACTAACTCTTATATGGCACTTTAGAGCACATCCTCACTCTAGTTTACTCACGTCTCTCCTCTATATCTAATATAATAGTCACTAAAGTGTGTGTGCCTAAACTTCCAAAATACTTGAGATACTCTGGCTCTTGCTATTAGTGTACTCCTATCCAGGTATCTGGTGTAAATGATACTCTAATACTTAATATTCACTCGAAGGTTCTCACCCATACTTAGTATCATAATACATACACAAATACCTCCTTGCCATTATGGTATCATGACATCTTACTGGTATCCTTATATCCATCATACTATTTTCTGATACATACAACTAATATACCCAGAACTAGCAAGGTACTATACCTACCAAACTTACTTCTATATTGATTTCCCTCCTCTTTATTTCCTAGCTTACTTGTACTCTTACTTCCAAATGCTTCTTCTCCCATATTAACAAATACACCATCTAGTATTATTGCATAAGATATTTACTGATACTAGCACATTACCCGATCAATCCCTGATATACCCTGGATACTATTACTCTCTAGACACTCTTGTTACAGGATCACTAACTTCCTAACTACACACAATAACTATACTCCAAGTTCTAGGGCACTATCTTCTTAGTACTTACAATAGCTCATCACATCACTATTATCATTCTGGATGCTAGATTCATCATTAGATCACCTAATCACACTCACTAAAGCTCATGATCACTTATATACAATGCACTAGCTATTTACTTCTATAAAATATATGTCTCACTTCACTCTCAAAGGCAGGCACATGATTACATATTGTTATCTATATATCGTCTATACCAATATTTATAGACAGATACACTAATCAGGGTACACTGATATATTTTTCTTGACCAATCTTGGAGCTTCCTTAAACTCAGGTCATGTTCCTTTTCACCCATGGCACACTATTATGATTGCTAATACCCTGACCCTTATTTTTGATACTCATGAAACTTCCATACTGGTATTTCACTTCACCATTATGCATTTAATCATCACTATTTGTGCATCATGCACACACTTCTGAACACTGCACTTTATTCTTCCACACACCTCACTCCTTAACATATCAACAGCCTCAAAATCAAGTGATATAGTCATCACTAGTCATATACTGATGCACCCCTATCTATTCACATCAATGCTCTACTTCCACATGTAATAAAAGTCCTACTACTTTAGCACAATATATTCTTATTCCCTCACACTCTCCTATACACTTATGGGTACCACTCTACTATGGCACACTCATTACTATCCTTTATGAATATTCATTCTTCCACTCTCGACACACACAAGTATCAAGCACCAAATGGGGTATCATGCTCCAAAGATATCCAAACAAAATTTTTTTATGATACTTAATTGATACATGGATCACTTACTACATGAACTTGCATGATGACACTGATACCAACTCCTAGAATCACAAATGATACTCTACTCTCCCTTCTACCATTGGTATGAATACTAACTATACTGACACCTATCACAGAACTATTGCTACAAGGTATTATTCTATGGATTATCTCCAGATTAATGCCTATTGCTCACATACCCAACCAAGAACCACTTACAAACTTACAAGATACACTCTCAGCAGTCAATATTGATACTCAAAACACAGGCTTAATTATAAGTCACCGAACTATTACACTATCAAGAACCCCTATGAAATAAAGCTCTACAAGGAACTGGACTAATGGAACTGATGGTATCTCTACTTCTAAGCTAAAAAATGATGGAACAAAATTCTATAATAACTGGAGTAGAAAGATAAAGATGATACATTAGGAACCAGATTAAGATACAATTTGATAATCATACGCGTCTGTCCAAAATCATGATACTCAAAATCCTCGACGCACTAGTAAGCATAGCTGCGATAAACGATAGATTCCATAATTAAGGTATGCAACTCTATAATCATGTCGTCTAGAATTCTCGTTGTGTCAAATAGTATATCTGCAAGAAATTCTAAATTTTATAACTAAGATATGTACATCCGAAGTTAGGTCCCTACGTTTCTGCAACGCCAGCTAATATGGCTGCGATAAACTCTAGGCACCATAACCAAGGCAGATGTTTTACCTTTCTTATAGTCCTCATCAACATACAGAATCAATATTGAATATGATACAATATCATCAAAGAAGGACAAAACTTTATTCAAAGTAAAGCAAAATTCAATAGATAAGGATTTGAAAAATAAATTTTGGAATGTTTCCTAGTTGTGATTGAGTAAACTATCAGCCTATATCATGTTTCCTAAAGCAGGCTCGTAGAAGTACTCTAGTCGAGCACCATTACGATATCGCACTAATTACGAATCTAGACCTGCTTGGGCTACCACTAAAAATGTGTCATGATCCGCACCCGAATATTTGTGCACGAGTACGTGGTTACGCCCAGCCTACGCTACAAAATCGGCAGTAGAACACTGTTTGGGTTATTTTTAACTGTCTAACATCTCAACAATATAATATGGTACCTATCAATCATCTCAACTCCAAACGGAGGAGCAATATGGTATCTCACAAGTGTAACTAATCTCAATCACAAAATAAAATAAGGAAGAATAATGCACGAATTGAATAGCGAAGGAAAGAATAAGATACAATCCATAATCTTAAATAATAATACAAACTGTGAAACTCCATAAAAGAATAGTCTAATACAAACCAATGTAATATAATCTAGACCTCATCGGGCTCTGTAACTAAGTCCTCCTCCCTGCGGCCCGTAAAATGTGGGATACTACTCTATAAGCCAGTCATATGGAAAAATATATCTAGTCAGGATTGGAGCAAAGTACATACCTCTGAAAGCAGTTTTAATAGCATAATCGAGCATATAAACCGATATAGAAATGGAATACAAGATTACTAAATACATGAATGATGAACAATAGATATACAGGTAATGTACGAGAATATAGAACAATAATATGAATATTAACAATATGATGAAGTAATTGCAATCTAAAGTAATGTGCCTCAGAATACAAGTTCATTATGTAATCGGGTTGGGTGAACATGATCATGTAAGATGGATTACAAGTGAAGTATGTAACCAGAATGTACACGATGTAACAAAGGGGCTTTTATCACATAATCAACTCCTACTATCCCACCCCCAACTAATACCGATGGATCCAATCACGACACGCTACAAACACAAAATATAACCACTGAACACGAGCAGTGGGTGTACACGAATATCATAACCACCGAACACGAGTAGTAGGTATACAAAAATAAGCACACTGAACACGAGCAGTGTGTGAACACGAAATATAATCAATACCTAATATACACGATGAGATACAATGTACACGAGTACCTGCTGAACACGGTAGGAGATAATATCTCCTGACGGGATCCATATAGTACCAGTCCGTGAAATCACTGTGTCGGATCAAGTATACAATTCTAGAACATGTATATATACAATATTATGAATTAAAAAGTATCAGAGAAATGTACTCGCCTGAAGTCCTGAACAAGGTGTCTCTCGATGCCCAAACTGGTATCACACAGACCTATATATGGTACGTTGCATCAATACAAGGTTCAAGAATAAAAATGAGCTAAGTTGATGCAATTATAAGTCAACACGCCATTTCTAGGTGAAACCAATAAAATCTAGGTTGCAAGAGTCTAAAACTAAGTCACTAAGTCGATACACTATGAAACTAATCTATACCAGCTAAACTAAGATATAACAAGGCACTCAAAGAGCCGTATCCTAAGATACGCAAGTTTAATATATGAAAATAATGGTTTATATATATATATGTATATATATATATTCAAGTAAAATATTATAATACTATAACAAATTAATTGAAATAGGATACCTTGGCCTTGCACCATTGTGTATCGCACCTATCTCGATACCCAAACTCAATACCTAGGGTATCGACCCAATACCTTGGTGATACCTTGGTATCCCAAGGCAACCCAACACTAACATTACTAATACATATATATAAACCATAAACTAACTACTATAAAATAACAACTAAAACAAATATGTATATATAACTATCTATTATAATATATCTAACTATTACAAAAATATGCATACATAGTTAACTATTTACTAATCTATATATATCTATATATATATATATATATATATATATATATATATATATATATATATATATATATATATATATATATACTAACTAAATTACTATTTGCTAAACACTGAACTAATCTGAAAGCAAAATTGAAGTGAAACCTCAACCTCAACTGCTGCTGAACCAAATTCCTCATACTGCACAGAACCGTACATAGCAAAACTACACAGTGAATGAACCAAAACCTGCTGATACTTTGCAGTTGGCTGTGCATTCCAACTGCACATCCTTTAGTGCAGCCCCAGCTTGCTGTAGTGGAATGCTGCATTGGTCTATATCTCGAGCTGCTGAACTGTGCAACTCCTCTACACAGTTGCTGAACCTGCCCTCTACTGTGCAGTCGAGTCCCTGTACCAAAACTGTGTGCAGCTTCACAGTCTCTAGTCATTGCTGTCGAGTGAGATGATCTGTCCGAGTGCAACTGTTGCACATCCCTGCGGACTACTGTGCTGATGGAACCCCCCACCCTCTCACACTCGAGCACACACAGACACACACTTACACAAACACAAACCTACACACTAAGATAGCTAGCTATACATCTATATATATACACTCCTCAATATATCGAAACACAAACACATATATACTTATATATAAGTAACACTAATACACACACATCTCTATATATAACACATATAGAAATAACTAGCTATATATATATATATATATATATATATACATATACTCTAATACGTACACACATATATACCCAAACTCAAATTCACTATTATATACATATATATCACTTAATTATTATCCACATATATAATTACACCTGCACGTATAAAAAAGAGAGCAAAACAACAAACACGTGGAGTGCACCACACCCGTATTATACTTCTCTATGATACGCTTTCGATACGGCTCCAAAACACAACCAAACACATCCTGGAGGATACGAGCAAGTCTAATATATAATTATGAACAATATGTATAGTAATTAGAGTATCTACTTGTCCGTGTCACAATGTGATATGCACAAATCCCCGTGTCGGAGGAAAACCCCCAAAATCAATATATTTTGTCAAATTGACGAGATACGGCCTACACGTATCAAATTATGGACACGACACTAGTCACAAACAACCAATCATATGTTAATTTGTTCTATTAGATCAATTGACAAATACCACATGTGCCAATCTTAAAATTTCCCCTAAATTTCTCCTAAATTGCACATAACTTCCACCGTAGGTCTCCGATGAACCTAAAACTAATTTCTATGGGTAGCCTAGGCATATGGTTTGGTTTCTCATGGTTAAATCTCAGATCTAGAGTCTATTAGGAGGAGGGAAAACAAAAATTTACCTATTGGGAGATGGATTCCCAATGAAAAGTCTATAATTGTCAAGTAGCTCCTCTTCTTGTAGATCTTAGCCTCATCCTCCTTTCTCCTTGCTTCTTTCTTGTAGATCCTTGAAGTATAAGTCTTAATTGATGAATAGGAAAGGAATTGGTGAAGAATTGGTGGAGAATTGATGAGAGAATGGAGGAAATTGGGAGAGGGAAAATTGTAGATCTAGAATTTGGGGATGAATAAAATGAAAGCACTCTCTCTTCTCCTCTATGGGCTGGCCATGTAAGCCCCTCCCCAAGCAATATAAAATGTCCAAAACACCCCTTGAAGCTTCTCATGAAGAAATTAATTAAGGAAGAATGTTCTAGTCTAATGGTTTCACTAATTAATCCAACCTCCTAATCCATGGGCCTAATTCATGGGTTCAATGTATGCTCATCCAAAATATTGGTTCATGCATTCTAATAAATGGGTTAGGTATACTACACGAGTCTAAAATAAATCTACAACTAATAATCAATAAATAATACAATAAATAAATAAATTATGCATGCACAATATTAAATACAATAATCCTAGAAATAAATTACCCATATCAATTACCAAACTACCCTTGAATAAAAAAGTGAGGGTGACACTGTCCACCATGTTATATTGCAACAAACTATATTTGCCACAGAGCCCGACTGCTCGAACTTCCCACAACCTTGTTATGATGCCTACATACTCGAGCACCAAGCTGCAAGGTATGAACAGACATGTGGTCAGGCAACATCCCAATCCCAGGCTCCTTCCTACTTCTCCCTGGTAGCAACTCGAGCCAACCTTCCCTTCGCTGCACCTATACTGATCTGGAAATACCCCATCTCCTAAATACATCCAATATACTCCTATACACCTAGTATAAACATAATTATCATATAAATACTTCTCATATCAATACTCAATAGCTATACACAACTCAAAATAAAGTAGAACACATTCCATCAAACACATGTAGTGCATCGCACCTGTATCACACTCAATCTATGATACGTTTGTGATACGGGTCCAACACACCACGAAACGTATCCCGAAGGATACAAAAAATTTTAATATCATAATTAAGATCAATATAAAGTGCTAGCTACTCAACTACATGTCTTTGTCAAATATGACATGCTCAAACCCCCGTGTTGAAGGAAAAACCCTCCTAATTAACCCGTATCACCAAATTTTTGTGATATGGCCTACACGTATCCATTTGTGGATACGACACTAGTCTCACACAACCAAAAATATGTCAATTTGGTCTAATTGACCTATTGACAAATAAATGATGTACCAATCTCAGAATTCTTCCAAAATTAATACAAAATACAACATAACTTTCATCATAGGCCTCCTATGAACCAAATTTCTCTCCCTATGGGTATCCCTAGTATATGAGAGGGTTCCTAAGGATTAAAATATAGATTTGGAGTCTAAATAGAAGAGGAAAACTTAATTGCACCTATTGGGAGATGGATTCCCAATGAAAGTTTTCAAATGAGTATCAAGAGCCTTCAACTTGTGCTTCTTCTCTCTCCTTGTAGATCCTTGCCTCCTTTTTGCTCTAATAGCCTTCAATGGTGAGTAGAAAAAGAATTGGAAGAGAATTTAGGTATGGATTGGTGTAAGGATAAAGGAATTTGGAAGAGAGAAATTCTAGATCTAGAAATTTTGGATGAAGAATGAAAAGAGAGAGAAACCCCTCTCCCTATATAGTGGCCGACCCCTTCCCCCTCTTCAAAAAAATGTACAAAGTCTAATTTACCACTATAGGCTTTTCATAAAGAAAAGGATTAAGGAAGGAGGGTTCTAATCCTAATTGTTTGACTAAATACATGGTTAACTTGATGAATTGGGTTTGCTTATTGGGCTCAAGTCTAACTAGAAATAATGTTGGTCCAAGAGTCAATTCTAAACTAGTTAGGTCCACTAACAAAAGTCCAAAATAATATATAACATGCTAACAATAAATAAATAATATAATAAATATAAATATAAATAAATAAATATATATATATATATATATATATATAACATGCACCATAAATAAATAATTTTGAAATACCAATATTACCATATTACTAATAATAGAAAAAAAAATACCCCTCTCCCGGAAAGCGGTAGTGACAACAGTTGAGGAGGAGGAGCTATTCGGCGATGTGATATCAGGTTCAGTTCATCTTTATTCTATTCCAGCTTATGCTTTATTTGATTTCGGTGCTTCCTATTCTTTTATATCTGTATTTTTTTCTCTAAATCATCGATTAGAGTCTGAACCTTTGGCTAGGACTTACAAGATCATGACTGGGGTTGGCATTATCCTGGTCAGTGATGTTTGTAAGGATAAAAGAGTTGTACTAGGAAGCCGGGAATTGAGCGCGTGCTTAATCGCAATGCCACTTCGGAGCTACGATATTGCACTCGGGATAGATTGTTGAGTAGACACTATGCTAGTATAGATTATCATGGAGGTGGAGTTTTGTTTGAGATTGAGATTGCCAAAGGATCAGCGGGGTAGAGCGAGGATTCCATTTCTGGAGCCATGGTGGAAGAGAAGGAGTTGACATATCTGTTGATATCAGAGTTCATAGATGTTTTTTCGAAGGAGTTGCCGGGTTTGCAGCCAGACTGAGATATTTTCTCCATAGATTTGTTGCCAGGCCCAGATTCGATATTTCATCACATCTATAGAGTTAACAATAGCGAACTGGTAGAATTAAAGAAGCAGGTGGATGAGTTATAGGACAAAGGCTTTATTCAATCTAATTCATCACCATGGGGTACTCCAATATTGTTTGTACCGAAGAAGGATGGGTCGGTACGCATTTGTATCGACTATATAGGTCTAAACAACCTCCCTATCAAGAACAAATTCCTGATGTCGATGATAGATGACCCCTACGATCAGTTGAGCGGAGGGAAGGTATTTTCGAAGATAGACTTAAGGTCAGGTTACCACCAGGTAAAAGTGAAAAAAGAGGATATTCTAAAGACAATTTTTTGGACTTGGTATAGCCAGTTTGAGTTTATGGTGATGCCGTTTTGGTTGACCAATGCCCCGACTTTATTCATGAATCTGATGAACAAGGTATTCCACCAGTATCTTGATAATTTTGTGGTGGTATTAATTGATGATATTCTGGTGTATTCGAAGACCACGGAGGAGCATGAGGAGCACCTGAGGATAGTTCTAGAGACTCTCAGGAAGGAGAAGCTTTATGGCAAGCTTTCAAAGTGTGAGTTCTTCTTTGACAAGGTTGAATTCCTTGGTCATGTGATTACAGGTGACGGGATCTCAGTGGACCCGAAGAGGGTTTCAACAGTGGAGTCGTGGGCTACTCCAAGTTCAGTGGCAGAGATAAGGAGTTTTTTGGGGCTAGCAGGTTATTACCGGAGGTTTATACAAAATTTCTCTAGTATTGCATAGGCGATGACTAGGCTGACAAGGAAGGATATGGAGTTAGTCTAGATAGAGGAGAGTCAGGCCACTTTTGAGGAGCTGAAGAAGAGGTTGATGACAGATCCATTATTAATATTGCCATCAATAATAGGTGGATTCAATATCATGATGCTTTAGGGAAGGGTTTGGGTTGTGTCTTGCAGCAGAATGAAAAAGGGATTACCTATGCTTTCAGGCAATTACGTCCTCATGAAAAGAATTATCCTACCCATAATTTGGGGTTGGCAGCGGTCATTTTTGCTCTAAAGGTGTAGAAACACTATTTGTACGGAGAGCGTGTGGAGATCTTCATAGACCAGAAAAGCTTGAAGTACATATTTACACAGAAAGAGCTAAACATGAGATAGAGGCGGTGGTTGGAGTTGGTGAAGGACTTCGACATATCATTGTAAAACCATCTAGGGAAGGGCAATGTAGTCGTTGATGCCTTGAGCAGGTATCTAGTAGCTATGTACATGACTTCGGACAGATATTTATTGGCCGATCTAGTAGCTATGGTACCTGGTATCTAGATACAGATGTAGGGATTATAGATATAGTCTGAGCTGATAGACAAGATTCGAGCTAGGCTGTATGACTATGAGTCGCTGAGGAGCATCAGATCACAGGTTCGGATGGGATTATCTAAGGACTTCACTATTGCTGAGGATGGATCACTATGGCATGGTTCCAGGTTGTGTGTGCCAAGTGGGACATTGTGCGAGGAGGTTCTTTAGGAGGCGCATCGATCAAAGTACTCTATACATCTAGGTGCCAACAAGATGTATAGGGATCTGAGGGAGCATGTATGGTAGTATGGTATGAAACGGGAGATAGCACGCTTCGTATCCAGATATTTAGTGTGCTAGCAGGTGTCACTACCATATTCTAAAAGTGGGGTATTTTTATCTTTTTAATTATTTGAAGTATTGTGTATATTATATTGCATGTTATATTTATATATTATAAATAGTGTTCATTAATCCATGGGTTTGTGGACTAGACCTAGAAGCCCACAAGATGAACCCCTGACCATAATATAGGATTATGGATTTAATTAGTATTATTCTGGGATTAATTATGGGGGATTATATTTATTATTGTGATTTTATTCAGTGTTGTACCTTACCGTTGTTTCGATATTTGGAGCTCTACACTAGATTTTGCCTTCCAACAAATTTTATATCCTTGTCCTATACGTACCAGTCTTTCCGACCGCCTGAACTCCACAGCAGCGACACCACCATCATCATCATCTATACCACCGTCACCATTAACATCCATCTTCCTCAACACCATCACCCTCTCCATCCCACAGCCGTCCCACTCACCAGCACCGCTACACCATCATCTCCCTATGCCGCAACCTCCTGCACCGTCTCCAACCGCCTGAGCACCCGCGGCCAACCCAACTGAACCGCCGACTTCACCTCCGACCACAGCTCCACCACCACGACCTTCCTCCACCCGTTTGAGCAGTCCTTTCCCTTATCTCCTCTACGCGGCCACCCAATAGCCGGACCACCACTCCCACGACAGTCCGCCACCATCCTCAGCATCGTAATCATCATCATTAGCATCATCATCACCACCACGACACCACCCTATCCCACTTGAGCACCCCGTCGACCCGATCAGCGTCGACCCCAACCCGGCCTTTCCGACGAGCAGCTGCCTGTCACTTTCTTCTTCCCTTAGACCTCGTCGAAGATAACCCACAGCAGCCTCCCTCGACCTCGTACACGCACAGGTTCAAACTTGCCTTTCTTTCATGTTGTGTGTGTGTGCATGTATGAATGGTAATTAGGGTTAGCATATTATTTCATGGGAGTTTGTTAGATGAGATTTCATGACACTATATAAGTAAACCTAATAACTAGTATGCGTGTGTGTGCGTGTGTGTATAATAATTAGGTTTATATATATATATTTCAGGGGAAACTGGTTGCTAGTACTATGTATGACCATATTATATATGTTGTATGGAAATAGGTATTAGTTGTGGGTATCCAGTATTTGTATATTTGCATGACCCTAGGTGTTAATAAACTGTCTACCTGGTATACACTAACATACTAGCTTATACATGTGTTGGTGTTACACGGGATTTATAGTTCTAGACATGAGTTAGTGGGTTGACTGTCGTATTATGCACAATATTCGAGGACATAACACATGTGCATTTAGACGCATACTTGACCCTGCTAATTGACAGGTTATCACCCCGAGCATAGTTCTGAGTTCAGCGTAATTATGTTTGTGTGTGTGCTAGTGTAACGACTGATGCTATATTATTATTATATTATGTATATAGGATCGTTGGATTGTTCAGACGAGACTTTAGAAACAAGATATTTGTATTGCCATCTCAGGACCACTGGAAAGTACATTCTCTGACAGTTTTTATTATGTTAATCATCTCTATGCTTCTAGTTGTATAGCGTACTTGATTCTGACACTATGGATACACGAGTTAGCATCACCGAGACCTGTCACGAGGAGTTATGATTGGAATCTATCGTTCTAGCTGGGGACGAAGAAATATTAGTAGATTATATGATAATACCCTACTCTACATGTATCATAGCTCATCCCACACATCACGTCGGGTGCAGCCTGACCATTACATGCCTCATAGCCTGTTATATATGATTAGCCTGACTATTGCTCACATCATAGCTAACTGGATGGTTAGCCTGAACTTACATGAATCATAGCTAATCATATGTATCAAGCCTGATATATCCCAAGCCGATCATATGATACACTGATATTTCACACACTTAGCTAGATATTCTATTATGTATTTCTAGTTCATTATTCTAGTATTCACTTATATTTCTGTTCCTTGCTAGTTGAGTTAATGATGATGATATATTCTCCAGTATTTCTTATTCCAATATTTTATACTCACCAGAATTTCTTATTCCAATATTTATCTCCATCTTATATTTCTTTACACTGCATTATAGTTTTTGTCAATATACAAGGAACTGCTGTTAGTGCTTGTGCTTCGTTCCAATCCTGACTGGATATTTTTTACCAGACTGCGACTTAGAGTACTAGTGTCCGACATATTATGGACCACAGATAGAGTAGTTGTAGCCTTGGACCTTGTAGCTCAGGTGTGATTCCGGGAGGTCTTGTCGGGATCACTAGTTATCAATTAGTTCCTTTTAGCAGATTATTGGTACCGAATTTGTTTCCGACATACTTTGAGACTTGGATGTTATTATTTGCAGTTAGATTATTTTGTTTAGACTTGTGTTGTATTTTATTTCTTTTCTTCGATATTTTATCGTGCTTTAGTTATGTGGTTGAGTATTTTCATATTATATTATAATATTTGTGCCTCCTTATGGAGTTGGATATCCGTGTGCGATTGATAAGATAGTTTTGTGACATAGACAACATTCTACCGTCGATGTTGTGGCGCATGCTGGACGTACCAACGTACTCGTAGCCCTATACCAGGTACGGGTCATAACACATTTTTAGTGGTGGCCCATGCAGGTCAGGCTTTGCAAGTAGTACGATATCGTAGTTGTGCGACGTCTTAGTTTTACTACTGCGAGCCTACTGTAGAAGCATGAAAAATACGCAGGATAGCTATATACAGCATGTTGATGCGGAGCAGCGTAAAACGATGACCTCAGAGCCATCAACATGCAACAGAGCTTTTCCGCTGAGCACAGCGTAAAATATGAACTCATGGACCATCCGCGTAATACAGTATGTCCAGGCTGTTTTAGCGTAAAAAGGGTGCTACATCGCCTTTATGGCATAAAACTCATCCGCTTTCAATGCAGCATTGAAGTGTACGAGGGACTTTTCATATTCTTCGAAATGAACCTGTTAGATCATGCAATAAACCTGACATCTGGACTCCTGACAAAGGGTACTACACGATAATCCAGGCGACGGCTATAATGATGGCGTGGCACTGCAACCCAGGCTGTCATTTACTGCCATTTCCTTTGCGTAAACCACTTTTACGTGTACGAAGGAATACGCTGCCTAGTTTAACACAGGCAGACGTGAGCTGTTTATGCTCCACAGAAGACAAACACCCTGCCACGTCAAAAGCTGCTCTTCGTACAGGGCTCGAGGCACGTCTCTGCATTTAATGCGCAGAGTGATGACAGAACTTGAGGTACGTCTCTGTATTTAATGCACAGAAATGGTGGCAGACCTTCAAAACACGCCTCTGTATTTAATGCGCAGGATAATGGCGAATCTCTGCATTTAATTCAGGAGATTTGATTAAATGTCACCGAACCATCGTTTAGTGATATCCCCTTTGCGTAAACTACTTTTATGCATACAAAGGGATACGCTGCCCAATTTTACACAGGCAGACGTGAACTTCTTACGCTCCGTAGAAGACAAACAGACTGCCACGTCAGTAGTTACTCTTCATACAGGATTCGAGGCGCATATCTGTATTTAATGTGCAAAATGATAGTAAATCTTAAAGACAAGCCTCTGCATTTAATGCGCAGGATGGGGGCATATCTCTGTATTTAATGCAAAAGATTTGATTATATCTCCAAGAGACGTAATTTCGGCTAAGACGTCCACATCATCTCGGCTTCTACGCCCACTCGACTTCTACGCCTATTCGGCTTCTATGCTTACTCGGCTTCTACGCCTACTCGGCTTCTATGCCTACTTGGCTTCTACGCCATGGTGACAGTTATTGGCTTCTATGCTAACCTCTTCGATACAAAGGATAACTACCTACGTGGTTTCTATGCCGTGATCTTCGCAGTAGTTATACGCATTGTCCCTTAGTTGGACACGCGTCACACGCTCACTCAAAAGGTTATCTATACGCAGGCAATGGTTATTATAACCATCGTGTAAAAGGGTGCTGTGCTTTCCACTACTCGATTTCTACACCGACTGAGTGGTCACTATCACTAAAAACTCTATAAATAGAGACCTCTATCAACAGAGGTCCAGGGTCGAAAATTGGTCAAGAAATCCAGTATCAGATCCAAGGTCGGAAAACGGAAGATTGAAAGGTCTAGATTTGGTCACAGATTTCAAGAGAGAAGAATCCAGAGCTCAGGCAAAGGGTAGTGATCGACGACTTTGGCATCGAGCATCCACCCTCTTTAGCAACCTTCGAAGCTACTTTCTGTCTTCTACGGCACTTCTTCATCATCGTGTGGTCCAAGGAACAAAGTGATCGACTACAGATCAGACTCCTATAGCAATATTTACCCAGATTAAAAAATTGTACTCGACATCCTCGTATAGGATTAATTGTTCTGCTTGTTTGTAAACATAAAGAGCGGGTTTTCGTATAAAGCTCGTTTCCATATCTTTTATTTATTTTATCAGATAACAAGATGGCGACTCTGCTGGGGACATCTTTCTCTTTTGATGAGAAAGTAATTGCTCAATACGATGCGGTATCCGTAGGATCTGTGAAGAACACACTGGTCGTCCAGTTCTACCAGTCTGCCTACGAAGATATGCTTCGAACAGGGGGTAGCTCTCACTCTCTCTCTGCCCAAGACAATAGGAAGCTGCGTAAGGTCTGGATGCCCAAGACATCCTCTACCATTCCTGTCGACTCTCCGATCTCTCCGACCAACGAGGTTGTAGCATTGCTCCCTCCGTGCCTTGCGGGTAAAATTCAGTCGCCTGTCTCTGGCAGGGCAGACAAAACTTCTGGCAATGCCTCAGCGCCAATCCAAAAGTATACTCCGAGCCTTGCACGTAAAATTCAGTCGCCTGTCTTTGACAAGACAGACAAAACTTGTAGCAATGCCTCAACGCTAGTCCAGAAGTACACATCATGCTCTGCGCATAAAATTTAGTCTCCCGTCCCTGGCGGAACAGACAAAATTTTTGATAATGCCTCAGCGCCAAATCAGGAATTCCAAACGCGCTCTGAGCGTAAAAATGTATCTGCCCTCCGTGGAAGAGCAGATGATCCCTGCAATCTACGTAAGGGAAAGTAAGCGGCGGACTACTCAACTTCTCGGCCTTTACGCCAGCAAGGGAACAATCTGCCCGCCCTCCGGATTATGCGAGAGGCTGACGGCCGACTGAGGACATCCTCAGCTTTACGCCAACCAGAGCAGAGCTCCAAATTATGCCAGGAGAAGCCCCTCAGCGTAAAGAAGGCTCAATTTGCGGAAAGACACCCTCCTCGGGGATTATCTGCTACCCAGATGGCCAACCTGTTGTATATAGGTGGCACAGGGAAAACTATGGTTACCAACATCCGTATGCCCACTGAGGCGAACAGAAGGAACAAGCCATCATCTTCTTCTTCTGTGACTCCTCCTGACCTGCGTAAGTATCTGATCCAGAAACGCAAGGAGAGGGGATCTTCCAGCATGTCTATTACGCCTCCTAGCGAGCACTGTTGTAACAGCCATAGGATTATAATTAATTATTGCTGTTCTAAAGCAAAACGGTCGGATTTTGACCGGTTGAGCTACTCTCCGTCTTTCCAGGAAGAAGAGCCCACACATGCATCTGTGAACATAGCTTCACACATACCTAGAGGAAGGTCGGGCTGAAGACGTCATCCCTCTAGAACTCCCAGCCGAAGGAGATTCAATATGCTGCTTAGGAATATCGAAGCTGGGGTGTTCCGAAATACTCGTTCGAGGTCATGACAACCGGCTTCGTACTCTTCTGATTTCGATGCTGGGGTCGCCAGTCTCCCGAATCAGACGCCGAAAGTATAGAGTCAACTTCTACAGAGACCTATACTAATCTTTCAATGACACCCAGGGAGATGGGAGTTTATACCATTGGAGATGAACGCGAGGAAGCTTCCCCGTCCGGGAGCGCTAAGCAACGCATCACTATACTGGAGACATCTCTGAAAGATATGCAATCCATGATGGAGAACATGCACCAGATGATGCTAACTCAACACACAGCTGCCATAGCTCAAGCATCGGTCCCTCCAACTCAGATGCCTGTGGGGGTATCACTACCACTTTTCCAGATAAGGGCATTTGGGTAATTTCACTATTTTGAATAATTATCTGTTTAATTAATCTGCTGAGTTTTTAAAACTATTTATTTGATGTTGGTTGTGTTGGGTTAGGTCAAACCCTAGAAGTCAGTATGGCTAAACCCTAATTTGAAGACCAATTCTAGAGAAACCCTAGAATTTAAATTTTAGGTTGGACCTCAAACCCTAAATTGACTAAACCCTAGTTAATTAGGTTCTTCATGACCTAACATAGGGGGTTTAACCTGAACTATGCATTAGAAACCCTAGCTTGGTTTTAATATAAAAGGGAACCCATTCCTTCATGAAGAAAACCTAAACCTAGCCTCCATTAGAAGAGCTATTTTTCCCCACCCCAAAATTTAGAATCAAACCCTAGGGATCCCCTTTTCCTCCTCCAAAGCAAAGAGAAGCAAGGGGTTGGGTCAAGAACCCTTGGAGAAGAAGAACCTCCATTGAAGAAACCATCTCCCTAGGTAAAACCCTATTTCTATTCATTTAATATTTAATTTCTGTTGTTAATGCCCTTTAGGAACCCACCCTGAGGTTTAGATTTTGATTTTAGGGTTTCTACATGGAGATCTAGGAGGAACTAGGGTTTTGGGTTCATACGTGGATTTTCCCCCAATTTCAGGAACCCTAATCCTAAGGGTTTACAAGTATACATGATTACATCTCCTACCTATAATATTGATTTCGATTTAGGGTTTAGGTTTGGGTATTTTTGGAGTTCTTGATGTGGGATCCGTTTTGCACATTATGTGTTTGGTGAAATGCTCCATGGGAGGGAATACCTAATTTTGACCTAGTTCTAAGGAACCCTGATTTGTATATATATATATATATATGTGTGTGTAGTTGTATACCTACGGTTTTGTACTGTGTATGAATGTATTGGAGGGATTCACTGTTCAGTCGGGTGAAGATTTCTGCTGTGTGTCAATGTTCAATGTGGGTTTTAGTGTGATACTGTGTATACCGTGGGGGTGTGTCCATGTCTTGGAAGGGTGTTAGAAAGGTGTAACAGTGTCCACTCGTGTCAATGTGTCTCAGTATGTTGGAGATGGATTTGTGTATACTGTGTTAAGTCGGGTTTCCCTTGTGTCTCAGTGTCTAGGTCAGGTCCCAGTGTGTGTGAACTTGTGTATAACCCTGTGTCATAGTGTATCAGTGAGAACTCAGTGAGTGAGTTCAGAGTTTCAGTATCCCAACAGTTAAGTGTGTGAGTTGTGCAGTTTCTATTGTAGCAGTAGCTAGTGTAAATATGTGTGTCAGTTATTATCTCTCTGTGTGTGTTAAGTGCATACCTCAGTGTAAATGTTTACCTATGTATTAATATGTGTACTGTGTGTGTTCCTGTGTAAATATCAGTATTGTATGCAGATTATTCTGTGTATGCAACCTATGTGTTAATGTATCTATATTTGTATATACCAGTATGTGCAATACCTGTGAGCAGTGCACATATGTGTGTGTGTATCAGTTCAGAACTGTGTGTGTGACTCAGATTTTCCCAAAAATCTGAGTATGTGTGTAGGCATGCCAATACCTGGGTGTTCTCAGTGTGCAGGAGGTTTTTGTTCAGCGTGAGGGCCTGAGTTTATGTGAACTGTGCTGTGTTGTGCTATGTAACCTGTGTGTGAGTGAGTGTTAGCTGTGTTAGATAGTAGTGAGACAGTGTACCAGTATCAGTATGGCAAGGGAGAGTGTTCAGTGAGAAGTTTATCTGTGTGTGGGTATGGAAGTGTTGGGCTGTATCAGTAATCAGTGTGTTAGTCCCAGTGTGAGAACCCATATGCTAGTGTGTGTGAGGTAACTGTGTAGGTGTATTAGTTAGGTTCAGTGAGTGTGTGTGGATACTTGTGTGCAGTGGGGGTAGTTCAGTGCCTGTGTGAATTCAGAATTCAGTATCTAGAGGGTGAGCAATGTGCAATGTGACTGTTTATCAAGTAATTCTCAGTGTGAATATGTATATGTGTGCTGTGTGTGGCAGTGTATTAATCTCAGAGTGTTACCTATGTGAACCAATGTGTACCTGTGTCAGTGAGAGCCTATGTGACTGTGTATCAGTACTTCTATGTGATGTACATTAGGACCTTGACAGGCTGAGGATGGTAGTAGAATATTAAGTACTGTGAGTGAGTGTCTCTATGATACTGACACTGTATAGCAGTGTAGGGAAATATGTATGTGTGGGATTGATGGATTGTAGTGCAGTAGCAGTTAAGATAATTGGGGTTAGTAACCAATATTGGTGCAAGGTATATGTTAAGGGTTGTATTAAGATACAAACTGGAATTTATATATGTAGGAGTTGTTATATACAAATAACTTATAGTATATGATAGTAGCTAGTATTATACTAGATACCTTAGAATGGTATAGAATTTGACTAGTGAACCTAGTTAACCTAGTCTAGACTTAGCTATGACCTAGAAACCCCATTTTTATTTAATTAAACATGTTATTTCCTCAATTCAATATCTGACATTATATTTCATAAATAGGCCATTATGATCCCACTTTGGACACCGATCCTCACACCTTGCTCGGGACCACAGGCGAGTATATTCTCTGACAGTTTTTATTGTTGATTATTTCTATAACTCAGTTGTATTACATACTTGATTCCGATACTATGGATACACGGGTTAGCACCCTAGATCCCCGTCATGAGGAGTCGTGACTGGAATCCATCGTGCTAGCTGGGGGTTGGGGAACTATTAGTAGATTATGTGATCATATCCAACATTTACATGCATCATAGCTCACCCCACTTCTCACGTTGGGTGCGGGCTGACCATTTTACATGCATTATAGCTGTTATATATGATTAGCCTGACCACTACATGCATCATAGCTAACCATATGGTTAGCCTGACCTACAAGAATCATAGCTAATCATATATAACCAGCCTGATCTAGTCCCAAGCCGATCACATAATAAACTGATAATTCAAACACTTTACTAGATGTCTATTCTTTATTCAGATTCACTTGTTCTAGCATTCACTACTTATTGCTCTAGCATTCACTATTTACTGTTCATTACTAGATGCTCTATATTGCCTATTTTATTTCTCCAGTACTTTACATTTCCTGTATTTCTTCTCATCTTGTATTCTTACACTATTTATAGTCTTTGTCAATTTAATGAAACTGCTGTTAGTGCTTGTGCTTCGCTCCAATCCTGACTGGATAACATTTTTCAGAGGACCTGGAGAACCTTTGCCCCACTCATTACGGCCCAGGTTCAGAGAGAGATTTCACTCCGGAAATCCCAGAGGAGTTGCCTATCCTAGAGGAGATTTTACCTGCCAATACTTAGATTATTTCTTCTGTATCATTGTTCTAGACTGAGACTGAGTTGTATTTATTATTTTATGATTTTGTGAGGTCATCTAGACCCAAGATTTGAGTTGGACTTATTGTGGTTGGTTTATATTAGAACTCTTTTCTATTCTCATCGTGCCATTATTTTCTATTAGCTTGTGATTGAGTATATCATAGAATTGTGGATTATTTATCATTGTCCTCCGTACGGAGTTGAGACTATTGACAAGATATATATATATATGTTTTGTTGAGACCTAGACAGCGTTCTACCGCCGATGCTATGGCGTAGGCTGGACGTACCCACGACTCATGCCCAATTTCTGGGTATGGGTCGTGACAGATTTTTAGTGGGAGGATCATCTGCTGAGTTTTTAAAACTATTTATTTGATGTTGGTTGTGTTGGGTTAGGTCAAACCCTAGAAGTCAGTATGGCTAAACCCTAATTTGAAGACCAATTCTAGAGAAACCCTAGAATTCAAATTTTAGGTTGGACCTCAAACCCTAAATTGACTAAACCCTAGTTAATTAGGTTCTTCATGACCTAACATAGGGGGTTTAACCTGAACTATGCATTAGAAACCCTAGCTTGGTTTTAATATAAAAGGGAACCCATTCCTTCATGAAGAAAACCTAAACCTAGCCTCCATTAGAAGAGCTATTTTTCCCTACCCCAAAATTCAGAATCAAACCCTAGGGATCCCTTTTTCCTCCTCCAAAGCAAAGAGAAGCAAGGGGTTGGGTCAAGAAGCCTTGGAGAAGAAGAACCTCCATTGAAGAAGCCATCTCCCTAGGTAAAAACCTATTTCTATTCATTTAATCTCTGATTTCTGTTGTTAATGCCCTTTAGGAACCCACCCTGAGGTTTAGATTTCGATTTTAGGGTTTCTACATGGAGATCTAGGAGGAACTAGGGTTTTGTGTTCATACGTGGATTTTCCCCCAATTTCAGGAACCCTAATCCAAAGGGTTTGCAAGTATACATGATTACATCTCCTACCTATAATATTGATTTCGATTTAGGGTTTAGGTTTGGGTATTTTTGGAGTTCTTGATGTGGGATACGTTTTGCACATTATGTGTTTGGTGAAATGCTCCATGGGAGGGAATACCTAATTTTGACCTAGTTCTAAGGAACCCTGATTTGTATATATATATATATGTGTGTGTAGTTGTATACCTACGGTTTTGTGCTGTGTATGAATGTATTGGAGGGATTCACTGTTCAATCTGGTGAAGATTTCTGCTGTGTGTCAATATTCAATGTGGGTTTTAGTGTGATACTGTGTATACCGTGGGGGTGTGTCCCTGTTTTGGGAGGGTGTTAGAAAGGTGTAGCAGTGTCCACTCGTGTCAGTGTGTCTCAGTATGTTGGAGATGGATTTGTGTATACTGTGTTAAGTCAGGTTTCCCTTGTGTCTCAGTGTCTAGGTCAGGTCCCAGTGTGTGTGAACTTGTGTATGACCCTGTATCATAGTGTATCAGTAAGAACTCAGTGAGTGAGTTCAGAGTTTCAGTATCCCAACAGTTAAGTGTGTGAGTTATGCAGTTTCTATTGTAGCAGTAGCTAGTGTAAATATGTGTGTCAGTTATTATCTCTCTGTGTGTGTTAAGTGCATACCTCAGTGTAAATGTTTACCTATGTATTAATATGTGTACTGTGTGTGTTCCTGTGTAAATATCAGTATTGTGTGCAGATTATTCTGTGTATGCAACCTATGTGTTAATGTATCTATATGTGTATATACCAGTGTGTGCAATACCTGTGTGAAGAGCAGCGCACATATGTGTGTGTGTGTCAGTTCAAAACTGTGTGTGTGACTCAGATTTTCCTAGAAATCTGAGTATGTGTGTAGGCATGCCAATACCTGGGTGTTCTCAGTGTGCAGGAGGTTTTTTTTCAGCGTGAGGGCCTGAGTTTATGTGAACTGTGCTGTATTGTGCTGTGTAACCTGTGTGTGAGTGAGTGTTAGCTGTGTTAGATAGTAGTGAGACAGTGTACCAGTATCAGTGTGGCAAGGGAGAGTGTTCAGTGAGAAGTTTATCTGTGTGTGGGTATGGAAGTGTTGGGCTGTACCAGTAATCAGTGTGTTAGTCCCAGTGTGAGAACCCATATGCTAGTGTGTGTGAGGTAACTGTGTAGGTGTATTAGTTAGGTTCAGTGAGTGTGTGTGGATACTTGTGTGCAGGGGGGGTAGTTCAGTGCCTGTGTGAATTCAGAATTCAGTATCTAGAGGGTGAGCAGTGGCCAATGTGACTGTGTATCAAGTAATTCTCAGTGTAAATATGTATATGTGTGCTGTGTGTGGCAGTGTATTAATCTTAGAGTGTTACCTATGTGAACCAATGTGTACCTGTGTTAGTGAGAGCCAATGTGACTGTGTATCAGTACTTCTATGTGATGTACATTAGGACCTTGAGAGGCTGAGGATGGCAGTAGAATATTAAGTACTGTGAGTGAGTGTCTCTATGATACTGACACTGTGTAGCAGTGTAGGGAAATATGTATGTGTGGGAGTGATGGATTGCAGTGCAGTAGCAGTTAAGATAATTGGGGTTAGTAACCAATATTGGTGCAAGGTATATGTTAAGGGTTGTATTAAGATACAAACTGGAATTTATATATGTAGGAGTTGTTATATACAAATAACTTATAGTATATGATAGTAGCTAGTATTATACTAGATACCTTAGAATGGTATAGAATTTGACTAGTGAACCTAGTTAACCTAGTCTAGACTTAGCTATGACCTAGAAACCCCATTTTTATTCAATTCAATATCTCACATTATATTCCATAAATAGGTCATTGTGATCCCACTTTGGACACCGATCCTCACACCTTGCTCAGGACCACAGGCGAGTATATTCTCTGACAGTTTTCATTGTTGATTATTTCTATAACTCAGTTGTATTACATACTTGATTCCGACACTAAGGATACACGGGTTAGCACCCTAGATCCCTGTCATGAGGAGTCATGACTGGAATCCATCGTGCTAGCTGGGGGTTGGGGAACTATTAGTAGATTATGTGATCATATCCAATATTTACATGCATCATAGCTCACCTCACTTCTCATATTGGGTGCGGCCTGACCATTTTACATGCATCATAGCTGTTATATATGATTAGCCTGACCATTACATGCATCATAGCTAACCATATGGTTAGCCTAACCTACAAGAATCATAGCTAATCATATATAACCAGCCTGATCTAGTCCCAAGCCGATCACATAATAAACTGATAATTCAAACACTTTGCTAGATGTCTATTCTTTATTCAGATTTACTTGTTCTAGCATTCACTACTTATTGCTCTAGCATTTACTATTTACTGTTCATTGCTAGATGCTCTATATTGCCTATTTCATTTCTCCAGTACTTTATATTTCCTGTATTTCTTCTCATCTTGTATTCTTACACTGTTTATAGTCTTTGTCAATTTAATGAAACTGCTGTTAGTGCTTGTGCTTCACTCCAATCCTGACTGGATAACATTTTTCAGAGGACCTGGAGAACCTTTGCCCCACTCATTACGGCCCAGGTTCAGAGGGAGATTTTCCTCCGGAAATCCCAGAGGAGTTGCCTATCCTAGAGGAGATTTTACCTGCCAATACTTAGATTATTTCTTCTGTATCATTGTTCTAGACTGAGACTGAGTTGTATTTATTATTTTGTGATTTTGTGAGGTCATATAGACCCAAGATTTGAGTTGGACTTATTGTGGTTGGTTTATATTAGAACTCTTTTCTATTCTCATCGTGCCATTATTTTCTATTATCTTGTGATTGAGTATATCATAGAATTATGGATTATTTATCATTGTCCTCCGTACGGAGTTGAGACTATTGACAGGATATATATATATGTTGTGTTGAGACCTAGACAGCGTTCTACCGCCGATGCTGTGGCGTAGGCTGGACGTACCCACGACTCATGCCCAATTTCCGGGTACGGGTCGTGACAGGGGGTGGACTTACCACCATCTAACACGATCCAAGAGCTTGCTCTAGATTAAGAGTCAGCAGTTCCTCCGCTCCCTCTCTCAGAGAATGTATTACCTCCCGTTGGAGTCACAATACAACTGATTCCTCACCACTCCGTGGTCCCGCTACCGGCTAAAAATCCGATGCAGGCAGTACGGGAGCTGAAAGCCCAATTTGATGCCTTGAAGCACAAAGATCAGCTCAAGAAATTTGGAATCAACCAGCCTTACCCGACTATCTGGGAAGAGGCCCCTTTCCCTCCTAAATACAAACCACACACCATGGCTCTGTTCGAGGGAAAAATATCACCGAGTCAGTACATGAACTACTTCAGTATGATGATAGTGTTACTACAGGGGAAAGACGCCCTCCTCACTCGGGTGTTTAAGGGCTGTCTCTCGGGAGTGGCTTACCAATGGTACCGCAGCCTGGCGAACAACTGCATTACTTCCTTCGATGACTTCAAAGCCTTATTCTTCGCAAGATTCTACGAAGTAAGGATGGACATATCGATGTCCTCTCTCGTCGAAGTAAAGCAGAAGAAAAAAGAGGACGTTCGCACCTTCATCGAACGTTTTCGTCAAACCACTTTGTAAATGCCTCCCGGAGTTCCAGACTCAGCATTGGTGGACATTTGCAGGAAGAACCTTCTTCCCGTTATCTCGGTGTTCACAGGACCATATCAGTTCCATGATTGGCCCTCGTTCATCATCTCAGCGGTAGCCGCCGAGGACAAAAGTCATAAGGCGCGTGACAATGGCATCATGATCTCTACCTCCGACAGAGGCAAGAGGTCATCCCCCAACAACGACCATCCTTGCAATTCCAAAGGAAAAGAAGCTCTGGCGATCAATACGTCCAAACAAAAGACTGCGGCAACCCCGCAGACGAAACCTGGGACTTCTAGGCCCATTGAAGTGTACTCTTTCGACGACGACGATATTCCGAGCATATTCGAGTGTCTCGTCAAAAGTGGCAAGATTACCCTTCCGGAGGAGAAGCGGCCCAATGAATTCGGCAGTACTAATAACCGCAAGTACTGCATCTTCCACAGATACGTATACCACCCTACAAAGGCGTGTTATGTACTAAAAAGGAAGATCTAGGAGCTGATCGATGCTAAGGCCATCACTCTGTGCAACAGCGAGAAGACAGTCACGGCCAACATGATCTCTCGGCAATTTGGCAATATGCCTCCCCAAGAAGTCCCGGACGGTGTTACACCTATTTCTCGGACAACGATGAATATCGTTAATCTTCCTCCGGCTAGGGGTCAAAATCATGACCTGCTACCCCTAACTACCCAGCGAGGCGAGATCATATGGGTCCATCCATATCTGGTGCCAGAGATCGAGAAAAAGACTCAAGCTGCTATGGCTAAGTCCAAAAAGAACTCAAAGCACAAACCATATCACATAATTACGGTGTACTCGGCATCAGAAGACGAGGTCTTGGCTACTGGAACCCGCTCAGGGAAAGCCTACCTCCAGGACTATGGAGCCAGCCAGGAAGATGCATCGGCAGACGCTTCAGCTGCCAAGCCTTCAGAACCGGAATCTGCCGTACCAGAGGCCGGTCCTTCGAGACCAACTTCGGCGGACAGAGGGAAGCAAAAAGAAGTGTGTTTCGATAAACCTATGAAAAACATCCGAAACAAAGGTTTAGAGAAGCCGTACAACTTCGACATCCTGGCCCAACTGGCTAATACACCAGCCAGGTTGTCCATCTTTGAACTATTCAGGCTCTCTCAAGGCACTCGTCAAGCCTTGAGTAAAGCATTGATGTAGGCGGATGCATACTTGACCTAGCTCAAGTCCCCTAACGAAAAACCAGTGGCATGCCCTCAATGCCACAGTGTGATGGAGGTGGTCCCGAACATCACTTTTACTCAAGATGACATGCTGTTAAAACATAACAGGCATGACAGGCCCCTCTATTACACCGGGTATGTCGGTTCCATGGAGGTCGACCGTATTTACATAGATCCAGGATCATCAATCAATATTATTCCTCATAGTCTGCTCAGACCGCTGAGGATTTTCCTACCAGCGAATTGGCTTACATCACCACTACAATCGTGGGTTTCAACGAAAGGAAAAGTAAGCCATTGGGGAAAATTCGCCTGAGGATCTAGATTGGCAATCTCAGATCGGTGGCTACATGTTATGTCATTGATTCAGAGGTGTCCTATAATATTCTGCTTGGCAGACCTTGGATCCACGACCACAATATCGTTCCTTCGACTCTACATCAATGCTTTAAATATGTAGATGCCCAAGGAATAGTACAAACGGAGTTTGCTGACCTGAACCCGTTCAAAAGAGTAGAATCCTACTACTCTGATGCCGTGTTGTACTCTCAAGACTATACGGAAGAGGTGTCAGCCGAAGCAGAGAAAGAATCCCACCGGGAGCCAGAAGAACCCTCTGCCAAGCAACCTCTGTCAATCAAAGTGAAAGGACGGACTACTCGTCCAAAAGCCATAGAGCCTATGGCTATCCACCTGAACAAAACCAGGTCAAGAAAAGGGGGTGATCCTCTAGTGATCACTTTGAACCAGAAGCCTCCACCCTTGGTCATCAACCTTCAGTGCAACAGGCAGCCGATTGATGTAAATGCAACCGGGAACGGAGTTTCAGATGATAATAAATATCCTCTTTTCCAGTATATTGACACTCAAATTCTGAATCAGGAATCCTCCCCCAATGACGATATAGAACCTATAGCACAAAAATTCTTGGAAGCTATAGATTCCTATCATCTATATATATGGGAAGTGGCATCATCATCCAATGTCACCACGATATATGGACCGTATGAGGATTCTATCTTCATTGTCCTGCCTACTTGTAGCAGTCAGCATTCAATAGTCTTCGGCCGCATGTGCAATAAATCGACTATGCAAGAAGATTGTTCCGATGACGATGCCAGTAAAATACAGGTTCACAGATACAGCCCGCAAGCTTTGAAGATCATACAAATTATTGGTTATAACTTAAAGCTGGAACCGGGTCTCAACTACGGGAAAGGCAGACGAATGCCGCTGCACGGTGATCCCTACTATCAACGAACTCATTTCGGGTTAGGGTATACCACCTCCCTTGCAGCTCCTGAGTCAAACGAGGATGTCTTTTCCTCTCTCAAAACGGCTCAGCGCCCTCCGACTCATCTCATGCTCTCGAATGAACATTATCAGTAAATATGGTAGTGACAAATTCCTTCGAAGTAGACGAACAAGAATCTGAACTGTTTGAGAATGACGCTTGGGCTCAGCAAATGGATACACAATGGGAGTTTCGCCTCGAGAAGAGAGAACCTTCCACTGAAGATAAAGTTATCCAGATTGACGTTGGGGATGAACTTTCGCCAAAGCCGATATTTATCAGTAACAATCTTTTCGAAGCAAAAAGGAAAGAAGTTATCTAGCTGATAAAGGAATATATTGACGTCTTTGCGTAGAATTATAAGGACATGCCAGGCCTTGATCCAAAGGTGGCTACTCATAAACTTAATATATTGCCCGATTCGAAGCCAGTGAAGCAGCACCAACGCCGGTTCCGCCCGGATATGATGGATGCCATTAAAGCTAAAATCAAGAAATTGATAGCCTACAGTTTTATCCGGGAAGAGCAACATCCCGACTGGGTCGCCAATGTTGTCCCGGTCATGAAGAAAAATAGGAAAGTACGAGTCTGCATCGATTACAGAGATTGGAATGCAGTCTGCCCCAAGGATGAGTTTCCTCTTCCCATCACAGATGCCATGATTGACAATACATGCGGTTTTGAACGTATGTCTTTCATGGACAGATTTTCAGGATACAACCAAATCAAGATGCATCCTGAGGACGAGAAGCATACTGCCTTTCGGACACCATTGGGGGTATATTGCTATACGGTCATGCCCTTCGGATTAAAAAATGCCGGAGCTACGTACCAATGGGCTATTAGTAACATATTCCATAAGCATTTACGCAAGACAGTGGAGTGTTACGTGGACGATGTAGCTGTCAAAAGCTGCCTCAAGGATAATCATATCCAAGACTTGAAGACAGTATTTGAATTGATGCGCCAACATCAACTCAAAATGAATCCTACAAAGTCTTTTCTGGGGGTATCTAGTGGCAAATATTTGGGATTTGTCATTACCGCCAAAGGCATAAAAGTGGACCCTGATAAAGTCAAGGCCATCTTAGAAATACGACCGCCACGTAATCTGAGAGAACTCAGGGGATTTCAAGGTCGTCTGGCTTATATCCGGAGATTCATATCCAACCTCTCTGGGAGATGTCAGCCCTTTTCTTGTCTCATGAAGAAAGGTGTATCCTTCGTATGGGATGAAGTCTGCCATCAAGCGTTCAGTGATATCAAACGCTACCTCACTAGTCCGCCAGTTCTGGTGCTTTCCGTCATAGGAAGACCATTCGTGCTGTATGTTCGAGCGATAGATCATTCTCTGGGAGCTCTTCTCGCACAGAAGAACGATATAGGTCATGAACAGGCTATCAACTACCTCAGTAGGATGATGGTCGGAGTCGAACATCGGTACAACCCGGTGGAGAAAGAATGCTTGGCTCTGATGTTTGCTATCCAGAAAATACGACACTATGTCACAGGCCAAACCATTCACATCATCTACAGGATTGATCCTCTTCGGGTACTGATAAACAAGCTAAGTGTTCTTAATTCCCGACTCGCGACTTGGGCGATGTTATTAACACCGTATGACATGGTGTACGTCCCTCAGAAGTCCATCAAAGGCCAAGCGTTGGCTGACTTCCTAGCTGCTCATCCGATCCCGGAGGCCTCCAAACTGTACGAGGACATTCCCGACGAAGTTGCAGAATATAATTCCATAATGGAAAGTGATGCATGGCAACTGTTCTTCGACGGTGCCTCCAGGACTGGTCCTAGGGGAAATGTGGTTTCGGGAGTAGAGATTGTCCTGGTTACTCTTGATAAGCTCGTCATCTACCGAGCATATTATCTTAGCAAGCCCTGTTCTAACAATGTGGCAGAGTACAACGCTCTACTAATTGGGCTCCAAGTCGCTAAAGAATTGGGCGTCGAATCTCTGGAAGCTTTCGGTGATTCTCTGCTGATCGTCAATCAAGTCAGAGGAATATATGAAGTCCGAAATCCATACCTCATCCCCTATCACCGAGCAACGGTCGAGATAGCCATAAAATTCAAAGGATTCTTCCTAGAGCATGTACCTCGATCTCAGAATCTGGAAGCTGATGCCCTAGCCAGTCTAGCTGCAGATTTAGCTACCCCTATAAGAAGGCAGAATTCGGTGATCCTTCTTAACAGAGATTTATTCTGTGTGAAAAATAACTTCCACATAGAACACAGCTACGCGGTAAACACAGATCTTCCAAAGAGAGACTGGAGAAGTCACTTTATAGATTTCGTGGCATACAGAATCTTGCCGGAGGACCCTAAAGAAGCAGTATCCGTCAAAAGACGATCATTATGCTTCTATTTCGAGGCGTCCTCACAGTGTCTATATCGCCGGACCTACGATGGACTGCTATTACGATGTCTCTCTAGTGTTGAAGCACATCGAATTATCCGTGAAGCTCACGACGGCGTATGCGGAGCGCACCAACCCGGTCCTAAGCTACATGATCGCATCAGGAGAATGGGCTATTACTGGCCTACTATGATCACAGATGCAATAAAGTACACAAGATAATGCAGAGCCTGTCAGGACCATGCAGACTTTATCCATCAACCTCCTGAACATCTATATCCTACGGTTGCGTCCTGGCCTTTCGAAGCATGAGGTATGGATATCATTGGTCCTATTCACCCGTCTTCTTTCAGAGGTCACCGGTTCATACTGGCCATCACGGATTATTTCTCCAAATGGACAGAGGCGATCCCTCTTGCTGAGGTGAAGGCATCTAATATGATCAGCTTCATCAAGCATCACGTCATTTATCGCTTCGGGATACCCCGGAGGATAATTTATGACAATGGGTCTCAATTCATCAGCCAAGTGTTTCATCGATTTTGTGATAAAAATTGGATACAAAATGTGGCCTCTACGGCATATAATCCTGCTGCTAATGGTTTGGCGGAAGCTTTCAACAAAACCATTATCAAGCTCTTGAAAAAGTTTATCTCTTCGAACAAGAGGGCTTAGAATGAGAAGCTGAGAGAATGTCTCTGGGCATACCGCACAACGGTACAAGCACCGACAGATTGTACCCCATTCTTATTAGTTTACGGAAGCAAAGCAGTTCTCCCCATCGAGATCCAAATTTCGTCACTCAGGATAGCCGTGGCTAATGAGTTGACTCAAGAAAAGAATGACCTGTTAAAGCTTCAAGAGCTAGAAGGATTAGACGAGAAATGCCTCCATGATCAACAGCGAATCGCGTTCTACCAAGCACACATTTTTGGAGCTTTCAATCAAAAAGTAAAGGCAAGAGTGTTCAAAGTCGGCGAGCTAGTTTTAGCCGTAAGAAGGTCGATGATTCTTACTCACAGGAGTAAGGGCAAATTCCAGCCAAAATGGGAAGGCCCTTATGTGATCGAGACGACATTCTCAAACGGCGCTTATAGGTTAGCCAAGCCTAATGGAGACCTATTATTGGCTCCCATCAATGGCAAATTCCTGAAAAGATACTATGCTTAACCTCCTTTGCTCAAATGGAGTATGGTGAAGACCTTATTCTGACAATACTACTTCTAAAACGAAACTAGTTGGATCATATTCTATCATGTCCATATAACCTCTGAATAGATATATTTTACTAATTTGGAACTTCAAGACCAATCACGTCTATACTACCTCTGATAGTGTTTTGTGTACAAATTTTGGCTAAACCATATTCTATCATGTCCATATAACCTCTGAATAGATATGTCCTGCTGAAACTTACCGAGAGTATATCACGTCCATATTACCTCTGATATCACTTTCACCCAAACCTGTCATTTATATTCCAAAATGATGGGTCCACAAAGTCAGATAAGAGTCTCTTTGTTACTTCCAGAAAGAGCAAAAGTACATTGAAAAGCAAAAAGTACATCATTTAGGGGGAGCGGTTAGGTCACGAATCTGCTGCGCCAGAGCAACCATTCTCTTATCCCGGGAGTTCAGGACGTCGGCGCGAGCCCTCTCTAACCTTGCTGCATCATTATTCAAAGCAGCTAGCTCAGACCGAGCATGCACAAAATCAGCATGGATAACACCCACATGTGTCAGGTTCTGCTAAACTGTCGCCCGTCGCTCCTTCAGCACATCTTGGGCTGCCGACAAAGAGAGAGCATTCGCCTCTACCCGAACGAGCTCATCCTTCAATATGCGGGCCTTCGCTGCCACTTCCTCATATTCGGCTTTGTACTGGGTCAACTCGGGGACGACATACTCCAATTGGACACGCTCATGATCCATCTCCTGCTGCTGAGCCACGATGGACTTATTCAGAGACTCCATCTGTTCAGCAAGCTGCGCAGTCAGGAAGTCGTACCTAGCTTGAACGAGACCGTCAATGTTGCCTCGAGCTAGCTGCAAGTATTCGTTAATGGGTTACTCCAAACCATTAACTATCTCTTCTATCGTGTCAGCTACCCCAGTGTTGTTGAATTCTTGGATCGGCACTATCGCAGACCGGGAGGACCTCCTCAGGGACGCAAAGCTCAAATTCTTTCCCAACACCATTGATATTAACATTTTTAAGGTGGTGTAGAAGATACTGGTGTACTGCTCGGCCAGTACAACTAGATCCGAATGGACTCTGGGAGTGGCCGCGATATTGGTGAATCCCTCTCCAGGAACAACCACAGACAATTTTGCCACGGCCGTCGCCTCAACAGGTGGTGCGACAAAATAAGAAGCGCTAACACCGGACGAAGTGACCGGCGTGCGGAAAGGAGGCATTGTCGCAATGACAGGCTCGTCCTCCTCTTGAGATATCAAAATCTCTTCGACAGGCAAGACGACACCCGAAAGTGTCTCCTCTTCAAAGTCAGGCACCTCCGTGTCGTCGCCAGGACCTGACACAGAGCCAAAGGGCGCATCTACACTGCCCTCCCCGAAGATGTCTTCCCCTGAAAAGAAGACAAAAGGAAGTTAATATCAACATAATATTAATTTTCCTAAAGAAGAGGCATAAAAGATGGCATTTACCCATGGCCAATGGTGTATATGTCACGTCTGCGGCCAGTACAGCTAAATCATTTCTTATTTATGCTAGGCAAGCTGTCATACCTGGAGAAGGGGGTGTGCTAACAGACCTCGGCAGGTACTCTTCCGAATCTTCGGCAAGATCCACTCGAGGTTCACCAGGTGGAATCTCGCCGCGTGCACCTACAGACACGGCAGGGGTCTCTCCCGATGTTGATCCGGATAAAGATATCCTCATTCAGCTCATCCCCGAAGGCGATCTCGTTCCACTACCTGAAGCAGTAGCAGCGACAGCAGCCTCCAACAGGAATCCTCCGGCGCCACTAGCCGGAACATTAGAGGGTCCCTCTCTAAAAGGCGAGGAACCTCCAATCAAAGAATCATCTCCAACATGGGGAGATGCAGGCTCACTTCTAGGAGCCTCAATACTAGGAATCCAGAGAGGACGAGTAACCGTCTTCTTCTTCCTCTTACGAGGGGAAGTCCCGTTCGGAGCAGGAGCCTTTCGCTTCCCAGAGATTACCAAAGCCCCTGCAGGCGGAGGTACCTCACCCCTCGGTACCGCCAACAGAGGCTCATCTGGATTGATGGACTCATCATGTCATGACCCGCACCAGGAATTGGGGCACGAGTACGTGGGTACGTCCAGCCTACGCCGCAGCATCGGCGGTAGAATGCTGTCAAGGTCTTGATACTATCTAGCCAATCTCACACAGCATCCAATCTCCATAAGGAGGCACGGACGACACAAATAAAATGAACACATACTCAATCACAGGATTACAGCACGATAAGATAGCGAACAAAAAAATTAAATACAACACAAGTCAAAATATAATCTAACTCAACAAATATCCAAGTCATCATAAATGTCGGAGACAAATCCGGTACCAAAAAGTCTGCTAAAAGAACAAACTAGAAGATTAGTGATTCCGGCTAGACCTCCCGGAATCACAACTAATCTACCAAGTCTGCAGCTACTCACCATATGGTCCATAAAGTGTCGGACAGCGGTCCTCTAAGGCATAGTCTGGGAAAATGTTTCCAGTCAGGAAGGAGCAAAGTACAATCTCAAATAACAGTTCTATTAAATTGATAAGGACTATAAAGCAATAAACATGTGATGCTAGCTACTGAAAAGACAGTGAAATAAATACAATGGCAATTAAAAAGAGACAGGCAATGTAAAGAGACAGGCAATAGGCAATATGATACAGTCAGTGCATGTATAAAAATGAAAAGAACAAGGAATAATATCATATACGGGTGATGTAGTATATAATTTAAATAAAGAACTGTAATCTATTCTAAGTATTTGAAATAGTAGTTTCAAAATGTGATCGGCTTGGGAACATGTACGATAGCTATAGGGCCTGGCTAATCATGAGTGAAGAGCATGATTAACACTTACATTATTCTATATTGTATAAAGGGTATGATCACATTTCTTACTAACTACTTCCTCGCCCCCAACTAGTAATGTGGATCCAACCATGACACGTCACGATACACGAGCAAGTCCAATCTATCATGTACCATTACTAATATACATGTCGTGTACAATATCAATACGATAATCAATGTAACATCTCATGACTGCAGATCCAAGCTATACTAGTCCGTGTAGCACAGTATCAAGGATTCAGATGTAACATTTCATGATTATTGAACTTATAGAAATTATCAAGGAATTGGAAATTATCAGAGAATGTACTTGCCTTGGGTCCTTAGCTGGTAATTATTGATGTCCTGTCCCAGAATATCCCCTGGGTGAAGCAACAGTCCTAAAAACATATCACAATAACACTTGTATCAGGTGCTACCCTAACACACAGTCTATAAACACTGGCCTCAGGGCCATGCCAAGCAGGACATTAGTCAACTAGGGTCATCTAGTAGGGATACATATATACATATTATACTATACTAATTGAACAATAAAGATATATATATTTTTATACCAAAATACGTATATATCATATATGTGCAAAAGTACATTTTTAGAATATACATATATATATTGTCAACATCATTCTTAAACATACTAATATTAATTCACCAAATTAATTTTATACCATATAAAAATACCCAATATACATACATATACATATGCATTAATTAAATACATATTTATAGAATTAATTATACATACTTAATTATACAATTTATTTAAATACATACTATACTCATACAATTAAATAAAAATAAATAATATACATATTCATATTTGAATACATACATTACCAATGTATTTATATACCATACATACATGCGTATTAAACATTAATTAAATAAATAATATACATATACATATATGAATTTATACTCATACGCATATACATATATTTCTACACATTAATTATATACATACAAATACATATACATTAGATACTTACATACATACATACATTATATATATACACATATATATATATATTTATATATATATATATATATATATATATATATATATATATATATATATATATATAGAAGGAGGGAGAGGGGAAGATACTTACTGTGGTGGTCGGGGCTTGCTAGCCGAAAGATGGCCGGAGGGAAGAAGAGCAGAGGGAGAGGAGGTGATGGTCGGGGACAGCTGATGGTTGGCCGCCGAAGTGTGGACGGGAGGGGAGTAGTAGTGGTTATGATGGTAGTTGATGATGGTGGAGATGGTGATAATGGTGGTGGTGTTGGGAGGTTGCAGCCGGAGTGGGGAGTTGTCCGGCGGGAGAGGAAGAGCAGAGGGAGGGCTGGTGGAGTAGTGAAGGGGAGCAGCCAGCGGGTTGGCCGCCGGGGCTGAGCAACGGCCGTCGGAGGGGTGTACACAGGGAGTCGGCGGTAGTCGGGATGGTGGGAGGCCGGAGGTCGGGTTGCCCGAGGGTGGAGCTGCCGGAGTTGAGGAAAGCAGCAGAGGGAGGAGAGTTGTCCGGCAGAGGGAGGAAGCTCGGGTTGGCCGCCGGAGTGCTGGGCTCGGCCGGGGTGCGCAGGTGGAGTTGCCGGAGGGTGTGAACAGGAAGTCGGTGTCACTACCACTTTTCCATATAAGGGTATTTCTGTAATTTAGCTATTTTAAATAATTTATGTATTTAATTAATTGCTGAGTTTGTAACTAATTATAATATTTGTAATGTTTAGTTTTAGGTCAGACCCTAGAATGCATTAGGGCAAACCCTAATGACCAAACCCTAATGTGTAAACCCTATTCTAGCAAAACCCTAGAATTCTAAAATCTGGGGTGAACCCTCAATACTCTAGCAGACCTAAACCTGAGTCCATTTGGTTCTATATGAGAGGGCCAGGGGGGGTTTAACCTAAAACTAAGCTTGGAAACCCTAACCTAGTTGTTTATATAAAAGGAAGCCTCTTTCTAGGCTATTCTTCACGTAGAGAGAAAGGAAACCCTAGCCTCCACAAGAGAAACCAATTCCCCACCCCAATTTTTTTAGATCAAACCCTAGGTTCCATTTTCTCCTCCTCCAAAGCAAAGAGAAGCAAGGAACGTGGGTCAGGAAGCCTTGGAGAAGTAGAACCTCGTTGAAGAAACCATCTCTGCAGGTGAAAACCCTAATTTTCTTCATTAAATTCCTGTTTTCAGATGTTAATGGTTATTAGGAACCCACCCCTATACTGTGTAATTCGAATTTAGGGTTTTGGATTAGGTTTGGTGACCCGCATGGGGTTTTCCCCAATTTTTCAGGAACCCTAACCCTAGGATTGTAGGGAGACTGATTTCACCCTCCTACGTATAGGTTAGATATTGATTTAGGGTTTGTTTGGGTTTTTCATGTGTTCTTATGTAGATTCATCTTTCTGCACTCCTTGTGCTTGATGATATGTTTAGTAGGGTGTTTAGCTTTTAGATCTATTCGAATTTTTCTATGTTGGTGTAAGATATATGCATATGTGTGGAGGTATTGTTGTTTGATTCCTGTGGAGTCGAGTTTTCTGTGCTGTGTGCACTGTGTTAGGGAAGGACTGTGCACAATCGGGTTTTGGCCAGAACTGTGCAGTGCTAGCTAGGATTCTGTGTGTATGTGGCTGTGCATTGGTTAGTTCCTATGGTTGGGGGTAGTGTATCAGTTAAGAATTATAGCTATGTATCCTGTGTGCATTAGAGAAACGTGTATGTCTCAGTATTTGGGGGATGGGTTGTAAGTACTGTGTGCAGTGTGTAAAGTTTGGCTCTGCATTGAATTGAGAACAGTGTATTCTGTGTTCAGTAGGTGCAGCATTGATGTATCAGTAAACATTCAATTCTGTGTATCTACAAATATTCAGTATATGTGTATTAGATTAGGTGAGGTTGTGTACTGTGCATTAGTACTGGAGGTTGTGTCAACCTGGGAATTTATTTATCTGTGTGTGTACACATGAATATGTATCAGTATACATATTAGAGGGGTGTACACTGTGCAGATACTATTTGTGTAAGTTTAGAGTTTTTGTCAGTAGCTAGAGGGGGAAGTGCACTACCTGTGTAAACAGAGCAGTGTATATATGTGGGTGTTTCTCTAACTATGTATAATTTAGTATCATAATACCTATGTGTTAATATATGTAGACTGTGTGTATGTGTGTCCAGACTAACTTGTGTCTGTGTGCAGCACATGTGTATGATTTCTGTGTTAGTGAGTAGCAGATTATGTGGGGGGTGTGTAAGGTTTATGTGCAGTGAACAGGGGATCCTAGTGTGCAAGTGTAGGACAGAATTCAGGTCTGTGGCAGCATTGTACCATGTGTGTGTTTATGTATCAGTCTATATATATGTGTGTGAGGATGCTTTAGTGTTGTGTGCAGATTTCAGTTGTAACTGTGGGTTCAGTATAAATTTCAGTATGTGTGTAAGGTTGTATCAGTGTATTGATTTGGGGGAAATCTGTTAAACTAGTCTGTGATTGCAGTGTAGACATGTGTATCAGGGAGTTGATGAGTTGAGTATCAGTGAGATGGGGATTTGATGGCTGCTGTGTTTTACCTATGTGAACATCAGTGTGAATGAGTGTGTGTGTGTACTAGCACTGAATGTGTTCAGTATTTGAACTGTGTCAGTGTGTGTAAGTGTATCAAGGTGAGTTGGGTGCTATGTTCCTGAGTTCACAGTTAAATTTGTACCTGTGTGCAAACTGGGGTTAGGAATTAGTGTGTGGCTGTGTAGCAGAGTAGGGGATAGGCATGTGTATTGTGAGGACTGTGAGGTGCCCAGTTTTTAAACTGTGTATGAGTTGGTCAGTGAGTTGTGTATGTGTGAGTATTAGTTTAGGGGAGCCAGGAGAGGGAGTTGTGTAGCAGTGTCTTAGTGTTTTAGTGTCTCAGTTTAGGTACCTGTGTGTATTAGCTAGATATGTGTTGAGTTGAGTATTAGAGTTAGGAAAGTGTATCAGTGTGGAATTTGCAAGTATCAGTATATAGTAGTAGTATTGGGGACTGATACTTAAGTATCAATATCTGTGTGTGTTCATGTGTCAGTTGGTATCAACTCAAGTATCAGTATTGGGGACTGATACTTAATTTTAGTTGGGGTAATGGTGAAGGTCTGTGTGTAGTTGTTATGTGGCAGTCAGTTAGAGAGTAGAGTTAGTATGTTTTGAGAGTTAGTAAGCTAGGATTGATAGTTAATATATATTAAGAATCAGTTAGCCAATTAGAATGTGAGTTAGTATTAGTAGCTTGTTAGTTATTTGGGTATATATGTTAATATGATAAAATAAGTTACTAGTTAATGTAGATAATTAGCTAAATAAGCTAGTATCACTTAGAAACTTAGGTAAATACCTAGAATAACTAGTGTTAGCTAGTTAGTGGCCAATTTAGACCAATTGACTTTAGCTGGACCTAGTATTGACCAGTAAACCTTAGACATGACCTAGAAACCTCATTTTTAAATTGTTAAACATGTTATCCTTTTAATTCATTAATTAACATTGAATTTCCATATTAGGTCATTTTGATCCCACTCTGGACATCGATCCTCACATCTTGCTCAGGACCACAGGCGAGTACATTCTCTGACAGTTTTCATGGTTGATTACTTCTATAAATTGTAGTGTATTACATACTTGATTCCGACACCATGGATACACGGGTTAGCACCCTAGATCCCCATCACGAGGAGTCGTGGTTGGAATCCATCGTGCTAGCTGGGGGATGGGGAACTATTAGTAGATTATGTGATCATATCCAAACATTTATATGCACCATAGCTCACCCCACTTCTCACGTCGGGTGCAGCCTGACCACTTATATGCTCCATAGCTGTTATATATGATTAGCCTGACCATTATATGCACCATAGCTAACCATGCGGTTAGCCTGACCTAAAAGAATCATAGCTAATCATATATAACCAGCCTGATCTAGTCCCAAGCCGATCACATAATGAACTGATAATTCAAACACTTAGCTAGATGTTTTATCTTTGTTCAGATTTACTTGTTCTAGCATTTACTACTTATTGCTCATTGCTAGATGCTCTATTGTCTATTTCATTTTCTCCAGTACTTCACATGTTCAGCTTTTATTTCCATCTTGTATCTCTTACACTGTTTATAGATTTTGTCAATTAATGGAACTGCTGTTAGTGCTTGTGCTTCGCTCCAATCCTGACTGGATAACAACATTTTCAGAGAACCTGGAGGACTTTTGCCCTACTCATTACGGTCCAGGATTAGAGGAGGATTTCACCCCAGAAATCCCAGAGGAGGTGCCTACCCTAGAGGAGAACTTACCGGCCTGTTCTTAGATTACTTTTCTGCATTATTGTTTTAGACTGAGACTGAGTTGTATTTATTTTATTGTGACTTTGTGAGGTCATTTAGACCCAGGATTTGAGTTGGACTTATTGTGGTTGGTTTTTATTAGAACTATTTTCAATTCTCATCGTGCCATTATGTTTATAGTTGTGATTGAGTATATTATAGAACTGTGATTATTTATTATTGTCCTCCGTACGGAGTTGAGACTATTGACAGGATATACTATGTTGTGACCTAGACAGCGTTCTACCGCCGATGCTGCGGCGTAGGCTGGACGTACCCACGACTCATGCCCAATTTTCGGGTGCGGGTCGTGACACGTTTTTAGTGGTGGCCCATGTAGGTCTAGCAGTAGTCTTAGATTCAGATTAGAGTGATATCATAGTGGTGCTCGTTTAGAGTATTACTACGAGCCTGTTTTAGGAAATAGGAATTAGGCCGAGGCATGCTCAATCACAATTAGGGAATTCTGATTCTTATGATACTATTCTTAATAATTAATTCCTTTAGAAATTTTTCTGTCCTTCCTTGATATCATATCTATTACCTTAATTGAATCTTTCGATCTGTCTTCAGGATGCCGCCAAGAAGGTCCCAGAGACTCGGAGCAGCAAATTCAGAGAGGTCTGCCACCTCTCGCGCTGCCGGACAGACATCAGCAGCACCTCCTACATCTCCAGTACATGTGGGATTGTCTGCAGCATTCGGGGGTCCTCCACCACCAGTTCAGAGGGTCCCCACAGCTACGACGGCACCACCACCACCAGTTCAGCATCCAGGAGGTGTGCCCGTCGATGGAGCACAGATGTTCGCTTTGATTCAGGGCATGGTCGATGCCCAGAGGACGTCGGCAGAGGCCCAGAGAGTGCAGGCTGAGGCACATCAGGCCCAGACAGAGATGATGAGGGTGAACATGGAGAATGCTCACCAAGTGGCTCTCCAGGCTGTGGAGAGAGTCACTCAGCAGCAGCAACAACCTGGTCAGCAACAACAGAGGCCGGGCACCATTGTGGACTTCAAGAGGATGATGCCTCGGGAGTTCAAGGGGACAGAAGGGATACTCTACGCCGATGATTGGCTAGAGGACATCGAGAGGAACTTGCGTTTGGCACAGATTCCAGAGGCGCTCCAGATCGAGGCCGCTAGCAGCCAGATGTTCGACATTGCCTTGACGTGGTTTCGCACGGAGCCGAGACTCTTGCGCGGGGGACTCACTTGGGAGGCTTTCAAGGAGCTCTTCAAAGAAAAGTTCTTTCCTGATGTCGCCCTGGGAGCTTTGGAGAGTCAGTTCCATGACTTAGCCCAGGGGAGCTCGTCCGTCGACGAGTATGCCGCAGAGTTTTCCCGCCTGAGCCGCTTTGCGCCATCGATGATTAGAGATCCGGGGGACAGGGCCCGAAAATTCAGAAAGGGGCTGACAAGAGAGATCAAGTCTCGCACGTCGGGACGTCGCACAGCTACCTACGAGGGCATATTGATGGATGCCCAAGTAGCCGAGGATGACTTGGACCTCAGGCCCAAGAGGGGACGCGATGTTTCCGGAGGAGCAAACAGTAGTGCGGGACCAGGCAAGCGTCCATACTTTCAGCAGCAGCAGAGGCCCTTTCAGCAGCAGCATCAGGCACCAGCCCGAGGGCAGGTTCAGCAACAACAGCAGAGGCAGACTCAACCCGCCATCCAATGTGCGTACTGCGGGAAGATGGGACATACTAGAGAGATCTGCAGGCATAGACTGGGCTCATGTTTGTCCTGCGGATCGACGACACATCAGCTGAGGGATTGCCCTACCATTCGGACTCGTCCAGGTCAGGGTGGAGCAGCCGCCCAGAGAGGACCAGGCAGGGTACCAGCAGCACCAGGAGGCCAACAGCAGAGGGGACCACTTCCACCGCAGAATCAGAGGTTTGCCCAGCATCAGCAGCAGAGAGGTGCACCCCAGGGACGAGCATACGCCATGGTAGTCGAGGAGATCGAGCCGGCAGGAGACTTGATCACAGGTTCGGTTCTTCTCGATTGTATTCCCGCATTTACCTTATTCGATTCTGGCGCTTCCCATAGTTTTGTGTCTGTATCATATGCACTTCGACATCGTTTAGACACAGAACCATTAGCTAGGACTTGCAAGATCATGACTGGTGGAGGTATTATCCTAGTCCGTGATCACTGCAAGGACCGGAGAGTGTCAGTAGGAGGCAGAGACTTGAGCGTGAGCTTACTTGTCATGCCACTTCCGGGGTACGATATTGTACTCGGAATGGACTGGTTGAGCAGGCATCATGCTACTATAGATTGTCATAGAGGCAGAGTATTGTTTAGACCACCAGGAGAGCCGGAGTTTGAGGTCGTCAGAGGAACAGCGGAACAGAAGAGGAGCACATTTTGCTGAGCCAGGGCAGAAGAAGAGGAGTTGCCACATCCTCTGATAGCGGAGTTCCTGGATGTATTTCCAGAAGAGCTGCCAGGCTTGCCGCCAGACAGAGATGTTGAATTCTCTATAGACTTGGTTCCAGGATCGGAGCCCATTTCACAACATGTCTATAGAGTCAACAACAGCGAGCTGGCAGAACTGAAGAAGCAAGTTGAGGAGCTGCAGGACAAAGGCTTCATCAAATCCAGTTCATCACCATGGGGAGCTCCGGTATTGTTCGTACCGAAGAAGGACGGCACGGTGTGCATGTGCATTGATTATAGAGCTTTGAACAATATCACTATCAAGAACAAGTACCCGCTGCCGAGGATAGATGATCTTTTCGACCAGTTGAGCGGGGCGAGGGTGTTTTCGAAGATTGATTTGAGGTCAGGCTATCACCAGGTGAAGGTGAAGAAAGAAGACACGCCGAAGACAGCTTTTCGGACCAGATACGGCCAGTTTGAGTTCATGGTGATGCCATTTGGTTTAACCAATGCACCGGCAGTATTCATGAACTTGATGAACAAGGTGTTCCACCAGTACCTTGACAAGTTCGTGGTGGTATTCATCGACGATATTCTTATGTATTCCAAGACACCGGAGGAGCACGAAGAACACCTAAGATTGGTCTTAGAGACTCTCAGGAGGGAGAAGCTATACGGGAAACTCTCTAAGTGTGAATTCTTCCTTGACAAGGTCGAATTTCTTGGGCATGTGGTATCGGGTGACGGAATCTCGGTTAACCCAAAGAAGATCGAGGCAGTGGAGTCGTGGGCTACCCCCAGTTCGGTAGCTGAGATCAGGAGTTTTCTCGGGCTAGCAGGATACTACAGGAGGTTTGTACAAGACTTCTCCAAGATTGCAGCGCCGATGACCAGACTGACTAGGAAGGATGTGGATTTTGTGTGGACGGAGGAGTGCCAGGCTGCATTTGATGAGCTGAAGAAGAGGTTGACGACAGCTCCAATTTTGACGTTGCCATCAGGGACAGGTGGTTTTACCATTTACAGTGATGCTTCAGGGAAGGGCCTAGGATGTGTTCTTCAGCAGCACGGGAAGGTAATTGCCTATGCTTCCAGGCAGTTACGCCCTCATGAAAAGAACTACCCTACCCACGATTTAGAGTTGGCAGTAGTTATCTTCGCTCTAAAGCTGTGGAAACATTACCTGTACGGAGAGCGTGTGGAGATCTTCACAGACCACAAGAGCTTGAAGTACGTGTTCACACAGAAGGAGCTGAACATGAGGCAGAGGAGGTGGTTGGAGTTGATGAAGGACTTCGACATCTCATTGCAGTACCATCCAGGGAAGGCTAACGTAGTCGCCGATGCTTTAAGCAGGTATCCGATGGCTATGTACTTGACGACAGATAGGCATTTGTTGGCTGATTTAGAGAGCTTGGAGATTGAAGTGTTAGTTCCCGGTGCTGAGATTCAGATGTGGGGATTGCAGATACAGTCCGAACTGATGGACAGGATCAGAGCTGCGCAGTACGATGATAAGACTTTGAGGAGTATTAGAGCACAGGTTCAGATGGGATTGTCGGATGACTTCACTATCGTAGATGATGGTTCTCTATGGCACGGCACAAGGATATGTGTGCCTAGCGGGGAGCTACACGAGAAGGTTTTGCAGGAGGCACACCGCTCTCAGTACTCGATGCATCCCGGTGCCAACAAGATGTATCGAGACTTGAGGGAGCACGTATGGTGGTATGGAATGAAGTGCGAGGTAGCACGCTTCGTATTCCGGTGTCTAGTGTGCCAGCAGGTAAAGGCGGACCGGCAGAGGCCAGGAGGTTTGCTTCAACCTTTACCAATTCCAGAATGGAAGTGGGAGCACGTGACCATGGACTTCGTTTCAGGGCTTCCACGTTCTCCAGGAGGGAAAGACGCGATTTGGGTCATCGTGGACAGGTTGACCAAATCAGCCCATTTCTTACCTTTCAAGGTGGGCACGTCGACAGAGAAGCTAGCAGAGATGTACGTACGACAGATTGTTAGGCTTCATGGAGTTCCTGTGAGCATCGTCTCAGATCGGGATAGTCGTTTCACTTCCCACTTCTGGAGGAGTCTGCAGGCTAGCTTGGGCACTCAGCTCAAGTTCAGTACCGCATATCACCCCCAGACAGACGGGCAGTCTGAAAGGACTATTCAGACTCTCGAGGATATGCTACGCACTTGTGTTTTAGATCTCGGAGGTTCTTGGGAGAATCATCTGTACCTGGTAGAGTTCGCTTACAACAACAGCTACCAGGCCAGCATCGAGATGTCACCATTTGAGGCTCTTTATGGACGGAGGTGTCGTACACCGCTATCGTGGGACGACGTGGGAGAGAGAGCCTTGCTAGGACCAGAAATGGTCGTGGATGCAGCAGAAAAGGTGAAACTCATCAGAGACAGACTGCGAGTGGCGCAGGACAGACAGCGGCATTGGGCCGACAGCCACCGTAGACCCCTTGAGTTTCAGGTATAGATTGTTATTTTCTGATTGTGTTTGTTTGCTTAGACTGCGTGCTGAGGTTGTTTGTTTTAGGTTGGCGATCTAGTTTTCCTACGGATTTCTCCGACGCGTGGAACGATTCGTTTTGGTAGAGGCGGAAAGCTTAGCCCACGCTACATCGGACCCTTCAGTATTCTGGCGAGGGTAGGTGCAATGGCGTATAGACTAGACTTGCCGCCTGCATTGGAGGGAGTGCATAATGTGTTCCACGTGTCGCAGCTGAGACGGTACGTGGCAGACCCTAGTCACGTACTTGATCACTCGGAGATTGAGGTTGGTCCGACGCTCAGCTACCCTGAGCAGCCCGTAGAGATCTTGGACCGCAGAGAGAAGGTATTGCGGAACCAAACTATTCCCTTGGTTCGCGTAGCATGGAGACATCACTCTCCAGGGGAGTCGACCTGGGAGAGAGAGGACGAAATGCGCGAGCAATACCCGTATCTCTTCCAGACTTGAGGTATATTTCCTTTTCTGGTTTCGTCCTTGTTGTAGTTCAGTCCAATTTCGAGGACGAAATTTCTTTTAGGAGGGTAGACTTGTCACTACCACTTTTCCATATAAGGGTATTTCTGTAATTTAGCTATTTTAAATAATTTATGTATTTAATTAATTGCTGAGTTTGTAACTAATTATAATATTTGTAATGTTTAGTTTTAGGTCAGACCCTAGAATGCATTAGGGCAAACCCTAATGACCAAACACTAATGTGTAAACCCTATTCTAGCAAAACCCTAGAATTCTAAAATCTGGGGTGAACCCTCAATACTCTAGCAGACCTAAACCTGAGTCCATTAGGTTCTATATGAGAGGGCCAGGGGGGGTTTAACCTAAAACTAAGCTTGGAAACCCTAACCTAGTTGTTTATATAAAAGGAAGCCTCTTTCTAGGCTATTCTTCACGTAGAGAGAAAGGAAACCCTAGCCTCCACAAGAGAAACCAATTCCCCACCCCAATTTTTCGAGATCAAACCCTAGGTTCCATTTTCTCCTCCTCCAAAGCAAAGAGAAGCAAGGAACGTGGGTCAGGAAGCCTTGGAGAAGTAGAACCTCGTTGAAGAAACCATCTCTGCAGGTGAAAACCCTAATTTTCTTCATTAAATTCCTGTTTTCAGATGTTAATGGTTATTAGGAACCCACCCCTATACTGTGTAATTCGAATTTAGGGTTTTGGATTAGGTTTGGTGACCCGCATGGGGTTTTCCCCAATTTTTCAGGAACCCTAACCCTAGGATTGTAGGGAGACTGATTTCACCCTCCTACGTATAGGTTAGATATTGATTTAGGGTTTGTTTGGGTTTTTCATGTGTTCTTATGTAGATTCATCTTTCTGCACTCCTTGTGCTTGATGATATGTTTAGTAGGGTGTTTAGCTTTTAGATCTATTCGAATTTTTCTATGTTGGTGTAAGATATATGCATATGTGTGGAGGTATTGTTGTTTGATTCCTGTGGAGTCGAGTTTTCTGTGCTGTGTGCACTGTGTTAGGGAAGGACTGTGCACAATCGGGTTTTGGCCAGAACTGTGCAGTGCTAGCTAGGATTCTGTGTGTATGTGGCTGTGCATTGGTTAGTTCCTGTGGTTGGGGGTAGTGTATCAGTTAGGAATTATAGCTATGTATCCTGTGTGCATTAGAGAAACGTGTATGTCTCAGTATTTGGGGGATGGGTTGTAAGTACTGTGTGCAGTGTGTAAAGTTTGGCTCTGCATTGAATTGAGAACAGTGTATTCTGTGTTCAGTAGGTGCAGCATTGATGTATCAGTAAACATTCAATTTTGTGTATCTACAAATATTCAGTATATGTGTATTAGATTAGGTGAGGTTGTGTACTGTGCATTAGTACTGGAGGTTGTGTCAACCTGGGAATTTATTTATCTGTGTGTGTACACATGAATATGTATCAGTATACATATTAGAGGGGTGTACACTGTGCAGATACTATTTGTGTAAGTTTAGAGTTTTTGTCAGTAGCTAGAGGGGGAAGTGCATTACCTGTGTAAACAGAGCAGTGTATATATGTGGGTGTTTCTCTAACTATGTATAATTTAGTATCATAATACCTATGTGTTAATATATGTAGACTGTGTGTATGTGTGTCCAGACTAACTTGTGTCTGTGTGCAGCACATGTGTATGATTTCTGTGTTAGTGAGTAGCAGATTATGTGGGGGGTGTGTAAGGTTTATGTGCAGTGAACAGGGGATCCTAGTGTGCAAGTGTAGGACAGAATTCAGGTCTGTGGCAGCATTGTACCATGTGTGTGTTTATGTATCAGTCTATATACATGTGTGTGAGGATGCTTTAGTGTTGTGTGCAGATTTCAGTTGTAACTGTGGGTTCAGTATAAATTTCAGTATGTGTGTAAGGTTGTATCAGTGTATTGATTTGGGGGAAATCTGTTAAACTAGTCTGTGATTGCAGTGTAGACATGTGTATCAGGGAGTTGATGAGTTGAGTATCAGTGAGATGGGGATTTGATGGCTGCTGTATTTTACCTATGTGAACATCAGTGTGAATGAGTGTGTGTGTGTACTAGCACTGAATGTGTTCAGTATTTGAACTGTGTCAGTGTGTGTAAGTGTATCAAGGTGAGTTGGGTGCTATGTTCCTGAGTTCACAGTTAAATTTGTACCTGTGTGCAAACTGGGGTTAGGAATTAGTGTGTGGCTGTGTAGCAGAGTAGGGGATAGGCATGTGTATTGTGAGGACTGTGAGGTGCCCAGTTTTTAAACTGTGTATGAGTTGGTCAGTGAGTTGTGTATGTGTGAGTATTAGTTTAGGGGAGCCAGGAGAGGGAGTTGTGTAGCAGTGTCTTAGTGTTTTAGTGTCTCAGTTTAGGTACCTGTGTGTATTAGCTAGATATGTGTTGAGTTGAGTATTAGAGTTAGGAAAGTGTATCAGTGTGGAATTTGCAAGTATCAGTATATAGTAGTAGTATTGGGGACTGATACTTAAGTATCAATATCTGTGTGTGTTCATGTGTCAGTTGGTATCAACTCAAGTATCAGTATTGGGGACTGATACTTAATTTCAGTTGGGGTAATGGTGAAGGTCTGTGTGTAGTTGTTATGTGGCAGTCAGTTAGAGAGTAGAGTTAGTATGTTTTGAGAGTTAGTAAGCTAGGATTGATAGTTAATATATATTAAGAATCAGTTAGCCAATTAGAATGTCAGTTAGTATTAGTAGCTTGTTAGTTATTTGGGTATATATGTTAATATGATAAAATAAGTTACTAGTTAATGTAGATAATTAGCTAAATAAGCTAGTATCACTTAGAAACTTAGGTAAATACCTAGAATAACTAGTGTTAGCTAGTTAGTGGCCAATTTAGACCAATTGACTTTAGCTGGACCTAGTATTGACCAGTAAACCTTAGACATGACCTAGAAACCTCGTTTTTAAATTGTTAAACATGTTATCCTTTTAATTCCTTAATTAACATTGAATTTCCATATTAGGTCATTTTGATCCCACTCTGGACATCGATCCTCACATCTTGCTCAGGACCACAGGCGAGTACATTCTCTGACAGTTTTCATGGTTGATTACTTCTATAAATTGTAGTGTATTACATACTTGATTCCGACACCATGGATACACGGGTTAGCACCCTAGATCCCCATCACGAGGAGTCGTAGTTGGAATCCATCGTGCTAGCTGGGGGATGGGGAACTATTAGTAGATAATGTGATCATATCCAAATATTTATATGCACCATAGCTCACCCCACTTCTCACGTCGGGTGCAGCCTGACCACTTATATGCTCCATAGCTGTTATATATGATTAGCCTGACCATTATATGCACCATAGCTAACCATGCGGTTAGCCTGACCTAAAAGAATCATAGCTAATCATATATAACCAGCCTGATCTAGTCCCAAGCCGATCACATAATGAACTGATAATTCAAACACTTAGCTAGATGTTTTATCTTTATTCAGATTTACTTGTTCTAGCATTTACTACTTATTGCTCATTGCTAGATGCTTATTGTCTATTTCATTTTCTCCAGTACTTCACATGTTCAGCTTTTATTTCCATCTTGTATCTCTTACACTGTTTATAGATTTTGTCAATTAATGGAACTGCTGTTAGTGCTTGTGCTTCGCTCCAATCCTGACTGGATAACAACATTTTTAGAGAACCTGGAGGACTTTTGCCCTACTCATTACGGTCCAGGATTAGAGGAGGATTTCACCCCAGAAATCCCAGAGGAGGTGCCTACCCTAGAGGAGAACTTACCGGCCTGTTCTTAGATTACTTTTCTGCATTATTGTTTTAGACTGAGACTGAGTTGTATTTATTTTATTGTGACTTTGTGAGGTCATTTAGACCCAGGATTTGAGTTGGACTTATTGTGGTTGGTTTTTATTAGAACTCTTTTCAATTCTCATCGTGCCATTATGTTTATAGTTGTGATTGTGTATATTATAGAACTGTGATTATTTATCATTATCCTCCGTACGGAGTTGAGACTATTGACAGGATATACTATGTTGTGACCTAGACAGCGTTCTACCGCCGATGCTGCGGCGTAGGCTGGACGTACCCACGACTCATGCCCAATTTCCGGGTGCGGGTCGTGACAGTCGGGGTGGGTAGGGTGAGTGAACAGTGAGGGGTTGAGTTCCCCTCTTCCTTTATTTCAAAATTTTAAAATAAAGAAGGAGAAGAAGAAAAGAAGAAGAAGAAGAAGAAGAAGAAGAAGAAAAAGAAAGGAAAGAGAAGAAGAAAGGAAGACGGAATTGGAATGTAGCCTACGGTTGGTTGAGGGTGATGAGGGCTTGTGAGATGGGGCTACCTAGGTTTTCTAGGGATTAGGGTTTGATGTTACTTTAAATAGGAAGAGGGTATTGTGAAATCAAGGGTGGTGATTGACCCCCTTTAAATGAGGGGTCCAGATTTGACATGGGGATTTTCATGTGGGGATGAGGGTGATGATTAAAAATATTAGGGATTCCTCATTGTTTAAACAAATGGGTGTTACACCAAAAATACAAATTTGCAAATTAGCCCCCTTAAATTTGGGTATTTGCACAGACGCATAAAATGACAAAAATTTGGCGGGCGATTCGGTGTCCGGTGTTTTGTAGGGTCAGGGGGCGCTGTAGGTTCGGTACGGGCTCAATTAGCAGGGCGCTGGAATTAAATTGAGATTTCAGAATTGGTTAAAATAGTATCCTCAATTTAATTAAAAATAAATACAAGTTGTGTTCTAAAATTAATTAGGAGTACATGGGGCCAAAATTAGGTCAGGTCATCCATACCAATAATGAAGAAGACTCAGAACAGAATATTATCCTAATTTGGGCCGCACGAAAAATATGTTAAGATTGTCCCCAATTTCGATTGGAACGCACAACGATACAAAAATAGGAATTTTTTAAATAACATCCGCGACGATTTTTGTACGGCTAGAAATAATGTACAGAGAGCATAATTATGAGTTGCAAAAATAGCAGAATGGAAGGCGGGCATGTCTAGGGCAAGATTATGAAATTTGTTGGAAGGCAAAAGTCAGGGTAGCGCTCCAATTATCGAAGCAAAGACAATGCGCAAATAATTAAATAAATTACGGTAGTTAATTAACATCTCCAATAATTAAATTCTAGATAAAACAATTAAATACAGAATTCCATAATTCGGACAGGCATTCATCTACTAGGCTTCTAGGTCAAGTCTGCTAGCTCAAAACAAATGAACACTGTATATATTTATATATTTAATTTATACATCATATATTTATTTAAATCAAATATACTATCATGCAATTACTTAATTATAACTACCATAATATTAAATATTATAAAAAGTCAAAAATAACCCCGTTTTTGGAACATGGTAGTGATACCTCACCCTCATCAGAAGAAACCGAGGGAACTTCGACTCTTCCCCCATGCTTGGAAGAGGGCATCCTAAAACTTCCATGCATATCAAAATCACGATGGAAGGTGTTGGTTGCCACGTAGAACTGGGCATACGAATAGAGAATGCGCAGCTCCGTAGTGAGTGAAATGGCGAGCAAGGTAAAAGTTGCCTCAGTGCAACCCATGATGAAATATCGCCATCCTCTGGCTCCATTAATGAGTCTGCCCCTAAACCTGAAGCTGGTGACGGCATTGCCCACGTGGAACTGGTCGTACCTGAATTACCTGATAAACCGACAAGGCAAGTAGGGCTCGAAGAAGCAATGGTCTTCACTTCTGTACAGTAAATGGGAAGGTCTAATACAGACCAACCAATTAAAAGACTCAGAAGAAAGAAAGGTCTTCCCGTCGCCTATGTTCTGGAGTCTGATCCCCTGTTGATTGAGATGTACTGGGGGGATAGTACAAAAGAGCTTCCAGCTGTGACTGAAGTCAGCACCCGCCGACAGTCTAAAACTGTGGTCACGTTCTAGGAAGAATTCTTGTAGTTCAACTAGAAACTACCTCCCGAACTACTGCCAGAGCCGGGAGACATCATCCTGGGGTTATGGAGAATTAACCATCCTATCAAATACAGGTATGGTAATTCTACCCTGGGAAAGCTATCACGCCGAGTTTCATCGGCGAGCAGCCTATCAATCATGGCCCTCAGGCCAGCTTGTATGCGGCACACCATGGCAGGGAGCAAGCCCAGCCTTGCCCAGAACACCAGACGCACCGCAGGCCATAGTATGTTACGGTGAATGCGGTCCGCAGATGCAATGCCGGGTACCACCAGTCGATGCAGCCATATGGAAAGGAAGCCAGCCAGTTGAGCTTCCTTGGACAGAGGCTTGCGGCAATGCCTCAAATAACTATAGGCCTTAGTGCCTGCAGGATACTTCCCTATCACTTCATCGAGGATCCAGTCCAGAGCCCCAGCGTCTTCCATGAGATTGTCGACTACCTGAGCATTAAGCACGCTCAGAAAATTCAGAGCTTGATCTTTGCCTTCCAAGACCTTCTCTGGCTTAGCAGTCCTAGACCGGTGAAAGAAGAGGTAGGACGTTCATTTATTGATATGAGCCAAATCTGAGGGCTCACCATAAAAAGCGGTGCAAGCGAGGTAGTGGCACATCAGCTCCTGGTACACTTCCACTACCCAAGGGTCTGAATCCCCCAGCTCCCGGTTCGTGGGAACATACACTTCATATGGAGTATCCCCCATCAGCAGTCTCAAGATCTCTTCCATCTCGTGGAGGGCCAATCCCAACTCCCCCAGTGGAGTGGCAAAAGTCCCGGTGAGCGAGATATATCGCTCCATCAGTGCCAGAAATAGGTTGGGTTGAGATATAACCCAACACTTGTAGCACTCACAGCTTCGTACAGACTAATTCTCTCCAGCTCGGTCTAAAAATGCTTTAGGGCCCAGTCAGCTAAGCGAGCCCACCGAAGATTTGTTGGGGTGACCCACCCACTGCACCGAGGGTTCACCTTGGGGTATACTCCCCCGTGTCCCATAAAATAATTACAGAAAGTCGGTAATTACACCGGCTGGATCACTAAACTGTCTTCACTCGGGCCACTGCCCGGGTACAGTCCCCTGAACGACATCACAGAGCCGGAAGGGCGGCTGACAAACGACCCCTGGTCAGTTCTTTTATGATGAAAGATCTTCCCCGGCCTGCCGTGAAGATCGGGAGTCAGCGTCCACGACATCCTCCTGGGATGTTTAGCATGAAAGAATGCCGAGATGGGATAGTCTCTCTGTATCTTGGGCAGATACATGACCAAGCCACCGGCAGGGAAAATCAAGAGTTATTTCTTGGGCTTCGTCTGGGACTGCTTGTCAATCATGTCCCCGAAGAGAAAAGCCAGCTTTATGTATTGGTCCCTGTCTATGTACGTCAGGGGCTCTCCATTGATCATGTTCAGCAGCGTCCGCTCGCCCTGAGCCGATATCAAAATTTCCCTTCCTTCGGGATACTGGGGCCCGGAGATAGGAAATGTCACGTGCGACAGATCCTCCAGATAGTTGGAATGCAGCATCCAAGCGGCAGAACCCATCACATCGGCTAGCGAAGACGTATGCAAGTTAACTGCAAGAGTGCAAGAAAAAAACATCAGTTCCTATAACTTAGACATTACAGATCTTGCAGCATACACCAAAAATCAATAGTCTGTGCTTTACGCCAAGACTGTAAAAACTTGATCATTACGCTGGAGTCCATTTCCTAAGACATAAAATTTAAGGCTGGCAGTATACGCAAAGTTTCGACAGTCTGTGTTTTACGCCAGACTGCCAAAGTATGAGTTATTACGCCGATAGCATAACACTCAAATTTATAGTATACGCCAAAGTTTTGACAGTCTGTGCTTTTATGCCCGACTGCAAAAAAATAGAGTTTTTACCCTGACAAATTAGAAATATGGGCATAAAAGATGAAACATCTCTGTGCATCATCTTCCTCGAAGAGGCTATCAGCACAGAAGACGACCTAGCGCATTCACGTACAACGTGTGCGAAGGATTTTCAATCATTCTTTTTCATCCCAAGAGCTCTACCTTTAAGGCCGGGTGCACTGTTCGTCAGCGGGATACTTCGCTCAGAATGAAGTTCGCCTTGCCCGACCGAAGATGCTCTCGCTTGAGCAGAAGAATGAGAAGAAGAATCAACCTTCTTTCCCTTCGAGGAGGAGAGTTGTTTCGATCCATCACTGAAAACTTTGAAGGCTCGTAGAAGAAACGAAGAAGAACTCGAACAGTCGAAGGCTTTCTTTCGCAGAGGACGGATGAAAATGTTTTCTCTCAAAAGCTTGGGAATAGAGTTCGGATAGACTCCTCGAATCCTGAACCAAATCTCATAATTAATATTCGGTTATGATTGGGTACTACGTCAGTCTATTACTCAGAGAAGGCGGACAGTCAGTGAATTCAAAAAGTTTTCTGCAAAGCAGATTCGTGGTTTTTACGCTAAGGAGCTTTCTACGCTCGACAGCTACAGATCTACGGTTTTACGCTCACAGGCTATAAGTCTATGGTTTTACGCCCGAATGCTTTTATGCTCGGTATATTTTACGCTCGAGAGGCTACAAACCTACGACTTTACGCTCAGCTGCTACAAATCTATAATTTTATGCTCGGTGGCTTTTATGCTCAGAGGCAACAGATCCACAACTTCACGCTGGAAAGATTTGTTTTTCAGAAGCTACAAATCTACAGTTTTTACGCCCGGATGCTCTCATGCTCAGCAGTTTTTACGCTCGAGAGGCTACGAACTTATGATTTTATTCTATGACTTTCCGCACATCTGAAAGATACGCAGGCCAGAGTACGCATACATCAGAAAGATTCTCAAAGCGGTCAATTGCGAGATTTCACACAGAAGATACTCCTTCTTGACCTCAAAATATTCCAAGTACCCGAAGCATACAGAGTTCAACATTAAAAATTACTCTTCTCCATGGGTCGATTGGAAGTTCATCCAAACTCAAATCTGAATATTTCATCTACAATACAAGATGGCAACTCAGTTTTTGACTGCCATTTCACGCCCTGTTCCAAGGGATTTTCGAGAAAATATTCCTGAAGATGATGTCTGAACAAGAATTCTGTTTATCAGAAATGAAAGTTCAGAATTCTACGCGGTTCCTCATTCCTAACAGCAGGACAGTTCGAATACTCGAATGCTAAGCGACTTTCTGCGTATCCTTGAGTTATGCATAAAAGACAGGACGGGACCTAGCACTCTTTCTAAACAGAGTCGGCATAAAGATACCAGACGTGTCGAAGCTACACATATTCATACTTCACAGTAAAATATATGGCAAGATGATCATATGCACAGAAGAAAGACAATTTTATTAAAATATGATTACATATGAGGGAAATCCAGTCTAAAATAGTTTTTCTTTATTTTCATGATTACATATGAGGGAAATCCCGTCTACAAAGGATTTCCTTATCGTCGTCTGAAGATCGCGCCCAGAATCTGTTCTGCCAGGTTCTCGCATGGGCAAAATTCTTTATCCATCTTCTCCAGCAGTCGGTCGGTTCCCGCAAACTGACTGACATGAAATGATCAATGGCGGGAGGATACAAAACTGGGCCTAGACCCATCCTCCAATACAGAAAAGCAGGGTAAATCTGCTTTCCTGCGTCCAGTGCCATGACAGATTGAGTTGAGATATTTGACCCAACTCAATCCTGGACAGAGCTAGTTTTTGCCCTGGTCCACGCAAGTATCCGGAGAAGATACAGCTTGCAAGCTGTGTGGTAAAAAATAACCCTTCCTCTCTCCGGAAGAACAGCCATACAAAGTTGCTGATTATCACAAGCAAAGGAGGCTATGATATCCTTCCATGATCCATCGTTGCAGAGGACATTTGCTCGAAGATGCCACCTTTTTCAGCTCCTTACATGCTGGAAGAACATGGTCTTCTTCTTCCTCAAGTCGAACCGACGAACTCCGGCGATCATCTCTGTGTGGTGAAAGAAATGTGGGAAGAACAGGTTAACTCCTCAGCCTTTTTATAGGCGAAAAATATCACACCGATCCCTAAAAACTCTGCCATAAAGTCAGCCTTGAAAGAACGTGTCAGACTGGACCATTTCAGGCTCCATTGAAAGCATTTTCAAATTACAAGGAACGCTTCATGCTTCATTCAAAGCGTTTCAAATTACGAGGAATTTAAAAGCTTTGAAGGGAGTCTTGTAGAAGCATAAAAATATGCTGGATAGCTATACGCAGCATGTTGATACGTAGCAGCGTAAAAAGATGACCTCAGAGCCATCAACGTGCAACAGAGCTTTTCCGCTGAACACAGCATAAAATATGAACTCAAGGACCATCCGCATAATAGAGTATGTCCAGGCTATTTCAGCATAAAAAGGGTGCTACATCGCCTTTATGGCGTAAAACTCATCCGCTTTCAATGCAGTATTGAAGTGTACGAGGGACGCTTCGTATTCTTCGAAATGAACCTGTCAGATCATGCAATGAACCTGACGTCTGGACTCCTGACAAAGAGTACTGCACGACTACCCAGGCGACGACAATAATGATGGCGCAGCATTGTAACCCAGGCTGTCATTTACTGTCATTTCCTTTGCGTAAACCGTTTTTATGCGTACGAAGGAATACGCTGCCTAGTTTTACATAGGCAGACGTGAGCTGTTTATGCTCAACAGAAGACAAACAGCCTGCAACATCAAAAGCTGCTCTTTGTACAGGGCTCGAGGCACGTCTTTGCATTTAATGCGCAGAGTGATGACATAACTCGAGGCACGTCTCTGCATTTAATACGTAGAAAGGGTGGCAGACCTTCAAAACATGCCTCTGTATTTTATGTGCAGGATAATGGCAGATCTCTACATTTAATGCAGGAGATTTGATTAACTGTCACCGAACCATCGTTTAGTGACATCTTTTTTGCGTAAACTGCTTTTACGCATACAAAGGGATATGCTGCCCAGTTTTACAAAGGCAGACGTGAGCTTCTTATGCTCCGTAGAGGACAAACAGACTGCCACATCAGCAGTTACTCTTCGTACAGGATTCGAGGCGCGTATCTGTATTTAATGCGCAGAATGATGGCAAATCTTAAAGACAAGGCTCTGCATTTAATGCGCAGGATGGGGGCAGATCTCTGCATTTAATGCAAGAGATTTTATTATATCTCCAAGAGCCGTAATTTCGGCTAAGACGTCTACATCATCTCGGCTTCTACGCCCACTCGGCTTTTACGCTTACTCGGCTTCTATGCTTACTCGGCTTCTACGCCTACTCGGCTTCTATGCCTACTTGGTTTCTATGCCATGGTGACAGTTATTGGCATCTATGCCAACCTCTTCTACACAAAAGATAACTACCTACGTGGCTTCTACGCCGTGGTCTTCGCAGCAGTTATACGCGTTATCCGTTAGTTGGACACGCGTTACACGCTCATTCAAAAGGTCATCTATACGCAGGCAATGGTTATTTTAATCGTCGTATAAAAGGGTGTTGTGCTTTCCACTACTTGGTTTCTACACCGACTGAGTGGTCACTGTCACTAAAAACTCTATAAATAGAGACCTCTATCAACAGAGGTCCAGGGTCAAAAATTGGTCAAGAAATCCAGTATCAGATCCAAGGTAAAAAAATGGAAGATTGAAAGGTCGAGATTTGGTCGCAGATTTTAAGAGAGAAGAATCTAGAGCTCAGGCAAAGGGTAGTGATCGACGACTTTGGCATCGAGCATCCACTCTCTTTAGCAACCTTTGTCTTCTACGGCACTTCTTCATCATCGTGTGGTCCAAAGGACAAAGTGATCGATTGTAGATCAGACTCCTATAGCAATATTTACCCAGATTAAAAAATTGTACTCGACATCCTCCGATAGGATTAATTGTACTGCTTGTTTGTAAACATAAAGAGCGGGTTTTTGTATAAAGCCTCATTTTCATATCTTTCGTTTATTTTATCAGACAATACCTGCGATAGGATATAGGACATAGGATACTAGGATGAGAAAGGATACTCAATCATAAATTCCTTAACCGATTCCTGGGACCACCGTTGAGAATCTTATTATAATTTCCAATTTAAATATTTTTTCTTGTTTCCGTCCGTTCTCACTTGTTGTTATTGAATTTGATTCTTGTTGATTAGTTATTAAATTTAATTATTGGTGTAGTTGTTGAGTTTGATTTTATTTCGAGATAAATTTTATGGACTAAAATTTACGGTATCATCTGATGATATATGTTAACGAGGACAGTGAGAAAGATGAAACATCTACTTTAGTTATGGAGCATCAACCATATTAGCTGGCATGGAAGAAACATAGGGACCTGACTTCGGATGTATATATATCTTAGTTATGAAATTTAGAAATTCTTACAGCTATACTAGTCGGCACAGCTAGAATTCTAGATGACATGATTATAGAGTTGCATACCTAAGTTATGGAATCTATCATTTATCGCAGCTATGCTTACTGGCGTGGAAAGGATTATAAGTGTCATAATTTCGGACAGACATGTATGATTATGATATTGTATCTTAAATTGGTTCTTAAAGTATCATCTCAATACTTATCTACTTATGTTATTATAGGACTTTGTTCCATCATTTTGTTAGTAATAGAAGATACCTTTAGTCCTTAGTCCAGTTCTTTTTGAGTTTTATTTCTTTAAGGATCCTTGTTAGTGTGATAATTGGTGACTTACAATTAGGTCTGTGTCTTGAGTATCAGTGTTGACTGTTGGGAGTGTGGCTTGTGAGTCTGTAAGTATTTCTTGGTTGGATATATGAGCAATATGCATCAATCTAGAGATAACCCATAGGGTAGTACCTTGTAGCAACAGTTCTATGATAGGTGTCATTATAGTTAGTATTGGTACTTTAGGTAGAAGGGGGAGTAAAGAGTGTTAGTGAGGGTTCCAGGAGTTAGTATCAGAGTCAGCATGCCAGTCTTGGAAAGTCATGAATTTATGTAGTTGGGTGATCCATGTAAACAATTAAGTATCAAGGAAATTATGTGGAAAATTAATGGCGCCTGATGTAAAATTTGGTGGTTGATACTTGGGTGTGTCAAGAGTAAAGAAATATATATGCATAAAGGGTATTAATGACACTTAGAATACTGGGATGATGTATAATTTGGTGGTTGATACTAGTGGTGGCCCATGCAGGTCAGGCTTCGCAAGTAGTGCGATGTCGTGGTAGTGCGATATCTTAGTTTTACTACTATGAGCCTGCGATAGGATATAGGACACATGATACTAGGATGAGAGAGGATACTCAATCATAAGTGGATAGGAGAATATGAGGGAATAAGAATACATTGTGCTAAGTAGTAAAACTTGTGTTACAGATAAAAGTAGGGTCTTGATGTGATTAGATATGAGTGTACCGGTATATGACTAATGATGGATGTATCACCTGATATTGAGACCAGTGATGTGATAGAAGCAATAGATGGAAGAGTGTCTAGAATTTATGTGCAAGATGCACAGTGGGTGATGAGTGTCATTATGGGAGTTCATGAAAGTGGAAGCATGAGTTTTAAAAAATTCCAATAGTGTATCATAGGTTAAGAAATATCAAGATTGGTCATAGAAGGTATGAAGTGTATCACTGATTAGTGTATCAGTCTGTAAAAGGTTAAGGAGAGATACTTATACATCAATAGAGATATGGAACCATATGTCTGCCTTTAAGAGTGAAGTGAAGCATGTGTATTATAGAAGTTAATAACTAGTGCAAGTGATCGTGAGTTCTAGTGAGTGTGATAAGGTGATCTTATGAAGCTAGTGTTACCATACCAAGAGTGCTAATATTTCTATATCAAGGATTAGTCAAAAAATATGCTAGTAACAATAAGTACCTTGTGTGATAAAATTAGATTGGTGTATCAGTTAATATGGATAGAAAATCATTGAAAGTAATAGTACAAGTAATCCAGGCAGTACAATATTCAGTAAACAGTTCAGGGGTGTAGATAATTGGTGTATTTGTGTGTACCTTGAGTGTTAGAGACTGTGAGTATATATATATATATATATATATATATATATATATATATATATATATATACTTAGATAGATGTGGGTAAGAAATGTGTATTAGTATATGAGTGGATGATGCGCATGTGTAAGGATCTGTTGGCTTGAGCATGCCTGAGATGGCACTGCAAACTGACTTGGGTGTCCATCTAGAGTTGTATTAGAGGAAGTAGTACACAGTGTGGTATGTTTCACTTGGTGTGCACTTGAGTGATAAGAATAACTAGTATAAGCAATTGTAGTAGGTAAGAGAGCTAGCAGTGGGTGTGCTTGTAGTAGAAAAAGTGGTACCAAAGGGATAGGGGTATCAAACTTTGGATGCATCATTAAACCTATGGTTGTTGTAGCAGGTTATGTTCTGTTCTTTCCTTCTGTTCCTTTCCATCTATTTGATTTATTAATTGATTGATTCCTTAGTATCGTAGCTTGTATCAGTGATTTTCTTATTAGAATATAGTTAGTAGTACACCCTGACAGATGCTACAATACCATGACAAAAGAGACCGTAACCATCCATGTTTTACCTAGATTGCATGTTGTAGGACTGTAGGTAGGATTTTCTTATACCTTGGTTGTTAGGGGTTTGACCGTTGTGAAGATTAAGGAAGTGGTTATGAATCGACAAAGAGAGACAAGGTGTCTTAAATTTCGAGGACGAAATTTTTTTAAGAAGGGTAGACTAGTCACTACCATATTCTAAAATAGGGGTTTTTTGTCTTTTTAATTATTATAAGTATTGTGTATATTATATTGCATGTTATATTTATATATTATATATAGTGTTCATTAATGCATGGGTTAGTGGACTAGACCTAGAAGCCCACTAGATGAACCCTGACCATAATATTGGATTATGGATTTAATTAGTATTATTTTGGAATTAATTATGGGGGATTATATTTATTACTGTGATTTTATTCAGTGTTGTACCTTATCGTTGTTTCAATATTTGGAGCGCTACACTAGCTTTTGCCTTCCATCAAATTTTATACCCTTGTCCTAGACGTGTCAGTCTTCCCGACTGCCTGAACTCCATAGCAGCGACACCACCATCATCATCATCTACACCGCCGTCACTATTAACAGCCATCTTCTTCATCACCATCACCCTCTCCATCCCGTAGCTGACCCACTCACCAGTATCGCCACACCATAATATCCCCAGGTCGCAATCGCCTACAATATCTCCAACCGCCTGAGCACCCACGGCCAATCCGACTGAACCGCCGACTTCACCTCCGACCACAGCTCCACCACCACGACCTTCCTCCACCCGCCTGAGCAGTTCTTTCCCCTATCTCCTCCATGCAGCCACCCAACAGTCGGACCACCACACCCACGACAATCTGCCACTATCGTCAACATCATTATCATCATCATCATGATCATCATCATCACCACCACGGCACCACCCCATTCTGCCTGAGCACCCCGTCGACCCGAGCAGCGTCAACCCAGACCCGGCCTTCCCGATGAGTAGCCGCCTATCACTTTCTTCTCCCCTTCGACCTCGCCAGAGACAACCCACAGCAACCTCCCTCGACCCTGTGCACACACAGGTTCAAACTTGCCTTTCCTTCGTGTTGTGTGTGTGTGCAAGTGTGAATGGTAATTAGGGTTAGCATGTTATTTCATGGGAGTTTGTTAGATGTGATTTCATGACACTATGTAAGTAAACCTAATAACTAGTATGCATGTGCGTGCGTGTGTGTATAATAATTAGGTTTATATATATATATTTTATGGGAAACTGGTTGCTAGTACTATGTATGACAGTATTATAAATGTTGTATGGCCATAGGTATTAGTTGTGGGTATCCCATTTTTATATATTTGCATGACCCTAGGTGTTAATGAATTGTCTGCCTGGTGTACACTAACGTACTAGCTTATACATGTGTTGGTGTTACACAGGATTTAGAGTTCTAGACATATGTTAGTGAGTTGACTGTCGTGTTATGCACAGTATTTGAGGACATGACACCTATGCATTTAGACACACACTTGACCCTGCTAATTGACCAGTTATCATCCCTAGCGTAGTTCTGAGTTCAGTATAATTATGTTTGTGTGTATGCTAGTATAACGACCGATGCTATATTATTATTATATTATGTATATAGGATCGTTGGATTATTCAGACGAGACTTGGGAAACAGGATATTGGTATTGACAGCTCAGGACCACAGACGAGTACATTCTTTGACAGTTTTTATTATGTTGATAATCTGTATGATTCTAGTTGTATAGCGTACTTCATTCTGACACTATAGATATACGGGTTAGCATCATCGAGACCTGTCATGAGGAGTCATGATTGGAATCCATCGTGCTAGCAGGGGACGGGGAAATATTAGTAGATTATGTGATCATACCCAACTCTACATGCATCATAGCTCACCCCACACATCACCTCGGGTGCAGCCTGACCATTACATACCTCATAGCCTATTATATATGATTAGCCTGACTATTGCTCGCATCATAGCTAACCGGATGGTTAGCATGACCTTACATGAATCATAGATAATTATATGTAACAAGCCTGATCCGTCCCAAGTCGATCATATGATAGACTGATATTTTACACACTTAGCTAGATATTTTATTATGTATTTCTAGTTCATTGTTCTAGCATTCACTTATATTTCTGTTCCTTGCTAGTTGAGTTATTGATGATGATATATTCTCCCGTATTTCTTATTCTAGTATTTTTTTACTCACCAATATTTCTTATTTCCAGCATTTATCTCCATCTTGTATTTCTTTATACTGTATTATAGTTTTTGTCAATATATATGGAACAGCTGTTAGTGCTTGTGCTTCGCTTCAATCCTGACTTGATATATTTTTTTAGAAGACTAGTGTCCGACATATTATGGACCACAGGGAGAGTAGCTGTAGCCTTGGACCTTGTAGCTCAAGTGTGATTTCGGGAGGTCTAGCCGGGATCACTAGTTATTTAGTTAGTTTCTTTTAGCAGATTATTGGTACCAGATTTGTTTTCGGTATACTTTGAGACTTGGACGTTATCGTTTGTAGTTAGATTATTTTGTTTAGACTTGTGTTGTATTTCGTTTATTTTTGTCGATATCTTATCGTGCTTTAGTTATGTGGTTGAGTATTTTTATATTATATTATAATATATGTGCCTCCTTATGGAGTTGGATATCCGTGTGCGATTGATTAGATTATTTTGTGACCTAGACAGAATTCTACCATCGATGTTGCGGCTTAGGCTGGACGTACCTACGTACTCGTGTCCCTATACCGTGTGCGGGTCGTGACAGCAGGTAAAGGTATAGAGGTAGAGGCCAGGTGTTTTACTTCACCCTTTACCCATTCCAGAGTGGAAGTGGAAGCATGTTACTATGGATGTTGTTTCGGGGCTTTCGTGTTCTACAGGAGGTAAAGACGCAATTTGGGTCATCGTAGACTGGTTGACAAAATTGGCCCACTTCTTTCCATTCAAAGTGGGTACATCTACGGAGAAGCTAGCGAAGTTGTATGTGCGATAGATTGTTCGATTGCATGGAGTTTCTATGAGCATCATCTTAAATCAGGATAGTCGCTTCACATCCCACTTTTGGAGGAGTTTATAGGCTAGCTTGGGCACCAAGCTCAAGTTTAGTACCGTATATCATCCCTAGACAGACTCTAGAGTATATGCTTCACACTTGTGTTTTGGATTTCAGAGGCTCTTTGGAGGATCATCTTTACCTGGTAGAGTTTGCTTAAAACAACAGTTATCAGGCCAGTATTAAGATGTCACTATTCGAGACTTTATATGGACGAACATGTTGTACTCCTCTATCTTGGGATGATATTGGTGAGAGAGTCTTGTTGGGACCGGAGATAATTATGGATGCAGTTGAGAAGGTAAATTTTATCAGAGATAGACTTCGGCTGGTGCGGACCGACAGTGGCATTGGGCCGATAGCCACCGGAGACCTTTGGAGTTTGAGGTATAGATTTTATTTTTATTGCTTATGATTGCTTTATTTTAGGTTGAGTATTAAGGCTGTATTTTGTTCTAGGTTGGCGATCTAGTGTTCTTTCGGATTTCTCTGACGCGAGGTACGATTTGCTTTGGTAGAGGCAGAAAGCTTAGTCCACGGTACATCGGACCCTTCGGGGTTCTAGCGAGGGTCGGTACAGTAGCCTACAGACTAGACTTGTCTCCTACACTGGAGGAAGTGCATAATGTGTTCCATCTGTCGCAACTGAGATGGTACATGGAAGATCATAATCCCGTATTGGATCACTTAGAGATTGAGGTGGATCCGACTCTCAGCTACCCAGAGCAGCCGATGGATATTCTGGATCACAGGGAGAAGGTGCTGCGGAACCAGACGATTTCCTTGGTACGCGTCTCATGAAGGCATCACTCCCCAGGAGAGAGGGAAGCCGAGATGCGCAAGCGATACCCTTATCTCTTTGAGTCATGTGGTGTCGTTCTTTCTTGCTTGCTGTGATTGCTTGTTGTAGTGCTAGTTCTTTCCTTAAATTTCAAGGATAAAAATTTTCTAAAGAGGGTAGACTTGTCACTCCCACAATTCTAGATGAGATTATTTTTTTCATTTAGATATTTATTATTTAGTGATTAAAATATTTATATATGTGCTACTAATTTATTATATGGTGTTTTGCTATTTATTTATTTGTTAGTGGGCTAGCCTATTTTATTTGGACTTGTCATTAGTGGACCTATTAGTTTATTATCACACATTAAGCCCAACATTGGATTAGACCCATTCCCTTAATTAATTAAAAAGATTAGATTAGTTTCTTGAAGAATTAGAAGTTTTCTAATATAGCCCTCCCTAATTAAACCTCATGACCAACTAGTAGGGGTATCATGGACATTGTACATTGCTTGGGAAGGATTCATTCTAGATCTCCAATTATGTTTTTTTCTAAAATTGACTCATCCCTCTACCAAATTTATCCTAATTCACTCTCATTCCCTCTCAATTTTATCATCTAAGAAGCATTGGAGCTTCCATTGCAAGGAGCACTTGAAGGAGGAGGAATTGACTAGGAGATTGTGTCATAATTGTGTCTATTGAGTATTTCATTAGAAATCCATCTCCCACTAGGTAAATTATGAACCCCCTCTATAATTTAGACTCTAATTCATTCATTTAACTATTAGAAAACCTTCCTTGGCTTAGGGCTACACATAGGAATAAGAACTAATTTCATATGACCCCTATTATGAATTCTACATGGTGATTTGTATCCATTTTAGAGAAATTCTAAGATTGATACATTAAGTGTGTGTTATAAGACCAATTAGATCTAATTATACTTATATTGATGTTATAGGATTAGATACGTGTCCATAATTGGACACGATTAGAGCGTATTATGCAGTTTTGTGATACGGTATGATACATGATTCATTTTTGGGTGATTTGTGCATGTAAGTGTGATTTCTCTATAATTTCCATGGTAGATAAATATTTTAGTTGTATTAATATGTACTTGAGTTATATTATTGGTGTTAGTGGAGAATTGAAAACTTTGGCATCTCTATTGGATGAGTATCATGAGTTTTCCATATTGTACACTCTAAGTGTTTAGTGTAATGCTTATTAGCTTGTATTAGTGTAGGTTTTCTCATGTGCCTATATATATATATATATATATATATATATATTAGTGTGTGTAGTATGAGGTATGTTCAACTATGAGTGAATTAATAGCTTAGCTTCTATGTGATACTTGGATGTTGGTAAGGTAAGGGGTAGTGCTATAGTATCAAGCTATTAAGACTAAGGTTTTGTGTGTGTATTAGACCTTGCCTGTATTGTGTGTGTGTGTGTATGTGCCAGTTGTGGTGTTCAAATCTATTGTGAGTAAGGTTTGATTGTCTTGTATATGTGTTAGAGTAGAAGAGGCAATTGTTGGAGATTAAAATCTGGAGTAACAACAGTTGGCAGTTGTAGAAGCATAAAAAATCTATAGTCATGTGGCTAATATGCAGGCCGTACCCTGATGCTAAACACTGGCCACATAGTCATCACCCATGCGGCCTGAACAAACAAAGAGAGTCAAGTCACATACATGCCCTCTAACAAGGCTCCCAAAGGTCTGCTACAGATCCAAACAAAGCACTTATTACGCTGACTGGCACAAAACGTGTGAGAGAGATGGCGACACACAATCCGACAAAAAATTCATGCTATGCATTAATGACTTCGTCAGATGCATAAAGCCATATGTCGAATACTCTACGGCCTCTCCTCTCTATGGCCTCGAGTCCATGTAGTTCCTATATGTGGCCTCAACAATATGCGGCCACAATATCTATCAAACCAAGGCCAAATGGAAGCTCATATGCGGCAGCGATCCTACGCATCCAAGACAACACTCAGTCTGTGGGAACTTTTCTGTTGCAACCGACAAGATCTTCGTAGACTCGGTGCTGACTATGTGGCCGGTTGACCAAGTCACGCATACAACAGGTTGAAACGACCCCAAGATCTTATCAACCAAATATCTTAACCAAGCTCATGTGGCGGCTTGCCTGCTTCATGCGGCTACCATTACGTCCGCATTATACCAAAGGAGCCCTTTGTGACCACCAAGCAGTAGTATATGTGGCATTCATAGCACGTCCACAGGGCAGCTATAAATAGCAGGGTACCACACCCAAACAACAGGTTGTCTATCTGCGGATCTACACTCGAGCTAGAGAGAAGAGCTTCTGCATCGGATCATCCACGGAGTTAAGAGATTTCCTATACTTCTAACCCTCCATCGTCACCCCTAGAAAACAAATTTGTACTTAGATTATCTTATAGGACTTTTCTGTACATTTTCTTAGTTTGTTAATCAAATCCAGTTCTTCTAGTTCTTTTTTTGATTAAAATGGAAACCACGATGGCCACTCTGCTGGGGAGATTGGTAGCACAGTAGTTCAGAGATGATATTAATATGGCTAGCGTATAAAGAGATTAGAATGAGTGGTCACTGCGAGAGTGTGTAGGTGGACCTGAGGACCTGTAGAATGCCGATATCTACCTGGCGCAAGTTAAGCCACCAACCAAAGATCTTGCTGCTTGTCCATATTACAAGAATGCCATGGATACGATACCCAACCTCACCTTCTCGAAACAGAATATATTGCTCAGAAACAATAGGCACGATCGGCCCATGTACTACGTAGGATATATTGGCAACATCAAGGTGGACCGGATGCATATTGACTCAGGATCGTCGATCAGCATCATCTCAAAAAGTTTATTTCAGACCCTGGGGATCCCGATGCATCATCTGGCAGCCACCAATACCTCTATCATTGGCTTCAACAAAGAAAGAAGCTACCTTCTGGGCAAAATCCGTAAGAAATGCCAGATCGGCGACTTTAAAACAGAAGTCACCTACTACGTCATAAACGGAGAATGGGCTCCTATTAACCGACGATAGTAGCAGATGTTATTAATTACTCGAGGAAGTACCAAGTATGCCAAATCCACACAGACTTCATCTACAAGCCATCTAAGTTTCTACACCCATCGGTAGCATCTTGGCCGTTTGAGGCATGGGAATGGATATCATTGGGCTAATCAGTCTGTCTTCATCAAAAGGATATTGGTTCATCTTAGCGATTATCGATTACTTCTCCAAGTGGGCAAAAGCTGTTCTGCTCGCTGAAGTCAAAACATCAAACGTGATAAACTTTGTCAAGTATCACTTCATATATCACTTTGGCTTGTCGCCTAAGATCGTCCACGATAATGGTCCGTAGTTTGCAAGTCACGTCTTCTATCGAGTTTGTGACAAGAACTAAATCCAAAACATAGCCTCAACGGCATACAACACAGCAGCAAAAGGTCTGGCAGAAGCGTTCAACAAAACCATCACCAAGCTTCTCAAGAAATTCGTATCTTCCAAAAAATATGACTGGAACGAGAAGCTGGGTAAATATCTCTGTGCCTAACGTACAACAGTCCGGACAACTACTGGGAACAAGCTATTCTCTTTAGTATACAAAAGTAAGACGGTACTCTCGCTCAAGATTCAAATCCCTTTACTACAAGTAGCTCTCTCCAACCAACTAACCACGGACGATAACTATCGTCGACAGTTACAAGAGTTAGAATCACTCGATGAGAAACGATTCTTAGCTCAACAATGTATAGAGTTGTATCAAGCGCGTCTCTCTGGAGCCTTCAATAAACGGGTAAAATAGAGAACATTTCAAGTGGGTGACCTCGTCTTAACAATAAGAAGATTGATGGTTATGACACACAAGACGGCTGATAAATTCCAACCTAAATGGGAGGGCCCATTCATTGTAGAAACTATATTTTCCAATGGCGCATATCGGCTAGCAAAACCTAACGGCGACTTGCACTTGATGCCTATCAACAGCACCTGATGCCTATCAACGGCAAGTTTCTCAAAAATTACTACGTCTAAATTAGACTAGTACTCCTCTATTACCAAACTATATTGTATCTTCCTGAGCGCTGGTTCATGTCCACATTACCTCTGGACTATCGTTCTAATACACTACTCCGGCGGAGTCTGCCATGTTCATATTACTTCTGAGCAAACTTCGTGGCCTTGACCATCGATTATCACATCTATATTACCTCTGATATCGATTACCTTCCAACTTATCACCCATACACAATCCGAAGTATTTCGGTGGTGGTAGGTCCACAAAACTTATCACATCCATATTATCTCTGATAGGGTTTATTTCGAATCTATTACTCACAACACCAGTACGCAAAAGGATAATAGATCCACTAAAATCCCAGAGCGTGATGTCCTTATTATCCACAAAATCTATCGCGTCCATATTACCTCTGATAGGGTTTGTTTCAAATCTATTACTTGTACCCCGAGTGCGCAAAAGGGTAATAGTTCTACTAAAATCCCCTAGTGGGATGTCCAAAATAACTACAAATACTGTGCTATGACCATCTCACTTCTTGTACAAGCACCAAAAATGTCACTATATGCAATAAAACTAATTTTTCTTTTTATTAAAACAAAAAAGAAAGGGAGAATCCAAACATCAAGTAGAAGAGGAATCAAAGTCATCCAAATTATTGATGTACATTACCAGAAAAATGAAAGAAACAAGCATTTGAGGACACAAACAATTGACGAGAAGCATCTACAAAAACTTGATCCTCTGAATTAATAGGGGACTCAAAGGATTCTTAGAAGATGTCTGTCTTTAGTACCCGGGCAATAGACGTTTCTTCCATTTTCTTAACGGGAGGCGGCTCAGACTCGCCAGAGCGGGAATCAGAGACAACTGGAGCCTTGGAAAGAGATGTGTTGGTTTCCTTCGAAGCTATATAGAAACCATCATGCCAAAACATAAATAGATGTAAGAAGTCTCGTGATCGTCCACCACTTATAAGCAATGGATCGACGGCTCACTTCCTAAGTCATAACTATCTACTCCGCAAGACACGAATATTCACTCCTATATAACCCAAGATGTGGTTACCAGGAGTTTTTCTAATCCTCTCAGAGACCCAGACTGAGACAGCGGTGTGAACACGTCAGGCACTAATCAACACATAAAGCACAGGAAGTGGTCATTTCTCTCGCAGGATACAAATCAAGTCAGCCATACAATCGTAACAAAAAGAAAAGGTTTTATTTTATTTTACCAAGGTGAAAAGAGCAAACTACACATAGGGGATTATCCATCTCCCAATCGCAAAATAAATATCCAAACAAGAACAAAAGACAGTTTCAGAAAATGAAACGCAAACTACTATTGCTCTTCATTGGTACACAATTTCTCTATACTCCTTTGGAGCCAAGTGTGAACCCCCTCACCCAAAATTAGGCCTATTTGGTATAGATAGAGAAACTAGGACTAGTTTGTATCCAATTGGAAATATAACACGGTATTTTATTTAATTTACAATATTTATATCACTTAGCGCACCTTACCGTTGCTTCGATAATTGGAGCACTACACTAGTCGTTGCCTTCCTAGAAAATTTACATCCTTGTCCTAAACATGCCCGCCTTCTATTCTGACCTTTGTGTGACTTATAATTATGCTCTCTTGTGCTACATTTTAGTCGCACAATATTCGTCGCGAATTTTTATATTTAATTCTATATAAATATGACTTTATATCCTTGTGAGTTCCAATCAAAATTGGAGACAAAATCTTGACCCGTTTTGTGCAACCCAAATTATGATAATATTCTACCTTGAGTCCTCTGTCCATGGCGCTTGTGTTCCAACTAATTTTATCCCCATGTACTTCTAATTAATTCAAAAACAACTTGCGCATTAATTTTAATTACTTTATTCTAATTTCCATCTTTGAGCAATTTTCCAATTATTGGGTGCTTTTATGCAAAAGTGCATTGAGGTGTCCACACCATTGGATATGACATATGAAGAAACCCATTTTTTTTCATATAAATTTTTTCCATAAATTTTCATAATGTGCAACGCACAACATCGCCCCCTCATTTAAACCTAGCCTTGTATTTTAAATAATGCAAATATAGCCCTCCAAACATCCCCATGTGAGGCCAAGGCCCAACCCCAAGAGAATATTGACCAAGCCCACCGACTTAGGTCAACCCCAAACCTAAATTCTATATATATATATATATATATATCACTTTTCCTTTATTTTCCCTAAAACCCCAAACCCAATACCTAACCTAGCCGAATACTACACCCTCCCTTCCTATTCATCTCCTCCTTCCCTGCCAACACCCTCCGGCCGAATCCAAGCCCGACCTCGCCGAAGTAGATCTGAACCGCTGGAACCCCGCCTGTGCACCGACCACTGAGACGACGACTCCTATAAGTCCTCCTTCCTCCGCCGAGACCTCCACTAAGCAGCCACCATTCTCCCCTCTTCCCCGATCTCCATCCCGACCTCCCACCGGTGAGCACCACTCGCCACCACCTGCACGACCACCCGCCTGACCTCTCCCTCTCTTCTCCTCCATTTTCTCCAGCGCCGCAAGCCAACCCGACCGCCTGAGAGCCGCTGCACCCTCCGGAGTCAACCTCGCACGGCTAAACTCGACCATCTTGATCCGCCGGATCCTCCCCTCCCTCTCCTTCACCACACCAAGCCCGACCATCTCCAGGCGACCTTACCCCGCTACACTACCACCTGGTCAACACTGACTTCATCACCACCACCACCATTATCACCTCGGCCGCCCAGGCCAACACCACCACACCACCAGCACGATCACCACCTGAACTCTTTCCTACTTCCTGTCCTCCCCCTTCCTGAACTCCACCTCCTCGACCACAGCCTCCTCCTTGGCCGGACCTCCACCTGGCCGGAGCAATAACCTCCACCTCATCATCATCATCACCACCATTACCATAATCATTATCATCCCTATTAATATCACCATTAACATTATCATCATCATTACCATCATCTATATCATTATTATCACCCCATCATCATCAATATCACAATCATCACCCTCATCATCCATATTATCCTAATTACTATCCACATCATCACTCTCGTCCCCATCATCATCCATATCATCACCATTATCATCATTCCATCATCATTACCATCATCATCACCATTGTAATCATCATTATATCCATTATAATCATTATCACTATTAAAATCCCCATCATCAACATAACCATCATCCTTACCCTAATCACCATCATCCCTATTATACAATCATTATCACCCTAATAACCATCATTACCCTCGTTATTACCATCATCGTGTTCATCGTAGACCCGTCACCCTCGTCGAAGACAACCTGCAGCAGTCACCCCTGATCCTCGTGCTTGTGCACGCTAACCCTGAGGTTCGAACATATCCCTCTTCTCCTTTTTATATGTGCTGGTGTATGCTATTAGTATTGCTTCGAGATAGGTTCAGTTAATTGACATCAGACCCTGAGTCGGTGAACCCAACTCGTATACGTATACGTATGCATATGTGTATATTATTCAATTTGGTGTATATATATATGTATGGTATAATTAAGTAAATACAAAATAATAATTATGACTATATATGTGTACGACCCTAGAACACCGTAGATTTTGCCCGCATAATTACCTTGACTTTGTGAACAGAATATTAGAGAATTGTCTGCCTTGTGTACACCGACGTACTGGCTAGACAAATATTAGTTGACTGTCTAATTATGCCCAGTATTTGAAAATTTAACACCCGTGTAATTAGACGCGCATTTGACCATGTTAGTTGACCAGTATCACCCTAGTGTACCCTCTGAGTCCAGTGCAAATATGGTTGTGTATGTGCTATTGTAATGGCTGATGTGTATTACGTTATATTATATGTATATAGGACTATTGGATTGATCTACGCGACTTCTGGAGCAGGTTATTGATACTACGCAGCTTTTTTGCTAGGCAAGTATACCTTGCCATTGTACTATTATTCATATTCTATATGTTGCATGCATCTTTATCTCTGTCATTTAGTTCATGTAATTTAACTGCCATATATAAACTACGAATCCAAGGAAACTTGGGTACAAACGATGATGTCGTCGTGATCTATTTTTATTATGTATATGCATTGACCTTGTTTATGAGACCACCCATTATCATGAAGCATTATTAGGTTTGATTGGCCGTGACACGGTTGTGACACAAGTTTTGAGTATCATGTAGATCACGGACTTGCATGCAGGGTTTGGCCTCCTGTACCTATGGGTCGTGTGTTAGGGATAATTGTTGTTAGAAACTTTGCATGCTAGAAGACTTGGCAGTTATTAGAGGTATTATCGTGTCATGGATATGACATGCTTAGAGCATGGGGTAGGGAGAACAATAATTAAGGCGTGTGGGCTCTGTTGTACTTTTCTTGTGTAAACCGTACGCTCCGTCTGAGATGCGCGGTCATGATGACCACTATATTTTATATATTATCAGGCGGTCTCTGTCATTCAAAAGACGACATACTTTGAAGACCCCTGAATCTCCAAGAGAATTATGCAAATCCCATTTTAGCCAGATAGCCCACGTGTTGGAAAAGTTGTTCTTAAACTGCATTCACTTAGACGGTTAGGCGACCCATTGGATATTTATTTTAGTACTTTATTGGCATGCTTCTATGTATCTTGTTACGTTCCTCTGAGGACCTGGTCCCTTTTCAGGTGTAGATGTTCATGAGTATTCGCAGGAGCGCAGATCCGGACTGGTTACTTATATTTTGAGGAGGTCTACTCTTCGAGTCTCAGCGATTGGTAGTTGATGTACTTATATTGTATTTGCTTTTATATTCAAGTTGGTAGTGGATTTGTTTCCATCCAACTATCATCTTGAGATACTTTATATTAAGATCTAGTTTCATAGATATTGGTTTTTTATTTATATATGATTTCCGTGGATGAGATTTAGATTATACCCTGTGACTTGTGACATACATTTATACCACTTGTGAATTATTATTCATATTACAGCGTACGTGTGTTATGGTTTCCATATATTGGAGTCTCCATATACATGCGGCTGGCATACTTACGTGTCCTTGTCCTATATATTTTAGGACTGGGGCGTGACATGTTTTTAGTGGTGGCCCATGTAGGTCTAGAGCATATTGTCTCAGTTTCGTTATTATACCGAGCAAGCCTGCACCTAGGAATAGAGTATAGGATCTCATCTATAATTGACTATAACTCATATTTCTTCCAGTCTGCTCTATTTAAATAATTATATCATGTTTGATTCATGTACTCCCCTAATAGTTCCTTGAGTATAGACTCTCCTAGAATGTAGGAATCCCTGTTGTTAGGATGATAATTAGGGTAACATTCCTATTAAGAATACAACTAGGGCATTGACACATCACTAAGTTTAGACTACCTAATGAACCCTAGTACCCCTTTCCTATAGATTGATTTACCATTACCCCTCGATATATTTATAAATGACTTGAGAGTAGTATAAACACTACTAGGGTTAGTTAAAAATTTAACCATATTGTTTGACCCTAGTATTGAGAAACCAATAGAAATCTAAGGTTGAATATTAGGACCAAACTTAACTTTTATAGTGAGATAGTATTATAGAACTATAAATTTAGATTCTTGTCCTGATACTAGCAGACAGTACCTTATGAAGCCAAGAGGAATAAATATAACATTTCCCTTGATCATACCTCGAACATAGAGATTAGCATACCCCATTTTCTTAAGAAACCATGATATTATCTAGAGTCCCTCTATTTTAATTTCATATCTTGTTCCTTTGCAACCTTGACACTCATTATTTGTGCGACGACTAATTATGTTCTTCTTTTCTTTCAATTCGTGCCATCTAATCCTTCTGATTGTTGGCTAAGTGATTTCTTTTATGTGAGGATATATAGTGTGGAGGATTATAGCTTGTTAATATTAAATTTTGAAATTATATGCATGGTAGTTAGAACTTGATAGTTTGAGTTATTCCTTTAGATTATGATCTGATTATTCTTAGTTTTAAATCACATGATTTGTACCATACCTCGATACAAGTTATATCCCCTATTCCACTTGAGGCCAGTAACTTTTTTATTCTTACTATTGACACTTGTTCCATAAGCACTATGATTAAGACTTAAGATAACTATTACCTATGTAGCTATATAATACAGTACTATACCTTAATAAGTACCAAGATTTTTTTTCGTATGTACCCCAATAAGAGTTTATACCTTATTTACAAGAACAATATTATTTTGTAGGATCCTCTTAAGACCGTCACAGTATTAGTTAATTCTTTTAAGTTGGGTAGTATGCCTCACAACCTAGTATCACATAGTTCTTTTGACCTATTATTGAAGTGTAACTGAATAACATTAATTGTATACTTGCAAAAGACGATAGTTTTTATTCAGACTGTAGAACTTAGAGGTCCAAGCCCCTATTTGTTTGACTAGCGACATAGACAAGGAGTTAGTATGACAACTGTAGAGACTGTAGAGTCTTATCATTTTGTGAACTTGAATTATTTTGTAACTTCACTCATCATAATCTACCGTACTTATATTTTCTGGACTACCTCGACTTATGATGCTATTATAGCCTAGTTTTACAAGCTTATTCTTTTATCGAGCTCGATCATGACATGTGTATTATTGGGGACGCCTACTAATATATTGTCTAATCAGAATTAGTGTATTAAGGCCTAGATAACCTTAGTACATTTGGTTTGCCCTTCGTAATACTACTTTATGTGGATTAAGATATATAGTTGACTAGTAGACAAATATACTTGCCCTCTAGATATGTCGGAGCACATCATATCAAGTATATAACTGTACCGATGTGAGCATGTGAATAAGAATTTGCCAAATGGGATTTTAATCCACAACTGCCTTGACAATTTCTTTTAAATTCTCTAACCGCTTTGATCCCCATACTTGTATTCTATTACACCCAACTTGAATTCTTTATTATTGCTCTCCGTCTTCCCTTACTTCGAAAAGATGAAACTTCATGCTTGGTATAAGTATGATACACAGAAAGTACTAGATATACCCCATAGGCAAATCACATTACTAGGTGACTATTTTTTTATAATTGATTAAGGGCATATCATATATGATATATTTGGTGTTAAAGTTTTGAGGATTGAATAGCACCATTAAAATTAAGGATATTTTTCTTAAATGTATAGCCTTATGTGATAGATGGATAAATTCTAAGTTGGATAGAAGTTGCATTGTTAACTTGCGATGAAATTCTTTTCGATTGTGATCAAGTAAGATTAGATTGAGAGATTAAGTCATTTTAAATATGGAGAATTTTAGAAGAAGGACTCAGATGATGAGTATTTAATAAATTTTGAAATCTTGATATGTCAGGCCAAATATTTATACTTTAAGTACATGATTTAAATTTTGAATATTGCAGGTTGAATCATCGATTTGAATTTTGAGGATAAATATAGAATTTTAGACTTGAACAATTGGTGAATTAGATTTAAAATTTTATATTTTGATGATTTGAACTAAAAGTTGAATTTTGATTGTTGTATAACCTATTTAAAATATTGAGGATGTAAATTAAATTTAAAATTTAAAGAGTATAAAATTCTTAAGTAAAAAATAGGAATAATATTTGATTAGAATTATTTTCTAGAGGAGATTATGATAGTTGGAGATCGTGATGTAAAATTTGATATGGGTTATTTAAATCATCAAGATGTCATATATATTTAGCTTAAATTTGGATGTAATTATTTAAAAATTATGAAGAGATACAATATGTTAAATTTTGATTAAACAAAGGTTACCTTAATTTTGAAAGTGATTGCGATGGATTTGAATAGATTTTAAATTTTGGAAGAGATTGTGATTGACTTGTCTTATAGACAGATGTGAAGGAATTAACAAATTATGCCTTATTTTAATTTCGAGGATGAAATTGTTTTAAGTTGGGTAGATTGTAAATTCCCTCACCCAAAATTAGGCCTACTTGGCATAGATAGAGAAACTAGGACAAGATTGTATCCAATTAGAAATAGAACACAATATTTTATTTAATTTGCAATATTTATATCACTTAGCACACCTTACCGTTGCTTCGATAATTGAAGCACTACACTAGCCGTTGCCTTCCTACAAAATTCACATCCTTGTCCTTTTATTTTGACCTTTGTGTGACTTATAATTATACTCTCTTGTGCTACATTTTTGTCGTATAATATTCATCACGGATGTTTATATTTAATTCTATATAAATACGACTTTATATCCTTGTGCGTTCCAATCGAAATTGGAGACACAATCTTGACCCATTTTGTGTAACCCAAATTATGATAATATTCTACCCTGAGTCCTCTATGTCTATGACGCTTGTGTCCTACCTAATTTTATCCCCATGTACTTCTAATTAATTCAAGAATACCTTGCGCATAATTTTAATTAATTTAATCTAATTTTTATTTTTGTGCAATTTTCTAATTGTTGGGTGCTATTATGCAAAAGTGCATTTAGGTGTCCACACCATTGGACATGACATATTAATAAACCTATTTTTTGTTCATATGAATTTTCTCCATTTATTTTCGGAATGTGCAACGCACAACATCGCCCCCTCATTTAAATCTAGTCTTGCATTTTAAACAATGCAAATATAGCCCTCCAAACATCCCCATGTGAGGCCAAGGCCCAACCCCAAGAGGATGTTGACCCAGCCCACCTACCTAGGTCAACCCCAAACCTAAATTATATATATATATATATATATATATATATATCACTTTTTTCTTTATTTTCCCCAAACCCAATACCTAACCTAGCCGAATACTACACCCTTCTTTCCTATTCATCTCCTCATTCCCTACCTATACCCGCTGGCCGAAGCCAACCCCGACCTCGCCGGAGCAGCTTTGAACCGCCAGACCCCCGCCCGTGCACCGACCACCGAGACCTCAAGTCCTCCACGTTCTCCTTCCTCCGCCGAGACCTACACCAAGCAGCCACTATTCTCCCCTCTTCCCCGATCTCCATCCCGACCTCCCTCCAGTGAGCACCACTCGCCACCACCTGCATGACCACCCGCTTGACCTCTCCCTCTCTTCTCCTCTATCTCATCCAGTGCAGCCTGAAGCCAACCCGACCGCCTGAGAGCTGCTGTACCCCGCCGGAGTCAACCTCGCACGGCTGAACTCGACCATCTCGACCCGCCGGATCCTCCTCTCCCTCTCCTTCACCACACTGGGCCCGACCATCTCCAGGCGACCTCACCCCGCTGCACCACCACCTGGTCGACCCTGACTTTATCACCACCACCACCATTATCACCTCGGCAGCCCAGGACAACACCACCACACCACCAGCACGATCACCACCTGAACTCTTCCCTACTTCCTATCCTACCCCTTCCTGAACTCCTCCTCCTCTACCACAGCCTCCTCCTTGGCCGGATCTCCCTCTGGCCGGAGCAGTAACCTCCACCTCATCATCATCATCACCACCATTACCATTATTATCATTATCCCCATTAATATCACCATTAACATTATCATCATTATTACCATCATCCATATCATTATCATCACCCCATCATCATCATCATCACAATCATCATCCACATCATCACAATCATCATAATCATCATCCATATCATCATAATTATCCTAATCACCATCCATATCATCACTATTGTCCCCATCATCATCCACATCATCACCATTATCATCATTCTATCATTATTACCATCATCATCACCATTGTAATCATCATCATCTCCATTATAATCATTATCACCAATATAATCCCCATCATCAACATAACCATCATCCTCACCCTAATCACCATCATCCCTACTACAATCATCATCACCCTAATAACCATTATTACCCTCGTTATCACCATCATCATGTTCATCGTAGACCCGTCACCCTTGCCGAAGACAACTTGCAGCGGTCACCCCTGATCCTCGTTCCTGTGCACGCTAACCCCGAGGTTCGAACCTGTCCCTCTTCTCCTTTTTATGTGTGCTTGTGTATGCTATTAGTATTGCTTCGAGACAGGTTCAGTTAGTTGACATCAGACCCTGAGTCGGTAAACCCAACTCGTATACGTATACGTACGGGTATGGGTATATTATTCAATTTAGTACATATATATGTATGGTATAATTAAGTAAAAGATAACTAATAATTATGACTATATATGTGTACGATCCTAGAACATCGTGGTTTTTGTCCGCATAATTACCTTAACTTTGTGACCTGAATATTAGGGAATTGTCTGCCTTGTGTACACCGACGTACTGGCTAAACAAATATTAGTTGACTGTCTGATTATGCCCAGTATTTGAAAATATGACACCTGCATAATTAGACGCGCATTTGACCATGTTAGTTGACCAGTAACACCCTATTGTACCCTTTGAGTCCAGTACAAATATGGTTGTGTATGTGCTAGTGTAATGGCTGATGTGTATTATGTTATATTATATATATATAGGACTATTAGATTGATCTGCGCGACTTCTGGAGCAGGTTATTGATACTATAGAGCTTTTTTGCCAGGCAATTATACCTTACCATTGTACTGTTATTCATATTCCATATGTTGAATGCATCTTTATCTCTGTCATTTAGTTCATGTATTTTAACTGCCATATATAAACTGCACGTCCAAGTAAACATGGGTACAAACGACGATGTCGTCGTGATCTATTTTTATGATATATATGCATTGACCTTGTTTATGAGACCGCCCATTATCATGAAGCATCATTAGGTTTCATTGGTCGTGACACAGTTATGACACGTGTTGTGAGTCTCAGATAGATCATGGACTTGCGTACAAGGTTTGGCCTCCTTTACGTATGGGTCATGCGTTAGGGATAACTGTTGTTCGAAACTTTGTAAGATAGAAGACTTGGCAGTTATTAGAGGTATTATTATGTCATGGATATGACATGCTTAGATCATGGGGTGGAGAGAATAACAAGTAAGGCGTGTGGGCTCCATTGCACTTTCCTTATGTAACCCGTACGCTCCGCCGGAGATGCACGGTCATGATGACCACTATATATTATAAATTATCAGGCGGCCTCTGCTGTTCAAAAGATGATATGCTTTGTAGGCCCCAGAATCTCCAAGAGAATCATGCCAATCCTATTTTAGCCAGATAGCCTACGCATTGGGAAAGTTGTTCTTAAACTGCATTCACTTAGACGGTTAGGCAACCCATTGGATATTTATTTTAGTACTTTATTGGCATGATTCTATGTATCTTGTTACGTCTCTCTGAGGACCTGGTCCCTTTCCAGGTGTAGATGTTCATTAGTATTCGCAGTAGTGCAAATCCGGACTGGTTACTTATATTTTGGGGAGGTCTTCTCTTCGAGTCTCAGCGATTGCTAGTTGATGTACTTATATTATGTTTGCTTTTATATTCTAGTTGGTAGGGGATTTGTTTCCATCCGACTATCATCTTAAGATACTTTATATTGAGATCTAGTTTCATAGATATTGGTTATTTATTTATATATCATTTTTGTGGATGAGATTTAGATTATACCCTGTGACTTGTGACATATATTTATACCACTTTCATATTACAGCGTATGTGTGTTATGGTTTCCATATATTGGAGTCTCCAAATACATGCGGCTGGCATGCTTACGTATCCTAGTCCTACATATTTTGGGACTGGGGCGTGACACCAAGCAATGAAAGCGTCAATCTTCGTTCTGACTCTCAACTCGACTTCCTGAGGCAAAGCCATCGGATCATAAAGGTGAGTGTACTCCTGATGCATATCCTCCAGCCTCATCAATATATTCTCCAGGGCAGCGAAAGACTGGGCCACCCTGCTAGTTTCCTCATAGATCGCCTCCCTCTCTCGACGAGCCTCCTGAAGGACACCCTCTATGAAAACGAGTTGGGCTTGAAGTTGCATAATTTGATCGTTGATCTCAGCCATGGCATAGGATGCAGAGTCCTCCCGAGCAAGACCAACCTCCCCCTGATCATTCAACTTGTCATGCTTGAGGGCCAGCTTCTTGAGGTCTTGTTCCATTGCCTCCTTGTTTTATTCATAAGCGGTCTTAACCTGCTCCATGGCCGTCAGAAGGAACTCACGCTCCTCTTTCACTATGGTGACCAGATTAATCTGTCGCGCTTGATGTAATTCAATCAGGCGTTGCTCTACTTCCGCTAGCTTTTGGCTTAAAAGGTCAGCCATCTCCTCATGACCAGGAAGGGTCCTCAAAAGCTCAGCTTGATTTTAGGCGCAGTGTTTGGACCAAGTAAAGGTCTTGCCTCGTCCCAGGATGGTTTGTACCCCCTGCTTCAGGTGCATATAGAACCTCTGAATAGTATCCTTCGAGGCTTCATCCAAGTTAGCAAAAGTGGAAGGAGTCAAAGGATTCATGACTGTGAGGACTACAGTTAGCCGCGAGGGAGGCACAACAACAACATATGCCCCGGTAACAGGACGGCAGCCACAGAATCTCGAGAGGCTTTAGCCTTTGTAAGATGCCTCCAAGTTGAAAGAAGCATCTGGGCACTCGACAGTCAAAATTTTTTGAACTAGGTAAGGTTGACGTCCGAGGATGTGCAAGCATTATCCAGTTCGACTACCACAAGGAGGGGAGCAGCCGCCAAACCAGAAGGACCCATAGCCACATGAACCTCCTCTGTTACGGCCTTTGTAGAGGGTGCCGTCGGATATTGTTCGCCATCCCTAGAGCCAAGGAAAGGTTCTGGCCTCTTCCTCACGAGCTCACCTCCTCCTTCTTCCAGGATCCTCTCATCAACAACCACAGTAGTCCGTAGGTGACCAATAGCACCTGCGTGACCAGAACAAGCAACGATTAACTTCGACTAGAGAATGTAAAACTGAAGCCAGAATATCTTATCTTGGGTAAAGTTGCATAATAACATACCAGTGGGGGACGGCATAAGTTGCAGCTCGCCTAGCATCGTCATAGCTCTCCCCATGGCGTCTATGTCATCTATAAATATGTCCTCCAAGAGAGTATAAAGTTGCCAACAAAATGGAACCCATATCCTGAGCCTGTAAAGCCATAAATACTAGTTTCGAGGCACCCACATCAACACCATAGGTGTCCAAGATCTCAAGTACCCGTTCTGAGGTACCTATATCAGACTTCGGTGAGGTCTCCTCTTCTTGTTCTTTGTATGAGACCACCAAGGCAGCCGCTCGTCGAGGACGGTCCTTCTTTCCTTGCACCTGCAATTGGTCAAACAGACCAGAGGAAAGATATTTATAAAAAGGACCAGGAAGAATCAAACTAAGAGGGCCTACAGATATTGCCATATCATCTAAATTGAGTCCTGCTTCAGGAACCATTAGTGCGAGGGGTCCTACCTCTCCGCTTACGTGAGACATTGACTTCTTCACAAGTCCTGCCCCTGCGACCACTTTAGTCCTCACTTTCTTTTAGTGCAAGCATGTGGAGCCCCTGCTTTCGACTTGCGCTTAGCAGGTAAAGGATTATCGGAAGGAGATGTCATCACCTCCTTCCCAGTGGATGTCTCCAACTCTACAAGTATGGGACTAGGGACGCACTTGCCTTTCTTGGGTGTTCGGCGGCCATTGGCGTTGGGTGGTATCAGCATAGTACCTTCAATGTAGCTCCTCTCCAAGTCAAAGTCGGATGGTGGAGCATTAATTGAGCAATAGTACCTCGCAGTCGTGTACAGGATTCTAGGGTAGGCACTGGCTATTGGTAACTAGAATTTAACCTGAGTTTGGGTGGTATTGTAGTAACCCCACGCCCAGGATCCATCCAATAGACTCCCACGATGACCAAGGGAGGCGCTCGGATGGCCCAGCAAGAACTGACTATACCCGAACTGGTGGGCGAACCGGCTCGGTAGGTATGACACCATGAAGACCACGTCCCAATTTTGGTACACTAGGTGGGAAGGATGAATGGCCTGGAGCCAACGGAAAATCTTATCCAATAGGGTCCGAGTGCCTTCCCCAACATCCGTATGAACCGAATTCTTTTTCTCCTCCAAAAACTAAGGTTTGGTCGTAAAAAAAGACTAGCCTGACATGAAGGCCAGCTTCCTCCTACAGGAAGGGATCGATTCACAAGCCTACTTCATACTCTGATACCTGCAAATCCAAGCATTATCCTCTACCATGTCATCATCAGGTCCGAGACGCATCAGGGAGTCATGGTGCAAGAGAAGCCAGCCTATCAGGTTGTGATAAGGGAGTTCAACCCTGTTAAAATGCCATTTGCCTGGATTAGCTTCCTTCTTCTAAGCAAAGGTTCGAAGACCACGGTGTATGATGCAAACCATAGCCGATAGTAGGGCTAGCTTGAGGCCAAAATCCAACTTCACGGCAGGGAGGATTAGGTTGCTACTAACCCTATCTATCGACCCGGAGCTGCCAGAAACTGCGCAAGTGCGTAGCCAAAGCTTCAAGTATCCCGCCAATACGGTCTTGGTGGATAGACTGTGGGTATCTGCATAAAAGTAGCCGAAATCCTTGTCCAGACTAACAAGCTCATCAGGGGACTATTCACTTCCCTCTGATTCTGAGGATCCCTCGGCCTCTTCGTTCTCAGCAGCTAACTTCTTCAGCTTCTGAATCGAGTCAACAATTTTCTGTTTTGATCGCGACATCCTAATATGGATGTTGGTTGACCCTTTCTGCTCCAGAAAGAGATAGCGGGTCCACATTGTGATATAGGAAGAGGATCCCTCAAAAGACTTCTTCTTCTGCTTCTTCATCTGCTAACAAATATGATGATGACATAGTAACTCCTAGTACACCACCAAGATCTCTGGATTCTCTGCCTCCAACTCTCCCAACTTTATATTGCACGGAGAGTACTCCTCGTTGGGCACCTCATCCCAAGGAAGCTTAAAGACAAAATGTATCTCGTGTAGAGCTAATCCTATCTCGTCGCCAAGCATATAGAAAGTTCCCGTGCGAAAACTATATAACTCCATTAGAGCAACAAAGGAAGGTCAATTTATTTCCAGGCCGTAGTAGGTGCCCCTCACCACAAAGTACAGGTTGGCTTCCCTAAGCTCTTGCTCATATCTCATCAGAATCCACAAAGTTAGATGACACCAGGAAGTGTTGTAATATTCCCAGCTGACAGCCCGTAGTTTCCCAGTCAGGTAAGATCCTTTCTTCGCAACCTGACGGAGGAAAGTATCTGTTGTATATGTGCTCAAGTTTGGCCCCAACTCACTCCCAACAAGGTCGGGTTTTAATCCACGTAAGGAGTATGAACATGCCTTATTTTGGCTAAAAAAATTCTTCCTTGCTCTTGTCCCATCGAATACTGCCGACGAGGGCCCCCTGCTGTCCAGGTGTCAGGTCCTAATCCATCTGTCGTGGACCTATCATCACCTTCAAGTCCAATAAAGGAAGATAACGCTTAAATGAGGTAAATAATATTTTTGTTTCGCGAAAGGTGAATGGCCAGTTCTCGTTATTCTTCCCTATTTATGGTTGAATGGCCATCAGGACATCCCAAAATAGGAAGTATGATTTCTTAAAGAAATGTCTGGCCCCCGCAGGGTTCTCTCCCGCATTCAGTTGACTTAGCAAAAAGGAAGAATCCTGTGCAACAATCCTCTGTTGATGCTCAGGAGGGAGATCCCTATCCACCTGACCTCGGATAGTAAAAATCAAGTCCCCTAGGTTCATATCTAGAGAAAGCATGCCATGGCCAAGCACCAATTCACCCGAGGGTGCAGTGGGTAAAATCACTGTAAAATAGCAAAGGAACAAAGTAAGAAATATGAAGAAACCCTCATGCGGTAGAGGTTCTCATGCGACAGAAACCCTCATGCGGCAGAGGACCTCATGCTGCAGAGTAAATTATGTGGCAGAGGATCTTATGCTGCAAATTTACGCATATGGCTGCAGTCTTCATGCGGCCGCACAACTCATGCCGAAGTGATAAGTCAGCGTATATTCTAGATGATGATGAGTCATCCATTTGACCAACTGTGCACATGTGTCTCTGTGTTCAAGGTCTTCTTCTCCAAAATAAACTTACCTAAGATCGATGGTTGCACATCCTTAGGGAATGTATCCTACATACACTTTTTCTTGCCCTTACTTATCTTTTTAGAGACTCTCTTGGCAACTGTAGTAAAAGTAGAACCCTTGGAAGCCATGTTGAGCAGAGCGGTAGCAGGCGGTCAGCAAAGTCAAGAAGAAGAGGAAGAAGAGAAAGTAAAAAAGAAAATAAACTTTTCTGTCTCCTCAAACATCTTTTTATAGGGGAGAATAGGTGGCTCAGGATAATGATGAGGCTGTTTCGTATCCTAATTCTTCTCGATCCGCATGACAGAAAGAGATGTCACTGTTACCTCATTCGTTGTGCCACCTCATCTTCTCTGAATGGTCGCTTCATATTTTGTGTCAACAGACGGCACAGAACCCCTCCGAGATTGAGCCAAATCTCCTCATTAAAATCTAACAGTCTGTCAGAAGTGCCTATGCGACAAAGTGTGTATGTGGCAACGTATGTATGCCACACATTAAGTCATGCGACCGAAAAGTGATCAACCATGCTTCTTATTCAGAGTATTTCAAACTTGTCACTTTAAAAACATTGAAGGGGGTCTTGTAGAAGCATGGAAAATCTATAGTCATGCAGCTTATATGCAGGCTACACCCTCATGCTTAAACAGGCCACATAGTCACCCTCATACAGCCTAGACAGACAAAAATAGCCGAGTCGCATACATGCCCACTGATACGGCTCCCAATGGTCTATCACAGTTCCAAACAAAGCACTTATTGCCCTAACTGCCTCAAAAAGTCTGAGAGAGACGATGACAAACAATCTGACAAAAAAGTCATGTCATGTATTAATAACTTCGTCATACACATAAAGCCACAGGTCAAATACTCTGCGGCCTCGCCTCTCTGCGGCCTTGCCTCTCTGTGGCCTTTCCTCTCTGCAGCCTCGACTCTATGAAGTTCCCATATGTGGCCTCAACCATATGCGGCCATAATATCCATCAGACCAAGGCCAAATGGAAGCTCATATGCGGCAGCTATCCTACTCATCCAAGACATCTCTCAGTCTGTGGGATCTTTTCTGTTGTAACCAACATGATCTTCATAGACTTAGTATTGACTACGTGGCCGGTTAACCAAGTTACGCATAGAACGGGTTAAAATAACCCTGAGATCTTATCAACCAAATATCTTAACCAAGATTATATGGCGGCTTGCCCGCATCATGCGACTACTGTTACGGACGTATTCTGCCAAAGAAGCCGTATGCGGCCACCAAGCACGAGTATATGCGGCATCCATAACAAGTCCACAGGGAGGCTATAAATAGCAAGGTACTATACCCTAACAACAGACTGGCTATCTGCAGATCTACACTCGAGTAAGAGAGAAGAGCTTCTGTATCGGATCGTCTACAGAGTAAAGAGAGTTGCTACACTCCTAACCCTCCATCGTCACTCCCAGAAAATAAATTTGTACTTAGATTGTCTTCTAGGACTTCTCTGTACTTTTTTATAGTTTGTTAATCAAATCCAGTTCTTCCAGTTCTCTTTTTGATTTAAATGGCAAACAGCAGTGGGTGCAAAGGGGAAAATCTGAGGGTGTAAAGGCAAGGATAGGTTCAGTTAGCCACTATATTGGTGTATTGGTGTTGTAAGCTACGGTGGCAGGCAAGCAGTGAGAGGGGGACTTGGGTTATTATGCAGGAGATGTGAGCAGTCTTGTAGCTGCAGTGAGCAACTGAAATGGAAGAAGCAACAAGCATTGGGGAAAGTGTTAGAGCAGCAACAGCTAGAGTGTTAGAGCAGCAGCAACAACATTAGGAGTATTAGCAGCAGCTGTATATAGCAAGTTGTTTGAATTATGTAGAGTTTATGGGTGAGAGTTAAGGGGAAGCTCGAGCATTATGAAATCATACAACAGTAGTGGAAGTAGACAGTGGGTGTCCAAGGGAAATAAGATTAAGGGTTGTATGAGGAGGACAGTGCACTTTCTTGTGAACTGTTAGGTAGCAAACAAAAATAGTGGAAACAAGGTGAATGAGAGGTTACACTGATGTGGTATCAGTATACCCTGAGGTGTATCATAATGAGGGGGGGGGAAGTCGAGGTCTTAGTTAGTTAGTATATACTATAGTTGGTAAGTAATGTATGAGATAAGTTAGTATATATTTGGTATCAGTTAGCACTGATGATAAGGATAGGATATGAGTTATTTATGCGTATTAGTATCAATATGGTACATGGATACTTGAGGGGTATCCAAATGAATGCTAAGGTAAAGGTATGGAGTTTAGTTGATACCAAGATATTGGTATTACCTTGGGATAACCTTAAGGTAATCAATACTAAGTTAGTATTAGCTAGAGGATAGCTAGTGTTATATATACATATATGTTATGTATAATTACTTAGTAGTTATGATACTCTAGTATCCTGTAATAGCTAGTACATCCTATATAAGCAATGTATGGACCCAATAATCTAGATATAGACTCATACAACCCAGAAATAGCAAGTTTAACCTAGTTGGACTAGTGTGACCTAAAAAGTCCTAGAAAAACATATTAGTGCATTTTAACTCATTTTTTATTCATTACAATAAGTAACATGATATTCCATATATAGGTTTGTTTCGCACTAGCTCGGATATTGAGATATACCATTTGCTCAGGACCACAGGCAGTACATTCTCTAATAGTTTTCTTATTTGATAGTCTCTATGTTTCATGTATTTAGTATAGAAATAATTTATTTCTGACTCGATGGTTTCATGGATTGGTATACGTGGATCTTGGTCATGAGATATTATTGTTGTGATGACTCAGGGATCGTGGTATCATATTTTGTGATTACCGTGATATCTTCATTATTATATAGATCATGATCATAGTACATGATATTATAGACCGTGTAATATGATATACATGTTATAACGTGTCATAATTTGGATCCATGTACTAGTCGGGGGTTGAAAAAGTATTAGTGGATATGTGATCATATCTTATATTTCATGATTTAGTGTAGCCCATGATAGTTAGCAGATCATGCAACTCACATGTGATTATGCTAGCTCACCTTTTATATATAGCCCGCGCTCATCCCAAGTCGATCATATTATCTTACTAATATTTTAAGTCACATATATTATATTGTTTTCTTTATTCCAGTTCAGTATATTGATGTTTCTCACCATATTATTCTCAGTTTATTGCCATTATTTACCATGATGCTCTTTCTCGTGATAATTGCTAGTTCAGTTACTTCCATCATTTATTTTTATTGTTATTGATATTTCATAGTTTTTGTCAATTATTAGAACTGCTATTGGGTTGTACTTCACTCCAATCCTGACTAGATATAATTTTTTAGATAATTTATTAGAAGACTGGTGTCCGATGCACTACGGGCCATAGGATGGCGAGCCAGTTGAGATATCACCCATTAAGCCTATTGAGATAGTACCATCTGTCGATGAGACTTAGCTAGTTTATTTATGATATTCCACATGTCAGTTAGACACTATTAGCATTGTATTATATTTGAGCTCATTGAGTTGTGTTTAGACTATTGGACTTGTGATATATTTGACTATGTATTTATTTCTTTCTTTTCCATATCGTGCTATATCTTCTTCTACTTCATTATTGTGATTGAGTATTGATTACCATTATAATATTATCATATTATCCTCTATTTGGGAGTTGAGATATCTTGACAGGTACATTATATATATTATGTAAGATATTTAGATAGTATTGTTAACATAGAGAGCGTTCTACCATCGATGCTGCGATATAGACTGGACGTACCCATGTACTTGTGCCCTTATATTGGGTGCGGGTCGTGACACAAGCTATCTAAGTCTGCTAATTGGAGATCCGCCATCAGGTACATAGCTACTGGATACATGCTCAAGGCATCAACGATTACGTTGGCCTTTCCTGGATGATATTGTAGTAAAATATCAAAATCCTTTATCAGCTCTAGCCACCTACGCTGCCTCATATTCAGCCCTTTCTGCGTAAAGATGTACTTCAAACTTTTGTTGTCAGTAAATATTTTTATACTCTCCATATAGGTAATGTCTCCACACCTTCATAGTGAAGATAACCGCTGCTAATTCCAAGTCATGAGTGGGATAGTTCTTCTCATGTGGCCACAACTATCTAGAAGCATATGCCACCACCTTCTTATTCTGCTCTAGAATACACCCCAAACCTTTTCTTGAAGCATCACTATAGATAACAAATCTACATGTTCTGACGACACTGTCAAAAGAGGTATTGTGGTCAACCTCTTCTTTAGATCATAAAATACAGCCTGATATTCCTTATTCCACACGAACTTCATATCCTTTCGAGTGAGTCTAGTCAACGGCTCTATGATCCAACAAAAATCCTTCATAAATTTCCTGTAATATCACTCTAATCCTACGAAGCTTCTGATCTCTGCAACAGAACTTGGAGTGATCCAAGACTCTACATCAGCAATCTTCTTCGGATCCACCGATCTCCTGTCTCCAGTTACCACATGCCTATATAGGATAAATTTATATTTTAAGATTTTTTCATAGAGCTTCTTCTTTCTAAGGGTCTCTAGCACAATCCTTAAATGCTCTTCATGCTCCTCTGGTGTCTTTGAATAGACCAGAATGTCATCTATGAATACCGCCACAATTTTATAATGGTAATGATGGAACATGTCATGACCCGCACCCGGTATAAGGGCACGAGAGCGTGGGTACGTCCAGCCTATGCCAAAACATCGGCAGTAGAACGCTGTATAGGTCATGATACTATCTAATCAATCTCATATGGATATCCAACTCCATAAGGAGACACGGATAATCACAATATAATATGAACAACATACTCAATCACATAACTATAGCATGATAAGATATCGAAGAGATAAGATAAAATGCAACACAAGTCTAAATAGAATAATCTAACTCTAATATAATCCAAGTCTCAATAAGTATGCCGGAGACAAATCCGGTACCAAAAATAATCTGCTACAAGAATTAACTAGATAACTAGTGATTCCGACTAAACCTCCCAAAATCACAACTGAACTACCAATTCCAAGACTGCCGCTACTCACCCTGTGGTCCATAAATGTCGGACACCAGTTCCCCTAAGGCATAGTCTGGAAAAATATTTTCCAGTCAGGAAGGAGCAAAGTACATCTCAAATAACATTTCCATTTAATTGATAAGGGCTATAAAATAATAAACAGATAATGCTATATACTGAGAGAAGACAGTGAATAAATACAATAGAAAAATAAAGAGACAGACAATGTAAAGAGACATGCAATATAGACAATATGAAACAATCAGTGCATATATGAAACGAAGAGAATGAGGTACAATATCATATACGGGTGATGTAGTATATGATCTAAAATAGAGAACTGTAACTACTCTAAGTGTTTAAAATATCAGTCTATCATGTGATCGGCTTGGGACAAGATCAGGCTGGTTACATATGATTAGCTATGATTCATGTAAGGTAAGGGTAACCATTTGGTTAGCTATGATGCTAGTAGTGGTCAGGCTAATCATATATAACAGCTATAAGGCATGTAATGGTCAGGCCGCACCCGACGTGAGATATTGGGTGAGCTATGATGCATGTAGAGTTAGGTATGATCACGTAATCAACTAATATTTTCCGCGCCCCCAACTAGTACAGTGGATCCAATCACGACAACTCATGATACACTAGCAACAGCTCATGACTGCAGATCCAATCTATATACTAGTCCGTGTAGCACTGTGTCAAGAATCTGATTTAATATTTCTAGATACTGGAATTATAGATATTATCAAATAATTAGAAATTATCAGAGAATGTACTCGCATTAGGTCCTTAGCTGGTAACACCAATGTCCTGTTCCAGAATATCATCTGGATGATCCAACAGTCCTATAGATATATCATAAAACAATACAACACTGCATCAGACACTACTCTAACACACCTTTATAAATATACTGGACTCAGGGCTATGCTAGGTATGATACTGGTCAACTAGGGTCAGTGTGCGTCAAGTTGCACAGCGTCGCATCTGTAATTACTGTGCAATCCGACAGTCTGTGATACGGGTCCTGCCAGTACGTTGATGTACATATGGTAGCCTTCTATTAATTAACAGTGTTACAGGTCCATATAAATACGGGGCATCCGTAATTACACTCGAGTTGCCTAAAATATTCATCAATGGACATATATCATTAAATACAATACATATATTTGTATATACCAATAATTACGTACAAATATGTATAAGTGTATATACACTAAATAGAAATATTATATATATATATATATATATATATATATATATATATATACATATGTTAAAAATATACATAACATATTTATACATAACAACCATTATTTAAGAATATATATATACTGAATATATATACATATATATATATATATACTAGTGAAAATATACATATGTTATATTTATATATATATATATATATATACCAATAAAAATATACCTATACTATATTTATATATATATATACCATATACGTATACAAGTACATATATATATACCAATACGAATAAATATATGTTACATATATACATACCAAAATACATACATATATATATATATGTATATACATATACCAAAATACGTATTTATATATATACCAATACAAATATATATATATATATATGTATACCAAAATAATACTTATACTATATATAGGTATATATATATACCAATACAAACATACTATCTACATACATAAATGCATACACTCATACATACGTACGTACACGTGTACGTGTACGCGAGGGAAGGAAGCCGTACATGTGCGCGTCTACGACGACAGTGAAGACGACAACGACGATGAGGTAGCTGTTGTCGAGGCTGCTCGGGGTACACTGGTGGAGTGGTGGTGGATCGGGTGGTGGTGATAGCTGATGATGATGGTGGTGCAACTGCTTCGGGTTGGCCGTCGGGGAAGAGCTGGCCAGAGACCTTGGTGATGGTGACTCAGATGACGACGACGGCGGTGATATGGTGGAGGACAGAAAGAAGCTGCCTGCTTCAGGCAGGGGAGTCGCTGCACAGCGGAAAGAGGTGGTGGTGATTACCGTTCTGATGGTGGTGGCGCCGGGTGTCGCGCCCCAGTCCCAAAATATTATGGAACTAGGCCACGTGGCATTGGCCAGCTGACACGTCTTCGAGGATATCCTAATTTAATGGATCCTAACGAAGTGTGCTACGCTGTCCTAAATCTAACAAGTCTAATATATCAACAGGCAGTGTCTAATCTCATCCACAACAACAAGTAAAATACTGAAATAAAAGACTGGAATATAAGGACACAGTCGAATGACATAATACAACAGAAATATGTCTGGTGGGAACAAACCCACTACAAAATGTACTGATAGTCTGAAATAAAGTACTGATAAGAAGAGTGATTGGAACAATGGCTAGCTAGGTAAGGAGCTCCAGTCATAGGCGGAAGGCCTACCAATCTGATCAGGGGTACTCTGATGGAAGTACCTCCAGCTCCTCGTCAAGAGCAAACCTCGCCTCCACACCTGGCCCATAAACTGTGGGATAATAGGCCTCGTCCAGATCTGGAAGATAACCAGGTCATCAGAGGGACGTAACAAGATACAATATGCATACCAGATATAGTACTGAATAAAAATAAAGAGGGGTGTGCTAACCATCTAAGTGAATGCAATATAAGGACAACCTCGGAACGTATAAGTAGGTGTAGGCATAACATCCAACGTCCTCTAGAGTGTGGTATCTGCAACATCCATCATTTCGAAGAATGAGGTATCTGTATATATGTAACGTCCAACACTCTAAGGGACGTGGTATCTGCAATGATATATACATCCGTACCACTCCGAAGAGTGGGGTATCTGAATAAAGGAAATCATCGGATCCGCGGCTCCTCTGGATACTACGGAGTCCGATGGGTGTATCCCATACGTCCATCAGTTGTCCTTCCCGCCCAATGTAGATACGCAAGTCGAATACACGACTTGAGTGTACCGTATCTAGATATCAAGTCTCAATTAACTATATTACTCTAGAATACATGCTAGTCCGTGATGCATGTCGTACATACCGATAGCGAATCGGGTACGCGGACCCGCATCCCAATATGAATGTACTATCGCAATATGTGTATAGTGCCATGGTCAAGGAAGATATCAAAATATCCTCACAGTCGAGGGTGAGTCAGCTAGCATCTAGGTCTAGTACACTATTCATCGACGCATTGTCGACTACACCCGAGTTAATCTCGGACGCAAATAGTTCATGTATATTTGCAACATTTAACATTTAATTTTAAGCAGTAATCCAGCAAGGTATACTTGCCTGCCCCGGGTAGCTGCGAAATCCAAAGCCCTGCTCCTGATGCCTCGGCAGTAGTATCCAGCAATCCTATATAGGATATAGCAATGACCAAATTAGTCGCTATAATAGCACGACTAAGACACACTGTTCGTATCTACAGCTGACGTAGGGTCGGGACTGTATATATATATATAGCTAATACAAGTACATACACTAAATCATACATAATTATATTAAAATAATATATATGTTTAGTAGTACAAAAATAGTATTTATGTATTATTTAACAATAATACATGTATTAAATATATGTACCTAGTTGGCAATACCATAAATTTATATACTGATACATATATCTATATTTAGATAATTTATTTGTACATAAGTAAAAATACACATATTTCTATATATTTGAACATAATTCTTCCATATATATTAATTAATTACTTTGACATTAGATTTATTTATATAAGCAAATAATACCATATACGTAACAGGTCTATACATATTTATTTATTTGTATAAAAATGGAAAGAGAAATCACATATAACTAACATACGTTAATACACAAGTATATGTATATTCATATCTATTTATATATTTATATAATACTCTAAATACCAAAATACACAACATATATATATGGATATATATATATAGTTATTATATTTGAATACATATACATAATAGCTATTTAATGCGTACAAGGTATTTAAATACAAAATATTGTACATATTCTACATATACATAATAGCTCTTATATATATTAAATGCACAAAATACAGTGTATTATATATAGAATACTATATTTATACGGGAAAGTACATATATAAATACTATACATAATACTATATATATATATATATGTATACATATACAAATTAGTTATTAATACATATAAAGTATTTTAAATACAAAATTATTGTATATAATAGGCATATACATATACCAGTATATACCACATATACAAAATACCACATATATTAATTTAAATACTGTATTTATACTAATTTATAGGTATATATATACTAATTTGAATTCTGAAATATATATATAACGTATATACTTAATGCATACTAAAATACTCGTATAAATACTGAAAATTGTACATAAAATATTGTACCTAGGCGACGCTCGGGTCGAGGGGAGTCAGGTGGTGGATCGTCGCCGGCGGGGGTGGCCGGACGGCGCTCGGGCGTCGCGCGGGGAGAGGTCGGCAGCAGCAGCGGTTCAGCGCAGCTCCAGCGCTGCGGGGGCGAGAACTCTCCGGTGTGGCGGCGGCGTCGGCTGAAACTTTACGGGGTGGAGGAGGACTGGCTGGGGGAGGGCTCGGCGGAGTTTGGTGGCCGGAGGTGCGGTGGTGGCGGAGTTATAGGAGGAAGGGTGGTCGGCTGACAGTGTAGGGAGGTGTGGCCCGAGTTGGTGTGGTCGGCTGGGGAGGTGGCTGCCGGCGGCGTAGTGGTGGTTGGCGGTGGTGGCAGGTGGGGGGACGGTCCGGCGAAGGTGTCGGGTCGGTGTTGTGGCGTCTGGTTGTGGCGCTTGGCCGACGTCGGGCTCGGGGAGATGGAGTTGGGGTCGGGCTGAAGGATGGGTTTGGTTGGGGGAAATAGGGTTTTAGGTATTTCTAGGGTTTTGTTTTTCTTTTAATGAGTACTAATGCATGTATATGTAGGAGAGAGAGTGAGGGGGGCTGCCTAGGGGTTAGGGCCGGCTGTAGGAGGGTTTTGGGGAGTTGGGGTAATTTCTACATGATGAGAGGAGGGCTAGGATTTAGTTATTCAAAATGTACGGCCATGATGTGCCCTACATAAAGTGATGTAAGTACATAGGAAAGGGGGGAAATCAAATGCATACGGTTGGTCATTACCATCTCTTTTCTCCATAATGGTTTGGGCCAATGAGAGGGGGGCACCTCCTTGCAATTTTGCAATTTTGCCCCTGAACAATTTGGTATATGCACAATAACTAGAATTGGGGATTTAATGTAACCAAATACCATGTTTGGTGTTCCTCATTGGACTAGGGTGGTGTATGGTATTTTGTATGAGGCTGTGGGTGTGGATATGTGTTTGGGTTGGAGTTGGGTCTAATTTAATTGAGGTTAGGTAGCCACATTAATTAATTTATAATTAATATAACGGGTATTTCTAATTTAATTTAAATAAAATCTAGGAGTCTAAATTAGGTTGGGCAAGGGTCATTGGTGTAGTAGGCTCAGTGTACAATATTATCGTGATCTGGGTTGGTCAAAACTGGTTGAGGTTGGGTCTCAATATCAATTGGAACGGACAGCGAACGTAATTACACAATTTAATTAATTTGTGCACGGACGTTTGTAACGACTTTTGTGCGACTAGAATCGGGCACAAAAATTGGTATTCGGGGTTTGTTCTAGGTTCAATATGATGGGTTTACAGGTCTAGGTCAAATATGTGGAATTTGTTTTAGGGCAACATCTAAGGTAGTATCCTAAAATAATCAATCATTGCACAAGTATTATAATACTATATATTAAACCTTAAATAATTTAGATTAATCCTAATTAGGCTAATTAAATTAGTTAACCCTAATTTCTGGTCGAGGGGGTTTACAACATACCCTCCTTAGAGCATTTCGTCCTCGAAATTAAAACAGACATAGAGAATAACTGTTGAATGAAATAAATGCTATCACATACCTAGGCCATCGAAGAGATGGGGAAAACGTTGCCAAATATCGTCCTCTCATTCCCAGGTTGATTCACCTGGTGCATGATGTCTCCATACGACATAAACTAGAGGGATAGTCTGGCCTCACAGTACCTTCTCGCTTCGGTCTAGGATCTCCACCGGCTCCTCCTGGTATGACAAACTCGGACCAACGGTGATCTCCGAGTGGTCAAGCACATGACTCGGATCCGGTATGTACCTCCTCAGCTGAGATACATGGAAGACGTCATGAACTCCTTCCAGTGTCTGCGGCAAGGCCAATCTGTAAGCAACTTCTCCGATGTGCTCTAGCACATCAAAGGGTCCGATGTACCTCGGACTCAGCTTCCCTCTGCATCCAAATCTGATGGTTCCTCTGGTAGGTGAAATCTTCAGGAACACATGTTCTCCCACCTGGAACTTTAAGGGTCGTCGATGCACATTAGCCCAATGCTTCTGCCTGTCCTGTGCTGCTCGTAGATGCCCCTGGATCTTCTTCACCTTCTCCACTGTATGGACGATCAACTCTGGCCCTAGAATCTGCATCTCGCCTACATCGCTCTAGCATACTGGGAAACGACATTTCCTACCATACAATGCCTCGTAGGGAGCCATCTGAATGCTCGCCTGATAGCTATTGTTATAGGAAAATTCAACCAAGTGCAAGTGGTCCTCCCATGAACTGCTGAAGTCAAGCATGCAAGCCCTCAACATGTCCTCCAGCGTCTGAATAGTGCGCTCGGATTGTCCATCTGTCTGCGGGTGGTACGAAGTACTGAACTTAAGGCGGGTACCAAGACTCTCTTGCATACTCCTCCAAAAGTACGATATAAACCTCGTATCCTGGTCCGACACGATACTGACTGGCACTCCATACAATCGTACAATCTCCCTCATGTACATGTCTGCCAAGACTTCCGTAGATTGCCCTACTCTGAAGGGTAAAAAGTGGGCAGACTTGGTGAGTCTATCTACGATTACCCATACGGCATTGCGACCACTAGGACTCCTCGAGAAACCCGTGACAAAGTCCATGGTGATGTGCTCCCATTTCCACTCCGGTATTGGGAGCGGTTGAAGCAATCCGGCAGACCTCTGATGCTCAGCCTTGACTTGCTGACACACCAGACACTTAACCACGAAGCGGGCTATCTCTCTCTTCATCCCTTGCCACCAGTAGTATTGCCTCAGGTCTCGGTTCATCTTCGTGCCTCCCGGATGAATAGAATAGGTCGAACTGTGGGCCTCCGCCATCAGATCCTGGCGTAGCTCTCCATTCGGAACATAGAGACGATCTCCACATCTCAAAGTCCCGTCCTCGAAATTAAAATAAGGCATAATCTATTCTCCCTCTTCATACCTAGGGCAAGTCAATCGCGATATCTTTGCGATAGTTAAATTTTAATCCATCCTTCGTAATCACTTCTAAATTAAGATGGTCATTGTCCTAAAAAAAAAAATTTTTAACCCAGCGTTCTTCCTCATCAACATCCAGTTTTAAATTTTTAATCCGCATAACATTTTCGCATATCCAACTTTATATCGCGATCTTCAACTAACAAAAATCTCTCTTAGAAATAAACTAAACAATATTTCCCTCCTATGGACTTTTGTACTCTTCCAAATTTTTTTTTTAAAATTCAATCTCTAATCTCAATATTTTCTAATAGGAAATCCCACAATCAACATTTAAAGGTCTACATTTGAAATTTGAATTCTAGTTCACCAATCGTCCGAATCTAGATTTTCATATTTTTCCTCAAAATTTAAATCAATGATTTAATCCTTCAATATCCAAAATTTAAATCATGCGCTCAAGTAAAAGTATTTGGTCCGCAATTTCCAGATTCTAAAATTTATTGAATCATCATCATTTTAATCATCCTAAAGAAATTTAAAATGACTTGAACCTCTACATCCAATCTTTCTCGATCCCAACTAAGAGGAGTTTCTCTCGATAATGCCACTACTACCAAACTTAGGGTCTACTCCTCTATCACATAAGGCTTTTACATTTCAGAAATCTTATTCCACAATTTTACTTAATCCTGTTACTCAATCCTCAAAAAGTTTTAACCAAAATATTACATGGGATATGCCCTTGGTTACAAAATAATCATCAAATAATGTATTCGACCCATAAGGTACATCTAATACTATCTGTGTATTAACTTATGCTAAGCACGAGGTTTCGTCTTTCCGAAATAAGGGAAAACGGAAAACAATAATAAGGAGTTCAAGGGGGAGCTAATAGATTAGAAGTATGGGATCAAGGCGTTCTAAAGAATTCAATAGGAATTGTCAAGGCAGTTGTGGATTGAAATTCTATTTTGGTAGTTCCTTTTTACTTGCTCGTATCAGTACAGTTATGTAACGGATACGATATGCTCAGCCATATCTAGAGGGCAGTACATTCGTACTAATCACTATATATCTCAATCCACGTAAAATAGTTATGCGAAGGGCGAACCAAGCGCACTATGGTTGATCAGATCGTAGTACTCTGATTCTGAAATGTATTAGTGTACGCGTCCAATAATACATATGACATAAACAAGCTTGATAAAAGACTGAGCTTGCAAAGCTAGGCTGTAACAGCAACATAAGGCGAGATAGTATAAGTACGCTAGATTTTTGATGAAAGGAGGTACAAAAATAATTTAAGTTCACAAAACCAATCATGGACAAAATTAAGATTTTTATAATCTCTACAGTTGTCATACTCACTCCTTATCTCAGTCGCTAGTCGACCCAATAGGGGTTTGGGCCTATAATTTCTATCGTCTGAATAAACACTATCTTCTTATGCAAGTCTTAAAGTTGTGCCACCCTATTATACTTCATCAATAGACACATAATAATCTATAAATTTTCAAGCAATGCAATAAACATACCTAGGACTGGTGGAGCTGGCCTTGCACTATCTGTTTGGCCCTATTGACGTACTGGGGACACTCCTGAGCCTGATGTTGGTTTGATCTACACCTAAAACACTGTCCTGACCTTCTTTTGCAATCTTTCTGAATATGTCCCTTCTTCCTGCAATATTGATATGTCGGCATCTTTCTATGCGGATACGGCACAACCCTCTGTTGTGACTGTACTCCTGGATGCCGGATCGATCCTCCTACTCCCGGTTGTGCCTGTGCTGGTGTAGCTACACTGGAACACCTCGATCCTCTGCTAATAGCCTCTTGGATCCTAGCCTCTGACAGAACCTTCTCGTAAGAGATCCTCGCCTGGGTGGTAGTGTACCTCTGTAGCTCATACGTTAGACCATGATGGAACCTCCTGGCGTTCTCTAGATCTGCCATCAAGCTTCGTCTTAAAGTCTCGGTCTGATGCCACTGCGCCTGTATCATCATCTGAAAGAACTGCATCATCTGGGGCTATCCCTCCGGTGGTGGCATCTGAGGTTGAAACGGTGGAGGTGGTGGTAGTGGTACCTCTGGCTGCCTTATCGGCGTCTTCTCGGATGTAGGCCTCTCGAACTGCGGCATCGGAGTGGCCCTCGAGGTCTGCCCCTCGAAGTGCTGCGTCGGGATCGTCTGCGAAGTTTGACCCTCATGCTGCTGTGTCGGATCGTCAGAAGAAGTCCGGTGCCAATATATCATCGGGGCCTGGGGGATCACCGGTGCCTGTGGCTGAGGCTGCTCTTCGGGTGGTCCCTGGGTCATCTCCTCCCTCGGTGCGGTGGTTGATGGCACTACAGTACCGTACGCCTCACGGTCGCTACGCAAGTTCATCTTGCTGTAAAAGATGGAACTTTATTAAAAGAGTACGGAATCAAACAGGATGCAGATATTCAAATAATTAGATACGAAAGAGGTTCAAAGGCGATGATCAAGGTGGATGAGACCTAATAATTTCTATCCTATTGCAGGCTCGCTGGGCATGTTACCATACCACAAGCGATAGATGTTTGGTGTTTCAGACCTACATGGGCCACCACTAAAACCATGTCATGCCCCAGTCCCAAAATATTATGGAACTAGGCCACGTGGCATTGGCCAGCTGACACGTCTTCGAGGATATCCTAATTTAATGGATCCTGGCGAAGTGTGCTATGCTGTCCTAAATCTAACAAGTCTAATATATCAACAGGCAGTGTCTAATCTCATCCACAACAACAAGTAAAATACTGAAATAAAAGACTGGAATATAAGGACACAGTCGAATGACATAATACAACTGAAATATGTCTGGTGGAAACAAACCCACTACAAAATGTTCTGATAGTCTGAAATAAAGTACTGATAAGAAGAGTGACTGGAACAACGGCTAGCTAGGTAAGGAGCTCCAGTCATAGGCGGAAGGCCTACCAATCTGATCAGGGGTACTCTGATGGAAGTACCTCCAGCTCCTCGTCAAGAGCAAATCTCGCCTACACACCTGGCCCGTAAACTGTGAAATAATAGGCCTCATCCAGATCTGGAAGATAACCAGGTCCTCAGAGGGACGTAACAGGATACAATATGCATGCCAGATATAGTACTGAATAAAAATAAAGAGGGGTGTGCTAACCATCTAAGTGAATGCAATATAAGGACAACCTCGGAACGTATAAGTAGGTGTAGGCATAACATCCAACGTCCTCTAGAGTGTGGTATCTGCAACATCCATCATTCCAAAAAATGAGGTATCTGTTTACATGTAACGTCCAACACTCTAAGGGATGTGGTATCTGTAATAATATATACATTCGTACCACTCCGAAGAGTGGGGTATCTGAATAAAGGAAATCATCGGATCCGCGGCTCCTCTGGATACTACGGAGTCCGATGGGTGTATCCCATACGTCCATCAGTTGTCCTCCCCGCCCAATGTAGATACGCAAGTCGAATACACGACTTGAGTGTACCGTATCTAGATGTCAAGTCTCAATTAACTATATTACTCTAGAATACATGCTAGTCCGTGATGCATGTCGTACGTACCGATAGCGAATCGGGTACACGGACCCGCATCCTAATATGAATGTACCATCACGATACGTGTATAGTGCCATGGTCAAGGAAGATATCAAAATATCCTCACAGTCGAAGGTGAGTCAGCTAGCATTTAGGTCTAGTACACTATTCATCGATGCATTGTCGACTACACCCAAGTTAATCTCGGACGCGCACAGTTCATGTATATTTGCAACATTTAACATTTAATTTTAAGTAGTAATCCAGCAAGGTATACTTGCCTGTCCCGGGTAGCTGCGAAATCCAAAGCCCTGCTCCTGATGCCTCGGCAGTAGTGTCCAGCAATCCTATATAGGATATAGTAATGACCAAATTAGTCGCTACAATAGCATGACTAAGACACACTGTTCGTATCTACAGCTGACGTAGGGTCGGGACTGTATATATATATATAGCTAATACAAGTACATACACTAAATCATACTTAATTATATTAAAATAATATATATGTTTAGTAGTACAAAAATAGTATTTATGTATTATTTAACAATAATACAGGTATTAAATATATGTACCTAGTTGGCAATACCATAAATTTATATACTGATACATATATCTATATTTAGATAATTTATTTGTACATAAGCAAAAATACACATATTTCTATATATTTGAACATAATTCTTCCATATATATTAATTAATTACTTTGACATTAGATTTATTTATATAAGCAAATAATACCATATACATAACCGGTCTATACATATTTATTTATTTGTACAAAAATGGAAAGTGAAATCACATATAACTAACATACGTTAATACACAAGTATATGTATATTCATATCTATTTATATATTTATATAATACTCTAAATACCAAAATACACAACATATATATATGGATATATATTTATAGTTATTATATATGAATACATATACATAATAGCTATTTAAGGCGTACAAGGTATTTAAATACAAAATATTGTACATATTCTATATATACATAATAGCTCTTATATATATTAAATGCATAAAATACAGTGTATTATATATAGAATACTATATTTATACGGGAAAGTACATATATAAATACTATACAGAATACTATATATATATATATATATGTATACATATACACATTAGTTATTAATACATATAAAGTATTTTAAATACAAAATTATTGTATATAATAGGCATATACATATACCAGTATATACCACATATACAAAATACCACATATATTAATTTAAATACTGTATTTATACTAATCTATAGGTATATATATACTAATTTGAATTCTGAAATATATATATATAACGTATATACTTAATGCATACTAAAATACTCGTATAAATACTGAAAATTGTACATAAAATATTGTACCTAGGCGACGCTCGGGTCGAGGGGAGTCAGTTGGTGGATCGTCGCCGGCGGGGGTGGCCGGACGGCGCTCCGGCGTCGCGTGGGGAGAGGTCGGCAGCAGCAGCGGTTCAGCGCAGCTCCAGCGCTGCGGGGGCAAGAACTCTCCGGTGTGGCGGCGGCGTCGGCTGAAACTTTACGGGGTGGAGGAGGACTGGCTGGGGGAGGGCTCGGCGGAGTTTGGTGGCCAGAGGTGCGGTGGTGGCAGAGTTATAGGAGGAAGGGTGGTCGGCTGACAGTGTAGGGAGGTGTGGCCCGAGTTGGTGTGGTCGGCTGGTGAGGTGGCTGCCGGCGGCGTAGTGGTGGTTGGCGGTGGTGGCAGGTGGGGGGATGGTCCGGCGAAGGTGTCGGGTCGGTGTGGTGGCGTCTGGTGGTGGCGCTTGGCCGGCGTAGGGCTCGGGGAGGTGGAGTTGGGGTCGGGCTGAAGGATGGGTTTGGTTAGGGAAAATAGGGTTTTGGGTATTTTTAGGGTTTTGTTTTTCTTTTAATGAGTACTAATGCATGTATATGTAGGAGAGAGAGTGAGGGGGCTGCCTAGGGGTTAGGGCTGGCTGTAGGAGGGTTTTGGGGAGTTGGGGTAATTTCTACATGATGAGGGGAGGGCTAGGATTTAGTTATTCAAAATGTAGGGCCATGATGTGCCCTACATAAAGTGATGTAAGTACATAGGAAAGGGAGGAAATCAAATGCATATGGTTGGTCATGACCATCTCTTTTCTCCATGATGGTTTGGGCCAATGAGAGGGGGGCACCTCCTTATAATTTTGTAATTTGGCCCCTGAACAATTTGGTATTTGCACAATAACTAGAATTGGGGATTTAATGTAACCAAACACCATGTTTGGTGTTCCTCATTGGACTAGGGTAGTGTATGGTGTTTTAAATAAGGCTTGTGGGTGTGGATGTGGGTTTGGGTTGGAGTTGGGTCTAATTTAATTGAGGTTAGGTAGCCACATTAATTAATTTATAATTAATATAACGGGTGTTTCTAATTTAATTTAAATAAAATCCGGGAGTCTAAATTAGGTTGGGCAAGGGTCATTGGTGTAGTAGGCTCAGTGTACAATATTATCGTGATCTGGGTTGGTCAAAACTGGTTGAGGTTGGGTCTCAATATCAATTAGAACGGACAGCGAACGTAATTATACAATTTAATTAATTTGCGCACGGACGTTTGTAACGACTTTTGTGCGACTAGAATCGGGCACGAAAATCGGTATCCGGGGTTTGTTCTAGGTTCAATATGATGGGTTTACAGGTCTAGGTCAAATATGTAGAATTTGTTTTAGGGCAACAGCTAAGGTAGTATCCTAAAACAATCAATCATTGCACAAGTATTATAATACTATATATTAAACCTTAAATAATTTAGGTTAACCCTAATTAGGCTAATTAAATTAGTTAACCCTAATTTCTGGTCGAGGGGGTTTACACCGGGGGATGCAGGGAGGACGAAGGATGACGACGATGGTGGTTCAGCTGATGACGTTGGTGGTGGTGATGTTGGAGCTTCGGGTCGAGGGTGGTGGAGTGAGGCTGACCGGAGAAATGGAGGAGGAGCGGGGTCGACTCGGATGGCCGGAGGAGGATGCAGGAAAGAGTGGGAGGCTCCGGGCTGGGTGGTTCAGTGAGGAGAGGAGAGCTCGGGAAGAGGGCCTGGCCGGCGGAGGCTGGATCGGTGGTCGGGCCGGAGATGACCGGAGAGATGGCCGGACATAAGGTGAACAGTGGTTTTGTGTATTGGTTTATTCGCCCCCCTTTCCAATTTAAAAAAAAGGAGAAGAAGAAGAAAGGAAGAAGAAGAAGAGAAAGTGAAAAATGTAAAGAGCTACGGTTGGGGGCTTGTGAGGGGGGGAAGAGAGAGAAGATGGGGGCTTCCCTTGGTTTGGGGATTAGGTCATGGTTGGGAAGAGTGTGTGAAGTGACATTAAATAGGATGGTGAGTGAGGATGAGTGGTGTTGATCCTCCCATTTTGAATGGGTGGTCAGGATTTGACATGAGAGATTTACTCATGCAAGGATGAGGGTTGTTAACTAGTCAAATATTTGGGCTCTCCATTTAGTTTGAACCAATGGGGTGTTGACACCTAATACAATATTTGTAAATGAGCCCTCTTAAATTTGGATATTTGCACAGACACATAAAATAATAAAAAATTGGTGGACGATTTGGTGTTTGGTATTTTATAGGGTGAGGGGGGTTGTGTGTTTGGTATTGGCTTAATTAGTGGGGTATTTGGATTAGGTCAGGATTAAGCAGGATTAGTCAAAATGGTATCCCCAATTTAATTAAAAATAAATGCAAGTGGTGTTCTAAAATTAATTAGAAATATATGGGGCCAAAATTAGGTTGGGACACAAATATCATTAGTGAAGAAGACTAAGAACAGAATATTACCCTAATTTGGGTTGCACAAAAAATGGGTCGAGGTTGTCTCCAATTCCGATTGGAACGCACAAAGATACAAAGTTGGAATTTATTTAGAAATTAAATAAACGTCCGCGATGAGTATTGTGCGGCTAAAATAAAGCACAAGAGAGCATAATTACGAGTTACAAAAAGGTCAGAATGGAAGGCGGGCATATCTAGGGCAGGGTTGTGAAATTTGTTGGAAGACAAAAGATAGGGTAGCGCTCCAAATATCGAAGCAACGGTAAGGCGCAACAATTAAACAAAATTACGGTAATTAATCACAATCCCAAACAATTAAATTCTAATTAGTACAAATTAATACACAATCCTATAATTCGGTCAGGTGTTCATCTAGTGGTCTTCTAGGTCAAGTCTACCAGCTCAACATTAATGAACACTGTATATATATAATATTATAAATATACATCTCATGCAATTATTTAAATTAAATACACGCAATATTAAATATATATAAAAGTCAAAAATACTCCTGTTTTTGGAACGTGGTGGTGACAAGTCTACCCTCCTTAAAAGAATTTCATCCTCGAAATTCAAGATCCTCAATAAGAGTATTTACTCGTTATATTACCTTTCATCAAAATTTAAAACCCACATAATCAATCCACATTGTCATTTCAATATTTTTCAAAATTCCGTAATTATTGGATTCCTGAAAATCCTCAAATTTAAAAATTTCAAATTCAATTCTTATCACAATCTCCTCTGAAATCTTAAGTTCATATCTAAATACTCAAAATTGACATCCAATCTTCTAATTTAAACTCAATCAATGCACACTTTTATAAATTAAGAAATCCCATCTAAAAATACTAATCCATGAATACAATCGATGTATATTTATAAAATTTAAAAAATCTCGTCCAAAAAGTTTGTGTTCAAACACTAACCCATTTATTTTCTTACTCCTCAACTTTGAGCAATCACTAGATACAAATTTTTACTATCCAATCCTTTAATTAAAAATCCAGTCAATGCATATTTATAAAATTTAAAAATCTTATCCCAAAATTTGAATTCAACACTAATCTATTTATGATCTTAATCCTTGATTTTTTTCCCACACAATACTCAAATAATATAATACTCGCAAAATCTTCAATTATAATATTCAAAATAAATCTATATCTCGTAGTCAAATAAATATAATGGTAATATTCTTAAATATCTCAAAATTTAATAACAAATTCAATCATTTCATAATCCTCATAAAATCAAAGTTTTAACAAGATCGCCAATCCTGTCATATTAAGTTCTTAACTCTTTGTTTAAATTATTGTTTATCCTCGAATTTTAAGGCACATTGTCTCTTTCTATCAAATCACATCCTCTTCATTGATTCTTTACTACAGTCAATCCTCAATAATCAAAGTCTAAGAGAATCCTACCTATAGTCATACAACACGCAATCTAGAGGAAACATGCATGGTTATGGCCTGTTTTGTCATGGTATTGCAGTCTCTGTCAGAGTGTACTACTAACTTTATTCTAATAAGAAAATCACAAATACCACTACGGTGCTAAGGAATCAATCAATCAATCAAATAGAGAGGAACAGAAGGAAAGAAAGAATAGAACCTGCTAACACATTACCTACAGTATCGGTCTCCTCGACCGTCATTGCAAATGCTCCGCCATGCTGGGGTGGCTCCCTCTGCGGGTGCTGAGAAATCTGCAGTTCCACAGGTGGCCTAACTGGATCTCTATAATTTGGAGCTGCGCGCTGGCCGGGAAGATAAGGAGCTCGAAGACAATCCCTCACCCGATGTCCCGCAATGCCGCAGTGCAAACAAAGTCCTAGCCTCGCTCTACAGCTCTTCCTAAGATGACCTGGCTTCTTATAGTAATGACAAGTCTGCTGATCCTGCTGAACACGAACCGATGCCTGTTATTGTTGGGGGTTATACTGAAACGTCATTGGCTGCTGCTGGCCAGGATACTGCTGGGCAACTCTCTCAACTGCCTGTAGCGCCATCTGGTGAGCGTTCTCCATGCTCTTTCTCATCAGTTCAGTCTGCGCTAGGTGTGCCTCTGCCTGCACTCTCAGAGCCTCAGCTTGAACTCGTTGAGCATCTGCCGTCACTCTCTTGGCATCTACCATGCCCTGGATCAAAGTAAACACCTGTGCCCCATCAATAGGCACACCTCCGAAAATCGGAGTCGGTGAAGGGGGAAGGTTGTCCGTTACAGCTATGGCAATCCTCTGAAAAGGTGGGGGAGGAGGACCCCCAAAAAGTGCAGATACTGCCACATGCATCGGAGATGTAGGAGAAACTACGGATGTCTATCCATCAGGTGGAGAGGTGGCAGACCCCTGTAAAGCTGGTGCACCCACTCCCATAGATCGTGTCTTCGACGACATCCTGAAGACAGATCCAAAAGAATCAATTAAGGCAATAAATATAATATCATCAAGGAAGGACATTAAAGTTCTAAAGAAGCAACATTCAGAAGGAATAAGGATAACAAGATAAATAGATTGGAAATATTCCTAGTTTTGATTGCATAGGTCAATGATGTATCCCAAGTTTGATACCAGTATCCCTTTAGGTACCACTGTTCTACTATAAGTACACCCACTGCTAGTTCTCTTCCTACTATAATTGTTCATACTAGTTGTTCTTATCACTCAAGTGCACACCAAGTACAACACACCATACTAAGTACTATTCTCTCTAAGACAACTCTAGATGGACACCCAAGTCTGTTTGTAGTGCCATCTCAATCATGTCCAAGTCAACAGATCCTTACGTATGCACTTTATCCACTCATATACTAATATATATTTCTTACCTACTATAAAAATTTAATCCTCCAAATAAAATCATCAAATTTTACTTCTCGAATGATTTAAAGTAAGAGGCATATACTTCCTCAAGAGTCAAACACTCAATATCGAAATAAAACTTTAATCACTTCTAAAATCTTTATATCTTTGACTATGTTTATTGAATCAAATTTAAATCCTTAAAATTCAATAACATAGAATCTCAACTCCTCAAAATTCTTCAAAATTAAAATTTATTTCCACTCTTCAATTTCAAACCCACAAATATACATATAAATGCTCGCGGTCTCTAATACTCAAGGTGCACTCAAATATACCCATTGTCTACAACTCTCAACAGTGTACTGAAATTTGTACTGCCCAAATTACTTGCGCTATTACTTCCAAATGATCAATGTTATCATCACACGTATTTTCTCCAATAAGTTTCTATCTATATTAACTGATATACTAATTTAATATTATCATACAAGGCACTTACTATTAGCACCTTGCTCAACTAATCCTCGATATAGAATCATTAGTACCCTTGGTATGATGACACTAGCTTCATTATTGGATTATCTTATCAAACTTATTAGAACTCACGATTACTTGCACCTTCTATAACACCCATGTTTTACTTTACTCTCATGGGCAAGTATATGGTTCCTCATCTCGATTGATGTATATGTATTTTCCTGTAATCTTTTACAGCCTGTTAAACTAATATGTGATACGCTTCACCACCTTCATTACCAATCCTGATATTTCTCTACTCATGACATCTCATTAAAACCCTTTATGCATATATATTTATTTATTCTTAACACCCCCAGTATCAATCATTAAATTGAACATCATGCTCCACAATTCCTTGATACTTAATTATTTACATAGATCATCCAACTACATAAATTCATGACTAGCCAGGACTGGTATGCTGGCTCTGATACTAAGTCTTGGAACTATCACTGATACTTTATACTCTTCTTCTACTTATAGTACTATAATGACACATATCCTAGAGTTATTGCTACAAGGTACTATGCTATGGGTTAACTCTAGATTAATGCCTACTGCTCACATGTCCAACTAGAAAATACTTACAAACTCACAATCAACACTCAGTTAATACTAATACTCAAGACACAGGCATAATTACAAGTCACTAATTATCATACCTAACAAGGAATCCTCAAAGAATAGAAGCTCAAAAGAAACTGGATTAAGAACTGAAGGTATTTCTACTGCTAGCAAACAAAAGAAGCGATAGAATAAAGTCTTGTAATAACAGAAATAGATAAGTGTTGAGATGATAATTTAAGAACCAATTTAAGATACAACCTGATAATCATACACGTCTGTCCAAAATCATGACACTCAGAATTCTCGCCACGCCAGTAAGCATAGATGCGATAAACGACAGGTTCCGTAACTAAGGTATGCAACCCTATAATCATGTCGTCTAGAATCTTCGCCACGCAAACCGGTATGGCTGTGAGAGACTCTAAGTTTCATAACTACAGTATGTACATCCAAGTCAGGTTCCTACGTTCTCGTCACGACAGCTAGTATGGCTGCAATAAACTCTAGGTTCCATAACCAAAGTATACGTTTTACCTTTCTCACTGTCCTCATCAATATATGTCATCAGATGATACCGTAAAGTTTAGTCTGTAAAATTCATCTCGATAAGAAATCAACTCAACAATGATACCAAGAATCTAAATTTAACAACTGGTCAACAAGAATCAAACTCAATATCAACGAGTGAGGACGGACGGAAACAAGGGCGAAGGATTTAAATTGGAAATTGTAATAAGATTCTCAAGGGGTCGTCCCAGGAATCTCTCAAGAATTTTGTGATTGAGTATCCACTCTCATCCTAGTATCCTATGTCCTATATTCTATAGCAGGTACGCAATAGTACAACTAATACGTCGTACTACCAGGATATCGTACAACTTGTGAAGTCTGACCTGCATGGGCCACCACTAAAAAAGTGTCACGACCCACACCCGGTATAGGGGTACGAGAGCGTGGGTACGTCCAGCCTACGCTGCAGCATCGACGGTAGAACAATGTCTAGGTCATGATACTATCTAATCAATCTCACATGGATATCCAACTCCATAAGAAGACACGGATAATCATAATATAATATGGTCAACATACTCAATCACATAACTACAGCACGATAAGATCTCGAAGAGATAAGATAAAATGCAACACAAGTCTAAATAGAATAATCTAACTCAACAATAAAATCCAAGTCTCAACAAGTATGCTGGAGACAAATCCGGTACCAAAAATAATCTGCTAAAAGAACTAACTAGATAACAAGCGATTCCGGCTAAACCTCCCAAAATCACAACTGAACTACCAAGTCCAAGACTACCGCTACTCACCCTGTGGTCCATAATTGTCGGACACTAGTTCTCCTAAGGCATAGTCTGGAAAAATATTTCCAGTCAGAAAGGAGCAAAGTACATCTCAAATAATATTTCCATTTAATTGATAAGGGCTATAAAATAATAAACAGACAATGTTATATACTGAGAGGAGACAGTGAATAATTTAATGGCAAAATAAAGAGACAGGCAATGTAAAGAGACAGGCAATATAGACAATATGAAACAATCAGTGCATATATGAAACGAAGAAAATGAGGTATAATATAATATATGGGTGATGTAGTATATGATCAAAAATAGAGAACTGTAACTATTCTAAGTGTTTGAAATATCAGTCTATCAGTGATCGTCTTGGGACAAGATCAGGCTGGTTATATATGATTACCTATGATTCATGTAAGGTCAGGCTAACCACTTGGTTAGCTATGATGCTAGTAGTGGTTAGGTAATCATATATAATAGCTATGAGGTATGTAATTGTCAGGTTGCACCCGACGTGAGATGTGGGGTGAGCTATAATGCAAGTAGAGTTGGGTATGATCACATAATCTAATAATATTTTCCCTGCCCCCAACTAGTACAGTAGATCCAATCATGACACGTCACGATACACGAGCAACAGCTCATGACTACAGATCCAATCTATATACTAGTCCGTGTAGCACAGTGTCAAGAATCAAATTTAATATTTCTAGATACTGGAATTATAGATATTATCAAATAATTAGAAATTATCAGAGAATGTACTCGCCTTGGGTCCTTAGCTGGTAACACCAATGTTCTATTCTAGAATATCGTCTAAATGATCCAACAATCCTATAGATATATCATAAAACAATACAACACTGCATCAAACACTACTCTAACACACCTTTATAAATATACTGGACTCAGGGCTATGCTAAGTATGATACTGGTCAACTAGGGTCAGTGTGCGTCAAGTTGTACGGTGTCGCGTCTGTAAATGCTGTGCAATCCAACAATCGGTGATACGGGTACTGTCAGTACGTTGATGTATATATGGCAGCCTTCTATTAATTAACAGGGTTACAGGTCCATGTAAATACGGAGCATCCGTAATTACACTCAGGTCGCCTAAAATATTCATCAATAGACATATATCATTAAATATAATACATGTATATACCAATAATTACGTACAAATATGTATAAGTGTATATAGACTAAATAGAAATATATATATATTATATATATATATACATATGTTAAAAATATACATAACATATTTATACATAACAACCATGATTTAAGAATATATATATACTGAATATATATACATATATATATATATATATATATACTAGTAAAAATATACATATGTTATATTTATATATATATATATATACCAATAAAAATATACCTATACTATATTTATATATATATACCATATAAGTATACAAGTACATATATATATACCAATACAAATATATATCTGCTACATATATACATACCAAAATACATATATATATGTATATACATATACCAAAATACGTATTTATATATATACCAATACAAATATATATATATATATATATATATATATTTATATGTATACCAAAATAATACTTATGCTATATACAGGTATATATATATACCAATACAAACATACTATCTACATCCAAAAATGCATACATTCATACATACGTACGTACACGCGTACGTGTATGCGAGGGAAGAAAGCCGTACCTGTGCGCGTCTACGATGACACGAAGACGACGATGACGACAACGAAGTGGCTGCTGTCGAGGCTGCTCAGGGTGCACTGGTAGAGTGGTTGTGGATCGGGTGGTGGTGATAGCTGATGATGATGGTAGTGCTACTGCTTCGGGTTGGCTATCGGGAAAGAGCTGGCCGGAGACCTTGGTGATGGTGACTCAGATGACGACGACGGTGGTAATATGGTGGAGGCCGGGAAGAAGCTACGGGCTTCAGGCAGGGGAGTCGCTACACAGCGGAAGAGGTGGTGGTGATGACAGTTCTGATGGTGGTGGCGCCGGGTGACGACGATGGTGGTTCAGCTGATGACGTTGGTGGTAGTGATATTGGAGCTTCGGGTCGAGGGTGGTAGAGTGAGGCTGACCGGAGAGATAGAGGAGGAGCGGGGTCAACTCGGATGGCCGGAGGAGGACGCAGGGAAGACTGGGAGGCTCTGGGCTAGGTGGTTCAGTTAGGAGAGGAGAGCTCGGGAAGAGGGCCTGGCCGACGGAGAATGGATCGGTGGCCGGGCCGGAGATGACCAGAGAGATGGCCGGACAGAAGGTGACAATGGTTTTCTGTATTGGTTTATCCCCCCTTTCTAATTTAAAAAAAGGAGAAGAAGAAGAAAGGAAGAAGAAGAAGTGAAAGTAAAAAATATAAAGAGCTACTGTTGGGGGCTTGTGAGGAGGGAGAAGAGAGAATATGGGGGCTTCCCTAAGTTTGGGGATTAGGTCATGGTTGGAAAGAGTGTGTGAAGTGACATTAAATAGGATGGTGAGTGGGGATGAGTGGTGTTGATGATCCCATTTTGAATGGGTGGTCAGGATTTGACATGAGAGATTTACTCATGCAAGGATGAGGGTTGTTTAGTAGTCAAATATTTGGGCTCTCCATTTGGTTTGAACCAATGGGGTGTTGACACCTAATGCAATATTTGCAAATGAGCCCCCTTAAATTTGGGTATTTGCACAGACTCATAAAATAATAAAAAATTGGTGGGCGATTTGGTGTTTGGTGTTTTGTAGGGTGATGGGGTGTTGTGTGTTTGGTATGGGCTTAATTAGTGGGGTATTTGGATTAAGTCGGGATTAAATAGGATTAGTCAAAATGGTATCCCCAATTTAATTAGAAATAAATGCAAGCGGAGTTCTAAAATTAATTAGAAATAGATGGGGCCAAAATTAGGTTGGAACACAAATATCATTAGTGAAGAAGACTAAGAACAAAATATTATACTAATTTGGGTTGCACGAAAAATGGGTCGAGGTTGTTTCCAATTCCGACTGGAATGCACAACGATACAAAGTTGAAATTTATTTAGAAATTAAATAAACGTCCGCGACGAATATTGTGCGGCTAAAATGAAGCACAAGAGAGCATAATTACGAGTTACAAAAAGGTCAAAATAGAAGGCGGGCATGTCTAGGGCAAGGTTATAAAATTTGTTGGAAGACAAAAGATAGGGTAGCGCTCCAAATATCTAAGCAACGGTAAGGCACAATAATTAAATAAAATTACGGTAATTAATCACAATCCAAATAATTAAATTCTAATTAATATAAATTAATACACAATCCTATAATTCGGTCAGGTGTTCATCTAGTGGGCTTCAAGGTCAAGTCTACCAGCTTAATATTAATGAATATTGTATATATATAATATTATAAATACATATCTCATGCAATTATTTAAATTAAATACACGCAATATTAAATATATATAAAAAGTTAAAAATACTCCTGTTTTTGGAACGTGGTAGTGATAGAAAACCTTGTTCATAAAGTTTATGAAGACTGTTGGGGAATTAATTAACCTAAACGGTATCACCATAAACTCATACTAGTTGTATCTTCTCCGAAATACAGTTTTTGAAATATCTTCCTTCTTCACCTTCAGCTGGTGATAGCCAGATCTCAAGTCGTTCTTTAAAAATACTCTCACGCCACTCAACTGATCGAAAAGATCGTCTATCCCTTGTAGTGGGTATTTTTTATTGATGGTGAAGTTGTTCAGGGCCCTGCAGTCGATGCACATTCGCACCGACCCATTCTTCTTTGGTACAAATAAGACCGGGGATCCCCAAGGCGAGAAACTCGATCTAATGAAACCTTTTTCTAGTAATTCATCAACCTGCTTTTTCATCTCTGCTATCTGGCTATTGTTGATCCAGTAGACCTGCTGCGACATTGGCCCTGCTCTCGTACTAAGTCAATAGAGAATTCTCGATCTCTATTCGGTGGCAATCCTGACAACTCCTCGAGAAACATACCGAGGAACTCTGCAATAATGGGATGTGGCAAGACCTTATCCATTACCATGGGTCACCAAATAATTATATCACCGTGTTCTACTGCTCCTCTAACAAACTTAAATTCTGGTTCTCCTGGAGGGCGGAACAACACGCCCTCTACGACAATCTATGCTAGCATGGTGCCTACTCAACCAATCCATTCCGAGAACAACATCAAATCTCGAAAGTGGCATTACGAGTAAACTAGCATCCTAATCATGGTCTCCCAAGATAATACGACGCCCCTTGCAAGTATCACTGACTAGTATAATTTCTCCACCGGTCGTGTTCTTGCAACTCCTACCCAAGGGTTCTATTACTAAATTATGCTTAAGCACAAAGGATACATATATGAAGTTATGCGATACACCATAATCGAATAAAGCAGTATTCAAGAAGGACAACAATAATAAGGTGCGTCTGATAACTCAGAGGGAAATAAGGGTTAGCAATTAAATATAGTTGAATCTTAGTTATTATTGAGTATTTTCCAATTCTATTATCTTATATCCTATGGCAGGCTCATAGTAGTACGACTAAGTTAAGTACCACCATGAGTTCGCAACCTTATACGAAATTCAACCTGCGTGGGCCACCATAAAATATGTCACAACCCGTACCCTGAATTTAGAAATAAGTCGTGGGCACGTCCAGCCTAAGCCACAGAGCCGGCGATAGAATAATGTACAATAAGTTAACAGTATAATCTATAAATCACAACATATATATACATTCTCAACTATACTCAATCACAGACACTGAGATAATAAAATCATAAGGCGATAATCAAATAATAGTCTAAAATCATGGGTCTAAAATAATCTCCCAAATAATACTAAGGATCTAAATGATGTAAGACTCGTCTCACTGTATTCGTATTTTTGTATTTTTTTGTGTGTTAGTTATTGCATTTTATTGGATCTCGAGTAAACCCAAAATTTCTTAAAATTAAAAATTTACTACCTGACTGATATACCGACGGTATACTATAGTATACCAACGGTATACTGCCCGACATATATTTGTTTCACATTTGAGATATTTTTTGAGACATTTTTGAGATATTTCTCTATAAATAGTACTCGAGATATTTTATTTTCTTCTTTCTCTTTCTCTCTCACCTCTTCTTCATTTTCTCACGAGCTTGAAAGCGTGGTCTTGAGACTTAGAGTGTGGTTTCTGAACCCCTTCGTGATGGTGGACTAGAAGATTTAGTCTGGTAGCTCACTTTAGGGAAGTATACCTTGTCGATTTCCCGAACATCATTTACTTTCTGTCATTTTACTTTTCTGGAGCTTAGTTATTGCTTTTTAGATTAGGCTTGCTTTACTATTATTATTCATATCATGATTTCTAGCCTAGTGACTGTCTCGGTTTTAATTTCTGCTAGAATCTTGTTCCATCTTTTTTGGTAACTCGGTAACGGAAATGGTACCGGAGTTGTGATCGTGAGATTTAGTCCATATTATGATATGAGACTTACCCTATAATTGACTTCCTAGTAGACTTGGTTCTGATAATTTTTGAAATTTGATTTGGATTTCGAAAATCAGACTTGACTTGACTTTAACCATGTTTATCCTTGGAAACCGGCGTACCGACGGTATACTACAGTATACCGATGGTATACCGATTTCAACCGACTTGATTTCTAAATATTTTTTGTGAACCCTATCGGCATATTGATGGTGTACTACAGTATACCGATGATATACCGATCCTGCCGATATTGTTGACCGACTTCAGAATAATTGTCTTGGCCGGCCTACCGACATATACTGGACTGTGCCGACGGTATACCGATTTATGGAACTTTATTTTCTAGTAACTTTTTGACTACTTGGAACTGCATACCGACAGTATACTATAGTATATCAACGGTATACAAAATGGTTGGAATCCAAAACTTGCTGTATTTTTCCTATTGCTGGATCGGTGTACCGACGGTGTATTGTACTGTACCGACAATATACCGATCGTACACTTTCTTTAAGAATTCTTGGTTTTTTGTGATTTTATGTTAAAACTTCTGGCTTTTGCTTGGACACGCAATAACTTGACCTAATTTGGACATGAACTTACATGGCTTCAGATGACTCAACTTGACTTGACTTGGCTTTACTCGATTTTACCCGCCTTTGCCCGGCTACACGTAATGACATGATTGACTGGACTTCACTTGGCATGACTTTACATGGCTTCATCTGACATGGCTTGACTTGGTTTCACTTGATTTTATCTGGTTGGACATGGCTTTACAGGGTTGTTCATGGATTTACCTGGCTTCACATGGCTTTACCTGGCTTCACCTGGATTGATATGGCTTCACATTGCTTTACCTGGGTTTACTTGATTACACGTGGCTTGGTTGTTGTCATGGCATAAGTCTGTATGTGCAATATATATTAAACATGTTTATCTTATTATTAGAACTTATTTTATTGCATCATATTTAGGATGGATTCTGTGGAATGCCACACTCGGATTCATACAAGAAACTGCTAGGGGTTAATAACTAGAGATTCACTTAGTAAATGGATAAGGATTTTTCTTGATTGTATGCAGTCCCGATTATTCATATAGTTATCTTATGGAGTATCCAGTAGTTTATATTATGGAGTATCTTGAGGAGTATTCGGTGCTGGTTTGTACGTATGGATATATCGGACGGACTGCAGGGGCATGCGAACAGAATAAACTCTAGTATCGCGTAGCATTATAGTTTTTAGTTTGTAGAATTGTGATAACCCTAGTTAGTTAAAAGTATCAAGCCATACATATATGATTTATCGTGATTTACAGATGATGGACAGTCTAGGCTTTACATGATCACACTTTTATTTTTTATGCTTGTTACTCTATTGATTATCAGCTCAGGATATGTCTCATTGCAGGTAACAATATTTCCTTTATTATCATGAGATCTTTTACCTTCAGTCTTTACTTTTCAGTATTTTTAGTGCTCGTGTTGTTGGTTTATGTTTCTAGATTGGCTTCCTTATGGTACTTGCTATTTGGGGGTCTGACCCTACTGGTTTTTTATTGCCAGTTCCAGTAGCAGCATCAGAGGATTTTTGTACTTTCTAGGGGATGGTGGCCACCAGGAGCACCAGAACGCTTGAGTAGATTTTCTTATTCTCCCACTCTGATGTATATTCTACTTATGTTGGCATTTAGCCACTGAATATGTATTTCGCTCATGTTTTGGTTTGATCAGTTAGCCTACGGGCATTAACATGATTCACATATCCTAGGGTTGATCATGTATGACTTAGATTCTGGTTAGTCTATTCATTTTGTATTTACTAGCTTCATGATCGTCTGTATATTATAGTTTAGGAATCTTTACTATTATATTTTAGCTGATCTTATATCTTGTTATTATTTATGTTGTTCTTATGATTGAGACACTAGGGTTTGTTGGACCTAGGCTTGACTATTGGTTTGTAGTAGTGACCCGTCATGTCTTACAGCTTCATCGTATATACAGAGTACCGGAGTGCTCTAAGTATACGTAGCTGGCCTTGTTAGTCCCGCTTTCCATTATTTTGGTTCAGGGGCATAAAATAGTTTTATTGGTGGCCCATGCAGGTCTGTCTGAGCGGATTATATCTGTCTGAGCAGATTTGATCTGGTTTTTACAAATATGTGGGTGTTCTTGTTGTTGCTGTTACAAGATGTCTCCATTCTAAACTATTCTCATTGATCCCATGATATTTTTTATCCCTGATTCTTGATCTGTTATCTACTTATTCGTTGATCTATCCATTTCTTCATTTGACTATTATGTCCTTAACTTTCAGGGGCATTGTTCTTGTTACTATCGGCCAGATGGATCGAGTGTAGCTCGAGGAGAGTCAGTATTCGGGAGCCCCATATATTCTTGGAGATTGCCATCAGCATTCAGGCGCAGATTCTAGAGTAGATCCCGAGGCTGTTTTGGATAATATAAACGAGAAAAGATTTGATGAAAGAGAAAAACGAGGTCTTGTACGAAGACCTGCCCTTCTATTATGTTTACAAATAAGATTGTACAAATTTGATCCTATACGAGGATGTCTAAGTACAATTTATTTAATCTGGATGAATATTGCTATAGGTGTCTGATCTGCAGTCGATCACTTTAGCGCTTGGACCACACGATGTTGAAGAAGTGTCGTGGAAGACAGGTAGCAGCTTCGAGGGTTGCTAAAGAGGGTGGATGCCCGATACCAAAGTCAGCAATCCCTTCTCTTTGCCTGAGCTCTGGATTCTCCTCGCTCTCTCTCTCTCTCTCTCTCCTCTATTTCTCCTTTCAATTCGTCGACCTACTTCTGATCGTTCGACCAATTTTTTGACCTCTTTCTGATCGTTCCACTAATTCTTTGACCATTTCCTCTGTTGATAGAGGTCTCTATTTATAGAGTTTTAGTGACAGTGACCACTCAATCGGTATAAAAACCGAGTAGTGGAAAGTACAGCACCCTTTTACACAACGGTTAAAATAACCAATGCCTGCGTATAGATGATCCTTTGAATGAGCGTGTGACGCGGGTCCAACTAAGGGACAAAACGCGTATAACTGCTACGAAGATTATGACATAGAAGCCACGTAGGTAGGTATCCCTCGTGTAGAAGAGGTTGGCATAGAAGCCAATGTCTGTCACCATTGCATAGAAGCCAAATAGTTATCAAACCGGCATAGAAGCCGAATAGGCGTAGAAGCCGAGTAGGCGTAGAAGCCGAGTGGTCATAGAGGCCGAGTAGGCGTAGAAGCAGAGCAGGCACCGAAGCTGAATGGGCGTAGAAGCCGAGCAGGCACCGAAGCTGAATAGGCATAGAAGCCGCTACGTAACGTGCCAGAGTGATGATGTGGACGTCTTAGCCGGAATTATGGCTCTTGGAGATAATCAGATCTCTTACATTAAATGCAGAGATCTGCCCCCATCTTGTGCATTAAATGCAGATGCTTGTCTTTAAGATTTGCCATCATTCTATACATTAAATACAGATACGCACCTTGAATCCTGTGCGAAGAGTAACCGCTGTCGTGGCAGTCTGTTCGTCTTCGACGGAGCATAAGGAGCTCACGTTTGCCTGTGTAAAACTGGGCAGCGTATTCCCTTGTATGCGTAGGAGTAGCTCTCGCAAAGGGGATGTCACTAAATGACGGTTCGATGACATTTAATCAAATCTCCTGCATTAAATATGGAGATCCGCCATCATCCTGTACATTAAATACAGAGGTATGTTTTGAAGGTCTGCCACCCTTCTGTGCATCAAACGCATAGACGTGCCTCAGGCATCTGTCAGTATTCGGCGCATTAATTACAGAGACGTGCCTCGAGGGCCTGTCACCACCCTGTGCATTAAATGCAGAGACGCGCCTCGTGTCCCGTACGGAGTGCAGCTTTTGACGTGGCAGGCAGTTTGTCTTCCGCGAAGCGTAAGGAACTCTTATCTGCCTGCGTAAAACTAGGCAGCGTATTCGTCTGTGTACGTAAAAGCAGTTTACAGAAGGGAAATGGCAGTAAATGACAGCCTGGGTTACAGTTCTGTGCCATCATTATAGCCGTCGCCTGGGTAGTTGAGCAGTATGCCTTTGTCAGAAGTCGAGACGTCAGGTTCATTGCAGGTTCTGACAGGTTCATTTCGGAGAATAAGAAGCGTCCCTTGTACACTTCAATGCTGCATTGGAAGCGGATGAGTTTTACGCCATAAAGGCGATGAAGCACCCTGTTTACGCTGAAGTAGCCTGGACATACTGCCCTACGCGGATGGTCCTTGAGCCTGTATTTTCATGCTGTGCTTGGCGGAGAAGCTTTGTTTGTACGTTGAAGGCTCTGAAGCCCTCTGCTTACGCTGCTTTGCATTAATATGCGGCGTAGAGCTTCCCAGCGTATTTTTCATGCTTCTACAAGACCCTATTCATAGCTTTTAAATTCTTCGTAATTTGAAATGCTTTGAATGAAGCATGATCCGCTCCTCGTAACTCGAAACATTTCTGAATGGAGTTTTGAAACGGTCGAGGCTGACTTTATGGTGGATTTATTGGGGATCGGTGCTCTCTCTCTCACCTATAAAAAGGCTGAGGAGTTCTCCTGTTCTTTCCATACTTCCTTTATCATACAGAGATGATGGCCGGAGTTCGTCGGGTCGACTTGAGGAAGAAGGAGATCATGCTCTTCCAACATATAAGGAGCCGAAAAAGACGGCATCTTCGAGCAAATGTCCTCTGCAACGATGGATCATGGAAGGATATCATAGCCTTCTTTGCTCGGGATAATCAACAACTTTGTATGGTGGTTCTTCGGGAGAGAAGAAGAATCGGCGCCCATGCAAGAACCTGGTAGAGCAGATTCTAGGGGTGGCCTTCCGACGACGACGAGAAAAATCCTTTTGTAGACGAGATTTCCCTCATATGTAGTCATGAGAAATAAAGAAAAATCTTTGTAGATTGGATTTCCCTCATATGTAATCATGACTTTAATTTTTAATAAAATCGTCTTTCTTCTTCATATGATCATGTTGCCATACTTTGCTGTGAAGTCTGAATATGTGTAGCTTCGACACGTCTGATTCTTTACGCCGAATCTGTTTAGAAAGAGTGTTGGGTCCTGTCCTATCTTTTACGCATAACTAGGGATGCGTAGAAAGCCGCTTTAGCATTCGAGTGTTCGAACTGTCCTGCTGTTTAGGTGTGAGGAACCGGATAGAATTCTGAACTGTTACTTCTGATAAACAGAATTTCTTTTGTTCAGACATCACCTTCAAGAATGATTTCTCAAAAATCCCTTGGAATAGGGCGAGAAATAGCTGTCAAGCCAATTTGCCATCTTGGTGGATGAAATATTCAGACTGGAGTCTGGATGAACTTCGAATCGACCCATGAAGAAGAGTAATTTTTCAATGTTGAACTCTGTATGCTTCGGGTACTTGAGATATCTTGAGGTCAAGAAGGAGTATCTTCTGTGTGAACTCCTGTAATTGACTGCCTTGAGGATCGTTCAGATGTACGCATACTATGGCCTGCATATCTTTCAGATATTCGGGAAGTCATGGAGCATAAAATCATAAGTTGGCAGCCTCTGAGCATAAACTAAACACCATCGAGTGTGAAATCATAGACTTATAGTTCCTGAGCGTGAAGTCGTAGGTTTGTAGCCTCTCGAGCATAAAAGCTACCAAGCATAAAGGCATCCGGGCGTAAAACTTAACTTGTAGCTATCGAACGTAAAGCCGTAGATTCGTAGCTGTCGAGCGTAGAAAGCTCCTTAGCGTAGAACTGTAGATTTGTTGCTTCTGAAAAGAAAATTTTCTGAGCGTGAAGTCGTGGATCCGTTGCCTCTGAGCGTAAACTAAGCGCCACCGAGCGTGAGATCATCGATTTGGTATCTGCTGAGCGTGAAGTCGTAGGTTTGTAGCCTCTCGAGCATAAAAGCTACCGAGCACAAAGGCATCCGGGCATAAAATCATAGACTTATAGCCTGCGAGCGTAAAACCGTAGATCCGTAGCTGTTGAGCGTAGAAAGCTCCTTAGCGTAGAAACCATGAACCTGCTTTGTGCAAAAAACTTTTTGAATTCGCTGGCTGTCCGTCTTCTCTGAATAAATAGGCTGACGTAGGACCCAATCATAACCGAATATTAATTAGGAGATTTTGTTCAGGGTCCGAGGAGTCCATCCGAACTCTATATATATCCCAAGTTTCTGAGAGAAAAAAACTTTCCATCCGTCTTCTGCGAGAGAAAGCTTTCGACTATTCGAGTTCTTCTCCGTTTCTTCTTCGAGTCTTCAAAGTTTCCCGTAATGGCTTCAAAACAAACTTCCTCCGCTAAGGGAAAGAATGTTGATTCTTCTTCTCGTTCCTCCGCTGAAGCGAGAGCGTCTCTGGTTGGACAAGGCTAACTTCATTCTGAGCGGAGCTTCCCGCCAACGAGTAGTGCACCCGGCCTTGAAGGTAGAGCTTTTAGGAAAAAGAGAATGACTAAAAAATCCTTCGCACACGTTGAACGTGACCGCGCTAGGTCGTCTCCTGTGCTGATAGCCTCTTTGAGTAAGATGATGCATAGAGACATTTCATCTTTTTACGCCCACATTCCTAATGTGTCAGCGTAAAAACTCCATTTTTTCGCAGTCGAGCGTAAAAGCTTTGACCGCCGAAAACTTGGTGTATACTATTAAAATTTGAGTTTTATGCTTGTGGATGAAAATTCTGGCGTAATAACTCAATTTAATCAATATGACGTAAAGCACATACCGTATACTGCCAATCTTGAATTTTACGTTAAGGAAATGGATTCCAACGTAAAAACTCAAGTTTCACAGTCTCGGCGTAGAGCACGGACTGTTAATTTTTTTGCGGAAGCTGCAAGTCCCAAAATGTCTAGTTAGGAACTAACGTATTTCTTTTATACTTTTGTAGTCAACTTGCATGAGTCTCCGCTAGCTGAAGTGATGGGCTCCGCCGCCGGGATGCTGCACTCCAACTATCTGGAGGATCTGTCGTACGTGATATTTCCTATCTCCGGGCTCTAGTATCCCGAAGGAAGGGCAATTCTGATATCGGCTCAGGGCGAGCGAACGCTGCTGAATTTGATCAACGGGGAGCCCCTAACGTACGTAGATGGGGAGTAATACCTGAAGCCGGCTTTCCTCTTCGGGGACATGATTGACAAGCGGTCCCAGACAAAGCCCAAGAGAGAACTCTGGGTTTTCCCTACCGAGGGTTTGGTCTTGTATCTGCCCAATATGCCGAGAGACTACCCCATCTCGGCCTTCTTCCATGCTACGCATCCCAGGAAGATGTCATGGACGCTGACCCCCGATCTTCACGGCAAGCCAGGGAAGATCTTTCATCTGAGAGGAGCTGACCAGGAGTCGTTTGTCAGCCACCCTTCTGGCTCTGTAACGCTGTTCAGGGGGTTGTACCCGGGCAGTGTCCCGAGTGGAGATAGGTTGGTGATCCAGCCGGTCCAGTTACCGACTTTCTGCAATAATTTTATGGGGCGAGGGGGAGTATACCCTAAGGTAAACCCTCGGTGTGGCGGGTGGATCACCCCTTCAAACCTTCGATGGGCTCGCTTAGTTGATTGGGCCTTGAAGCATTTCCAGACCGAGTTGGAGAACATCGGTCTATTTGCAGCTATGAGTGCTACCAGTGTTGGGTTGCTTCCTAACCCTAACCTGTTTCTGGCACTGATGGAGCAATATATTTCGCTTATCGGGACTTTTGCCACTCCACTGGGGGAGTTGGGATTGGCCCTGCATGAGATGGCAGAGATCTCGAGACTGCCGATGGGGGATACTCCATATGAAGAGTATGTTCCTATGAACCGGGAGCTAGGGGGTTCAGACCCTCGAGTAGTAGAAGTGTACCAGGAGTTGATGTGCTACTACCTTGCTTGCACCGCTTTTTATGACGAGCCCTCAGATTTGGCTCATATCAGCAAATGGACGCCCTACCTCTTCTTTCACCGGTCCAGGACTGCTAAGCCGGAGAAGGTATTGGAGGGTAAGGATCTGCCTGTGAATTCCCTGAGCGTGCTTAATGCTCAGGTAGTCGACGATCTCATAGTGGATGCTGGGGCTCCGGACCGGTTCCTTGACGAAGGGACAGAAAAGTATCCTGAAGGCACTAAGGCTTATAGTTATTTGAGGCGCTGTCGCAGGCCTCTGTCCAGGGAGGCTCAACTGGCTGGCTTCCTTTCCATATGGCTGCGCCGAGTAGTAGTGCCTGGCGTCGCATCTGCGGACCGCATTCACCCCAACACGCTATGGCCTACAGTGCGTCTGGTGTTCGGGGCAAGACTAGGCTTGCTCCCTACCATGGTGTGCCATATACAAGCTGGCCTGAGGGCCATGATTGACGGGCTGCTCGTCGATAAAATTCGGCGTGATAGCTTTCCTAGGATAGAATTACCATACCTGTATTTGATGGGGTCGTTAATTCTCCATAACCCCCGGGTGATGTCTCCCGGTTCCGGCAGTAGTTCGGAGGGTAGTTTCTTATTGAACTACGGAAATCTTCCTGGAATGTGAACACAGTTATAGACTATCGGCGGGCGCTAGGCTTCAGTCACAGTTGGAAGCTTTTTTGCACCGTCCCTTCTGTATATCGCAATCAATCGGTGATTAGGCTCGAGGATTCGGGTAGAGAGAAGACCATTCTTTCTCCCGAAGCTTTTAATTGGTTGGTCTGTATTAGACCATCACATCTGCTGTAGAGAAGCAAAGATCATTGCTTCTTGGAGCCCTACTTGCCCAGTCGGTTTGCCCAACAGTTTGGGTATGATCAGTTGCACGTGGGCAATACCGTCACCAGCTTCAGGTCCAGAGGTGGACTCATTGATGGAGCGAGGGGATGGCGATATTTTATCATGGGCTACACTGGGGCAATTTTTATTGTGCCGGTCATCACACTCTCCACGGAGCTGCACATCCAGCATTTGTATGCCCAGTTCTATATGGCAACGAACACCTTCCATCGTGATTTTGACATGCATGGAAGCTTTAGGGTACCCTCTTCCAAGCCTGGGGGAAGAGTTGAAGTCCCCTCGGTTTCTTCCGACGAGGTTAAGGAGTCCGTTACCCCGGATGAGCCTCTGGTGTCGGTCCCTATGGGTGAAGTACCTCCGCCTGCAGGGTCTTTGGTAGTTCCTGGGAAGCGAAGGGCTCCTGCTTCCAAGGAGACTTCCCCTCGTAAGAGGAAGAAGAAGAAGGTAAATCGTCCTCTCCGGATTCCTGGTATTGATGCTCCTGGAGGTGAGCTTGCATCTCCCCGCGTTGGGGACGATTCTTTGGTTGGAGGTTCCTCGCCTTTTAGAGAGGGACCTTCTACAGTTCCGGCTGGTGTTGCCTGAGAATCTCAGCTGGACGCTGGTGTCGCTGCTATTGCTTCAGGTAGTGGAACGAGGTCGCCTTTGGGGCTGAGTATAATAAAGTTCCATATACCTCTAGCCGGATCGGCATCGGGAGGGACTTCTGCTGCGCCTGTGGGCGCACCTAGCGAGATTCTAGTCGATGAGCCTAGGTTGGATTTTGAGGAGGACCTGGAAGACTACTTGCCAGTGTCCGTTCGCAGACTCCTTTCTCCAGGTATGACAGCTCACCTAGCATTATTAAGAAATGATTTAGCTGTACAGGCTGCAGATGTGACGTATATGCCGTCGGCCATAGGTAAATGTCGTCTTTTATGCCTCTTCTTTGGGAAAATTAATATTACGTTGATATTAACTTCCTTTTGTCTTCTTTTCAGGGGAAGACCTCTTCGGAGAGGGTGATGTAGACGCACCCTTTGACTCTGTGTCAGGTCCTAGTGGTGACACAGAGGTACCTAATTTTGAAGAGGAGATATCTTCGGGTGCTGGCTTGCCTGTCGAAGAGACTCCGATACCTCAAGAGGAGGACGAGCCTGTCATTGTGACAGTACGTCTTTTGAGCACGTCGGTCACTTCGTCCGGTGTTGGCGATTCTTCTTTCGTCGTACCTCCTGTTGAAGCGACGGTCGTGGCGACATCGTCTGTGGTGATCCCGGGGGGGGAAGTAGCCACGAACGCGGACACTTCCCGCGTTCATGCGGACCTAGTTGCGCTGACTGAGCAGTACACCGGTATCTTCTACACCACTTTGAGAATGCTAATGTCAATGGTGTTGGCGAAGAAGCTGGACTTTGCATCGCTGAAGTGGTCTTCTCGGTTCTCGATAGAGGCGATCAGGGAATTCAGTGATAACGGGGTAGCTGACGCGCTGGAGGTGATGGTTAATGGTTTGGAGCAACCCATTAACGAATACCTGCAGCTAGCTCGAGGCAATATTGAAGCTCTGGTCCACTCCTTGACTGCGCATCTTGTTGAAAAGAAGGAAGGTCTGAATAAATTCATCGAGACCAATCAGCCGAAGATGGATAAAAGGAAAGTCGTCTTGGAGGAGACTATCGCCCTTCAAACGAAGTGCCAGGCCGAGCATGACGGCAATGTAGTAAGGGTCCGCAAGCTGGAGACAAAGCTTGCTCAGGCAAAGGAGTGGGCTTCTCAGTCGTCGGAAGGTGTAGATGTGGTCAATGGCCAACTGGTCGTAGTACAACAGAACTTGGCGAGTGCAGGAGTCGCCCATGCCGGTCTCCTTCGGGCTAGAGCCGAACTGTCCCTCTTGATAGATGATGAGGCACGGTTGGAGCGGGTCCACGCTGATGTCTTGGATTTCGGGACTTAGAGGAGGGCCGTACTGGCGCAGCAGCTTCGTGACCTAACCGCTCCCCCTTCATGATGTACTTTTGCTTTCGCTTTTTAATGTACTTTTGCTCTTTTCTGGGAATAATAAAGAGGCTTTTCATCTGACTTTGTGGAACCATCATTTTGGAATATAAATGACAGGTTTGGGTGAAAATGATATCAGAGGTAGTATGGACGTGATATACTTTCGGTAAGCTTTAGCAGAGCATATCTATTCAGAGGTACTATGGACATGATAGAATATGATCAACTAGTTTCATTTTGGAAGTAGTTTTATCAGAATGAGATCACCTTATCCCACTTGAGCGGAGGAGGTTTAAGCATAGTACCATTTCAGGAATTTGCCATTGATAGGAGCCATTAGTAGGTCTCCATTGGGCTGGGCTAACCTGTAAGCGCCATTTGAGAACGTTGTCTCGATCACGTAAGGGCCTTCCCATTTGGGCTAGAATTTGCCTTTACTCCTGTGAGTAAGAATCATCGGCCTTCTTACAGCCAAAACTAGCTCGCCGACTTTGAACACTCTTTTCTTTACTTTTTGATTAAAAGTTCTAGAAATGCGTGCTTGGTAGAGCGCGATGCGCTGCTGAGCTTGGAGGCGTTTCCCGTCTAATCCTTCTAGCTCTTGAAGCCTTAACAGGTCATTCTTTTCTTGCGTTAACTCGTTAGCCACGGCTATCCTGAGTGACGGAATTTGAATTTTGATAGAAAGAACTGTTTCACTCCCATAGACCAATGAGAATGGTGTGCAACCTGTCGGAGCTCGGATCGTTGTGCGGTATGCCCAGAGATATTCTCCCAGCTTCTTATTCCAATCTCTCTTATTCGAAGAGACAAACTTCTTCAAGAGTTTGATAATGGTTTTGTTGAATGCTTCCGCCAAACCATTAGCAGCCGAATAATATGCCGTAGAGGCCACTTTTCGTATCCGATTTTTATCGCAAAATTGGTAGAACGCATGGCTGATGAACTGAGGCCCATTGTCATGGATTATCCTTCGGGGAACCCTAAAGCGGTAAATAACGTGGTACTTGATGAAGCTGGTCATATTAGATATCTTTACCTTAGCAAGAGGGATCGCCTCTGCCCATTTGGAGAAGTACTCCGTGATGGCCAGTATAAACCGGTGACCTCTGGAAGAAGACGGGTGAATAGGACCGATGATATCCATACCCCATGCTTCGAAAGGCTAGGATGCAACCGTAGGATGTAGATGTTCGGACGGTTGATGTATGAAGTCTGTATGAACCTGACAGGCTCTGTATCGTCTGGCATACTGGATTGCGTCTACAATCATAGTGGGCCAGTAATAGCCCATTCTCCTGATACGATCCTGCAGCTTAGGACCGGGTTGATGCACCCCGCACACACCATCGTGAGCTTCACAGATAATCCGCTGTGCTTCATCACGAGAGAGATATCGTAATAATAGCCCGTCATAAGACCGGCGATATAGGCATTATGACGATGCGTCAAAATAGAAGCGTAATGATCGTCTTTTGACAGATATTGCTTCTTTAGGATCTTCTGGTAAGATTCTGTATACTATAAAATCTATAAAGGGACTTCTCCAGTCTCTCTTGGGAGGATCTGTGTCCACCGTGTAGGTGTATTCGATGTGAAAGTTGTTTTTCACACAGAATAGGTCTCTGTTAAGAAGGATTACCGAATTCTGCCTTCTTATACGAGTAGCTAAATCTGCAGCTAGACTTGCTTGGGCATCACCTTCCAGATTCTGAGACCGAGGTACATGCTCAAGGAAGAATCCCTTGAATGTCATGGCTATCTCGATCGTTGCTCGGTGATAGGGGATGAGGTCGGGATTCCGGACTTCATATATTCCTCTGACTTGATTGACGATCAGCAGAGAATCACCGAAGGCTTCCAGAGATTCGACTCCCAGCTCTTTAGCGACTTGGAGCCCGATTAGTAGAGCGTTGTATTCCGCCACATTTATTAGAACAGGGCTCGCTAAGAGAATATGCTTGATAGATAACGAGTTTATCAGGAGTGACTAGGATGATACCTACTCCTGAAACCACGTTTCCCCTGGGACCAGTCCTGGAGGCGCCATCGAAGAACAGTTGCCATGCATCACCTTTCGTTGTGGAATTATACTCTGCAAGTTGGTTGGGAATGTCCTCGTACAGTTTGGAGGCCTCCGAGATCGGATGAGCAGCTAGAAAGTCAGCCAATGCTTGGCCTTTGACGGACTTCTGAGGAACGTACACCATGTCATATGGCGTTAATAACATCGCCCAAGTCGAAAGTCAGAAATTAAGGACACTCGGCTTGCTCATCAGTACCCGAAGTGGATTAATCCTGGAGATGATATGAATGGTTTGGCCCGTGACATAGTATCGTATTTTCTGAATAGCGAACATCAGAGCCAAGCATTCTTTCTCCACAGGGTTGTACCGGTATTCGGCTCTGACCATCATCCTGCTGAGGTAGTAGATAGCCTGCGCGTGGCCCATATCGTTCTTTTGTGCGAGAAGAGCTCCCAAAGAATGATCCATTGCTCGAACATATAGCACTAATGGTCTTTCTATGACGGAAGGTACCAGAACTGGCGGGCTAGTGAGGTAGCGCTTGATATCTCCGAATGCTTGATGACAGACTTTGTCCCATACGAAGGATACACCTTTTTTCATGAGACGAGAAAAGGGCTGGCATCTCCAGAGAGGTTTGATATGAATCTTCGGATATAAGCCAGACGACCTTGAAATCCCCTGAGTTCCCTCAGAATGTGGGGCGGTCACATTTCTAAGATGTCCTTGACTTTATCAGGGTCCACTTGAATGCCTTTGGCGGTGATGACAATCCCAGAAATTTGCCGCTAGATACTCCTAGAAAGGACTTTGTAGGGTTCATTTTGAGTTGATGTTTGTGCATCAATTCAAATACTGCCTTCAAGTCTTGGATGTGATTATCCCTGAGGCGGCTTTTGACAGCTACATCGTCCACGTAACACTCCACTGTCTTGCGTAGATGCTCATGGAATATGTTAATCATAGCCTATTGGTACGTAGCCCCGGCGTTCTTTAATCCGAAGGGCATGACCGTATAGCAATATACCCCTAGTGGTGACCGGAAGGTAGTATGCTTCTCGTCTTCAGGATGCATCTTGATCTGATTGTATCCTGAGAATTCGTCCATGAAAGACATACGTTCAAAACTGCATGTATTGTCAATCATGACGTCTGTGATGGGAAGAGGGAATTCATCCTTGGGGCAGGCTGCGTTCAGATCTCGGTAATCGGTGCAGATACGTACTTTCCCATTCTTCTTCATGACCGGGACAACATTGGCGACCCGGTCGGGATATTGTTCCTCACGGATGAAGCCGCAGGCTATCAACTTCTTGACTTCAGCTTCAATGGCGTCCATCATGTCTGGGCAAAACCGGCGTTGGTGCTGCTTCACAGGCTTTGAATTGGGCAGTACGTTGAGTTTATGAGTAACCACCTTTGGATCAAGACCTAGCATATCCTCATAATTCCACGCAAAGACGTCGATATATTCTTTTATCAGCTGGGTAATTTCTTTCCTTTCTTCTTTGGAAAGGTCGTTACTGATAAATATCGGCTTTGGTGAAAGTTTATCCCCTACGTCAATCTGGATGACCTCATCTTTAGTGGGAGGTTCTCTCGGCTCGAAGCGGAACTCCCATTGTGTATCCATCTGCTGAGCCCAAGCGTCATTCTCGAATGGTTCGAATTCCTGTTCGTCTGATTCGAAGGAATCCGTCACTACCATATTCGCTGATAATGTTTGCTCAAGAGCATGAGATGAGCCGGAGGGCGGTGAGCCATCTTGAAAAGAGGAAAAGATATCCTCGTTCGACTTGGAAGTCGTAAGGGAGGTGGCATACCCTAAACCAAAACGGGTTTGTTGATAGTGGGGATTGCCGAGCAGCGGTATTCGTCTGCCTTTCCCGTGGTTGAGACCTGGTTCCATCTTCAAGTTGTAACCCATATTTTGCATGATCTTCAAGGCTTGCGGACTGTACCTGTGAACTTGCATTTCACCAGAGTCGTCATCGAAGGAATCCTCTTGTATAGTCTGTTCATTGCGCATGCGGCCGAAGACTATGGAACGCTGGCCATTGCAGGCAGGTGGAACAATGTCACGACCCGCACCCGAAATTGGGGCACGAGTACGCGAGTACGTCCAGCCTACGCCGCAGCATCGGCGGTAGAACGCTGTCAAGGTATTGATACTATCTAGCCAATCTCACGAAGCATCCAATCTCCATAAGGAGGCACGAATGACACAAATAAAATAAATACATACTCAATCACAGAATTACAGCACGATAAGATATCGAACAGAAATTAAATACAACACAAGTCAAAAAGTAATAACTTAACTCAACAATGATCCAAGTCATCAAAATTGCCGGAGATAAATTCGGTACCAAATAGTCTACTGAAAGAACTAACTAGAAGATTGGTGATTCCGGCTAGACCTCCCGGAATCACAACTAACTATCAAGCCCAAGTGCAGCTACTCACCATATGGTCCATAAAGTGTTGGCTACCGATCCTCTAAGGCATAGTCTGGAAAAATGTTTCCAGTCAGGAAGGAGCAAAGTACAAATCTCAAATAACAGTTCCATTTAATTGATAAGGACTATAAAGCAATAAACAGATGATGCTAGATACTGAGAAGACAATGAAATAAATACAATGGCAATAAAGAGAGACAGGCAATGTAAAGAGACAGGCAATAGGTAATATGATATAGTCAGTGCATGTATGAAAATGAAAAGAACAAGGAACAGTATCATATACGGGTGATGTAGTATATGATGAAAATAGGGAACTGTAATCTATGCTAAGTGTTTGAAATAGTAGTTTCAAAATATGATCGGCTTGGAAACATGTACGATAGCTACAGGGCCTGGCTAATCATGGGTGAAGAGCATGATTAACACTTACATTATTCTACACTACAATAAGAGGTTATGATCACATTTCTTACTAACTACTTCTCCGCCCCCAACTAGTACTGTGGATCCAACCATGACACGTCACGATACACGAGCAAGTCCAATCTATCATGTACGATGTCTAATATATATGTCGTATACAATGTCAAACGATAATCAAGGTAACATCTCATGACTGCAGATCCAAGCTATACTAGTCCGTGTAACACAGTGTCAAGGATTCAGATGTAACATTTTATGATTATTTAATTTATAGAAATTATCAAGGAATTGGAAATTATCAGAGAATGTACTTGCCTTGGGTCCTTAGCTGGTATTTATGGATGTCCTGTTCCAGAGTATCCCCTGGGTAAACCAACAGTCCTATAAATATATCACAAAGCAATACCACATTTGCATCAGATGCTACGCTAACACACAGTCTATAAACACTGAATTCGGGACTACTCTAGGTATGATACCGGCCACCTAGGATCACCTAGTAGATTCACCAATTAATCATATATATAATTTCCATCAACTACAATAATAGATATAAAAATATATACTTTAAAATAAATAATACTTGTATATATATAGAAACATAATAAATAATACTTGTATGCATATACATATATATAAACATAGTTCATGGAAAGGAATACAATACGTATTTATGTTGTATACATACAAAAAAAAATTTAATATAATATATATATCTAAAATATATACCAATATAAATACACTGCTATAGTTGTATATTTACCAAAATACGTTCATTTATATATTAACATATGTCAAAATGTGTACATATCATATATGTGCAAAAGTACATTTTTAGAATATACATATATATATAGAAAATATATTAATTGTATATACCAAATATATATGTATATATATATATATATATATATATATATATATATATACATTTATACTAATTATACATATTTGAAAAGTATTAAGTATATATATATATACAAATATATATACATATACCAACCATTATATATTTTTATACCAGAATACCTACATATATATATTAAATGAAATACACGTACTATACACCAAAATACGTTTATGCATAAATATATACTAATAAAACATTTTCATATATCATATATATACATACTAAAGTATACTATGTTTATACCTGTTTAACATTTAATTAAAAATAAACATATACATGTACATATATTAAATTATGCATTACCAATTTTCTTTATATACTATACACATTTCATGTATTTAAAGCACTAATTATATAATACTATTTATATACATATCTTTAATATACTCATGTGTAAATATATATGTATATATATATATAGAGAGAAGGAAGGGGAGAAGAAGAACTCTTACAGAGGGGGTGGCTCGATGATGGTGGTGGAGCTCCTGGTCCGCCGGAGTACTGATGGTGGTGATGCACAGCAGCGGGCCGACGGGGATGTGCAACGGGGTGCTGCCGGACTGATGGCCGCCGGAGTTCACCGCAGAGGGAGGAGAATGGAGCGTCGGCGTGCAAGCTCGGTTGGGAGAACGAGCAGTCGGCTCCGCCGGAGTTGAGAGGGGGCCGGAGATGTGGATGGATGGATGGATGGATGGATGGAGAACCCGCTGTATAGGTGGAGGGAGGAAGAAGTCGAGGGGGTTGGAGCATCGGTGGTCGGCTGTAGGGTGCAGCGGCTCTAGGGGTGGCCACCGGAGTTAGTCGGCCGAGCAGCAGGGAGCAAGGAGAGGTGGAGGAGGCTGGTGGTGGGAGAACCGCCGGACCGCTGGAGGAGTGCACAGGGGCAATGGCCGGGTGAACAGGAACTGCGGAGGGTGGCTCTCGAGCAGCAGGGGGCCGGCTGCAGGGAACTCGGCCGCCCAGGGTTGGTCGGGTGGCCGGAGCAGTATGATGGGGTGGTGAAGATGGTTTTCCCCCTTCCAAATTTAAAAAATACAAAGGAAAGAAGAAGAAAAGAAAGAGAAGAAGAGAAGAAGAAGGAAGAAGGAGAAGGAGAAAGGAAAAGTTTTCCTACGGTTGAGGATGGAGGCTTGTGAGGATGTGGGGGCTTGGGGAGGTGTGCTACCTAGGTTTTCTAGGGATTAGGGTTTGATGTAGATAGGACATAAATAGGGAGAGAGGGTGTTGATGGCGGGTGGTGATTGAACCCCTAGAATGAGTAGCTAGGATTGTTCATGAAGGAAATTGTTTTCATGTAAAGTAGAGTGGGGAAAAATGTAATTTGGTCCACAAATAAATAACCTTTCCATTTGGTCTTGGACAATGGGGTGATGACACCTACAATTGAATAATTGTAACTTAGCCCCTTAAATTCGGGAAATTGCACAAACACATGAAATGACGAAAATTGACGGGCGATTCGGTGTCCGGTGTCATGTAGGGTCAGGGGCACTGTATGTTTGGTACGGGCTCAATTAGCAGGACACTGAAATTAAATTGGGATTTCAGAATCAGTTAAAATAGTATCCTCAATTTAATTAGAAATAAATGCAAGTTGTGTTCTAAAATTAATTAGGAGTAAATGGGGCCAAAATCAGGTCAGGTCATCAATACCAATAATGAAGAAGACTCAGAACGGAATATTACCCTAATTTGGGCCGCACGAAAAATAGGTCAAGATTGCCTCCAATTTCAATTGGAACGCACAACGATACAAAAATAGGAATTTATTAAATAACGTCCGCGACGATTTTTGTGCGACTAGAAACAAGGTACAGAGAGCATAATTATGAGTTACAAAAATAGCAGAATGGAAGGCGGGCATGTCTAGGTCAAGATTGCAAAATTTGTTGGAAGGCAAAAGTCAGGATAGCGCTCCAAATATCGAAGCAAAGGCAATGCGCAAGATATTAAATAACATACGGTCATTAATTACAAACTCCCAGAATTAAATTCTAAATAAATCATTAAATACAAAATTCCATAATTCCGACAGGTCTTCATCTACTGGCTTCTAGGTCAAGTCTGCTAGCTCAAAATAAATGAACACTGCATATAATATTATATTTAAATTACACATCACACATAATTATTTAAATTAATATACCTATCACGCAATTACTAAATTGTAACTATAATAATATTAATTATTATAAAAAGTCAAAAATACCCCTGTTTTCGGAACATGGTAGTGACAAGTCTACCCTCCTTAAAAGAATTTCGTCCTCGAAATTTAAAATCCTTAAAGTAGCGTTTAATCATACTCATTATTATTTTCCTCAAATTTTAAATTCATCTTCCATGAAATCAGGTAATAATTCACAATGTCTTTTCGTACAAATTTTAAAATTATTGCATTTCTGAAAAATCCTCGGAATAGAATCAAAGTCCATTTTTATCTAAAATTTCCCCCAAAATTTTTAGATAATCATTCAATACTCAGAATTTAATATCCACTCCTCAAATTTGATTTTAATCAATGCACATATGTAATCTCGTCCAAAAGTTTAAATTCAAATATTTATCCATCAAAATTTTATTCCTCGATTTCCTCTTTCCTCAAAATACTTAACAATGTGATACTTAAGGATTCTCTAATTGCAACATCCCATATAAAATTCTAAAATTCATATCTTGCAATTAAATAAATATATTGATAAATCTCCCAAAATTTTCAAATTTTTATAACCAATTTAATCAGGTCATGATCTTCCTGGAATTAATAAATCATAAATTATGCCATGTTTAATTCTTGGCCCTTTATTTAAATCGATGCTTATCCTCGAATTTTTAATCATCTTGTTAATCATCTTGTCTCTCCTGTCAAGTCATAACTCCTTCGTGAATCTTCGTCATGGTTAAACCCCAATAATCATGGTCTAAAAATCTTTCCTATAATCATACAACATGTAATCTAAGGGGATATGTACGGTCATAGTATCTTTGTCATGGTATTGCAGTCTCTGTATCAGGGGTACTACTAACTATATTATAACAAGAAATCATGCATACAAGCTATGGTACTAAGGTATCAATCAATCAATCAAGTGGATAGGAACAGAGGGAAGGAAGAACAGAACCTGCTAACACATTACCTGTAGTATCGGTCTCCTCGACCGTCATCGCAATTGCCCCGCCCTGCTGGGGTGGTTCCCTTCGCGGGTGCTGAGCAATATACGGTTCCACAGGTAGCCTAACTGGATCTCTATAATCTGAAGCTGTGCGCTGGCCGAGAAGATAAGGGGCTAGAAGACAATCCCTTACTCGATGTCCCGCAGCGCCGCAGTGCAAACAAAGTCCTAGCCTCGTTCTACAGCTCTCCCAAAGGTGACCTGGCTTCTTACAGAAATGACAAGTCTGCTGTGTCTCTCTCGGAGGCTGTTGCTGATTCTGCTGAACACGGACTGGGGCCTGGTACTGTTGTTGATACTGATACGCCCATGGATGTTGTTGGATAGGAACTGGTGCTAGGTTCTGCGGTGGATGCTAAAATGTCCATGGTTGTTGCTGAATATGAAATGGTACTTGGTACTGCTGTTGGTGCTGAATACGGGGATGCTTGGCCGGTCCTGCGCTACCATTCGTATCTCCAAGAGTATTGTGACTCCTCTTAGGCCTGAGATCCAGATCCTCTTCTGTAATCTGAGCATCCATCAAGATAGCCTCAAAGGTAGCGGTACGACCACCAGAAGTGCGCGACCTAATCTCTCTTGTCAGCCCCTTTCTAAATTTTTGGGCTCGATCTCCTGGGTCCCGAATCATAGACGATGCAAAACGGCTAAATCTACAGAATTTTGCAGCGTACTCGTCGACCGACATGTTTCCTTAAACCAAGTCATGAAACTGACTTTCCAAGGTTCCCAATGCTACGTCGGGAAAGAACTTCTCCTTGAAGAGTTCCTTGAAGGTCTCCCAAGTAAGTCCTTGTGCAGTAATTCTCGGCTCTGTGCGATACCACGTGAGTGCGATATCGAACATCTGACTGCCAGCGGCTTCTATCTGCAAGTTCTCCAGAATCTGGGTCAATCGCAGGCTCCTCTCTATATCCTCTAGCCAGTCGTCAGCGTAGAGTATCCCTTCGGTGCCTTTGAACTCTCGAGGCATCATCCTTTTGAAGTCCACTATAGTGCCTGATCTCTGCTGCTGGCCAGGAAACTGCTGGTACTGTGCTACTTTCTCCAAAGCTTGGAGAGTCACTTGATGAGCATTCTCCATATTTTTCTCTTATCAGCTTGGTTTGTGCCTGGTCCGCTTCTGCTTGCACCCTCTGAGCCTCAGCTTGAACTCGCTGAGCGTCTGCCGTTACTCTTTGGGCATCTACCATGCCCTGGATCAAGGTAAACATCTGTGCCCCATCAATGGGCAAACCTCCGGGAATCGGAGTCGGTGGAGGAGGAAGGTTGTCCGTCACAGCTGCGGCAATCCTCTGAGCAGGTGGGGGAGGAGGATCCCCGAAAAGTGCAGACACTCCTACATGCATCGGAGATGTTGGAGGAACTACGGCTGTCTGTCCCTCAGGTGGAGAGGTGGCAGGCCCCTCTAAAGCTGATGTTCCCGCTCTCATAGACCGTGTCTACGGCGACATCCTGAAGACAGATCCCAAAGAATCAATTTAGGCAAAAATGCGATATCATCAAGGAAGGACAGTACAGTTCTAAAGAAGCAACATTCAAGATAAAAGATTGGAAATAAACCCTAGTTGTGATTGTACAGGTCAAAGATACATCCAAGGTTTGATACCTCTACCCCTTAGGTACCATAGTTCTACTAGAAACATACTCACTGCTAGCTTCCTTACCTACTGCAATCGCTGATACTAGTTATCCTATCACTCAAGTGCATATCAAATGCAATACACTACACTAAGTACTGCACTTCTAATACAACCCTAGATGAACACCCAAGTCAGTTGGCAGTGAAATCTCAATCATGCTCAAGCCAACAGATCCTTACACATGTATCTCACCTACTGATATACTAATATATCTCTCCCTCTATAAGATCTTATCCTCAAATAAAATTCCTCAAAATAACTCCTCGAATAAATTTTAAAGTAAAAATGCATATACTTTCCTCAAGACCAATTATCTGAAGTGAAAATTTTATTAATTCCAAAAATCCTTACAGCTTGTCTAGGTTCATCAAATTGAATCTGGATTCCTCAAAATAAAATTTTAATAACATGATATCTCGACTCCTCAAAATTCAAAACTGTAATTCATTTTCAAGCTTCAAATTATAATTTAAATCCATATCTTGTAGTCCAATAGCCCTAGTGTTATCTTTCTCACTGTCCTCATCGACGTGTGTCATCAAGTAATACCATAAATCAGTCTGCAATTTCATCTTGATATAAAATCAAACCCTACAATGAGACCTAAATCCTAATTTAATACCTAATCAACAATCAACAAGTGAGAATGGACGGAACAAGGGAATGATTTTAAATTAGAAATTTTAACAAGATTCTCAGGGGTCATTCCAGGAATCTCTCAAGGAATTGTGATTGAGTATTCGCTCTCGTCCTAGTATCCTATGTCCTAGATCCTATCGCAGGCACGCAATAGTGTAACAAGGATGCCACACTACTACGATATCGCACAACTCGCGAAGTCTGACCTGCATGGGCCACCACTAAAAATGTGTCACGACCCGCACCCGGAATTGGGGCACGAGTACGCGAGTACGTCCAGCCTATGCCGCAGCATCGGCGGTAGAACGCTGTCAAGGTATTGATACTATCTAACCAATCTCACGCAGCATCCAATCTCCATAAGGAGGCACGGATGACACAAATAAAATGAACACATACTCAATCACAGGATTACAGCACGATAAGATATCGAACAGAAATTAAATACAACACAAGTCAAAAAGTAATAACTTAACTCAACAATGATCCAAGTCATCAAAATTGCCGGAGACAAATCCGGTACCAAATAGTCTACTGAAAGAACTAACTAGAAGATTGGTGATTCCGGCTAGACCTCCCGAATCACAACTAACTATCAAGCCCAAGTGCAGCTACTCACCATATGGTCCATAAAGTGTTTGTCACGACCCGCATCCGGAATTGGAGTACGAGTACGCGAGTACGTCCAGCCTACGCCGCAGCATCGGCGGTAGAACGCTGTCAAGGTATTGATACTATCTAGCCAATCTCACGCAGCATCCAATCTCCATAAGGAGGCACGGATGACACAAATAAAATGAACACATACTCAATCACAGGATTACAGCACGATAAGATATCAAACAAAAATTAAATACAACACAAGTCAAAAAGTAATAACTTAACTCAACAATGATCCAAGTCATCAAAATTGCCGGAGACAAATTCGGTACCAAATAGTCTACTGAAAGAACTAACTAGAAGATTGGTGATTCCGGCTAGACCTCCCGGAATCACAACTAACTATCAAGCCCAAGTGCAGCTACTCACCATATAGTCCATAAAGTGTTGGCTACCGATCCTCTAAGGCATAGTCTGGAAAAATATTTCTAGTCAGGAAGGAGCAAAGTACAAATCTCAAATAATAGTTCCATTTAATTGATAAGGACTATAAAGCAATAAACAGATGATGCTAGATACTGAGAAGACAATGAAATAAATACAATGGCAATTAAGAGAGACAGGCAATAGGTAATATGATATAGTCAGTGCATGTATAAAAATGAAAAGAACAAGGAACAGTATCATATATGGGTGATGTAGTATATGATTAAAATAGGAAACTGTAATCTATGCTAAGTGTTTGAAATAGTAGTTTCGAAATGTGATCGGCTTGGGAACATGTACGATAGCTACAGGGCCTGGCTAATCATGGGTGAAGAGCATGATTAACACTTATATTGTTCTAGACTACAATAAGAGGTTATGATCATATTTCTTACTAACTACTTTCCCGCCCCCAACTAGTACTGTGGATCCAACCATGACACGTCACGATACACGAGCAAGTCCAATCTATCATGTACGATGTCTAATATACATGTCGTGTACAATGTCAAACGATAATCAAGGTAACATCTCATGACTGCAGATCCAAGCTATACTAGTCCGTGTAACACAGTGTCAAGGATTCAGATGTAACATTTTATGATTATTTAATTTATAGAAATTATCAAGGAATTGAAAATTATCAGAGAATGTACTTGCCTTGGGTCCTTAGCTGGTATTTATGGATGTCCTGTTCCAGAGTATCCCCTGGGTAAACCAACAGTCCTATAAATATATCACAAAGCAAAACCATATTTGCATCAGATGCTACGCTAACACACAGTCTATAAACACTGAATTCGGGACTACTCTAGGTATGATACCGGCCACCTAGGATCACCTAGTAGATTCACCAATTAATCATATATATAATTTCCATCAACTACAATAATAGATATAAAAATATATACTTTAAAATAAATAATACTTGTATATATATAGCAACATAATAAATAATACTTGTATGCATATATATATATATAAACATAGTTCATGGAAAGGAATACAATACGTATTTATGTTGTATACATACAAAAAAGAATTTAATATAATATATATATCTAAAATATATACCAATATAAATACACTGCTATAGTTGTATATTTACCAAAATACGTTCATTTATATATTAACATATGTCAAAATGCGTACATATCATATATGTGCAAAAGTACATTTTTAGAATATACATATATATATAGAAAATATATTAATTATATGTACAAAATATATATGTATATATATATATACATTTATACTAATTATACATATTTGAAAAGTATTAACTATATATATATATATATATACAAATATATATACATATACCAACCATTATATATTTTTATACCAGAATACCTACATATATATATTAAATGAAATACACGTACTATACACCAAAATACTTTTATGCATAAATATATACTAATAAAACATTTTCATATATCATATATATACATACTAAAGTATACTATGTTTATACCTGTTTAACATTTAATTAAAAATAAACATATACATGTACATATATTAAATTATGCATTACCAATTTTCTTTATATACTATACACATTTCATGTATTTAAAGCACTAATTAAATAATACTATTTATATACATATCTTTAATATACTCATGTGTATATATATATGTATATATATATATATATAGAGAGAGAAGGAAGGGGAGAAGAAGAACTCTTACAGAGGGGGTGGCTCGATGATGGTGGTGGAGCTCCTGGTCCGTCGGAGTACTGATGGTGGTGATGCACAGCAGCGGGCCGACGGGGATGTGCAGCGGGGTGCTGCCGGACTGATGGCCGCCGGAGTTCACCGCAGAGGAAGGAGAATGGAGCGCCGGCGTGCAGGCTCGGTTGGGAGAACGAGCAGTCGGCTCCGCCGGAGTTGAGAGGGGGCCGGAGATGTGGATGGATGGATGGATGGATGGATGGAGAACCTGCTGTACAGGTGGAGGGAGGAAGGAGTCGAGGGGGTTGGAGCAGCGGTGGTCGGCTGCAGGGTGCAGCGGCTCTCGGGGTGGCCGCCGGAGTTAGTCGGCCGAGCAGTAGGGAGCAAGGAGAGGTGGAGGAGGCTGATGGTGGGAGAGCCGCCAGACCGCTGGAGGAGTGCACAGGGGCAATGGCCGGGTGAACAGGAACTGCGGGGGGTGGCTCTCGAGCAGCAGGGGGCCGGCTGCGGGGAACTCGGCCGCCCAGGGTTGGTCGGGTGGCCGGAGCAGTATGATGGGGTGGTGAAGATGGTTTCCCCCCTTCCAAATTTAAAAAATACAAAGAAAAGAAGAAGAAAAGAAAGAGAAGAAGAGAAGAAGAAGGAAGAAGGAGAAGGAGAAAGGAAAAGTTTTCCTACGGTTGAGGATGGAGGCTTGTGAGGATGTGGGGGCTTGGGGAGGTGTGCTACCTAGGTTTTCTAGGGATTAGGGTTTGATGTAGATAGGACATAAATAGGGAGAGAGGGTGTTGATGGAGGGTGGTGATTGAACCCCTAGAATGAGTGGCTAGGATTGTTCATGAAGGAAATTGTTTTCATGTAAAGTAGAGTGGGGAAAAATGCAATTTGGTCCACAAATAAATAACCTTTCCATTTGGTCTTGGACAATGGGGTGATGACACCTACAATTGAATAATTGCAACTTAGCCCCTTAAATTCGGAAAATTGCACAAACACATGAAATAACAAAAATTGACGGGGGATTCGGTGTCCGGTGTCTTGTAGGGTCAGGGGCACTGTATGTTTGGTACGGGCTCAATTAGCAGGGCACTGAAATTAAATTGGGATTTCAGAATCAGTTAAAATAGTATCCTCAATTTAATTAGAAATAAATGCAAGTTGTGTTCTAAAATTAATTAGGAGTACATGGGGCCAAAATCAGGTCAGGTCATCAATACCAATAATGAAGAAGACTCAGAACAAAATATTACCCTAATTTGGGCCGCACAAAAAATAGGTCAAGATTGCCTCCAATTTCAATTGGAACGCACAACGATATAAAAATAGGAATTTATTAAGTAACGTCCGCGACGATTTTTGTGCGGCTAGAAACAAGGTACAGAGAGCATAATTATGAGTTACAAAAATAGCAGAATGGAAGGCGGGCATGTCTAGGTCAAGATTGTGAAATTTGTTGGAAGGCAAAAGTCAGGATAGCGCTCCAAATATCGAAGCAAAGGCAATGCGCAAAATATTAAATAACATACGGTCATTAATTACAAACTCCCAGAATTAAATTCTAAATAAATCATTAAATACAAAATTCTATAATTCCGACAGGTCTTCATCTACTGGCTTCTAGGTCAAGTCTGCTAGCTCAAAATAAATAAACACTGCATATAATATTATATTTAAATTACACATCACACATAATTATTTAAATTAATATACCTATCACGCAATTACTAAATTGTAACTATAATAATATTAATTATTATAAAAAGTCAAAAATACCCCTATTTTTGGAACGTGGTAGTGACAAACAATGAAGATAGAATCCTCATGTGGTCCACCTATCATGACGATATTAGACGTTGATGTATCTTCCCATAAGATCTCCCCGCGTTTGACCTTTTAGGGGAACTGAAGTCTGTTTATGACTCTTGTCTTTGCGTTTCTAGATCAGATAATCCCACAGGTCAGGAGGAGTTGCAGAAGAAGAGGATGATGGCTTGTTCCTTCTGCTCCCATTGGTGGGCATGCGGATGATGGGAACCATAGTCTTCCCTGTGCCACCCGTATACAACAGGTTGGCCATCTGGGTGGCGGATAATCCCCGAGGAGGGTGTCTTTCCGCAACTGGAGCCTTCTTTACGCTTAGGGACTTCGTCCGACGTAATTTTTAGCTTTGCTCTGGTTGGCGTAAAGATGAGGAAGTCCTCAGGCGGCCATCAGCTTCTCGCGTAATTCGGAGGATGGGCAGATTGTTCCCTTGCTGGTGTAAATGCAGAGAAGTTGAGTAGTCTATCGCTCGCTTTCCCTTGCGGCGATCACAGGGATCATCTGGTTCTCCATAGAGGTTAGATGTTATTTTATGCGTGAAGCATGTCTTGTACTTCTGATTTGGCGCTGAGACTTTATCAGAAGTTTTGTCTATTCCGCCAGGGACGGGAGACTAAATTTCACGCACAGAGTGCGAAGTACACTTCTGGGTTAGCGCTGAGGCATTGCCAGAAGTTTTGTCGGCCCTGTCCGAGAGAGGCGACTGAATTTTACTTGCAGGGCACGGAGGGAGCAACGCTAAAACCTCATTGGTCGAAGAGATCGGAGAGATCGGAGAATCCACAGGAATGGTAGAGGATGTCTTGGGCATCCAGACCTTACGCAGCTTCCTGTTGTTTTGGATAGAGAGAGAGTGAGAGTTACCCCTTGTTCGGAGCATATCTTCGTAGAGAGACTGGTCGAACTGGACGACCAGTGTCTTCTTCATGGATCCCACGGATATCGTATCATGTTGAGCAATAGCTTCCTCATCAGAAGAGAAAGATGTCCCCAGTAGAGTCGCCATCTTGTTATGGATAATATAAACGAGAAAAGATTTGATGAATGCGGAAAATGAGGGCTTTTACGAAGACCCGCCCTTCTTTTATGTTTACAAACAAGATTGTATAAATTTGATCCTACACGAGGATGTCTAAGTACAATTTATTTAATTTGGGTGAATATTGCTATAGGTGTCTGATCTGCACTTGATCACTTTAGCCCTTAGACCACACGATGTTGAAGAAGTGCTGTGGAAGACAAGTAGCAGCTTCGAGGGTTGCTAAAGAGGGTGGATGCCCGATGCCAAAGTCGTCGATCCCTTCTCTTTGCCTGAGCTCTGGATTCTCCTCTCTCTCTCTTTCTCTCTCTCTCCCCTCTATTTATCCTTTCAATTCGTCGACCTACTTCTGATCGTTCGACCAATTTTTTGACCTCTTTCTGATTGTTCCACCAATTCTTCGACCATTTCCTCTATTGATAGAGGTCTCTATTTATAGAGTTTTAGTGACAATGACCACTCAATCGGTGTAAAAACCGAGTAGTGAAAAGTACAACACCCTTTTACACAACGGTTAAAATAACCAATGCCTGCGTATAGATGATCCTTTGAATGAGCGTGTGATGCGGGTCCAACTAAGGGACAAAATGCGTATAACTGCTACGAAGATCATGGCGTAGAAGCCACGTAGGTAGGTATCCCTCGTGTAAAAGAGGTTGGCATAGAAGCCAATGTCTGTCACCATGGCATAGAAGCCAAATAGTTATCAAACCGGCATAGAAGCCAAATAGGCGTATAAGCCGAGTAGGCGTAGAAGCCGAGTGGTCATAGAGGTCGAGTAGGCGTAGAAGCCGAGTGGTCATAGAGGCCGAGTAGGCGTAGAAGCCGAGCAGGCATCGAAGCTGAATGGGCGTAGAAGCCGAACAGGCACCGAAGCTGAATAGGCGTAGAAGCCGCTGCGTAACGTGCCAGAGTGATGATGTGGACGTCTTAGCCAAAATTATGGCTCTTGGAGATAATTAGATCTCTTGCATTAAATTTAGAGATCTACCCCCATCCTGTGTATTAAATGCAGATGCTTGTCTTTAAGATTTGCCATTATTCTGCGCATTAAATACAGATAAGCACCTTGAATCCTGTGCGAAGAGTAACCGATGTCGTGGCAGTCTGTTCATCTTCGACGGAGCATAAGGTGCTCACGTTTGCCTGTGTAAAACTAGGTAGCGTATTCCCTTGTATGCGTAGGAGCAGCTCTTGCAAAGGGGATGTCACTAAACGACGGTTCGGTGACATTTAATCAAATCTCCTGCATTAAATGTGGAGATCCGCCATCATCCTGTGTATTAAAAACAGAGGCATGTTTTGAAGGTCTGCCACCCTTCTGTGCATCAAACGCAGAGACGTGCCTCAGGCATCTGTCAGTATTTGGCGTATTAATTATAGAGACGTGCCTTGAGGGCCTGTCACCACCATGTGCATTAAATGCAGAGACGCGCCTCGAGTCCCGTACGGAGTGCAGCTTTTGACGTGGCAGGCGGTTTGACTTCTGTGGAGCGTAAGGAGCTTTCATCTGCCTGTGTAAAACTAGGCAGCATATTCCTCTGTGTACGTAAAAGTGGTTTACGCAAGAGAAATGGCAGTAAATGACAGCCTGGGTTGCAGTGTCGCGCCATCATTATAGCCGTCGCCTAGGTAGTCGAGCAGTATCCCTTTGTCAGAAGTCGAGACGTCAGGTTCATTGCAGGTTCTGACAGGTTTATTTCGGAGAATACGAAGCGTCCCTCGTACACTTGAATGCTGCATTGAAAGCGGATAAGTTTTACGCCATAAAGGCGATGAAGCACCCTGTTTATGCTGAAGCAGCCTGGACATACTGCCCTACGCGGATGGTCCTTGAGCCTATATTTTCACGCTGTGCCTGGCGGAGAAGCTTTGTTTGTACGTTGAAGGCTATGAAGCCCTCTGCTTATGCTGCTTTGCATCAATATGCTGCGTAGAGCTTCCCAGCGTATTTTTCATGCTTCTACAGAGGCAAATCGACTGGCACTATCGGACCAGCTGGCAGTATATGTGCACCCAATTCACCCCGAGTAGCCAGAGGGTGTTGCCCGAGCACTAATATAAGTCCTACGTGATTTCATGACGACCTAGTAGCACCAGAGTGACATACTCGCTCAGTCGATCCAGACAACATTGGAGCGAGGTAGTTCTCATATCCATAATTCTGCGACCAACATTAGTCATCTTAGTCCTCCGTACTTCAATGGTACAGAAGACACAATTTTGTCCGATACTTGGTTGTAGGACACTGAGGCCATCTTGGAAGCAACAGGGGCTCTGGGTAGAGACCGTGTGGCAGTAGTAAGGCTACAGTTGTTGGATTTAGCTCGTGACTGGTGTGCAGCGCAGGAGGGTTCTCTCATAGCACCGATTATGTGGGCAGTTTTTACTAAGAGGTTCCAGGCGAGGTATTTTGACGCGTTGGCGAGTTACGAGCTTCATCAGAGGTTTAACAACCATAGGCAGGAGGGCAGGACCATCGACGGTTATGCGACGGAGTTTGCGAGACATAGTCGATTTTCTCCAACTTTGGTAACGATCGAGTTAGAGAGGGAGAGAAGGTTCCAGCAAGGACACCATTTAGAGATTATCTTGGCGGTCGAGCAGCATAAGTTTCAAACCTTTGATATAGTGAGACGGGCAGCCAAGAGGTATGAGTACATATCACAGAGGATTATCGATCGAGTTGTGAGTCAAAAGAGGCCCAATATTTCAAGAGGATCAGCATACCAGTCATCAGCACCAGCACCAGCTCCAGCAATTCGAGACCTGAAGATTGGATCCTCGAGGAAGACATCATCATCTCAGCTATCTTCCCAGATGTTCCCTCAGCAGAGGCGGTCATCTTCTTCTTCTTTACGTAGTTGTTTCCATTGCAAAAAACCTAGGCATATAGTATCAGAGTGTCGTAGGGCACAGAGATTGTGCTTGGTGTGTGAGGCATCAGACCACATGGTCGGAGCATGTCCTAGAAGGAACCAGACTGTATCATCATCAGCCCAGTCAGTAGTTCGGCCAGTAGCGCCACAGTATAGGGGATCAGCATCAGTGCAGTAGCAGCAGGTTCAGAGGCCTTTGCCTCCATTGGCTGTCACTACCATATTTCTAGAACAGGGGCTTTATTATCTTTTACCATATTTAATTTAATGTGTTAATATATTGCATGATATATATTATACATATTATATTGTGTTCATTAATGCATGGGTTAGTGGACTAGACCTAGAAATCCACTAGATAAACCCCTCACCAAATATAGGATTATGGATTAAATTAGTATTATTCAGGATTAATTATTGGGGTTATATTTCACTACTGTGATTTTACTCAATTATCTTACCTTACCGTTGCTTCGTTATTTGGAGAACTACACTAGCTTTTGTCTTCCAACAAATTTTATACCCTTGTCCTAGATGTGTCAATCTTTCATTCTGACCTTTGTGTAACTCATAAATATGCTCTCTTGTAATTCATTTTATTCGCACAATATTCGTTATAAATGTTTATTTTTAAATGCAAATAAATCTAACTTTGCATCCTTGTTCGTTCTAATCAAAATTATGACAATATTCTATTTTGAGTCTTCTACATCCATGACACTTGTATCCCACCTAATTTTAACCCTATGCACTTCCAATTAATTTAAGAACACCATTTACACTAATTTTAATTAAATTGGTATAAGGACCCAACCTAACCCAAAACTAGACCCAACACCAACCCAATCCCCCACTCACACCCTCAAGGTTCATACTAAATACCACACACCCTTTTAACCCACTACATCACACCAAATATGGTATTTTTTCTCATCCAATCCCAAATCCCACTGTGTGTGCAATTTCTCAATTGTTAGGGACTTTTATATAAAAATACAATGAGGTGTCCAACTTCCATTGGAACCAAGCCATGAAGAAACCCTCTTTCATTTCTTTGACGGGTCATACATGGATTTTCCCTCCATTTGGAGTATACTACACGCCTACTTTCCCCCTACATGATCTCCACCCTCCATTCAAAACCAACACCATTTCCACCCTTCATTCCTTCATGAGAAAACCCTCCCCCATCCGTAGGAAACACATAGCCGGCCCTAATTCTAAGGCCATTACCCTATCTTCTCTCTTCTACATAAACACTCTTCCTCCCTTTATTTCTTTTCACAGCCTTTATTTCTTCAACATCAAAACCAAAACCCTAACTTCCCCATCACCTTTTTTTCATCTCCGATCAACTTCGTCGGACCACCACAACCACTAACATCTCCTCCTCGACTTCTCTTCTCCTCCGCCAGCCCACCTCCCCAATATCAGACTTCCCTCATCGATCTCCACCATCTTCATTATCTTCTCCTCTGCCGTACCATACCTCGACAGTAGCCTTCTCCACCATCTTCTTCATCTTCTCATCTCTTACCGCCACTACAGTCCTTCCCCGAGCACCGACAGTAGCCATCACCACAGTTGACTTATCTCCCTTATAGTCACCTTCTTCTCGGTCATGGCCCGTGTAACCTCCGTATCCTAAAATTCGTGCTTAAATGTTGTTATTAGGTTAATTTGGGACTATTAGAATTTTTCTATAATTTTTAGTTAATTAAAAACTATTAACACTAATTTTCTAGGACTTTTAAGAATTTATTTTAGGTCCAAACTTAATTAAAAATATCCCAAAATTTTATTTTAGGTTCTAAATAATAAAATATATTTTCTAGAATTTTCTGGGAATTCTCTGAATATTTTTAGTATTTATTAGGAGTTAATTAGACTAATAACTAATTTTTTAGCACTTCTAGAATTTATTGTGAAAGACCAAGAATATAGAATGGACCAACGTTATTTTCTAGTGTTTATAATATTATTATATATTTTCTAGAATTATTTCAGAATTTTTAGAATAATTTTAGTATTTATTTTTAGTTAAATGGGTAAAACTAATGTTTAGAGCTTCTCCTAATTATAGTAGGAAAACTATGAATATAAAATTATCCCAAATAATTTTCTAGAGTTTTTAAATTGAAAATATATTTTCTTTAATTTTCCAGATTTTTATGATTATTTTTAATATTTATTTGAGTTATTTAGATTTAAAACGACTTAAATAATGTTTTAATAAAGGCAAATCAAAAACAAATAATATAACCAAAACCATCTAATCAGATTCTGACACATGTCAGCCTATAAATATCCATTCAGCCGCAGGTACATCCCTATATATATATATATTATTATAACCCTAATTATCCTATTATTTTAGAGAGAGAGATTTTGAAGAATTGCCATCTAGGGTTCCTTCATCTTCCATAAACCATTGCGCATAGCTTCGGACTCCAAACGAGATTTAGTTTCTTGTGTTAGAAAGATATTGAGGTTAGCTTTCTGATTATATAAATTGTTTTATGAAATTATTAGTATTAAATTCTAAAAAATTCGTAGAGCAAAGTATGTCCGAAAATAGACGCATTTCGATATTTTTGTGAATCCGGGAGAATCAGGAATCAGAATCATGAACCGTTTAAAGTTTCAGAAAGCTAATATCGAGATCATTGACATATGTTTTTCCTAGAATTTAATTCGAAATATTTTCATGCTGTTAATTCTGTAGAACTTCTAGGTTAGAATTTAACCATCGGTGCATGATACAAAATTTGTATGTGCCATAATTCCCAAACGAATTTTAATTCGGACGAGCCGTAAATTCTAGAATATTTTTGATAATGAAATCTACAGGGAATCATGCATGAAAGTCGAGTTTGTCTCGGTTGACTTTTCGGTCAACAGATCGCCTCAATTTGCGTGCCATGAGTCTCGAGTCGTTAAAAATTTAGTTTCTTTTAGGCAAAACTAGGATTTGGCCTAAAAAATCAGAATAATAAGGTTAAAATAAGATTTTAGAGTAATTATTCTAGAATTAAATAAATTAAAATAAATTATATTTTGACATGGAAAATTTGTAATACATAGGCTATTTGGACTGTGACTTGGATTCTGATTCATACCAGCAAAGGACCACAGGGGAGTACATTCTCTGATAGTTTCTTATCTATGATATCCTTTATGTTCATTATATTTAGTGTAAATATCTATATTTCTTGACACGATGGTTACACGGATTGGTATATCCGGATATCGTCATGAGATGTTATTCCTTGTTCATGGTGTATCTTGTACAAGTCTTGTTTTATTGTTTATCTTGTGCATGTACAGACACTGATTCTCGGGGAGACTTGCTACCTTCCTACAGAATCTCGTGCCATAGCGTACCATGGTTGGATCTGCTATACCAGTCGGGGGTGGAGAGTATTTTAGTGTAGATATGTGATCATACCCTTCATGTACAACTTTTGTTCTCATGTTAGTGTTGGTCATACACCGCACGTATGACTAGCCAGGCCCGTACTCGTGTACAAGTTCCCAAGCCGATCACATGTTAAAGCTAGTACTCACACACTTAGGCATAGTATTCTTATTCATTGACATATTGTTCATTCCCGCATTTATTTACAGTATTTTCTTTATTGTGTATCTCTTGTACATATATATGCATCTTGTATATTTCCATCTATTTACTGCTAGATAGTTTATATCATTGATGTGGAACTGCTGTCAGAGATGTACTTTGCTCCATCCTGACTGGAAATATTTTTCCAGACTACGCCTTAGAGGACGGGTGTCCGACATTTTATGGACCACAGGGAGAGTAGCTGCTGACTTGGACCTTGTAGCCATGTGTGATTCCGGGAGGTCTAGCCGGGATCACTAGTTATTTAGTTAGTTTCTTTTAGCATATATTGGTACCGGATTTGCCTCCGGCATACTTTGTTGAGACTTGGATATTATTATTGAGTTAGATTATTCTATTTAGACTTGTGTTGCAATTTGGTTTATTTATTTCTTCGATATCTTATCGTGCTTTAGTTTATGTGATTGAGTATTTCATATTATATTATGATATCTGTGATTCCTTATGGAGTTGGATGCTCATGTGAGAATAATTAGATAGTATTGTGACCTAGACAACGTTCTACTGCCGATGCTACGGCGTAGGCTGGACGTACCCACGCTCTCGTGCCCATATACCGGGTACGGGTCGTGACAGCCCGCACCTGATGTAAGGGTACAAGTCGGAAACAACGCCCAGCCTATGCCGCAGAATCGGCAGTAGAACGTTGTCTGGATAATCTATCTAATACTATAATAAACCACCAACAATGGTAATATACTCAATCACAGAACTAAGATAGAAATAAGCATGAATCAGATAAAGAATAGAACAGTCATAATATAACTCATGAGTCTAAAATAATACATCAATGAGTCTGAAAGAATACTAACAAATAAGCTGGAGACAAACCCGTACAAAAATACTAAGAAGCTACTACTCCCGGGTTAACTGTCTCTGTTGGGATAAGTCCCTCCTGAGCCAGGGTCTCAGACTCTAGACCCACAACATCCTGAGGTCCATAATAGGTAGGATACCAGTCCTCAGTGTCATCTGAGAAAAAATATTCAGTCAAGAAAAGAGCAGAGTACATCTCTAACAACAGTTCTAATCAATGATAAAAACTATATAACAGTAAATAGATGTGAATATATAAGATGCACAATAGATACGAGAGATATATATACAATAAGGGATTATTAGAATAAATACAATAATGAACAATATGTCAATAAACAAGAATACTAATGTCTAAGTGTGTGAGTACTAGCTTTAACATGTGATCGGCTTGGAATCTTGATACAAGATATATAGCCTGGCTAATCAAACGTGTAGTATATGATTAACACTATTCAATGCAAAACTTGATACAAGGAGGATATGATCACATATCTATACTAAAATACTTCCCACCCTCGACTGGTATAATAGATCCCCAACCATGGTACGCTATGGTACGAGATTCCCCAAGAAGATAGCTAGTCTTCCCGAGAATCAGTGTCTGTACATGTATAAGATAATCAATAAAACAAGGCTTGCACAAGATACACCATATACCAAGAAATAACATCTCATGACGAGATTCGGATATACCAATCCGTGTAACCATCGTGTTAAGAGAACAAGGATATCTACACTAGATACAATAAACATAGAGGATATCATAAATAAAAAACTATCAGAGAATATACTCGTCTGAAGTCCAATGAATAGTCTCACAGATATCTGACACGGTGCCTTAAAGACCTAGATATGGAATACAATATCAATACAAGGTTTCAAAAAGAGAATAAGTTAAACTAGTCAACTTCTAGGCCAACAAGTCAATTCTAAGTCAAAAGTCAACTATGGTCAACTATGGTCAACTATAGTCAAACTATGGTCAACTATGGTCAACTATCTATTTCTAGGTTACATAAGCCTATCACAAAAATATTGGGTCAAGATACTAAAGTCTAACCATGAAAACCACATCTTAAATATTATGATACCGTATCTCCGGATACGTAAATTCCATTGTAAAACATCAATATATAAATATCAAACAATTAATTTTTAATAATATAGAACCATAATTACAACATTAAATAGGTATCGTGGTTTTGAACGAACTTGGTATCTCAACAATAATCACAAACTTGATACCCAAACCCAAATCTTGGGTATTCCCAATTACCTTGGTCTCCTCATGGTAATTCCAAATACCTTGTAATATTAACTAACGGTAACATATATATATATACATACATACTACTCTATATACTATAATAAAATTAGTAATTTAGGAGATACATCCTTCTATATAAATAATACTATATATATATATATATATATATATATATATATATATATATATATATATATATATATATATATAAATATATATATAATCATATATACAAAATTGCCTAGCTGTCACCAAAAACCATTCTGCTGTCACTGAAAGCTGTTGATATATAAATATATTATTATTTTAGTGACAGTTTCCTGCACTGTCACTAAAAACTGCCACTGAAACCCTGATACGCTTGCTGATACGCTGTTGTTTCAGCAATGATGTTGCTGCTGCTGTTGCTAATTAGCTGTTGTGGCTGTTGTGCTGTTTTGCTGCTGTTGTTGCCAATTGGCTGCTGCCATCACTGATTAGCTGTCCCTGCCGTCACTAATAGTATATATATATATATATACAATATATATATATATAACACAAATATCTATATGTATATCATCCTCCAAGTATATATATACATCAATAAACATAATAACTACAAATAACTATATATACACCCCTTCCTAGTGTTATGTACATAAATACTATATAGCAACAACACACACACATAAATATATTGATAACTATTCATATATGTATATATATATAATCATATAATTTCCATACATATATATAAATATCTATTTAAATATACATATATATATATATATATATACATGCTATAATATGTATATACTTACGCAATAACACCTATAATCACATAGTATCATATATATGTATAGTTACTACCTTATAAAATATATGTACTTAACAAACACATATAATAATAATAACATACATATATATATTGTAACAACATATATATATTTACACATAACATATATACTATAATATATATATTTATACATGTAGAAGAATGGCTACATAATATATACACATATAGTACATACATAATACATAGATCTAAGACACAAGAAGCATAATTATATATACTATAACATATATATAATATATATATATATATATATATATATATATATATATATATATATATATATAATCATATATACAAAACTGCCTAGCTGTCACCAAAAACCATTCTGCTGTCAGTGAAAGCTGTTGATATATAAATATATTATTTTTTTAGTGACAGTTTCCTGCACTGTCACTAAAAACTGTCACTAAAACCCTGATACGCTTGCTGATATGCTGTTGTTTCAGCAATGATGTTGCTGCTGCTGTCGCTAATTAGCTGTTGTGGCTGCTGTGCTGTTCTACTGCTGTTGTCGCCAATTGGCTGCTGCCGTCACTGATTAGCTGTCCCTGCCGTCACTAATAGTATATATATATATATATATATATATATACAATATATATATAACACAAATATCTATATGTATATCATCCTCCAAGTATATATATACATCAATAAACATAATAACTACAAATAACTATATATACACCCCTTCCTAGTGTTATGTACATAAATACTATATAGCAACAACACACACACATAAATATATTGATAACTATTCATACATGTATATATATATAATCATATAACTTCCATACATAAATATAAATATCTATTTAAATATACATATATATATATATATATATACATGCTATAATATGTATATACTTACGCAATAACACCTATAATCACATAGTATCATATATATGTATAGTTACTACCTTATAGAATATATGTACTTAACAAACACATATAATAATAATAACATACATATATATATTGTAACAACATATATATATTTACACATAACATATATACTATAATATATATATTTATACATGTAGAAGAATGGCTACATAATATATACACATATAGTACATACATAATACATAGATCTAAAACACAAGAAGCATAATTATATATACTATATATATATATATATATATATATATATATAATCATATATACAAAACTGCCTAGCTGTCACCAAAAACCATTCTGCTGTCACTGAAAGCTGTTGATATATAAATATATTATTGTTTTAGTGACAGTTTCCTGCACTGTCACTAAAAACTGTCACTGAAACCCTGATACGCTTGCTGATACGCTGTTGTTTCAGCAATGATGTTGCTGCTGCTGTCGCTAATTAGCTGTTGTGGCTACTGTGCTGTTTTGCTGCTGTTGTCGCCAATTGGCTGCTGCCGTCACTGATTAGCTGTCCCTGCCGTCACTAATAGTATATATATATATATATACAATATATATATATAACACAAATATCTATATGTATATCATCCTCCAAGTATATATATACATCAATAAACATAATAACTACAAATAACTATATATACACCCCTTCCTAGTGTTATGTACATAAATACTATATAGCAACAACACACACACATAAATATATTGATAACTATTCATATATGTATATATATATAATCATATAACTTCCATACATAAATATAAATATCTATTTAAATATACATATATATATATATATATATATATATACATGCTATAATATGTATATACTTACACAATAACACCTATAATCACATAGTATCATATATATGTATAGTTACTACCATATAGAATATATGTACTTAACAAACACATATAATAATAATAACATACATATATATATTGTAACAACATATATATATATTTACACATAACATATATACTATAATATATATATTTATACATGTAGAAGAATGGCTACATAATATATACACATATAGTACATACATAATACATAGATCTAAGACACAAGAAGCATAATTATATATACTATAACATATATATAATATATATATATATATATATATATATAAATACAATCTTCATGATTTAAGAATATAAAAAATAGATCTACATATAATTTGCACAAACATATAAAGAGTATCACACTGTATCCCACTAGATCTAGGATACGTATGTGATACGAGTCCACCACACATCCAAATGTACCCTGAAGTACACAAATAAGTCACATATATTATTTATGAACCATACGAAGTATCAAATATAGATCTACGTGTCCGTGTCAAAATATAACATGTACAAAGTTCCGTGTCGGAGGAAAAATCCCCCAAAACAACACGTATTACCAAATTATTGGGATACGACCTACACGTACCCAATTGTAGACATGACACTAGCCCCAAACACACAAGTACATGCCAAATTGATCTATAGGATCAATTGACACTGTAGAAGCATGAAAAATACGCTGGATAGCCGTACACAGCATCTTGATACGGGGCAGCATAAACAGAGGACCTCAGAGCCATCAAATGTGCAACAGAGCTTTTCCACTGAGCACAGCATAAAAATGTAGGCTCAAGGACCATCCACGTATTGTAGTATGTCCAGGCTGCTTCAGCGTGAACAGGGTGCTTCATCACCTTTATGGCATAAAACTCATTCGCTTTCAATACAGCATTGAAGTGTACGAGGAACGCTTCGTATTCTTCGAAATAAACCAATCAGATCATGCTATGAACCTGACATCTGGACTCCAGACAAAGAGTACAGCACGACAACCTAAGCGACGGGTATCATGATGGCGCGGCACTGCAACCCAGGCTGTCATTTACTGCCATTTTCTTTGCGTAAACCACTTTTACACATACGAAGTAATACGCTGCCTAGTTTTACACAGGCCGATGTGAGCTGTTTATGCTCCGCGAAAGACAAACAGCCTGCCACGTCAAAAGCTGTACTTCCTACAGGGCTTGAGGCACGTCTCTGTATTTAATGCGCAGAGCGATGACAGTTTCTCGAGGCACGTCTCTGCACTTAAAGCGCCAAATACTGACAGATGCCCAAGGCACGTCTCTGCACCTGATGTACAGAAGTGTGGCAGTCCTTCAAAACACGCCTCCTCATTTAATGCACAGGATAATGGCGGATCTCCGCATTTAATGCTGGAGATTTGATTAAATGTCACCGAACCGTCGTTTACTGACACCCCCTTTGCGTAAACTACTCTTACGCATATAAGGGAATATGCTGCCCGATTTTACACAGGCAGACGTGAGCTTCTTACGCTCTGCAGAAGGCAAACAGACCGCCACATCAGTAGTTACTCTTCGTACAGAATTCGAGGCGCGTATCTGCATTTAATGTGCAGAATAATGGCAAATCTTAAAGACAAGCCTTTACATTTAATGCGCAGGATGGGGGAAGATCTCTGCATTTAATGCAAGAGATTTAATTATATCTCCAAGAGTCGTAATTCCGGCTAAAACATCCACATCATCTCGGCTTCTACGCCTGCTCGACTTCTATGCCCACTTAGCTTCTACGCCTACTTGGCTTCTATGCCTATTTTGGCTTCTATGCCTATTTTGGCTTCTATGCCATGGTGACACTCATTGGCTTCTATGCCAACCTCTTCTACACAAGGGATAACTACCTACGTAGCTTCTATACCGTGATTTTCGCAGCAGATATACGCGTTCTGTCCCTTAGTTGGACGTGCGTCACATGCTCACTCAAAATATCATTTATATGCAGGCATTGGTTATTTTAAACCATCGTGTAAAAGGGTGCTGTACTTTCCACTACTCGATTTCTACGCCGACTGTGTGGTCACTGTCACTAAAAACTCTATAAATAGAGACCTCTATGAACAGAGAAAAAAGGTCGACAAATTGAAGGTCAGAAAAATTGGAGAAAAGAGGTCGAGAGAGAGAGAGAGAGAGAGAGAGAGAGAGAGGAGAATCCAGAGCTCAGGCAAAGAGATGGGATCGACGACTTTGGCATCGTGCACCCCCCCTCTTTAGCAACCTTCGAAGCTGCTTTCTGTCTTCCACGATACTTCTTCAACATCGTGTGGTTCAAGGGCTAAAGTGATCTACTGTAGATCAGACACCTATAGCAATATTTACCCAGATTAAATAAATTATACTTAGTCATCCTCGTGTAGGATCAAATTGTACAATCTTGTTGTTTGTAAACATAAAAGAAGGGCAGATTTTTGTATAAGACCTCGTTTTCCACATTATCAATCTTTTTCTGTTTATCACCATAAATAAGATGGCGACTCTGCTGGGGACATCTTTCTCTTCTGATGAGAAAGCTATTGCTCAACACGATACGGTATCCGTGGGATCTGTGAAGAAGACACTGGTCGTCTAGTTCGACCAGTCTGCCTACGAAGTCATTCTGCGAGCAGGGTGTAGCTCTCACTCCCTCTCCGTCCAAAACAACAGGAAGCTGCGCAAGGTCTGGATGCCCAAGACATCCTCTACCATTCCTGTGTACTCTCTGGACTCTCCAATCTCTCCGACCAATGAGGTTGTAGCTTTGCTCCCTCCGCGCCTTGCACGTAAAATTCAATCGCCTGTCTCTGGCAGGACCGACAAAACTTCTGGCAAAGCTGCAGCGCTAACCCAAAAGTATAATCCGCGGCTTGCACATAAAATTCAGTCACCTGTCTCTGGCAGGACCGACAAAACTTCTGGCAAAGCTGCAGCGCTAACCCAGAAGTATAATCCGTGCCTTGCGCGTAAAATTCAGTCGCCTGTCTCTAGCAGGACCGACAAAACTTTTGGCAAAGCCTCAGTGCTAACCCAGAAGTATAAACCGCGTTCTGCGCATAAATTTCAGTCTCCCATCCCTGGCGGAACAGACAAAACTTCTGACAATGCCTCAGCGCTAGTCCAGGAGTCTAAGCCGCATTCTGCGCATAAATTTCAGTCTCCCGTCCCTGGCGGAATAGACAAAATTTCTGATGATGCCTCAGCGCCAAATCAGGAATCACAAATACGCTCTGCGCGTAAAAATGCATCTGTCTTCCGTGAAAAAGCAGATAATCCCTGCAAAGGAAAGCAAGCGGCAAACTACTCAACTTATCGCCAGCAAAGGAACAAGTCATCTTCTTCTGTAGCTCCTACTGACCTGCGCAATTATCTGATCCAGAAGCGCAAAGAGAGGGGATCTTCCAGCATGTCTATTACGCCTCCTAGCGATCACTGTTGTAATAGTCATAGGATTGTAATTAATTATTGTTGTTCTGAAGCAAAATGGTCGGTTTTCGACCGGTTGAGCTACTCTCCATCTTTCCAGAAAGAAGAGCCTACGTATGCATCTGTGAACATGGCGTCACATATACCTAGAGGAGGGTCAGGCTCAAGACGTCATCCCTCTAACACTCCGAGCTGAAGGAGATTCAACTTGCTCCTTAGGAACATCGAAGCTGGGGTATTCCAAAACACCCATTCAAGGTCGCAACAACCGGCTCCGTCCTCTTCTGATTTCGATGCTGGGGGTCGCCAGTCTCCCGAATCAGATGCCAAAAGTATAGAGTCAACTTCTACAGAGACCTATACTAGTCTTTCAATGACACCTAGGGAGATAGGAGTCTATGCCATTGGAGATGAACACGAGGAAGCTTCCCCATCCGGGAACACTGAGCAGCGCATTACTACACTGGAGACATCTCTGAAAGAAATACAATCCATAATGGAGAACATGCACCAGATGATGCTAGCTCAACACGCAGCTGCCATGGCTCCAGCATCGGGCCCTCCAACTCAGATACGCGTGGGGGTGGACTTACCACCATCCAACACGATCCAAGAGCCTGCTCTAGATCAGGAGTCAGCAATTCCTTCGCTTCCTCACTCGAAGAATATATTACCTCCCGTCGGAGTCGGATTGCAATCGATTCCTCATCACTCCGTGGTCCCTCTACCGGCTGAAGATCCGATGCAGGCAGTACAGGAGTTAAAAGCCTAATTTGATGCCCTGAAGCACAAAAATTAGCTCAAGAAATTGGGAATCAACCAACCTTACCCAGCTATCTGGGAAGAAGTTCCTTTCCCTCCTAGATACAAACCACAGACTATGGCTTTGTTCGAGGGAAAAACATCACCGAGTCAATACATGAACTACTTCAGCATGATGACAGTGTTGTTACAAGGGAACGACGCCCTCCTCACTCGGGTGTTCAAAGGCTATCTCTCGGGGGTAGCTTACCAGTGGTACCGAAGTCTGGCAGACAACTGCATTACTTCCTTAGAAGACTTTAAGGCCTTATTCTTCACGCGATTCTACGAGGGAGGGATGGACATGTCTATGTCCTCTATCATCGAAGTCAGGCAGAAGGAAAAGGAGAATGTTTGCACTTTCATCGAACCTTTTCGTCAGGCCACTCTGCAAATGCCTCCAGGAGTCTCAGACTCGGTACTAGTCGACATCTGCAGGAAGAACCTTCTCCCCATGATCTCGGTGTTCACAGGACCATATCAGTTTCGTGATTGGCCCTCGTTCATCATCTTAGTGGTGGCCGCGGAGGACAATAGTCAGAAGGCGCGCGATAATGGCATCATGATCTCGGCCTCCGATAAAGGCAAGAGGTCATTCTCCCACATCGACCATTCTTGTGGTACCAAGGGTAAAGAAGCTCTGGCGATCAATACGTCCAGGCAAAAAATGGTGGCTACCACGCAGAAAAAGCTCGGGACTTCCAGGCCCATCGAAGTGTACTCTTTCGACGACGACGATATTTCGAGCATATTCGAATGTCTCATCAAAAGCGGCAAGATTACCCTTCCTGAGGTGAGATGGCCCAATGAGGCCGGCAGTACCAACAATCCCAAGTGCTGCATCTTCCATAGGTACATACACCACCCCACAAAGGCGTGCTATATACTAAAAAGGAAGATCCAGGAGTTGATCGATGCTAAGGCCATCACTTTGCGCAACAGCGAGAAGACGGTCACGGCCAACATGATCTCCCTATAATTTGGTAATCTGCCTCCCCAAGAAAACCCGGACGGTGTTATGCCTATTTCTCGGACAATGATGAACATCGTTAATCTTCCTCCAGCTAGAGGTCAAAATCATGACCTGCTACCACTAACTACCCAGCGAGGCGAGACTAAGTGGGTTGATCCAGATCTGGTGCCCGAGATCGAGAAAGAACTCAAAGCATAAATCGTGTTACATGATTACGGTACACTCGGCATCAGAAGACGAGGTCTTGGCTACTGGAACCCGCTCAGGAAAAGCCTACCTCCAGGACTATGGGGCCAGCCAGGAAGATGCATCGGCGGACGCTTCAACCGCCAAGCCTTCAGAATCGGAATCCGTTGTACCAGAGGCCGGTCCCTCAAGACCAACTTCGGCGGATAAAGGGAAGCAAAAAGAAGTGCGCTTCGATAAACCTATGAAAAATATTCAAAATAAGGGTTTAGAGAAGCCATACAACTTCAACATCCTGGCCCAACTGGATAATACACTAGCCAGGCTGTCCATCTTCGAGCTACTCAGGCTCTCTTAGGACACTCGTCAAGCCCTGAGTGAAGCATTGATGCAGGCAGATACATACTTGACCCAGCTCAAGTCCCCTATCGAAGAACCCGTGGCGTGTCCTCAGTGCCACAGTGTGATGGAGGTGATCCCAAACATCACTTTCACTCAAGACGACATGTTGTTAAAATACAACAGGCATGACAGACCCCTCTATTATATCTGGTACATCAGTTCCATGGAGGTCGATCGAATTCACATAGATCCGGGATCGTCAATCAGCATCATTCTTCATAGTCTGCTCAGACCACTAAGGATTCCTACCAGCGAATTGGCGTACACCACTACTACAATCGTGGGTTTCAACGCCGGAAGAAGTAAACCGTTGGGGAAGATTCGCCTGAGGATCCAGATTGGCAACCTCAGATCGGTGGCTACATGTTACGTCATCGATTCAGAGGTGTCCTACAACATCCTGCTGGGTAGACCTTGGATCCACGACCACAATATCGTTCCTTCAACTGTACACCAATGCTTCAAATATGTAGACGCCCGAGAAACAGTGCAAACAGAGATTGCTGACTTAAACCCGTTCAAAGGAGTGGAATCCTACTACTCTGATGCCGTGTTGTACTCTCAAGACTGCACGAAAGAGGTATCAGCCGAAGCAGAGAAGGAATCCCACCGGGAGCCAGAGGAACCCTCTGCCAAGCAACCTCTGTCAATCAAGGTGAAAGGACGGACTACTCGTCCAAAAGCCATGAAGCCTACGGCTATCCACCTGAACGAGACTAGGTCAGGAAAAGGGGGTGATCCTCTAGTGATCACTCTGAACCAGAAGCCTCTACCCTTGGTCATCAACCTCCGGCACAACAGGCAGCCGAATGATGTAAATACAACCGGGAACAGAGTTTCAGATGATAATAAACATCCTCTTTTCCAGTATATTGATGCCCAAATTCAAAATCAGGAATCCTCCCCCTACGACGATATAGAACCTATAGCGCAAAATTTTTTTGGAAGCTATAGATTCCTATCATCCATATATATGGGAAGTGGCATCATCATCCAATGTCACCACGACATATGGACTGAATGAGGATTCTATCTTCATTGTCCCACCTACTTGCAGCAGTCAGCATTCAATAGTCTTCGGCTGCATGCGCAGTCAACCAACTGTGCAAGAGGATTCTTTCGACGACGATGCATGTATAATACAGATTCACAGATACAGCCTGCAAGCTCTGAAGATCATGCAAGATATAGGTTATAACTTGAAGCTGGAACCGGATCTCAACTACGGGAAAGGCAGACGAATGTCGCTGCACGGCGATCCCTGCTATCAACAAACTCGTTTTGGGTTAGGGTATACCACCTCCCGCACAACTCCTGAGTGAAGCAAGGATATCTCTTCCTCCTCTCAAAATGGTTCAGCGCCCTCCGACTCATCTCATGCTCTCGAGCGAACATTATCAGTAAATATGGTAGTGACAGATTCCTTCGAATCAGACGAACAAGAATTCGAACCGTTCGAGAATGACGCTTGGGATCAGCACATGGATACACAATGGGAGTTCCGCTTCGAGCAGCGAGAACCTCCCACTGAAGACAAAGTTATCCAGATTGACGTTGGGGATGAGCTTTCGCCAAAGCCGATATTTATCAGTAATAATCTTTCCGAAGCAGAAAGGAAAGAAGTTATCCAGCTGATAAAAGAATATATCGACATCTTTGCGTGGAATTATGAGGACATGCCAGGCCTTGATCCAAAGGTAGCTACTCATAGGCTCAATATATTGCCCGATTCAAAACCAGTAAAATAGCACCAATGCCGGTTTAGCCCGGATAAGATGGACACCATTAAAGATGAAATCAAGAAGTTGATAGCCTGCGGCTTCATCCGTAAGGAACAACATCCCGACTGGGTCGCCAATGTTGTCCCAGTTATAAAAAAAATAAGAAAGTACGAGTCTGCATCAATTTCCGAGATCTGAACGCAGCCTGCCCTAAGGATGAATTTTCTTTTCCCATCATAGACGTCATGATTGACAACACATACGGTTTTGAACGTATATCTTTCATGGATGGATTTTTAGGATACAATCAAATCAAGATGCATCCTGAAGACGAGAAGCACACTGCCTTTCGGACACCAGTGGGGGTATATTGGTATACGATCATGCCCTTCGAATTAAAGAATGCCAGGGCTACGTACCAATGGGCTATGAGTAACATATTCCATGAGCATTTACGCAAGACAGTGGAGTATTACGTAGACGATGTAGCTGTCAAAAGCTGCCTCAAGGATGATCACATCCAAGACTTAAAGACAGTATTTGACTTGATGTGCCAACATCAACTCAAAATAAATCCTACAAAGTCCCTTCTGGGTGTATCTAGTAACAATTTTCTGGGATTTGTCATAACCGCCAAAGGCATTCAAGTGGACCCTGATAAAGTCAAGGCCATCTTAGAAATGCGACCATCCCGCAATCTGAGGGAACTCGGGGGATTTCAAGGTCGTCTGGCTTATATTCGGAGATTCATATCCAACCTCTCTGGGAGATGTCAGCCATTTTCTTGTCTCATAAAGAAAGGTGTATCCTTCGTATGGGACGAAGCCTGTCAACAAGCGTTAGCGCTACCTCACCAGTCTGCCAGTTCTGGTGCCTCCTGTCATAGGAAGACCATTCGTGTTGTATGTTCGAGCGATGGATCATTCTCTAGGAGCTCTTCTAGCACAAAAGAACGAGATGGGTCACGAGCAGGCTATCTACTACCTCAGAGGATGATGATCGGAGCAGAACACCGGTACAATCCAGTGGAAAAAGAATGCTTGGCTCTGATATTCGCTATTCAGAAAATGCGATACTATGTCACAGGCCAAACCATTCCCATCATCTCAAGGATCAATCCTCTTCGGGTACTAATGAGCAAACTAAGTGTTCTCAATTTTTGACTCGCAACTTGGGCGATGCTATTAACACCATATGACATGGTTTACGTCCCCCAGAAGTCCGTCAAAGGCCAAGCAGAGGCTGACTTCCTAGCTTCTCATCCGATCCCGGAGGTCTCCAAGCTATACGAAGACATCCCCGACGAAGTTGCAGAATGTAATTCCGCAATGGAAGGTGATACATGGCAACTATTCTTCGATGGTGCCTCCAGAACTGGTCCCAGGGGAAATATGATTTCGGGAGTAGGAATTGTCCTGGTTACTCCTGATAAGCTCATCATCTACCATGCATATTCTCTTAGCGAGCCATGTTCGAACAATGTGGTGGAGTATAATGCTCTACTAATCGGCCTCCAAGTCGCTAAAGAATTGGGCGTCGAATCCATGGAAGATTTTGGTGATTCTCTGTTAATCGTCAATCAAGTCAGAGGAATATATGAAGTCCGGAATTCAGACCTCATCCCCTATCACGAGCAACGGTTGAGATAGCCATGACATTCAAAGGATTCTTCCTAGAGCATGTGCCGCGATCTCAGAATCTGGAAGCTGATGCCCTAGCCAATCTAGCTGCAGATTTAGCTACCCCTATAAGAAGGCAGAATTCGGTAATCCTTCTTAGCAGAGATTTATTCTGTGTGAAAAGCAACTTTTACATAGAATGCAGCTACGCGGTGGACACAGATCCTCCCAGGAGAGACTGGAGAAGTCCCTTTATAGATTTCGTCGCATACGAAATCTTGCAGGAAGATCCTAAAAAAGCGGTATCCGTCAAAAGACGATTATTATGCTTCTATTTCGACGCATCGTCATAATGTCTATATCGTCGGTCTTATGACGGACTATTATTATGATGTCTCTCTGGTGATGAAGCACAACGGATTATCCGTGAAGCCCACGACGGCGTATGCGGAGCACATCAACCCGGTCCTAAGCTACAGGATCGCGTAAGAAGAAAGGGATATTATTGGCCTACTATGATCACAGACGCAATAAAGTATGCAATACACTACAGAGCCTGTCAGGTCCATGCGGTCTTTATCCATCAACCTCCTGAATATCTACATCCTACGGTTGCGTCATAGCCTTTCGAAGCATGAGGTATGGATATCATTGGTCCTATTCATCTGTCTTCTTCCAGAGGTCACCGGTTCATACTGGCCATCACGGATTACTTCTCCAAATGGGCAGAGACGATCCCTCTTGCTGAGGTGAAGGCATCCAATGTGATCAGCTTCATCAAGCATCACGTTATTTACCGCTTTGGGATACCCCGAAGGATAATCCATGACAATGGGCCTCAATTCATTAGCCAAGTGTTTCATCAATTTTGCGATAAAAATCGTATACAAAATGTCGCCTCTACGATATATAATCCTGCTGCTAATGGTTTGGCGGAAGCTTTCAATAAAATCATTATCAAGCCCTTGAAGAAGTTCGTCTCTTCGAACAAAAGGGATTAGAATGAGAAGCTGGGAGGATGTCTCTGGGCGTACCGCACAATGGTACGAACACCAACAGGATGCACGCCATTCACATTAGTCTACGGGAGCGAAGCGGTTCTCCCTATCGAGATCCAAATCCCGTCACTCAGGATAGCCGTGGCTAATGGATTAACTCAAGAAAAGAATGACCTGTTAAGGCTTCAAGAGCTAGAAGGATTAGACGAGAAATGCCTCCAAGCTCAACAGCGTATCGCGCTCTACCAAGCACGCATTTCTAGAGCTTTTAATCAAGAAGTAAAGGAAAGGGTGTTCAAAGTCGGTGAGCTAGTTTTAGCCGTAAGAAAGCTGATGATCCTTACTCACAGAAGTAAGGACAAATTCTAGCCCAAATGGGAAGGCCCTTATGTGATCGAGACGACGTTCTCAAATGGCGCTTACAGGTTAGCCCAGCCTAATGGAGAACTGTTAATGGCTCCTATCAATGGCAAATTCCTGAAAAGGTACTATGCTTAACCTTCTCTACTCAAGTAGAATATGGCAAAAACCTTATTCTGACAAAACTGCTTCCAAAACGAAACTAGTTGGATCGTATTCTATCATATAACCTCTGAATAGATGTATCCTGCTAAAACTTACCAAGAGTATATCATGTCCATATTACCTCTGATATCACTTTCACCTAAACCTGTCATTTATATTCTGAAATGATGGGTCCACAAAGTCAGATGAAAGTCTCTTTATTATTCCAAAAAAGGAGCGGAAGTACATTGAAAAGTAAAAGCAAAAGTACATCATTTTGGGGGAGCAGTCAGGTCGTGAAGCTGCTGCACTAGTGCGGCCATCATCTCAGTCCTGGAATCTAAGACATCATGGTGAGCCCGCTCCATCCGTGCCTCATCATTGCTCAAGAGGGACAGTTCAGCTCTAACCCGAAGAAAACCAGCACGGGCGACATCTGCACACGCCAAGTTCTGTCGTGCTACGCCCAATCGGCTATCCACCACAACTAGAGCTTCCGACGACTGAGAAGCACACTCCTTGGCCTGAGCGAGTTTCATTTCCAGCATGAGGACCCTCGCTACATTCCCTTCGTGCTCGGCTTGGCACTTCGTTCGAAGAGCAATGGTCTCCTCCAGGACAACTTTTTCTTCATCCATCTCCTGCTGATGTGTTTGGATAGATTTATTTATGCCTGCCATCTGTTTGGCAAGCCGCGCAGTCATGGAGTCGTATCTAGCCTGGACCAGATCTTCAAAATTGTCTTAAGCTAGCTGCAAGTATTCGTTAATGGGTTGCTCCAAACCATTAACTATCTCCTCCAGCGTTTCAGCTAGCCCAGTGTCGTCGAATTCTCGGATCGGCATTATCGCGGACTGGGAGGACCTCTTCAGCGACGTAAAGCTCAGATTCTTCGTCAACACCCTTGATATTAACATCTTCAAAGTGGTATAGAAGATATCAGTGTACTGCTCGATCAGCACAGCTAGATCCGATTGGATGCTGGGGGTAGCCTCGATATTGGCGAATCCTCCTCCGAGAATAACCGCATACGAGGTAGCCACGGCCATCGCCTCAACAGGTGGTACGACGAAAGAAGAAGCGCCAACACCGGACGACGATACCAGCATACTCAAAGGAGGCATTGTCGCAATGACAAGCTCATCCTCCTCTTGAGATATCGGAATCTCATCAACAGACGAGCCGGCACCCGAAGATATCTCCTCTTTAAAATCAGCCACCTCCGTGTCACCGCTAGGACCTGACACAGAGCTGAAGGGTGCATCTACGCTGTCCTCCCCGAAGAGGTCTTCCCCTGAAAAGAGGACGAAGGGAAGTTAGTATCGAAATGATGTTAACTTTTCTAACAAAGGGCGTGAAGACGATATTTACCCATGGCCGACGGCATATATATCGCATATGCGGCCTGTACAGCTAAGTCATTTCTTAATGATGCTAAGCGAGCTGTCATACATGGAGAAAGGGGTCTGCTAACCGACGCTGACAAATAGTCTTCTAGATCCTTGTCAAATTCCAACCGAGACTCATCAACTAGGATCTCGCCGGTGCGCTGACAAGCACGGCAGGGGTCTCTCCCGATGCCGATCCATGTAAAGATATACTCAGCCCCGGAGGCATCCTCGTTCCACTACCTGAAGCAGTAGCAGCGACGGTGGCCTCCAGCAGAGATTCTCTGGCACCACCAGCCGGAACTGTAGAGGGTCCCTCTCTAAAAGGAGAGGAACCTCCAATCAAAGAGTCATCCCCAATATGGGGAGATGCAGGCTCACTTCCAGGAGCCTCCATACCAGGAATCCAGAGAGGACGATTAACCATCTTCTTCTTCCTCTTGCGAGGGAAAGTCTCCTTCGTAGTAGGAGCCCTTCGCTTCCCGGAGATTACCAAAGGCCCTACAGGCAGGGGTACTTCAACCCTCGATACCGCCAACTGAGGCTCGTCTAGATTGACGAACTCCTCACCCTTGTCGGAAGAGACCTAGGGGACTTTCACTCTTCCCCCAGACTTGGAAGAGGGCACCCTGAAACTTTCATGCATGTCAAAATCGCGATGGAAGGTGTTCGTTGCCACATAGAACTGGGCATACGAGTGCAGGATTCGCAGCTCCGTGGAGAGTGTAATGGCCGGTACGGTAAAAATCGCTCGAGTGCAGCCCATGAGGAAGTATCGCCATCCTCTAGCTCCGTCAATGAGTCCACCCCTGGACCGGAAGCTGGTAATGGCGTTGCCCACATGCAACTTATCATACCCAAACTGCCTGGCAAACCGACTAGGCAAGTAGGGCTCCAAGAAGCAATGATCTTCACTCCTATACAGTAAATGGGAAGGTCTAATGCAGACCAACCAATTAAAAGCTTAAGGAGAAAGATTGGTCTTCTCTCTGCCTCAATCCTCAAGCCTAATCCCCGATTGATTACGATGTACAGAGGGGACAGTTCAGAAGAGCTTCCAGCTGTGACTGAAGCCCAGCACTCGCCAATAGTCTAGAACCGTGGCCACGTTCCAGGAAAATTTCTGGTATTTCAACAAGAAGCTAGCCCCCGAACTACTGCCAGAACCGGGAGACATAACCTTGGGGTTGTGAAGAATTAACCATCCCATCAGATACAGGTATGGTAATTCTACCTGGGGAAAGCTATCACGGCAAGCATCATCGGCGAGCAGCCCATCAGTCATGGCCCTCAGGCCAGCTTGAATACGGCACACCATGGCAGGGAGCAAGCCTAGTCTTGCCCCAAATACCAGACATACTGCAGGCCATAGCGTGTTGCGGTGAATGCAGTCCACAGATGCGACGCTAGGTACCACCACTCGGCGCAGCCATATGGAGAGAAAACCAGCCAGTTGAGCTTCCCTGGACAAAGGCCTACGGCAGTGCCTCAAATAACTATAGGCTTTAGTGCCTACAGGATACTGCCCTATCCCTTCGTCGAGGATCAAGTCTGGAGCCCCAGCGTCTACCATGAGATTGTCGATTACCTGAGCATTAAGCGCGCTCAGAGGATTCACAAGCTGATCCTTGCCCTCCAATACCTTCTCTGGCTTAGCATTCCGGGACCGGTAAAAGAAGAGGTAGGACATTCATTTATTGATGTGAGCCAAATCTGAGGGCTCACCATAAAAAGTAGTGCAAGCGAGGTAGTGCCACATCAGTTTCTGATACACTTCCACTACCCGAGGATCTGAATCCCCCAGCTCCTGGTTCGTAGGAACATACTCTTCATACGGAGTATCCTCCATCGGCAGTCTCGAGATCTCTGCCATCTCAAGAAGGGCCAATCCCAACTCCCCCAGTGGAGTGGCAAAAGTCCCGGTGAGTGAAATATATCGCTCCATCAGCGCCAAAAATAGGTTGGGGTTAGAAGGCAACCCAACGCTGGTAGCACTCACAACTGCAAACAGACCGATGTTCTTCAACTCGGTCTAAAAATGCTTCAGGGCCCAATCAACTAAACGACCCCATCGAAGGTTTGTAGGGGCGATCCACCCACCGCATCGAGGGTTCACCTTAGGGTATACTCTCCCGTGCCCCATAAAATCATTGCAGAAGGTCGATAACTGGACCGGCTGGATCACTAAGCTATCTTTACTCTGGATACTGCCCGGGTACAGTCCCCTGAACACCGTCACATTACCGAAAGGGCGGCTGACAAACGACCCCTGGTCAGCTCCTTTCAGATGAAAGATCTTCCTCGGCCTGCCGTGAAGATCAGGAGTCAGCGTCCACGATATCCTCCTGGGATGTGTGGAATGGAAGAAAGCCGAGATGGGATAGTCTCTCGACATCTTGGGCAGATACAAAACCAAGCCCCCGGCCGGGAAAACCCAGAGTTCTTTCTTGGGCTTCGTTTGGGACTGCTTGTCGATCATGTCCCTAAAGAGGAAAGCCGACTTTATGTATTGATCCCCGTCTATGTACGTCAGGGGCTCCCCGTTGATCATGCTCAGCAGCATTCGCTCGCCCTGAGCCGATATCAGAATTTTCCTTCCCTCGGGATACTGGGGCCCGGAGATAGGAAATGTCACGTGTGACAGATCCTCCAGATAGTTGGAGTGCAGCATCCCGGCGGCCGGACCCATCACATCGGCTAGCGGAGACACATGCAAGTTAACTGCAAGGTTGCAAAAAAAATACGTCAGTTCCTATAACTAGACATTACAGATCTTGCAGCCTACGCAGAAAATCAACAGTCTGTGCTCTACATAGAGACCAAAAAAATTTGACCATTACACTGGAATCCATTTCCTAAAGCGTAAAAGTTCAAGGCTGGCAGTACACAGTCTGTGTTTCACACCAGACTGATAAAGTTGTGGCATTACGCCAGAATCTTCATCCAGAAGCGTAACACTCAAATTTTATGCGCCAACTTTCGACAGTCAAAGCTTTTACGCTAGACTGCAAAAATATGGAGTTTTTGCGCTGACACATTAGAAATATGGGCATAAAATATGAAACGTCTCTGTGCATCATCTTCCTCAAAGAGGCTATCAGCACAGAAGACGACCTAGCACGGTCACGTACAACGTGTGCGAAGGATTTTCAGCTGTTCTTTTTCATCCCAAATGCTCTACCTTTAAGGTCAGGTGCACTGCTCGTCGGCGGGATACTTTGCACAGAATGAAGTTTGCCTTGCCCGACCGAAGACGCTCTCACCTGAGCAGAAGAACGAGAAGAAGAATCAATCTTCTTTCCCTTAGTGGAGGAGGATTATTTCGAGGCCATTACTGGAAACTTTGAAATCTCGGAGAAGAAACGTAGGAGAACTCGAACAGTCGAAGGCTTTCTTTCGCAGAAGACGTATGAAAAGTTTCTCTCTCAGAAACTTGGGGTATATATATAGAGTTAGGATGGACTCCTCGAATCCCGAACCAAATCTTCTAATTAATATCTGGTTATAATTGGGTACTATGTTAGCCTATTTTCAGAGAAGGCGGACAGTCAGCGAATTCAAAAAGTTTTCGCGCGAGGAAGATTAGCAGTTCTTCCGCTAAGGAGCTCTCTACGCTCGACAGCTACAGATCTACGATTCTACGCTCACAGGCTATAAGTCTATGGTTTTACGCCCGGATGCCTTTGTGCTGGGTAGCTTTTACGCTCGAGAGGCTACAAACCTACGACTTTACGCTCAGCAGCTACGAATCTACGATCTCATGCTCGGTGGCTTTTTACGCTCAGAGGCAATAGATCCACGACTTCACGCTCGGAAGATTTTTTTTCAGAAGCTATAAATCTACAGTTCTTCACCAAGGAGCTTTCTATGCTCGACAGCTACAAATCTACGATTTTACGTTCAATGGCTACAAGTCTATGGTTTTATGCCCGGATGCCTTTGTGCTCGGTAGCTTTTATGCTCGAGAGACTACAAACCTACGACTTCACGCTCAGGAACTACAAGTCTATGATTTCACGCTCGATGGCATTTAGCTTACGCTCAGAGGCAACGAACTTATGATTTCACGCTCCACGACTTTTCGCGTATCTGAAAGATGCGCAGGCCAGTACAGTACATCTGAACGATTCTCAAGGCGGTCAATTACAGGAGTTCACACAGAAGATACTCCTTCTTGACCTCAAGATACCTCAGGTACCCGAAGCATACAGAGTCCAACAATGAAAATTACTCTTCTTTATGGGTCGATTTGAAGTTCATCCAGAATCTAGTCTGAATATTTTGTCTGCAAATTCAAGATGGCAACTCAGTTCTTAACAGCCATTCCTCGCCCTGTTCCAAGGGATTTTTGAGAAATCACTCTTGAAGACGACGGTCTGAACAAAAATTTTGTTTATCAGAAGTAAAAATAGTTCAGAATTCTACGCGGTTCCTAACAGCAAGACAGTTTGAACACTCGACTGCTAAAGCGGCTTTCTGTGCATCCTTAGTTATGCGTAAAAGACAAGACAGGACCTAGCACTTTTTCTACACAGAGTCGGCGTAAAGAAATCAGACGTGTCGAAGCTACACATATTCAGACTTCACAGCAAAAGTATGGCAAGATGATCATATGAAGAAAAAGACGATCTTATTAAAATTATGATTACATATGAGGGAAATCCAGTCTACAAGGGCTTTTTCTCTATTTTCGTGGTTACATATGAGGGAAATCCCGTCTACAAAGGGTTTCTTATTTTTATTTAAAGATCGTGCCCAGAATCTGTTTCGGCCAGGTTCTCGCATGGGCGGCATCCTTTATCCATCTTTTCCAGTAGTCAGTCAGTAACAGCAAACTGACTGACATATGGGTCAACGGCGGGAGGATACAAAACTGGGCATAGACCCATCCTCCAATAGAAGGAAAGCAGGGTAAATTTGCTTCCCTACAACCAACGCCACTCAAGGACGACAGTTACAGTTTGTCTGCTCTCGTCCCCGGAGGTAACGGGAGAAGATACCGCTTGCAAGCGGCATGGCAAAATGCGACCCTTCTTCTCTTTCGAAGAACCACCATACAAAGTTGCTCATTATCCCGAACAAAGGAGGCTATGATATCCTTCAATGATCCATCATTGCAGAGGATATTTGCTCGAAGACGCCATCTTTTTCGGCTCCTTACATGCTGGAAGAGCATGATCTCCTTCTTCCCCAAGTCAACCCGACGAACTCCGGCCATCATCTCTGTGTGGTGAAGGAAGTGTAGAAAGAACAGGAAAGCTCCTCAACATTTTTATAGGCGAAAGAGATCTCACCGGTCCCCAATAACTTCGCCATAAAGTCAGCCATGAAAGAACGTGTCAGGCTTGACCGTTTCAGGCTCCATTCATAGCGTTTCGAGTTACGAAGGACGGTTCATGCTTCATTCAAAGCATTTCAAATTATGAGAAATTTAAAAGCTTTGAAGGGGGTCTTGTAGAAGCATAAAAAATATGCTTGATAGCTCTACGCAGCATCTTGATACGTGGTAGCATAAATAGAGGACCTCAGAGCCATCAAACGTGCAACAGAGCTTTTTTACTGAGCACAGCGTAAAAATGTAGGCTCAAGGACCATCCACGTAATGTAGTATATCCAGGCTGCTTCAGCGTGAACATGGTGCTTCATCGCCTTTATGGCGTAAAACTCATCGGCTTTCAATGCAGCATTGAAGTGTACGAGGAACGCTTCGTATTCTTCAAAATGAACCTGTCAGATCACACAATAAACCTGACGTCTGGACTCCTGACAAAGAGTATAGTACGACAACCCAAGCGACGGGTATCATGATGGCGCGGCACTGCAACCCAGGCTGTCATTTACTGCCATTTCCTTTGCGTAAACCACTTTTACACATACGAAGGAATATGCTGCCTAGTTTTACACAGGCCAATGTGAGCTGTTTACGCTCCGCGGAAGATAAACAGCCTGCCATGTCAAAAGCTGCACTTCGTACAGGGCTCGAGGCAAGTCTCTGCATTTAATGCGCAGAGCGATGACAGTTTCTCGAGGTACATCTCTGCACTTAAAGTACCGAATACTGACAGATGCCCAAGACACGTCTCTGCACCTGATGAACAGAAAGGTGGTAGGCCTTCAAAACACGCCTCCTTATTTAATGCACAGATAATGGCGGATCTCCATATTTAATGCTGAAGATTTAATTAAATATCACCGAACCATTGTTTAGTGACATCCCCTTTGCGTAAACTACTCTTACGCATATAAGGAAATATGATGCCCAGTTTTACACAGGCAGACATGAGCTTCTTACGCTTCGCAGAAGGCAAATAGACCGCCACATCAGCAGTTACTCTTCGTACAGAATTTAAGGTGCGTATCTGTATTTAATACGCAGAATAATGACAAATCTTAAAGACAAGCCTCTACATTTAATGCGCAGGATGGGGGCAGATCTCTGTATTTAATGCAAGAGATTTGATTATATCTCCAAGAGCCATAATTTTGGCTAAAACGTCCACATCATCTCGGCTTCTGCGCCTGCTCGGCTTCTATGCCCACTTGGCTTCTACGCTTGCTCAGCTTCTATGCCCACTTGGCTCCTTCGCCTACTCGGCTTCTATGCCTATTTTGGCTTCTATGCCTATTTTGGCTTCTATGCCATGGTGACAGTCATTGGCTTCTACGCCAACCTCTTCTACACAAGGGATCACTACCTACGTGGCTTCTACGACGTGATCTTCGTAGCAGATATATGCGTTCTGTCCCTTAGTTGGACATGTATCACATGCTAACTCAAAAGGTTATTTATAAGCAGGCATTGGTTATTTTAAACCGTCATGTAAAAGGGTGTTGTACTTTCTACTACTCGGTTTCTACGCCGACTGTGTGGTCACTGTCACTAAAAACTCTATAAATAGAGACCTCTATCAACAGAGGAAAAAGGTCAACAAATTGAAGGTCAGAAAAATTAGAGAAAAGAGGTCGAGAGAGAGAGAGGGAGAGAGGAGAATCCAGAGCTCAAGCAAAGAGAAGGGATCGACGACTTTGGCATCGTGCACCCCCCTCTATAGCAACCTTCGAAGCTGCTTTCTGTCTTCCATGGCACTTCTTCAACATCGTGTGGTACAAGGGCTAAAGTGATCGACTGCAGATCAGACACCTATAGTAATATTTACCCAGATTAAATAAATTGTACTTTGTCATCCTCGTGTAGGATCAAATTGTACAATCTTGTTGTTTGTAAACATAAAAGAAAGGCGGGTTTTCGTATAAGACCTCATTTCCACATTATCAATCTTTTTCTGTTTATCACCAAAAACAGACACATACAGCAATTGTCAATCTCTAAATTCTCCCAATATTGACACAAAAAGTACCATAACTTTCTCAATAAGCCTCCTATGAACACAAAACAAAATCCTATGGGTAGCCTATGCATATGGATTAATTTTCCATAGTTAAATCTCAGATTTAGAACCTAAATTATAAAGGAAAACTGAATTGTACCTATTAGGAGATGGATTCCCAATGAAACCTCCAATTGAGATGAAATTGCCTCCAACTTGTAGATCCTTGCTCCTCTTTGTAGATTATTGCTTCCTCCCTCTATATCCTTGCTTCTCAAGTCTCCATTGGTGACTTGGGAAGGAATTAGAATGAATTTTGGTAGGGAAATGAAATAGGAATGAAGGAATTTGGTTGAGGGAAATTCTAGATCTAGTTTTGGAATGAAAAAAGGAGAGAGAATTTTCCCTCTTCTTTTAAATAGGACGACCCCTATTTCTCCTCCCTCAAGCTACTATGTAATATCCATTATACCCGTTGGGACCTCTCATAAAGAAATAATTAAGGAAGGAAGCTTCTAGTCTAATGGTTTAATTAATTTAATCCATCTCCTTAACAATGGGCTTTCTAAATGGGCTAAGTTCTAACCAAATTAATTTATGTTGGTCCATGGGTCCAAACTAACTAGGTAGGTCCACTAACACAAGTCTAAATTAAGTAACTAACATCTAACAATAATTAAATAATACAACACATAATTATTTATCATGCACAATATTTAATTAAGTATGAAATTACTAAAATATCCTTTCCTAAAAAATATGGTAGTGACAAGTCTACCCTCCTTAAAATAATTTTGTCCTCGAAATTCAAAGACGAAAACTACCCCCTAAAAATAACAGAACAGAACTAAAGAATCACAACTAAATATGAAAGAACATAACAATGAACAGAACATAACTAGGAAATAACATACCTCAAGGCACAAACAAATATGGATAACGCTCTCGCATTTCATCCTCTCTTTCCCATGTAGACTCACCCGGAGAGTGATGCCTCCATGTGACGTACACCAAAGGAATAGTCTGGTTCCTCAGCACCTTCTCTCTCCGATCCAGAATCTCAATTGGCTGCTCTGGATAGCTAAGAGTAGGGCCTACCTCTATCTCCGAGTGATCCAACACATGACTAGGATCTGTCACGTATCGTCTCAACTGTGATACATGAAACACGTTGTGCACTCCCTCTAATGCAGGTGGCAGGTCTAGTCTATAAACAACTGTACCGACCCTCTCTAAACTAGTGAAAGGTCCGATGAATCATGGACTAAGCTTTCCGCCTCCACCGAAATGAATCGTGCCTCGTGTCGGAGAAATCCTCAGAAATACCAAACCACCCATCTAGAATAAAATACCACCTTAAGAACTTAATCTATAATAAACAATCAAGAACAAGTACAAATAAAAATCTAATCTATACCTCGAACTCCAAAGGTCTCCGGTTGCTATCGACCCAATGCGCTGTCTGTCCTGCGCTACTCGAAGTCTGTCTCTGATGAACGGAACCTTCTCTGCTGCATCCACAACCATCTCTGGCCCAAGCAAAACTCTTCCTCCAATATCATCCCAAGACAAGGGAGTACGACACCTATAACCGTACAGAGCTTCAAAAGGTGACATCTCTATACTAGCCTGGTAACTGTTATTGTAAGCAAACTCTACCAAATGGAGATGGTCCTCCCAAGAACCAATAAAATCTAGTACACAAGTACACAACATATCCTCGAGAGTTTGAATAGTCCTCTCTGACTGCCCATTTGTCTGGGGATGATATGTAGAACTGAACTTCAGCTTAGTGCCCAAACTCTCCTGTAAACTCCTCCAGAAATGAAAAGAGAAATGACTATCCCGATCCGAGACTATGCTGACAGGAACTCCATGTATCCTAACGATCTGCCTCACATACATCTCTGCCAGCTTCTCCGTAGACAAATCCACCTTGAAAGGCAAAAAGAGTGCCGACTTGGTCAACCTATCAACGATGACCCAAATCGTATCCTTTTCTCCTGGAGATCGTGGAAGTCCTGACATAAAATCTATAGTAATGTGCTTCCACTTTCACTCTGGAATGGGTAATGGCTAAAGTAAATCTCCTGGCCTCTGCCTCTCGGCTTTCACCTGCTGGCACACTAAGCATCTGGATACAAACTGTGCCACTTCCCTCTTCACGCCATACCACCACACACTCTCTTGAATATCCCGATACATCTTGTTAGTACCTGGATGAATGGAATACTGAGAGCGATGCGCTTCCTGCAACACCTTCTCACGTAGCTCCCCACTAGGTACACACAATCTAACTCCATGCCACAAAGATCCATCCTTAGCAATAGTGAAATCATCATCTAATCCTGCTCTCACATGAGCTCTGATACTCCTAAGAGATACATCTTCATACTGTGATGCCTTGATCCTGTCCATCAAATCTGAATATATCTATAATCCTCATATCTTTATAGCACAATCGAGAACTATCACCTTGATGCCCAAGCTTTCCAAGTCCTCCAACAAATATTAATCTTGCGTCAAGAATATAGCTACCGGATACCTGCTCAAAGCATCGGCAACTACATTAGCTTTTCCAGGATGATATTGTAAAGATATATCAAAATCCTTCATCAGTTCCAACCACCGATGCTGCATCATGTTCAACTCCTTCTGCGTGAAAACGTACTTCAAGCTCTTGTGGTCTGTGAAGATCTTCATACGCTCTCCGTACAAATAATGTTTCCACAACTTCAGGGCGAATATGACTGCTGCCAACTCCAAATCATGGGTACGATAGTTCTTTTTATGATGATGCAATTGCCTGGATGCATAGGCAATTACTTTCCCATTCTGCTGAAGAACACAAACCAACACTTTCCCCGATGCATCACTATAAATAGTAAAACCTCCAGACCCTAATGGCAACGTCAAAATAAGAGCAGACATTAACCTCTTCTTCAACTCCTCAAAAGCAACTTGGCAATCCTCCGTCCAAACAAACTCCATATCCTTCCTGGTGAGTCTGGTCAACGGCTCGGTAATCCTCAAAAAATCTTGTACAAACTTCCTGTAGTAGCCTGCCAATCCTAAGAAACTCCTGATCTCTGCTACCGAACTCGAGGTCTTCCAAGATTCTACTGCTGTGATCTTCTTCGGATCTACTGAAATACCATCACTAGTCACAACATGCCCCAAGAATTCTACCTTGTCTAGGAAAAACTCACACTTGGACAACTTTCCATACAGCTTCTCCTTCTTCAGCACATCCAATACAATCCTCAAATGTTCCTCGTGCACCTCCGGTGTCTTCGAGTATATGAGTATGTCGTCGATGAATACCCCCATGAACTTGTCAAGATACTGATGGAACACCTTGTTAATCAAGTTCATAAATACCGTTGATGCATTAGTCAAACCAAATGGCATCACCATAAACTAGTATTGACTATACCGAGTTCTAAAAGCAGTCTTTGGTATGTCCACAAGCTTTACCTTCACCTAATAGTAGCCTGATCTTAAGTCTATCTTAGAAAATATCTTGGCTCCACTCAACTAATCGAACAGATCATCAATCTGTGGCAAAGGATACTTATTCTTGATAGTGAGATTATTCAAAGACCTGTAATCAATGCATATGCGCACCGATCCATCCTTCTTCGGTACAAACAATACCGGGGCTCCCCATATTGAAGAACTCGATCGGATAAACCCTTTATCCTGTAATTCATCCACCAACTTATTCAGCTCGGCCAGCTCGTTATTGTTTACTCTATTAACATATTGCGAAATTGGTTCTGCACCTGGCACCAATTCTATAGAGAATTCAACATCTCGATCTGGCGACAACCCTGATAATTCCTCAGGAAACACCTCCAAGAACTCTGCTATCAATGAATGTGGCAACTCCTTGTCTTCCATCATAACTCCACAAATAATGCCTTCTTCCTGCTCTGCAGCTCCTCTAGCAAACTCAAACTCTGGCTCTCCTGACGGACCAAACAAAACTCTACCTCCTCTACAATCTATGCTAGCACGGTGCCTACTCAACCAATCAATCCCGAGTATAATGTCGTTGCTCGGAAGTGGCATTACAAGTAGACACGCACTCAACTCCTGGCCTCCCAGAGTAACTCTTCGATCCTTGCAAATATCATTAACCAGGATAATACCTCCCCCGGTCATGATCTTGCAAGTCATAACCAAAGACTCAGCTACCAAACTATGCTTCAGAGCAAAAGAAACAGATACAAAACTGTGGGAAGCACCACTATCAAACAAAGCTAAAGCTGTAATGGAATCAAGAAGAATAGAACCTGCGATGACATCTCCGGTGGGTTTATCCTCCTCGACGGTCATAGCAAACTGTCATCCCTAACGTGCACCTCCCTGCTGCTGATGATGGACATAACGTTGCTGCTGTGTCGGAAGCGGTCCCTTCGGCTGTACTGCAGGTGGTCTCGTCTGTGCCCTCGGAGCTGAAACTGCTCCCTAAACTGCATGACGAGGATTGGAAGGACACTTCCTCAGCTGATGCCCTTCAGTACCATAATACAAACAAACTCCCAACCTCCTCCTGCAAACTTCCTAGATGTGGCCGGGTTTCTTGCAGTAGTGGCAGGAAGCTTACGGTAACTGTCTCTGCTGCTGTGGTGCTTGGTGAAAAGATGCCCTAGTTGGAGTCTTGTTCTGCTGTGACTAATGGAAAGGTCTGGACTAGAAATAAGAACGTTTTACAGATACTGTACTGGTGTTGGCCCCAAAAAAAGTATTACGGTCCCTCTTGGGCTTCAAACCCAACTCTCGCTCAACCTTGCGTGCCTCTGCAAGTATCTCTGAGTATGTCTTATAAAAAGATGGAATGAAGATCTTAACTTCCCAGTTTAGACCCTCACAAAAATGAATAGCCCGAACCTCCGGCTCTTTCACCAGATACTCTGTAAATTGGCTCAACCTGTCGAACTCCGCAGCATACTCCTGCATAGACATGCTCTCCTGAATCAGACTCTCAAACTGCCTTTCCATGTCTAGCCTGTCTGCCCGAGCGAAAAACTTTTTCTTGAAGAGGTCCTTGAATACCTTCCAAGACTGTTCTGCGTCAACCAGAATTGGCTCATTCTTGAACCAAGTACCAGCGACGTCGAACAGTTAAAGTCCTACCGCCTCAACCTTTAAATCCTCAAAAAGATAGGATACCCTCATAAGACGCTCAATATCCTCGAGCCAATCATCAACATAGACGATGCCCTCCGTCCCCTTGAAGATCTTAGGCTCCAGCTTCTTGAAGTCCTAAATGTTGCCTGGCCGAAACTGAGCAACCTGAGGAACATCCTGCTGCTGGACTAGAACTCCTCTCTCAACTACAGCACGAGAAAGATGATAAGCACTCTCGATGACCTTCCGTAGAATGTCGGTCTGCCTCTGATGTGCCTCTGACTGAGCCCTCTGTGCCTCGAGCATCTCACAAAAAATAGTGTAAACATCTGTGTCGCCTCTGCTGGCAAAGGAGGTGGAGGTGGAAGCCCCTCAGATACAGCCGGCACAGTCCTCTAAGTAGGTGGTGGACCTCCAAAAGCAGCTGACACTCCAATCACCGGAGAAGTGACTGGTGCAGGCCCTCGGGATGTCGCAGACCTCTCAGAAGCTGCTCTCCCCTGCTGTGATATAGTCTTAGGCGGCATCCTGAGACAAAGCGAAAGAAAGAATCAATATAGCACATGATTTAAGACACTCAAGGAAAGGACAATTTTAAGAGATCAAATATCAATATTAAAGGAGAATAGTTGAATCAAAAGAAATTTCCTAGATGTGATTGAGTATCTCAACCTATATCATATATCCTATCGCAGGCTCGCAGTAGTACAACTAAATTTTCGCACTACCACGATATCACATAACTTGTGAAGCTAGACCTGAATGGGGCACCACTAAAAATGTGTCACGACCCATACCCGATGTAAGGGTACAAGTCGAAAACAACGCCCAGCCTACGCCGCAGAATCGGCGGTAGAACGTTGTCTAGATAATTTATCTAATAATATAATAAACCACCAACAATGATAATATACTCAATCACAGAACTAAGATGGAAATAAGTACAAATCAGATAAAGAATAGAATAGTCATAATATAACTCATGAGTCTAAAATAATACATCTATGAGTCTGAAAGAATACTAACAAATAAGCTGGAGACAAATCCAGAATAAAAATACTAAGAAGCTACTACTCCCGGGTCAACTGCCTCAGTTGGGATAAGTCCCTCCTGAGCCAGGGTCTCAGACTCTAGACCCACAATATTCTGAGGTCCATAGTAGGTAGGGTACCAGTCCTCAGTGTCATCTAGGAAAAATATATCCAGTCAGGAAAGGAGCAGAGTATATCTCTAACAGAAGTTCTAATCAATAATAAAAACTATAAAATAGTAAATAGATGTGAATGTACAAGATGCACAATAGATACGAGATATATATATATATAATAAGGGAATACTGGAATAAATACAATAATGAACAATATGTCAATGAACAAGAATACTAATGTCTAAGTGTGTGAGTACTAGCTTTAACATGTGATCGGCTTGGGAACTTGATACAAGATATATGGCCTGGCTAATCATACATGGGGTATATAATTAACACTATTCAATGCAAGACTTGATACAAGGAGGATATGATCACATATCTACACTAAAATACTCCCCACCCTCGACTAGTATAATAGATCCAACCATGGTACGCTATGGCACGAGATTCCCCAAGAAGATAGCTAGTCTTCCCGAGAATCAGTGTCTGTACACATACAAAATAATCAATGAAACAAGGTTTGCACAAGATACATCATATACCAAGGAATAACATCTCATGATGAGATCCGAATATACTAATCCGTGTAACCATCGTTTCAAAAGAACAAGGATATCTACACTTGATACGATGAACATAGAGGATATCATAAATGAGAAATTATCAGAGAATGTACTCGCCTGAAGTCCAATAAATAGTCTCACAGATGTCTGACACGGTGCCTCGAAGACCAATATATGGAATACAAAATCAATACAAGGTTTTGAAAAGAGAATAAGTTAAACTAGTCAACTTCTAGATCAACAAGTCAATTATAAGTCAAAAGTCAACTATGGTCAACTATGGTCAACTATCTATTTTTAGGTTGCATAATCCACATCTTAAATATTAGGATACAGTATCTCCGGATACGTAAATTCCAAGGTAAAACATCAATATATAAATATCAAATAATTAATTATTAATAATATAGAACCATAATTACAACATTAAATAGGTACCGTGGTTTTGAACCAACTTGGTATCTCAACAATAATCACAAACTTGATACCCAAACCCAAATCTTGGGTATTCCCAATTACCTTGGTTTCCTCACGGTAATTCCAAATACCTTGTTATATTAACTACCTATAACATATATATACATACATACTAGTCTATATACTATAATAAAATTAGCAATTTAGGAGATACATCCTTCTATATATATAAAACTAGTATATATATATATATAATCATATATATAAAACTGTCTAACTGTCACCAAAAACTATTATGTTGTCATCGAAAGCTGCTGATATATAAATATACCGCTATTTTAGTGACAGTTTCCTGTACTGTCACTAAAAACTGTTACTGAAACCCTGATACGCTTGTTGATACGCTGTTGTTTCAGCGACGATGCTGCTGCTGCTGCTGCTGTCGCCAATTGGCTGCTGTCGTCGCTGATTAGCTGTCCCTGCCTTCACTAATAGTATATATATATATATATATATATATATATATATATATATAACACATATATATATATATATGTATATCATCCTCCAACTATATATATATATCTATATACATAATAACTACTAATAACTATATATACACCCCTTCCTAGTGTTATGTACATAAATACTATATAGCAACAACACACACACATAAATATATTGATAACTATTCATATATGTATATATATAATCATATAACTTCCATACATAAATATAAATATCCATTTAAATATACACATATATATATACATGCTATAATATGTATATACTTACACAATAACACCTATAATCACATAGTATCATGTATATGTATAGTTACTACCATATAGAATATATGTACTTAACAAACACATATAATAATAATAACATACATATATATATATATTGTAATAACATATATACATATTTACACATAATATATATACTATAATATATATATTTATACATGTAGAAGAATAGCTACATAATATATACACATATAGTACGTACATAATACATAGATCTAAGACACAAGAAGCACAATTATATATACTATAACATATATATAATATCTATATATATATATATGCACAAATACAATCTTCATGAATTAAAAATACAAGAAATAGATCTACATATAATTTGCACAAACATATGGAGAGTATCACACCGTATCCCACTAGATCTAGGATACATATGTGATACGAGTCCACCAAATATCTGAATATACCCCGAAGGACACAAATAAGTCACATATATTATTTATGAATAATACGAAGAGTCAAACACACATCTACGTGTCCGTGTCAAAATATAACAAGTACAAAGTCCCGTGTCGGAGGCAAAAACTCCCAAAACAATACGTATCACCAAATTGTTGGCATACGACCTACACGTTCCCAATTATGGACACGATACTAGCCCCAAACATACAAGCATATGCCAAATTGATCTATAGGATCAATTGATACACACAACAATTATAAATCTCGAAATTCTCCCAAAATTGACACAAAAAGCACCATAACTTTCTCAATAGGCCTCCTATGAACACAAAACCAAATCCTATGGGTAGCCTATGCATATGGGTTAATTTTCCATGGTTAAATATCAGATTTAGAACCTAAATTAAGGAAAAAACTGAATTGTACTTATTGGGAGATGGATTCCCAATGAAACCTCCAATTGAGATAAAATTGCCTCCAACTTGTAGATCATTGCTCTTCTTTATAGATTCTTGCTTTCTCCTTCTAGATCCTTACTTCTCAAGTCTCTAATGATGATTTGGAAAGGAATTGGAATGAATTTTGGTAGGAAAATAAAATGGGAATGAAGGAATTTGGTTGAGATAAATTCTAGATCTAGTTTTAGAATGAAAAGAGGAGAGAGAATTTTCCCTTTTTTTTAATAGGCCGACCCCTATTTCCCCTCCCTCAGGCTACTATATAATGTCCATTACACCCTTTGGGGCCTCTCATGAAGAAATAATTAAGGAAGGAGGCTTCTAGTCTAATGGTTTAATTAATTTAATCCATCTCTTTAACAATGGGCTTTCTAAATGGGATTAGTTCTAGCCAAATTAATTCATGTTGGTCCATGGGTCCAAACTAACTAGTTAGGTCCACTAACACAAGTCTAAATTAAATAACTAATATCTAACAATAATTAAATAATACAACAAATAATTATTTATCATGCACAATATTTAATTAAATATAAAATTACTAAAATACCCTTTCCTAGAAAATGTGGTAGTGACATTCTCCGACCTTCGACCACCCATCGCCGGAACAACTAATCACCACATCCTTCTCCTCCCCGACAACAGTAAACGCAGCAACCACCCTCTCTATTTTTTCCCCGACTTCCCCGTCGACTTCCTCCTCTTGCACGACCACCACAGCCGTCACTGCCACAGGACTCCAACATACCCCACAGTCTCGACCACCACCAACAGATCACCGCTACCATCTATACCACATCACCGTCGATCTCCTTCCCGACGATCAGCCGACCCGAGCAACCACCAGTCCCCATCATCAGTATCTCGACCACCCCCACCAGTCACCACAGCCGACTTCTCTTCACCGACTCCTTACGTCCACCCACGACCGACCATACCGCCTTCGACCACCCACAGCCGCTCCCATCACCGATCACCTTCTCGTCCTCCACCACCACAGCAAGACACCACCATACCCTGGCCACCGCCAACACCACATCAGCATCTAGACCACCTCGACCTGTGCTACTGCTGCCACTGTTGGCCGGAGCACCACCACCGGAGATCGACCTCCTCGGGCAGCGGACGAGCTTCACCCCCTACTCGGTTACGAGAATGCCGAGGTTTGTACTTGCCCTCTTTTCCTTCATGTTGTGTTATTACGTGACACTGTGTATTGGTGAACCCTAATAATAACTATTGTATTTATATGCATGTATGAATAGTAATTAGGTTTATTAATTACTTTATAGAAATTTGGTGTTAGTATTTACTCCTTAGAATTTAAGTTGTTAGTTGTGGCTATCACATATTTCTATATGATGGTATGACCCTAGGTGTTTAGAACCACTGTCTTGTTGTGCACACTAACATACTAGTTAGACGATGTGTTAGTGTTACAAAAGATTTAGAGATTTGGACATATGTTAGTTATTTGTCTTGATGTGTATGGTTATTCGAGGATATGACACTTGTGCATTTTAACTACGTGCACACTCAACCTGCTAGTTGACCAGTTACCACCCCCTTGCGTTAGTTTCTAAGTGTAGTATAGTTGTGTTTATGTGCATACTAGTGTAATGAATGATGCTATTATATTATTATATTATATATATAGGACCTTTGGATCGTTCGTGCGAGACTTCGGGAGCAGGATATTGGTATTGCTAGCTCAGGACCACATGCGAGTACATTCTCTGACAGTTTTTATTATGTTGGTCATCTCTATGATTCTAGTTGTATAGTGTACTTGATTCTGACACTATGGATACACGGGTTAGCATCATTGATACCTGTCATGAGGAGTCATGATTGGAATCCATCGTGCTAGCTGAGAACGGGAAAATATTAGCAGATTATGTGATCATATCCCACTTACATGCATCATAGTTCACCCTAAACATCACGTCGGGTATAACCTGACCATTTACATGCCTCATAGCCTGTTATATATGATTAGCCTAACGATTGCTCACATCATAGCTAACCAGATGGTTAGCCTGACCTCACATGTATCATAGCCAATCATATATAACAAGCCTGATCTCGTCCCAAGTTGATCGCATAATAGACTGATATTTCAAACATTTAGCTAGATATTCTATTTTTTTATTCCAGCTCACTTGTTCTAGCATTCACTTATATTTCTATTCATTGCTAGTTTGCACTATTGCTGATTTTATATTCTCCAGTATTCCTTATTTCTAGTATTTCTTCATATTATATTTCTTTATACTGTATTATAGTTTATGTCAATATAAATGAAACTGTTGTTTAGTGTTTGTACTTTGCTCCAATCCTAACTAGATAAAATTTTTCCAGAGGACCTTGAGGACTTCTGTCCTATATACTATGGACTAGGTGTAGAGGGAGACTACATACCAGAGATCATAGAGGAGTCCCTCCCCTTAGAGGAGACACCACCTGCAGTTATTTAGATAGTTATATCTATGCATCATTTGTTCTAAACTTGAGACTTGGACTGTACTTATATTGAGACAATTATTGAGACTATTTATGTTGGACAGCTAGACTTTAGATTATCGTTGTATTTTGTTGTTGTGCTTGACTTATGTCAGTACTCCTTATCTTTATATCTTATCATGCCATTACTTTCCTATATTTATTGTGATTGAGTATATTATGAATTGGTGATCTATGTATTATTCATTGTCCTCTATATGGAGTTGAGATCATTGACAGGTTATGAGTTATATTTAGTAGTATTGAGACCTAGACAATATTTTATTGCCGATGCTGTGGCGTAGGCTGGACGTACCCACGGCTCACGCCCAAATTCTGGGTGTGGGTCGTGACACATATTTAGTGGTGGCCCATATAAGTCTAGATTTACATTTAGAGCGATGTCGTAGTAGGGCTCACTTAGAGTATTGCTACGAGCCTGCTTTAGGAAATAGGATTTAAGATGACAGTATGCTCAATCACAACTAGGAAATTTCTAATCTTTATAATGCTATTCTGAATAATTGTTTCCTTTAGAATTTTACTATCCTTCCTTGATAATATCATATTTGTTGCCTTAATTGATTCTTTTCAGTCTGTCTTCAGGATGCCGCCAAAGACTAGGTCTTTGAGATTGGGAGCATCAGCTTCAGAGAGGTCTGCCACCTCTCGACCTGATGGACTGATATCTCGAGTTCCTCCTACATCTCTTGTTCATGTGGGAGTATCTACAATTTTTGGGGGTCCTCCTCCCCCACCAGTTCCGAGGGTTGCCCCAGCTGTGATGGAGCACCTTCCTCCTCCACCAACTTTGTTTCCCGGAGGTATGCCCGTTAATAGGGTATAGATGTTTGTGCTCATCCAGGTCATGGTAGATGCTCAGAGGATGTCAGCGGAGGCTCAGCGAGTCCAGGCTGAGGCTCAGAGGGTGTAGGCAGAGACGCACCAGGTACAAACAGAGCTGATGAGAGAGAGCATAGATAATGCTTATCAGGTGGCTCTCCAGACTGTGGAGAGAGTTGCACAGCACCTGCAGCATCCTGGCCAGCCGCACCAGAGGCCGGGTACTATAGTGGGAGTCAAGAGGATGATGCCTCAGGAGTTCAAGGGCACAGAGGGGATACTCTATGCTGACGACTGGCTAGAGGATATAGAGAGAAACTTGTGCTTGGCGCAGATTCCTAAGATTCTTCAGATCGAGGCTGCCGGCAGTCAGATGTTTGACATCGTGCTGATATGGTATCGTACGAAGCCTAGACTCGCTGTCGGAGGACTTACTTGGAAGGCCTGCAAGAAGCTTTTCAAGGAGAAGTTCTTTCCTGACATATTCCTAGGAGCCTTGGAGAGTCAGTTTCATGACTTGGTCCAAGGAAGCATGTCAGTCGACGAGTACGCCGCAGAGTTTTGCCATTTGAGTTTTTTTGCGCCATCGATGATTCGGTACCCAGGAAACAGATCCCAAAAAGTCAGGAAGGGGTTGACAGGAGAGATCAAGTCTCGTACTTTGGGATGTCGTACTGCTACATTCGAGAGCATTTTGATGGATATCCAGATTGCTAGGGATGACTTAGACCTCAGGCCCATAGAGGATGCGACAATTCTGGAGGAGCGAGTGGTAGTGTGGGACCGGCCAAGCGTCCCTACTTTCAGCAGCAACAGAGGCCGTACCAGCATCAGCATCAGTAGCACCAAGTACCAGCTCGAGGATATGCCCATCAACAACTGCCACAGAGGCAGACTCAGCCCGCTGTCCAGTGTGCATATTGCAGGAAGGCAGGACACACTAGGGACATCTGCAAAAAAAGGTTGGATACATGCTTATCCTGTGGATCGTCAGCACATCAGCTGAGGGACTGTCAATCTATTCAGACTCGTCCAGGTCAGGGTGGAGCAGCCGCTTAGAGGGTACCAGCTAGGGTACCTACTATACCAGGAGGCCAGCAGAGGGGACCTCCACTTCCTCCATAGTAGTAGAGGTTTTCTCAATACCAGCACCTATAAAGAGGTGCACCCAGGGATGAGCATACGCCATGACTATCGGGGAGGCCGAGCCAGTCGAAGACGTGATTTCAGGTTCAGTTTTTCTTGATTCTATTCCAGCACCTGTATTATTCGATTCTGGCGCTTCCTATAGTTTCGTGTCTGTACCTTATGCTCTTAAGGATCGTTTAGCGGTGGACCATTAGTTAGGACTTGCAAGATCATAACTGGAGGAGGTATTAGCCTTGTCCGTGATTATTGCAAGGACCGGAGAGTATCATTGGGAGGCCAAGAGTTGAGTGTGTGCTTACTCGTCATGCCACTTCTGGGATATAATATTGTACTCAGAATGGACTGGTTGAGTAGGAACCATGCTACTATAGATTGTCACAGAGTGTCACTACCATATTTTCTATTAAAGGGTATTTTAGTAATTTCCTATTTAGTTAATTATTGTGCTTGATAAATAATTTTTGTTGTATTATTTAATTATTACTAGATGTTATATATTTAATTTGGACTTGTGTTAGTGGACCTAACTAGTTTAGGTTGGACTCATGGACCAACATGAATTAATTAGTTAGACTTAGCCCATTTAGAAAGCCCATTGTTAAGGAGATGGATTAAATTAATTAAATCATTGGACTAGAAGCTTCCTTCCTTAATTATTTTTTCATGAGAGGCCCCAAGGGGTATAATGGACATTACATGATTACTTTGAGGGAGAGGAATAGGGGCTGGCCTATATAAGTAGAGGGGGAAAATTCTCTCTCCTCTTTTTCATTCCAAATCTAGATCTAGAATTTCTCACTACCAAATTTCCTTCATTCCTACTTCTTTTCCCTACCAAATTCATTTTAATTCTTTCCCAAATCACTATTAGAGACTTGACAAGCAAGGATCTAGAAGGAGGAAGCAAGGATCTATAAAGAGGAGCAAGGATCTACAATTTGGAGGCAATTCTATCTCAATTGGAGGTTTTATTGGGAATCCATCTCCCAATAGGTACAATTCAGTTTTTCCTCTTAAAATAGCTTCTAAATCTGATATTTAATTATGAAAAATTAACCCATATGCATGTACTACCCATAGGATTTGGTTTTGTGTTCATAGGAGACCTATTGAGAAAGTTATGATGCTTTTTGTGTCAATTTTGGAGGAATTCCGATATTGACATTTGTTGTGAGTGTCAATTGATCCTATAGATTAATTTGGCATGTGTTTATGTATTTGGGGCTAGTGTCGTACCCACAATTAGTTACGTGTTGGTCGTATCCCAACAATTTGGTGATACGTGTTATTTTGGGGGTTTTTCCTTTGACACGGGACTTTGTACATGTCGTATTTTGACACGGACACGTAGATCTACATTTGACACTTCATATTATTCATAAATATTATATATGACTTGTGTGTGTCCTTCGGGGTCCAATTGGATGTGTGGTGGACTCGTGTCACATGCGTATCCTAGATCTAGTGGGATACGGTGTGATACTCTCCATATGTTGTGTATTTATATGTAGATCTAATTATTGTGCTTTTAATTCTTGAGTTATAATTGTGCATATATATATAGATATTATATATATATTATGTATATTTATTATAGTATTTATTGTATCAATAGATCTATATATTATATATGTACTAATAGAATATATATATATATATCTTTCTTCTACATGCATTTATATATATATTATAATATATTGTATGGATATACATGTATATGCTTTATAATTATATAGGTGTGTTATTGGGTAATTATTTTTATATGAAATTGTTATAGGATTATTTAAATATATGTATAGAGGTAATTATAATATATTTACGTATGTGTGGATGTCCTAATATTATATTATTATAGAGGGATATTTATAGTTATTTGGTATTTATATAGATATATATTATTCGGTTATATATATATGGATATATATATTTGGTTTTATATATATGTTATATATACAATATTTTTCAAGTTTTAGTGAGGGAGGATTAATGACAACCCGCTGTCATTAAACAACAGCTTAAATACAGTAGTCGCTGTAGCAGTAAGCCGCCAGTATTAATGATAGCAGCCACTGTCATAAAAAATAGCAGCAGCAGGCGGGAACAGCAGCAGCAGTGACGGTGGAAACTGTGACGGTTGTGGACCGTCATTAAAGGCAGCAGTAGCAGTACAAGATTCCAACAGCAACAGCGACGGCAGCTTCAGTGACAGCCAGAACTGTCACTAAAGGCCTGGTATCAGAGTATTAGTATTTTTCAACATAGTTTTCAACGACGGATAGGCAGTTATATATATATATGTTTATATACTTATATTTATAAATATATATATATATATATATATGTATTGATATTGAGCTAATATGTTATTATTGCTATATTCTTTATATGTATAATATTTGTATATATATATTGTATAAGGGTAATTTTTATATCAAGGTATTGAGTATTACCTTGTGGAAACCAAGGTAAGTGGGATACTCAAGATACGGGGTTTGGGTATCAAGATTATGATTTTTGTTGAGATACCAAGTTTGGTCAAAACCACGGTACCTATTTGATATGTAAATTATGATTCTATATTATTATAAATATTTGTTGATTTATATGATTGATGTTACCTTGGGAATTACGTATCCGGAGATACGGTATTCGAATATTTTAAGATATGGTTTTTATGACTTAGATTTTAATATTTTGACCCAAGATTTTTGTGTTAGACTTGTGCAACCTAGAAATAGATAGTTGACCTTGGTTTGACCATAGTTGACCATAGTTAACCATAGTTGACTTAGAGTTGACCATAATTGCCTTTTGACTTATAATTGACTTTTGGCCTAGAAGTTGACTAGTTTAACTTATTCTCTTTTTGGAACCTTATATTGATGTTGTATTCCATATCTAGGTCTTCGAGGCATCGGGTCAGACATCGGTGAGACTATTCATTGGACTTCAGGCTAGTATATTCTCTGATAGTTTCTCATTTATGATATCCTTTATGTTTATTGTATCTAGTGTAGATATCCATGTTCTCTTGACACTATGGTTACACGTATTGGTATATCCGGATCTCGTCATGAGATGTTATTCCTTGGTATATGGTATATCTTGTGCAAGCCTTGTTTCATTGATTATCTTGTACATGTACAGACACTGATTCTCGGGAAGACTAGCTATCTTCTTGGGGAATCCTATGCCATAGCGTACCATGGTTGGATCTATTATACCAGTCGGGGGTGGGGAGTATGTAGTGTAGATATGTGATCATACCCATATTGTTATCTTGAATAGTGTTAATCATACACCGCACGTATGATTAGCCAGGCCATAAATATTGCATCTCATGTATCAAGTTTCCAAGCCGATCACATGTTAAGCTAGTACTCACACACTTAGTCATTAGTATTCTTGTTCCATTGGCATATTGTTTACTATTGTATTCATTCCAGTATTTCCTTATTGTATATATATATCTCTTGTATCTATTATGCATCTTGTTTATCCACAGCTTTTTACTGTTACATAGTTTTTATCATTGATTAGAACTGCTGTTAGAGATATACTCTGCTCCTTTCCTGACTGGATATATTTTTTCAGATGACACTGAAGAGTGGTACCCTACCTATTATGGACCCCAAGATGTTGTGGGTTTAGATTATGAGATCCTGGTTCAGGAGGGACTTATCCCAACTGATACAGTTGACCCAGGAGTTGTAGCTTTGTAGTATTCTTTGTACTAGATTTGTCTCCAGCTTATTATGTATTTCTTCAAACTCATTGATGTATTATTTTAGACTCATGAGTTATATTATAACTACTCTATTCTTTATCTGATTCGTGCTCATTTCCATCTTCGTTCTGTGATTGAGTATATTATCATTATTGGTGGTTCAATGTATTATTAGATAGATTATTTAGCCAACGTTCTACCGCCTATTCTGCGGCGTAGGCTGGGCGTTGTTTCCGACTTGTACCCTTACACCGGGTGCGGGTCGTGACACATTTTTTGGTGGTGGCCCATGCAGGTCGAGCTTCTCAAAGTATGTGATATCGTGGTAGTGTGACAATTTAGTTTTACTACTACGAGCCTGCAATAGGATATAGGAAATAGGCTTAGATACTCAATCATACCTAGGAAATTTTTTTTGATCAACTATTCTCCTTTGATATTGCTACTTGATCTCTTAATTTGTCCTTTCCTTGAATATCTTACATCTTGTGCCATATTGATTCTTTCTTTCGTTTTGTCTCAGGATGCCGCCTAAGACTAGATCGCAGCAGGGGAGAGAAGTTTCTGAGAGGTCTGCGACATCCCGAGGGCCTGTACCAGTCACTTCTTCGGTAATTGGAGTGTCAGGTGCTTTCGGTGGTCCACCACCTACTGAGAGGACTGTGCCAGCTGTATCTGAGGGGCTTCCACCTCCACCTCCTGTGTCAGCAAAGGCTTCACAGATGTTTACACTGTTTCGTAAGATGCTTGAGGCATAGAGGGCTCAGTCAGAGGCACATCACAGGCAGACCGACGTTCTACAACAGGGCATGGAGAGTGCTCATCAGCTTGCTCGTGCTGTAGTCGAGAGAGGAGTTCTGATCCAGCTGCAGGATGTACCTCAGGTTGCTCAGCTTCAGCCAGGCAACATTCAGGACTTTAAGAAACTGGAGCCTAAGGTTTTTAAGGGGACAGAGGGCATCGTCTATGCTGATGATTGGCTTGAGGACATTGAGCATCTTATTAGGGTATCCCGTCTTTCTGAGGATCTAAAGGTTGAGGCGGTAGGACTTCAACTGTTCGACGTCGCTTGTACTTGGTTCAGGAATGAGCCAGTTCTGGTTGACGTAGGACAATCTTGGGAGGTATTCAAGGACCTCTTTAAGAGAAAGTTTTTCACCCGGGCAGACAGGCTAGACTTGGGGAGACAGTTTGAGAGTCTCATTCAGGGGAGCATATCTGTAGAGGAGTACGCTGCAGAGTTTGGCAGGTTGAGCCAATTTATAGAGTATCTGGTGAGAGAGCCGGAAGTTTGAGCTATTCGTTTTCGTGAGGGTCTAAACTCGGAAATAAAGATTCTTATTCCGTCTTTTTATGAGACATACTCGGAGATACTTGTGGAGGCACGCAAGGTTGAGCGGGAGTTGGGTTTGAAGCCCAAGAGAGACCGTGATTCTTTTCTGGGGGCCAACGACAGTACATTATCTGCCAAATGTCCCTATTTCCAGTCTAGACCTTTCCAGCAGCACCAGCAGAACCAAACTCCAGCTAGAGCACCTTTTCACCAGGTACCTCAGTAGCAGAGATAGTTATAACAAGCTCCATGCAAGTACTGCAAGAAGCTCAGCCACATCTGGGAAGTTTACAGAAGGAGGCTAGAAGTTTGTTTGTATTATGGTACTGAAGGGCATCAATTAAGGGAGTGTCCTCGTCGTGCAGTTCAGGAAGCAGCTTGAGCTCCAAGGGCACAGACGAGACCACCTGCAGCACAGCCGAGGGGACCAATTCTGACACAGCAGCAACATTTTGTCCAGCATCAGCAGCAGGGAGGTGCTCGGCAGAGACGAGCGTTTGCTATGACCGTCGAGGAGGATGAACCCACCGAAGATGTCATCGCAGGTTCTATTCTTCTTGATTCTATTCCAGCTTTAGCTTTGTTTGATAGTGGTGCTTCCCATAGTTTTGTATCTGTTTCTTTTGCTCTGAAGCATGGTTTGGTTGCTGAGTCTTTGCTTAGGACTTGCAAGATCATGACCAGGGGAGGCATTATCCTGGTTAATTATATTTGCAAGGATCGAAGAGTTACTCTGGGAGGCCGGGAGTTGAGTGTGTGTCTACTTGTAATGCTACTTCTGATCTACGATATTGTACTCAGGATGGATTGGTTGAGTAGGCACCGTGCTAGCATAGATTATAGAGGAGCTAGAGTTTTGTTTGGTCCGCCTGGAGAGCCAGAGTTCGAGTTTGCTAGAGGAGCTGCAGAGCAGAAAGAAGGCATTATTTGTGGAGCTATGGTGGAAGACAACATTGCCATATCCGTTGATAGCAGAGTTCTTAGATGTGTTTCCTGAGAAATTGCTAGGATTGCCGCCAGATCGAGATGTTGAATTTTCTATAGACTTGGTGCCAGGTGCAGAACCAATTTTATAGCATATCTATAGAGTAAACAACAACGAGATGGTAGAGTTGAAGAAGCAGGTGGACGAATTGCAGGATAAGGGATTTATCAGATTGAGTTCTTCACCATGGGGAGCCCCGGTATTGTTTATACCGAAGAAGGATGGATCGGTGCGCATGTGCATTGATTACAGGGCTTTAAATAATCTCACTATCAAGAATAAGTATCCTTTGCCATGGATTGATGATTTGTTTGATCAGTTGAGTGGTACGAAGGTATTTTCTAAGATAGATTTGAGATCAGACTACCATCAGGTGAAGGTGAAGCCGGAGGACATACCGAAGACTGCTTTTAGGACTCGGTATGGTCAGTACGAGTTTATGGTGATGCCGTTTGGTTTGACTAATGTACCATCGGTATTTATGAACTTGATGAACAAGATGTTCCACCAGTACCTTGACAAGTTTGTGGTGGTGTTCATCGACGACATACTCATATACTCGAGGACACCGGAGGAGCATGAGGAGCATTTGATGATTGTGTTGGATGTGTTGAGGAAGGAGAAGTTGTATAGGACGTTGTCCAAGTGTGAGTTTTTCTTGGACAAGGTAGAATTCTTGGGGCATGTTGTGACTGGTGATGGTATTTTCGTGGATCCGAAGAAGATTTTAGTAGTAGAATCTTGGAAGAACCCGAGTTCGGTAGCAGAGATCAGGAGTTTCTTGTGATTGGCAGGCTACAACTGGAATTTGTGCAAGATTTTTCGAGGATTGCTGAGCCGATGACCAGACTCACAAGGAAGGATGTGGAGTTTGTTTGGACGGAGGATTGCCAGGTTACTTTTGAGGAGTTGAAGAAGAGGTTGACGTCTGCTCCTATTTTGACGTTGCCATCAGGGTCCGGAGGTTTCACTATTTATAGTGATGATTCGGGGAAGGGTTTGGGTTGTGTTCTTCAGCGGCATGGAAAAGTGATTGCCTATGCATTCAGGCAATTGCATCCTCATGAAAAAAATATCCTACCCATGATTTGGAGTTGGCAGCCATCATATTCGCTCTGAAGTTATGGAAACATTATTTGTATGGAGAGCGTGTGGAGATCTTTATAGACTACAAAAGCTTGAAGTACATTTTTACACAGAAGGAGTTGAATATGAGGCAGCGTCGTTGGTTGGAACTGATGAAGGATTTTGATATCACTTTACAATATCATCCTGGAAAAGCCAATGTAGTTGCCGATGCTTTGAGCAGGTATCCGGTAGCTATATTCTTGACACAAGATCGATATTTGTTGGAGGACTTGGAGAGCTTGGGCATTGAGGTGATTGTTACTGGTGGTGCTATGCAGATATGGGGATTGCAGATACATTCAGATTTGATGGACATGATCAAGACAGCACAGTATGAGGATGTATCTCTGAGGAGTATCAGAGCTCAGGTGAGAGCAAGATTGGAGGATGATTTTACTATTGCTGAGGATGGATCTTTAAGGCATGGAGTTAGATTGTGTGTGACTAGTGGGGAGCTGCGTGAGAAGGTATTGCAGGAAGCGCATCGCTCTCAGTATTTTATTCATCCAGGTGCTAACAAGATGTATCAGAATATGCGAGAGAGTGTGTGGTGGTATGGCATGAAGAGGAAAGTGGTACAGTTTGTATCTAGATGCTTAGTGTGCCAGCAGGTGAAAGCCGAGAGGCAGAGGCTAGGAGGTCTACTTCAGCCATTACCCATTACAGAGTAGAAGTGGAAACACATTACTATGGATTTTGTGTCCGGACTTCCACGATCTCCAGGAGAGAAAGACGCGATTTGGGTCATCGTTGATAGGTTGACCAAGTCGGCCCACTTTTTGCTTTTCAAGGTGGGTTTATCTACGGAGAAGCTGGCAGAGATGTATGTGAGGCAGATCATTAGGATACATGGAGTTCTCGTTAGCATAGTCTCAGATTGGGATAGTCATTTCACTTCTCATTTTGGGAGGAGTTTGCAGGAGAGTTTGGGCACTCAGCTCAAGTTCAGTACTGCATATCAAACCAGACAGATGGGAAGTCAGAGAGGACTATTCAGAATCTCAAGGATATATTGCGCACTTGTGTACTAGATTTTGGGGGTTCTTGGGAGGACTATCTCTATTTGGTAGAGTTTGCTTACAACAACAGTTACCAGGCCAGTATAGAGATTTCACCTTTTGAAGCTCTGTACGGTCGGAGGTGTCATACTCCTTTGTCTTGGGACGATATTGGAGAGAGAGTTTTGCTTGGGGTAGAGATGGTTGTGGATGCAGCAGAGAAGGTTCAGTTGATCAGAGACAGACTTCGAGTGGCGCAGGACAGACATCGGCATTAGGCCGATAGCCATCGGAGACCTTTAGAGTTCGAGGTATAGTTTAGATTTTGTTTCGTGTTTGTTCTTGGTTGTTTGTTATAGATTAATTTCTTAAGGTGGTGTTTTGTTCTAGGTTGGTGGTTTGGTATTTTGAGGATTTTTCCGACACGAGTCATGATTCGCTTCGGTGGAGGCAAAAAGTTTAGTCCGCGATTCATCGGACCTTTCACTATTCTAGAGAGGGTCGGTACAGTTGCATATAGACTAGACTTGCCACCTACATTGGAGGGAGTGCACAATATGTTTTACGTGTCGCAGTTAAGACAATACGTGGCAGATCCTAGTCATGTATTGGATCACTCAGAGATAGAGGTGGGCCCTACTCTTAGCTATCCACAGCAGCCAGTTAAGATTCTGGATCGAAGAGAGAAGGTGCTGAGGAACCAGACTATTCCTTTGGTGTGCGTCGCATGGAGGCATCACTCTCCGGGGGAGTCTACCTGGGAGAGAGAGGATAAAATGCGAGAGCATTATCCTACTTGTTTGTACCTCGAGGTATGTTATTTCCTAGTTATGTTCTGTTCATTGTTATGTTCTTCCATAGCTAGTTATGATTCTTTAGTTCTGTTCTGTTATTTTCTGGGGATAGTTTTCATCTTTGAATTTCGATGACAAAATTATTTTTAGGAGGGTAGACTTGTCACTACCATATTTTCTAGGAAAGCGTATTTTAGTAATTTCCTATTTAGTTAATTATTGTGCTTGATAAATAATTATTATTGTATTATTTAATTATCATTATATATTATTTATTTAATTTGGACTTGTGTTAGTGGACCTAACTAGTTTAGTTTGGACCCATGGACCAACATGAATTAATTAGTTAGACAGCCCATTTAGAAAGCCCATTGTTAAGGAGATGGATTAAATTAATTAAATCATTGGACAAGAAGCTTCCTTCCTTAATTATTTCTTCATGAGAGGCCCCAAGGGGTATAATGGACATTACATGATTACTTAAGGGAGAGGAATAGGGGCCGGCCTATATAAGTAGAGGGGGAAAATTCTCTCTCCTCTTTTTCATTCCAAATCTAGATCTAGAATTTCCCACTACCAAATTTTCTTTATTCCCACTTATTTTCCCTACCAAATTCATTCCAATTCTTTCCCAAATCACTATTAGAGACTTGAGAATCAAGGATCTAGAAGGAGGAAGGAAGGATCTATAAAGTGGAGCAATGATCTACAATTTGAAGGCAATTCCATCTCAATTGGAGGTTTCATTGAGAATCCATCTCCCAATAGGTACAATTCAATTTTTTCCCTTAAAATAGCTTCTAAATCTGAGATTTAATCATGTAAAATTAACTCATATGCATGTACTACCCATAGGATTTAGTTTTGTGTTCATAGGAGACCTATTGAGAAAGTTATGATGCTTTTTTATCAATTTTGGGGGAATTCCGAGATTGACATTTGTTGTGAGTGTCAATTGATCCTATAGATCAATTTGGCATGTGTTTATGTATTTGGGGCTAGTGTCCTATTCACAATTGGGTACGTGTAGTTCGTATCCCAACAATTTGGTGATACGTATTATTTTGGGGGTTTTTCCTTCGACACGGGACTTTGTACATGTCGTATTTTGACACGAACACGTAGATCTATATTTGACACTTCGTATTATTCATAAATAATATATGTGACTTGTGTGTGTCTTCGGGGTGCAATTGGATGTGTGGTGAACTTATGTCACATGCGTATCCTAGATCTATTGGGATACGGTGTAATACTCTCCATATGTTGTGTATTTATGTGTAGATCTAATTATTGTGCTTTTAATTCTTGAGTTATAATTGTGCATCTATATATAGATATTATATATGTATTATGTATATTTATTATAGTGTTTATTGTATCAATAGATCTATATATTATGTATGTACTAATAGAATATATATAGAATATATATATATATAACTTTCTTCTACATGCATTTATATCTATATTATAATATATTGTATGGATATATATGTATATGCTTTATAATTATATATGTGTGTTGTCGGGTAATTATTTTTATATGAAATTGTTATAGGATTATTTAAATATATGAATAGAGGTAATTATAATATATTTATGTATGTGTGCATGTCCTAATATGTATATTATTAGAGAGGGGTATTTATAGTTATTTGGTATTTATATAGATATATATTATTGGGTTATATATATATATGGATATATATATTTGGTTTTATATATATGATATATATATATGTTATATATATAATATTTTTTAGGTTTTAGTGACGGAGGATTAATGAGAACATATTGTCATTAAACAACAGCTTAAATACAACAGCCGTTCTAGCAGTGAGCCGCCATTAAAGGCAGCAGCAGCATGCGGGAACAGCAGCAGCGGCAACGGTAGAAACTGTGACGGGTGCAGACCGTCATTAAAGGCAGCAGTAGCAGTACAAGATTCCAACAGCAACAGCAACAGCGACGACAGCTTCAGTGACAGCCAGAACTGTCACTAAAGGCCTGGTATCAGAGTATCAGTGTTTTTCAACACAGTTTTCAGCGACGGATAGGCAGTTTTATATATATATATATGTTTATATACTTATATTTATATATATATGTATATATATATGTATTGATATTGAGATAATATGTTATTATTGCTATATTCTTTATATGTATAATATTTGTATATATATATATTGTATAAGGGTAATTATTATATCAAGGTATTGAGTATTACCTTGTGGAAACCAAGGTAAGTGGGATACTCAAGATACGGGATTTGGGTATCAAGATTATGATTTTTGTTGAGATACCAAGTTGGTTCAAAACCATGGTACCTATTTGATATGTAAATTGTGATTCTATATTATTATAAATATTTTTAGATTTATATGATTGATGTTACCTTAGGAATTACGTATCCGGAGATACGATATCCTAATATTTTAAGATATGGTTTTTATGACTTGGATTTTAATATCTTGATCCAAGATTTTTGTGTTAGACTTGTGCAACCTAGAAATAAATAGTTGACCTTGGTTTGACCATAGTTGACCATAGTTGACTTAGAGTTGAACATAGTTGACTTTTGACTTATAATTGACTTTTGGCCTAGAAGTTGACTAGTTTAACTTATTCTCTTTTCGGAACCTAGTATTGATGTTGTATTCCATATCTAGGTCTTTGGGACATCGTGTCAGACATCAGTGAGACTATTCATTGGACTTCAGGTGAGTACATTCTCTGATAGTTTCTCATTTATGATATCCTCTATGTTCATTGTATCTATTGTAGATATCCATGTTCTCTTGACACTATGGTTACATGGATTGGTATATCTGGATCTCGTCATGAAATATTATTCCTTGGTATATGGTGTATCGTGTGCAAGCCTTGTTTCATTGATTATCTTGTACATATATAAACACTGATTCTCGGGAAGACTAGCTATCTTCTTAGGAAATCCTGTGCCATAGCATACCATGGTTGGATCTATTATACCAGTCGGGGGTGGGGAGGTTGTAGTGTAGATATGTGATCATACCCATCTTGTTATCTTGAATAGTGTTAATCATACACCGCACGTATGATTAGCCAGGCCATAAATATTGTATCTCGTGTATCAAGTTCCCATGCCGATCATATGTTAAGCTAGTACTCAGACACTTAGTCATTAGTATTCTTGTTTAATTGGCATATTGTTCATTATTGTATTCATTCAAGTATTTCTTTATTATATATATATATATATATATCTTGTATCTATTATGCATCTTGTTTATCCACAGCTATTTATTGTTACATAGTTTTTATCATTGGTTAGAACTGCTGTTGGAGATGTACTCTGCTCCTTTCCTGACTGGATATATTTTTTTAGATGACACTGAGGAGTGGTACCCTACCTATTATGGACCCCAGGATATTGTGGATTTAGATTCTGAGACCCTGGTTCAGGTGGGACTTATCCCAACTAAGACAGTTGACCTAGGAGTTGTAGCTTCGTAGTATTCTTTGTATTAGATTTGTCTCCAGCTTATTCTTTATTTCTTTAGACTCATTGATGTATTATTTTAGACTCATGAGTTGTATTGTGACTACTCTATTCTTTATCTGATTCGTGCTCATTTCTATCTTAGTTCTGTGATTGAGTATATTATCATTATTGGTAGTTTATTGTATTGTTAGATAGATTATCTAAACAGCGTTCTATCACCGATTCTGTGGCGTAGGCTGGGCGTTGTTTCCGACTTGTACCCTTACACCGGGTGCGGGTCGTGACACAAAGGCAGAGTAATATTTTGACCACCAGGAGAGCCAGAGTTCGAGGTCACCAGAGGAGCAACGGAGCAGAGAAGAGGCACTTTTTACGGAGCCAGGATGGAAGAAGAGGAGTTGCCACATCCTCTGATAGCGGAGTTTCTGGATGTATTTCCAGAGGAGTTGCCAGGCATGCCGCCAGACTGAGATATTGAATTCTCTATAGACTTAGTACCAGGAGCGAAGCCCATTTTACAACATGTCTATAGAGTCAACAACAACGAGCTGGCATAACTGAAGAAGCAAGTTGAGGAGCTACAGGACAAAGGCTTTATCAAATCTAGTTCATCACCATAGGGAGTTCCGGTATTATTTGTAACAAAGAAGGATGGCATGGTGCATATGTATATCAAATATAGAGCTCTGAACAACCTCACTGTCAAGAACAAATACCCGCTGTCGAGGATAGATAATCTTTTCGATCAGTTGAGCGGAGCGAAGGTGTTTTCAAAATAGACTTGAGGTCAGGCTATCACCAAGTGAAGGTGAAGAGAGAAGACATATCGTAGATAGCTTTTCGGACCAGACATAGCCAGTTTGAGTTCATAGTAATGCCGTTTGGTTTAACCAATGCACCAGCTGTATTCATGAACTTGATGAACAAGGTGTCCCACCAGTACCTTGACAAGTTCGTGGTGGTGTTCATCGACGACATTCTTGTGTATTCGAAGACCCCAGAGGAGCACGAAGAGCACCTGAGGATGGTCTTGGAGAATCTCAGGAAAGAGGAGCTGTACGGGAAGCTTTCAAAGTATGAGTTCTTCCTTGACAAGGTTGAATTCCTTGGACATATGGTGACGGAAGACAGAATCTTAGTTAACCCAAAGAAGATCGAGGCAATAGAGTTGTGTGCTACTCCCAGTTCGGTAGCTGAGATCATGAGTTTTCTCGGGCTAGCAGGATACTACAGGAGGTTTGTACAAGACTTTTCTAGGATTGCAGTGCCAATGACTAGGCTGACCAAGAAAGACATGGATTTTGTCTGGACGGAGGATTGTCAGGCTGCATTTGATGAGCTAAAGAAGAGATTGACAATAGCTACAGTTTTAACGTTGCCATCGGGGACAGGTGGATTCACTATCTACAGAGATGCTTCAGGGAAGGGTTTGGGTTGCGTTATTCATTAGCACGGGAAGATAATTGCCTATGCTTCTAGAAAATTATGCCCTCATAAAAAGAACTACCCCACCCACAATTTGGAGTGGGCAGTGGTTAACATCGCTCTAAAGCTGTGGAAACACTATCTGTGCGGAGAGCGTGTGAAGATTTTCACAAACCACAAGAGCTTGAAGTACGTATTTACACAAAAGGAGCTGAACATGAGGCAGAGGAGGTGGTTGGAGTTGATAAAAGACTTTGACATCTCATTGCAGTACCACCCAGGAAAGGCCAACGTAGTCGCCGATGCCTTGAGCAAGTGTCCATTGGCTATGTACTTGATAACAGATAGACATTTTTTGGCTGACCTGGAGAGCTTAGGAATTGAGGTGCTAGTTCTAGGTATTGAGATACAGATGTGGGGATTGTAGATGCAGTCCAAGCTGATGGACAGAATCAGAGCTGCGCAGTATGATGATGAGGCTTTAAGGAGTATTAGGGCACATGTTCGGACAGGATTGTCAGACAACTTCACTATTGCGGATGATGGGTCTTTACGATACGGTACCAGGATGTGTGTACCGAGCGGGGAGCTGCGCGAGGAGGTTTTGCAGGAGGCACATCGCTCACAGTACTTGATGCATCTCGGTGCCAACAAGATGTATCGAGATCTGAGGGAGCACGTTTGTTGGTATGGTATAAAGTGCGAGGGAGCACGCTTCGTATCCCGATATTTAGTTTGCCAGCAGGTAAAGGCAGATCGACAGAGGTCGGGTGGATTGCTTCAGCCTTTACCTATCCCAGAGTGGAAGTGGGAGCATGTGACTATGGAATTTGTTTCAGGGCTTTTGCATTCTCCAGGAAGAAAGAATGCGATTTGGGTCATCGTGGATAGGTTGACCAAATCAGCCCACTTCTTACCATTTAAAGTGGGTACGTCGATAGAGAGGCTAGCAGAGATGTATGTGCAGCAAATTGTCAGATTATATATGGTTCTTATGAGCATCGTCTTAGATCGGGATGGTCATTTCACTTCCCACTTCTAGAGGAGTTTGCAGGCTAGCTTGGGCACTCAGCTCAAGTTCAGTATCGCATATCACCCCAGACAGACGGGCAGTCTGAAAGGACTATTCAGACTATCGAAGATATGCTACGCACTTGTGTTCTGGATCTCGGAGATTCTTGGAAAGATCACTTCACCTGGTAGAGTTTGCTTACAACAACAACTACCAGGCCAGTATTGAAATGTCACCATTCGAGGCTCTATATGGACAGAGGTATCGTACACAGAGAGAGAGCCTTGTTAGGACCAAAAATGGTCATGGATGCAGCAGAAAAGGTAAAACTTATCAGAGACAAACTGCGGGTGGCGCAAGACAGACAGCGGCATTGGGCCGACATCCACCATAGACCCCTAGAGTTTCAGGTATAGGTTTTGTTATTATTGTCTTATGATTGTTTTATTTTATATTGCGTGTTAAGACTATTTTGTTCTTAGTTGGTGATCTGGTATTCCTACGGATTTCTGTGACACAGGGCATGATTCACTTTGGTGGAGGCGGGAAGCTTAGTCTATGTTACATCGGATCTTTCGATATCCTTGTGAGGGTCCGTGCAATGGCCTATAGAATAGACTTGCCGCCTGCACTAGAGGGAGTACATGACATGTTCCACGTGTCGCAGCTGAGATGGTACGTAGCAAATCCTAGTCACGTACTAGATTTCTCAGAGATCAAGGTTGGACCGACTCTCAGCTATCCCGAGCAGCCCATAGAGATCTTGGATCACAGAGAGAAGGTATTGCGGAACCAGACTATTCCCTTAGTTCATGTTGCATGGAGACATCACTCTCCAGGTGAGTCAACCAGGAAGAGAGAGGACGAAATGTGCGAGCAGTACCCGTATCTCTTCAAGACTTGAGGTATAATACATTTCTTATTGTATGTTCCTGTGCTAGTTTAATTCAATTTCGAGGATGAATTTTTTAAGGAGGGTAGACTTGTTACTACCACATTTTTAGAACAGGGGTTTTATTATCTTTTACCATATTTAATTTATTGTGTTAATATATTAAATGATATATATTATACATATTATATTATGTTCGTTAATGCATGGGTTAGTAGACTAGAACAAGAAACCCACCAGATAAACCCCTGACCAAATATAGGATTATGGATTAAATTAGTATTATTTGGGATTAATTATTGGGGTTATATTTTACTACTGTAATTTTATTCAATTGTTGTACCTTACCATTGCTTCGTTATTTGGAGCGCTACACTAGCTTTTGCCTTCTAAAAAATTTCACACCCTTGTCCTAGACGTGCCAGTCTCCCATTCTGACCTTTGTGTAACTCATAAATATGCTCTTTTGTGCTTTATTTTGGTCGCACAATATTCGTTACAAACATTTATTTTTAAATCCAAATAAATTCAACTTTCCATCCTTGTCCGTTCCAATCGAAATTGGAGACACAATCTCGACCCATTTTGTACAACCCAAATTACGATAATATTCTATTCTGAGTCTTATACGTCCATGACACTTGTATCCCACCTAATTTTAATCCTATACACTTCCAATTAATTTAAGAACACCTTTTACACTAATTTTAATTAAATTGGTATAAGGACCCAACCTAACCCAAAACTAGATCCAACACCAACCCAAACCCCCACTCACACACTCAAGGTTCATACTAAATACCGCACACCCTTTTAACCCACTACATCACACCAAACATAGTATTTTATCTCATCCAATTCCAAATCCCATTGTTTGTGCAATTTCCCAATTGTTAGGGACTTTTATGCAAAAATATAATGAGTTGTCCACCTCCCATTGGAGCCAAGCCATGAAGAAACCCTCTTTCATTTCTTTGACCGGTCATACATGGATTTTCCTTCCATTGGGGTATACTACAAACTTTCCCCCTACATGATCTCCACCCAACCCCATCTCCACCCTTCATTCCTTCATGATGAAACCCTCCCCCATCCCTAGGAAACTCATAGACGGCCCTAATCCCAAGGCCATCACCCCCTCTTCTCTTTCCTACATAAACACTCTTCCTTCCTTTATTTCTTTTCACAGCCTTCATTTCTTCAACATCAAAACAGAAACCCTAACTTCCCCATCACCTTCTTCTTCATCTCCGATCAACTTCGCCGGACCGCCACAGCCACTGATATCTCCTTCTCGACTTCCCATGTCCTCTGTTGGACCATCTCCCCAACAGAAAACTTTCCTTTTTAATCTCCACCATCTTTATTATTTTTTCCTCAGCCGTACCATACCCCGACAGTAGCCTTCTCCACCATCATCATCATCTTCTCATCTCTCACCGCCACCACAGTCCTTTCCCGAGCACCGACAGCAGCCATCACCACCGTCGACCTCTCTCCCTCATAGTCACCTTCTTCACTGACCATCGACCACCCATCGCCGGAACAACCAATCACCACATCCTTCTCCTCCCCGACAGCAAAAAATGCAGCAACCACCCTCTCCATTTTCTTCCTGACTTCACCGTCGACTTTCTCCTCCTACACGACCACCGCAGCCGTCACTGCCACAGGTCTCCACCATACCCCGCAGTCTCGACCACCACTAACAGATCACTGCCACCATCTATACCATATCACCATCGATCTCCTTCCCCACGATCAGCCGACCCGAGCATCCACCAGTCACCACTATCAGTATCTCAAACACCCCCACCAGTCACCACAGCCGACTTCTCTTCCCCGACTCCTCACAGCCACCCACGACCGACCACTCCACATTCGACCACCCACAGTCGCTCCCATCATCGATCACCTTCCCGGCTACCACCACCACAGCAACACACCACCACACCCCGGCCACCGCCAATACCACATCAGTATCTCCACCATCTCGACCAGTGATACTGCTGCTACTGTTGGCCGAAGCACCTGTCATGACCCGCACCCAGTATAAGGGCACGAGAGCGTGGGTACGTCCAGCCTACGCCACAGCATCGGCGGTAGAACGCTGTCTAGGTCACAGTAATACTAGATAACTAAACACCTGTCAATAATATACATCTCACAATAATCTCAATCACAACAACTATAAGGCACGATAAAAGATAAAAGAAATAACATAGTTAAACACCATGTCTCAACATAAAGATAACTCACACATAGTTAAACACCATGTCTCAACATAAAGATAACTCACAGTCTAACTGTCCAACTCAAGTCTCCAATTAAACTTAACATAAGTCTAACATAAACTGAAATAACCTCCATAAGTCTCAAGCATAAGTAAATACTATCTAAGTAGCTGTAGGCAAGGTCTCATCTAGAAGCATAGTCTCTTCTAGGATCTCCGGAACATAGTCTGCTTCTATACCTGGGCCGTAGTGCGTGGTACAGAAGTCCTCAAGGTTCTCTGGAAAAAATATCCAGTCAGGATTGGAACAAAAATACACCTCTAACAGCAGTTCCACATATATTGACAAAAACTATAACACAGTGTAAAGAAATACCAGACAGATATGAAATAACTGGAAAAAAGAAATACTGGAATAAAGAATGCAGGAAATAGATACTGGAATATCATCATCAATATGCATCTGACAAGGAGTAGAACTACAAGTACACGTAAGTACAAAAACTGATATGTAAGTGTATATAAGAACAACCACTAAAACATGTGAAAATACAAGATCAATCTATCAAGATACATGTCAAGAATCATCTATCTAAGTATGTGAAACATCAGTATATCATGTGATCGGCTTGGGTTATATGACTCATTACATGGATTAGCGATCATCCCCAATACGTCAGGCTAACCGGAATGTAACAGCGATGAGGCATGTAAGGGTAAGGCTGCACCGAAGTGAGATGTGGGTGAGCTAATGCTGCATGTAAGGGGTATGATCACATAACTACTAATACTTCCCCGTTTCCCCTGCTAGCACGATGGATTCCAATCACGACTCCTCGTGACAGGTCTCAATGATGCCAACTCGTGTAAAGAACAGTGTCAGAGTCATGTACGCTATACAACAAGAATTATAGAGATAATCAACATAATAGAAACTGTCAGAGAATGTACTCGCCTGTGGTCCTTAGCTGGCAATACCAATATCCGGGTTCCAAGTTACCGTCTGAGTGATACCACAATCCTATAAACATATCATATAGTACAATACTTCATCAGACATTACTTCTATCACACAATCAACATAATGATCTCAACAGTCTGCGCTATAGGTCACAGGTGGGATAGATACGGGTATTCGTAATTGTTAAGGTCACCTCGTACACGAGTATATAATGCCTATTGTTATCTATCATAAACATCAATGCTTAATTAATTATTATTATAACAGGAGTATGCATCTAGTTCTTAACAGGGTTTATATTGTATATATAAATATACGTATGCTTTAGGTTCATTAAGCACAATACGGCATACATATATATATACAGGCATTACAACGATATGTAGGCGATTGAAATACACCATACATATATCTATATGCCGAATACGTCTATCATATAACAATACGTATACAATATGTTCATACTGTTTGCATACTGGATACTCTATGGCTAGTACGTGTGAACTTCTACGAGGAATACGTGTATACATATACGGGTTCATGCTTGGAAGGGTTCAAACCTGAGCACGTGGAAACAAGGATTCGGTGGCATGGTCGTCGAAGTCGTCGTCAACAGCGGTGTTCGTGGCTCCCGTTCGATCGGTCCAGTCTAGTCCGCGGAGAGTCGAGGTCGAGTACAACGTCTCCGGCGTGCTCCTGGTGCAGTCGATCCGGCGTGTGCAGTCGGTCGTCCGGTCTCAACGGTGCAGCGCTCCAGCAGCTTCGGGCGGGAACCTCGATCGGCGGCTCTCAACGGTGCAGCGCTCCAGCGGCTTCGGGCGGGAAGTCGTACGGCTTTGTGCAGCGCTCCAGCGGGCAGTCGGGCGGGAAGTCACCGGCTCTTTGCAGCGCTCCAGCGGGCAGTCGGGCGGGAAGTCGCCGGCTCTGTGCAGCGCTCCAGCGGGCAGTCGGGCGGGAAGTCACGGCGAGTTCACGGTCGGTTCGACGGTGAACAGTAAAGTCGGGGGGGCTTTGAGATTGTCGGCTGGAGGCTTTAGGTTTAAGGAGAAGAAATAAATAGGATGATATACATATATATATACAAGGATGTGGGTTTGACCTAGAACATGTTGACTTTGGTCAATACTAGGAAAGCCTTGGCTTATTATGGAGATACTCCAATGGGCTAGGTTCGAATGAATTTTGAAAGTTGCATTGGTCCAAGGGTTTGGAGGCCATGGTTTTCAAGGGTTGATGTTAAATTACACATCCCCAAAATTTTATGGAAAATACAATGAAGGGGTAAGATGGGTTTATCATACGTGTCATGTCAAACGGGTGTATACTTAATGCTCTTTCACATAACCGTGCCAAGGATCATAATTTGCGTGAAATAGGTTACTGTTGGCTTATTTAAAATTAAATGCAAGGAGGTTCTACAATTAATTAGAAGTACAAAGGGCTGGATATTTACGTAGGATAAAGTCATCAATTAACGATCACCGTAATTTAAAGAAAATTGATTATCAGGCAAATATTTACTCATTAATTACGAAAAGACGAAAATACCCCTGGACCAAAAAGTGGGGGTGACAAGTCTACCCTCCTTAAAGAATTTCGTCCTCAAAATTTAAAATAACCATCACTAGAACAAGAAATTAACTAATGATTTGTACCTCAAGTCTCGAAGAGATATGGATACCGCTCGCGCATTTCGTCCTCTCTCTCCCAAGTTGATTCTCCTGGAGAGTGATTTCTCCATGCAACCCAAACCAAGGGAATAGTCTGGTTCCGCAATATCTTCTCTCTACGATCCAAGATCTCCACCGGTTGTTCAGGATAGCTGAGTGTCGGTCCAACTTCGATCTCCGAGTGATCTAATACATGACTAGGATCTGCCACGTACCATCTCAGCTGCGACACGTAAAACATGTTATACACTCCATCTAGAGCAGGCGGCAAGTCGAGTCTATAGGCCACTGCACCGACCCTTGCAAGAATACTGAAGGGGCCGATGTATCATGGACTAAGCTTTCCTCCTCTGCCGAAACGAATCGTGCCTCGTGTCGAGGAAATCCGTAAGAATACCAAATCGCCAACCTAGAACAACGATCTTAACACGCAATCTAAACAAAACAATCAAAATGCACAAAACAATCAAAACAACAAAACAATCAAAATAATACCTGAAACTCTAGGGGTCTACGGTGACTATCTGCCCAATGTCGCTGTCTGTCCTGCGCCACTCACAGTCTGTCTCTGATAAGTTTTACCTTTTCTGCTACATCCACAACCATTTCTGGTCCTAACAAGGCTCTTTCTCCAACATCATCCCAAGATAAAGGTGTACGACACCTCTGTCCATATAAAGCCTCGAATGGTGACATCTCAATGCTGGCCTGGTAGCTATTGTTGTAGGCAAACTCTACCAAGTGTAGATGATCCTCCTAAGAACCTCCAAGATCCAATACGCAAGTGCGTAGCATATCTTCAAGAGTCTGAATAGTCCTTTCAGACTGCCCATCTGTCTTAGGATGATATACGATACTGAACTTGAGCTGAGTGCCCAAGCTAGACTGTAGACTCCTCCAGAAATGGGAAGTGAAACGACTATCCCGATCTGAGACAATACTTACAGGAACTCCATGTAATCTGTACGTACATCTCTGCTAGCTTTTCCGTCGAAGTACCCACTTTAAAAGGTAAGAAGTGGGCTGATTTGGTCAACTTATCCACGATGATCCAAATTGCGTCTTTTCCTCCTGGAGAACGAGGAAGTCCTGAAATAAAGTCCATAGTCACGTGCTCCCACTTCCATTCTGGAATGGGTAAGGGTTGAAGCAATCCTCCTGGCCTCTGTCGATCTGCTTTCACCTGTTGGCACACTAAACATCGGGATACGAAGCATGCTACTTCGCGCTTCATACCATACCACCATACATGCTTCCTCAAATCTCAATATATCTTGTTGGCTCCGGGATACATCGAGTACTGAGAGCGGTATGCCTCTTGTAAAACTTCTTCGCGCAGCTCTCCACTTGGCACACACATCCTCGTGCCATGTCGTAAGGATCCATCATCCGCAATAGTAAAATCGTCTATCAATCCTGCCTGAACTTGTGCTCTAATATTCCTTAAAGTCTCATCATTATACTGTGCCGCTCTAATTTTGTCTATCAGCTCTGATTGAATCTGCAGTCCCCACATCTGAATCTCAGCTCCTGGAACTAATACCTTAATTTTCAAGCTCTCAAGATCAGCTAATAAGTGTCTATCCGATGTCAAGCACATAGCCACTGGGTACCTGCTCAAGGCATCCGCGACTACATTGGCTTTCCCTGGATGATACTGTAATGAGATATCAAAGTCTTTAATCAATTCTAACCACCTTCTCTGTCTCATATTCAGCTCCTTCTGTGTAAACACGTACTTTAAGCTCTTGTGGTCTGTAAAGATTTCCACACGCTCTCCGTACAGATAGTGCTTCCATAGCTTTAGGGCAAAGATAACTGCCGCTAACTCCAGATCGTGAGTGGGGTAGTTCTTTTCATGAGGGCATAATTGTCTTGAAGCATAGGCAATTACTTTCCCGTGTTGTTGAAGAACGCATCCCAACCCTTTTCCTGAAGCATTACTGTAGATAGTGAATCCACCTGTCCCTGATGGCAACGTCAAAACTAGCACTGTCGTCAATCTCCTTTTCAGCTTATTGAATGCGGCTTGACATTCTTCTGTCCAGACAAATTCCACATCCTTCTTGGTCAGCCTAGTCATTGGCTCTGCAATCTTGGAGAAGTCTTGTACAAATCTTCTATAGTATCCTACTAGTCCGAGGAAGCTCCTGATTTCAGCTACCGTACTGGGGGTAGCCCATGACTTCACTTCCTCTATCTTCTTTGGGTTAACTGAAATTCCGTTACCTGTCACCATGTGTCCAAGAAATTCAACCTCTTCAAGAAAGAACTCACACTTTGAAAGCTTTCCGTATAATTTCTCTTTCCTGAGTGTTTCTAAGACTATTCTCAAGTGCTCTTCATGCTCTTCTAGGGTTTTTGAATATACCAGAATGTCGTCAATAAACACCACTACAAACTTGTCAAGGTACTGGTGGAATACCTTGTTCATCAAGTTCATAAATACTGCTGGTGCATTGGTTAAACCAAATGGCATTACTGTAAATTTAAACTGGACATATCTGGTTCGAAAGGCGGTCTTCGGTATGTCTTCTTCCTTCACTTTCACCTGGTGATAGCCTGACCTCAAGTCTATTTTTGAAAACACCTTCGCTCCGCTCAATTGATCGAAAAGATCATCTATCCTCGGTAGCGGGTATTTGTTTTTAATAGTGAGGTTATTCAAAGCTCTATAATCGATACACATATGTATCGTGCCATCCTTCTTTGGTACAAATAATATCGGTGCTCCCCATGGCGATGAACAGGATCTAATAAAACCTTTGTCTTGCTGCTGCTCAACTTGTTTCTTTAGTTCTACCAATTCGTTGTTGTTAACTCTATAGACATGTTGTGAAATAGGCTCTGCTTCTGGTATCAGGTATATAGAAAACTCAACGTCTTTGTCTGGTGGCAAACCTGGCAACTCCTCTGGAAATACATCCAGGAACTCCGCTATAAGGGGATGCGGTGATTCTTCTTCTTCCACCCTGGCTCCGCAAAAAGTGCCTCTGCTCCGCTCCTCTGCTTCTCTAACAATCTCAAACTCCGGCTCTCCTGGTGGTCGAAATACTACTCTTCCTCTGCGATAATCTATAGAAGCATGATGTTTACTCAGCCAGTCCATTCCGAGTACAATATCGTATTCCGGAAGTGGCATAACGAGTAAACTCACGCTCAACTCTCGGCCTTCTAATGACACTCCCAGATCCTTGCAATAATCACGGACTAGGATAATACCTCCTTCTGTCGTGATCTTGCAAGTCCTATTTAATGGTTCCATTTTTAAATGATGCTTAAGGGCATAAGATACAGATACGAAACTATAGGAAGCACCAGAATCAAATAATGTAAGTGCTGGAATAGAATTGAGTAAAACTGAACCTAAAATCACGTCTCCAGCTGGCTCGGCCTCCTCAGTGGTCATGGCGTAAGCTCGTCCTTGTGGTGCTCCTCTCTGTTGCTGCTGCTGCTGCGCAAACCTCTCCTGTTGTGATGGAAGTGGAGGTCCTCTCTGCTGGCCTCCTGGTACGATAGGTGCTCTGGCTGGTCCTCTCTGAGCAGCTCCTCCTCCTTGGCGATTCTGAATAGTCAGGCAGTCCCTCAGCTGATGTGCTGCTACTCCACATGATAAGCAAGTGCCCAACCTTTTTCTAAAGATGTCTCTTGTATGTCCCATCTTTCCGTAATACGAACATGGGGTAGCGAGTTGATTATGTCTTTATGGTTGTTGTTGTTGAGCATGTCCTCGAACTGGTGCCTGTTGCTGGTGTTGTTGCTGGTACGGCCTATGTTGTTGTTGAAAGTGTGGGCGCTTGGCTGGTCCTGTGTTACCTCCTGTTGCTCCAGATGTATCGCGTCCTCTCTTGGGCCTGAGGTCCAAGTCGTCTTCGGCAATCTGGGCATCCATCAGAATACTCTCAAATGTAGCAGTGCGTCGTCCCAAAGTACGAGACTTGATCTCCCGGGTTAGTCCCTTCCTGAATTTCTGGGCTCTGTCTCCTGTGTCTCGAATTATCGATGGCGCGAATCGACTTACTCTGCAAAACTGACATGCCTCCTTGGAGATTGTAATTAATTACTGTATTTTATTTAATATTTTTGCGCATTGCCTTTGCTTCGATATTTGGAGCACTATCCAGACTTTTGTCTTCCAACAAATTTCACAATCTTGCCCTAGACATGCCCGCCTTCCATTCTGCTATTTTTGTAACTCATAATTTTGCTCCCTGTACATTGTTTCTGGCCGCACAAAAATTGTTGCGGACGTTTATTTTTAATTTCCTATTTTTATCGTTGTGCGTTCCAATCGAAAATTGGAAGCCATCTTGACCTATTTTTCGTGCGGCCCAAATTAGGGTAATATTCTGTTCTGAGTCTTCTTCAATATTGGTATTGATGACTTGACCTGATTTTGGCCCCAGGTACTCCTAATTAATTGTTGAACACAACTTGCATTTATTTCTATTTAAATTGAGGATACCATTTTATCTGATTTTTAAATCCCAATTTAATTCCAGTGCCCTACAAATTCAGTCCATACCCATCTTACAGCGCCCCCTGACCCTACAAAATATCGGACCCCGAATCGCCTGCCCAATTTTTGTCATTTCATGTGTTTGTGCAATTTCCCGAATTTAAGGGGCTAAGTTGCAATTATTCAATTGTAGGTGCCAATACCTAATTATTTTAAATCAATGAGGGAGCCTATTAATTTTAATTAAGAACCCTCATCCCCCATGAATAAATTCCTCATGTTCAATCCTAGCCATTCATTAGAAATTGGCCCATCACAACCCTCCACCACACCCTCTCTCTCCCTATTTAATGACATGTCTACCTCAACCCTAATCCCTAGAAACCTAGGTTTTCCCCCACCTCACAAGCCTCCAAAAATCCTCAAGCCCCCTCTCTCCAATCGTAGGTTCCAATTCTTCAATTTCTTTTTCCCTTCTTCTTCTCTTTTCTTCCTCTTCTTCCTTCTTCTTCCTCCTTCTCTTTTACTTTTGATTTTAAATATAAAAAGGGGGGGGGGAACTTCAAGTTACTGTGCACTTCCCCTTACTGTGCTCCCCGACCCTGTTCCGACCGGCGGCCAACTGCGGTTCAGCCGCTCTTCCCCTACGATCCGGCGGCCAAGCCCGGCCGCTGCCGCTGCTCGATCCCCCTGTACCCGGCCGGCTGTCCCATCTACTCCGGCGGCGCTGTGGCTGCCCTCCCTACAGTCAACCATCCCTCCATCGACTCCGGTCAGCCAAGCCCCGATCCGGCGGAGCCGACTACTCCTCCTTGTTCTTCCACCCGCTGTGCTCCGGCGCCGAGTCCCTGTCCGGCTCCTCCCTCTGCCGACTCCGGCGCTGACTGCACCGGCAGGCCCGCTGCTGTGTCCTCCCCTTCCTCTGCTCCGATCCCTCCATACTCCGGCGGCTCCTCCCTCTGCCGACGACTCCGGCAGCCCGCCATACTCCGGCCAGTCCCCCTTCCACTGTGAGTATTCCTCTTCTTCTCCCTTCTTTCTCTTTATATATATATATATATATATATATATATATATATATATATATATATATATATATATATACATATATATACCCATATGTATATATGTATATACTTGAATATATATATATAGGATATGTATATGTATTGTAGGCATTTAAATTTATGAAAATGTACAGTATTTATTTATTTTAATTAATTGTATGTATATATCTAATAGATATGTATATTAAATGTGTATATAGTATTATTTTATTAATTGTTTAATTAGTATATATATATGAGATTGGTATACGTATAAATATATATTTCTTATATACTTAATATATATTTTTTAAATAGAAATGGGAATACATGTATGTATATATATATTTTATATAATTAATGTTTTAAACACGTAAATATGTATAGTAATTATTTTAATTAATCGTATGTAAATAACTTGTAAAGTATATTAGTGTATATATAACTATGTATAGGTAATTGTGTATATACTGATTTATGCATATATATATATATCTAATGTATATATATATATAAATGTTTGTTTATATATTTAGTTAATGTGAAATTAGCATATGTGTAATTAGTGTAATTAATTTGCATATGTATATATAATAAATGTAGGGTATTTTATGTATTTAAATAAAGGGTATAAATATGTATTTAATTTAATGTTTAATAGTATATGTATTTGTATATATTATTTAATGTATAGTATATATAAAATATATATAGATATAATAGTTATTTAGTTTATGTTAATACATAAATATGTATTGGTATATAATGTAAAGTGTATAATATAATATTGGTATATGTGTATACATGTATTATATATATATTTAGCATATTTTCAATATAAAATTGATTGGTAATGTATGTATTTTAAAATATGAATATATATATTATTTATTTATTAATATTAATTGTATAAATATAGTATTATTTCTCTAATTACACATCAAATACGTACTATTTTGGTATATGTACAAACATATAAATGTATGTGTTTTGGAAAAGTATATATTTAAATTAATACTTTTGGTATAGATAGGTGTATGTTAATGTATACATAATCTAATAATATATGTATATGTATATATTTTAATTAATGTATGTAAGTGTGGTATTAAATTTAACTAGTATAAATGCACACATTTTTAGGTGTATAATTATTTTGATATATATACATGTATGTATATTTGTATAAAACCTTAGCATATTTTTAAATATATATGTATACCTATATTTTGTATAAGTATTTAATTTGATATGTATATTGTAATTACATATGTTAACTTAGATATGTATATTATGTATCTAGCTACTAGGTGGCCAGTATCATACCTAGAGAAGGCCCTGAATTCAGTGTTTAGACTGTGTTAGTGTAGCATCTGATGCGAATATGGTTTTGCTTGTAATGTGTTATAGGACTGTTGGTTTACCAGGGGATACTCTGGAACAGGACACCATAAATACCAGCTAAGGACCGAGGCAAGTACATTCTCTAATAATTTCCAATTCTTGATAATTGCTATAAGTTCAATGATCTTGAAATGTTACAACTGAATCTTTGACACTGTGCTACACAGACTAGTATAGCTTGGATCTGCAGTCATGAGATGTTACCTTGATTATCGTATTGACATTATACACGACATTTACGTTGACATTTACATTGACATTTACATTAGACATTGTAGATAATATATTAGACAATGTTGTGTATTCGTGACGTGTCATGATTGGATCCACAGTACTAGTTGGGGGCGGGGAAATTGCTAGTGAGAAATGTGATCAAAATACCTATCGTACAAGTTTATATTATTGGTGTTAATCATACCCCACGTATGATTAGCCAGACTGTAGCAATTGTACATGTCCCAAGCCGATCACATTTTGAAACTACAATTTCAAACACTTAGAATAGTTACAGTTCTCTATTTTAGATCATATACTACATCACCCGTATATGATACTGTTCCTTTCATTTTTATACATGCACTGACTGTGTTTCATTGCCTATTGCCTGTCTCTCTTAAACTGTCATTACATTATTCCACTGTCTTCTCAGTAGCTAGCATGACATGTTTTATTGTATTATAGACATTATCAATTAATGGAACTGTTATTTGAGATTGTGCTTTGCTCCTTCCTGACTGGAAATATTTTTCCAGACTATGCCTTAGATGACCGCTGTCCGACACTTATGGTGAGTAGCTGCAGACTTGGTAGTAGTTGATTCTGGAGGTCTAGACGGAATTATTATTTCTTGTTAGTTCTTTTAGTAGACTATTTGGTACCGGATTTGTCTCCGGCATTTTGATGATTCTTGGATATTGTTAAGTTAAGTTATTTCTTGTGGACTTGTATGGTGTTTAATTTTAGTTTATTATTCGAAATCTTATCGTGCTGTGATCCTGTGATTGAGTATATGTTCATCTATTTGTGTCATCCGTGCCTCCTAATGGAGATTGGATATTTGCGTGACATTAGTTAGATAGTATCAATACCTAGACAGCGTTCTACCGCCGATGCTGCGGCGTAGGCTGGACGTACCCACGCACTCGTGTCCCTAAACCGGGTGCGGGTCGTGACACGTTTTAGTGGTGGCCCATGCAGGTCAGACTTCGCGAGTTGTGCGATGTCGTAGTAGTGTGACATCCTTGTTATACTACTGCGTGCCTGCGATAGGATCTAGGACATAGGATACTAGGACGAGAGCAAATACTCAATCACAATTTCTTGAGAGATTCCTGGGACGACCCCTGAGAATCTTGTTAAAACTTCCAATTTAAATTCATTCCCTTGTTCTGTCCATTCTCATTTATTGATATTGATTGATTGTTGTTAATTAAGGTATTAAAGTAGGATTTTTGCTTCATTATAGAGTTGATTTCATATTAAGATGAATTTATAGACTGATTTATAGTATTATTTGATGATGCCGTCAATGAGGACAGTGAAAATGATTAAACATTAAGCTAGTGGACTACAGAAGGTGAATTTAATTTTAATGGAAGACTGAAAAATGAATTTCAAATTTTAGGATTCTAAGAAGATTGAGATTGTTATCAAAATTTATTTTGAAGATTTCAATGAATTGCAAAATTTTGAAATTGAGGAGTTGAAATATTGTTATTAAAATTTTATTTTTGAGGATTCCGATTTGATTCAATAAACCTAGACAAGTCTGTAAGGATCTTTAAGGTGATTAAGTTTTAATTTCAGTATTTAGATAATTAATCTTGAGGAAAGTGTATACATTTTACTTTAAAAGTTTATTCGAGGAGTTATTTGAGGAATTTTATTTAAGGATAAGATTTTATAGTGAGAGAGATATATTAGTATATAGTAGATGAGATGCATGTGTAAGGATCGGTTGGCTTGAGTATGATTGAGAATTCACTGCAAACTGACTTGGGTGATCATCAAGGGTTGTACTAGAAAGTGCAGTACTTAGTATAGTGTATTGAAATTGATATGCATAGAGTGATAAGAGTAACTAGTATTAGCGATTTCAGTAGGTAAGGAAGCTAGCAGTGAGTGTGCTTGTGATAGAACTGTGGTACCTATAAGGATAGAGGTATCAACCATGGATGCATCTTTGACCCGTGCAATCACAACTAAGGTTTATTTCAAATCTTTATCTTGAATGTTGCTTCTTTAGATCTGTACTGTCCTTCCTTGATGATATCGCATTTTGCCTAAATTGATTTTTTGGGATCTGTCTTCAGGATGTTGCCGAAGACACAATCTACGAGAGCGGGAACACCAGCTTTAGAGGGGTCTGCCACCTCTCCACCTGAGGGACAGACAGCAGTAGTTCCTCCTATATCTCCGATGCACGTAGGTGATCTTCCTCCTCCACCTGTTCAGAAGATAGCCGCAGCTGTGACGGACAACCTTCCTCCTCCACCGACTCTGATTCCCGGAGGGTTGCCCATTGATGGGGCACAGATGTTTACCTTGATAAAAGGCATGGTAGATGCCCAGAGAATGGCGGCAGATGCTCAGCGAGTTCAAGCTGAGGCTCAGAGGGTGCAAGCAGAAGCGCACCAGGCACAAACCGAGCTGATGAGAGAGAGCATGGAGAACGCTCACCAGATGGCACTACAGACAGTTGAGAGAGTTGCCCAGCAGTATCCTGGCCAGTGGCAGCCGAGGGCATTTCAGTATCAACAGCAGTACCAGGCACCAGTTCCAATTCGGCGACAACCGAGGGCATTTCAGTATCAACAGCAGTACCCGGCACCAGTTCCTGTACAGCAGGATCAACGAACTTGTTATTTCTGTAAGAAGCTAGGTCACCTTCGGAAGAGCTGTAGAACGAGGCTGGGACTTTGTTTGTACTGTGGCACTGCGGGACATCGAATAAGGGATTGTCTTCGAGTTCCTTATTCTTCCAACCAGCGCGCGACTCCAAATTATAGAGATCCAGTTAGGCTACCTGTAGAACCGCATGTTGCTCAACACCCGCAAAGGGAACCACCCCAGCAGGGCGAGCATTTGCGATGACGGTCGAGGAGACCGATACTGCAGGTAATGTGTTAACAGGTTCTGTTCTTTCCTTCATTCTGTTCCTATCTACTTGATTGATTGATTGATTCCTTGGTACAATAATTGTATGCATGATTTCTTAGTAGTACCCCTGTTACAGAGACTGTAATACCCTGGCAAAAGACACCATGATCATACATAATTCCTTTAGGTTGCATGTTGTATGGGTGTAGGTAGAATTCTCTTAGACTCTGATTGTTGAGGATTTAACTGTAGTAAAGATTAACGAAGAGGTTATGACTTGACAAAGAGAGACAAGGTGCCTAAAATTTTGAGGAAAAATATTAAATTAAATAAAGAGTAGGGAATTTAATATGGCGTAATTGAAGTTTTTGTTAAATCATTGATTTTTAGAAAATTATGAAATGATTGAATTTATCAGTAAATTTGAGGAATTTAAGAAGGCCATCGATATAATTGTTGGGCTGCAAGTTGTGAACTTATATTTTTGAATATTGTATTGGAGGTTCCATAAGTATTACATCGTTGCATATTATGGGAAAAAAAAAAATCGAGGGATAAAGAACACAAATGGATTAGTGTTAAATTCAAATTTGGGACGAGATTCAATTTTTGAAATATGCATTGATTAGAGTTCAATTAGAGGATTGAATATTAAATTCTTGTATTTCGTTATAAACTTAAAATTTTGGAGAATATTGTGATAAGAATGTGATTTGATTTATTTTTGAAGATTTTTAGGGATATGCTATTTATAGAATCTTTGAAAGAATTTATTGTGAAATAACAATATGGAGTAGTTCATGATTATATGATTTGAGGAATTTAAAATTTGATGGTAGTAAATACATAAATAAAACAATCGAGGATTTAAAAAAAAAAAAAAAAATTTGAGGATAATTATTGATTTAAATAAATGGTTAAGAAATTAACATGGTACAATTGGTGGTTTATTAATTCCAGGAAAGATTTTGACATGTTTAAGTTGGTTATTAATTTGGAAATTTGGGAAATTTATCAATGTATTTATTTAATTGCGAGTTATGAATTTTAGAACTTTATAATTGGATGTAACATTTGGAGAATCCTTAAATATCATATTGTTGAGTATTTTGAGGAGTGGATATTAAAATTTCGGGTATTGAATTATAACTCAAAACTTTCAAGAAATTTTTGATGGACTTTGATTTACTTTGAGGATCTTCAGGTTATACAATAATGTCAGATTTTTGAAATTATGAAAAGACCTTGTGGATTATTCGTGGTTGATGAATTTAATTGAGGGAATGATAAGTGTGTATGATTTAAACACTAGTAAGAGGATTTTAAATTTCGAGGACGAAATTATTTTAAGGTGGGTAGACTTGTCACTACCACATTCTGAAAACAGGGGAATATTCGAATTTTTACAGTATTTAATATTATGTTATTTTAATTAATTAATTGCATAATAGTATATTGATTTAAATAATTATTTGTGCGATGTGTGATTAAATATATAATTAAATGCAGTGTTAAATTATTTTATTTTAGCTAGCAGACTAGACCTAGAAGCCCAGTAGACGAACCCTTGTCCGAATTATAGAATTCTAGATTTCATTATTTTATTTAGAATTGATATTTGGAGATTGTAATTAATTACTGTATTTTATTTAATATTTTTGCGCATTGCCTTTGCTTCGATATTTGGAGCACTATCCAGACTTTTGTCTTCCAACAAATTTCACAATCTTGCCCTAGACATGCCCGCCTTCCATTCTGCTATTTTTGTAACTCATAATTTTGCTCCCTGTACATTATTTCTGGCCGCACAAAAATCGTTGCGGACGTTTATTTTTAATTTCCTATTTTTATCGTTGTGCGTTCCAATCGAAAATTGGAAGCCATCTTGACCTATTTTTCGTGCGGCCCAAATTAGGGTAATATTCTGTTCTGAGTCTTCTTCAATATTGGTATTGATGACTTGACCTGATTTTGGCCCCAGGTACTCCTAATTAATTGTTGAACACAACTTGCATTTATTTCTATTTAAATTGAGGATACCATTTTATCTGATTTTTAAATCCCAATTTAATTCCAGTGCCCTACAAATTCTGTCCATACCCATCTTACAGCGCCCCCTGACCCTACAAAATATCGGACCCCGAATCGCCTGCCCAATTTTCGTCATTTCATGTGTTTGTGCAATTTCCCGAATTTAAGGGGCTAAGTTGCAATTATTCAATTGTAGGTGCCAACACCTAATTATTTTAAATCAATGAGGGAGCCTATTAATTTTAATTAAGAGCCCTCATCCCCCATGAATAAATTCCTCATGTTCAATCCTAGCCATTCATTAGAAATTGGCCCATCACAACCCTCCACCACACCCTCTCTCTCCCTATTTAATGACATGTCTACCTCAACCCTAATCCCTAGAAACCTAGGTTTTCCCCCACCTCACAAGCCTCTAAAAATCCTCAAGCCCCCTCTCTCCAACCGTAGGTTCCAATTCTTCAATTTCTTTTTCCCTTCTTCTTCTCTTTTCTTCCTCTTCTTCCTTCTTCTTCCTCCTTCTCTTTTACTTTTGATTTTAAATATAAAAAGGGGGGGGGGAACTTCAAGTTACTGTGCACTTCCCCTTACTGTGCTCCCCGACCCTGTTCCGGCCGGCGGCCAACTGCGGTTCAGCCGCTCTTCCCCTACGATCCGGCGGCCAAGCCCGGCCGCTGCCGCTACTCGATCCCCCTGCACCCGGCCGGCTGTCCCATCTACTCCGGCGGCGCTGTGGCTGCCCTCCCTACAGTCAACCATCCCTCCATCGACTCCGGTCAGCCAAGCCCCGATCCGGCGGAGCCGACTACTCCTCCTTGTTCTTCCACCCGCTGTGCTCCGGCGCCGAGTCCCTGTCCGGCTCCTCCCTCTGCCGACTCCGGCGCTGACTGCACCGGCAGGCCCGCTGCTGTGTCCTCCCCTTCCTCTGCTCCGATCCCTCCATACTCCGGCGGCTCCTCCCTCTGCCGACGACTCCGGCAGCCCGCCATACTCCGGCCAGTCCCCCTTCCACTGTGAGTATTCCTCTTCTTCTCCCTTCTTTCTCTTTATATATATATATATATATATATATATATATATATATATACATATATATACCCATATGTATATATGTATATACTTGAATATATATATATAGGATATGTATATGTATTGTAGGCATTTAAATTTATGAAAATGTACAGTATTTATTTATTTTAATTAATTGTATGTATATATCTAATAGATATGTATATTAAATGTGTATATAGTATTATTTTATTAATTGTTTAATTAGTATATATATATGAGATTGGTATACGTATAAATGTATATTTCTTATATACTTAATATATATTTTTTAAATAGAAATGGGAATACATGTATGTATATATATATTTTATATAATTAATGTTTTAAACACGTAAATATGTATAGTAATTATTTTAATTAATCGTATGTAAATAACTTGTAAAGTATATTAGTGTATATATAACTATGTATAGGTAATTGTGTATATACTGATTTATGCATATATATATATATATCTAATGTATATATATATATAAATGTTTGTTTATATATTTAGTTAATGTGAAATTAGCATATGTGTAATTAGTGTAATTAATTTGCATATGTATATATAATAAATGTAGGGTATTTTATGTATTTAAATAAAGGGTATAAATATGTATTTAATTTAATGTTTAATAGTATATGTATTTGTATATATTATTTAATGTATAGTATATATAAAATATATATAGATATAATAGTTATTTAGTTTATGTTAATACATAAATATGTATTGGTATATAATGTAAAGTGTATAATATAATATTGGTATATGTGTATACATGTATTATATATATATTTAGCATATTTTCAATATAAAATTGATTGGTAATGTATGTATTTTAAAATATGAATATATATATTATTTATTTATTAATATTAATTGTATAAATATAGTATCATTTCTCTAATTACACATCAAATACGTACTATTTTGGTATATGTACAAACATATAAATGTATGTGTTTTGGAAAAGTATATATTTAAATTAATACTTTTGGTATAGATAGGTGTATGTTAATGTATACATAATCTAATACTATATGTATATGTATATATTTTTATTAATGTATGTAAGTGTGGTATTAAATTTAACTAGTATAAATGCACACATTTTTAGGTGTATAATTATTTTGATATATATACATGTATGTATATTTGTATAAAACCTTAGCATATTTTTAAATATATATGTATACCTATATTTTGTATAAGTATTTAATTTGATATGTATATTGTAATTACATATGTTAACTTAGATATGTATATTATGTATCTAGCTACTAGGTGGCCAGTATCATACCTAGAGAAGGCCCTGAATTCAGTGTTTAGACTGTGTTAGTGTAGCATCTGATGCGAATATGGTTTTGCTTGTAATGTGTTATAGGACTGTTGGTTTACCAGGGGATACTCTGGAACAGGACACCATAAATACCAGCTAAGGACCGAGGCAAGTACATTCTCTAATAATTTCCAATTCTTGATAATTGCTATAAGTTCAATGATCTTGAAATGTTACAACTGAATCTTTGACACTGTGCTACACGGACTAGTATAGCTTGGATCTGCAGTCATGAGATGTTACCTTGATTATCGTATTGACATTATACACGACATTTACGTTGACATTTACATTGATATTTACATTAGACATTATAGATAATATATTAGACAATGTTGTGTATTCGTGACGTGTCATGATTGGATCCACAGTACTAGTTGGGGGCGGGGAAATTGCTAGTGAGAAATGTGATCAAAATACCTATCGTACAAGTTTATATTATTGGTGTTAATCATACCCCACGTATGATTAGCCAGACTGTAGCAATTGTACATGTCCCAAGCCGATCACATTTTGAAACTACAATTTCAAACATTTAGAATAGTTACAGTTCTCTATTTTAGATCATATACTACATCACCCGTATATGATACTGTTCCTTTCATTTTTATACATGCACTGACTGTGTTTCATTGCCTATTGCCTGTCTCTCTTAAACTGTCATTACATTATTCCACTGTCTTCTCAGTAGCTAGCATGACATGTTTTATTGTATTATAGACATTATCAATTAATGGAACTGTTATTTGAGATTGTGCTTTGCTCCTTCCTGACTGGAAATATTTTTCCAGACTATGCCTTAGATGACCGCTGTCCGACACTTATGGTGAGTAGCTGCAGACTTGGTAGTAGTTGATTCTGGAGGTCTAGACAGAATTATTATTTCTTGTTAGTTCTTTTAGTAGACTGTTTGGTACCGGATTTGTCTCCGGCATTTTGATGATTCTTGGATATTGTTAAGTTAAGTTATTTCTTGTGGACTTGTATGGTGTTTAATTTTAGTTTATTATTCGAAATCTTATCGTGCTGTGATCCTGTGATTGAGTATATGTTCATCTATTTGTGTCATCCGTGCCTCCTAATGGAGATTGGATATTTGCGTGACATTAGTTAGATAGTATCAATACCTAGACAGCGTTCTACCGCCGATGCTGCGGCGTAGGTTGGACGTACCCACGCACTCGTGTCCCTAAACCGGGTGCGGGTCGTGACATACGGTACCACATCAGTGCGATATCAAACATCTGGCTGCCAGCGGCCTCTATCTGAAGAATCTTCGGAATCGGTGATAAGCGCAAATCCTCTCTATGCCTTCTAACCATTCGTCAGCATATAGTATTCCTTCTGTGCCTTTGAACTCTTGAGGCATCATTCTTTTAAAGTCTACTATGGTACCAGGCCTCTGTTATTGTTGACCTTGATGTTGCAGTTGTTGTGCTACTCTCTCCACAGCCTGGAGAGTCATCTGATGAGCATTCTCCATGCTCTCTCTCATCAGTTTGGTCTACGCCTGGTGTGCTTCTGCTTGCATTCTCTGAGCCTCAGCTTGAACGCGTTGAGCCTCTGCTGTTACTCTCTGGGCCTCTAGCATGCCCTGTATCAGTGCGAACATCTGTGTCCCGTCAGTGGGCACTCCTTCGGGAATCGGTGTCGGTGGTGGTGGAAGGTTGTCTGTCATAACTGGGGCAATCCTCTGTATAGGTGGAGGAGGAATCCCGTTAGTTGCAGACACTCCCACACGAACAGGAGATGTAGGAGAATCTTCAGGTATCTGTTCGTCTGGTTGAGAGGTGGCAGTCCTCTCTGAATTGGCTGCTCCCATTCTCATGGATCTAGTATTTGGCGACATCCTGAACACAGATCAAATAATCAATTAAGGTGATAGGTATGATATTATCAAGGAAGGACACTAAAGTGCTAAAGAAAGCAATCCATGGAATAGCAATATGAAGTTCATAATTTTCTAGTGTGATTGAGCATACTCTCATCCTAGATCCTTATTTCCTATATCCTAGCACAGGCTCGCAGCAATACAACTAAGTTGTTGCACTACCATGATATGGCATAACTTGCGAAACTTGACCTGCATGGGCCACCACTAAAAATGTGTCACGACCCGCACCCATTATAGGGGCACGAGAGCGTGGGTACGTCCAGCCTATGCCGCAGCATCGGCGGTAGAACGCTGTCTAGGTCACAGTAATACTAGATAACTAAACACCTGTCAATAATATACATCTCACAATAATCTCAATCACAACAACTATAAGGCACGATAAAGGATAAAAGAAATAACATAGTTAAACACCATGTCTCAACATAAAGATAACTCACAGTCTAACTGTCCAACACAAGTCTCCAATTAAACTTAACATAAGTCTAACATAAACTAAAATAACCTCCATAAGTCTCAAGCATAAGTAAATACTATCGAAGTAGCTGTAGGCAAGGTCTCATCTAGAAGCATAGTCTCTTCTAGGATCTCCGGAACATAGTCTGCTTCTATACCTGGGCCGTAGTGCGTGGTACAGAAGTCCTCAAGGTTCTCTGGAAAAAATATCCAGTCAGGATTGGAACAAAAATACACCTCTAACAACATTTCCACATATATTGACAAAAACTATAACACAGTGTAAAGAAATACAAGACAGATATGAAATAACTGGAAATAAGAAATACTAGAATAAAGAATACAGGAAATAGATACTAGAATATCATCATCAATATGCATCTGACAAGGAGTAGAACTATAAGTACATGTTAGTACAAGAACTGGTATGTAAGTGTATATAAGAACAACCACTAGAATATGTGAAAATACAAGATCAATCTATCAAGATACATGTCAAGAATCATCTATCTAAGTGTGTGAAACATCAGTATATCATGTGATCGGCTTGGGTTATATGACTTATTACATGGATTAGCGATCATCCCCAACAGGTCAGGCTAACCGGAATGTAACAGCGATGAGGCATGTAAGGGTAAGGCTGCACCAACGTGAGATGTGGGTGAGCTAATGCTGCATGTAAGGGGTATGATCACATAACTACTAATACTTCCCCGTTTCCCCTGCTAGCATGATGGATTCCAATCACGACTCGTCGTGACAGGTCTCAATGATGCCAACTCGTGTAAAGAACAGTGTCAGAGTCATGTACGCTATACAACAAGAATTATAGAGATAATCAACATAATGGAAACTGTCAGAGAATGTACTCGCCTGTGGTCCTTAGCTGGCAATACCAATATCCGGGTTCCAAGGTACCGTCTGAGTGATCACACAATCCTATAAACATATCATATAGTATAATACTTCATCAGACATTACTTCTATCACACAATCAATATAATGATCTCAACAGTCTGTGCTATAGGTCACAGATGGGATAGATACGGGTATTCGTAATTGTTAAGGTCACCTCGTTGTTATCTATCATAAACATCAATGCTTAATTAATTATTATTATAACTGGAGTATGCATCTAGTTCTTAACAGGGTTTATATTGTATATATAAATATACATATGCTTTAGGTTCATTAAGCACAATACGACATACATATATATATACAGGCATTACAACGGTATATAGGCGATGGAAATACACCATACATATATCTATATGCCGAATATGTCTATCATATAATAATACGTATATAGTATGTTCATACTGTTTGCATACTGGATACTCTATGGCTAGTATGTGTGAACTACTACGAGGAATACGTATATACGTATACGGGTTCATGCTTACAAGGGTTCAAACCTGAGCACGTGGAAACAAGGATTCGGTGGCGTGGTCGTCGAAGTCGTCGTCAACAGCGGTGTTCGTGGCTCCCGTTCGATCGGTCCAGTCTAGTCCGCGGAGAGTCGAGGTCGAGTGCAACGTCTCCGGCGTGCTCTTGGTGCAGTCGATCCGGCGTGTGCAGTCGTTCGTCCGGTCTCAACGGTGCAGCGCTCCAGCGGCTTCGGGCGGGAACCTCGGTTGGCGGCTCTCAACGGTGCATCGCTCCAGCGGCTTCGGGCGGGAAGTCGCGCGGCTCTGTGCAGCGCTCCAGCGGGCAGTCGGGCGGGAAGTCGCCGGCTCTGTGCAGCGCTCCAGCGGGCAGTCGGACGGGAAGTCGCGGCGAGTTCACGGTCGGTTCGACGGTGAACAGTAAAGTCGGGGGGGGGTTTAAGATTGTCGGCTGGAGGCTTTAGGTTTAAGGCGAAGAAATAAATAGGATGATATATATATATATACAAGGATGTGGGTTTGACCTAGAACATGTTGACTTTGGTCAATACTAGGAAAGCCTTGGCTTATTATGGAGATGCTCCAATGGGCTAGGTTCGGATGAATTTTGAAAGTTGCATTGGTCCAAGGGTTTGGAGGCCATGGTTTTCAAGGGTTGATGTTAAATTATACATCCCCAAAATTTTATGGAAAATACAATGAAGGGGTAAGATGGGTTTATCATACGTGTCGTGTCAAACGGGTGTATACTTAATGCTCCTTCACATAACCGTGCCAAGGATCATAATTTGCGTGAAATAGGTTACTGTTGGCTTATTTGAAATTAAATGCAAGGAGGTTCTACAATTAATTAGAAGTACAAAGGGCTGGATATTTACGTAGGACAAAGTCATCAATTAACGATCACCGTAATTTAAAGAAAATTGATTATCAGGCAATTATTTATTCATTAATTACGAAAAGACGAAAATACCCCTTAACCAAAAAGTGGGGGTGACAGCACCACTGCCGGAGATCGACCTCCTCGGGTCGCGGAGGAGCGTCACCCCCTCCTCGGTTACGAGCACGTCGAGGTTTGTACTTGTCCTCTTTTCTTTCATAAAGTGTTGTTGCGTGACACTGTGTATTGGTGAACCCTAATAATAACTATTGTATTTGTATTCATGTATGAATAGTAATTAGGTTTATTAATTACTTTATGGAAATTTGGTGTTAGTATTTACTTCTTAGAATTTAAGTTGTTAGTTATAGGTATCACATATTTCTATATGATGGTATGACCCTAGGTGTTTAGACTCACTGTCGTGTTGTGCACACTAACATACTAGTTAGGCCATGTTTTAGTGTTACACGAGATTTGGAGATTTGGACATGTTTTAGTGTTAGTTATTTGTCTTGTTGTGGATGGTATTCCAGGATATGACACTTGTGCATTTTTAACTACACGCACACTCAACCCTGCTAGTTGACCAGTTACCACCGCCATGTATTAGTTTCTAAGTGTAGTGTAGTTGTGTTTATGTGCATACTAGTATAACGACCGATGCTATTATATTATTATATTATATATAGGACCTTTGGATCGTTTATGCGAGACTTCGAGAGCAGGATATTGGTACTGCCAGCTCAGGACCACAGACGAGTACATTATCTGATAGTTTTTAATATGTTGGTCATCTCTATGATTCTAGTTGTATAGTGTACTTGATTCTGACACTATGGATACACGGATTAGCATCATTGATACCTGTCATAAGGAGTCGTGATTGGAATCCATCATGCTAGCTGGGGACGGGGAAATATTAGCATATTATGTGATCATACCCCACTTACATGCATCATAGTTCACCCCACACATCACGTCAGGTGTAGCCTGACCATTTACATGCCTCATAGCCTGTTATATATGATTATCCTGACTATTGCTCGTATCATAGCTAACCAGATGGTTAGCCTAACCTCATTTGTATCATAGCCAATCATATATAACAAGCCTGATCTAATCCCAAGCCGATCAAATAATAGACTGATATTTTAAACACTTAGCTAGATATTCTATTTCTTTATTCCAGCTCACTTGTTCTAGCATTCACTTATATTTTTATTCATTGCTAGTTTGCACTATTGCTGATTTCATATTCTCCAGTATTCTTTATTTCCAGTATTTCTTCATCTTGTATTTTTTTACACTATATTATAGTTTTTGTCAATATAAATAAAGCTGTTGTTTAGTGTTTGTGCTTTAGTCCAATCCTAACTGGATAATATTTTTTTAGAGGATCTTGAGGACTTTTGTCCTACACACTATGGACCAGGTGCAGATTGAGACTACATACCAGAGATCTTAGAGAAGTCCCTCCCTTTATAGGAGACACCACCTTCAGTTATTTAGACAGTTATATCTATGCATCATTTGTTCTAAACTTGAGACTTGGACTATACTTATATTGAGACTATTATTGAGACTATTTATGTTGGATAGCTAGACTTTAAATTATCATTATATTTTTTTATTTCGCTTGACTTATGTCAGTACTCTTTATCTTTATATCTTATATAACCATTACTTTCCTATATTTATTGCGATTGAGTATATTATGAATTATTAATCTATGAATTATTCATTGTCCTCCTTATGAAGTTGAGATCATTGACAGGTTGTGAGTTATGTTTAGTAGTATTGAGACCTGGACAACAGTCTACCGCTGATGCTGTGGCATAGGCTGGACGTACCCACAGCTCACGCCCAAATTCCAGGTGTGGGTCGTGATACAGGCTCAGGCATTCCAGCAGATGCCGAAGAAGTATACGCAGGCCCAGGAACACGCAAGACCTGGAGGTCAGCAGAAGAGGGGACCAGCACCTAGGGGGTAGGGTCAAGCCTTTTTTCTATCAATAGAGGAGGATTTGGCAGCAGGATAGGTGGTAGCAGGTACCATTCTCGTCCACTTTCATTCAGCTTCAGCTTTAATTGATTTTGGTGCATCGCATTTATTTATATCTATATGTTTTGCAACACGAGTTGGATTGGATTCCGAATCCTTACCTATAAGGTTGAATATACTTACTGGTAACGGTCTCGTGAGAGTAGATAGAGTATAACCCTCGTGTAGAGTTATAGTGTGCGGGAGAAAGTTTCTCCCGAGGCTGATAGAGTTTCTTATGGACGATTTTGATGTCATTCTTGGGATGGATTGGTTGAGTGCGAGATATGCGACTATAGATTGCCATAGTGGCAAGGTTATCTTTCATGTACCTGGTGGGGAGGAGTTATCATTCTTGAGAGGTGTAGTAGAGTCACCGAAGATTACATTGATGATGGCAGAGGCTGAGGAGGTACGATTTTCTAGGGTAGCTTATGAGTTTCTTGACGTATTTCCTGATGAGCTACCATGTGTACCACTAGTTAGATATATGGAGTTCTACATTAATTTAATCCCAAAAGCAAAGCCAGTATCAGAGAGAGTTTATAGGATATCACCATTTGAGTTAGAGATCTTGTACCGGATGATTGAGGAGTAGAGAGACCAAGGGATTCCTTAGACCTAGTGTATCGCCTTGGGGAGCCCTGTTACTTGTTTATCGCGTTTAGTTATTATTATAAAATACTAAATACGGCAACCAATAAGAACAAGTATCCCTTGCCCATTATAGATGACTTGTCTGATCAGCTCAGTAGGGAAACTATATTTTCTAAGATCGATTTGCAGTCTGGGTATCATTAGATCAAAGTCAGAAAGCAGGACATACCCAAGACAGAGTTCAGATCTAGATATGGTCATTGTAAGTTTCTAGTTATGCCATTTGGAGCGACCAATACACCAGCTATATTCATGTCTCTCATGAATAACATTTTTATGCCTTACTTAGACCAGTTTGTGATAGTATTTATTGATGATATATTGGTCTATAGTCAGAGTGAGGAAGATCATGAGCAGCATCTTTGCGTAGTTCTTCAGATCCATCGAGAGTAGTAGCAGTTATACAAGAAGTTCAGCAAGTGTGAGTTCAGGCTTGATCGTATCTCATTATTGGGATATATCATTTCTGGTGGAGGAGTCAAGGTTGATCCCAAGAAGGTGGAGACTATTGACAGTTGGCCAGTTGTCACGCCCCAGTCCCAAAATACCGAGGGACTAGACACGTGACAATAGCCAGCAGCACATACCAATGGGCAAACCCAATTTAATGGACCCATTAAAGTGTACTTAAGCTGTAAAACAACAATAAGGGTCTATGATTCATGCCACAATCTAATCTCATCCACAGTAGATAAATCAATATCAAAATAACAACATATAAACCAACATCAAGTCTCAAATAAAATATATTGAGGAACAACCCGATAATAAGCTTGATACAGCAGTTCAATAGACAGGAAATAAAAGTGTCTAACAACAGTAAAGACTGAATATAGATAAAGCAGATACTCAGAAGAAATCCTCGGGCATCATCTCGTCCTCTTGTACTGGTACTTCTTTAGCGTATGCTCCTGTCCCATATATCTCGGGTAGATCTCCTCTGCTATACCTGGGGACATAATTCGGAATTCAGGTCCTCAGGGGACATAGCAATATACAAGAATAACTCAAGCCAAATAAGTGCAGTATATAATAATGTATCAATAGGGCAAATTATGTAATCAACTAAGTGATATACAAATGAGAGCATTAATCATACTCAGGCTGAAACTACTAAAGTCTTTGGGAAACCCATAGCAGCATATATCTCGAAGGGCCAGTACGTGTGCCAAAGCTCTTGTCAGAGTCTAAGGCACTCCCATAATAACTATATATAATATAATCAGCCTTTAATATGGTAAGACTCTCCCCACCGAATGTAACCTCACGTCTCATATCTATAACACGCAAGATCGTGACCTCTAACTAATGCAGTGAGTCATAATAATAGATATGCATATATAAGATCTATGTCACAAATCCTGTACAGAATCACCATGAATAACTCAGGAAAATTCTATCACATGAATAGTGTCAAGTGTCCTATGGTATGACGTACTTGATAATACAAGCACGAAAATATAGGATCGTAATATCAACTCTCTAAGTGACATTACATGACTCCGCGTACGGTGTCGACACCCGAATATTATTTGGACGCTAAGCAATGTCACACGGTCCTAGTTTGAACATATACATCACATAAATAATATAAAACCCCTCATTTTAAAAACCATATTAATTAATTAATTAATTTATTTATTTATAGTATTTATTAGTTAATTAGAAGATATAGAATTTATTGAATTTTTATTTCTAGGTAAATATGCATTTAGAGATTTTTTGATCAACTATTATTTTACCTTAATTTATTTTATGCAGGAGACCTTGTAGATGGTTGATAGATTATTTGTATGCACTAATATAATTTTTAAGAATTATATATATATATATATATATATATGTATGTATATATATATATATATATATATATATATATATATAGAGAGAGAGAGAGAGAGAGAGAGAGATTATTAATAAATAAATAAATAAATAGAAAAGAATAGGAAAAAAAACTTCTCTAATAACTAAACTACTAAAGGACAGCAACAACAACATTCCCTTAGCAAACCCCAACTTAACTAATTCCCTATAGCCCAGCAGCAAACCGAAACCCATTCCCTTTCCAAACCCAACAGCAGCCGCGCGAAACTCCCCTCCCCGGCTTCATCTTATATATATATATATATACTTTACATATTAAAACCCTAACCCTAAACCCTTACCATCTCCACGACTACCCAGTACCATAGCCCAGCCATGGCACTACCGCCGCCATCGTCGGAGCAGCCGCCCAGCGCCACGGTTCGCTCCGTGACCGTGCGTACGCTGCACAGAAATCAGACAGCGACACCCCTGTTCAGGCGTTGATTCCCGTTCCATCGCTCGACCAAATTTGACCCCGTCTTTACCGGTATGTTTATGACCTATCCCTCTTCAAACTCTGTGTATTAGTTTCCTCCGAACAGCGCAAAACCCTAGGCGAAAATCGAGACCAAGTTGGAGAAAAACGGTAAATTTTAATCTCAAAAAAACTGCTGTAACCACCCATGTTTACGGACTCGTATCTCCCACCACAGAGATCCAAACTTAGAAATTTCTTTTGCTATGTGAAGACCACCTAACCTAGAATATTTTCTATCAATTATATTGTTTTATTTGATGTTGAATGCAGAATTAAACTGGATTAAAAATTACGAAAAAATATTTTTGAACCTTCAAAATTTGTGATACGCAGCGTGCCCCACTAAACGGGACTGTCCCGTCGCATACCAATTGCACCGAAAGGTGCGTATGATATGTCCGGACGTGTGGACTTTTGCGAAAACTGATTCGGACGTATGTGCGCGTCAGAATCAGCCCGTATCCGTAAAAAGTCCCTATATCGTGACTTTTGCAAAACCCCACAACATTTATTATAAGCTCGTCAGAATGTGACAAAACTTGTGCCACTGGACTCGTAGTATCGCACTGGTCCAGTAACCCAAATTTCACGCAATTTTGAGATAGTTGACCAAGCCTCCTATATGTGGGCCCCACGGTTGACTTTTTGGGTAAAATTGTGTTCGGCTCACCGGAATCCAAAATTGGACATACCGTTGAGTTCGTAATGATAATTAGAATTTGTTTGACCTATAATTTGTCCCACTTAGAGACCTTTACACCTGGCACGCTTTTCGGTGCAAAATAGGCCACTCGTGGACCCTGCTTTGACTCAAAATTATCGTTTTGCCCCTGTATCCAAATTAGACAAAAGGGTAGTATTTTCTAGCTATCTCGCTGATTCCATAAATGTTGGTGATATTTACTTTGGCATCCGGAGTCATATATTCGGAAACCTTAGTTTCTGATCGCGTTTCCTTGACATATAGACGCTTACACTATACAGATTGCTTGTCAGGCAAGTATACCTTGCCATTGTACTGTGATTACATTCCATATGATGCATGCATGGTTTATTTCGGTCATTTAAATTCATATATTTTAAACTGCTATATAAACTACGCGTCTAAGGAAACTTGGGTGCAACGACGGCGACGTCGTATTCTGTTTTTATTATGTATATGCATATGGACCTACTATAGGAGACCACCCCATTATCATGAGGCATTGCTATGTTTCATTGGCCATAACACTATTCTTACAAGAGTGTGAGTCACATGTAGGATACGGACTTGCGTACTCGGCTGGCCACTGGTACGTATAGGTCGTGCGACGGATAGGGATAATTGCCGATAAAAACTTTGCATGCTAGTAGACCTGGCAGTTATTTAGAGGTATCATCGTGTCATGGATGTGACATTCTTAGAGCATGGGGTGGGGAGAACAACAAGGCGTTTGGGCTCCTTTGCAGTTTTATTCTGTAACACGTACGCTCCGCCGGAGATGCACGGTCATAATGACCACTATATATTATATATTATCAGGCGACCTCTGTCGTTCAAAAGACGATATTCTTTGTAGGCCCCTGAATCTTCAAGAGAATCATGCCAATCCAATTTTAGCCAGATAGCTCACTTGTTGGAAAGTTGTTCTCAAACTGCATTCACTTAGATGGCTAGGTGACCCCATTGGATGTTTATTTTTTAGTACTTTATTGGCATATTTATATGTATCTTTTTACGTCCCTATGAGGACCTGGTACCTTTCCAGATATAGACGGGCAGGAGTACGGACCCGGACCTAACGCTTCTTATCAGACTGTGGAGGTCTTATCTTTAGAGTATCTTTGATTCATCACAGCTGATGGATATTATAGTTGTTATTTCTTTTATAGACATTTATCTTATCTTAGAGTTTGATCTCTTCTGTCATTTAGTAGTTTTTAGTATAGTCGATTCGCAGTAGATTTGTTTCCATTCGACTATCATACTTTGATACTTTATCTTTGAGATTCAGTTATTTATTTCCTATTTATTTCTTTATTTGTGCTGTGAATAAGATATAGATTGCGTATGACTTGTTGACAGTATATTACCACTGGTGGATTTGATATTCACATACAGCGTACGTGGGTGCATGGTTTCTATATATTGGAGTTCGTATACATATGGCTGGCGTATTACGTATTCATAGTCCTACGTATTTTGGGACTGGGGCATGACATATTTTTATGGTGGCCTATGTCGGTCGAGAATATATTATTTTGGTTACGTTACTATATCGAACAAGCCTGCGTATAGGAATATAGTATAGGATCTCATTAATGCTTGACTAAAACTCTCCTTCCCTTCAACTTCCTATTTAAATGCTTGCATTCTGTTTGACTCATGTACTTCTTCTAATCGTTTTGTCCACACCTGCAGAGAGATGGATATGCGTAGTGGATGTACTACCGCCGATGGCGACACACCTTCGGGAGTCAATGGCCAAACTTGAGAAGATACCTCGATGACTCCTAGACTTCCGGGGCCAGATGGACAGACGGGACCCTTCCAACTTCATCGACACCACATGATAGCTAGACACAGCTGATCCAATTCTTCTAAATGATAATGCAAGAACAGAGACAACAGGAAGTCACACTAGTTGTAGAGCAGAGGCAGCAAGCGGCAGAGCAGAGGCAAGAATTTCTAGCAGCACTTGAGAGAATGGCTGCACAGGCTACTGTGCCAGCTCAAGCACTAGTTCCAGTACCTCGAGCTAGAGTTGGTTCAGTAAAGGACTTTATACAGATGGGTCCCAAGCCGTACAAAGGCACTGAGAGCCAAGAGGAGACTACAAACTGGATTACCCACACTCAGAAGTTATTAGAAGCATCGCAGCTACCTACAGATCTATCGATGACAGGCGTAAGGACGCTGCTAGATGGGAACGCCCATCACTGGTAGGAATTAATGGAGCACCAATTTGGTACGTATCAGACTTGGGAATAATTCTTGGAGTACTTTGAGAGAAAGTATTTCCCGGACACTGTCAGGGATGCATTGTACGATCAGTTTCTTTATCTAGAGTAGGGAAACAAGACAGTTGACGAGTATGATGCAGAGTTTAGTCGCCTAAGTAAATATGGCGCTTCCCTGATACCGAATGACGTGGCCAAGGCAAAGAGGTTTTACCGCGGACTGACTTAGGAGCTCCAACACTACACTAGCTCACAGTCCCAGATCTCTTTTGCCGAATTATTGATAAAAGCTACATTACAAGAGACCATCAGCAGGGAAAAAGAAAATCAACTGAGGACACAATAAGGACCAGTAAGGACACAACAAGGACCAACAAGGACACAACAAGGAGGGCCTATCAGACGTCCTTTGGCACAGCAATAATAGTACCAGCACAGAGCAGGACCATACCAAATTTCAGAGAAGCCCCACTACAATTACTGTAGGAAACGCGGGCACATTTTGAGAGACTGTTTGACTCGTTTGGGAGAATGTATGAGGTGTTGTTTCGGATAGCATATGGCGAGAGAATGTCCAATGCAGCAGACATTAACACTTCCATCGCCAGTACAGAGGCTATCACTTCCAACACCAAAGCCAGCGCAGCAGATAACTAGAACAGGAGCACCTCAACCTCCAACAGTAAGAGGATTTCAGCGAGGACCACCGCTACCTACTCAGGAGGATAAGTACAAGAGAGCCAGTCATAGATTACAACAGAGGAATGGGCAAGCTTTTGTACAAGAAGTGGATGACTTGGATCAGGAGATTGATGTCATAGCAGGTATTACTCTTGCTTTTACTTTTCCTATTGTGATGTTTGATACGGGAGCCACCCACTCATTCATATCTTCTAGTTTTATAGCTAAACATAATATTTCCACTACACCTTTACCTAGTTGCGTTAGAATTCTCACCGGAGGAGGAGTTGTACATGTTAGTCGGATTTATAGATCGTGTCCTGTAGTGATTCATGGCAGAGAGATGAGTGCCCGACTCGTAGTCCTTCCTATGCCAACTTTTGATATTGTGCTTGGAATGGACTGGCTAAGCAAGTACCACGCTTTCTTCGACTGTTTTGGAGGAAGCATTCTTTTTAAGGTACCAGGCCAGCCGAAACTTGAGTTTGCACGAGGATCCACAGAAGACTTTGATGGTATACAGCTTGCAATGGACGATGTTATTTATCATCCTATCATTTCTGAGTTTCAAGACATCTTTCCAGAGGAACTGCCAGGACTACCCCCGGACAGAGACGTAGAATTCTTAATTGAATTGACACCGGGAGCAGCACCCATAGCGTCGCATGTTTATAGATTGGCAAAGAAGAAGATGGATGAGCTGAAGGCACAATTGAAAGAATTAGAGGAGAAAGTTTTTATCCGTCCAAGTGGATCGCCCTGGGGAGCACCAGTGTTATTTATACCAAAGAAGGATGGGTTAGTGCATATGTGCATTAACTACAGAGCCTTAAATGCAGTGACCGTGAAGAATAAATATCCATTGCCACGCATTGATGACTTATTTGATCGGCTTAGTGGAGATAAGGTATTTTCGAAGATAGACTTGAGATCGGGATATCACCAAGTGAAGGTACGGAAGCAGGACTTCTCGAAGACTGCATTCAGGATAAGATATGGACACTACGAGTTTTTGGTCAGGCCATTTAGGTTAACCAATGATCGAGCTATCTTTATGGACTTAATAAATCGATTATTCTATCAGTATTTGGACCAGTTCATGGTCGTCTTTATAGATGACATACTTGTCTATTCAAAGAGCCACGAGGAGCACGAGAAGCACCTGCGAATTATTCTAAAGACCTTGAGGAGAGAGCAGTTATATGTAAAGCTCAATAAATATGAGTTATTTTTGGACAGAGTTTCGTTTCTTGGGTATGTCATTACGCAAGATGGTATTTCTGTTGATCCAGAGAAAATGTCGGAAGTCGAGACATGGCCCGTTCCTAAATCAAAATTTGAGGTGAGAAGTTTCCTTGGACTTACGAAATATTATCGACGGTTCATAGAGAACTTCTCGAGGATAGCAGCACCTATGACTCTGTTAACTTGCAAGGATCAAGAGTTCGTATGGACCGACGAGTGTCAATCCGCTTTCGAGGAGTTAAATAAGCGATTGACCATAGCACCGGTATTGACTATTCTATCAGGATCAGGAGGTTATGTGATTTATAGTAACACATCAAGAAAAGGCTTAGGATGCATGTTGATATAGCATAGCAAGGTGATTGCATATGTATCTAGACATTTATGAGTGCATAGAAGAATTATCCAACTCACGACTTGGAACTTGCAGCCATTGTTTTTGCTCTAAAGCTATAGAGACCTTACTTATATGGAGAACGAGTGAAGATCTATATAGACCACAAAAGCCTCAAGTATGTCTTCACACAGAAGGAGTTAAATATGAGACAACGTCAATGGCTTAATTTGATGAAGGATTTTGAGATAGAGCTACATTATCACCCTGGCAAGGCTAACGTAGTAGCAGACGTGTTAAGCCAAAAACCAGCAGCTTACTTCTTAACAACACAGAGGGAATTATTGGAGGACTTGCAAGAGCTTGGCATAGAAGTAATATTACCCGGAGCATATGGGACATTAGCCAACTTGCAAGTACAATCATCACAAGTAGAGAGTATCAAGGCAGCTTTGCCTACGGACGCCAGATTCAGGAGATTGAAAGAAAGGACAGAGGCCGGAGAGCAGACGGGATTATGCATTCATGATGATGGGACATTACGATGTGGTAATCGTCTATATGTTCCCAATGGAGAGATTCGACAGGCGCTGATAGCAAAAGCACATAGTTCGATATATTCTATTCATCCTGGAGGCACCAAGATGTACCGTGACTTAAGACAGCACTTTTGGTGGCATTGGATAAAAAAAGAGATAGCTCGCTTTATAGCCAAATGTCGAGTATGTCAGCAAGTAAATGCGGAGCATCAGAGAACAGCAGGGTTATTGCAATCACTTTCGATTCCAGAGTGAAAGTGGGAGCACATCATTATGTACTTCATCACAGGTTTTTCCAAGAGTCCAAGTGGAAGAGATGCAGTATGGGTAATAGTGGATCGACTCACCAAGTCAGCCCATTTCTTGCCTTTTAGAGTTGGTCAGTCTAGAGAAGCTTTGGCTGACTTATATATGAGGCAAATTATTAGATTGCACTGCATATCGGTCAGCATTGTGTCAGACAGGGATTCGAATTTTATATCACACTTTTGGAGAAGCATGCAAGAGAGTCTTGGGACTCGTCTAAAGTTCAGTATATCTTATCACCCGCAGACAGATTGGCAGTCCGAACGTACTATTCAGACAGTGGAAGATATGTTTAGGGCTTGTATGTTAGACTTTGGAGGATTATGGAAGGACCACCTACATCTTATGGAGTTTTCTTATAACAATAGCTATCAAGAGAGCATCCAGATGGCTCCGTTTGAAGCGTTGTATGGAAGAAAGTGTAGGTCTCCAGTATGTTGGAGTGACATGGAAGAACGTCAGATTCTGGGACCAGAATTGGTGGTCAACACCGTTGAGACAGTAAAGAAGATACAAGGGCACTTGCAAGCAGCACAAGACAGGCATAAGCAGTGGGCAGACCTTCATCGTCGTCCCTTGGAGTTTAAAGAGGGCGATCATATTTTCATATCGATATCACCTACTAGAGGCACCATTTGATTCGTAGGGCATGGCAAGTTGAGCCCAAGGTATATTGGACCATTTGACGTGCTAGAGAGAGTGGGAGAAATGGCGTATCGACTAGCACTACCACCTTCACTTGAGGGAGTACATGATGTATTCTATGTGTCGCAGCTTAGGCGATATGTGGCAGATAGCAGTCATTTTCTCGACCATTATGAGATCACCATTGGGCCGAGCTTGTTATATCAAGAGCAACCCGTGGGGATCCTTGATCGCCAAAAAAAAGTGTTGAGGAACCAGTATATCCCCTTGGTTAGCATGGCATGGACGTATGGCGCGCCAGGAGAATCAACTTGGGATCACGAGGATGACATGCACAAACGCTTTCCATATCTATTCGTAGACTAAGGTATGAATTTACTTTATAAATTTCTATTTTATACCATCCTTGACTTTCTATTGTGGCTTAGTTTTAATTTCGAGGACAAATTTTTTATAAGTTGGATAGAATATAAAACCCCTAATTTTAAAAATCTTATTAATTTATTTATTTATTTATCTATTTATCTATTTATAGTATTTATTAGTTAATTAGAAGAAATAGAATTTATTAAATTTTTATTTCTAGGTAAATATGCATTTAGAGATTTATGGAGCAACTATTATTTTACCTTAATTTATTTCATGTTAGAGACCTTGTGGACGGTAATAGATTATTTGTATGCACTAATATATTTTTTGGGAATTATATATATATATATATATATATATATATATATATATATATATTAATAAATGAATAAATAGAAAAGAATAGAAGAAAAAAAAACTTCTCTAATAACTAAACTACTAGAGGACAGCAGCAGCAACATTCCCTTAGCAAACCCCAACTTAACTAATTCCCTATAGCCCAGAAGCAAACCGAAACCCATTTCCTTAGCAAACCTAACAGCAGCCGCGCGGAAGCCCCCCCTACCGCTTCATCTTCTCTCTCTCTCTATATATATATATACTTTACATATTAAAACCCTAACCCTAAACCCTTACCATCTCTATGACTACCCAGCGCCGCAGCCCAGCCACGACACCACCGTCGCCACCGCCGGAGCAACCGCCCAGCGCTACCATTCGCTCCGCGTCCGTAACCGCGCGTACGCCGCACAGAAATCAGACAGTGACTTACCCTTGTTCAGGCGTTCATTCCCGTTCTATCGCTCGACCAAATTCTACCCCATCTTCACCGATATGTTCACGCCCTATCCCTCTTTCAACTCTGTGTATTAGTTTCCTCCGAACAGTGCGTAACCCTAGGCAAAAACCAAGACCAAGTTGGAGAAAAACGACAACTTTTATCTCAGAAAAACTGTTGTAACCACCCATGTTTACGGACTCGTATCTCCCACCACAGAGATCCAAACATAAAAAATTTTTTTGCTATGTGAAGACCACCTAACCTAGATTATTTTCTGTCAATTATATTATTTTTTTGATGTTGAATACAGAATTAAACTGGGTTAAAAATCACGAAAAACCTATTTTTGAACCTTCAAAATTTGTGATACGGAGCGTGCCCCGCCAAACGGGACCGCCCCGCCGCATACCAATTGCACCAAAAGGCGCGTATGATATGTCCTGACGTATGGGCTTTCGCGGAAACTGATTCAGATGAGTGTGCATGTCGAAATCAGCCCGTATCCACGAAAAGTTCCTATATCGCGACTTTTGCAAAATCCAGCAAATTTATTGTATGCTCGTCAGAATGCGACGAAACTTGCGCCAATGGACTCGTAGTATCGTGCTGGTCCTGTGACCCAATTTTTATGCAATACTGAGACAATTGACCAAGCCATCTATTTGCGGTCCCCACAGTTGACTTTTTAGGCAAAATTGTGTTCGGCTCACCGGAATCCAAAATTGGACATACCTTTGAGTTCGTAATAACATTTAGAATTTGTTTGACCTATAATTTGTCCCACATAGAGACCTTTACCCCTGGCATGCGTTTCGGTGCAAAGTGGGCCACATGTGGACCCCGCTTTGATCCGAAATTACTGTTTTATCCTGTGTCCAAATTGGACGAAAGGGTAGTGTTTTCTAGCTATCTCGCTGATTCCGGAAATATTGGTGATGTTTATTTCAGCAACCAGAGATATTTTTTCGAAGGGCTTAGTTTCTGATCCCGTGTCCTTGACATCTGGACGCTTATACTATACAAATTGCTTGTCAGGCAAGAATACCTTGAGATTGTACTATGATTACATTCCATATGATGTATGCATGTTTTATTTTTATCATTTAAATTCATATATTTTAAACTTCTATATAAACTACGCGTCCAAGAAAACTTGGGTGCAACGATGGTGACGTCGTATTCTATTTTTATTATGTATATGCATATGGACCTACTCTAGGAGACCATCCTATTATCATGAGGCATTCTTATATTTCATTGGCCATGACACTGTTCTTACAAAAGTATGAGTCACATATAGGATACGGACTTGCGTACTCGGCTGGCCATTGGTACGTATAGGTCGTACGACGGATAGGGATAACTGCCGATAAAAACTTTGCATGCTAGTAGACCTGGCAGTTATTTAAAGGTATCATCGTGTCATGGATGTGACATGCTTAGAGCATGGGGTGGGGAGAACAACAAGTAAGGCATTTGGGCTCCTTTGTACTTTTCTTGTTTTACCCGTACGCTCCGCCGGAGATGCGCGGTCATGATGACCACTATATATTATCAGACGGCCTCTGTCATTCAAAAGATGACATGCTTTGTAGGCCCCTGAAACTCCAAGAGAATCATGCCAATCCCATTTTAGCCAGATAGTCCACTTGTTGGAAAGTTGTTCTCAAACTGTATTCACTTAGACAGTTAGAAGACCCCATTGGATGTTTATTTTCCAGTACTTTATTGGCATATTTATATGTATCTTGTTACGTCCCTCTTAGGACCTGGTACCTTTCCAGATATAGACGGGCAGGATTATGGATCCAGACCTGACACTTCTTATCAGACTAAGGAGGTCTTATCTTTAGAGTATCTTTGATTCATCGCAGCTGATGGATATTATAGTTGCTATTTCTTTTATAGACATTTATCTTATCTTAGAGTTTGATCTCTTCAGTCATTTAGTAGTTTTTAGTATAGTCGATTTGCAGTGGATTTGTTTCCATCCGACTATCATACTTTGATACTTCATCTTTGAGATTCAGTTATTTATTTCCTATTTATTTTTTTATTTGTGCTGTGGATGAGATATAGATAGCGTGTGACTCGTTGACAGTATATTACCACTGGTGGATTTGATATTCATGTACAGCATACGTGTGTGTATAGTTTCCATAGATTGGAGTTCGTATACATACGGCTGGCGTGTTAAATATTCCTAGTCTTACGTATTTTGGGACTGGGGCATGACAAATAAATCAAGGGAATAATATATAGCAAGTACTACAAGATTGGCAAGGTACACTTGCCTGGGTTTGAATTCCAACAGTTGCTCCGGTATCAGCAGAATCTTCAAGTACTTCTACGAATGCTGAAATAAATATTACCATCATGCTCAAAAGATATGAAATAGCTTGAATCGCCTACCCATAAGTCTAATTTGGACACAGGGGCAAAATTGAAAATTTTTGGTCAAAGCGGGGTCCACATGTGGCCTACTTTACACCGAAAAATGTGCCAGAGACAAAGTTTTTCAAAACTGTCAAACTTAGTGTCTACAAGTGCAGAATGATAATATGAACCCAACGGAATATCCAGAACTAGATTCTGATGAGCCGATCACAAAATCGTCCGTAGAGTGGAGCCGTGGGGCCCAACATATGGGATTTTGTCAACGTTCTCAGAATTGAACCAAACTTAGGTCATAGGACTAGCATAATCTACGAATTCGATGGCGCAAGTTTCGTTGTGAAACAAGCACACACAAAGTTGCAATGAGTTTTAGAACATGCCTGATATGGGATAATTTCTACGGATACGCGTTGATTCTGGTGTGCACGCACATCCAAATCATCTTCCACAAAATTTTATACGTCCGTATTAACGATGCGCACCTTTCGGTAAAATTTGCACACGACGAAGTCACCTCGTTTAGCGGGACGCACCCAGTTCGGGAAAAATTGGGTTTTAAAGACCAAGTTTTTGGTCGATTTCATCCGCGAATAAAATATAATCTACAGCACATAAAATTAAACCAATTAAACGGTTTAAAACTTGGTTATATTATCTAATTAACTGTTCAAGTAAATTTTAGAATTATTAAACAGGTTGGGATTTAAACGGCCGTGAACTTGTGAGTTCGGGCCAGGTTTCAAATATCCAGAATTGGAAATATTTTCTTATTTTTGTATCACAGTTTGTGATCGACACAGGACACGATACCCTAGTCTAATTATACAGGGTTCGAGGGGGTTACACAGGGAATGTGTCATAATAGACCGTTCGAAAAATAACGTGACGAGGAGAGAGAAATGCTCACCGGAACGAGGATTCGGATCGTTTGTACGTCCTGTATACGCGGTAGCGCGGCGGCCGGTCAGTGGCGGGTGGCAGTGCTGCTGCGGATGCTGTGCTCAACGCTAGCTACGGCGGAGGTCGTCAGCGGGTCGTCGGGGTCACAGCGAAGGTCGCCTGGGTCGAGGTCAGCCGGGTTGCCGTCGGGGAGGCTAGGGATCGACATTGCTTGGCCTGACGTCGGAGGGGAGAAGGCGGTGGCGGAGAGGTTATGGCAGTGGTGGTTGTGGCACCAGGCACAGATGGAGCTGATGAGGGAGAGCACGGAGAATGCTCATCAGGTGGCTCTCCAGGCTATGGAGAGAGTTGCACAGTAGCAGCAGCATCCTGGACAGCACCACCAGAGGCCGGATACTATCATGGACTTCAAGAGGATGATGCCTCGGGAGTTCAAGGGTACTGAGGGGATACTCTACGACGACTGGCTAGAGGATATAGAGAGAAACTTGTGCTTGGCGCAGCTTTCAGAGATTCTTCAGATCGAGGCTGTCGGCAGTCAGATGTTTGACATTGCGCTGACGTGGTTTCGTACTGAGCCAACACTCATTGTCGGGGGACTTACTTGGGAGGCCTTCAGGGAGCTCTTCAAGGAGAATTTCTTTCCTGATGTTGCCCTGGGAGCCTTGGAGAGTCAGTTCCATGACTTGGTCTAAGAAAGCATGTCAGTCGATGAGTGCACCGCGGAGTTTTGCCGCCTAAGTCATTTTGCGCCATCGATGATTCGAGATCCTGGAGATAGGGCCCAAAAGTTCAGAACGGGGCTGACAAGGGAGATCAAGTCTCGCACTTCGGGATGTCGTACTTCTATATTTGAGGGCATTTTAATGGATGCCCAGATTACTGAGGATGACTTGGACCTCAGGCCCAAGAGAGGATGCGATACTTCAGGAGGAGCGAATGATAGTGCGGGACCGGGCAAGCATCCATACTTTCAGCAGCAACAGAGGCCATACCGGCAGTAGCATCAGCAGCACCAGACACCATCCCAAGGACACGCCCAGCAGCAGCAGCCACAGAGGCAGACTTAGCCCGCCGTCTAGTGTGCGTACTGCGGGAAGACAGGACACACTAGAGATATCTGCAGGAAAAGGTTGGGTACATGCTTGTCCTGTGGATCGTCAGCACATCAACTGAGGGAGTGTCCATCTATTCAGACTCGTCCAGGTCAGGGTGGAGCAGCCGCCCAGAGGAGACCAGCCAGGGTACCTACTGTACCAGGAGGCCAGTAGTGGTAACCTCCACTTCCACCGCAGTAGCAGAGGTTTGCTCAGCACCAGCAGCAGCAGAGAGGTGCACCCCAGGATGAGTATACGCCATCACGATCGAGGAGGCCGAGCCAGCCGAAGATATGATTACAGGTTCAGTTCTTCTCGATTCTATTCCAGTACTTGCATTATTCGATTCTGGCGCTTCCCATAGTTTCGTGTCTGTATCTTATGCTCTTAAGCATCATTTAGAGGCGAAACCATTAGATATGACTTGCAAGATCATGACTGGCGGAGGCATTATCCTAGTCCGTGATTATTGCAAGGACCGAAGAGTATCATTGGGAGGCTGAGAGTTGAGCATGTGCTTACTCGTCATGCCACTTCCGGGATACGATATTGTACTCGGAATGGACTGGTTGAGTAGGCACCATGCTATTATAGATTGTCATGGAGACAGAGTAATATTTTGACCACTAGGAGAGTCAGAGTTCGAGATCGCCAGAGGAGTAGCGGAGCAAAGCAAAAGCACTTTTTGCGGAGCCAGGATGGAAGAAGAGGAGTCGCCACATCCTCTGATTGCGGAGTTCCTAGATGTATTTCCAGAGGAGTTGTTAGGATTGCCGTCAGACAGAGATGTTGAATTCTCTATAGACTTGGTGCCAGGAGCGGAGCCCATTTCGTAACATGTCTATAGAGTCAACAACAGCGAGCTGGCAGAACTGAAGAAGCAAGTTAAGGAGCTGCAGAAGAAAGGCTTCATCAAATCCAGTTCATCACCATGGGGAGCTCCGGTATTGTTCGTACCAAAGAAGGAAGGCACGGTGTGCATGTGCATCGATTATAGAGCTCTGAACAACCTCACTATCAAGAACAAATACCCACTGTCGAGGATAGATGATCTTTTTGATCAGTTGAGCGGGAAAAGATATTTTCAAAGATAGACTTGAGGTCAGGCTACCACCAGGTAAAGGTGAAGAGAGAAGACACACCGAAGACAGCCTTTCAGACCAAATATGGCCAGTTTGAGTTCATGGTAATGCCGTTTGGTTTAACCAATGCACCGACAGTATTCATGAACTTGATGAACAAGGTGTTCCACCAATACCTTAACAAGTTCGTGGTAGTGTTCATCGACGACATTGTTGTGTATTCCAAGACCCCAGAGGACGAAAAGCACCTGAGGATGATCTTAGAGACTCTCAGGAAGGAAAAGTTGTACGGGAAACTTTCAATGTGTGAATTCTTCCTTGACAAGGTTGAATTTCTTGGGCATGTGGTGACGGGTGATGGAATCTCAGTTAACCCAAAGAAGATCGAGGCAGTAGAGTCGTGGGCTACCCCAGTTTGGTAGCTGAGATCAGGAGTTTTCTCTGGCTAGCAGGATACTACAGGAGGTTTGTACAAGACTTCTCCAGGATTGCAGAGCCAATGACTAGGCTGACCAGGAAAGATGTAGATTTTGTCTGGACGGAGGATTGTAAGGCCGTATTTGATGAGCTGAAGAAGAGATTGACGACAGCTCCAGTTTTGACGTTGCCATCAGGGACAGGTGGATTCACTATCTACAGTGATGCTTCAGGGAAGGGTTTGGGTTGTGTTCTTCAGCAGCTCGGGAAGGTAATTGCCTATGCTTCCAAGCAATTACGCCCTCATGAAAAGAACTACCCCACCCATGATTTAGAGTTGGCAGCGGTTATCTTCGCTCTAAAGCTGTGGAAATACTATCTGTACGGAGAGCGTGTGAAGATCTTCACAGACCACAAGAGTTTGAAGTACGTATTTACACAGAAGGATCTGAACATGAGGCAGAGAAGGTGGTTGGAGTTGATGAAGGACTTCGACATCTCATCACAGTACCAACCAAAAAAGTCCAACGTAGTCGCCGATGCCTTGAGCAGGTATCCGATGGCTATGTACTTGACGACAGATAGGCATTTTTTGGCTGATCTGGAAAGCTTGGGAATTGAGGTGCTAGTTCTAGGTATCGAGATTCAGATGTAGGGATTGCAGATACAGTCTGAGCTGATGGACAGAATCAGAGCTGTACAATATGATGATGAGGCTCTGAGGAGTATCAGGGTACCGGTTCGGACAGGATTGTTAGACGACTTTACTATTGCGGATGATGGATCTTTACGGCACGACACGAGGATGTGTGTGCCGAGCGGGGAGCTGCGTGAGAAGGTTTTGCAGGAGGCACACCGCTCTCAGTACTCGATGCATCCCGATGCCAATAAGATGTATCGAGATTTAAGGGAGCACGTATGGTGGTATGGTAAAAAGTGTACGCTTTGTATCCCGGTGTCTAGTGTGCCAACAGGTAAAGGCGGATCGGCAGAGGCCAGGTGAATTGCTTCAACCTTTACCTATACCAGAGTGGAAGTGGGAGCACGTGACCATGGATTTTGTTTCAGGACTTCCACGTTCTCCAGGAGAAAAGGACGCAATTTCGGTCATCGTGGATAGATTGACCAAATCAGCCCATTTTGTACCCTTCAAGGTGGGTACATCGACAGAGAGGCTAGCAGAGATGTACGTGTGGCAGATTATCATATTATATGGGGTTCCTGTGAGCATTATCTCGGATCGGGATCGTTGTTTTACTTCCCACTTCTGGAGGAGTCTGCAGGCTAGCTTGGGCACTCAGCTCAAGTTCAGTACCGCATACCTCCCCCAAACAGACGGGCATTCTGAAAGGACTATTCAGACTCTCGAGGATATGCTACGCACTTGCGTTCTAGATCTCGGAGGTTCTTGGGAGGATCATCTAGACCTGGTAGAGTTTGCTTACAACAACAACTACCAAGACAGCATTGAGATGTCACCATTCGAGGCTCTATATGGACGAAGGTGTCGTACACCATTATCTTGGGATGACGTGGGAGAGAGAGCCTTGTTTGGACTAAAAATGGTCGTGGATGCAGCAAAAAAGGTGAAATACATCAGAGACAGACTACGAGTGGCGCAGGACAGACAACGGCATTGGGCCGACTGCCACCGTAGACCCCTAGATTTTTAGGTATAGGTTTGTTATTTTCTGGCATGTGATTATTTTGTTTTAGACTACGTGTTAAGATTGTTTTGTTCTAGGTTGGCGATCTGGTGTTCCTAAGGATTTCTTCGACACGGGATACGATTCGTTTTGGTGGAGGCGGGAAGCTTAGTCCACGCTACATCGGACCTTTCGGTATTCTTGCGAGGGTCGGTGTAGTGGCGTATAGACTAGACATGCCACCTGCACTAGAGGGCGTGCATGACGTGTTCCACGTGTCACAGCTGAGACGGTACGTGGCAGATTCTAGTTACGTACTAGATCACTCGGAGATCGAGGTTGGTCCGACTCTCAGCTATCCTGAGCAGCCCGTAGAGATCTTGGATCGCAGAGAGAAGGTGTTGCGAAACCAGACTATTCCTTTGGTTCGTGTTGCATGGAGACATCACTCTCCAAGCGAGTCGACCTAGGAGAGAGAGGACAAAATGCGCGAATAATACTCGTTTCTCTTCGAGACTTGAGGTATAATTCCTTGTCTAATTTTGTTCTTGTTCTAGTTCAATTCAATTTCGAGGACAAAAAATTTTTTTAGGAGGGTAGACTTGTCAATACCACATTTCTAAATTAGGGCATTATTGTAAACTATCATATTTTATTTATTGTGTTAATATAATGTATGATATATTTATTATATAAATTATTTGAGGTTCTTTAAATGCATGGGTTAATGGGCTAGACCTAAGAACCCACTAGGTAAAACCCTTTTGACAAATCCCTAGTTATTAAATTAGCATTTAGGTAAACCCTCAATGTATGACTAAACCCCTTTTTATTTTAAGTTCTTCATGACAAGTCATGAAGGGCAAAATAGACTCTTTGCATTAGAAGCCCTAACCCTAACCCTAGTCTTATATAATGAGAGGGAGCCTCCCTCAAGCTTCTTCATTCATGAAGAAAACCCTAAATATAGCCTCCACTTAGAAATCAATTTCCCTTCCACAAATTTTAGGATTTCTAGCCCTATAAACCCTCATTCCTTCTCCATCAAGAGAGATCTAGGAGCTTGGACCAAGGGGGCTTGGTGAAAGAGAAACTACATTGGGAATCCATCTCCCAATAGGTGACAATCCAAATTAAAATCTTATTTAATTTTGTTTTAATTGTTGTTTGGCCATTAGGAGCCCACAATATGAATTAGGAATGACTCTTTGGGTTGCATGAGGATTTTCCATGGAGTCATAGGTAATTTTAGGGTTTTGTGATCCAATGATGATTTTTCCCCAATTTTCGTGAGCCCTAATTTTTGATATATGTATTCATGCATGTTTGCATCATGTACGTAGAGGTTTGATTTTGATTTTGGGTTTTAAGAGTGGGTATTCATGAATACCATGTGGAACCCGATTTCCGTACCCTAGGTGTTTGTAGGAATGCTTCATAGGGGAAATGCCTAATTATATAACCTAGTTTCTTATGGTTTGATATGTATACTTGTAAATGTATATATGCATATATGAATTACTGTATATTTGTGTATCTTTGAGTGGTTGCACAGTCGGGTTCTTTACTGTGACTGTGCATAACCTCGGGTTCACTGTGTGAACTGTGTACCTGTGTTAGGGGAGAGAGATTATCGAGTAGTCTCACTATGAGATAAAGAGGTGTGCACCAGTGTCACTGTGAGGATATTATATTTCAGTATAGCTAGCAATTCAGTAAGTATATACTGAGTATCAGTCGAGTTCACTGTGTGGATCTGTGGGAGCATCAGAGTGTCTCATGATTCTGGCACTGTGGTTCAGTGTATCAGTGTCAGTGTGGGGGGATTTAATTCAGTGAGTGGTTGGGAGTGAATAAACTGTACATCAGTTTCATTCTAGTGAAGTTAGTGTGCGTGTCGACTAAGGTTCTGTGAGATGAGTTCAGTCTCAGTGAGAGGTATTTTGCCACTGTGCAGTATTGAGTCTGTGTGTCAATATATCTGAAATTGGGGGTTTTGGATCGGGTATCCACTGTTGAGTAGCGGTATCTGCATTTGAGAGAGAGTATCGGTTCACTGTAAGATATAGAGGGATGTATCATTGCCTATGTGAGTTTAGTCTCAGTGAGAACTGTGTGTGCCAAGTTTTTCCCCTATGAGTGAGTGAGAGGTATTTAAGTATGCGAGTGTTTATGAGTGTAGAGTTGGAATAGCAGTAGCAGCTAGTGTATCAATACACTTATTTAATGCATGTGGTTGGAGTAGCTAGTAGGGATTTGGTGAGTATCAGCAATGGGTGTCCAGACATATACATATTAGTGTTATGTATGTGAGTTCCTGATACTGTGCATCAGTGAAAGGTTGAGGGTACTACCTATTGATCCTGCCTGTAGTCATATACTTGTATTAGTTTAAGCCAGATGTATGAAGTCTGAACAATTTCAGACTGTGAAACTGTGAATGGTTTATTAAATCAGTTATCTTGGGTCGATGCATTAGTTAAGTGTTAGGTGTATTCATTATGAACTGTGCCTCAGTGATGGGGAGGTGTAGTGAGTGTTAGTGAGCTATGCAGGGCTTTACAATAGGCATTGTGCAGAGCATTGCCAGCACCACACAGCAGAGTTGCAACGGCAAGTAGTTGGCAACTATTTGCTGTTTTCTTGCAGGAACAGGCAATTGGGTACTTTAGCTCGGGTTCAGCTCTTGCTAACTACGATGGAGGATTAGGATGTGCTCTACTACCTGTCAACAGCAGATCCCGTGTTCAGGCATGGAAGGTGCAGTGCACTCTTGTGCACTGCAGTAGGTTATGGGTGAAAGCCTTGCATAGGGGGTGTACCTAGACCCCAGCAGTAGCTGTACTCCCAGCAAGTTGTATGGAGTAGGGGATATGGGTATCAGTCTTTCAGTGTATTACGGGTATTCAAGTGATGAAACTGTGAATGAGTACACAGTACCAGTTTTTATTCAAAAACTGAACTGTAGCTACCTTGGTAATTTTAAGTTCTGATACTGCCTTATGTGTCTTGATCCCTATGACCTATCAGTTATCATTCAATAACTGAGCTGTGTAGTTGAGTTTCAGTGGAGTGTAGGTAACTGAATAGCATGCAAGGGTTCGATATGAGGTAAAGGTATTAGATGTGGGATTACACACTAGGACAAGTGTAATAATTAGGATATTGATTTGAGTAGGATTTGATCGTGGTATCATGTGCCCAGTGTGAGTGTCATGAAGGTTAGCTAAGATACTTACATAAGTTAAGTTAATACCTAGATAAAGTAGATTGAGATGTTATGAGTACACCCTAGTGTTTATAACTAGGTATGGCAAATAATTAGCTAGTGTGAGACTAGTATTGACCAGTAGACCTTAGATTTGACCTAGAGGCCTCGTATTTAATTAGTTAAACATGCTTATTCCTTTAATTTAGTATTTTGACATTAATATTCCATAACTAGGTCATTGTGATCTTGCCTTGGACATTGATCCTCACACCTTCCTCAGGACCACAGGCGAGTACATTCTCTGACAGTTTTCATTCTTGTTGATTAATTCTATAATTCTAGTTGTATAGTATACTTGATTCTGACACTGTGGATACACGGGTTAGCATCATAGATACCTGTCATAAGGAGTCATGATTGGAATCCATCGTGCTAGATGGGGATAGGGAAATATTAGCAGATTATGTGATCATACCCCACCTTACATGCATCATAGCTTACCCCAAATATCACGTTGGGTGTAGCCTGACGATTTACATGCCTCATAGCCTGTTATATATGATTAGCCTGACTATTGCTCGCATCATAGCTAACCAGATGGTTACCCTGACCTCACATGTATCATAGCCAATCCTATATAATAAGCCTGATCTAGTCCCAAGCCGATCACATAATAAACTGATATTTCAAACACATAGCCAGATATTTTATTCTTTATTTCAGTTCACTTGTTCTAGCATTCACTTATATTTCTTTTCATTGCTAGATGTTCTATTGCTTATTGCATATTCTCTAGTATTCCATATTTCCAGTATTGCTTTCATCTTGTATTCTCTTACACTATTTTTATAGTTTTGTCAATATAAATGAAACTGCTGTTTAGTGCTTGTGCTTCGCTCCAATCCTGACTGAATAACATTTTTCAGAGGATTTGGAGTACTTCTGTCCTACCCACTATGGCCCGGGAGCAGAGGAAGATTTTATACCAGAAATCCTAGAGGAATTCCCCACCTTAGAGGAGACACCACCTACAAGCATTTAGACTGTCATATTTATGTATTATTGTTCTAAAACTGAGACTTGGGCTGTATATTTTGTTGAGACTTTATGTGGACAACTAGACTCTAGACTTGTGTTGTATTTATATTTGTGCTTGACTTCTGTCAGTACTCTTTATCCTTATATCTCGTCGTGCCATTTATTTTCCAATAGTCTTGTGATTGGGTATATATTAAATTGTTGATCAATGTATTATCATTGTCCTCCCTATGGAGTTGAGATCATTGACAGGTTATGAGTTATGTTTGATAGTCTTGAGACCTAGACAACGTTCTACCGCCGCTGCTGCGGCATAGGCTGAACGTACCCACGGCTCATGCCCAATTTCCGGGTGCGGATCATGACAGAGCACGAGACGACATGCGCAAACGCTTTTCGTATCTATTCGTAGACCAAGCTATGAATTTACTTTATAAATTTCTATCTTATACCATCCTTGACTTTCTATCGTGGCTTAGTTTTAATTTCGAGGAGAAAATTTTTATAAGTTAGGTAGAATATAAAACCCCTAATTTTAAAACCGTATTAATTAATTAATTTATAGTATTTATTAGTTAATTAGAAGATATAGAATTTATTGAATTTTTATTTCTAGGTAAATATGCATTTAGAGATTTATGGAGCAAATATTATTTTACCTTAATTTATTTCATGTAGGAGACCTTGTAGACGGTTGATAGATTATTTGTATGCACTAATATAATTTTTTTTTAGCAAACCCAACAACAGTCGCGCGGAAGCCCCTCCCTCTCCCCGCTTCATCTTCTCTCTCTCTCTCTCTCTCTCTCTCTCTCTCTCTCTCTATATATATATATATATATATATATATATATATATATATATATATATACTTTATATATTAAAACCCTAACCCAAAACCCTTACCATCTCCACGACTACACAGCACCGCAGCCCAGCCACGACACCGCCGCAGCCACCGTCAGAGCAGCCGCCCAGCACCGCCGTTCGCTCCGCTTCCGCGACCGCGTGTACGCCGCACAGAAATCAGACAGCAACTTACCCCTGTTCAGGCGTTGATTCCCGTTCCATCGATCGACCAAATTCGACCCCGTCTTCACCGATATGTTCACGACCTATCCCTCTTCCAACTCTGTTATTAGTTTTCTCCGATCAGCACGTAGCCCTAGGTGAAAACTGAGACCAAGTTGGAGAGAAACGACAACTTTTATCTCAGAAAAACTGTTGTAACCACCCATATTTTTGGACTCGTATCTTCCACCACAAAGATCCAAACTTAGAAATTTCTTCTGCTATGTGAAGACCACCTAACCTAGATTATTTCCTGCCAATTATATTATTTCATTTGATGTTGTATGCAAAATTAAACTGGGTTAAAAATCACGAAAAATCTATTTTCGAACGTTCAAAATTTATGATACGGAGCGTGCCCCGCCAAACTGGACCGCCCCATAGCATACCAATTGCACCAAAAGGCGCGTATGATATGTCCGGACATGTGAGCTTTTGCGAAAACTAATTCGGACGCGTGTGCGCGTCGGAATCAGCCCGTATCTGCGAAAAGTCCCCGTATCGTGACTTTTGCAAAACCCAACAATATTTATTGTATGCTCGTCAGAATGCGACGAAACTTGCGCCACTGGACTCGGGATATCGCATTGGTCATGTGACCCAATTTTTAAGCAATTTTGAGATAGTTGACCAAGCGCCTATTTGCGGGCCCCACGGTTGACTTTTTGGGCAAAATTGTGTTCGGCTCACCGGAATCCAAAATTGGACATACCGTTGAGTTCGTAATGATATTTTAAATTTGTTTGACCTATAATTTTTCCCACATAGAGACCTTAACCCCTGGCATGCTTTTCGGTGCAAAGTGGGCCACATGTGGACCCCGCTTTGATCCGAAATTACCGTTTTGCCCCTGTGTCCAAATTGGACGAAAGGGTAGTGGTTTCTAGCTATCTCGCTGATTCCGGGAACGTTGGTGATGTTTATTTCAGCATCTGGAGACTTTTATTCGGAGGTCTTAGTTTCTGATCCCGTGTCCTTGACATCTGGACGCTTACACTATACAAATTGCTTGTCAGGCAAGTATAACTTGCCATTGTACTGTGATTTCATTCCATACGATGCATGCATGTTTTATTTCTGTCATTTAAATTCAAATATTTTAAACTGCTATATAAACTGTGCGTCCAAGGAAACTTGGGTGCAACGACGGTGACGTCGTATTCTATTTTTATTATATATATGCATATGGACCTACTCTAGGAGACCACCCCAATATCATGAGGCATTTCTATGTTTCATTGGCCAAGAGACTGTTCTTACACGAGTGTGAGTCACATATAGGATACAAACTTGCGTACTCGGCTGGCCATTGGTACGTATTGGTCGTACGACGGATAGGGATAACTGCCGATAGAAACTTTGCATGCTAGTAGACCTGGCACTTATTTAAAGGTATCATCGTGTCATGGATGTGACATACTTAGAGCATGGGGGTGGGGAGAACAACAAGTGAGACGTTTAGGCTCATTTGCACTTTTCTTGTGTAACCCGTACGCTCCGTCGGAGATGCACGGTCATGATGACCACTATATATTATATATTATCAGGCAGTCTCTGTCGTTCAAAAGATGACATACTTTGTAGGCCCCTAAATCTCTAAGAGAATCATGTTAATCTCATTTTAGCAAAATAGCCCACTTGTTGGAAAGTTGTTCTCAAACTGCATTCACTTAGACAGTTAGGCGACCCCATTGGATATTTATTTTCCAGTACTCTATTGGCATGTTTATATGTATCTTGTTACGTCCCTCTGAGGACCTGGTACCTTTCCAGATATAGACGGGCAGAAGTATGAACCCGGACCTGACGCTTCTTATCAAATTGAGGAGGTCTTATCTTCAGAGTATCTTTGATTCATCACAGCTGATGGATATTCTAGTTGTTATTTCTTTTATAGACATTTATCTTATCTTATAGTTTGATCTCTTCTGTCATTTAGTAGTTTTTAGTATAGTCAATTTGCAGTGGATTTGTTTCCATCCGACTATCATACTTTGATACTTCATCTTTGATATTCAATTATTTATTTTCTATTTATTTCTTTATTTGTGTTGTGGATGAGATATAGATTACGCGTGACTTGTTGATAGTATATTACCACTGGTGGATTTGATATTCATGTACAGCGTATGTGTGTATGGTTTCCATATATTGGAGTTCGTATACATACGGCTGGCGTGTTACGTATTCCTAGTCCTACGTATTTTGGGACTGGGGCGTGACAAATAAATTAAGGGAATAATATATAGCAAGTACTACAATTTTGGCAAGGTACACTAGCCTGGGGTTTGAATTCCAACAGTTGCTCCGGTATCAGCGGGATCTTCAAGTACTCCTCCGAATGCTGAAATAAATATTACCATCATACTCAAAAGATATGAAATAGCTTAAATCGCCTACCCATAAGTCCAATTTGGACACGGGCAAAATTGATAGTTTCTGGTCACAGCGGGGTCCACGTGTGGCCCACTTCACACTGAAAAATATGCCAGAGACAAAAGTTTTTCAAATTCGTCAAACTTAGTGTCTACAAGTCCAGAATGATGTTATGAACCCAACGGAATGTCCAGAATTGGATTTCGATGAGCCGATCACAAAATCGCCCGTCAAGTGGGGCCGTGGGGCCCACGATACGAGATTTTGTCAATGTTCTCATAATCGAACCAAACTTACGTCACAGGACCAGCATAATGCTACGAATCCGATGGCATAAGTTTTGTTACAAAATAATAAGCACACATGAAGTTACAATGAGTTTTAGAACATGCCCGATACGAGGTAATTTTGACGGATACGTATTGATTCTGGTGTGTACGCACATCCAAATCAACTTCCACGAAATCTCCCACATCCGTATTAACGATGCGCACCTTTCAGTAAAATTTGCACACGATGAAGTCGCCTCGTTTAGCAGGACGCACCCAGTTCAGAAAAAATTAGGTTTTAAAGACCAAGTTTTTGGTCGATTTCACCCGCGAATAAAATATAATCTACACCACATAAAATTAAACCAATTACAGGGTTTGAAACTTGGTTATATTACCTAATTAACTGTTCAAGTAAATTTCAAAATTATTAAACAGGTTGGGATTTAAATGGCCGTGAACTTGTGAGTTCGGGCCAGGTTTCAAAGATCTAGAATTAGGAATATTTTCCAGTTTTTGCGTCGCAGTTTGCAAAAGACACAGGACACGATACCCCAGTCTAATTGCACAGGGTTCGAGGGGATTACACAGGGAACGTGTCATAACAGACCGTTCAAAAAATAACGTGATGAGGAGAGAGAAATGCTCACCGAAACGAGGAGTCAGAATGTTTGTACATCGTGTATACTCGGTGGCGGGTGGCAGTGCTGCTGCGGCTGCTGTGCACGACGCTAGCTGCGACGGAGGTCGTCAGCAGGTCGTGTCACTACCACGTTTCCATATAAGGGCATTTGTGTAATTTCACTATTTGGAATAATTATGTATTTAATTAATTTGCTGAGTTTTATAAACTATTTATATGTTGTTAGTGATATTTGGTTATAGGTCTAACCCTAGAACGCATTAGGACAAACCCTAATGACCAAACCCTAATTAGAAAACCAATTCTAGTCAAACCCTAGAATTCTAATTTTAGGGTGGGACCTCAAACCCTAGAAGGCCTAAACCTGAGTTAATTAGGTTCTACATGACTGGACCTGGGGGGTTTAACCTAAAACAATGCATTTGAAACCCTAGCTAGGTTTAATATAAAAGGGAAGCCTCTCACAAAGCCATCCTTCATGTAGAAAAGAGAAACCCTAACCTCCATAAGAAAAAAACTATCTTCCCACTCCAGAATTCGAAACCTAACCCTAGGGCTTCCATCTTCCTCCTCCAAAGCAAGGAAAGCAAGGAACGTGGGTCAAGGAACCTTGGGGAAGAAGAACTTCCATTGGAGAAACCATCCCTGCAGGTAAAATCCTATTTTAATTTATTTTATTTTTGTTTTTCTATTATTCATGCCCATTAGGAAACCCCCTACTGTGTAGTTGTGATTTATGGGTTTGAACTAGGGTTTAAGTGTCCCCAATATTTGTTTTCCCCAATTATCAGGAACCCTAACCCTAGGTGGTTGCTTATAGACTGATTTTACCCTCCTATGTGTAGGTTAGATATTGATTTAGGGTTTTATTTTGGGTTTTCAGGAGTTCTTGTTGTGGTTTCGTTTTTGCACATCATGTGTTTGGTGAAATGCTTCACAGGAGGAATCACCTATCTAACCTACTCTAATATTATCTAATTTGATGTATGATGTAGATATATATATATTCATATATATGTATGTAGATGAGTTGTGTGTTTGGGGGGAGAATGCACTGTGGGGGAAGTAAACTGTGCACAGAGTCGGGTTGGTCCAGAACTGTGCAGTGATTACTGTGGTTCTGTGTGTTTGGGAGAAATCAACTGTGCAGTCGGGCTTGGTGCAGTAAGTGTTAATGTATATCAGTGTGTGTCAGTACTAGGTATCAGAAATCTGTTTATGTGAGTGAATACATGGGTGTTGGTGTTCTTGACCAATATGAGTTGGTGCTCGTGTGGGGAGTTAATTTGTGTGTCTCAGTATTATTCAGTTTAAGTATTATTCAGTATAAGTGTAGTTCAGTTTAGTGTAGGTAGTTGCTATTTCAGGAATATGTGTGTTATTGTAGGAGTATCAAATTCAATATGGAGCAAAATGCTGTGTGTATCAGTGTCCCTTTAACTGATACCGTGTATCAGTGAGTAAACCTGTGTGCAGGGTGAGTTGAGAGAACTGTGTGCCTGTGTAATCTGTGTGTGCCAGTGTCTTAGTGGTGAGTGTCCCAGGATTCAGTTGGGAAATAGCAGTGACTGTGTATGGGTGTATACTAGTGTCAGTGCCCAGGTTATTTCAATTTCAATATAACCTGTGTGAATTAGGTGTAGTATATCAGGATTTAGCTTCTGTACAGTGTCTGTGTGTGAGCAATATGCTGTGTGTGTCAGTTTATTTGTGTGTGCCTATATGGTATTGGGTTATGGTTGTGTATTTGGGTTCTCTTAGGTATGTATCAGTAACTAGTATTACCAGTGTGTATTGTGTGCAGTGAGTTACCTGCACAGTGTGTGAGATAGCAGTTGGGTTCCTCACAGGTAGGTTGTAGCCTAGGTGCAGGGAGATCCTGACCAGTTGAGTGTGTGGAGTTCTCATTATCAGTAAGGAGTTTTAGTTCAATACCTCAAGTGTCTGTGTGTATCAACATGTTAGTCCTAGTGTGTCTAAGTGGGTAGTTCAGACTGAACCTGTGAAATATATGTGTGTGTGTAGTGGCAAATTTCACCAAGTGATAGATAAGGGGGGTGCTCTCAGTTACAGTAGGTAGAGAGAAATATTGTACTCAGTTGGTAGTAGGAGTACTATGCTCAGTAGTGACAGTAGTAAGATGGGTTGGGGAGCAGTGTCTATGTAACTAGTGTATGTGTGACCCTGTTTTAAGAGTGTCCCTATTTTGGTTGTGTCTTAGTGTTCAGTATCATTGTAGAGTTTCAGTTTCTATGTGTAAGTGTAGTGATTGGTGTCAGTAAGTGCAGTGTGAGATGACTGAAAACCTAGTCTCAGTTGATACCTGTATGAGTATGGCTGAGGGTATCAAGTATATTAGGTTTTGATGTTGAGTTTAAGCCTATGAGAGAATGTGAACTGAGTGTGAGAACCCCTATGCCAGTGTGTAAAACCTGTGAGTATCAGTGTAGTTCTAAGTGTGGAGTGGTAATTTTCCCAGGTTCAATAGGTACATTGTGTAGCCCAGTATGTGATAGTATTCCTGTGTTGAGTAGCAGTATTCCAGAACCTAGTGTGTGAGTGAACTGAGAATGTGTCTGCTATGTATAAATTCTGTGTGTATTCAGTGTTTTCAGCCAGTGGGGGTATTGGAGATGCAATGGGTTAGATAGCAAAGTATAGGAAGGAAACACTGACATTGATATCAGTTGAGTATAGGTATTAGAGTATTTAAACTAAGATAATATTAAATGATAGATTAACTATTATATATATTGTATCACCTAGCCCTAGCTAAGTTATACTTGTAATCACCCTAGAAACTAGATTTGAACCCAGATTGAGGTGTTATGAGTACACCCTAGTGTTTATAACTAGGGATGACACAATTAGCTAGTGTTAGACTAGTATTGACCATTAGGCTTTAGAATTGACCTAGAGGCCTCGTGTTAATTTAGTTAAACATGTTTATTCTTTTATTTCAATATTTTGACATTGAATTTCCATAATTAGGTCATTGTGATCCCACTTTGGACATCGATCCTCACACTTTGCTCAGGACCACAGGCGAGTACATTCTCTGACAGTTTTTATTATTGATTACTTCTATAAATTGTAGTGTATTACATACTTGATTCCGACAATATGGATACACGGGTTAGCACCCTAGATCCCCATCATGAGGAGTCGTGATTGGAATCCATCGTGCTAGCTGGGGGATGGGGAACTATTAGTAGATTATGTGATCATATCCAAATCCTTTACATGCATCATAGCTCACCCCACTTCTCACGTTGGGTGCGGCCTGACCATCTTACATGCATCATAGCTGTTATATATGATTAACCTGACCACTACATACATCATAGCTAACCATATGGTTAGCCTGACCTACAAGAATCATAGTTAATCATATATAACCAGCCTGATCTAGTCCCAAGCCGATCACATGATAAACTAATATTTCAAACACTTAGCTAGATGTTTTATCTTTATTCAGATTTACTTGTTCTAGCATTCACTGTTTATTGTTCATTGCTAGATGCTCTATTGTCTATTTCATTTTCTTCTGTAATTCTCATTTTCAGCATGATTTCTATCTTGTATCTCTTACACTGTTTATAGACTTTGTCAATTTAATGAAACTGCTGTTAGTGCTTGTGCTTCGCTCCAATCCTGACTGGATAACATTTTTCAGAGGACCTGGAGGATCTTTGCCCCACTCATTACGGCCCAGGATTAGAGGGTGATTTCACTCCAGAAACCCCAGAGGAGTTGCCTAGCCTAGAGGAGAACGTACCCATGACTCATGCCCAAATTCTGGGTGTGGGTCGTGACACGTTTTTAGTGGTGGCCCATGCAGGTCAGTAGTCGAGTCCTAGAACCGCATTAGAGCGATATCGTAGTGGTGCTCTCTTAGAGTATTACTACGAGCCTGTTTTAGGAAATAGGAATTAGGCCGAGGATATGCTCAATCACAATTAGGAAATTCTGATTCTTATGACATTACTCTTAATAATTTTTCCTTTAGAATTTTTCTGTCCTTCCTTGATGATATCGTATCTATTGCCTTAATTAAATCTTTCGATCTGTCTTCAGGATGCCGCCAAGAAGGTCCCAGAGACTCGGAACAGCAGATTCAGAGAGGTCTGCCACCTCTCGCCCTGCCGGACAGACATTCGCAGCACCTCCTGCATCTCCAGTACATGTGGGAGTGTCTGCAGCATTCGGGGGTCCTCCACCACCAGTTCAGAGGGTCCCCACAGCTACGACGGCACCACCACCACCAGTTCAGCATCCAGGAGGTGTGCCCGTCGATGGAGCACAGATGTTCGCTTTGATTCAGGGCATGGTCGATGCCCAGAGGACGTCGACAGAGGCCCAGAGAGTGCAGGCTGAGGCACATCAGGCCCAGACAGAGATGATGAGGGTGAACATGGAGAATGCTCACCAAGTGGCTCTCCAGGCTGTGGAGAGAGTCACTCAGCAGCAGCAGCGTCCTGATCAGCACCATCAGAGGCAGGGCACCATTATGGATTTCAAGAGGATGATGCCTCGGGAATTCAAGGGGACAGAAGGGATACTCTACGCCGATGATTGGCTAGAGGACATCGAGAGGAACTTGCGCTTGGCGCAGCTTCCGGAGGCCCTCCAGATCGAGGTCGCGGGCAGCCAGATGTTCGATATTGCCTTGACGTGGTTTCGCACGGAGCCGAGACTCTTGCGCAGGGGACTCACTTGGGAGGATTTCAAGGAACTCTTCAAAGAAAAGTTCTTTCCTTTTGTCGCCCTGGAAGCTTTGGAGAGTCAGTTCCATGACTTAGCCCAGGGGAGCTCGTCCGTCGATGAGTATGCCGCAGAGTTTTCCCGCCTGAGCCGCTTCGCGCCATCGATGATTAGAGATCCGGGGGACAGGGCCCGAAAATTCAGAAAGGGGCTGACAAGGGAGATCAAGTCTCGCACGTCGGGACGTCGCACAGCTACCTACGAGGGCATATTGATGGATGCCCAAGTAGCCGAGGACGACTTGGGCCTCAGACCCAAGAGGGGACGCGATGGTTCCGGAGGAGCAAACAGTAGTACGGGACCGGGCAAGCGTCCACACTTTCAACAGCAACAGTAGAGACCCTTTCAGCAGCAGCATCAGGCACCAGCCCGAGGGCAGGTCCAGCAGCAGCAACAGAGACAGAACCAGCCCGCTATCCAGTGTGCGTACTGCGGGAAGATGGGACATACTAGAGATATCTGCAGGAAAAGATTGGGCTCATGTCTATCCTGCGGATCGACGACACACCAGCTGAAGGATTGTCCTACCTTTCGTCCAGGTCAGGGTGGAGCAGCCGCCCAGAGAGGATCAGACAGGGTGCCTACCGCACCAGGAGGCCAACAACAGAGGGGACCACTTCCACCGCAACATCAGAAGTTCGCCCAGCATCAGCAGCAGAGAGGTGCACCCTAGGGACGAGCATACGCCATGGCAGTCGAGGAGATCGAGCCAGCAGGAGACTTGATCACAGGTTCGGTTCTTCTCGATTGTATTCCCGCATTTACCTTATTCGATTCTGGCGCTTCCCATAGTTTTATGTCTGTATCATATGCACTTCGACATCATTTAGACACAGAACCATTAGCTAGGACTTGCAAGATCATGACTGGTGGAGGTATTATCCTAGTCCGTGATCACTGCAAGGATCGGAGGGTGTCAGTAGGAGGCCGAGAGTTGAGTGTGAGCTTACTTGTCATGCCACTTCTGGGGTACGATATCGTGCTCGGAATGGACTGGTTGAGTAAGCATCATGCTACTATAGATTGTCATAGAGGCAGAGTATTATTTAGACCACAAAGAGAGCAGGAGTTTGAGGTCGTCAGAGGAGCAGCGGAACAGAGCAGGAGCACATTTTGCGGAGCCAGGGCAGAAGAAGAGGAGTTGCCACATCCTCTGATAGCGGAGTTCCTGGATGTATTTCCAGAAGAGTTGCCAGGCTTGCCGCCAGACAGAGATGTTGAATTCTCTATAGACTTGGTTCCAGGAGCGGAGCCCATTTCATAACATGTCTATAGAGTCAACAACAGCAAGCTGGCAGAACTGAAGAAGCAAGTTGAGGAGCTGCAGGACAAAGGCTTCATCAAATCCAGTTCATCACCATGGGGAGCTCCGGTATTGTTCGTACCGAAGAAGGACGGCACGGTGCGCATGTGCATTGATTATAGAGCTTTGAACAATATCACTATCAAGAACAAGTACCCGCTGCCGAGGATAGATGATCTTTTCGATCAATTGAGCGGGGCGAGAGTATTTTCAAAGATAGATTTGAGATCAGGCTATCACCAGGTGAAGGTGAAGAGGGAAGACATGCCGAAGACAGCTTTTCGGACCAGATACGGCCAGTTTGAGTTTATGGTGATGCCATTTGGTTTAACCAATGCGCCGGCAGTATTCATAAACCTGATGAACAAGGTATTCCACCAGTACCTTGACAAGTTCGTGGTAGTGTTCATCGACGATATTCTTGTGTATTCCAAGACACCGGAGGAGCACGAAGAGCACCTGAGATTGGTCTTAGAGACTCTCAGGAGGGAGAAGCTGTACGAAAAACTCTCTAAGTGTGAATTCTTCCTTGACAAGGTCGAATTTCTTGGGCATGTGGTATCGGGTGACGGAATCTCGGTAAACCCAAAGAAGATCGAGGCAGTGGAGTCGTGGGCTACCCCCAGTTCGGTAGCTGAGATCAGGAGTTTTCTCGGGCTAGCAGGATACTACAGGAGGTTTGTACAAGACTTCTCCAAGATTGCAGCGCCGATGACCAGGCTGACTAGGAAGGATATGGATTTTGTATGGACGGAGGAGTGCCAGGCCGCATTTGATGAACTAAAGAAGAGGTTGACAACAGCTCCAGTTTTGACGTTGCCAGCAGGGATAGGTGGTTTCACCATATACAGTGATGCTTCAGGGAAGGGTCTGGGATGCGTTCTTCAGCAGCACGGAAAGGTAATTGCCTATGCTTCCAGGCAGTTACGCCCTCATGAAAAGAACTATCCCACCCATGATTTGGAGTTGGCAGTAGTTATCTTCGCTCTAAAGCTGTGGAAGCATTATCTGTATGGAGAGCGTGTGGAGATCTTCACAGACCACAAGAGCTTGAAGTACGTATTCACACAGAAGGAGCTGAACATGAGGCAGAGGAGGTGGTTAGAGTTGATGAAGGACTTTGACATCTCATTGCAGTACCACCCAGGGAAGGCTAACGTAGTCGCCGATGCCTTGAGCAGATATCCGACGGCTATGTACTTGACGACAGATAGGCATTTGTTGGCTGATTTGGAGAGCTTGGAGATTGAAGTGTTAGTTTCCGGTACTGAGATTCAGATGTGGGGATTGCAGATACAGTCCGAACTGATAGATAGGATCAGAGTTGTGCAGTACGATGATGAGGCTCTGAGGAGTATCAGGGCCCAGGTTCGGATGGGATTGTCGGACGACTTTACTATCGCATATGATGGTTCTTTACGGCACGGCACGAGGATATGTGTGCCAAGCGGGGAGCTGCAGGAGAAGGTTTTGCAGGAGACACACCGCTCTCAGTACTCGATGTATCCCGATGCCAACAAGATGTACCGAGACTTGAGGGAGCACGTATGGTGGTATGGAATAAAGCGCGAGGTAGCACGCTTCGTATCTCGGTGTCTAGTGTGCCAGCAGGTAAAGGCAGACCGGCAGAGGCCAGGAGGTTTGCTTCAACCTTTACCGATTCCAGAATGGAAATGGAAGCACGTGACCATGGATTTTGTTTCAGGGCTTCCACGTTCTTCAGGAGGAAAGGACGCGATTTGGGTTATCGTGGACAGGTTGACCAAATCAGCCCATTTCTTACCTTTCAAGGTGGGCACGTCGACAGAGAAGCTAGCAGAGATGTACGTGCGACAAATTGTTAGGCTTCATGGAGTTCCTATGAGCATCGTCTCAGATCGGGATAATCGTTTCATTTCCCACTTCTGGAGGAGTCTGCAGGCTAGCTTGGGCACTCAGCTCAAGTTCAGTACCGCATATCACCCCCAGACAGACGGGCAGTCTGAAAGGACTATTCAGACTCTCGAGGACATGCTACGCACTTGCGTTCTAGATCTCGGAGGTTCTTGGGAGGATCATCTGCACCTGGTAGAGTTCGCTTACAACAACAGCTACCAAGCCAGCATCGAGATATCACCATTTGAGGCTCTTTATGGACGAAGGTATCGTACACCGCTATCGTGGGACAACGTTGGAGAGAGAGCCTTGCTAGGACCAAAAATGGTCGTGGATGCAGCAGAAAAGGTGAAACTCATCAGAGACAGACTGCGAGTGGCGCAGGACAGACAGCGGCATTGGGCCGACAGCCACCGTAGACCCCTTGAGTTTCAGGTATAGATTGTTGTTTTTTTGGCTTGTGTTTGTTTGTTTAGACTGCGTGTTGAGACTGTTTTTGTTTAGGTTGGCGATCTAGTATTCCTACGGATTTCTCTGACGCGTGGAACGATTTATTTTGATAGAGGCGGGAAGCTTAGCCCACGCTACATCGGACCCTTCGGTATTCTTGCGAGAATTGGTGCAGTGGCGTATAGACTAGACTTGCCGCCTGTATTGGAGGGAGTGCATGATGTGTTCCACGTATCGCAGCTGAGACGGTACGTGGCAGATCCTAGTCACGTACTTGATCACTCGGAGATTGAGGTTGGTCCGACGCTCAGCTACCCCGAGCAGCCCGTAGAGATCTTGGACCGCAGAGAGAAGGTGTTGCGGAACTAAACTATTCCTTTGGTTCGTGTTGCATGGAGATATCACTCTCCAGGGGAGTCGACCTGGGAGAGAGAGGACGAAATGCGCGAGCAATACCCGTATCTCTTCTAGACTTGAGGTATTTCCTTTTCTGATTTCATTCTTGTTCTAGTTCAGTCCAATTTCGAGGACAAAATTTCTTTTAGGAGGGTAGACTTGTCACTACCACGTTTCCATATAAGGGCATTTGTGTAATTTCACTATTTGAAATAATTATGTATTTAATTAATTTGCTGAGTTTTATAAACTATTTATATGTTGTTAGTGATATTTGGTTTTAGGTCTAACCCTAGAACGCATTAGGACAAACCCTAATGACCAAACCCTAATTAGAAAACCAATTCTAGTCAAACCCTAGAATTCTAATTTTAGGGTGGGACCTCAAACCCTAGAAGACCTAAACCTGAGTTAATTAGGTTCTACATGACTGGACCTGGGGGGTTTAACCTAAAACAATGTATTTGAAACCCTAGCTAGGTTTAATATAAAAGGGAAGCCTCTCACAAAGCCATCCTTCATGTAGAAAGGAGAAACCCTAGCCTTCATAAGAGAAAAACCATCTCCCCACTCCAGAATTCGAAACCTAACCCTAGGGCTTCCATTTTCCTCCTCCAAAGCAAGGAAAGCAAGGAACGTGGGTCAAGAAACCTTGGGGAAGAAGAACTTCCATTGGAGAAACCATCCCTGTAGGTAAAACCCTATTTTAATTCATTTTATTTCTGTTTTTCTGTTGTTCTTGCCCATTAGGAAACCCCCTACTGTGTAGTTGTGATTTATGGGTTTGAACTAGGGTTTAAGTGTCCCAAACATTTGTTTTCCCCAATTATCAGGAACCCTAACCCTAGGTGGTTGCTTATAGACTGATTTCACCCTCCTACGTGTAGGTTAGATATTGATTTAGGGTTTTGTTTTGGGTTTTCAGGAGTTCTTGTTGTGGTTTCATTTTTGCACATCATGTGTTTGGTGAAATGCTTCACAGGAGGAATCACCTATCTAACCTACTCTAATATTATCTAATTTGATGTATGATGTACATATATATATATTCATACATATGTATGTAGATGAGTTGTGTGTTTGGGGGGAGAATGCACTGTGGGGGAAGTAAACTGTACCCAGAGTCGGGTTGGTCCAGAACTGTGCAGTGATTACTGTGGTTCTGTGTGTTTGGGAGAAATCAACTGTGCAGTCGGGCTTGGTGCAGTAAGTGTTAATGTATATCAGTGTGTGTCAGTACTAGGTATCAGAAATCTGTTTATGTGAGTGAATACATGGGTGTTGGTGTTCTTGACCAATATGAGTTGGTGCTCGTGTGGGGAGTTAATTTGTGTATCTCAGTATTATTCAGTTTAAGTATTATTCAGTATAAGTGTAGTTCAGTTTAGTGTAGGTAGTTGCTATTTCAGGAATATGTGTGTTATTGTAGGAGTATCAAATTCAATATGGAGCAAAATACTGTGTGTATCAGTGTCCCTTTAACTGATACCGTGTATCAGTAAGTAAACCTGTGTGCAGGGTGAGTTGAGAGAACTGTGTGCCTGTGTAATCTGTGTGTGCCAGTGTCTTAGTAGTGAGTGTCCCAGGATTCAGTTGGGAAATAGCAGTGACTGTGTGTGGGTGTATACTAGTGTCAGTGCCCAGGTTATTTCAATTTTAATATAACCTGTGTGAATTAGGTGTAGTATATCAGGATTTAGCTTCTGTACAGTGTCTGTGTGTGAGCAATATACTGTGTGTGTCAGTTTAGTTGTGTGTGCCTATGTGGTATTGGGTTATGGTTGTGTATTTGGGTTCTCTTGGGTATGTATCAGTAACTAGTATTACCAGTGTGTGTTGTGTGCAGTGAGTTACCTGCACAGTATGTGAGATAGCAGTTGGGTTCCTCACAGGTAGGTTGTAGCCTAGGTGCAGGAAGATCCTGACCAGTTGAGTGTGTGGAGTTCTCATTATCAGTAAGGAGTTTCAGTTCAATACCTCAAGTGTCTGTGTGTATCAACATGTTAGTCCTAGTGTGTCTAAGTGGGTAGTTCAGACTGAACCTGTGAAATATATGTGTGTGTGTAGTGGCAAATTTCACCAAGTGATAGATAAGGGGGGTGCTCTTAGTTACAGTAGGTAGAGAGAAATATTGTACTCAGTTGGTAGTAGGAGTACTATGCTCAGTAGTGACAGTAGTAAGATGGGTTGGGGAGCAGTGTCTATGTAACTAGTGTATGTGTGACCCTGTTTTAAGAGTGTCCCTATTTTGGTTGTGTCTTAGTGTTCAGTATCATTGTAGAGTTTCAGTTTCTGTGTGTAAGTGTAGTGATTGGTGTCAGTAAGTGCAGTGTGAGATGACTGAAAACCTAGTCTCAGTTGATACCTGTATGAGTATGGCTGAGGGTATCAAGTATATTAGGTTTTGATGTTGAGTTTAAGCCTATGAGAGAATGTGAACTGAGTGTGAGAACCCCTATGCCAGTGTGTAAAACCTGTGAGTATCAGTGTAGTTCTAAGTGTGGAGTGGTAATTTTCCCAGGTTCAATAGGTACATTGTGTAGCCCAGTATGTGATAGTATTCCTGTGTTGAGTAGCAGTATTCCAGAACCTAGTGTGTGAGTGAACTGAGAATGTGTCTGCTATGTATAAATTCTGTGTGTATTCAGTGTTTTCAGCCAGTGGGGGTATTGGAGATGCAATGGGTTAGATAGCAAAGTATAGGGGGGGAAACACTGACCTTGATATCAGTTGAGTATAGGTATTAGAGTATTTAAACTAAGATAATATTAAATGATAGATTAACTATTATATATATTGTATCACCTAGCCCTAGCTAAGTTATACTTGTAATCACCCTAGAAACTAGATTTGAACCCAGATTGAGGTGTTATGAGTACACCCTAGTGTTTATAACTAGGGATGACACAATTAGCTAGTGTTAGACTAGTATTGACCATTAGGCTTTGGAATTGACCTAGAGGCCTCGTGTTAATTTAGTTAAACATGTTTATTCTTTTATTTCAATATTTTGACATTGAATTTCCATAATTAGGTCATTGTGATCCCACTTTGGACATCGATCCTCACACTTTGCTCAGGACCACAGGCGAGTATATTCTCTGACAGTTTTCATTGTTGATTACTTCTATAAATTGTAGTGTATTACATACTTGATTCCGACACTATGGATACACGGGTTAGCACCCTAGATCCCCATCATGAGGAGTCATGATTGGAATCCATCGTGCTAGCTGGGGGATGGGGAACTATTAGTAGATTATGTGATCATATCCAAATCCTTTACATGCATCATAGCTCACCCCACTTCTCACGTTGGGTGCGGCCTGACCATCTTACATGCATCATAGCTGTTATATATGATTAACCTGACCACTACATGCATCATAGCTAACCATATGGTTAGCCTGACCTACAAGAATCATAGTTAATCATATATAACCAGCCTGATCTAGTCCCAAGCCGATCACATGATAAACTAATATTTCAAACACTTAACTAGATGTTTTATCTTTATTCAGATTTACTTGTTCTAGCATTCACTGTTTATTGTTCATTGCTAGATGCTCTATTGTCTATTTTATTTTCTCCTGTACTTCTCATTTTCAGCATGATTTCCATCTTGTATCTCTTACACTGTTTATAGACTTTGTCAATTTAATGAAACTGCTGTTAGTGCTTGTGCTTCGCTCCAATCCTGACTGGATAACATTTTTCAGAGGACCTGGTGGATCTTTGCCCCACTCATTACGGCCCAGGATTAGAGGGTGATTTCACTCCAGAAACCCCAGAGGAGTTGCCTAGCCTAGAGGAGAACGTACCTGGCTGCTCTTAGACTACTTTTTCTGCATTATTGTTTTAGACTGAGACTGAGATGTATTTATTATTTTGTGACTTGTGAGGTCATTTAGACCCAGGATTTGAGTTGGATTATTGTGGTTGGTTTTATTAGAACTCTTTTCTTTTCTCATCGTGCTATGATTTTTATTAGCTTGTGATTGAGTATATCATAGAACTGTGGATTATTTTCATTGTCCTCCGTACGGAGTTGAGATTATTGATAGGATATATTATGTTTAGACCTAGACAGCGTTCTACCGCCGATGCTGCGGCGTAGGCTGGACGTACCCACGACTCATGCCCAAATTCCGGGTGCGGGTCGTGACAGGTCGTCAGGGTCACGGCGAAGGTCGCCTGGGTCGAGGTCAGCTGGGTTGCCGTCGGGTAGGCTCGGGATCAACATTGGTTAGCGTAACGCCGGAGGGGAGAAGGCGGTGGCGGAGTGGTTGTGGCAGTGGTGGTTAGTGATGGTTGAGTTCATCGGAGGAGAGGTCGGTGGCGGCCGAGAGTGGCGGAGAGGGGTGGCTGGGGAGTCAGGGTCGTGCGGAGGTGCGTCGGGCTCTGGTTGTGGAGAGATAGCAGTGGTAGCCATGGCTGTCGTGGGGGTTTTAAAGTGGAGCGGCGGGGACCGGTACGGGGAGGGGAGAGGTCGGCGGCTGCGGAAGGTGAGGGGTCTCGGTGGGTGAGGAGGCGAAGGGGCGGCGGTGACGGGTGAGCGGGCGGCGGTAGGCGAAAAGTCGGGGAAACCGTCGGAAAGAAATAGGGATAGCTACTGTAGCTACGGGTGTCACTACCACGTTCCAGAAACAGGGGTATTTTTGACTTTTTATACATATTTAATATTACGTGTATTTAATTTAAATAATTCATGAGATGTTTATTTATAATATTATATATATATACAGTGTTCATTAATATTGAGCGGGTAGACTTGACCTAGAAGCCCACTAGATGAACACCTGACCGAATTATAGGGTTGTGTATTAATTTGTATTAATTAGAATTTAATTATTTGGGATTGTGATTAATTACCGTAATTTTATTTAATTGTTGTGCCTTGCTGTTGCTTCGATATTTGGAGCGCAACCCTAGCTTTTGCCTTCCAACAAATTTCACAACCTTGCCCTAGACGTGCCCGCCTTTCATTCTGACCTTTTTGTAACTCATAATTATGCTCTCTTGTGCTTCATTTTAGCCGCACAATATTCGTCGCGGACGTTTATTTAATTTCTAAATAAATTTTAACTTTGTATCGTTGTGCGTTCCAGTCAAAATTGGAGACAATCTCGACCCATTTTTCGTGCAACCCAAATTAGGATAATATTCTATTCTGAGTCTTCTTCACTAATGATGTGACCCAACCTAATTTTGGCCCCATGTACTCCTAATTAATTTTAGAACACCACTTGCATTTGTTTCTAATTAAATTGGGGATGCCAACTTTGATTAATCCCGTTTAATCCTAATTTAATTCAAATACCCCATTAATTAAGCAAATACAAAACATACAACACCCTCTCATACAACCGTATGCATTTCCTAAAAATTTTCCTTTCTTCTTCTCCTCCTTTTTATTTTGAATTGGAAAAAAGGGGGGAATCTCCACCTATCACTGTTCACCCCCGGCCCTGTAGCAACTGTCCACCCCGGCCGGCCAATCCCCGCCGACTGCCACTGCTCCTCCCTTCTTCCCGACCCCGGCCAACTCCCTCCACCTCCAAGCCAACACCACCACCACCACCAGTGCCATCATTCCTCCTCCTAGCTCCTCAGTCCGGCCACCCGCTCTTCTTCTCGACTGCTGCTGCTGCTCCAGCCCGACCACCTATTCGACGACCGCTAACTGCTTTCACCACCGAGCCGGCCCCCTCCACTGCACAGTCGAGCCGACCACCACTGCATTCGATGAGCCCGCTCCTACTCCTTCTTCTCCAACCTCCTGCACGGCCGAGCCGACCACCACTGCATTCGACGAGCCCTCTCCTACTCCTTCTTCTCCGACCTCCTACACAGCCAAGCCATTCCCCTGCACAACCGAGCTCTTCTTCCACCCGATGCCTCGAGCTCCGGTCAGCTGCCCGTCCGGCCACCCGCTGTGCACCGACTACCCCCCATCCATCTCCGTCGGACTCCACCTCGAGCCGGCCTCGCCACGAATATCACCACCATTAGAGAACCACTACCACCACCATCTGAACTATCATCCCTGACCTTCATCAGCTGCACTCCGGCCATCTCCTCCACACACGAGCCACTGCAACTCCTCCCAGACGTTCCCTGCACTCCGGTCATGACCCCGGCGAGCCCCATTCTTTCCTGCATCCCTCCGTCCGACCTGTGAGCCTCCCTCTCCCTCTTTCCCTCCTTCATTGGTTGAGAATTAAATTCTTTGTAATGTATATATGTATTCATACGTAATAATATATATCTATTCATATATATATATATATATATGTATGTATATGTATGTATTTAGTATGTATTTAATATAATTGGTATATATGTATATATATATTTTTTTGTATATGCATTTAGTATATTCTTAATATATATAATTGGTATGTATATGTATACATATATATAGTATAAACTCAATTGATGTATTAGTATTAGTATATTTTAATATTAATGTTGATAATATATACATATACATATATATAGTATATGTAATTATCTGGTATATGTACTAATATATATATATTTTAAATGTATTTTTGGCATATATTTATATATATGATGTATATATATATATATATATATATATATATTGGTATATGGGTATTGTTCAATCGGTATGGTAATAATGTACATATATTTAGTATGTGTACATTATTCAATATGATGTGTACATTAGATATGTAATTAATTGGTATACATATATTGTATATGTATTTAATTTGGTGTATATATATATATATATTATAAGTATTAATGCTAGTTAATAATATGTATAAAATGTTTTATGTATCTATCTACTAGATGACCCAAAGTATGACCACGTAACATGTTAGCAGACGGCCGTATGCACCACGACATACTGGCAGGACCGTATCACCGACTGTCTGAATTCACAGAAATTACAGACACGACGCCTGTGCAACTTGACACACTTGACCCTAGTTGACTAGTGACATACCTGGCATAGCCCCTGAGTTCAATATATTATTATTGTGTGTTAGTGTAGCATCTGATGCAAATATTATATTTATGATATGACTATAGGACTGTTGGATCATCCAGACGATATTCTGGAATAGGACATTGGTGTTACCAGCTAAGGACCCAAGGCGAGTACATTCTCTGATAATTTCCAATTATTTGATAATATCTATAATTTCAGTATCTAGAAATGTTAAATCTGATTCTTGACACTGTGCTACACGGACTAGTATATAGGTTGGATCTGCAGTCATGAGCTGTTGCTCGTGTATCGTAACGTGTCATGATTTGATCCACTGTACTAGTTGGGGGCGGAGAAAATATTAGTAGATTATGTGATCATTCCCAACTCTACATGCATTATAGCTTACCCCATATCTCACATCGGGTGCGGCCTGACCATTTCATGCCTCATAGCTGTTATATATGATTAGCCTGACCACTACTAGCATCATAGCTAACCAAATGGTTAGCCTGGCCTTACATGAATCATATCTAATCATATGTAACCAGCTTGATCTTGTCCGAAGTCGATCACATAATAGACTGATATTTCAAGCACTTAGAATAGTTACAGTTCTCTATTTTAGATCATATACTACATCACCCGTATATGATATTGTACCTCATTCTCTTCATTTTATATATGCACTGATTATTTTATATTGTCTATATTGCCTGTCTCTTTACATTGCCTGTATCTTTATTTTGCCATCGTATTTATTCACTATCTTCTCTCAGTATATAGCATTTTCTATTTATTATTTTATAGCCCTTATCAATTAAATAGAAATATTATTTGAGATGTACTTTGCTCCTTCCTGACTGGAAACTATTTTTCCAGACTATGCCTTAGAGCAACTGGTGTCCGACATTTATGGACCACAGGGTGAGTAGCTGCAGTCTTGGACTTGGTAGTTCAATTGTGATTCCAGGAGGTTTAGCCGGAATCGCTAGTTATCTAGTTAGTTCTTTTAGCAGATTATTTTTGGTACCGGATTTGTCTTCGGCATACTTGTTGAGACTTGGATTATATTGTTGAGTTAGATTATCTCTATTTAGACCGTATTGCATTTTATTTTATTTCTTTGAGATCTTATCGTGTTGTAGTTGTGATTTAGTATGTTGTTCATATTATATTGTGGTATCCATATCTCCTCTTGGAGTCGGATGCTCGTATGAGATTTGTTTAGATAGCATCAAGACCTAGATAGCGTTCTACCACCAATGGTGCGGCGTAGGCTGGACGTACCCACACTCTCGTGCCCCTATACCGGGTGCGGATCGTGACACGTTTTGAGTGGCAGCCCATGTAGGTCAGACTTCGCAAGTTGTGCGATGTCGTGGTAGTACGACGTATTAGTTGTACTACTGCGTGCCTGCTATAGAATATACGACATAGGATACTAGGAGGAGAGTGGATACTCAATCACAAAATTCTTGAGAGATTCCTGGGACGACCCTTTGAGAATCTTATTACAATTTCCAATTTAAATCCTTCGCCCTTGTTTCCGTCCGTCCTCACTCGTTGATATTGAGTTTGATTCTTGTTGACCGGTTGTTAAATTGAATTCTTGGTATCATTGTTGAGTTGATTTCTTATCAAGGTGAATTTTACGGACTAAACTTTACGGTATCATCTGATGACATATATTAATAAGAATAGTGAGAAAGGTAAAACGTCTACTTTGGTTATGGAACCTAGAGTTTATCGCAGCCATACTAGCTGTTATGACAAGAACTTAGGAACCTGACTTGGATGTACATACTGTAGTTATGAAACTTAGAGTCTTTCGCAGCCATACCGGTTGGCGTGGCGAGGATTCTAGATGACATAATTATAGAGTTGCATACCTTAGTTATGGAAACTTTCGTTATCGTACCTATACTTACTGGCGTGGCGAAGATTCTGAGTGTCATGATTTCTGACAGACGTGTATGATTATCAGGTTGTATCTTAAATTGGTTCTTAAAGTATCATCTCAACACTTATCTATTTCTGTCATTACAAGACTTTGTTCCATCGCTTCTTTTCTTTACTAGCAGTAGAAATACCTTCAGTCCTTAATCCAGTTCCTTTTTGAGCTTCTTTTCTTTGAGGATTCCTTGTTAGTATGATAATTAGTGACTTGTAATTTTGTTTGTTTCTTGTATTAGTGTTGACTGAGTGTGACTTGTGAGCTTGTAAGTATTTCTTGGTTGGATATGTGAGCAGTAGGCATCAATTTAGAGTTAACCCATAGCATAGTACCTTGTAGCAATAGCTCAAGGATATGTGTCATTATAGTACTATAAGTAGAAGGAGAGTATAGAGTATCAGTGATAGTTCCAAGAGTTAGTATCAAAGCCAGCATGCCCATCCTGGCTAGTCATAAATTCATGTTGTTGGATTATCTATATTAAGTATCAAGGAATTATAGAGCATGATGTTCAATTTGATGATTGATATCGGGTGTGTTAAAAAATAAAGAAATGTATATGCCTAAAGGGTTTTAAATGAGATGTCATGAGTAGAGAAATATCAGGATTGGTAATGAGAGTTGTGAAGTATATCACAGATTAGTTTAATAGGCTGTAAAAGATTAAAGGGAAATACATATGCATCAATCAAGATGAGGAAACATATACTTGCCCATGAGAGTAAAGTGAAACCTGGGTGTTATAGAAGGTGCAAGTAATCGTGAGTTCTAATAAGTGATGAAATGATCAAATAATGAAGCTAGTGTCATCATACCAAGGGTACTAATGATTCTATATCGAGGATTAGTGAGCGAGGTGCTAATAGTTATTGCCTTGTATGATAATGTTAAATTAGTATATCAGTTAATATAGATAGAAACTCATTGGAGAAAATACGTGTGATGATAACTTTGATCATTTGGAAGTAATAGTGCAAGTAATTCGGGTAGTACAAATTTCAGTACACAGTTGAGAGTTATAGACAATGGATGTATTTGAGTACACCTTGAGTATTAGAGACCGTGAGCATTTATATGTATATTTGTGGGTTAAAATTGAAGAGTGGAAATAAATTTTATTTTTTAAGAATTTTGAGGAGTTGAGATTCTATGTTATTGAATTTTGAGGATTCAAATTTGATTCAATAAACATAGTCAAGGCTATAAAGATTATAAAAGTGATTAAAGTTTTATTTCGATATTGAGTGTTTGACTTTTGAGGAAGTATATGCCTCTTACTTTAAATCATTCGAGAAGTAAAATTTGATGATTTTATTTGGAGGATTAAATTTTATTGTGGGTAAGAAATATATATTAGTATATGAGAGGATGAAGTGCATACGTAAGGATCTGTTGACTTGGGCATGATTGAGATGGCACTGCAAACAGACTTGGGTGTCCACCTAGAGTTGTATTAGGGAGAACAGTACTTAATATGGTATGTTGCACTTGGTGTGCACTTGAGTGATAAGAGCAAATAGTATGAACAATTATAGTAGGAAGAGAACTAGCAGTGGGTGTACTTGTAGTAGAACAGAGGTACCTAAAGGGATAGAGATATCAAACCTTGGATGCATAATTGACCTATGCAATCACAACTAGGAATATTTCTAATCTATTTATCTTGTTATCATTATTCCTTCTGAATGTTGCTTCTTTAGAACTTTACTGTCCTTTCTTGATGATATCACATTTATTGCCTTAATTGATTCTTTGGATCTGCCTTCAAGATGTCGCCGAAGACCCGATCTATGAGAGTGGGAGCACCAGCTTTAGAGGGGTCTGCCACCTCTCCACCTGATGGACAGACATTCGTAGTTCCTCCTACATCTTAGATGTATGTGGAAGTATCTGTAATTTTCGGGGGTCCTCCTCCCCCACCTGTTCAGAGGATTATCACAGCTGTGACAGAGAACCTTCCTCCTTCACCGACTCCGATTTTCGGAGGTGTGCCCATTGACAGGGCACAGATGTTTACTTTGATCCAGGGCATGGTAGATGCCCAAAGAGTGACGGCAAATGCTCAGCGAGTTCAAGCTGAGGCTCTAAGAGTGCAGGCAGAGGCACACCTAGCGCAGACTTAACTGATGAGAAAGAGCATGGAGAACGCTCACCAGATGGCGCTACAAGCAGTTGAGAGAGTTATCCAGTAGTATCCTGGCCAACAGCAGCCAAGGACGTTTCAGCATAACCACCAGCAGTATCCAGGCTAGCAGCCGCCAAGGATGTTTCAGTATAACCCCCAGCAGTACCAGGCATCGGTTCGTATTCAGCAGTATCAGCAGACTTGTCATTACTGTAAGAAGCCAGGTCATCTTAGGAAGAGCTGAAGAGCGAGGCTAGGACTTTGTTTGCACTGTGGCACTGCGGGACATCGAGTGAGGGATTGTCTTCGAGCTCCTTATCTTCCCGGCCAGCGTGCAGCTCCAAATTATAGAGATCCAGTTAGGCCACCTCTGGAACTGCAGATTGCTCAGCACCCGCGGAGGGAGCCACCCCAGCAGGGCGGAGCATTGCGATGACGGTCGAAGAGACCGATACTGCAGGTAATATGTTAGCAGGTTCTGTTCTTTCTTTCCTTCTGTTCCTCTCTATTTGATTGATTGATTCCTTAGTACCGTAGTTGTATTCATGATTTTCTTGTTAGAATGTAGTTAGTAGTACACCCTGACAGAGACTGCAATACCATGACAAAACAGACCACAACCATGCATGTTTCCTCTAGATTGTATGTTGTATGACTGTAGGTAATTTTTCTTAGACCATGATCATTGGGGTTTAACCATAGCGAAGATCTATGAAGAGGTTATGACTTGACAAAAGAGACAAGATGATTAAAATTCAAGGATAAACATTAATTTAAATGAAGAGTTAAGAAATTAACATGGTATAATTGATGATTTATCAATTTTAGGAAGATTATGATATAAATTGGTTATTAAAATTGGACAAAATTAGGAAGATTATTATTATATCTATTTGATTGCAAGATATGAATTTAAAATTTTATATTAGGAATGTTGTATTTGAATATTCCATAAGTATCGCATGGTTGAGTATTTTTTAGGAGAAAGGAAATCAAGGAATAAAATCATTAATGGATTAGTGTTTAAATTCAAACTTTCCGGATGATATTTCAAATTTTATAAATATACGTTGATTGGAATTAAATTGAAGGATTGGATTTATGGATTAGTATTTTTTGATGGAATTTCTTAATGTGTATTGAGTAAATTTAAATTAGAAGATTGGATGCTAAATTTTGAGTATTAAATTATTAACTTAAATTTTTTTGAGGAAATTGTGATAAAAATAGAATTTGATTTTTTTTCGAGGATTTTCAGGAATACAATAATTTCAGAATTTTGAAAATTGTGAAATGACAATGTGGATTATTTTATGATTATGTGGGTTGATGAATTTAACTTTTGATGGAAAATAATATAACGAGTAAATAGTATTATTTAGGATCTTGAATTTCGAGGACAAAATTCTTTTAAGGAGGGTAGACTTGTCACTACCACATTCCAGAAATAAGGATATTTTTGACTTTTTATACATATTTAATATTGTGTGTATTTAATTTAAATAATTGCATGAGATGCGTATTTATAATTTTATATATATACAGTGTTCATTAATGTTGAGTTGGTAGACTTGACCTAGAAGTCCACTAGATGAACACCTGACAGAATTATAGGGTCGTGTATTAATTTGTATTAATTAGAATTTAATTATTTGGGATTGTGATTAATTACCGTAATTTTATTTAATTGTTGCGCCTTGCCGTTGCTTCGATATTTGGAGCACTACCCTAGCTTTTGCCTCCAACAAATTTCATAACCTTGTCCTAGACGTGCCCGCCTTCCATTCTGACATTTTTGTAACTCATAATTATGCTCACTTGTGCTTCATTTTAGTCGCACAATATTCGTCGCAAATGTTTATTTAATTTCTAAATAAATTCTAACTTTGTATCGTTGTACGTTCCAGTCGAAATTGGAGACAATCTCGACCCATTTTTCGTGCAACCCAAATTAGGGTAATATTCTGTTCTGAGTCTTCTTCACTAATGATATTTGTAACCCAACCTAATTTTGGCCCCATGTACTCCTAATTAATTTTAGAACACCGCTTGCATTTGTTTCTAATTAAATTGGGGATGCCAACTTTGACTAATCACGTTTAATCCCAATTTAATTCAAATACCCCAATAATTAAGCCCATACAAAACATACAACACCCCCTCACACAACCGTATGCATTTCCTAAAAATTTTCCTTTCTTCTTCTCTTCTTCTTCCTTTCTTCTTCTCCTCCTTTTTATTTTGAATTGGAAAAAGGGGGGGGGGAATCACCACCTATCACTGTTCACCCCCGGCCTTGTAGCAACTGTCCACCCCGGCCGGCCAAGCCCCGCCGACTGCCACACTACTCCTCCCTTTTTCCCGACCTCGGCCAACTCCCTACACCTCCAAGCCAACACCACCACCACCACCAGTGCCATCATTCCTCCTCCTAGCTCCTCAGTTCGGCCACCCGCTCCCCTTTTCGACTGCTGCTGCTGCTCCAGCCTGGCCACCCATCCGACGATCGCCGACTGCTTCCACCGTCGAGCCGGCCCCTTCCACTGCACAGCCGAGCTGACCACCACTGCATTCGACGAGCCCGCTCCTACTCCTTCTTCTCCGACCTCCTGCACAGCCGAGCCGACCACCACTGTATTCGACGAGCCCGCTCCTACTCCTTCTTCTCCGACCTCCTGTACAGCCAAACCATTCCCCTGCACAGCCGAGCTCTTACTCCACCTACTGCCTTGAGCTCCGGTCAGCTGCCCGTCCGGCCACCCGTTGTGCATCGGCTACCCCCATCCATCTTCGCCGGACTTGTCACGACCCGCACCTGGTGTAAGGGTACTAGTCGAAAACAATGCCCAGCCTACGCCGCAGAATTGGTGGTAGAACACTGTCTAGATAATCTATCTAATAATATAATAAACCACCAATAATGATAGTATACTCAATCATAGAACTAAGATAGAATGAGCACGAATCAGATAAAGAATAGAATAATCATAATACAACTCATGAGTCTAAAATAATACATCAATGAGTCTGAAGAAATAACAAAATAAGCTGGAGACAAATCCAGTACAAAGAATACTACGAAGCTACAACTCCAGGGTCAACTGTCTCAGTTGGGATAAGTCCCTCTTGAGCCAGGGTCTCAGAATCTAAACCCACAACATCCTGGGGTCCATAAAAGGTAGGGTACCACTCCTCAGTGTCATCTAAAAAAATATATCCAGTCAGGAAAGGAGCAGAGTATATCTCTAACAACAGTTCTAATTAATGATAAAAACTATGTAATAGTAAATAGCTGTGGATAAACAAGATGCACGATAGATATAAGAGATATATATACAATAAGAAAATACTGAAAATAAATACAAAAATGAACAATATGCCAATGAAACAATAATACTAATGACTAAGTGTGTGAGTACTAGCTTAACATGTGATCGGCTTGGGCAAGATGCAATGCGGCCTGGCTAATCATACATGCGGTGCATGATAAACACTATTCAGTAATCAGTACTTTATTCAATAGGGATATTGATCACATATCTATACTAATACTCCCTACCCCTGACTGGTATAATAGATTCAACCACGGTATGCTATGGCACGAGATTTCCCAAGAAGATAGCTAGTCTTCTTGAGAATCAGTATTTGTACATGTACAAGATAACCAATGAAATAATACTTGCACCATATATACACCATACGAGATCCGGATATACCAATCCGTGTAACCATAGTGTCAAGAGAAAATGGATATCTACACTAGATACAGTGAACATAGAGGATATCATAAATGAGAAACTATCAGAGAATGTACTCGCTTGAAGTCCAATGAACAGTCTCAAAGATGTCTGACTCGGTGCCTCGAAGACCTAGATATGGAATACAACATCAATACAAGGTCCCGAAAAGAGAATAAGTTAAACTAGTCAACTTCTAGGTCAATAAGTAAATTCTAAGTCAAAAGTCAACTATGGTCAACTCTAAAGTCAACTAAAGTCAACTATGGTCAACTATGGTCAAACCAAGGTCAACTATCTATTTCTAGGTTACACAAGTCTAGTACCAAAATCTTGGATCAAAATACTAAAATCTAAGTCATAGGAACCACAACCTAAAATATTATGATACCGTATCTTCGGATACGTGAATCCAAGATAAACCTCACAATACCTATATATCAACAATAAAGTATAATAATATAGAATATTAATTTATAATAATTAGGAACCATGGTTTTGAACCAACTTGGTACCCACACAAAGTCACAAACTCGATACCCAAATCCCGTATCTTGAATATCCCAATTACCTTGGTTTCCACAAAGTAAAGCTAAAGATACATAGATATAGTATTTACCCTTATACCTAACATAATATATATAAACTAATATTATACAATTAAGAATATAACAATACTAGTATTATATCTCACAATAAATACATATATATATATATAAATATAATATATAGAACTATACACTAAACTGCCTAACTGTCACTGAAAAAAGTGTGCTAAAACACTAATTTTTCAATAAACAGACTTTCAGCGACAGTTCCAACTGTCACTGAAAACGTCGTGGCTAAATCTGTTGTGTAAACGCACTGCTGTCACCTTATTGGTGACAGTTCAACTGTCACAGAAATGTCCGTCGCTGCTGCTGTTTAAATTCCGCCCGCTGCTATTTAATGACAGAACTTTCATTAAATGCTCATTAAAGCTACAGCGGCTGCTGCTGCTGTTTAATGACAGAAAACTGTCATTAAATGCAGCTGTCGCCAAAAGTAAATAATATATATAACTATATATTTATTAATATATAAATATATAAATCAATATATATATAAAACAATTAAATAAATAAATACTTCTATATAAACATAATCCTACACATATAAATAATTATTAATAGCTATAAAACACATCCTATGTACTAATGTACATATTTTAACATGGTTAAATGCACACATAAAAATACATTCATTTATATACAATTAATTATATAATAATTATAATTAATATAATTACTCATTTAAACACATAAATATATTTATAAAATATTTTCATATACTTTATATTACTAACATAATTTGTAACATATATAAATGCATGTAAAAGAAAGCTACATATATATTTATACATTATATTAGTATACCTATAATACATATTTCTATGCTACCAAAAATACCATAATAAATACACTAAAATAAATATATAACATCTATATATATTTACTAATTATAATTCAAGAATTAAAGCATAAATAATTATATCTACACATAAACACACACAAATGGAGAGTATCACACCGTATCCCACTAGATCTAGGATACGCATGCGACACGAGTCCAACACACAACCAATTGTACCCCGAAGGACACAAACAAGTTAAAAATATTATTTATGAACAAATCAAAGTGTCAAATATAGATCTATGTGTCCGTGTCAAAATACGACATGTACAAAGTCCCGTGTCGGAGGGAAAACTCCCAAAATAACACGTATCACCAAATTATTGGGATACGACCTATACGTACCCAATTATGGACACGACACTAGCCCCAAACTCATAAGCACACGTCCAATTGATCTGTAGGATCAATTGACACACACAACAAAATGTCAATTCGGAATTCCCCCAAAATTGACACAAAAAGTACCATAACTTTCTTCATGGGTCTCCTATGAAGACAAAACCAAGTCCTATGGGTAGTATATACATATGGTTTGATTTTACATGATTAAATCTCAGATTTAAAAGCTATTTTAATGGGAAAAACTAAATTATACCTATTAGGAGATGGATTTCCAATGAAATCTCTAATTGAGATGAAATTGCTTCCAAATTGTAGATCCTTGCTCCTCTTTGTAGATCCTTGCTTCCTCCTTCTAGATCCTTGCTTCTTAACTTTCTAATGGTGAATTGGGAAGGAATTGGAATAAATTTGGTAGGGAAATAAAATGGGAATGAAAGGAATTTGGTAGTGAGAAATTCTAGATCTAGATTTGGAATAAAAATGAGAGGAGAGAGAATTTCCCCCCCTCTTTTAATAGGCCGGCCCGTACCCCTTCCTCAAGCAATTATGAAATGTTCAATATACCCCTTGGGGCCTCTCATGAAGAAATAATTAAGGAAGAAAGCTTCTAGTCTAATGATTTAATTAATTTTAATCCATCTCCTTAACAATGGGCTTTCTAAATGGGCCTAGTCTAACTAATTAATTCATGTTGGTCCATTGGTCCAAACTAAACTAGTTGGGTCCACTAATACAAGTCTAAAATAATTAAATAATATCTAACAATAATTAAATAATACAACAAATAATTATTTACCATGCACAATATTTAATTAAATAGGAAAAGACTAAAATGCCCTTTCCTAAAAAATGTGGTAGTGACAGGACTCCACCTCGAGCCGGCCTCACCACGAATATTACCACCATTAGAGAATCACCACTGTTTGTGGTATTAAACGAAAGAACGAAGTGTATGTAATACGAGGTTTTATACGAAACCCGCCTTCTTTGGTTTACAAACAAACTTGTACAATTTAATCCTACACGAGGATGTGGGAGTATAATTTATTTAATCTGGGTAAATATTGCTATAGGTGTTTGATCTGCAGTCGATCACTTTAGCCCTTGGACCACACGATGTTGAAGAAGTGCCATGGAAGACAGGTAGCAGCGTCGAAGGTTGCAAAAGAGGGTGGATGCACGATGCCAAAGTCGTCGATCCCTACTCTTTGCCTGAGCTATGGATTCTCTCTCTCTCTCTCTCTCTCTCTTGACCTCTGGTTCGATATTTTTGGAGGTTTTTAGACCAATTCCTTTGACCTTCCAATTTTGTCGACCTTGTTCCTCATTAATAGAGGTCTCTCTTTATAGAGTTTTGGTGACAGTGACCACTCCGTCGGTGTAGAAACCGAGGAGTGGAAAGTACAGCACCCTTTTACACAACGGATAAAATAACCAATGCTTGCGAATAGATGATCCTTTGAATGAGCATGTGACGCGGGTCCAACTAAGGGACAAAACGCGTATAATCGCTAAGAAGATCACGGCGTAGAAGCCACGTAGGTAGGTATCCCTTGTGTAGAAGAGGTGGGCGTAGAAGCCAATGTCTGTCACCATGGCGTAGAAGCCAAGCAGGCATAGAAGCCGAATAGGCGTAGAAGTCGAGTGGTCATAGAGGCCGAGTGGGCGTAGAAGCCGAGTGGTCGTAGAGGCCGAGTGGGCGTAGGAGCCAAATGGGCGTAGAAGCCAAATGAGCACCGGAGCTGAATGGGCGTAGAAGCCGCTGCGTACCGTGCCAGAGTGCTGATATGGACGTCTTAGCCGGAATTACGGCTTTTGAAGATATAATCAAATTTCTTGCATTAAATACCGAGATTTGTCACCATCCTGTTCATTAAATACAGAGGCATGTTTTTGAAGGTCTGCAGCCCTTCTGTGCATCAGTTGCAGAGACGTGCCTCGAGAAACTGTCACCGCTCTGTGTATTAGACGTAGAGACGTGCCTCGAGCAACTGTCATCGCTTTGTACATTGGACGTAGAGACGTGTCTCGAGCCCCGTACGAAGAGCAGCTTTTGATGTGGTAGGCGGTTTTCTACTGCAGAGCATAAACAGCTCATGTCTGCCTGTGTAAAATAAGGCAGCTTTTCCCTTTGTGCACGTAAAAGCAGTTTACGCAAAGGAGATGGCGGTAAATGACAGCCTGGGTCGCAGTGCTGTGCCATCATTATAGCCGTCGTCTGGGTAGCCGTACAATATCCCTTTGTCAGAAGTCCAGATGTCAAGTTCATTGCAGGATCTGACAGGTTCACTTCGGAGAATACGAAGCGTCTCTTGTACACTTCAATGTTGCATTGAAAGGGGATGGGTTTTACGCTGAAGTATCCTGGACATACTGCACTTATGCAGATGGTCCTTTGAGCTTTTAATATTTCATGCTGTGTTTAGCGGAAAAAGCTCTGTTGCACGCTTGATGGCTCTGAAGGCCTCTGTTTATGCTGCTCTGCATCAGCATGCTGCGTAGAGCTTCCCAGCGTATTTTTTATGCTTCTACAAGACCCCCTTCAAAGCTTTCAAATTCCTCTGAATTTGAAACGCTTTGAATAAAGCATGAACCGGTCCTCGTAACTCGAAACATTTCTGAATGGAGTATTAAAACGGTCGATGCTGACTTTATGGCGGATTTATTGGGGATCGGTGTGATCTCTTTCGCCTATAAAAAGGCTGGGGGGGTTAACCCGTTCTCTCCACATTTCCATCACTACGCAGAGATGATCGCCGGAGTTCGTCGGGCCGACCTGAGGAAGAAGTAGATCATGTTCTTCCAGCGTGTAAGGAGCCAAAAAAGATGGCATCTTCGAGCAAGTGTCCACTGTAATAATGGATCATAGAAGGATATCTTAGCCTCCCTTGCTCGGGATAATCAGCAACTTTATATGGCAGTTCTCCCACGACAAGGGAAGGGTCGTATTAGACCACGCTGCTTGCAAGTGGCGCCTTCTCCCGTTACCGGTGGACGAGGGCAGGCAAAACTGGCTGCTGTCCAGGATTGAGTTGGATAAAATATGTCAACTCAATCAGTCACGAGGCACAGAGCATGTTATCTGCATAATTTATGCAAGCCCCAACTCTGTATTCTCCCGTCGTTGATCATTGCCAGTCAGTCAGTTCACTGGAACTGACTGACTGCTGGAGAAGATGGATGAAGAATTGAAGCCCATTGAGAACCTGTCAGAACAGCTTATGGGCGATCTTCAGACGACGATGGGGAAATCGTTTGTAGACGGAGTTTCCCTCATATGTAATCATGAAAAATAGAGAAAAAACCCTTGTAGATTGGATTTCCCTCATATGTAATCATGACTTTAATCTTTAATAAAATTATCTTCTTCTCGGCATATGATCGCTTTGCCATACGTTGCTGTGAAGTCTGAATATGTGTAGCTTCGACACGTCTGATTCTTTATGCCAATTCTGATAGAAAGAGTATTTAGGCCCTGTCCTGTCTTTTATGCATAACTAGTGATGCGTAGAAAGTCGCTTTAGCATTCGAGTGTTCGAACTATTCTATTATCAGGAATGAGGAACCGCGTAGAATTCTGAACTGTTGTTTTTACTTCTGTGTAAACAGAATTCTTGTTTCAGACTTCATCTTCAAGAATGACTTCTCAAAAAATCCCTTGGAACAGGGTCGAGGAATGGCTATCAAACTGAGTTGCCATCTTGATAGATGAAATATTCGGACTGGAGTCTGGATGAACCTCCAATTGACCCGAAAAGAGTAATTTCTTAATGTAGAACTCTGTATGCTTCGGGTACTTGGGATATCTTGAGGTCAAGAACGAGTATCTTCTGTGTGAATTCTTTGTAATTGACCACTTTGAGGACCGTTCAGATGTACGCGTAATCTGGTCGGCGTATCTTTCGGATGTGCGGGAAGTCGTGGAGCGTGAAATCATGAGTCTGTAGCCTCTGAGCATAAACTAAACACCATCGAGCGTGAAATCATAGACTTGTGGTTCCTGAGCGTGAAGTCGTAGGTTTGTAGCCTCTCGAGCATAAAAGTTACTGAGCACAAAGGCATCTGGGCGTAAAAACCCGACTTGTAGCCGTCGAACGTAAACCCGTAGATTCGTAGCTGTCGAGCGTAGAAAGCTCCTTAGCGTAGAACTGTAGATTTGTAGCTTCTGAAAAGAAAATTTCTCCGAGCGTGAAGTGGCGGATCTGTTGCTTCTGAGCGTAAACTAAGCGCCACCGAGCGTGAGATCATCGATTTAGTATCTGCTGAGCGTAAAGTCGTAGGTTTATAGCCTCTCGAGCATAGAAGCTACCGAGCACAAAGGCATCCGGGCGTAAAACCATAGACTTATAGCTTGCGAGCGTAAAACCGTAGATCTGCTGTTGTCGAGCGTAGAAAGCTTTTTAGCGTAGGAACCGCTGACCTGCTTTGCGCAAAAAACTTTTCAAATTCGCTGACTGTCCGCCTTCTCTGAATAATAGGCTGACGTAGGACCCAATCATAACCGAATATTAATTAGGAGATTTGGTTCGGGTTTCGAGGAGTCCGTCCGAGGATTCGAGGAGTCGACCCAAACTCTATATATATCCCAAGCTTTTGAGAGAAAAACTTTTCATCCGTCTTCTGCGAAAAAGAGCCTTCGACTGTTTGAGTTTTTCCTCTCGTTCTTTCTCCGAGCACTCCGAGTTTTCAGAAATGGCGCCGAAACAAATCCCCTCCACTAAGGGAAAGAGTATAGGTTCTTCTTCTCTTTCTGCTGCCACAGCGCGAGAGTCTTCGGTCGAGCAAGGTGAACTTTCTTCTGAGCGAAGCATCCCGCCGACGAGTAGCGCACCCGGCATTAGAGGTAGAGCCTTTGCGATGACAAAGAAATGACGAAAAATCCTTCGCACACGTTGAATGTGACCGCGCTAGGTCGTCTTCTGTGCTGATAGCCTCTTTGAGAAAGATGACGCACGGAGACATTTTCATCTTTTATGCCCATATTTCTAATGTGCCAGCGTAAAAACTCCATGTTTTCGCAGTAAAAGCTCTGACTGCCGAAAACTTGGTGTATACTATAAAATTTTAGTTTTACGCTTGTGGATGGGACCTCTGGCGTAATAACTAGAATTTTGGCAGTCTGGCGTAAAGCACGGACTGTATACCGCCAATTACGCTTTTGGATGTGACTTCCGGCGTAAAATGACCAAATTTTGTACAGTCTTGGCGTAAAGCACAGACTGTCATTTCTTGGTCTTTATGTTGCAAGATTTGTAATAACGTATTTTTCTTGCACTTTTGCAGTTAACTTGCATGAGTCTCTACTGGCCGAGGTGATGGGTTTCGCTGCCGGGATGCTGCACTCAAATTATCTGGAGGATCTGTCCCACATGACATTTTCTATCTCCGGACCCCAGTATCCTGAAGGAAGGGAGATCTTGATATCGGCTCAGGGCGAGCGGATGTTGGTGAACATGATTAATGGAGAGCCCCTGACGTACATAGACGGGGACCAGTACATCAAGCCGGCTTTTCTCTTTGGGGACATGATTGACAAACAGTCCCAAATGAAACCTAAGAGAGAACCCTAGGTTTTCTCGGCCGAGAGTGTTGTCTTGTATCTGCCAACGATGCCGAAAGATTATCCCATCTCGGCTTTCTCCAATGCGACACATTCCAGGAGGATGTCGTGGACGCTGACTCCCGATCTTCACGGCAAGCCGGGGAAGATCTTTCATTTGAAAGGAGCTGACCAGGGGTCATTTGTCAACCGTCCTTCCGGCGTTGTGACGGTGTTCAGGGGACTGTGCCCGGACAGCGTCCCGAGTGAAGACAGTTCAGTGATCAAGCCGGTCCAATTGCCGACTTTCTGCAACGACTTCATGGGGCGAGGGGGGTATACCCCAAGGAGAATCCTCGGTGCAATGGGTGGATCACCCCCAACAAACCTCCGATGGGCTTGCCTAGTTGACTGGGCCTTGAAGCATTATCGAAGAGAGCTGGAGGGCATTGGTCTGTATGCTGCTGTGAGTGCGACGAGTGTTGGGTTGCCTCCCAACCCTAACCTGTTTCTGGCACTGATGGAGCGATACATTCCGCTCACCGGGACCTTCGCCACTCCACTGGGGGAGTTGGGGTTGGCCCTCCATGAGATGGCAGTGATCTCGAGACTGCCGATGGAGGATACCCCATATGAAGAGTATGTTCCCACCAACATGGAGTTGGAGGACTCGGACCCTCGGGTTGTGGAGGTGTATCAAGATCTGATGTGCCACTACTTCGCGTACACCACTTTTTATGATGAGCCTTCTGATTTGGCTCACACCACTAAGTGGACGTCCTACCTCTTCTTCTACCGGGCCAGGGCCGCCAAGTTGGAGAATGTTTCGGGGGACAAGAATGAGCCCGTGAACTGTTTGGGCGTGCTCAGTGCCCAGGTCGTCGAGGATCTTATGGAGGATGCTAAAGCTCCAAATCAGATTCTCAATGACGGGATAGGAAAGTATCCTGAAGGCACTAAGGCCTATAGTTACTTGAGGCGCTGCCGCAGGCCTCTGTCTAAGGAAGCCCGCCTGGCTGGCTTTCTCTCCATATGGCTGCATCGAGTTGTGGTGCCCGGCATCGCATTCGCGGACCGCATTCACCGGAACATCCTGTGGCCTGCCGTGCGTCTGGTATTCGGGGCAAGATTGGGCTTGCTCCCTGCCATGGTGTACCGTATGCAGGCTGGCTTGAGAGCCATGACTGATGGGCTGCTCGTCGATGAAGTTCTGCATGATAGCCTTCCCAGGGTAGAATTACCATACCTGTACTTGATGGGATGGTTAATTCTTCACAACCCCCGGGTGATGTCTCCCGGCCCTGGCAGTAGTTCGGGGGGTAGTTTCTTACTGAACTATATGGACTCTCCCTGGAACATAAACACAGTTTTAGACTATCGGTTGGTACTGAACCTCAGTCATTGCTGGAAGCTCCTCTGCATTGTCCCCTCAGTATATCGCAACCAATCGGGGATTAGGCTTGAGGATTTAGGTGGAGAAAAGACCAATCTTTCTCCGGAAGCTTTTAATTGGTTGGTCTGTATTAGACCCTCCCATTTGCTGTACAGGAGCGAAGATTATTGCTTCTTCGAGCCCTACTTGCCTAGTCGATTTGCTAGGCAGTTTGGGTACGATCAGTTGCACGTGGGCAATTCCGTCACCAACTTCAGGTCCAGGGGCGGACTCATTGATGGAGCCAGAGAATGGCGATATTTTATCATGGGTTGCACGGGAGCAATCTTTATCGTGTCGGTCGTCACACTCTCCACGGAGCTGCGCATCCTCCATTCGTATGCCCAGTTCTACTTGGCGATCAACACCTTCCAACGTGATTTTGACATGCGTGGAAGCTTTAGGGTGCCTTCTCCCAAGCCCGGAGGAAGAGTCAAAGTCCCTTTGGTTTCTTCTGACGAGGGTGAGGAGTTCGTCACTCTGGATGAGCCTCTGGTGTCGGTGCCGAGGTATAAAGTGCCTTCGCCTGCGGGGGCTTTGGTAGTCTCTGGGAAGCGAAGGGCTCCTGCTCCCAAGGAGGCTTCTCTTCGTAAGAGGAGGAAGGAGACGGTTGCTGGTCCTCTCCGCATTCTTGGTATTAAGGCTCCTAGAGAGGATCCTGCTGTCTCCCCTGTTAGGGATGTCTCTTTGATTGGAGGTTCCTCGCCTTTCGGAGAGGGACCCTCAGTTTCGGCTGGCGGTGCCGGAGAACCCCTGCTTGAGTCTGCCGTTGCTGCCACCGCCTTCGGTAGTAGAACGAAATCGCCTACATGGCCAAGGCAAATGAGAGAATCTTTCCCTAGACCAGCAACGGATGAAACTCCTGTCGTGTCCGTGAGCATGCCTAGTGAGATTCTAGCTGACGAACCTCGACTGCGTCTTGGTGAGGGCTCGGTAGAGCACCTGGCGATGTCGGTTGGCCCACCCCCTTCTCCAGGTATGACAATTCGCATTGCATCATAAAGGCATAATTTAGCTACATCGGCTGCAGATGCGACATATATACCGTTGGCTACGGGTAAATGTCATCTTTATGTCTCCTCTTAGAAAGATTACCATCATATTGATATCAACTTTCTTGTCCTCTTCTCAAGGGACGGCGTCCACGGGGAGTATATTGTTGAAGCGCCTTCTGGCTCTGCTCGGGCTCCTGGCGATGATACGGAGGCGCCCGACTTCGAGAAGAAAATATCTTCGGGGGCCAGCTCGCCCGGAGTGGTTTCGTCATCTCAAGAGAAGGACGAACCCGTTATCGTGACCTCGCCTCTCGCGAGTATGCCGATGACTTCGACCGTCGTTGACGCACCTCCTTCGGCCGCACCACCCGTCGAGGCGACGGCTGTGGCCACATCGTCTACAATCATTCCTGGAGGGAGACTCGCCAATATCGCGGCCACTCCTGGCGTCCAATCGGATCTAGTTGCGCTGATCGAGCAATACACCAGCCTCTTTTACACCAGTTTGAAAATGCTGATATCAATGGTGTTGGCGAAGAATCTAGACTTCGAGCGTCTGAAGAAGGCTTCTCAGTTTTTGATCGGGGCGGTCAGGGAGTTCGGCGATTCTGGGGTAGCTGACGCCCTAGAGGCGATAGTTAATGGTTTGGAGCAACCTATTAACGAATACTTACAACTGACTCGGGGCAGTCTTGAAGCTGAGGTCCAGGCCAGATACGACCTCATGACTGCACGGCTTACTAAACATCTGTAAAGCCTAGATAACTTCATCAAAACACATAAGCTGGAGATAGATGAAAGAAAAGTTGTCGTGGAAGAGGCTCTTGCTCTTAAGACGAAGTGCCAATCCGAGCATGAAGGGAACGTAGCGAGGGCCCGCAAGTTGAAGGAAAAACTCGCTCTTGCAGAGGAGTAGGCTTCTCAGTCGTTGGCAGGTCTAGATGTAGCGACTGGTCGACTGAGCACAGCACTACGGGATCTGGAGCGTGCAGAAGCTGACCGTGCTGGCTCTCTTCGGGCAAGGGCAGAGCTGTCCTTTATGAGCAATCCCGAGGCACGGCTGGAGCGGGCCCGCGCTGATGCCTTGGTTTCCAGGAATGAGAGGATAGCTGCACTGGTGCAGCTGATTCGCGATCTGACCGCTCCCCCATAATAATGTACGCTTTCTTCTTTTTGCTTTTCAGATATAATTTTGCTCTTTTTTGGGAATAAATAAAGCGAATCTTTTCTGACTCTGTGGACCCATTATTTCGGAATGTAAATGACAGGTTTGGACGGGAGTGATATCAGAGGTAGTATGGATGTGATAGACTCTCGATAAACTTTTAGCAGGACATATCTATTCAGAGGTCATACGGACATGATAGAATATGCTTTGGTAGGATATATCTATTCATAGGTCATACGGAAATGATAGAATATACTTTGACTAAAGTTGGTAGACAAGACGCTATCAGAGGTAATATGGACGTGATAGGTATCGCATTTTCCAAATTAGTCGAACATATCTATTCAGAGGTTATATGGACATGATTGAATATGACCCAACTAGTTTCATTTTGGAAGTAGTTTTGTCAGAATTGAGATTCTCGCTATATTCCACTTGAGCAGAGGAGGTTAAGCATAGTACCTTTTTAGAAATTTATCGTTGATAGGAGCCATTAACAGGTCTCTATTAAGCTGGGCTAACTTGTAAGCGCCGTTTGAGAACGTTGTCTCGATCACATAAGGGCCTTTCCACTTGGGCTGGAATTTGCCTTTACTCCTGTGAGTAAGAATCATCGGCCTTCTTACGGCTAAAACTAGCTCGCCGACTTTGAACACTCTTTCCTTTACTTTATGATTGAAAGATCTGAAAATGCGTGCTTGGTAGAGCGCGATGCGCTGTTGAGCTTGGAGGCATTTCTCGTCTAATCCTTCTAGCTCTTGAAGCCTTAACAGGTCATTCTTTTCTTGAGTCAGCTCATTAGTCATGGCTATCCTGAGTGACGGAATCTGGATTTCAATAGGGAGAACTGCTTCTCTCCCGTAGATCAGTGAAAATGGGGTACAACCTGTCGGTGTTCGTACCGTTGTGCGGTATGCCCAGAGACATTCGCCCAGCTTCTCATTCCAATCTCTCTTGTTTGAAGAGACGAACTTCTTCAAGAGTTTGATAATAGTTTTGTTGAAAGCTTTTGCCAAACCATTAGCAGCTGGATAATATGCCGTAGAGGCAATATTATGTATCCGATTTTTATCGTAAAATCGGTGAAACACTTGGCTGATAAACTGAGGCCCATTGTCGTAAATTATCCTCCGGGGTACCCCGAAGCGATAAATGACGTGATGCTTGATAAAGCTGATTACATTAGACGCCTTTACCTCAGCAAGAGGGATCGCCTCTGCCCATTTGTAGAAGTAATCCTTGATGGCCAGTATGAACCGGTGACCTCTGGAAGAAGACGGGTGAATAGGACCAATGATATCCATACCCCATGCTTCGAAAGGCCAGGATGCAACCGTAGGATATAGATATTTACATGGTTGATGTATAAAGTCTGCATGAACCTGACAGGCTATGCATTATCTTGCATAGTTGATCGGGTCTGCGATCATAGTGGGCCAGTAATAGCCCATTCTTCTGATACGATCCTGTAGCTTAGGACCAGGCTGATGTGCTCCGCATACGCCGTCGTGAGCTTCCCAGATAATTTGCTGTGCTTCGTCGTCAGAGAGACATCTCAATAGCAGTCCGTCGTAGGTCCGGCGATATTGGCATTGTGAAGATGCATCAAAGTTGAAGCGTAATGATCGTCTTTTGACGGATACTGCTTCTTTGGGGTCCTCCGACAAGATTCCGTATGCGACAAAATCTATGAAGGGACTTCTCCAGTCTCTTCTAGGGGGATCGGTGTTCACAGCGTAGCTGCGTTCCATGTGAAAGTTGTTCTTCACACAGAATAAATCTCTGTTAAGAAGGATTACCGAATCCTGCCTTCTTATAGGAGGGGCCAAATGAACAGCTAGACTGGCTAGGGCATCAGCTTCCTGATTCTGAGATCGAGGTACATGCTCTAGGAAGAACCCTTTGAATGTCATGATTATCTCGACCGTTGCTTGGTGATAGGGGATGAGGTCTGGATTCCGGACTTCATATATTCCCCTGACTTGATTGACGATGAGCAGAGAATCAACGAAAGCTTCCAGGGACTCGACCCCCAGCTCTTTAGCGACTTGGAGCCCGATTAGCAGAGCGTTGTACTCTGCCACATTATTGGAGCATGGCTCGCTAAGAGAATATGCTCGGTAGATGATGAGTTTATCAGGAGTGACCAGGACGATTCCTCCCCCTGAAACCATGTTTCCCTTGGGACCAGTCCTGGAGGCGCCGTCGAAGAACAGTTGCCATGTACTACTTTCCATTGTGGACATTCCGCAGGGGAATTTTTTTTTTATGGACCTATCATTTGTTGCGCACGAGAGTACAAATAATAGGTTTGAGGACAAGCCCTGCCAGAGGTAATATGGACATGGCAGTTTTTGTGGACTCAACACCACTGGCGTACTTAGAGTTAAGTACGGGTGCTAAGTTGAGATGATAATCGATATCAGAGGTAATATGAACATGATAATTGATAGCCGAATTTAGGAAGGTTTTTTCAGAGGTAATATGAACATGACAAACTCCCGGGGTTGTGACTCTATCGGGGATAGAGGCATACATCTGCTCAGAGGTAATATGGACATGGCAGTTATTGTGGACTCAACACTACTGGCGTACTTAGAGTTAAGTACGGGTGTTAAGTTAAGATGATAATCGATATCAGAGGTAATATGAACATAATAATCGATTAGCCGAATTTAGGAAGGTTTGTTCAGAGGTAATATGAACATGACAAACTCTTTATTCGTAAAAGAATTATTATAGAGTGATTTTTCTTCTGAAGGATCTACTGGGAAGACTTTTGCGGGACTCGTCATCCGGTATTTTTCTGTAATGATTGTCCCCTTGCTTTCCTTTGCGGAGATCACGGGTGTCATCTGGTTCCCTGTAGAGGTCAGATGTTGTCTTACGCGCGGAGCGAGCTTTGTACTTCCGATTTGGCGCTGAGACATCATCAGAAGTTTTGTCTATTCTGCCACGGACGGGAGACTGGTTTCTACGAGTAGAGTGCAGTGGACACCTCTGGGTTAGCACTGAGGCTTTGCCCGAAGTTTTGTCTGTACCGCACATAGCGGGAGACTGATTTCTACGCGTAGAGCGCAGTAGATACTTCTGGGTTAGCGCTGAGGCTTTGCCCGAAGTTTTGTCTGTACCGCGCATAGCGGAAGACTGGTTTCTATGTGTAGAGCACAGTGGATACTTATGGGTTAGCACTGAGGCTTTGCCCAAAGTTTTGTCTGTTCCGCGCGTAGCGGGAGACTGATTTTTACGTGCAGGGCACGGAGGGAGCAATGCTACAACCTCATTGGTCGGAGAGATCGGAGAGTCCACAGGAATGGTAGAGGATGTCTTGGGCATCCAGACCTTGCACAGCTTCCTGTTGTCTTGGACGGAGAGAGGGTGAGAGCTACCCCCGGTTCGAAGCATGTCTTCGTAGGCAGACTGGTCGAATTGGACGACCAGTGTCTTCTTCACAGTTCCTACAGATACCGCATCATGTTGAGCAATTACTTCCTCATCAGAAGAGAAAGACATCCCCATCAGAGTTGCCATCTTTTTTGTGGCATTAAACGAAAGAACGAAGTGTATGTAATACGAGATTTTACACGAAACTCGCCTTCCTTGGTTTACAAACAAACTTGTACAATTTGATCCTACACGAGGATGTGGGAGTACAATTTATTTAATCTGGGTAAATATTGCTATGGGTGTCTGATCTGCAGTCGATCACTTTAGCCCTTGGACCACACGATGTTGAAGAAGTGCCATGGAAGACAGGTAGCAGCTTCGAAGGTTGCAAAAGAGGGTAGATGCACGATGCCAAAGTCGTCGATCCCTACTCTTTGCCTGAGCTCCGGATTCTCTCTCTCTCTCTCTCTCTCTCTTGACCTCTGGTTCGATCTTTTTGGAGGTTTTTAGACCAATTCCTTTGACCTTCCAATTTTGTCGACCTTGTTCCTCATTGTTAGAGGTCTCTATTTATAGAGTTTTGGTGACAGGGACCACTCTTTCGGTGTAGAAACCGATGAGTGGAAAGTACAGCACCCTTTTACGCAATGGTTAAAATAACCAATGCCTGCGTATAGATGATCCTTTGAATGAGCGTGTGATGCGGGTCCAACTAAGAGACAAAATGCGTATAATCGCTACGAAGATCACGGCGTAGAAGCCACGTAGGTAGGTATCCCTTGTGTAGAAGAGGTGGGCATAGAAGCCAATGTTTGTCACCATGGTGTAGAAGCCAAGCAGGCATAGAAGCCGAATAGGCGTAGAAGCCGAGTGGTCATAGAGGCCGAGTGGACGTAGAAGCCGAGTGGTCGTAGAGGTCGAGTGGGCGTAGAAGCCAAATGAGCACCGGAGTTGAATTGGCGTAGAAGCCGCTGCGTACCGTGCCAGAGTGCTGATGTGGACGTCTTAGCCAAAATTATGGCTTTTGAAGATATAATCAAATCTCTTGCATTAAATGTCGAGATTTGTCACCATCCTGTGCATTAAATACAGAGGCATGTTTTTGAAGGTCTGCAGCCCTTCTGTGCATCAGTCGCAGAGACGTGCCTCGAGAAACTGACACCGCTCTGTGTATTAAACGTAGAGACGTGCCTCAAGCAACTGTCATCGCTCTGTGCATTGGACTTAGAAACGTGCCTGGAGCCCCGTACGGAGTGCAGCTTTTGATGTGGCAGGCAGTTTGTCTACTGCAGAGCGTAAACAGCTCATGTCTGCCTGTGTAAAATAAGGCAGCGTATCCCTTTGTGCACGTAAAAGCAGTTTACGCAAAGAAGATGGCGGTAAATGACAGTCTAGGTTACAGTGATGTGCCATCATTATAGCCGTCGTTTGGGTAGCCGTGCAGTATCCCTTTGTCAGAAGTCTAGACGTCAGGTTCTTTGCAGGATCTGACAGGTTCATTGCAGGATCTGACAGGTTCACTTCAGAGAATATGAAGCATCTCTTGTACACTTCAATGCTGCATTGAAAGAGGATGGGTTTTACGCTGAAGCATCCTGGATATACTGCACTTACGCGGATGGTCCTTTGAGCTTTTAATATTTTACTCTGTGTTTAGCGAAAAAAGCTCTGTTGCACGCTTGATGGCTCTGAAGGCCTCTGTTTACGCTGCTCTGTATCAACATGCTGCGTAGAGCTTCCCAGCGTATTTTTCATGCTTCTACAACACCACCACCACCATCTGAACTATCATCCCCGACCTTCATCAACTGCACTCCGGCCATCTCCTCCACACACGAGCCACTGCAACACCTTCCCGACTTTACCTGCACTCCGGTCACGACCCCGGCGAGCCCCATTCTTCCCTGCATCCCTCCGTCCGACCTGTGAGCCACCCTCTCCCTCTTTCCCTCCTTCATTGGTTGAGAATTAAATTCTTTGTAATGTATATATGTATTCATACGTAACAATATATATATATATATATATATATATATATATATATATATATATATATATATATATATATACATATATGTATGTATGTATTTAGTATATATTTAATATAATTGGTATATATGTATATATATATATATTTTGTATATGCATTTAGTATATTCTTAATATATATAATTGGTATGTATATGTATACATATATATAGTATAAACTCAATTGGTGTATTAGTATTAGTATATTTTAATATTAATATTGATAATATATATACATATACATATATATAGTATATGTAATTATCTGGTATATGTACTAATATATATATATTTTAAATATATTTTTGGCATATATATATATATATATATATATATATATATATATATATATATATATATATTGGTATATGGGTATTATTCAATTAGTATGGTAATAATGTACATATATTTAGTATGTGTACATTATTCAATATGATGAGTATATATATATTGTTCAACTAGTATATATTAGATATGTAATTAATTGGTATACATATATTGTATATGTATTTAATTTTGTGTATATATATTGTAAGTATTAATGCTAGTTAATAATGTGTATAAAATATTTTATGTATCTATCTACTAGATGACCCAAAGTATGACCACGTAGCATGTTAGCAGACGGCCATATGCACACCGACATACTGGCAGGACCGTATCACCGACTGTCTGAATTTACAGAAATTACAGACGAGACGCCCGTGCAACTTGACGCACTTGACCCAAGTTGACTAGTGATATACCTGGCATAGCCCCTAAGTTCGATATATTATTATTGTGTGTTAGTGTAGCCTCTGATACAAATATTATATTTATGATATGACTATAGAACTGTTGGATCATCCAGACGATATTCTGGAACAGGACATTGGTATTACCAGCTAAGGACCCAAGGCGAGTATATTCTCTGATAATTTCTAATTATTTGATAATATATATAGTTCCAGTATCTAAAAGTATTAAATCTGATTCTTGACACTATGCTACACGGACTAGTATATAGATTAGATCTGCAGTCATGAGCTGTTGCTCGTGTATCATGATGTGTCGTGATTTGATCCACTGTACTAGTTGGGGGCGAAGAAAATATTAGTAGATTATGTGATCATACCCAACTCTACATGCATCATAGCTCACCCTACATCTCACATCGGGTGCGGCCTGACTATTACATGCCTCATAGCTATTATATATGATTAGCCTGACTACTACTAGCATCATAGCTAACCAAATGGTTAGCCTGACCTTACATGAATTGTAGCTAATCATATGTAACCAGCATGATCTTGTCCCAAGTCGATCACATGATAGACTAATATTTCAAACGCTTAGAATAGTTACAGTTCTTTATTTTAGATCATATACTACATCACCCGTATATGATATTGTACCTCATTCTCTTCATTTTATATATGCACTGATTCTTTCATATTGTCTATATTGCCTGTCTCTTTATATTGCTTGTATCTTTATTTTGCCATCGCATTTATTCACTGTCTTCTCTCAGTATATAACATTATATGTTTATTGTTTTATAGCCCTTATCAATTAAATGGAAATGTTATTTGAGATATACTTTGCTCCTTCCTGACAGGAAAATATTTTTCCAGACTATGCCTTAGAGGAACTGGTGTCCGACATTTATGGACCACAGGGTGAGTTGCTGCAGTCTTGGACTTGGTAGTTCAGTTGTGATTCCGGGAGGTTTAGCCAGAATCGCTAGTTATCTAGTTAGTTCTTTTAGCAGATTATTTTTGGTACCGAATTTGTCTCCGGCATACTTCTTGAGACTTGGATTATATTGTTGAGTTAGATTATCTCTATTTAGACCGTGTTGCATTTTATTTTATTTCTTTGAGATCTTATCGTGCTGTAGTTGTGATTGAGTATGTTGTTCATATTATATTGTGGTATCCGTGTCTCCTCTTGGAGTCGGATGCTCGTGTGAGATTTGTTTAGATAGCATCAAGACCTAGACAGCGTTCTACCGCCAATGGTGCGGCGTAGGCTGGACGTACCCACGCTGTCGTGCCCCTATACCGGGTGCGGATTGTGACAACGGGTCGGGCTAGCGGGTTTTGGGTTAGCGGGTCGGGTCCGAATCTGACCCGTTATGTTTGGTTTGGGGTGGGTTGGTTTAATTAGGCTCGATTTGGTTCGGTTCAGGTGGCTTTAGTCTGGTTCATTTTGGTTTAATTAAAACTTATATTTTTAGGTATTTAAAAATAGTTTTTGGGTCCAATAAATTTCAAAAATATTGCACTATGACTAATTATTTATTTTACACTCAAAAATATTATTTCTATAATATTTTAATATTTAATAAAATTACAAAATTATTTAATTCCAAAAAATATTTATTTTAATTATATAAAAATAGCAGAAAATTTCCAAAATTCATTTTTAGTTTCTGAAAAAAATCCGAGCGTTCACACCAGTACCCCATACAGCTTCAGATGTGCACAATTTTCTGGGTCTAGCAGGCTACTACAGACGGTTTATGGCAGACTTTTCTAGGATCTTCGTACCCTTGACACGGCTGAGGTATAAGGATATGCACTTTGAGTGTCTAGATGCTTGTTAGACTTCTTTCGAGAAGCTTAAGCGGAGTTTGATTTTGGCTTCTATTCTGACACTTCCAGTTTGACCAGGTGCGTTCTCAGTGTATTGTGATAATTCAGGAGTGGGACTAGGATGTGTCCTTATACAGCATGGTAGAGTGATAGCTTATGTGTCTTGGCAGCTTCGAGACAATGAGAAGAGTTATCTGATGCATGTTCTTGAGTTAGCAGCAATAATGTTTGCACTCAAGCTCTGGAGGCATTATCTATATGGTGATCGAGTGGAGATCTTCACAGACCATAAGAGCTTGAGGTATGTGTTCACACAAAAGGAACTCAACATGCGTCAGAGGAGGTGGCTCGAGTTATTATCAGACTACGATCTTGATCTTTAGTATCATCCAGGGAAGGCCAATGTTATAGCAGATGCCTTGAATAGGAGAGGATGAGCTTACTTCTTGACAGAGCACCACCATATTTTAGAGGCTCTGCAGAAGATGGGTATCGAGGTAGTATTACTTGGTGATATCAGTTTTATGGAGAGTCTACAGGTTCAGTCTTCTATAGTTGAGAGGATCAGAGAAGAGCAGACTGGTAATGTCAGACTTCAGAAGCTTAGAGCAGAGTGTGAGTCAGGACACAGACAAGATTTGAGCATTCATGAGGATGGGACTCTCCGGTTTGGGAGTCAATTTTGTGTGCCGAGAGGAGATATTCGTAAGGAGATTATGTCAGAGGCCCACAACTCTCAGTACTCAGTGCATCTGGGAGGGACAAAGATTTATTGGGATATTCGTCAACACTTCTATTGGAATGGTATGTAGAGGAAGATATCTCAGTTTGTTTCTCGGTATTTAGTCTGTTAGCAGGTCAAGACTGAGCATCAGAGACCGGCCAGACTACTTTATCCTTTACCAATTTTGGAGTGGAAGTGAGACCATATTACTATGGACTTTATGACTGTGTTTGATAATAAACGAAAGAAATGAAACTAGGTTTGCACGAAACCCTTTCTTTGGTTTACAAACAAGAAGTACAATTAATCCTATACGAGGATGTTAAGTACAAAATTTTAATCTGGGTAAATATTGCTATAAGAGTCTGATATGCAGTCGATCACTTTGTCCCTTGGACCACACGATGACGAAGAAGTGTTGTAGAAGAAGGAAAAGCTTCAAAAATTGCAAGAGGGATTGGATGCTCGATGCCAAAGTCGTCAATCACTCCCCTCTGTCTATGCTCTAGGATCTTCTCTCTCAATTTTTTTCGACCTTTGATCTCCATGGACGGAAGTCTCTATTTATAGGCGTAGAAATTTAACAGCAGAAAGAACCGTACCTTTTACGCGGCGGTTATCATAACAGCTACCCATGTATAAATGATCTTCTGAATAAACATGTGACGCGTGTCCCATTAAGAGATAATGTATATAACTGCTGTGAAGATCATGACATACAAGCCACGTTGGCATAGAAGCCAAATAACTGTCTCGTTGGCGTAAAAACCAAATAGCTGTTCTGATGGCGTAAAAGCCAAGTAGGCGTAGAAGCCCAATAGCTGTTAAGTTGGCGTAAAAGCCAAGTAGGCATAGAAGCCCAATAGCTGACATATAGGCGTAGAAGCCCAATAGCTGTTAGGTTGGCGTAGAAGCCAAGTAGGTGTAGAAGCCCAGTAGTTGTCAAGTTGGCATGAAGCCAAGTAGGCATAGAAGCCCAGTAGGCATAGAAGCCTAATGCTGCATGGATAGGTAACTAGCGTAAGGACAGCCGATCATCCTTCCTTTACTGAGGTCTTGAGCTTATTCTGGACCAGGTAGCCTGTTCACGTACCTTTGCCAATATAGCCTGAGTTGAGTATTTCAAGGAGATAGCGTACAGCGTGCTCCTATAATTGAAAATAGCCAGGTCGGCGTATTTCGAGGAGGTAGCATACGGCGTACTTCTATAGCTGAAAATAGCCTAATGGCATAATGTACAAGAATGGTAATATGGACGTATTAGTCATAATTATGGCTCACCCAGTCGTTATAAGTAGAACGAAATCTTGTGCATTAAATACAGAGATCTGCCCCCATCATGCACAATAACTGTAGGACGTGCCTCGATTTTTGTACAAAGTGCAGCTTTTGATGTGGCAGTTCGTTTCGTCTCTTCCTGCTGAGCGTAAAAGCTCATGTCTGCCTGTGTAAAACTAGGCAGCGTATTTCCTTGAATGCGTAAAAGTAATTTGTATCAAGGAAATATCACTAAACAACGGTTTGGGGTTCTGTGTAGAATCATCATTACAGTCGTCGTATGGATAGTCCTGCAGCACTCTTTGTCAGGAGTCAGGTTCATTGTACTGTCTGACAGGTTCATTCGAAGAATTCGAAGCGTTCCTCGTACAACTCATTCGAGGGATACGAAGCGTTCCTCGTATAACTTCCTGCTGCATTGAAAGCAAATAGGTTCTACGCCAAAGTGGTGATGTAGCAACCTTTTTACGCCGAAGCAGTCAGGAAATACTGCATTACGTGTGTTATTTTGGAGCTATATTTTACGCTAAATAGTGTTGAAGCTCTGTTGTTTTGCCAATGGCTCTGAAGTTGTGTCTTACACCACCCAGTGCTGGAGCTCTATTTTATGCGGCTTCCTGCATGTTTGAGGGTTTTACGCGTATAATTCTTCAGCGTATTTTTCATGCTTCTACAAGACCCCCTTCAAAGTTTTCAAATTCCTCGTAATTTAAAACACTTTGAATGAAGCATGAAATGGACAAATTTGACTCGTTCCACGAGGCTGATTTCTTGGCAAATATTTAGGAATTTGCTGGGATTTGGTGTGATCTTCTCTGCCTATAAAAAGGCGATTGAGTTAACCTGTTTTTTCCACACTTCCTTCACCACACAGAGATGGTTGCCGATGTTCGTCGGGTCATCTTGAGGAAGAAGAAGATCATGCTCTTCCAACATGTAAGGAGCCATAAAAAGAGGCATCTTCGAACAAATATCATCTACAACGATGGATCATGGAAGGATATCATAGCTTCCTTTGCTCGTGATGATCATATGGCGATTCGTCCAGGAGAGAGGAATGGTCTCATTTGGCCACACAGCTTGTAAGCTGTATTTTCTTCCATCATGACGGTGGACAAGGGTCGACAGTCTGGCCCTGTCTTCCAGTATTGAGTTAGGTCTGAACCCTCAACTCAATCTGCCATGGCGTATGGAGGGTGGGCTTGAATAATTTAGACATGCCCAGTTCTGTATCCTCCCGCCATTAATTATTTTTTGTTAATCGGCCGCGGAAGCCGATTAAATGCTGTAGAAGACGAAAAAGATCTCAACCAATATGAGAACCTGACAGAACAGATTCTTGGCGTGATCCTAAATAAAAATGAGAAACCCTTTGTAGAAAAAGGATTTCTATCATATGTAATCATGAAGATGAAAAATCATTTGTAGACTGGATTTCCATCATATGTAATCATGATTAATAAAATTGTCTTCTTTTACGCATCTGATGATTTACCATATTTGCTTTAATAATTTGAATATGTGCAGCTTCGGCACGTCTGAATAACTTTACGCCGATTATGATAAAAAGAGTATCTGGTCTCGTCCCGTCTTTTACGCGAAACTGAAGACGCATAGAAAGCTGCTTTAAGTCGAATATTCGAATTGTCATGCTATTTTGAACGAGGAGTCGCGTAGAATTCTGAACTTTCACTTCTCTGATACGAAGAATTTTCTGTTCAGACCATCACCTTCAAGAATGTTATCCCAAAAATCCCTTAGAAAAGGGCGAGAAATGGCCATCAAACAGGCCATACTTGAACTTATGTAAAAGATTGGACTTAGGATGAACTTCCAATCGACCCAAGAAAAAGAGCCATCTTCAATGATGAACTCTATATGTTCTGGGCACTTGGAATATTTTGTAGCCAAGAAGGAACATTTCTGCGTAAATCCTTGTAATTGGCCGTTTGTAGTTTTCGAGCATAGAATCATAGATTTATAGCTTCTGAGCGTGAAATCATATATTTGTAGCCTCTGAGCGTAAAGTCGTAAGTTTGTAGCCTCTCGAGCGTAAAAGCTACCGAGCATAAAAGCATCCAGGCGTAAATCCATACACTTATAGTCTCTGAGTGTGAAATCATAGATTTGTAGCCTCTGAGCATAAAAACTTCAAAGCGTGAAATCATAGATTTGTAGCTTCTTAGCGTAAAGTCGCAGGTTTGTAGCCTCTCGAGCGTAAAAGCTACCGAGCATAAAAGCATCTGGGCGTAAAACCATGGACTTATAGTCTCTGAGCGTAAAATCATAGATTTGTGGTCTCTTGAGCGTAAAAACTCCTGAGCATAAAATCATAGATCTGCTCTGCACGTAAATTCTGGATCCATTGACCGTCCGTCTTCTTCTTTTAAATGATAGGATGTCGTGGTCCCAAATCATAACCGAATATTAAATATCGGATTTGGTTAGGAATTTGAAGAGTTATCTGAACTCTATAAATACCCCAAAGCCTTCAGAGAAGAAACCCTTCATCTGTCTTTTGCAAAAAACCATTGTCTCTTTGAGAACTCTTCTTCGCTTCTTCTCGGAGCATTCTGAGTTTTTAGCAATGGTACCGAAACACGCTTCCACCGTTAAGGAAAAGAAAGCTGCCTCCTCTTCTCACTCCTCTGCTCAAGCATGAGCGACTTCCATTGGACTGAGCGAACCTAGCTCTGAACGAAGTATCCCACCGTCAAGCTGTGCACCAGGCATTATAGGTAAAGCTTTTAGGACGAGAAAATGAAGAAAAACCCTTCGCACACGTTGAACGTGAACGCGTTAGGTCATCTTCTGTGCTGAGAGCCTCTTTGAGGAAGATGATGCACAGAGATGTTTTATTATTTACGCCCACATTCCTAATGTGTCAGCGTAAAAACTTCATATTTTCGCAGTCTGGCGTAAATGCTTTGACTGTCAAAATTTGGCGTATACTAAAAACTTTGAGTGTTACGCCTTGGATGGAAATTCTGGCATAACAACTCAGATTTTGGCAGTCTGGCATAAAAACACAGATTGTTAGATTTTTGTGTATACTGCCAACCTTGAATTTTATGTCTCAGAAATAGGTTAAAGTTAAAAACTCAAGTTTTTACAGTCTTGGCGTAAAAGCACAGACTGTTGATCTTTGGCGTAAGCTGCAAGACTGTAGAAACTGACTTGTTCTTCTTGCATTTTGTAGTAGACTTACAGATCCCTCTGTTGGCTGAGGTGATGGGTTCTGCTGCTGGGATGCTGAACTCTAATTATCTGGAGAATTTGTCCCATGTGACATTTCCTATTTTTGGAACCCAGTATCCTAAAGGAAGGGGAATTCTGATATCGTCTCAAGGAGAACGAATGCTGTTGAGTATGATCAGCGGGGAGCCCCTGACGTATATAGATGGGAATAAATATATAAAACCAGCTTTCCTATTCGGGGATATGATTGATAAACAATCACAGACGAAGCCCAAGAAGGAAAACTGGGTTTTTACTGCTGAGGGCATGGTCATGTACCTGCCCAGGATGCCGAGAGATTACCCTATCTCGGCATTCTTCCATGCCACGCATCCTAGGAAGATGTCATGGACCCTGACCCCTGATCTTCACGGCCAGCCGGGGAAGATATTTTATCAGAAAGGATCAGACCAAGGATTATTGTGAGCCGTCCTTCTGGTCCTGATATGCCTTTCAAGGGATTATAGCCGGGCAGTGTCCCGAGTGAAGATACTTCACTGCTCCAGCCTATCCAAATATCTACTTTTTGCAATGACTTCATGGGGCGGGGAGGAGTATACCCCAAGATTAATCCTCGGACCAGTGGATGGGTTAGCCCTGGGAATCTTCGATGGGCTCGTTTAACTGCCTGGGCCCTGAAGCATTTTTAGACGGAGCTGGAGAGCATTAGTCTGTTCGCGGCTGTGAATGCTACCAGTGTTGGGCTGCCTCTCAACCCCAACCTGTTTTTGGCTTTGATAGAGTGGTATATCTCGCTCACTGGGACTTTCGCCACTCCGCTAGGGGAGTTGGGATTGGCCCTTCACGAGATGGCAGAGATTTCAAGACTGTCAATGGGGGAAATTCCTTACGAAGAGTATGTTCCCACAAACATGGAGCTGAGGGATACAAACCCTCGGGTAGTGGCAGTGTACCAGGAGCTAATGTGCCATTATCTTGCTTGCACCACCTTCTACAATGAGCCCTCTGATTGGGCTCATACTAACAAATGGGCGTCCTATCTCGTCTTTCATCAGGCCAGAGATGCTAAGCCAGACAAAGTTGTGGATAGCAGGGATAAGCCTTTGAACCTTCTGAGCATGCTTAATGCTCAAATAGTCGATGATCTTATTAAAGACGTTGGGGCTTCAGATCAAGTTCTCGATGAGAAGATAGGGAGTTATCCAGCAGGCACTAAAGCCTACAGTTATATGAGGTATTGCCGCAAGCCTCTGTCAAGGGAAGCTCAACTGGCTGGCTTCCTCTCTGTATGACTACGCGGATTGGTAGTACCTGGCATTGCATCTGCGGATCGCATTCATCGTAGCATCTTATGGCCTACAGTGCGTTTGGTGTTTGGGGCAAGACTGGGCCTGCTCCCTACCATGGTATGTCGGATACAAGCTGGCCTGAGGGCCATTACTGATGGGCTGCTTGCATATGAAACACGGCATGAAAGCTTTCCTAGGGTAGAGTTACCATTCCTATATCTGATGGGATTGTTAATTCTTTATAACCCCAGGGTGATGTCTCCCAGCTCTACCAGTAATTCAAGAAATAATTTCTTGTTGAATTACAAGAATTCCTCTTGGAATGTGACGACCGTAATAGATTGTCGGCTAGCATTAAATTTTTCTCATAGCTGGAAGCTCTTCGTATCGTCCCCACTGTACATATTAATCAACAGGGGACGAAACTTCAGGATTCAGGTCACGGGAAGACCGTTCTTTCTCCCAAAGCTTTTTATTGGTTGGTTTGTATTAGACCTTCCCATTTGTTGTACAAAAGTGAAGACCATTGCTTCTTGGAGCCATATCTGCCCAGTCGGTTCACTAGACAGTTTGTGTATGACCAATTGCATGTGGGAAATGCCATCACCAGCTTCAAGTCTAGAGGCGGACTTATTGATGGAGCGAGAGGATGGCGGTACTTTATGATATACTTTTTGTTTCTTTTTGTAACTTGCTCTTTCTGGAGATAATAAAGAGACTTCATCTGACTTTAGTGGATAAATCATTTTTGAATGTAAATGATAGGCTGGGGTAAAAGTGATATCGGAGGTAATATGGACGTAATATACTTTCGGCAATCTTCAACTGGATATATCTATTTAGAGGTTATATGGACATGATAGAATATGGTCCAACTAAATTTGTATACAAAACACTATCAGATGTAATATAGACGTGATAGGTTTTGAAGTTCCAAATTAGTTAAACATATCTATTCAGAGGTTATATGGACATGATAGAATATGCTCCAACTAGTTCTTTGGACGTAGTGTTGTCAGAATAAGATCTTCACCATACTCCATTAAGCAAAGGAGATTAAGCATAGTACCTCTTCAGGAATTTGCCGTTGATAGGAACCATTAATAAGTCTCCATTAGGCTTGGCTAATCTGTAAGCGCCGTTTGAGAATATTGTTTCGATCACATAAGGGCCCTCCCATTTGGGCTGAAATTTACCCTTACTCTTGTGAGTAATGATCATTGGCCTTTTTATAGCTAAAACTAGCTCACCAACTTTGAACACCCTTTCCTTTACTTTTTGATTAAAAGCTTTGGAAATGCGTGCCTGGTAAAACGCAATGCGTTGTTGAGCTCGAAGGCATTTCTTGTCTAATCCTTCCAGCTCTTGAAGCCTTAATAGGTCATTCTTTTTCTGAGTTAACTCATTAGCCACTGCTATTCTGAGTGAGGGAATCTGAACTTTAATGGAGAGAACTGCTTCACTCCCATAAACCAATGAGAATAGGGTACAACCTGTCGGTGTTCGTACCGTTGTGCGGTATGCCCAAAGGCATTCTTCCAGTTTCTCATTCTAATCCCTTTTGTTTGAAGAAACGAACTTCTTTAAGTGTTTAATGATGGTTTTGTTGAAGGCTTCCGCCAAACCATTAGCAGCAGGATTATATGCCGTAGAGGCCATATTTTGTATCCAATTCTTATCGCAAAATCGGTGAAACGCTTGGCTGATGAATTGAGGCCCGTTGTCATGGATTATCCTTCGGAGTATCCCAAAGTGATAAATGACATGATGCTTGATAAAGCTGATCACGTTGGATGTCTTTACCTCAGCAAGAGAGATCGCCTCTGCCCATTTAGAGAAGTAGTGTAACCTCCGATTTCCAAATTTTTGAAATATTTAGATTTTTATTTTATTTTAAAGTATCAAGTTTATAAGATATTTCTCCTTGAATTTTAGTATTAGATTTTTAACAATGTTTGATTTTTTGTAAGTGATTTGAAATCTTTTATAAAATCATTTTCCTAAATGTCAATTTATTATAAATTAAATAGATAAATAATAATATATATAATACTCTAGCTTCAAATATTTATTGGCTTGAAATCATAAAATTATTTGTTTAATAAAATTATTGAAGGACTAGTTGTTTTCATAATAAATTTTCATATCCATTTTGGAATAGTAAATAAATAAATTACATAATTTCTAGGGTTTTGAAATATGGGTTTAATTAGTGGCTAATTTGGAATCAGTTAGCCTTGGAAGCCTCTTAAAATATTTTCTTAAATTATAATTTTTTCTATTAAATTTACAAGTTTACCATCTCCCATTCACACCCTCATTTTTCCACATGAAAAACTCATTTATATATTATCTGGGCCATTCATTATTTGGGCCAATCCTCACCCTTTATCCCACAACCTCTCTCCCTATTTAAAGTCTCTTACCATACCATTCCCAAGAAACCCTAGCTAGCCCTCACAAATTCCCACAAGCCAACAAGCCATCACCATTGATTTGTGGCTTGTGTCCGTGTGTCCAGCATTACCGTGTCAACCGGTATGGCCTCGGGTCCGAACCCGGGTGTCCTACCGTATCCATTCAATTCCTGTGTCCAGATTTACAATGCTACAACCAGATTTTCGTGTCCGACACCATCAGGACACAACCCCCCACACCACAGTATATTCAAACCCCTGTGTCCAACACCCGGACACGTCCACAGTACATCGAATCCATCGTGTCCAGCCCCGGACATGATCCAACCCCGACTCGTTCACAGAAATCCAAAACCTAACCTAGATCTTGACCGCCGCCGGCGACTGGGACCTCCTTCTCTGAGTCGAGCTGCCGTCCCCTCCTTCCGCCGCGTCGAGCTCGAAGATCCGACCGCCTCCTCGAGACAAGCACGCTCGACCGCCGCTGCCTCGGATCCGTCGACCACCGTTGAGCCGAGCTCCGCTGCCGTCGCCAAGCTTCGCTGCCGCATCCTCGATACGAGCGCCTGTGGCCGCCGCCACAGCAGATCCGCCGTCGAGCTTCGACCACCGACCACCGCGTGACCCGGCGGACTTCCCCGACCGTCGACGCCGGAAACCCCCAGGTGAGCTCTCTGACTTCCCTCTTCCCTCTTTTTTTGTTCTGTAATAATTAAGTTATGTAATTATAATAGTTTAGTTTTTATATGTATTAGTTTAGTTGTATAATAGTTTAGTTAATATAATTAGTTTAATTTATATATAATTAGTTTAGTAAAATATAATATATATAATTAGTTTATTTTTATGTAATTAGTTTAGTGAAGTATTAATTATAAGGGTTTGTGATTATGTAAAAATATAATAATTTGTTGGGGTTTCTATTATTATTTAAGAAATAGTTTCAATAGTAAAATTTTGTTCAAAATTGGTTATTTGGACTGGTAACTGAATTTACTATAGATATAAATATATATTGGCTTTTACGTAAATTCTAAATTTGATAAATAAACTTTTATTTAAAATTATTGTTCAAAATAAATTTGAAATGATTTTTATTAAATTAAGGTGTTACCTTAATAACAAACAAATGACCCTTCTCTTATTAGCTTGGTATCCTTATCTCGATTTTCGTGCCGAACTCCGATCTTGGACTTCTTTATATAGTTTCTAGCTAATTGGACTGCTCCGGACCGGTTGGAACTAACTGATATTTCATTTGGAATCACCTTGAGGAGGGTGGCATTATGTACATTCTTTGATTTGTTAATATACATATATAAAAATATTTGATTGATATAAATATACAAATATGTATTTTGGTATATAAATATATATTTATATACATCTATTTAGCGTATATACATATATATGTATTTTGTACAATTACTAAGAGACACTTATATAAATATATATATATATATATATATACGTTTTATTGGTATGTACTCTGAGTGTAAAATGTGTATTTATATACGTATCCCTACTAGATGACCCTAGTTGACTAGAGCCATGCCTGGCATAGCCCTGAGGCTAGTGTATTTCTATTGTGTGTTAGTGTAGCATCTGATACAAGTAATATTATTATATGTTTATAGGACTGTCGGATTCTCCAGACGATACTCTGGGACAGGACATTGGTATTGACAGCTAAGGACCCAATGCGAGTACATTCTCTGATTAGTTTCTAATTTATGATATCTCCTATGTTCACTATATCTAGTGTAGATAGCCATGCTCTTGACACGTTGGTTACACGAATTGGTATACATGGATCTCATCATGAGATGTTATTCCTTATTCATGGTGTAGCTTGTACAAGACTTGTTTCCTTGTTATCTTATGCCTGTATAGACACTGAGACCCGGGGAGATTTGCTACCTCCCTAGGGAATCCCGTGCCATAGCGTACCATGATTGGATCTACTATACCAGTCGGGGGTTGGGGAGTATTTTAGTGTAGATATGTGATCATACCCAACTTTACATGCATCATAGCTCACCCCACATCTCACGTCGGGTGCGGCCTGACCATTTACATGCTTCATAGCTGTTACATGTGATTAGCCTGACCTCTACATGCATCATAGCTAACCAACGGTTAGCCTGACCTTACATGAATCATAGCTAATCACATGTAACCAGCCTGATCAAGTTCCCAAGCCGATCACATATTTAAGCTAGTACTCACACACTTAGTCATAGGGTTCTTGCTCATTGACATATTATTTCTTTTCCTGCATTTACTTACAGTATTTCCAGTATTTCTTTTATTGTACATTTATCGTACCTATACATGCTTCTCGTATATTTCCATCTAGAACTGCTACATAGTTTATATCATTAATATAGAACTGTTATTTAGAGATGTACTTTACTCCTTCCTGACTGGAAAATATTTTTCCAGACTGTGACCTTAGTAGACTGGTTTCTGACACACTTGAGGATTGGAAGTTAATGATTGCAGGTATAATTATTTTGTCGTTAGACTTGTCTTGTATTTCTTTCTTGCCTTGATATCTCATCGTGCTTTAGTTTATGTGATTGAGTATTTCTAACATTATTTTATGATATCCACGTCTCCTTATGGAGTTGGGTATCCACGTGAGTTTGATTAGATAGTTACATGACCTAGACAGCATTCTACCGTCGATGCTGCGGCGTAGGCTGGACGTACCCACGCACTCGTGCCCCTAAACCGGGTGCGGGTCGTGACACGTTTTTAGTGGTGGCCCATGCAGGTCAGACTTCGCTAGTTGTGCGATGTCGTAGTAGTACGACGTCATAGTTGTACTACTACGTGCCTGCTATAGAATATAGGACATAGGATACTAGGATGAGAGAGGATACTCAATCACAAATTCTTGAGAGATTCCTGGGATGACCCCTTGAGAATCTTATTAAAATTTCTAATTTTAAATCCTTCGCCTTGTTTCCGTCCGTCCTCACTCATTGATATTGAATTTGATTATTGTTGATCAATTATTAAAATTTGAATCTTGGTTTCATTGTAGAGTTGATTTCATGTCGAGATGAATTTTACGGACTAAATTTTTCGATATCATCTGATGACATATATGGATGAGAACAGTGAGAAAGGTGAAACATCTGCTTGGGTTATGGAACCTAGAGTTATCATAGCCGTACCAGTTAGCGAAGATTCTAGATGACATGACTGTAGGGTTGCGTACTTTAGTTACGGAACCTGTCCTTTATCGCACCTATGCTTACTGGCATGGCGAGGATCCTCAGCGTCATGATTTCTGACCGACATGTATGATTATCAGGTTGTGTCTTAAAAATTTTGTTCTTAAGATATCATCTCAACACTTATCTGTTTCTGTTATACAAGACTTTATTCCATCGTCCTTTTGGTTGCTAGCAGTAGAAACACCTTCAGTCCTCAATCCAGACTTTTGAGCTCCTATTCTTTGAGGATTTCTTGTTAAGTATGATAATTAGTGACTTGTAATTATGGCTGTGTCTTGAGTGTTAGTATTGGTTGAGTGTTGTTAATGAGTTATAAGTGTTTCTTAGTTGGACATGTGAGCAGTAGGCTTTAATCTAGAGTTAGCCCTTAGCATAGTACCTTGTATCAATGGTTCTAGGATAAGTGTCATTATAGCACTATAAGTAGAAGGAGAGTATAGAGTATCAGTGATAGTCCTCAGGGTTAGTATCAGAGCCAATTACCCGTCCTGGATAATCATGATTTTGTAATTAAGTGATCTATGTAAACAATTAGGTATCAAGGAATTGTGTTAAGAATTAATGGAGCATAACATTCAATCGGATGATTGATATCGGGCGTGTTAAAGGTAAAGAAATTTATATGCATGAGGAGTTATAATGAGGTATCATGAGTAGAGAAATATCAGAATCGGTAATGAAGATGGTGAAGCGTATCACAGATTAGTGTAACAGGCTATGAAAGGTTAAAGGGAAATACATATACATCAATTGAGATGAGGAACCATACACATACCCATGAGAGTAAAGAAACATGAGTATAATAGAAGATTCAGGTGATCATGAGTTCTAATGAGCTTGATGAGATAATCCATTAATGCAACTAGTGATATAATACCAAGAGTGCTAATGGTTCTATATCGAGGATTAGTCGATAACGACGCTCAAAATAGTAAGCACTCTGCGTGATGATAATCGGATGATATACCAGTCGACATAAATTGAAATCATGAAAGAAATTATAGGTGATGATAACTTTGATCATTGGAGGTAATAGTGTAAGTGATTCGGGCAGTACAAATTTAGTACATAGTTGTAGACAATAGAGGTATTGAGTGCACCTCGAGTATTAGAGACTACGAGCACTTATATGTAAATTGGTGGATTTATAAATTAAAGAGTGGAAATGAATTTTTACTTTGAGAATTATTGAGGAGTTGAGATTGTGTCATAAAGTTTTTGAGGATTTTAAATATTGATTCAATAAACATGGTCAAGGCTATAAAGATTTTAGAAATAATTAAAATTTTATTTCGATGTTGAGTATCTGACCTTGAGGAGGCATATACATTTATTTTAAGTTGATCGAGAAGTTAAACCTTGATGATTATTTTGAGGATTAATTTTAAGGTAGATGAGAGATACGAATATTAATATATGAGTAGATGATATACATGTATAAGGATCTGGTGACTTGAGCATGATTGAGGAGGCACCGCAGACTGACTTGGGTGTCCATCTAGAGTCGTATTAGAAAGGGTTTAGCACTTAGTATGGTGTGTTACACTTGGTGTGCACTTGAGTGATAAGAACAAATAGTATGGACAACTGTAGTAGGAACGAGAACTAGCAGTGGGGGTACTGAAGTAGAACAGGGGTACCTAAAGAGATAGAGGTATCAAACTTTACATGCACCAATTGACCTATAATCGTGTTAGAGGTTCTTGGTATCAGATTTTGGTATTAATAGATAGGTGTGTGCAATACGGATATATTCATGGATCTTGTGGATTAATGATTAGTTGATATGGGTACCAGTGTACATGAATAGGAATTGTTAGTGAATGTGCTAGAGTTAAGTGTTTGTTAGAGATAGTAGATACTACAAGTAATACGTTAGCAGGTTCTTTCTTTCCCTCCTAATGATTCCTTCTTCCGTCTTTCGATTGATTGATTTTCCTAATACTGTAGTTCGTATGCATGATTTCTTGTTAGAATAAAACTAGTAGTACGCCCTAAAAGAGACTGAAATACCATGACAAAAGACACATGACCTATATTTTCTTAAATTGCATGGCTGTAGGTAGAATTTTCTTAAACCATGATCATTAGGGTTTTGACCATAGCAAAGATCTATGACAAGGTTATGACTGACAAAAAGAGACAAGAGGATTAAATTTATGGATGAGCATTAATTTAAATAAAGAATTTAGGGGTTGTTATAACGGAGTTGATGGATCATTAATTTTACAAAAATTGAGGTATGATTGAAATTCGAGGATAAACATTAACTTAAATGGAGAGCTAAGAAATTCACAGGGCAAAATTGAGGATTTATTAATTTTAGGAAGGTCTTGATATGATTAAATTGATTATTAAAATTTGAGAAAATTTGAGAGATTATCATTTTATCTATTTGATTGCAAGATAGAAATTTTATATTTTATATTGAAGATTCTGAAGGTATCGCATCGTTGAGTATTTGAGGAAAAAGAAAATCGGGAAATAAAATCGTTAATGGAATGGTGTCGAATTCAATTCTCGGGAGGAGAATTTAGATTTGAATAAGCATCAATTGAATTTGAGTTAGAGGAGTAAGATGATTGATGGATTAGTGGTTAAAATTTAAATTTTGGGACACGATTTTATAAATATGCATTGATTGTATTTCAATTGGAGGATTGGATATTAAAATCCTTGAGTATTTAGATACAAACTTAAATTTTTTTGGAGGAGATTATGACAAAGGGGATTTGATTTTTAAACTTGAAGATTTTCAGGAATATGATGTTATAAAATTTTGAAAGGTTGTGAAATAGCAATATGGAATTACTTCATGATTATTTGGTTTAAAATTTAAATTTTGATAGAAATAATATGATGAGTAAAGGCAATTATTGAGGATCTTAAATTTCGAGGACAAAATTTTTCTAAGGTGGGTAGACTTGTAACCTCCGATTTCCAAATTTCCAAAATATTTAGATTTTTATTTTATTTTAAAATATCAAGTTTATAAGATATTTCTCCTTGAATTTTAGTATTAGATTTTTAACAATGTTTGATTTTTTGTAAGTGATTTGAAATCTTTTATAAAATCATTTTCCTAAATGTCAATTTATTATAAATTAAATAGATAAATAATAATATATATAATACTCTAGCTTCAAATATTTATTGGCTTAAAATCATAAAATTATTTGTTTAATAAAATTATTGAAGGACTAGTTGTTTTAATAATAAATTTTCATATCCATTTTGGAATAGTAAATAAATAAATTACATAATTTCTAGGGTTTTGAAATATGTGTTTAATTAGTGGCTAATTTGGAATCAGTTAGCCTTGGAAGCCTCTTAAAATATTTTCTTAAATTATAATTTTTTCTATTAAATTTACAAGTTTACCATCTCCCATTCACACCCTCATTTTTCCACATGAAAAACTCATTTATATATTATCTGGGCCATTCATTATTTGGGCCAATCCTCACCCTTTATCCCACAACCTCTCTCCCTATTTAAAGTCTCTCACCACACCATTCCCAAGAAACCCTAGCTAGCCCTCACAAATTCCCACAAGCCAACAAGCCATCACCATTGATTTGTGTGCTCGTGTCCGTGTGTCCAGCATTACCGTGTCAGCCGTGTTGGCCTCGGGTCCGACCCCGGGTGTCCTACCGTATCCATTTATTTCCTGTGTCCAGATTTACAACGCTACAACCAGATTTTCGTGTCCGACACCATCTGGACACAACCCCCCACACCACAGTACATTCAAACCCCTGTGTGCAACACCCGGACATGTCCACAGTACATCGAATCCATCGTATCCAGCCCCGGACACGATCCAACCCTGACTCGTTCACAGAAATCCAAAACCTAACCTAGATCTCGACCGCCGTCGGCGACTGGGACCTCCTCCTCTGAGTCGAGCTGCCGTCCCCTTATTTCGCCGCGTCGAGCTCGAAGATCCGACCGCCTCCTCGAGACGAGCACGCTCGACCGCCGCCGCCTCGGATCCGTCGACCACCGTCGAGCCGAGCTCCGCTGCCGCCGCCAAGCTTCGCTGCCGCATCCTCGATACGAGCGCCTGTGGCCGCCGCCACAGCAGATCAGCCGTCGAGCTTCGACCACCGACCACCGCGTGACCTGGCGGACTTCCCCGACCGTCGACGCCGGAAACCCCCAGGTGAGCTCTCCGACTTCCCTCTTCCCTCTTTCTTTGTTCTGTAATAATTAAGTTATGTAATTATAATAGTTTAGTTTTTATATGTATTAGTTTAGTTGTATAATAGTTTAGTTAATATAATTAGTTTAATTTATATATAATTAGTTTAGTAAAATATAATATATAATTAGTTTATTTTTATGTAATTAGTTTAGTGATGTAATAATTATAAGGGTTTGTGATTATGTAAAAATATAATAATTTGTTGGGGTTTCTATTATTATTTAAGAAATAGTTTCAATAGTAAAAAACTTGTTCAAAATTGGTTATTTGGACTGGTAACTGAATTTACTATAGATATAAATATATATTGGCTTTTACGTAAATTCTAAATTTGATAAATAAACTTTTATTTAAAATTATTGTTCAAAATAAATTCGAAATAATTTTCATTAAATTAAGGTGTTACCTTAATAACAAACAAACGACCCTTCTCTTATTAGCCTGGTATCCTTATCTCGATTTTTGTGCCGAACTCCGATCTTGGACTTCTTTATATAGTTTCTAGCTAATTGGACTGCTCCGGACCCGTTGGAACTAACTGCTATTTCATTTGGGATCACCTTGAGGAGGGTGGCATTATGTACATTCTTTGATTTGTTAATATATATATATAAAAATATTTGATTGATATAAATATACAAATATGTATTTTGGTATATAAATATATATTTATATATAACTATTTAGCGTATATACATATATACGTATTTTGTACAATTACTAAGAGACACTTATATATATATATATATACATTTTATTGGTATGTACTCTGAGTGTAAAATGTGTATTTATATACGTATCCCTACTAGATGACCCTAGTTGACTAGAGCCATGCCTGGCATAGCCCTGAGGCCAGTGTATTTCTATTGTGTGTTAGTGTAGCATCTGATACAAGTAATATTATTATATTTTTATAGGACTGTCGGATTCTCCAGACGATACTCTGGGACAGGACATTGGTATTGACAGCTAAGGACCCAAGGCGAGTACATTCTCTGATTAGTTTCTAATTTATGATATCTCCTATGTTCACTGTATCTAGTGTAGATATCCATGCTCTTGACACGTTGGTTACACGGATTGGTATACACGGATCTCGTCATGAGATGTTATTTCTTATTCATGGTGTAGCTTGTACAAGACTTGTTTCCTTGTTATCTTATGCATGTATAGACACTGAGACCCGGGGAGATTTGCTACCTCCCTAGGGAATCCCGTGCCATAGCGTACCATGATTGGATCTACTATACCAGTCGGGGGTTGGGGAGTATTTTAGTGTAGATATGTGATCATACCCAACTTTACATGCATCATAGCTCACCCCACATCTCACGTCGGGTGCGGCCTGACAATTTACATGCTTCATAGTTGTTACGTGTGATTAGCCTGACCTCTACATGCATCATAGCTAACCAACGGTTAGCCTGACCTTACATGAATCATAGCTAATCACATGTAACCAGCCTGATCAAGTTTCCAAGCCGATCACATATTTAAGCTAGTACTCACACACTTAGTCATAGGGTTCTTGCTCATTGACATATTGTTTCTTTTCCTGCATTTACTTACAGTATTTCCAGTATTTCTTTTATTGTACATTTATCGTACCTATACATGCTTCTCATATATTTCCATCTAGAACTGCTACATAGTTTATATCATTAATATAGAACTGCTATTTAGAGATGTACTTTGCTCCTTCCTGACTGGAAAATATTTTTCCAGACTGTGACCTTAGTAGACTGGTTTCTGACATACTCGAGGATTGGAAGTTAATGATTGCAGGTATGATTATTTTGTCGTTAGACTTGTCTTGTATTTCTTGCTTGCCTTGATATCTCATCGTGCTTTAGTTTATGTGATTGAGTATTTTTAACATTATTTTATGATATCCACGTCTCCTTATGGAGTTGGGTATCCACGTGAGTTTGATTAGATAGTTACATGACCTAGACAGCGTTTTACCGCCGATGCTGCGGCGTAGGCTGGACGTACCCACCCACTCGTGCCCCTAAACCGGGTGCGGGTCATGAGAAGTAGTCCGTGATAGCTAATATGAACCGATGTCCTCTAGAAGATGATGGGTGAATAGGACCAATGATGTCCATGCCCCATGCTTCGAAGGGCCATGATGCAATAGTAGGATGTAGATACTCAGAAGGCTGATATATAAAATCTGCATGAACCTGACAATCTTTGCATTGTCTTGTATATTTTACTACATCTGCGATCATAGTAGGCCAGTAGTAGCCCATCCTCCTGATACGATCCTGTAGCTTAGGACCGGGTTGGTGTGCTACACATACACCATGGTGAGCTTCACGGATAACCCGTTTTGCATCATCATCAGAGAGACATCGTAACAGTAGTCCATCATAAGTTCGGCGATATAGACTTTGTGAAGAAGCATCAAAATAGAAGCGTAGTGATCGTCTTTTAACCGATACTACTTCTTTGGGATCTTCTAGTAAGATTCCGTATGCCGCGAAGTCTATGAAGGGACTTCTCCAGTCTCTCTCAGGAGGAATTGTATTTACGGCGTAGCTGCGTTCCATGTGAAAATTATTTTTCACATAAAACAAATCTCTGTTAAGAAGGATAACCGAGTTCTGCCTTCTTATAGGAATAGACAGATCTGCAGCTAAACTGGCCAGAGCGTCAGCTTCCAGATTTTAAGATCGAGGCACATGCTCTAAGAAGAATCCTATAAAAGATATGGCGATCTCGATCGTTGCTTGGTGATAAGGAATAAGGTCTAGATTGCGGACTTCATATACTCCTCTGACCTGATTGACGATCAGCTGGGAATCACCAAAAGCTTCCAGGTATTCAATATCCAATTCTTTAACGACTTGAAGCCCGATGAGTAGGGCATTATACTCTGCGACATTATTAAAGCAGGGTTCGCTAAGAGAATATGCTCGATAGATAACGAGTTTATCAGGAGTTACCAGGACAATTCCTACTCCTGAAACCACGTTTCCCTTAGGACCAGTTCGAGAGGCCCCGTCCAAGAATAGCTGCCTTATATCATCTTCCATCGCGGAGTTACATTCTGCAACTTCATCGAGAATGTCCTCGTATAGTTTGGAGGTTTCCGGAATAGGATGAGCAGCTAAGAAATCAGCCAAGGCTTGACCTTTCATGGACTTCTTAGGGATGTACACCATATCATATGGTATGTATAACATCGCCCAAGTCGTTAGTCGGGAATTAAGAACCCTTGGCTTACTCATCAATACCCGGAGCGGATTAATCCTAGAGATGATATGAATAGTTTGGCCTGTGACGTAATGTCGCATCTTCTGAATGACGAACATTAGGGCCAAGTATTCTTTTTTTACTGGATTATACCGGTGTTTAGCTCCGATCATCATCCTGCTTAGGTAATAGATAGCCTGTTTATGACCTTTATTGTTCTTTTGTGTGAGGAGAGCTCCCAAAGAATAATCCATTGCTCGAACATACAGCAAAAATGGTCTTCCTATTATGGGAGGCACCGGAACTGGAGGATTAGTAAGGTAGTGTTTGATATCGTCAAACGCTTGCTGACAGGCTTCGTCCCATACGAAAGATACACCTTTCTTCATTAGGCGAGAAAAATGCAGACATCTTCCAGAGAGGTTGGATATGAATCTTCTGATATAAGCTAAATGACCTTGAAATCTCCTGAGTTCTCTCATATTATGGGGAGATCGCATCTCTAGGATAGCCTTTACTTTATCAGGATCGACTTGAATGCCTTTGGCGGTAATGACAAATCCTAGGAATTTGCCGCTGGATATACCGAGAAAGGACTTTGTGGGGTTCATTTTGAGTTGATGTTGGCGCATCAATTCGAACACCGTCTTCAAGTCTTGGATATGAGTACCCTTGAGGCAGCTTTTGACAGCAATGTCGTCTACGTAACACTCCACGGTTTTGCGTAGATGCTCATAGAATATGTTACTCATTGCTCGCTGATATGTAGCCCCGGCATTCTTTAATCTAAAGGGCATGACTGTGTAGCAATATACCCCTAGAGTTGTTCGAAAGGCAGTATGCTTCTCGTCTTCAGGATGCATTTTGATCTGGTTGTATCCTGAGAATCCGTCCATGAAAGACATGCATTCAAAATCGTAAGGATTGTCGATCATGACATCTGTGATGGAAAGAGGGAACTCATCCTTGGGGCAGGCCGCATTGAAATCTCTGAAGTCGATACAAATGCGAACTTTCCCACTTTTCTTCATGACTGGGACTACATTGGCGACCCAATCGGGATATTGATCTTTCCTGATAAACCCGCAGTCTATCAACTTCTTGATTTCAGCTTTGATGGCATCCATCATATCCGGTCGAAACAGGCGTTGGTGCTGCTTTACAGGTTTTGAATTGGGCAGCATGTTGAGCTTATGAGTAGCCACTTTTGGATCAAGGCCTGGCATATCCTCATAATTCCACGTAAAGACGTCGATATATTCTTTTATCAGCTGGGTCATTTCTTCCCTTTCTTCTTCGGAAAGATTGTTACTGATGAATATCGGCTTTGGTGAAAGTTCATCACCAACATCGATTTGGATAATTTTATCTTCAGTGGGCGGTTCTCTTTGCTCGAACCAGAGTTCCCATTGTGTATCCATTTGCTGAGCCCAAGTTTCATTCTCAAACGGTTCTGATTCTTGTTCGTCTGCTTCGAGAGAATCTGTCAATATCATATTTACTGATAATGCTCGTTCGGGGGACAACGAGCCATCTTGAGAAGAGAAAAAGATATCCTTACTTGACTCAGAATTTGCAAGGGAGGTAGTATACCCTAACCCAAAACAAGTTCGTTGACAGTAGGAATCATCATGCAACGTCATTCGCCTGCCTTTTCCATAGTTGAGGCCTGGTTCGGACTTCAGATTATAACCCATTATTTGCATAATCTTCAAAGCTTGGGGACGATATCTGTGAATCTGTATTTTACCAGCATCTGATTCGTGAGAATCTTCTTGTACCACCGGTCTGTTGCGCATGCGACCGAAGACTATTGGATGTTGATTGCTACGAGTAGGCGGGATAATAAAGATAGAATCTTCATGTGGCCCATATGTCGTGATGACATTAGATGTTGACGCCACTTTCCATATATACGGTTGATAGAGCTATATGGCTTTCAAGAATTTTTGTGCTATAGGCTCTATATTATTATAGAAGGCCGATTCCTGATCAGGAATCTGAGCATCAGTATACTGGAAAAGATAATCTTTATTATCATCAGAAACCATGTTCCCGGTTGTATTTACATTAGTCAGCTGTTTATTGTGCCGAAGGTTGATGATCAAGGGTGGAGGCTTCTGGTTTAGAGTGATCACTAGGGGATCACTTCCTCCTCCTGATTTAGTTTTGTCCAAGTGGATAGCCATGGGTTTCCTGCCTTTAGGACGAGTAGTCCGTCCTTTCACCTGGATTGACAGAGGTTGCTCAACAGACGGTTCTTCTGGCTCCCGGCGGGATTCTTCTTTTATCTTGCCTGACACCTCCTTCATGTAGTCTTGGGTGTACAACATGGTGTCGGAGTAGTAGGACTCAACTCCTTTGAATGGGTTGAGATCAGCAAACTCCGTTTTTAATATTCCTTGGGCATCTACATATTTAAAGCATTGATGTAGGGTTGAAGGAACAATGTTGTGATCATGGATCCATGGTCTGCCCAGCAGAATATTATAGGAGACATCTGAATCAATGACATAGCATGTAGCCACTAATCTAAGGTCCCCGATCTGGATCCTCAGACGAATTTTCCCCAACGGCTTACTTTTTCTAGCGTTGAAGCCCACGATTGTAGTGGTGGTGTAAGCCAGTTCGCTAGTAGGAATCCTTAGTGGTCTGAGCAGACTATGAGGAATGATGTTGATCGATGATCCTGGATCTATGTGCATCCGGTCTACCTCCATGGAACCGACGTATCCGGTATAATAGAGCCAGTTATGTTTCAACAGCATGTCATCTTGAGTGAAAGTGATGTTAGGGACCACTTCCATCATACTATGGCATTGAGGACATGCCACGGGCTCTTTATCTAGAGACTTGAGCTGAGTCAAGCATGCATCTGCCTGCATTAACGTCTCACTCAAGACCTGACGAGTGTCTTTTGATAGCCTGAGTAGCTCAAAGATGGACAGTCTGGCTGGAGTATTAGACAATTGGGCTAGGATGTCGAAGTTATAGGGCTTCTCCAAACCTTTGTTTTGAATGTTCTTCACAGGTTTGTCGAAGCGAACTTCTTTTTGCTTGCCCTTTTCTGCCGAAGTTGGTCTAGAAGGACCTGCCTCTGGTATGACAGGTTCAGGTTCTGAAGGCTTGGCAACTGAAGTGTCTGTCGTTGTTTCTTCTTGATTTCCTCCACAGTCCTTGAGGTAGGCTTTTCCTGATCGGGTCCCAGTAGCCAAAGTCTCTTCATCTGATGTCGAAGATATAGCAACCATATGGCATGGTTTGCGCATTGAGTTCTTTCGGGACTTAGCCTTAGCAGCTTGAGTCTCCTACTCGATCTCTGACACCAGATCAGGATGAACCCACATAATCTCACCACGCTGGGTAGTTAGGGGTACCAGATCATGGTTTTGACCCCTGGCCGGAGGAAGATTAACAATGTTCATCATTGTCCGAGAAATAGGTACAATCCCATCCAAAACTTTTTGAGGAGGCAGATTGCCGAATTGGAGAGAGATCATGTTGGCAGTGACCGTCTTCTCACTATTGTGCAGAGTGATGGCCTTGGCATCGATCAACTCCTGGATTTTCCTTTTTAGTATATAATACGCCTTGGTAGGGTGATGTATATGGAAAATACAGTACTTAGGGTTGTTGGTACTGCCGACTTCATTAGGCCTTTTCACCTCGGGGAGGGTTAGCTTGCCACTTTTGACTAGACAGTCGAATATGCTCGGAATATCGTCGTCGTCAAAAGAATATGCTTCAATGGGCCTGGAAGTCCCAGATTTTGTCTGTGTGGTCGCCGGAGTGTTTTGCTTGGACGTATTGATCGTTATAGCTTCTTTTCCTTTGGAACCACGAGGATGGTCGTTATTGGATGATGACCTCTTTTCTTTATCAGAGGTGGAGATCATAATTCCATTGTCACGCGCCTTCCGACTGTTGTCTTTGGCAGCTACCGCTGAGATGATAAATGAGGGCCAATCATGGAACTGATAAGGTCCTGTGAACACCGAGATTAGTGGAAGAAGGTTCTTCCTGCAAATGTCCACCAAGGCAGAATCTGGAACTCCGGGGGGCATTTGCAAAGTGGCTTGACAAAAATGTTCAATAAAAGTATGAACGCTTTCTTTCTTCTTCTTCTTTACTTCGATGAGCGAGGCCATAGACATATCCATCCCTCCTTCGTAGAATCACGCGAAGAACAGATTCTTGAAATCTTCAAAGGAACTAATGCAGTTATCCGCAAGACTACGGTACCACTGATAAGCCACTCCAGACAGACAGCTTTTGAATACTCTAGTGAGAAGGGCATTATGCCCATGCAATAACACTGTCATCATGCTGAAGTAGTTCATGTACTGGCTCAGTGATGTCTTTCCCTCAAACAAAGCTATAGCCTGTGGTTTGTATTTAGGGGGAAAGGGATCTCATCCCAGATAGCTGGGTAAGGCTGGTTGATTCCCAATTTCTTGGCATCAAATTGGGCTTTCAATTCCCATACTACCTGCATCGGATCTTCCGCTGATAATGGGACCGTAGAGTGGTGAGAGATCGGTTGTATCGTAATTCCGACAGGGGGCAATACATTCTCCGAGTTAGAAAGTGGAGGAGCTGCTGACTCTTGATTTAGAACAAGCTTCTGGTTTGTGTTGGATGGTGGTAGGTCCGCCCCCACACGTATTTGAGTCGGAGGAACCGATGCTGGAGCTATAGCAGTTGTATGTTGAGTTACCAATATTTGGTGCATACTCTGCATCATACTATGCATCTCTTTGAGTGATGCCTCCAAAACAGCAACGCGTTGTTCCGTACTTCCCGATGGGGAAGCCACTTCATGTTCATCTCCAATGGCATAGACTCCCATTTCTCTGGATGCTATTGAAGGATTAGTATAGATCTCCGTAGAGATTGAGTCTATACTTTCAGTATCCGATTCGGGAAATTGGCGACCCCCAGTGTCCGAATCAGAAGAATACGAACCTGTTTGTCGTGACCTCGAACGGGTGTTTTGAAACAATCCAGCTTTAATGTTCTCAAGGAGTCTGTCGTATCTCCTTTGGCTTGAAGTTCTAGAGGGATGACGTCTTGAATTTGACCTTCCTCTAGGCATGTGTGAAGCCATATTCACTGATGCAAATGTAGGCTCTTCTTCCAGTAAAGACATAGAGTAGTTCAACTGGTCAAAAACTGACCGTTTTGCCTTGGAACAGCAATAATTAACTACAACTTTATGACTATTACAACTGTGCTCCCTAGGGGGTGTAATAGACATGTCAGAAGATCCCTTGCCTTTGCGTTTCTGGATCAAAAAATTGCGCAAATCAGGGGGATTAACAGAAGAAGAAGAAGAAGGCTTATTCTGCCTTTTTATATTAGTCGGAACGCGGATATTGGGAACCCCAACCCTCTCTCTGCCGTAGGAATACAGCAGTTCAGCCATGTGAGTAGCACATGATCCATGAGGAGCGTATCTATCCATAAACTGGGTCTTCTTTATGCCGAGAGACTTCTCCTGGCGTAATCTGGAACTCTGCTCAGGTTGGTATAAAACTGAGAAAGTCCTCAAACGGCCATCAGCGTTTTGCGTAATTTGAAGAGCGGGCAGATTCTTCTATTGATGGCATAAAAGCTGAGAGGTCGAAAAATCCGCCACTTGTTTTCCGTTGCAGAAATTGCAGGGACCCTCTGCCCTCTTATAGGCGGGAGAGATATTTTTACGCGCGGGGCGCTTTTGAAATTTTTGACTCGGCGCTGAGTCCTTGCCAGTAATTATGTCAGCCATGTCAGCGACGGGAGATAAAGTTTTACGCGTAGGGTGCGTTTGAAATTTCTGACTTGGCCCTGAGGCCTTGCTAGAAATTACGTCAGCCACGTCAGCGACGGGAGACAAAGTTTTACGCGCAGGGCGCGTTTGAAATTTCTGACTTGGCGCTGAGGCCTTGCCAGAAATTACGTCAGCCACGTCAGCGACGGAAGATAAAGTTTTACGCGCAGGGCACGTTTGAAATTTCTAACTTGGCACTGAGGCCTTGCCAGAAATTACGTCAGCCACGTCAGCGACGGGAGACGAGTTTTTACGCACAGAGCGTATAGGTTGGGATGCCACAACCTTGTTGATCAGAGAGTAGAGGATGTTCGGGGGCATCCATACTTTACGCAACTTCCAGCTATCCTGAACAGATGGGGAATGAGAGCTACCCCCTGCGCGAAGCATGTCTTCATAAGCACATTGGTCGAATTGGACGACCAGAGTCTTCTTCGTTGATCCTACGGATACAACATCGTATTGAGCAAAGGCCTTCTCATCGGAAGAGAAAGTAGTCCCCAACAGATTTGCCATCTTCTGTTTGATAATAAACGAAAGAAATAAAACTAGGTTTGCATGAAACCCTTTCTTTGGTTTACAAACAAGAAGTACAATTAATCTTATACGAGGATGTTAAGTACAAAATTTTAATTTGGGTAAATATTGCTATAGGAGTCTGATCTACAGTCGATCACTTTGTCCCTTGGACCACACGATGACGAAGAAGTACTGTAGAAGAAGGAAAATCTTCAAAAATTGCAAGAGGGATTTGATGCTCGATGCCAAAGTCGTCAATCACTCCCCGCTGTCTGTGCTCTAGGATCTTCTCTCTCAATTTTTGTCACTACCACATTCCGAAAACAGGGGTATTTTCGACTTTTTACAATATTTAATATTATTGTAGTTATAATTAATTAATTGCATGAATAGTATATATTTAAATTAAATAACTGTGTGATGTGTACTTTAATATATTGTATTATAGACAGTGTTCATTTGTGTTGTGATGGTATAATTGACCTAGAAGTCCAGTAGACGAACACCTGTCCGAATTGTAGAATTCAGGATTTAATTATTTATTTAGAATTTAATTCTTGGAGTTTGTAATTAATTACTGTATTTTAATTAATTATTGCGCATTGCCTTTGCTTCAATATTTGGAGCACTACCCTAGCTTTTGTGTTCCAACAAATTTCACAAGCTTGCCCTAGACATGCCCGCCTTCCATTCTGCTATTTTTGCAACTCATAATTATGCTCCCTGTACATTATTTCTGGCCGCAGAAAAAAAAAATCGTCGCGGACGTTATTTTTAAATTCCTATTTTTTGTATCGTTGTGCGTCCCAATCGAAATTAGAGACAATCTTGACCTATTTTTCGTGCGGCCCAAATTAGGGTAATATTCTGTTCTGAGTCTTCTTCAATATTGGTATTGATGACCTGACCTGATTTTGGCTCCATGTACTCATAATTAATTGTTGAACACAACTTGCATTTATTTCTATTTAAATTAAGGATACCATTTTATCTGATTCTAAAATCCCAATTTAATTCCAGTGCCCTGCTAATTTGAGCCCGTACCAGTCTTACAGCGTCCCTTGACCCTACAAAATACCGGACCCCGAATCGCCCGCCAAATTTTCATCATTTTATGTGTTTATGCAATTTCCCAAATTTAAGGGGCTAAGTTGCAATTATTCAATTGTAGGTGTCATCACACCATTGTCCAAGACCAAATGGAAAGATTATTTACTTGAGGACCAAATTGCATTTTTCCTACATGAATTAAATTCCCTCATGTTCAATCTGAGCCACTCATTCTAGGGGTCAATCACAACCCTCCATCAAAATCCCCTCATCCTATATAATGACATGTCTACATCAACCCTAATCCCTAGAAACCTAGGTTTTCCCCCACCTCACAAGCCTCCAAATTTCCTCAAGCCTCCAAACCGTAGGAATTCTTCTCCTCCTTCTTCCTTTCTTCTTCTCTTCTCCTTCTTTTCTTCTTCTTCCTTTCTCCATTATTTTTTAAATTCAAAAGTTTAAGAAAGGAGAGGGAAACAACCAACCACCCTCACAACTGTGCACCGGCCAGGCGACTGTGTACTCAGTCGGCGGCCAACCGCCCAGGCGACCCCGTCTCCGGCGGGCCAGCCTAGCCCGGCCCCGTTTTCCCGCTGCTCTTCCTCCCCGACCCCGGCAGGCGGCTGCTCCTCCCATCCATCCATCCATCCATCCATCGAAGTCCGGCCGAGCTCCTCCTCCTATCACCACCACCATCTCCTACCATCTACTGCCACCACCACCTACACCACCGCGAGCCTCCTTCACGCACGGTCCGGCCTCCTCCGGTCCCCCTCTGCATCGCCGGACAGCCAGCCAACCCCATCCAGCCGTGCATCTCCCTCCATCTCCCCGGCCGAGACTGCTCCCCGGCAGGCGACGGCTCCGGCCCTCACTGCAACCCGGCGGCTTCCCCCTCCGGTCCGGCGGCCAGCCACCAACCCACTGTAAGCCTTCTTCTTCCCCTTCTTTCTTTATATATATATATATATATATATATATATATATATGTATATATACATACATGTATACGTATGAGTGTATATAAAGAAGGGTATATGTATAATTAGTGTAATTAATTTGTATATGTATATATAATAAATGTAAGGTAGTTGTATGTATTTAAATAAATGGTATAAATATGTATTTAATTTAATGTTTAGTAGTATATGTATTAGTGTATATTATTTCTTTTGTTAATATTTAATTGTATATGTATAGTGTATATCTAATTAGTATATTTTAATATAATGTGTATATGTATATGTATAATTAATTCATATGCGTATGTATAAAGCTAATTAATGGGTAAAATTATTATTTTGGTAAAATATAGGTATGTGTGTAGGTATTTAATATATACTAGGTATAATTTTTAATTAATGTTCTAGTATCTGTATTTGTTAAATTTAATGATGGTAAATATATACATATATTTTGTATAAGTAATTAGTATATTCTTAATGTATATTTTGTATAAGCATTAGTATATTCTTAATATAAATTGGTATGTACATGCATACATGTATATATATAGTATAAACTCTATGGGTGTATTAGTCTTAGTATATTTTAATAAAGATGTTAACAATATATATATTGTAAATTGTATTTTGGCATATATATGGTACATAATTGTTCAACTAATATATATATATATTATACATGAATTAAATGATATATATATATTGTATATGTGGTGATTTTGGTGCAAGTATGTATACAGTATAATTATTATTTTGGTATACAAATATATATGTGTATATATATTTTGTATGGGTATATATTTAATAAAAACGTATGTTGGTATAAATGAACAAATATGTAAATAACCGTATTCTGGTATCAATGTATATATGTAGAGTTATATTTTCATATTGGTATATATATTTTGAATAAAACTTTAGCATATTTTTATATATATATATATACATATATTTTGTATATGTATTTAATTTGATATGTATATTGTAAGTACATATGTTAATTAAGATGTGTATATCTATCTACTAGGTGACCCTAGTTGACTAGTGCCCTGCCTGGCATAGCCCTGAGGCCAGTATATTTCTTCTGTGTGTTAGGATAGCATCTGATACAAGTGTTGTAATTGTGATATGTTATAGGACTGTTGGTTCACCCAGGGGATACTCTGGAACAGGACATCCATAAATACCAGCTAAGGACCCAAGGCAAGTACATTCTCTGATAATTTCCAATTCTTGATAATTTCTATAAGTTCAATGATCTTGAAATATTACAACTGAATCTTTGACACTGTGCTACATGGACTAGTATATAGCCTGGATCTGCGGTCATGAGATGTTACCTTGATTATCGTATTAACATTGTACACGACATGTATATTAGACATCGTACATGATAGACTTGACTTGCTCGTGTATCGTGACGTGTCATGGTTGGATCCACAGTACTAGTTGGGGGCGGGGAAGTAGTTAGTAAGAAATGTGATCATAACCTCTTATTGTAGTATAGAAATTGTAAGTGTTAATCATGCTCTTCACCCATGATTAGCCAGGCCCTGTAGCTATCGTACATGTTCCCAAACCGATCACATTTTGAAACTACTATTTCAAACACTTAGAATAGATTACAGTTCCCTATTTTAAATCATATACTACATCACCCGTATATGATACTGTTCCTTGTTCTTTCATTTTTCATACATGCACTGACTGTATCATATTGCCTATTGCCTGTCTTTTTACATTGCCTGTCTCTCTTAAATTGCCATTGCATTTATTTCACTGTCTTCTCAGTAGCTAGCATGACAAGTTTTATTGTATTATAGACATTATCAATTAATGGAACTGTTATTTGAGAGTGTTGCTTTGCTCCTTCCTGACTGGAAATATTTTTCTAGACTATGCCTTAGAGGACCGCTGTCCGACACTTTATGGACCATATGGTGAGTAGCTGCAGACTTGGTAGTTTAGTTGTGAGGCGGAGTATTCACGGGCGGTACTGCCTAGACTATTTTGGTACCGGATTTGTCTCCGGCATTTTGATGATTCTTGGATATTGTTGAGTTAGAATATTACTTGTGGACTTGTGTTGTGTTTAATTTTAATTTCTGTTTCGAAATCTTATCGTACTGTAATCTTGTGATTGAGTATGTGTTCATCTTATTTGTGTCATCCGTGCCTCCTAATGGAGATTGGATGCTTGCGTGACATTAGCTTGATAGTATCAAGACCTTGACAGCGTTCTACCGCCGACACTGCGGCGTAGGCTGGACGTACCCACGCACTCGTGCCCCTAAACCGGGTGTGGGTCGTGACAATTTTTTCGACCTTTGACCTCCATGGATGGAAGTCTCTATTTATAGGCATAAAAATTGAACAACAGAGAGAATTGCACCTTTTACACGACGGTTATCATAACTGCTACCCACGTATAAATGATCTTCTGAATAAGCATTTGACGCGTGTCCCATTAAGAGATAATGTATATAACTGCTGCAAAGGTCACGGCATGCAAGCCACGTAGGTAACTGCCCCTCGCGTAGAGATGATTGGCGTAGAAGCCAAATAACTATCTCGTTGGCGTAAAAACCAAATAGCTGTTCTGATAGCGTAAAAGCCAAGTAAGTGAAGAAGCTCAATAGCTATTAAGTTGGCATAAAAGCCAAGTAGGCATTGAAGCCCAATAGCTGACATATAGGCGTAGAAGCCCAATAGCTGTCAGGTTAGCGTAGAAGCCAAGTAGGCGTAGAAGCCCAGAAGTTGTCAAGTTGGCATAGAAGCCAAGTAGGCGTAGAAGCCCAGTAGGCATAGAAGCCTGATGCTGCATGGATAGGTAACTAGCGTAAGGACAGCCGATCATTCTTTCTTGACTGAGGTCTTGAGCGTATTCTGGACCAGATAGCCTGTTCACATATCTTTGCCAATATAGCCTGAGTTGGAGTATTTCAAGGAGATAGCGTACAGCGTGCTCCTATAATTGAAAATAGCCAGGTTGACGTATTTCGAGGAGGTAGCATACGGCGTACTTCTATAGCTGAATATAGCCTGATAGCGTAATGTGCAGGGATAGTGATGTGGACGTATTAGTCATAATTATGGCTCACCCAGTCGTTAAAAGTAGAACCAAATCTCGTGCATTAAATGCAGAGATCTGCCCCTATCATGCGCATTAACTGCAGAGATGCGCCTCAATTTTTGTACGAAGTACAGCTTTTGACGTAGCGGTTCATTTCGTCTCTTCCTGATGAGCGTAAAAGCTCATGTCTGCCTGTGTAAAACTAGGCAGCGTATTTCCTTTAATGCGTAAAAATTATTTGTATCAAGGAAATATCACTAAATGACGGTCTGGGGTTCTGTGTAGAATCATCATTACAGCCGTCGTCTGGATAGTCGTGCAACACTCTTTGTCAGGAGTCAGGTTTATTGTACTGTCTGACAGGTTCATTCAAAGAATTCGAAGCGTTCCTTGTACAACTCATTCGAGGGATACGAAGCGTTCCTCGTATAACTTTCTGCTGCATTGAAAGCAGATAGGATCTACGCCAAAGTGGCGATATAGCAACCTTTTTACGCCAAAGCAGTTAGGAAATACTGCATTACACGGGTTATTCTGGAGCTATATTTTACGCTGAATAGCGTTGAAGCTCTGTTGTTTCGCCAATGGCTCTGAAGTCGTGTCTTACGCCACCCAGTGTTGGAGTTCTATTTTACGCGACTTCCTGCATGTTTGAGGGTTTTACGCGTATAATTCTTCAGCGTATTTTTCATGCTTCTATAATGACCAGTCTTCCTAGATCCCCATCTGGCAGAGATGCTATATGGGTTATAGTGGATCAACTCATGAAAGTTACTCACTTTCTTTCTTTCAGAGTGGGCCAGTCTACAGAGAAGCTAGCTGAGATGTACATGTGGCAGATAGTTAGATTGCATGGTGTACCAGTTAACGTAGTCTCAGATAGAGATTCGCGGTTCATATCTTATTTTTGGCAGAGCCTACAGCAGAGTCTGGATACTAGGTTAAAGTTTAGATCAACCTACCATCCGCAGACAGACGGGAAGTCAGAGCATACTATTCAGAATTTGGAGGATATGCTTCGAGCTTGTACACTTGACTTCGGTGGATCTTGGGAGGATCACTTGCATTTATTAGTGTTCTCCTATAACAACAGCTTCTAGGTGAGCATTCAAATGGCACCCTTCGAGGTCTTGTATGGTAGAAAATACATATCACAGTTAGCTTGGGATGACATTGGCGAGAGGCAGATGCTTGGTCCAGAGATAATTGCTCAGTTAGTTTGAGTGATCAGGCAGATTAGAAAGCATCTTAAAGTAGCTCAGGATCGCCAGCATCATTGGGCAAATCAGCACCATCGTCACCTTGAGTTCTCTATCGGCTACCATGTATTTTTGAGAATTTTGAATACCCATGGAGTTATCAGATTTGGAGTACGGGGAAAGGTTAGTCCCAGATATATAGGCCCGTTCAATATTCTCGAGCGAGTTGGAGACGTATCTTATCGTCTAGCTCTTCTACCATCGCTTCATAAGGTATATGATGTCTTTCACGTATCTAAGTTTCGTCGATATATTCTAGACCTGAGCCATATCCTGGATTATTCTGACTTGGTCGTTGGTACCGACCTATCATATGAGAAGAGGTTCATGTCTATTTTGGACCAAAGGGAGAACGTTCTTAAGAACCAGACTATCAGATTAGTTCATGTTGCTTGGGGGCATCACTCACAGGATGAGTTGACGTGGGAGCACGAGGACGATATGCGTACTCGTTATCCATTTCTCTTTGACTTGGGTGGTATACTTATCTATATACCCGTGTCCTATCTTAGCTTGTGCATGTGATTGATTATTAGCTTATTTGTTATGTCTGTTATTTTTACTTTCTGATTTCTTGTTGTTGTCCAGAAAATTTTATGTTCACATGAGTTTTTTATTTATTTTTGATTTTTAGCTGGCTTTCTTGGATGTTCTTGTTAGTGATCTTTGGATCCTTATGGAAATTTCGAGGACAAAAATTTTTAAGGAGGGAAAAGTTATGAGACTCGTCTCACAGTATTCGTATTTTATGTTTATACATATTTTTTTTGTGGTAGTGATTGCATTTTATTGGATCTCGAGTAAGCCCAAAGTTTCTCAAAATTAAAACTTTACTACCTGACCAGTATACCGACGGTATACTACAGTATATGTCATGACCCGTACCCAGTGTAGGGATGTAAGTCGGGAACAACACCTAGCCTACGCCGCAGCATCAGCGGTAGAACGTTGTCTTGGTCAACTATACTATCTAAATATCTCACAATAATATAAAGTCTGCCAACAATCTAACACAAAAACTTAATCATATTCTAAAGCACGAGAAGATATAAAGGAAGTCTAACTATACATCAAAAATATAAATCATCAACAATAGAAACAAATCCAATCTCAACTATAAGCCGGAAATAAATCTGGTACCAAAATGTTAAAGAAACTAACTATGAAAACTAGTGATCCGGATAAACCTTCTGTCAATCACTCTAGAACTAATGGATCCAAGTCTGCAACATCTATAAGTCGAAGTCCATAGTATGTCAGACACCAATCTCTCGGGTCCTCTAAAAATTGTTTTCCAGTCAGGAATAGAGCAAAGTACAACCCAATAGCAGTTCTAATTAATTGACAAAAGCTATAAAGCAGTAAAATAAAAGATGCTATCTACGATGAGAATATAACTGATAATCAAGGACAATGAGAGAATAGGCAATACTAGCAACAGAATATAATTAATGCGCACAAGAATGAAGTAATAAAACTATAATGTCAGAATAGAACAAGGTAATCAATGAACTGAATAATTAAATCTAAAATAACTATGTATTTTGATATACTAACTAACTATGTGATCGGTCTGAAAGATTCAATGATTACACTAAGGAGCTAACTCAACCATATGTGAATTGCATGGTTAGTTAGTAGCCAATTATTACACTACTAGCCGATAGTTTCTTGATCATATATTTAATTGGTATTTCCTCCCGCCCCGACTGATATGATGGATCGAATCATGATACGTCACTAGCCAATGTATCCAATATTTAATCTATAATATTTAATGTTATCCAATACCAACAAGGACAGTATCCGATACCATCTCCATAATCAAGGTAAGATCCCATGACTGACGATCAAATAACAATACCAATCTGTGTACTATTGTGTCAAGAATCATAAGTAATATTTCTAAATACATGAATTATAGTGGTAATCAAATAATGAAAACTATCAGAGAATGTACTCGCATGTGGTCCAGAGCAAATGATGAGAAATGATGTCCGAACTGGTGTCACTGACCTATATATGGAATATTATATTAATACAAGTTTTTGGAAAAGAGAATAAATTAAACTAGTCAACTTCTAGGTCATAAAGTTATTTCTAAGTCAAAAGTCAAACTAGGTCAACTCTAAGCCAACTATGGTCAACTATAGTCAAACTATGGTCAACTACCTATTTCTAGGTTGCATGAGTCTAACTCAAAGATATTGGGCTCACACACTATGAATCTAGGCCATACAAGCTACATCTTAGGATACTAAGATACCATATCTCAGGATACGCAAACAAGGGATAAATATAACACATATGTACATATCAAACAATATTATATATATAAAATCCTAATTACCAATGCTAAATGGATACCTTGGTTTCAAACCAACTTGGTATCGCAATACTAAACCTCTATCTTGATACCCAAACCCAATACCTTGGGTATCCTTAATACCTTGACATTTACCTTGGTATCTCAGGTAATGTCACTCTAGTATATATATATTAAATATCCAACTATAACTATAAACTACCATGTATTTAGTTTTTATACAATACTATATACCTTATTTTAGTCACCTTAATACCAACCCATAATTAGTTTATAACTATCCTATTACTATGCCAATACCTACTACTCATACCTTGGTATCTCTTGATACTTACCTTGGTATCTCAAAGTAATTGCCAAATTCTTCATATATATATACTAACTATTCATCAATAACTATATGTATACATATATCAATCCAATATAACTTCTAGTTTGTACTAAATAGAATAAATACTAACTACCAACTATACACTAAATACTAATACATATATACGTACATACAAACATATCAACAAATATATAATATATATAACTAAAGATACTCATAACAATAAATAAGTAAAATATACTAATTATTCCAATAATATTATATTCTACAACTAAATATATTATACATATAGTATACTAAAGCACAATTAAAAAATTAGGAACATATATACGTATATATTAATTACCATATATATACATATATATATATATATATAAATATCTAAAAACTGTCAAACTATCGCTAAAAACCTTGTCCGCTGTTGTTGATACTAATACACTATTGTTTTAGTGACAGTTTTCTGCACTGTCGCTAAAAAATGTCACTAAAGCTCCTGATACGCTGCTGATACGCTGTTGTTTCAGCGACAGTTTTTTTGTAACTGTCGCTGGCTGTTGTCGCTTTTTCCCTGCTGTCGCTGCTGCTGTGTTGCCACTGTGCTATTTGCGACGCTTTGCCCGCTGCTGTCGCTAATAAAAATATATGTGTATATATATACAATATATACTTAAATACCATATATATAACCCATAATATATATATATATATATATATATATATATATATATATATATATATATACAATATATTTTTAAAAACATATATGTAACCCACAATATATATATATATATATATATATGCAATATGCATATAAAACTATATATATACTATACATACACTTGTACATGGTAAATTGTATAAAATACCACATAGTAACATACAAACATATACATAGTGATACATATATATAACTATACATATATATATATGTATGTACATATAATCATTCCCCATAAATAACACATATTATATAAATATAATTATCACACATGAAATTATACTTAACATATACATATCTATATATTTATACTACAATATATGTATACACATAGAAGAATGGTTACATACAATATATACTCCTATAGTATATACATAGATACATAGATCTAAGACACAATATTATATTTTATATATATATATATATATATATATATATATATACACACACACACAATTATATTCTTCATGAAATAAGAACACAAGATCATAGATCTATAATTAAATTGCACACACATGGAACATATCACCCTGTATCCCACTAGATGTAGGATACGCTTGCGACACAAGTCCACCACACATCTAAACCCTCAACGGGTGGGTCTTGCAGTCAAGCTCCCTTATGCCTTTGCACTCGAGGGCCAATCTCCGTCCGGCCCGAGGAAACCTTTCCACGCCTCCGTTACCTTTTGGGAGGCCTACTCCAAAGGACACGAACAAGTCATATATATTATTTATGAACAATACGAAGAGTCAAATACAAATCTACGTTTTCGTGTCAAAATATGACATGCTCAATGTCCCGTGTCGGAGAAAAAACCCCCAAATCAACACGTATCACAAAATTATTGGGATACGATCTACACGTACCCAATTATGGATATGACACTAGCCCAAAATACACAAGTACATGCTAAATTGATCTATAGGATCAATTGACACACACAACAAATGTCAATCTCGGAATTCCCCCAAAATTGAGACAAAAAGTACCATAACTTTCTCAATAGGCCTCCTATGAACACAAAACCAAATCCTATGGGTAGCCTACGCATATAGGTTGATTTTTTATGGTTAATTCTCAGATTTAGAACCTAAATTAAGGGAAAAACTAAATTATACCTATTAGGAGATGGATTCCCAATAAAATCTCCAAAATTGGTGAAATTGGCCTTCAACTTGTAGATCCTTGCTCCTCTTTGTAGATCCATGCTTCCTCCTTATAGATCTATGCTTCCTTCTTGTAGATCCATGCTCTAATAGCCTCCAATGGTGATTTGGGAAATAATTGGGTGAAAATTTGGTAGGAATTTAGTTGAGGGAATTTTCTAGATCTAGATTTGGAATAAAAATGAAGATAGAGAAAGTTTTCATCCCCTTTATATAAGCCTCAATTGCCCCCTCGCTCAAGATACTATGTAAAGTCTAAAATACGCCTTGGGGTCTCTCATGAAAAAATTAATTAAGAAGGGAAGCTTCTAGTCTAATGGGTTTAACATAATTAAGCATCCTCCTAATAATTGGGCTTCTAATTATTGGGCTCAATTCTAACTAAAATTAAATGTTGGTCCATGAGTCTAAACTAGACTAGTTGGTCCACTAACACAAGTCCAAAAATAAATCTAACATGCTAACAATAAATAAATAATACAACAAATAAATATTTAACATGCACAATATTTAATTAATTACCAAATGACTAAAATATCCTTTCCTAGAAAATGTGGTAGTGACAAATCTACCCCCCTTAGAAGAATTTCGTCCTCGAAATTAAAACTCTCACCCCTCTCTCTTAGGCCAGTCATATCCTATTCATACAAATCTTACTACGGTTAAACCCCATCAATCACAGTCTAAAATAGTATATAACCTATAACATACAATCATATCATTCTACTGAAAGAGAAATCATACTTAGATATAGTCTCTAACTATCATGAAATTCAGTCTCTGTCCTGCTGAGGTGTCTCCCTCTACTGGTGTAGAAGCATGAAAAATATGCTGGGAGGATCTACGCAGCCTCTTGATGCAGAGCAGCGTAAACAGAGGCCTTCAGAGCCATCAAACGTGCAACAGAGCTTTCTCCACTAAAACACAGCATGAAGTATAAGATCAAAGGACCATCCGCGTAAGTGCAGTACATCCAGGCCGCTCCAGCGTAAGACAGAGTTCTTCATCGCCTCCATGGCGTAAAACTCAGCCGCTCTCAAAGCAGCGTTAATGCGTACGAGGAACGCTTCGTCTTCCCCGAAATGAACCTGTCAAGTCACGCAGTGAACCTGGCCTCTGACTCTTGACAAAAAGTGCTGCACGGCTACCCAGACGACGGCTGAAAACGATGGCAGATCCCTCGGGACGCGCCCCACAGTATGATGGCGGATCTCGATATTTAATGCAGAGGATTTGGTTAAAATATCACCAAACCGTCGGTTACCAAAGTCCCCCCAACGTAAATCGCTCTTTCGCGTACAAGGGAATACGCCGCCTTGTTTTACACAGGCAAACATGAGCTGTTTTACGCTCCGCAGTAGACAAACCGCCTGCCACGTCAAAAGTTGTACTTCGTACAGGGCCTGAGGCACGTCTCAACGTCAAATTGCACAGAGCGGTGACAGTTTCCCTCAAGACACATCTCTGCGACGGATGCACAGAAGGGCTGCAGACCTTCAAAACAAGTCTCCGCATTTAATGCACAGGATGGTGGCAAATCTCTGTAAGAGATTTGATTACACCTTCGAAAGCCATAATTCCGACGAAGACGTCCACATCAACACTCTCGTACGGTACGCAGTGGCTTCTACGCCCATCCAGGATCTGTGCTCCTTCGGCTTCAAACGCCCACTCAGTCTCTACGACCATTCGGCTTCTATGCCTGTTCGGCTTCTATGCCTGTTCGGCTTCTATGCCCATTCGGCTTCTACGTCTGTTCGACTTCTATGCCTATTTTAGCTTCTACGCCAGGGGTGACAGTCATTTGGCTTCTACGCCAACCTCTTCTACACAAGGGATACCTACCTACGTGGCTTCTACGCCGTGATCTTCGCAGCAGATATACGTATTTTGTCTCCTTAGTTGGACACACGTCACATGCTCACTCAAAAGGTCATTTATGCGCAAGTATTGGTTATTTTAACCATTGTGTAAAAGGGTATTGTACTGTCCACTCCTCGGTTGTTACATCGACGGAGTGGTCACTGTCACCAAAACTATATAAATAGAGACCCCTATCAATGGGGAATAAGGTCGACAATTTGGAAGATCGAACCAGGTCAGAGAATTAGTAAAAAGAGAGAGAGAGAGAGAGAGAAGGAGAGAAGAGTCCGGAGCTCAGGCAAAGAGTAGGGGTCGACGGCTCTGGCACCGTGCATCCACCCTCCTTCGCAACCTTCGAAGCCGCTTCCCGTCTTCCACGGCACTTCTTCAACATCGTGTAATCCAAGGGCTAAAGTGATCGACTGCAGATCAGACACCTATAGCAATTTATACCCAGATTAAATAAATTGTACTCCCGCGTCCTCGTATAGGATCAAATTGTACAAGTTTGTTTGTAAACCAAAGGGCACGGGTCTCGTATAAACCCTGTCATTGAAATACACTTTTATTCTTTTGTTTAATACCACAAACAAGATGGCAACTCTGCTGGGGACGTCTTTCTCTTCTGACGAGGAAGTAATTGCTCAACACGATGCGGTATCCGTAGGATCCGTAAAAAAGACACTGGTCGTCCAATTCGACCAGTCTGCCTACGAAGACATGCTTCGGACTGGGGGTAGCTCTCACTCTCTCTCCGTCCAAGACAACAGAAAGCTGTGCAAAGTGTGGATGCCCAAGACATCCTCCACCGTTCCTGTGGACTCTCCGATCTCTCCGATCTCTTCGACCAATGAGGTGGTAGCATCGCTTCCTCCGTGCCCCGCACGTAAAATTCAGCCTCCCGCTACGCGCGGTACAGACAAATCTTCGGGCAAAGCCTCAGCGCTAACCCAGGAGTATCCACTGCGCTTTACGCACAGAAATTAGTCTCCCGCTACGCGCGGTACAGACAAAACTTCAAGCAAAGCCTCAGCGCTAACCCAGGAGTACCCACTGCACTTTACGCGCAGAAATCAGTCTTCCGCTATGCGCGGTACAGACAAAACTTCGGGCAAAGCCTCAGCGCTAACCCAGAAGTATCCACTGCGCTCTACGCGTAGGAACCAGTCTTCCGCTACGCGCGGTACAGACCAAACTTCTGGTGATGCCTCAGCGCCAGGACAGACAACATCTGACCTCTACGAGGAACCAGATGAATGCCGTGATTTCCGCGAAGGGAAGCAGGCAGCGGAATACTCGACTCCTCGGCCGTTACGCCAGCGAAGGAGCAATCTGCCTACCCTCTAGATTACGCGAGAAGCCGACGGCCAGCTGAGGACCTCTTCAGCCTTACGCCACTTTGAGCGAATCTCCAATTTACGTCGGGCAAAGTCCAACGACGTAAAATAAGCTCAAGTTGCTACTCCCCCTTACCTGCGCAAATACTTAATACAGAAGCGTAAGGAGAGGGAACCTTCCAACATGTCTATTACGCCCCATAGCGAGCGATGTTGTAGTAGTCATAAAATTGTGATTGACTGTTGCTGTTCTAAGGCAAAACGGTCGGTTTTTGACCTATTGAGCTACTCTCAAGAAGAGCCCGCGTATGCGTCCGTGAACATGGCTTCTCACATACCTAGAAGAGGGCCAAGCTCAAGACGTCATCCCTCAGGGCCTCCGAGCCGAAGAAGATTCGAAGACCTCCTCAGGAACACTGAAGCTAGGGTGTTCCAAAATACCCGTGCAAGGTCACAGCAACCGGCTTCGTACCCATCTGATTCCGACGCTGGGGGTCGCCAATCTCCCAGATCATATGCTGAAAGTATAGAGTCGACTTCTGCAGTGACCTATACTTATCCTTCGAGGACGCCCAGGGAAATGGGAGTCTACGCCATTGAAGACGAACGCGAGGAAGCTTCGCCGTCAGGAAACGCGGAACAACGCATAACTATGCTGGAAATATCTCTGGGACAAATGCAATCCACGATGGAGAACATGCACCGGATGATGCTAGCTCAGCACGCAACTGCCATAGCTCAAGCATCGATCCCGCCAACTCAGATACGTGTGGGGGTGGACTTACCACCATCCAACCCGGGCCAAGAGCCTGCGTTAGATCAAGAGTCAGTAGTTCCTCCGCTTCCTCCCTCAGGGAATGCCTTACCTCCCACTGGAGTTACGATACAACCAACTCCGTACCACTCCGTAGCCCCGCTTTCGACCGAAAATCTGATGCAGGTAGTACAAGAATTGAAAGCCCAGTTCGACGCCTTGAAGCACAAAGATCAGCTCAAGAAACTGGGAATCAACCAACCCTACCCAGCTATCTGGGAAGAAGTCCCTTTTCCTCTGAAGTACAAGCCCCAAACTATGGCTCTGTTCGAAGGAAAAACATCGCCCAGTCAATACATAAACTATTTCAGTATGATGACGGTGTTGCTACAAGGGAACGACGCCCTCCTCACTCGGGTGTTCAAAGGCTGCCTCTCAGGAGTAGCCTATCAGTGGTACCGTAGCTTGGCGGAGAACTACATTACTTCCTTCGAAGACTTCAAAGCTTTATTCTTCACGCGATTCTATGAGGGTGGGATGGACATGTCTATGTCCTCTCTCATCGAAGTCAAACAAAGAGAAAATGAGGACGTTCGCACCTTCGTCGGATATTTTCGTCAGGCCACCTTACAAATGCCTCCAGGAGTTCCGGACTCGACGTTAGTAGACATTTGCAGGAAGAACCTCCTTCCTGTAGTCTCGGTATTTACAGGACCATATCAGTTCCATGAGTGGCCTTCGTTCATCGTCTCTGCAGTGGCCGCCGAAGACAACAGTCGCAAGGCGCGCGACAATGGTATCATGATCTCCGCCTCCAATAGAGGAAAAAGGTCATCTCCCAGCAGCGACCATCCTCGCAGCTCCAAGGGAAAAGAAGCTCTGACAGTCAATACGTCTAGACAAAAGACGGTGGCGACCACGCAGACGAAGCCCGGGACTTCCAGGCCCATCGAAGTCTACTCTTTCGATGACGACGATATCCCTAGTATATTCGAGTGTCTCGTCAAAAGCGGCAAGATCACCCTTCCAGAGCTAAGGCATCCCCAAGAAGCCGGCAGTACTGACGACCCCAAATACTGCATCTTCCACAGATACGTACACCACCCAACAAAGGCGTGTTACATACTGAAGAGGAGGATCCAGGGGTTGATCGATGCTAAGTCCATCACTCTGAACAATACCGAGAAGACGGTCATGGCCAACATGATCTCTCTACGGTTCGGCGATCTGCCTTCCCAAGAAGTCATGTACGGTGTTACGCCCATTTCCCGAGCTACGATGGACATCGTCAATCTCCCTCCCTCTAGAGATCAAAATCAAGACCTAGTACCCCTGACCACCCGGCAGGGCGAAATCATGTGGGTTCATCCAGATTTGTTGTTAGAGCTCGAGGAAGAGACCAAGGCGACTAAGCCTACATCCAAGAAGAGCCCCAAATACAGACCATGCCACATGGTCGCAACTTCTTCTGCATCGGACGAAGACGAAGTATTTGTCGCAACCCGTTCGGGAAAGGCCTACCTCAACGACAACGGAGCAGGTCAGGAAGGCGCACTGGCTGACGCTCCAGCCGCCAAACCTTCAGAGCAAGGTCCCGCCATACAAAATATCAGCCCTGCGAAACCTACTCCGACAGAAAAGGGGAAGCAGAGAGAAGTACGCTTTGATAAACCTGTGAAAAACATTCCAAGCAAGGGTTTAGAGAAGCCGTACAAATTTGACATCCTGGCCCAACTAGCCAATACGCCGGCCAGGCTGTCAATCTTTGAGCTACTCAGGCTCTACCCAGACACTCGTCTAGCCCTAAGTGAAGCACTGATGCAGGCGGAGGCATACTTGACCCAGCTCAAGTCCCCCGATGAGGAGCCAGTGGCGTGTCCTCAATGCCACAGCGTGATGGAGGTGGTCCCAAATATCACTTTCACTCAAGACGACATGCTGCTAAAACATAACAGACATGACAGGCCCCTCTATTACACCAGGTACGTTGGTTCCATGGAGGTCGACCGGATTCACATAGATCCGGGGTCATCGATCAGCATCATCCCTCACAGTCTGCTCAGGCCGCTAAGAATTCCTACCAGTGAACTGGCTTACACTACCACTATAATCGTGGGTTTCAACGTTGGAAGAAGTAAGCCATTGGGGAAGATCCGCTTGAGAATCTAGATCGACAACCTTAGATCGGTGGCCACATATTACGTCATCGATTCAAAGGTGTCCTACAACATTTTGCTGGGAAGACCATGGATCCACGACCACAACATCGTTCCTTCAACCCTACATCAATGCCTTAAATATGTAGACGCACAAGGAACCGTACAAACGGAGGTGGCTAACCTAAACCCGTTTAAAGGAATAGAATCCTACTATTCCGATGCCGTGTTGTACTCCCAAGACCACACGGAAGAAGCGCCAGGCGAGGCAAAAGATGAACCACTCGTTCGAGAGCCAGAAGAGCCCTCTGCCACACTGTCGCTGTCAATCAAAGTGAAAGGACGAACCACTCGTCCAAGAGCCATAGAGCCTATGGCTATTCACCTTAACAAGACCAAGTCAGGAGAAGGAAGTGATCCTCTGGTAATCACTTTAAACCGGAAGCCTCCACCCTTGGCCATCAAACTTCGGCACAACAGGCAGCCGACTGATGTAGACGCAACCAGGAACGGAGTTCCAGATGATAATAAACATCCCCTTTTCCGGTACATCGGTGCTCAAATTCCAAAACAGGAATCCACTTCCCATGACGAAGTAGAACCAATAGCACAAAAATTATTGGAAGCTATAAACTCCTACCGTCCGTATGTCTGGGAAGTGGCGTCATCGTCCAATATCGTCACGCATATGGGCCACACGAGGATTCTATCTTCATCGTCCCGCCTATCTGCAGCAGCCAGCGTTCGATAGTCTTCGGCCGCATGCGCAATCAACCGACTGCCCAGAAAGATCCTTTTGACAACGATACTGGGAGAATGCAGGTTCACCGATACAGCCCTCAAGCGCTGAAGATCATGCAAAACATGGGCTACAACTTAAAGCGGAAGCCAGGCCTCAACTACGGAAGAGGCAGACGAACGCCGCCACACGGCGACCCCCGCTATCGACAGACCCGTTTCGGATTAGGATATGCCACCGCCCTTGCGACTTCTAAGTCAGACGAGGGCATCTCTTCCTCCTCCTAGAATGGCTCGTTGCCCCCCGACTCACCTGATGCGCTCGAACAAACACTATCAGTAAATATGGTGGTGACAGATCCCATATCAGGAGCAGATGAGCAGGATTCAGAGCCATTTGAGAATGACTCTTGGGCTCAGCAAATGGATACGCAGTGGGAATTCCGCTTCGAGCAAAGAGAACCTCCCACCAAAGACGAAGTTATCCAGATTGATGTTGGGGTGAACTTTCGCCGAAGCCAATATTTATCAGTAACAACCTTCCCCCAGCTGAAAGGGAAGAAGTTATACAGCTGATAAAGGAATACATCGACGTCTTTGCATAGAATTATGAGGATATGCCAGGCCTGGACCCGAAGGTAGCTACTCACAAGCTCAATATATTGACCGATTCGAAGCCAGTAAAGCAGCACCAATGCCGGTTCCGCCCAGATATGATGGACGCCATCGAAGCTGAAGTCAAGAAGTTGATAGCCTGCGGTTTTATCCGGGAAGAACAACATCCCGACTGGGTCGCCAATGTTGTCCCAGTCATGAAGAAAAATGGAAAGGTACGTATCTGCATCGATTACCGAGATCTGAATGCGGCCTGCCCCAAGGATGAATTCCCTCTTCCCATCATGGACATCATGATCGACAACACCTGCGGCTTTGAACGTATGTCTTTCATGGACGGGTTCTCAGGGTACAATCAGATCAAGATGCATCCTGAAGACGAGAAGCACACCGCCTTCCGGACACCATTGGGAGTATATTGCTACACGGTCATGCCCTTCGGATTGAAGAACGCCGGGGCTATATACCAACGAGCTATGAGTAACATATTCCATGAGTATTTATGCAAAACAGTAGAATATTACATGGACGACATAGCCGTCAAGAGCCGCCTCAAAGGTGATCACATTCAAGACCTGAGGACGGTATTCGAGTTAATGCGCCAACATCAACTCAAGATGAACCCTACGAAGTCCTTTCTGGGAGTAGCTAGTGGCAAGTTTCTGGGATTTGTCATTACCGCCAAAGACATCCAAGTGGACCCTGATAAAGTCCAGGCAATCGTAGACATGCGACCGCCCCATAATATGAGGGAACTCAGGGGATTTCAAGAACGTGTGGCTTACATCCGGTGATTCATATCCAACCTCTCGGGGAGATGTCATCCCTTCTCTCATCTCATAAAGAAAGGTGTATCCTTCATATGGGACGAATTCTGCCAGCAAGCGTTCGGAGATATCAAGCGCTACCTCACCAGTCCACCAGTTCTGGTACCTCCCGTTATGGGAAAACCGTTCTTGCTGTACGTCCGAGCAATGGATCATTCGCTAGGAGCTCTTCTCGCACAGAAGAACGATATAGGGCATGAACAGGCTATCTACTACCTCAGCAGGATGATGGTCGGAGCCGAACACCGGTACAACCCAGTAGAGAAAGAATGCTTGGCTCTGATGTTCGCTATCCAAAAGACGCGGCACTACGTCACCGGCCAGACTATCCATATTATCTCCAGGATTAACCCTCTTCGAGTACTGATGAGCAAGCTGAGCGTTCTTAATTCCCGACTCGCAACTTGGGCGATGCTGTTAACACCATATGACATGGTATACGTACCGCAGAAGTCCATCAAAGGCCAAGCGCTGGCCGACTTCCTAGCTGCTCACCCGATCCCGGAGGCCTCCAATTTATACGAAGACATTCCCGACGAAGTTGCAGAATATAATTCTGCAATGGAAGGTGACGCATGGCAACTGTTCTTCGACGGTGCCTCCAGAACCGGTCCTAAGGAAAATATCGTTTCGGGAGTGGGAGTCATCCTGGTCGCCCCTGATCAGCTCGTTATCTACCGAGCATATTCTCTTAGCGAGCCCTGCTCCAACAATATGGCGGAGTACAACGCTCAACTAATAGGGCTCCAAGTTGCTAAAGAGCTGGGGGTAGAGTCCCTAGAAGCTTTCGGTGATTCTCTGCTTATCGTCAATCAAGTCAGGAGAATATATGAAGTCCGGAATCCAGACCTCATCCCCTATCACCAAGCGACGATCGAGATAGCCATGACATTCAAGGAGTTCTTCCTAGAGCATGTACCTCGATCTCAGAATCTGGAAGCTGATGCCCGAGCCAGTCTAGCGGCAGATTTAGCTACTCCCGTAAGAAGACAGGATTCGGTAATCCTTCTTAACAGAGATTTGTTCCGTGTGAAGAACAGCTGTCACATAGAACGCAGCTACGCTGTCAACACCGATCCTCCTACGAGAGATTGGACAAGTCCCTTCATAGATTTCGTGGCATACGGAATCTTGCAGGAGGACCCCAAAGAAGCAGTATCCGTCAAGAGACGATCACTACGCTTCTACTTCGATGCATCTTCACAAAGCCTATATCGTCGGACCTACGACGGATTACTATTGAGATGTCTCTCTAACGACGAAGTACAGCAAATTATCCGTGAAGCTCACGACGGCGTGTGCGGAGCGCATCAACCCGGTCCTAAGCTACAGGATCGCATCAGGAGAATGGGCTATTACTGGCCTACTATGATCGCAGATGCAATACGGTATGCAAGACATTGCAGAGCCTGTCAGGTTCATGCAGACTTCATACATCAACCGTCTGAACATCTACATCCCACGGTCGCATCCTGGCCTTTCGAAGCATGGGGTATGGATATCATCGGTCCTATTCACCCGTCTTCTTTCAAGGGTCACCAGTTCATACTGGCCATCACGGATTACTTCTCCAAATGGGCAGAGGCAATCCCTCTCGCTGAGGTAAAGGCATCTAATATGATCAGCTTCATCAAGCATCATGTCATTTATCGCTTTGGGGTACCCCGGAGGATAATTCACGATAATGGGCCTTAATTCATCAGCCAAGCGTTTTATCGATTTTGCGATAAAAATTGGATACACAATATTGCCTCTACGGCATACTATCCGGCTGCTAATGGTTTGGTAGAAGCTTTCAACAAAACTATTATCAAACTCTTGAAGAAATTCGTCTCTTCAAACAAAAGAGACTGGAACGAGAAGCTGGGCGAATGTCTCTGGGCATACCGCACAACGATACGGACACCGACAGGTTGTACCCCCTTTTTACTGGTCTACGGGAGCGAAGCAGTTCTTCCCATCAAAATCCAGATCCCGTCGCTCAGGATAGCCGTGACTAGTGAGCTGACTCGAGAAAAGAATGACCTGTTAAGGCTCCAAGAGCTAGAAGGATTAGACGAGAAATGCCTCCAAGCTCAATAGCGCATCGCACTCTACCAAGCACGCATTTCCAGAGCTTTTAATCTTAAAGTAAAGGAAAGAGTGTTCAAAGTCGGCGAGCTAGTCCTAGCCGTAAGAAGGCCGATGATTCTTACTCACAGAAGTAAAGGCAAATTCCAGCCCAAGTGGGAAGGCCCTTATGTGATCGAGACAACGTTCTCGAATGGCGCTTATAGAATAGTCCAGCCTAATGGAGACCTGTTAATGGATCCTATCAACGGCAAATTCCTGAAAAGGTACTATGCTTAATCTCCCCTGCTCGGGTGGAATATAGCAAGTATCTCATATTCTGACAAAACTACTCACAAAACAAAACTAGTTGGGTCATATCCTATCATGTCTATACGACCTCTGAATAGATATGTCCTGCTAAGAAGTTTATCGAGAGTCTATCATGTCCATACTACCTCTGATATTACTCTCGCCTAAAAATTGTTATTTATATTCCGAAATGACGAGTCCACAAAAGTAAGGATACATCATGATGGCAGAATTACATCATAATGGAATATAAAAAAGAGTCGCCTTTATTTATTCCCAAAAGGGAGGCAGAATTACATCTGGGCAAGCAAAAAGGGAAAGGATACATCATGATGGCAGAGTAGTCAGATTGCGAATCAGCCGCTCCAGTGCAGCTATCCTCTCATTCCTAAGAGCCAAGGCGTCGGCGCGAGCCGGCACCAGCCGTGCCTCGGGAGTGTTCGTAAGGGTCAGATCAGCCTTTGCCCGAAGACAGCCCGCACGAGCAGCTTCTGCACGGTCCAAATCCTGTCGCGCTGCGCTCAGATGACCCACTGCTACCTCTAGACCCGCCAACGACTGAGAAGCCCACTCCTCTGCCCAAGCGAGTTTTTCCTTCAGCTTGGAGGCCCTCGCCGCATTCCCTTCATGCTCGGATCGATACTGCATCTCAACAGCAAGAGCCTCATCCACGACAGCTTTTCTCCTATCCATCTCCAGCTTATGCTTCTGGATGGAGTTGTCTAGGCTTTCTAGCTTTATAGCAAGCCGCGCAGTCATGAGGTCTAACTGAGCCTGGACGTCAGCATCGAGGCTGCCCCGAGTCAGCTGCAAGTATTCGGTAATGGGTTGCTCTAACCCATTAACCACCGCCTCCAGGGCGTCAGCTGCCCCAGGATCGCCGAGCTCCCTGATGACCCCGATCGAAGCAAGAGAAGTCTTCTTCAGGCGCTCGAAATCTAGACTCTTCGATAACACCATTGATATCATCGTTTTCAAACCGGTATAGAAGAGGCTGGTATGTTGCTCGGTCAATGCAACTAGATCCGACTGGACGCCGGAAGCGGCCACAATATCAGCAAGTCCCACTCCAGGGATAATTGCAGACGAGGTGGCCATAGCCGTCGCATCGACGCATGGCACGATCGAAGAAGGTACGATAACAACGGTCGAAGTCATCGCCACGCTCACAAGAGGCAAGGTCACGACGACGGGTTCATCCTCCTCTTGAGGTGACAAAACTACTCCGGGGTACTGGCCCCCGAAGCCACTTCCTCATCGAAGTCGAACGCTTTCGTATCATCGTCAGAAGCCCGAGCGGAGCCAGAATGCGCTTCAACGCTATACTCCCCGTGGGCGCTATCCCCTGAAAAGAGGACAAGAAATTTAATATCAGTATGATGATAATCTTTCTAAAAGGAGACATAAAGACGACATTTACCTGGAGCCAACGGCATATACGACGCATCCGCACCCGAGGTAGCTAAACCACCCCTTAATGATGCAATGCGAACCGTCATACCTGGAGAAGGAGGTGGGCCGACCGATATCGCCAAGAGTTCCGTCAAGCCTTCACCGAGACGCGATCGAGGTTCATCAGCTGGAATCTCGCCAGACATGCTCGCTGACACGACGGGAGTTTTTTTCGCTGCTGACCTCGGGAAAGATTCTCCCATCTGCCTCGGCCACACAGGCAATCTCGCTCCGCTACCTGGAGTAGCAGCCACGACAGCGACCTCTAGCGAGGATTCTCCGGCGCCGCCGGCCGGAACTGTAGAAGGTCCCTCTCTAAAAGGCGAGGAACCTCCAACCAAAGAATCATCCCTGATATGGGGAGAGGCAGGCTCACTCCCGGGAGCCTCAACACTAAGAATACGGAGAGGACAAGCAACCGTCTCCTTCCTCCTCTTACGAAGAGAAACTTCATTCGGAGCAGAAGCCCGTCGCTTCCCAGAAGAGACTACCAAAGCCCCCGCAGGCGGAGGCACTTCGCACCCCGGCACCGGTACCTGAGGCTCATCCGGAGTACCAGACTCCTCGCCCTCGTCCGAAGAAACCGAGGGGACGTCAACTCTTCCCCCAGGCTTGGGAGAAGGCACCCTGAAGCTTCCACGCGTGTCAAAATCACGATGGAAGGTGTTAATCGCCACATAGAACTGGGCATAGGAATGAAGGATGTGCAGCTCCGTGGAGGTTGTAACGACCGGCACGATAAAGATTGCCCCCGTACAACCCATGAGGAAATATCTCCACCCTCTAGCTCCATCAATGAGTCCGCCCCTGGACCTGAAGCTGGTAACGGCATTGCCTACATGCAACTGATCGTACCCAAACTGCCTAGCGAACCGACTAGGCAAGTAGGGCTCGAAAAAGCAGTGATCTTCGCTCCTGTACAGCATATGGGAGGGTCTAATACAGACCAACCAGTTAAAAGCTTCCGGGGAAAGGTCGGTCTTCTCTCCACCTGAATCCTCAAGCCGCACCCCTGATTGATTGCGATGTACGGAGGAGACAATGCAGAGGATCTTTCAGCCGTGGCTGAGGCTCAACACCAGTCGACAGTCTAAGACTGTGTTCACATTCCAGGAGGAATCCTTGTAATTCAGCAAGAATATACCCTCCGAGCTGCTACCGGAGCCAGGAGACATCACCCGGGGATTATGGAGAATTAACCATCCCATCAAGTATAGGTATGGTAATTCCACCCTGGGAAAACTCTTACGCCGAGCTTCGTCGACGAGCAACCCATCAGTTATGGCTCTCAGGCCAGCTTGTATACGGCACACCATGGCGGAAAGCAAGCCCAGTCTTGCCCCGAATACCAGGCGCACTGCCGGCTACAGGATGTTCCGGTGAATACGGTCCGCGGACGCTGTGCTGGGCACTACTACTCGACACAGCCATATGTAGAGGAAACTAGCCAACTGGGCTTCCTTAGACAGAGGCCGGCGACAGCGCCTCAAGTAACTACAGGCCTTAGTGCCTTCGGGGTACTTTCCTACCCCCTCGACGAGAATCTGATCCAAAGCTGCGGCCTCCTCCATAAGACCCTCGACGACCTGGGCGCTAAGCATGCCCAAACAGTTCACGGGCTCATTTTTGCCCCCCGAGGCTTTCTCCGACTTGGCAGCCCTAGCTCGGTGAAAGAAGAGGTAGGAGATCCACTTGGTGGAATGAGCCAAATTAGAAGGCTCGTTATAAAAAGCGGTGCACGCGAAGGATTGACACATCAGCTCCTGATATACTTCCGCCACCCGAGGGTCCAAATCCTCCAACTCCCGGTTGGTGGGAACATACTCTTCATATGGGGTATCCCCCATCGGCAGTCTCAAGACAACTACCATCTCGTGGAGCGCCAATCCCAACTCCCCCAGTGGAGTGGCAAAGGTCCCAGTGAGCGGAATGTACCGCTCCATCAGCGCCAGGAACAAGTTAGGGTTCGGAGGCAACCCAACGCTCATCGCACTCACAGCGGCATATAGCCCGATGACCTCCAGCTCCCTCCGGAAGTGCTTCAAGGCCCAGCCCACTAGGCATGTCCATCGGGAGTTTGTTGGGGCGATCCACCCATTACACCGAGGATTCTCCTTGGGATATACCCCACCTCATCCCATGAAGTCGTTACAGAAGGTCGGCAATTGGACCGGCTGGATCACCGAGCTGTCTTCACTCGGGACACTACCCGGGCACAGTCCCCGGAACAACGTCACAAAGCCGGAAGGGCGACTGACAAACGACCCCCGGTCAGCTCCTTTGAGATGAAAAATCTTCCCCGACTTACCGTGAAGATCAGGAGTCAGCATCCACGACATCTTCCTGGGATGCGTCGCATGGAAGAAGGCCGAGATGGGATAATCCCTCGACATCGTTGGAAAATACAAAACCAAATTCCCGGCAGAGAAAACCCAGGGCTCCCTCTTGGGCCTCGTCTGGGACTGTTTGTCAATTATGTCCCCAAAGAGAAAAGCCGGCTTTATGTACTGTTCCCCGTCTACGTAGGTCAGGGGCTCGCCATTAATCATGCTCAGCTGCGTCCGCTCGCCCTGAACCAATATCAGAAACCCCCTTCCCTCGGGATACTGGGGTCCGGAGATGGGAAATGCCACGTGGGACAGATCCTCCAGGTAGTTCGAGTGCAGCATTCCAGCAGCGGAGCCCATCACCTCGGCCAGTGGAGACTCGCCCAGATCAACTGCAAAAGTGTAAGGGAAATATGTCATTACAAATCTTGCACAAACGTACAGACCAAGGAAACGACAGTCTGTGCTCTACGCAGGATCGTAACCATTTGGTTATTTTACGCCGGAAGTCCCCTCCACAAGCGTAAAACTCAAATTTTACGATATACGCCTATTTTCGATAGCCAGAGCTTTTACGCTTAGAACTACGAAAATATGTAGTCTTTACGCTGGCACATTAGAAATGTGGGCATAAAAGATGAAAATGCCTCCTTGCATCAACTTCCTCCAAAGAGGCTATCAGCACAGAAGACGACCTAGCGCGGTCACGTTCAATGTGTGCGAAGGATTTTTCGTCGTTTTAGTCACCCCAAAGGCTCTACCTCTAAGGCCGGGTGCGCTACTCGTCGGCGGGATACTTTGCTCGGAAGGAAGTTCGCCTTGTCCGACTAGAGACTCCCTCGCTGGGGCAGAAGAATGAGAGGAAGAACCTATGCACTTTCCCTTAGCGGAGGGGGTTTATTTCGGTGCCATTTCTGAAGACTCGAAGTGCTCGGAGAAGGAACGAAGAAAAACTCGAACAGTCGAAAGCTCTCTTTCGCAGAAGACAGATAAAAAGTTTTTCTCTCAAAAACTTAGGGTATATATGGTTCGGGTCGACTACTCGAATCCTCGGACGAACTCCTCGAGACCCTAACCAAATCTCGCAGATTGGTTATGATTGGATGCTACGTCAGCCCACTACCCTTGGAAGACGGACAGTCAGTGAATTCGAAAGGTTTTTGGTGCAAAACGGTTCAGCGGGTTCTACGCTAAAGGAGCTTTCTACGCTCGACAGCAACAGATCTACGGTTTTTACGCTCGCAAGCTACAAGTCTATGGTTTTACGCCCGGATGCCTTTGTGCTCGATAGCTTTTATGCTCGAGAGGCCACAAACCTACGACTTTACGCTCAGCAGATACCAAATCGATGATCTCACGCTCGTTGGCGCTCAGTTTACGCTCAGAGGCAACAGATCCGCAAACTTCACGCTCGAAGAAACTTTCTTTTCAGGAGCTACAAATCAAACAGTTCTACGCTAAAGGAGCTTTCTACGCTCGACGGCTACGAATCTACAGCTTTACGTTCGACAGCTATAAGTCTATGTTTTATGCCCGGATGCCTTTGTGCTCGGTAGCTTTTATGCTCGAGAGGCAACAAACCTACGACTTCACGCTCAGAAACTACAAGTCTATGATTTCACACTCGATGGTGTTCTACGCTTACAGGCTACAGATCTCCAGTCCTACGCTAAAGGAGCTTTCTACGCTCGACGGCTACGAATCTACAGTTTTACGTTCGACAGCTATAAGTCTATGGTTTTATGCCCGGATGCCTTTGTGCTCGGTAGCTTTTATGCTCGAGAGGCAACAAACCTACGACTTCACGCTCAGGAACCACAAGTCTATGATTCCGCGCTCGATGGTATTTTACGCCCAGAGGTTACAAACTGATGATTTCGTGCTCCACGACTTTCCGTATGTTCAAAACAGTCCCCAAAGCGGTCAATTGCAAAGAGTTCACACAGAAGATACTCGTTCTTGATCCAAAACATCCCAAGTACCCGGAGCATACAGAGTTTAAACATTGAGAAATTACTCTTCTCGGGTCCAAAATTGGAGGTTCATCCAGACTCCAGTCTGAATATCTCGTCTATCAAAATATGGCAACTCAGTTAGACAGCCATTTCTCGACCCTGTTCCAAGGGATTTCTCGTGAAGTCATTCTTGAAGACGATGTCTAAACAAAAATTATGTTTATCAGAAGTTCAGAGCTCTACGCGGTTCCTCAGTCCTAGCAACAGGACAGTTCTAAAATATTCAAAAATGCTCTACAGCGTTCTATGGACTATTCGCTATGCGTAAAGGATAGGACCTAGCACTCTTTCTACAGAGTCGGCATAAAGATTCAGACGTGTCAAAGCTACACATATTCAGACTTCACAGCAACATATGGCAAGATGATCATATGAAGAAGCAAGACAATTTTATTAAAAGATCAAAGTCATGATTACATATAAGGGAAATCCAATCTACAAGGGTTTTTTCTCTATTTTTCATGATTACAACTGAGGGAAACTCCGTCGACAGGAGGGTTTTCCCATCATCGTCTGAAGATTGCCCAGAAGCTGTTCTGACAGGTTCTCGCTGGGCTTCAATTCTTCATCCATCTTCTCCAGCAGTCGGTCGGTTGCCACAAACTGACTGACAGGGCAATGATCGACGGCGGGCGGATACAGAACTAGGCCTGCATAGATTTTGCAGATCCCATGCTCCGTGCACCGATCAAGCCGGAACAGAGCGAGTCTGTCTGACTCTCGTCACCGGAGGCAACGAGAGAAGACAGCACTTGCAAGCTGTGTGGTCAAAGACGACCCTTCCTCTCTCCTGGAGCAGCGCCATACAAAGTTGCTGATCATCCCAAGCAAGGGAGGCTAAGATATCCTTCCATGATCCATCATTGCAGTGGATATTTGCTCGAAGATGCCATCTTTTTCGGCTCCCTATATGCTGGAATAACATGATCTCCTTCTTCCTCAGGTCGACCCGACGAACTCCGGCGATCATCTCTGCATGGTGATGGGAATGTGGTGAGAACAGGTTCACCCCCACAGCCTTTTTATAGGCAAAAAAGATCACAGCGGTCCCCAATAAATCTGCCATAAAGTCTGTATCGACCATTTCAGCGCTCCATTCAGAAACGTTTCGAGTTACGAGGGGCCGTTCATGCTTCATTCAAAGCATTTCAAATTTTGAGGAATTTAAAAGCTTTGAAGGGGGTCTTGTAGAAGCATAAAAAATACGCTGGGAGGATCTACGCAGCCTCTTGATGCAGAGCAGCGTAAACAGAGGCCTTCAGAGCCATCAAACGTGCAACAGAGCTTTCTTCGCTAAAACACAGCATGAAGTATAAGCTCAAAGGACCATCCGCGTAAGTGCGGTACGTCCAGGCCGCTCCAGCGTAAGACAGAGTTCTTCATCGTCTCCATGGCGTAAAACTCAGCCGCTCTCAAAGCAGCGTTAATGCGTACGAGGAACGCTTTGTCTTCCCTAAAATGAACCTGTCAAGTCACGCAGTGAACCTGGCCTCTGACTCCTGATAAAAAGTGCTGCACGGCTACCCAGACGATGGCTGGAAACGATGGCAGACCCCTCGGGACGCGCCCCACAGTATGATGGCGGATCTCGGCATTTAATGCAGAGGATTTGGTTAAAATATCACCAAACCGTCGGTTACCAAAGTCCCCCCAGCGTAAACCGCTCTTCCGCGTACAAGGGAATACGCCGCCTTATTTTACACAGGCAAACATGAGCTGTTTTACGCTCCGCAGTAGACAAACCGCCTGCCAAGTCAAAAGCTGCACTTTGTACAGGGCCCGAGGCACGTCTCTACGTCAAATTACACAGAGCGATGACAGTTTCCCTCAAGACACGTCTCTGCGACGGATGCACAGAAGGGCTGTAGACCATCAAAATACGTCTCCGTATTTAATGCACAGGATGGTGGCAAATCTCTGTAAGAGATTTGATTACACCTTTGAAAGCCGTAATTCTGGTGAAGACGTCCACATCAACACTCTGGCATGGTACGCAGCGGCTTCTACGCCCATCCAGGATCTGTGCTCCTTCGGCTTCAAACGCCCACTCAGTCTCTACGACCATTCGGCTTCTATGCCTGTTCGACTTCTATGCCTGTTCGGCTTCTATGCCCATTCTGCTTCTATGCCTGTTCGGCTTCTATGCCTATTTTGGCTTCTACGCTAGGGGTGACAGTCATTTGGCTTCTACGCCAACCTCTTCTACACAAGTGATACCTTCCTATGTGGCTTCTATGCCGTGATCTTTGCAGCAGATATACGTTTTGTCTCCTTAGTTGGATACGCGTCACATGCTCACTCAAAAGGTCATTTATGCGCAGGCATTGGTTATTTTAACCGTTGTGTAAAAGGGTGCTGTACTATCCACTCCTCGGTTATTACACTGACGCAGTGGTCACTGTCACCAAAACTCTATAAATAGAGACCCCTATCAATGGGGAACAAGGTCGACAATTTGGAAGATCGAACCAGATCGGAGAATTGGTAAAAAGAAAGAGAGAGAGAGAAGGAGAAAAGAGTCCGGAGCTCAGGCAAAGAGTAGGGTTCGACGGCTCTGGCACCGTGCATCCACCCTCCTTCGCAACCTTCGAAGCCGCTACCCGTCTTCCACGGCACTTCTTCAACATCGTGTAGTCCAAGGGCTAAAGTGATTGACTGCAGATCAGACACCTATAGCAATTTATACCCAGATTAAATAAATTATACTCCCGCGTCCTCGTATAGGATCAAATTGTACAAGTTTGTTTGTAAACCAAAGGGCACGGGTCTCGTATAAACCCTGTCATTGAAATACACTTTCATTCTTTCGTTTAATACCACAAACAACTGGTACGGGATAACCTGCTATGCCACCTGTGGCCTATTCCATCACACTAAGCATTCACTAATCATCAACCTAGTGAAGACATTCTTAATACTTAGAGTTAATAAATACTAGTGATATACTCTAATTCTAGGTCATGGACATGCTTAGCTCACTGGCACTTGCTACTTAGGATACTATTTAAGATACTGCTAAGATAGTACCCCCTTGTTCTGTCTCAATCACCAAACTTTCTCAATCATTCTCTTGCAAGGAACACCTATATACCTTTTCAATCATGTATTTTATTAGCACACCCTCGTCCAACTTATCACTCCCTATAGGATGCCTTACTTAAATCTTATTACTGTCTATACATGGCATCAGCTCTCATATGCATTTTGATGATATATGTATACCAAGTTACTCATGTCTCTCCTCTATTATGCTTGTACCTAAACTTTCATAATACATGAGGTACTCCGGCTCTTGTTACTAGGGTATATCTTTTTATTTGATACTTGTTACAACTCATCCTCTAACATTTGTTAATCATCCGAAGGTTCTCATCTATACACAATAAATACACAATTATTTTTAGTCATTACAACACCATGACATAATATTAACACTCAATCTTCCATTTTCTGATACTCATGAACTTCCACATTGACACTTACCACCCACTAAGCATCTTGCACACAATATCTAGACACTCTTCCACCTATTGCTTCTAACACATCACTAGTCTCAATATCAAGTGATATACCCATCACTAGTCATATTGTCACACCCTAGTTCTAAAATACGTAGGACTAGGAATACGTAACACGCCCAGCCGTATGTATATGAACTCCAATATATGGAAACCATATACACACGTACACTGTACATGAATATTCAATCCATCAGTGGTAATATACTGTCTCAATAAGTCACACATAATCTATATCTCATCCACAACACCAATAATAAGTAGGAATAAAGAGCTGAATAATATCTCAAGATGAGTATCAAGTCTGATAGTCGGGTGAAAACAAATCCACTATAAAATGACTATACTGAAGTAGCAACATGGATCTCTAAACAACAATAATAAAATCACAAATACTCCGAGGGTAGGACCTCCTCAGTCTGGTAAGAAGTGTCAGGTCCGGGTCCGTACTCCTGTGGATACTCCTGCTCGTCCATATCTAGAAAAATACCAGGTCCTCAGAGGAACGTAACAAGATACATATAAACATGCCAATAAAGTACTAAAATATAACATCCAGTAGGTCGCCTAACCGTCTAAGTTAATGCAGTTTGAGAACAACTTTTCAATACGTGGGCTATCTGGCCAATAATAGGATTGGCATGATTCTCTCGAAGAATCAGGGGCCTACAAGCATATCGTCTTTTGAACGGCAGAGGCCGCCTGCAATAAAAATATATAGTGGTCATCATCACCCGTTTCTCCGATGAAGAATCCGGGCGTACAAGGGAAAAGTGCAAAGGAGCCCAAACGCCTTACTTGTTGTTCTTCCTGCCCCATGCTCTAAGCATGCCACATCCATGACACGATAAAACCTCTAAATAACAGCCAGGTCTACTAGCATACAAAGTGTCTATCGGCAGTTATCCCTATCCGTCGCACGACCTGTACGTACCAGTGGCTAGCCGAATACGCAAGATCGTGTCCTACATGTGACTCACACTCGTGTAAAAATAGTGTCATGGCCAATAAAACATAAAATGCCTCATAATAATGGGGTAGTCTTATAAAGTAGGTCCAATGCAAACACATAAATAAAAAGAGAATACGATGACACCGTCGTTGCACCCAAGTTTTCTTGGACGCACAATTTGTATAGCAATTAGAGTAAATGAACTAAATAAGCAAAAATAAATTATGCATGCATCACATGGAATGTAAATATTAGTACAATGGCAAGGTATACTTACCGAGCAAGAATTTCGTATAGTGCAAGCGTCCACAACAGTGTTAAGTTTAGTGTAAGAATAAGTGGGTTGGGGTTTGGAAGATTTGTGATATATATAGAGATTAAGAGGAGGTGGGGGAATAGTTAGTGGTCTTAAAAGCCACTGTCGCTGTTGTTTCTTTCTTTCTTTCTTTTCATTGATTTTGGTTGAGGGGTGTTTAGTAATACTAGTATTTTAAGAAGCGGTGGAATGAGAGGCTCACACGCGCGGAGAAGGAAAGCAACGTTGGTTTTTGCTACTGCTGCTGTTGATATTTTTCTTGTCCTAACGGGTTATGGGTTCCAGTGGGTAGGGTAGGCTAAAGGGTTTGGGTTTGAGATCCAATGGGAATTCTTTTCTAATTAATTATTTATATACATATCTATACAAAGAAAATTTTAAAAAATTATGTTGGTGCATACGGTTAAACTAGCAACTATCCAAAGGGTTCCTACATGGAATAAATTAGAAAAAATTTATAATGGCTCCATAAATCTCCTAATTGCACAAACATCTTAAATTAAAATTAAATAAAATCTATTCCCTCTATTTAGCTCATAATTACTAAATAAATTAAATAATACGGTTTTCAGAATTAGGGGTTTTATATTCTACCCAACTTATAAAAATTTCGTCCTCGAAATTAAAACTAAGCCCAAGTTGAAATTCAAGGATGATATAAGGTATAAATTAACAAATTAATTTCATACCTTGGTCTGTGAATAGGTTCAGAAAATGTTGGCGCATGTCGTCCTCGCACTCCCAAGTAGATTCTCCTGGCACGCCATGCTTCCATGCCACGCGAACCAAGGGAATAGACTGGTTTCTCAATACTTTCTCTCGACGATTGAGGATTTCCACGAGTTGCTCTTGATATGACAAGCTCGGCCTAATGGTGATCTCGGAATGGTCGAGAACATGACTGTTGTCTGCCACATATTGCCTAAGCTGCGACACATAGAATACGTCATGTACTCCCTCAAGTAAAGGTGGTAGCGCAAGTCGATACGCTACTTCCTACACTCTCTCTAGTACGTCAAATGGTCCAATATACCTTGGACTCAACTTGTCGTGCCCTCTGAATCGAATAGTGCCTCTGGTAGGTGATATCCTTAAGAAGACATGATCGCCCTCTTTAAATTCCAAGGGACAACGATAAAGGTCTGCCTATTGTTTCTGCCTGTCTTGCGCTGCTCGCAAGTGCCCTTGTATCTTCTTAACTATCTTAACGGTGTTGACCACTAACTCTGGTCCTAGAATCTAACGTTCTCCCATGTTACTCCAACACACAGAAGACTTATATTTTCTTTCATACAATACAACAAATGGAGCCATCTGAATGCTTGCCTGATAGCTATTGTTGTAAAAAAACTCCATAAGATGTAGGTGGTCTTTCCATGATCCTCTAAAGTCTAACGTATAAGCCCTCAATATATCCTCCAATGTCTGAATAGTACGCTCTGACTGTCCATCTATCTGCGGGTGATAAGATGTACTGAACTTCAGACGAGTTCCAAGACTCTTTTGCATGCTCTTCCAAAAGTGTGATGTAAAGCGTGAATCTCTGTCTGATACAATACTGACTGGTATGCTATACAATCCCACGATCTGCCTCATATATAAGTCTGCTAAAGCTTCTATAGATTGGCCAACTCTAAAAGGCAAGAAATGGGCTGACTTAGTGAGTCGGTCCACTATTACCCATACTGCATCTCTTCCACTGGGACTTTTGGGAAAACCCGTGACGAAGTCCATAGTGATATACTCCCACTTCCATTCTGGAATCGGAAGTGGTTGCAATAACCCTGCTGTTCTCTGGTGCTCCGTCTTTACTTGCTGACATACTAAACATTTAGCTACAAAGCGAGCTATTTCTCTTTTCATCCCATGCCACCAAAAGTGCTGTCATAAATCACGATACATCTTGGTGCCTCCAGGATGAATAGAATATATTGAACTATGAGCTTCTGTCATTAGCTCCTGTCAAATTTCCTTATTGGGAACATATAGACGATTACCACATCGTAATGTCCCGTCATCATGAATACGCAGTCCTGTCTGCTCTTCGGCCTATGTCATTTCTTTTAATCTTTTGAATCTGACGTCTGTAGGCAATGCTGCCTTGATTCTTTCTACTAGTGATGATTGTATTTGTAAGTTGGCTAGTATCCCGTCTGCTCCGGGTAATATCACTTCAATGCCAAGACCTTACAAGTCCTCCAATAATTCCTTCTGTGTTGTCAAGAAGTAAGCTACTGGTTTCTGGCTTAACGCGGCTACTACAACGTTAGCCTTGCCTGGGTGATAACGTAGCTCTATCTTGAAATCTTTTATCAACTCGAGCCATCGTCGTTGTCTCATATTTAACTCCTTATGCGTGAAGATGTACTTGAGGCTTTTGTGGTCCGTATAGATTTCCACTCGTTCCCCTTATAAGTAATGTCTCCATAGCTTTAGAGCAAATACAACGGCTGCAAGTTCCAAGTCATGAGTTAGATAATTTTTCTTATATACTCGTAACTGTCTAGATGCATATGTAATCACCTTGCCATACTGCATTAATACGCATCCTAAACCTTTACCCGATGTGTCACTGTAGATCACATAGCCTCCTGATCCTGATGGAATAGTTAATATTGGTGTTGTACTCAGTCGCTTCTTTAATTCCTCGAAAGCGGCTTGACACTTGTTGGTCCATATAAACTCTTGATCTTTGCAAGTCAACCGAGTCATAGGTGTTGCTATCCTTGAGAAGTTTTACATAAACCGTCGGTAATATCCCGCAAGTCCAAGGAAACTCCTCACCTCTGCTGCGGATTTAGGAACAGGCCATGTCTCGACTGCCGAGATCTTTTCTGGATCAACAGAAATACCATCTTCTGTAACTACGTGCCTAAGAAATGAGACTATGTCCAAGAAGAACTCATATTTACTGAGCTTTGCATATAAATGTTCTCTCCTAAAGGTCTCTAGAACAATCTGTAGGTGCTTCTCGTGCTCCTCGTAGCTCTTTGAATAGACAAGTATATCATCTATAAAGACGACCACGAACTGGTCCAAATATTGATGGAAGACTCGATGCATTAAGTCCATAAAGATGGCTGGAGCATTGGTCAATCCAAATGGCATGACCAGAAACTCGTAGTGCCCATATCTTGTCCGGAATGCGGTCTTTGGGATGTCCTCCTTCCGTACCTTCATCGGTGATATCCCGATCTCAAATCTATCTTTGAGAACACCTTGGCTCCACTAAGCTGATCAAATAGGTCATCAATACATGGCAGTAGATATTTATTCTTCATTGTCACTGTATTTAAGGCTCTATAGTCAATGTACATACGCACTGATCCATCCTTCTTTGGTACAAACAATACTGGTGTTCCCTAGGGTTATGTACTTGGTCGGATGAAACCTTTCTCTTCTAGTTCCTTCAACTGTGTCTTTAGTTCATCTACTTCCTTCTTTGCCAGTCTATAAACATGTGAAGCTATGGGTGCTGCTCCCGGTGTCAATTTAATTGAGAATTCTACGTCTTTATCTGGGGGTAGTCCTGGCAATTCCTCTGGAAAGACGTCTTAGAATTCTGAAATAATGGGATGATAGATAACATCGTCCGTTACGAGTTGCATACCATCAAGGATTCTTGTGGATCCTAGTGCAAACTTAAGTTCAGGCTGGCCTGGTACCTTGAAAAGAATGCTTCTTCCAAAGCAATCGAAGAAAGTATGGTACTTGCTCAGCCAGTCCATTCCCAGCACAATATCAAAATTTGGCATAGGAAGGACTAAGAGTCGGGCATTCATCTCTTTGCCACGTATTATTATAGGACACGATCTACAAATTCTACTAACAGGTACAACTCCTCCTCCGGTAAGAATTCTAACACAACAAGGTAAAGGTGTAGAGGCAATGTTGTGCTTGTAATAAAACTAGATGATATGAATGAGTGGTGTCACGACCCGCACCCGGTTTAGGGGCACGAGTGCGTGGGTACGTCCAGCCTACGCCGCAGCATCGGCGGTAGAACGCTGTCTAGGTATTGATACTATCTAACTAATGTCACGCAAATATCCAATCTCCATTAGGAGGCACGGATGACACAAATAAATGAACATATACTCAGTCACAGACTAACAGCACGATAAGATTTCGAATAATAAAACTGGAATTAAACACAACACAAGTCCACAAGTAATAACTTAACTTAACAATATCCAAGAATCATCAAAATGCCGGAGACAAATCCGGTACCAAATAGACTATTAAAAGAACTAACTATGAATAATAATTCCGACTAGACTTCCAGAATCAACTACTACCAAGTCTGCAGCTACTCACCATAAGTGTCGGACAGCGGTCATCTAAGGCATAGTCTGGAAAAATGTTTCCAGTCAGGAAGGAGCAAAGCACAATCTCAAATAACAGTTCCATTAATTAATAATGTCTATAATACAATAAACATGTCATGCTAGCTACTGAGAAGACAGTGAAGTAATGTAATGACAGTTTAAGAGAGACAGGCAATAGCAATATGATACAGTCAGTGCATGTATAAAAATGGAAGAACAAGGTACAGTATCATATACGGGTGATGTAGTATATGATTAAAAAATAGAGAACTGTAATCTATTCTAGGTGTTTGAAATAGTAGTTTCGAAATATGATCGGCTTGGGAACATGTACAGTAGCTACAGGGCCTGGCTAATCATGGGTGAAGAGCATGATCAACACTTACAATTTTATATACTACAATAAGAGGTTATGATCACATTTCTTACTAACTACTTCCCCGCCCCAACTAGTACTGTGGATCCAACCATGACACGTCACGATACACGAGCAAGTCAAGTCTATCATGTACAGTGTCTAAATATACATGTCGTGTACAATGTCAATACGATAATAATGGTAACATCTCATGACTGTAAATCCAAGCTATACTAGTCCGTGTAGCACAGTGACAAAGATTCAGATGTAACATTTCATGATTTTTGAACTTATAGAATTTATCAAGAATTGGAAATTATCAGAGAATGTACTTGCCTTGGTCCTTAGCTGGTATTTATTGGTGTCCTGTTCCAGAGTATCCCCTGGGTGAAGTAGCAGTCCTAGAACCACATCACAAGCAAAGCCATATTTGCATCAGATGCTACACTAACACAGTCTAAACACTGAATTCAGGGCCTTCTCTAGGTATGATACTGGCCACCTAGTAGCTAGATACATAATTATGCACATCTTACTTAACATATGTACTTACAATATACATATCAATTAAATACATATAAAATATATGTATATACATATATTTAAAAATATGCTAAGATTTTATACAAAATATCTATACATATATATCAAATAATTATACACATAAAATATGTGCATTTATACTAGTCAAATTTAATACCACCCTTACATACATTAATTTAATATATACATTTACATATATATATCAGATTATGTATACATTAACATACACCTATTTATACCAAAAGTATTAATTTAAATATACCTTTCCAAAATACATACATTTATATGTTTGTTCATATACCAAAATAGTACGTATTTTATGTGCAATTAGAGAAATGATACTGTATTTATACAATTAATATTAATAAATAATTAATGTATAGATATTCATATCTTAAAATACATACATTACCAATCAATTTTTATATTGAAAATATGCTAAATATATATATATATATATAATGCATGTATACACATATACCAATTATACACTTTACATTATATACTAATACATATTCTACTAACATTAAATTAAATACGTATTTATACCATTTATTTAAATACATAAAATACCTTACATTTATTATATATATATTTACAAATTAATTACACTAATTATACATATGCTAATTACTTATGTATGTATACATTTACCATCATTGAATTAAATAGACAAAATATATTTACAAAATATATATACATACTAGTGAATACACCCAAAATACATTATACAAGGTATATATATATTAAACATAAATTTTAAATACATTTTTATACTATTTATTTAAATACATACAATACCTTATATTAATTATATATACATATACTAATTTCATGCTAATTTAAATATATAAACAAGCATTTATATATATACATTAGATATATATATATACATTAATCAATATACACAAATACGTATACTAGGTATTTATATATATACCATACTAATATATTAAACATTAATTTAATTTAATACTATACACATTTATTAATATATATACAAAATATACATATATACACTATACTATACATTAATAATAAAATAAATAATATACGTATACATATTTTAAATACATACAATATATATTAACCATATACTATACTAAGCACATACATGTATACATTAATTTGAAATTACAATTTTATATACAATTTACATGCTAATATATACATATACGTATATATATATAAAGATATATATATATAAAGATATATATATATATATATAAAGATATATATATATATATATAAAAAGAGAGAGAGAGGAGAGGATTACTGTGGGGCTTGCCGGAGTTGCTGGCCGGCCGCCGGAGTTGCGGGGGAGGATGTCAGCGGGGAGCAGTGGGAGACTCGCCGCCGGACTGGAGGACAGCCGGGAAGAGGGAGAGGAGCGGCGTCCGCCGGAGCAAGGGGGTCAGCGGAGCCGGAGCAAGGGGATCCGCGGGATGGAGGCTGGAGGCCGGGCCGCTCGCCGGCCGCCGGAGTTGCACTGGTGGTCGCCGGACTGCGCAGCAGCAGCGGCAGCGGCCGGAGCAGCAGCAGGCGGCAGCAGCAGCGGACTGCGCCGGAGCAGAGAGACGGCGCCGGCCGCCGGAGAGGGAGTGGCCCGCCGGATCTGCACAGTAAATGGGGGGAGTTGATGAACAGTACTCCCCCCCCTTCAATTATTTGAATTTGAAAAACAAGGAAGGAGAAGAAGAAAGGAAAGAGAAGAAAAGAGAAGAAGAAGAAGGAAAAAGGAGGAGAAAAATTACCTACGTATAAGAGGGGGCTTGAGGAATTTTTGGAGGCTTGTGAGGTGGTGTTTTCTAGGTTGCATAGGGATTAGGGTTTGAGAGTACAAGTCATTAAATAGGGAGAGAGAGGGTGTGGTGGAGGGTTGTGATGGGCCAATTTCTAATGAATGGCTAGGATTGAACATGAGGAATTTATTCATGGGGGTTGAGGGTTTTTAATTAAAATTAATAGGCTCCCTCATTGATTAAAATAATTAGGTGTTGGCACCTACAATTGAATAATTGCAACTTAGCCCCTTAAATTCGGGAAATTGCACAAACACATGAAATGACGAAAATTGGGCGGGCGATTCGGGGTCCGATGTTTTGTAGGGTCAGGGGGCACTGTAAGATGGGTATGGGCTGAATTTGCAGGACATTGGAATTAATTTGGGATTTTAAAATCAGATAAAACGGTATCCTCAAATTAAATAGAAATAATGCAAGTTGGGTTCAACAATTAATTAGGAGTACTTGGGGTCAAAATCAGATCAAGTCATCAATACCAATATTGAAGAAGACTCAGAACAGAATATTACCCTAATTTGGGCCGCACGAAAAATAGGTCAAGATGGCCTCCAATTTTCGATTGGAACGCACAACGATACAAAAATAGGAATTTAAAAATAAACGTCCGCGACGACTTTTGTGCGGCCAAAAATAATGTACAGGAAGCATAATTATGAGTTGCAAAAATAGCGGAATTGAAGGCGGGCATGTCTAGGGCAAGATGGTAAAATTTGTTGGAAGACAAAGTCTGGATAGTGCTCCAAATATCGAAGCAAAGGCAAAGCGCAAAAATATTAAATAAAATACAGTAATTAATTACAAACTCTAAGAATTAAATTCTAGAGAAAATAATAAAATCCAGAACTCTCTAATTCGGACAGGGGTTCGTCTACTGGGCTTCTAGGTCTAGTCTGCTAGCTAAAATAAAATAATTAACACTGCATATAATTACATATTTAATTACACATCACACATAATAATTATTTAAATCAAATATACTATTATGCAATTAATTAATTATAAATAATAGTAATATTAAATATTGTAAAAATTCGAAAATACCCCTGTTTTCAGAATGTGGTAGTGACAAGTCTACCCTCCTTAAAAGAATTTCGTCCTCGAAATTTAACATCCTCATACTAGTGTTTAAATCATACACACTATTATTCCCTCAAAATTTAAATCCATTAACCATGAAATCAGGTTATAATCTGCAATGTCTTTTCACAAATAAAATTTCTGTAATTATTTCATTCCTCGGAATAAAATCAAAGTCCATTTGTCCAAATTTCCTTGAAAGTTTGAGTTAATAATTCAATACCCGGAATTTAATATCCACTCCTCAAGAACTCAACAATATGATATTTGAGGATTCTCCAAATGTTACATCCAAATATGAAGTTCTAAAATTCATAACTTGCAATTAAATAAATACATTGATAATCTCCCAAATTTCCAAATTAATAACCAACTTAAACATGTCGTAATCTTTCTTGGAATTACTTTACCCCAATTATGCCGTGTTAATTTCTTAACCATTTATTTAATTCAAATAATTATCCTCAAATTTTAATCATCTGGTTCCTCTTGTCAAGTCATAACTCCTTCATGAATCTTCACTACAGTCAACACCAATAATCACGGTTTAAGAAAATTCTACCTATAGTCATACCACATACAATCTAGGGGGAACATACATGGTTATGGTCTCATTTGTTAAGGTGTTGCAGTCCATGTATCAGGGTGTACTACTAACTACATTCTAACAAGAAATCATGCATACAATTATTGTACCAAGGGATCAATCAATTAATCAAGTAGATAGGAACAGAATGAAGGAAAGAACAGAACTTGTTAACACATTACCTGCAGTATCGGTCTCCTCGACCGTCATCGCAAATGCTCGCCCTGCTGGGGTGGTTCCCTTTGCGGGTGCTGAGCAACATGCGGTTCTACAGGTAGCCTAACTGGATCTCTATAGTATGAAGCTGCGTGTTGGCTGAGAAGATGAGGGACTCGAAGACAATCCCTTACTCGATGTCCCGCAGCACCACAGTGCAAACAAAGTCCTAGCCTCATTCTACAGCTCTCCCAAAGGTGACCTGGCTTCTTACAGAAGTGACAAGTTCGTTGATCCTGCTGTACAGGAACTGGTGCCGGGTACTGCTGTTGATACTGAAATGCCCAGGGCTGTCGCTGGATAGGAACTGGTGCTAGGTACTGCGGTGGATGCTGAAATGTCCATGGTTGTTGCTGAATATGAAATGGTACTTGGTACTCCTGTTGGTGCTAAATACGGGGATGCTTGGCTGGTCCTGCGCTATCATTCGTATCTCCAAAAGTATTGTGGCTCCTCTTAGGCCTGAGATCCAGATCCTCTTCTGCAATCTGAGCATCCATCAAGATAGCCTCAAAGGTAGCGGTACGACGACCAGAAGTGCGCGACTTAATCTCTCTTGTCAGCCCTTTTCTAAATTTCCGGGCTCGATCTCCTGGGTCCCGAATCATAGATGATGCAAAACGGCTCAATCTACAGAATTCTGCAGCGTACTCGTCGACCGACATGTTCCCTTGAACTAAGTCATGAAATTGGCTTTCCAAGGTTCCCAATGCCACGTCGGGAAAGAACTTCTCCTTGAAGAGTTCCTTGAAGGTCTCCCAAGTAAGTCCTTGTGCAGTAATTCTCGGTTCTGTGCGATACCACGTGAGTGCGATATCGAACATCTGACTGCCAGCGGCTTCTATCTTCAAGTCCTCCAAAATCTGAGTCAATCGCAGGCTTCTCTCTATATCCTCTAGCCAGTCGTCAGCGTAGAGTATTCCTTCGGTGCCTTTGAACTCTCGAGGCATCATCCTTTTGAAATCCACTATAGTGCCTGATCTCTGCTGCTGGCCAGGAAACTGTTGGTACTGTGCTACTTTCTCCAAAGCTTGGAGAGTCACTTGATGAGCATTCTCCATGTTTTCTTTCATCAGCTCGGTTTGTGCCTGGTACGCTTCTGCTTGCACCTTCTGAGCCTCAGCTTGAACTCGCTGAGCGTCTGCCGTTACTCTCTGGGCATCTACCATGCCTTGGATCAAGGTAAACATCTGAGTTCCGTCAATGGGCAAACCTCCGGGAATCGGAGTTGATGGAGGAGGAAGGTTGTCTGTTACAGCTGCGGCTATCCTCTTAACAGGTGGAGGAGGAGGATCACCTACGTGCATTGGAGATGTAGGAGGAACTACGGATGTCTGTCCATCAGGTGGAGAGGTGGCAGACCCCTCTAACGCTGATGTTCCCGCTCTCATAGACCTTGTCTGCGGCGACATCCTGAAGACAGATCCCAAAGAATCAATTAGGGTAAAATGCGATATCATCAAGGGAGGACAGTTCAATTCTAAAGAAGCAACATTCAAGATAAATAGATTGGAAATAAACCCTAGTTGTGATTGCACGGTCAAGCCAACAGATCTTACACATGCATCTCATCTACTATATACTAATATATCTCTCTCACTATAAAATCTTATCCTTAAATAAAATTCCTCAAATAACTCCTCGAATAAACCTTTAAAGTAAAATGTATACACTTTCCTCAAGATTAATTATCTAGATACTGAAATTAAAACTTAATCACCTTAAAGATCCTTACAGACTTGTCTAGGTTTATTGAATCGAATCTGAATCCTCAAAATAAAATTTTAATAACAATATTTCAACTCCTCATATTTCAAAATTTTTGCAATTCATTGAAATCTTTAAAATAAATTTTAATAACAATCTCAATCTTCTTAGAATCCTAAAATTTGAAATTCATTTTCAATCTTCAATTAAAATTTTAAATCCACCTTCTGTAGTCAAATAGCTCTAATGTTAATCCTTTTCACTGTCCTCATTGACGGCATCATCGAATAATATCATAAATCAGTCTATAAATTCCTCTTAATATGAAATCAACCCTATAATGAAACCCAAAATCCTAACTTAAATACCTAATTAACAACAATCAAATCAAGTGAAACCAAAATCCTAATTTAATAACAAATCAACAACAATCAAATTCAATATCAATAAGTGAGAATGGACAGAACAAGGGAATGAATTTAAATTGGAAGTTTCAACAAGATTCTCAAGGGTTATCCCAGGAATCTCTCAAGAAATTGTGATTGAGTATTTGCTCTCGTCCTAGTATCCTATGTCCTATGTCCTATAGCAGGCACGCAGTAGTATAACAAGGATGTCACACTACTACGACATCGCTCTAATTGCGAAGTCTGACCTGCATGGGCCACCACTAAAAACGTGTCACAACCCGCACCCGGTTTAGGGGCACGAGTGCGTGGGTACGTCCAGCCTACGCCGCAGCATCGGCGGTAGAACGCTGTCTAGGTATTGATACTATCTAACTAATGTCACGCAAATATCCAATCTCCATTAGGAGGCACGGATGACACAAATAAATGAACATATACTCAGTCACAGACTAACAGCACGATAAGATTTCGAATAATAAAACTGGAATTAAACACAACACAAGTCCACAAGTAATAACTTAACTTAACAATATCCAAGAATCATCAAAATGCCGGAGACAAATCCGGTACCAAATAGACTATTAAAAGAACTAACTATGAATAATAATTCCGACTAGACTTCCAGAATCAACTACTACCAAGTCTGCAGCTACTCACCATAAGTGTCGGACAGCGGTCATCTAAGACATAGTCTGGAAAAATGTTTCCAGTCAGGAAGGAGCAAAGCACAATCTCAAATAACAGTTCCATTAATTGATAATGTCTATAATACAATAAACATGTCATGCTAGCTACAGAGAAGACAGTGAAGTAATGTAATGACAGTTTAAGAGAGACAGGCAATAGCAATATGATACAGTTAGTGCATGTATAAAAATGGAAGAACAAGGTACAGTATCATATACGGGTGATGTAGTATATGATTAAAAAATAGAGAACTGTAATCTATTCTAGGTGTTTGAAATAGTAGTTTCGAAATGTGATCGGCTTGGGAACATGTACAGTAGCTACAGGGCCTGGCTAATCATGGGTGAAGAGCATGATCAACACTTACAATTTTATATACTACAATAAGAGGTTATGATCATATTTCTTACTAACTACTTCCCCGCCCCAACTAGTACTGTGGATCCAACCATGACACGTCACGATACACGAGCAAGTCAAGTCTATCATGTACAGTGTCTAAATATACATGTCGTGTACAATGTCAATACGATAATAATGGTAACATCTCATGACTGTAAATCCAAGCTATACTAGTCCGTGTAGCACAGTGACAAAGATTCAGATGTAACATTTCATGATTTTTGAACTTATAGAATTTATCAAGAATTGGAAATTATCAGAGAATGTACTTGCCTTGGTCCTTAGCTGGTATTTATTGGTGTCCTGTTCCAGAGTATCCCCTGGGTGAAGTAGCAGTCCTAGAACCACATCACAAGCAAAGCCATATTTGCATCAGATGCTACACTAACACAGTCTAAACACTGAATTCAGGGCCTTCTCTAGGTATGATACTGGCCACCTAGTAGCTAGATACATAATTATGCACATCTTACTTAACATATGTACTTACAATATACATATCAATTAAATACATATAAAATATATGTATATACATATATTTAAAAATATGCTAAGATTTTATACAAAATATCTATACATATATATCAAATAATTATACACATAAAATATGTGCATTTATACTAGTCAAATTTAATACCACCCTTACATACATTAATTTAATATATACATTTACATATATATATCAGATTATGTATACATTAACATACACCTATTTATACCAAAAGTATTAATTTAAATATACCTTTCCAAAATACATACATTTATATGTTTGTTCATATACCAAAATAGTACGTATTTTATGTGCAATTAGAGAAATGATACTGTATTTATACAATTAATATTAATAAATAATTAATGTATAGATATTCATATCTTAAAATACATACATTACCAATCAATTTTTATATTGAAAATATGCTAAATATATATATATATATAATGCATGTATACACATATACCAATTATACACTTTACATTATATACTAATACATATTCTACTAACATTAAATTAAATACGTATTTATACCATTTATTTAAATACATAAAATACCTTACATTTATTATATATATATTTACAAATTAATTACACTAATTATACATATGCTAATTACTTATGTATGTATACATTTACCATCATTGAATTAAATAGACAAAATATATTTACAAAATATATATACATACTAGTGAATACACCCAAAATACATTATACAAGGTATATATATATTAAACATAAATTTTAAATACATTTTTATACTATTTATTTAAATACATACAATACCTTATATTAATTATATATACATATACTAATTTCATGCTAATTTAAATATATAAACAAGCATTTATATATATACATTAGATATATATATATATATTAATCAATATACACAAATACGTATACTAGGTATTTATATATATACCATACTAATATATTAAACATTAATTTAATTTAATACTATACACATTTATTAATATATATACAAAATATACATATATACACTATACTATACATTAATAATAAAATAAATAATATACGTATACATATTTTAAATACATACAATATATATTAACCATATACTATACTAAGCACATACATGTATACATTAATTTGAAATTACAATTTCATATACAATTTACATGCTAATATATACATATACGTATATATATATAAAGATATATATATATAAAGATATATATATATATATATAAAGATATATATATATATATATAAAAAGAGAGAGAGAGGAGAGGATTACTGTGGGGCTTGCCGGAGTTGCTGGCCGGCCGCCGGAGTTGCGGGGGAGGATGTCAGCGGGGAGCAGTGGGAGACTCGCCGCCGGACTGGAGGACAGCCGGGAAGAGGGAGAGGAGCGGCGTCCGCCGGAGCAAGGGGGTCAGCGGAGCCGGAGCAAGGGGATCCGCGGGATGGAGGCTGGAGGCCGGGCCGCTCGCCGGCCGCCGGAGTTGCACTGGTGGTCGCCGGACTGCGCAGCAGCAGCGGCAGCGGCCGGAGCAGCAGCAGGCGGCAGCAGCAGCGGACTGCGCCGGAGCAGAGAGACGGCGCCGGCCGCCGGAGAGGGAGTGGCCCGCCGGATCTGCACAGTAAATGGGGGGAGTTGATGAACAGTACTCCCCCCCTTCAATTATTTGAATTTGAAAAACAAGGAAGGAGAAGAAGAAAGGAAAGAGAAGAAAAGAGAAGAAGAAGAAGGAAAAAGGAGGAGAAAAATTACCTACGTATAAGAGGGGGCTTGAGGAATTTTTGGAGGCTTGTGAGGTGGTGTTTTCTAGGTTGCATAGGGATTAGGGTTTGAGAGTACAAGTCATTAAATAGGGAGAGAGAGGGTGTGGTGGAGGGTTGTGATGGGCCAATTTCTAATGAATGGCTAGGATTGAACATGAGGAATTTATTCATGGGGGTTGAGGGTTTTTAATTAAAATTAATAGGCTCCCTCATTGATTAAAATAATTAGGTGTTGGCACCTACAATTGAATAATTGCAACTTAGCCCCTTAAATTCGGGAAATTGCACAAACACATGAAATGACGAAAATTGGGCGGGCGATTCGGGGTCCGATGTTTTGTAGGGTCAGGGGGCACTGTAAGATGGGTATGGGCTGAATTTGCAGGACATTGGAATTAATTTGGGATTTTAAAATCAGATAAAACGGTATCCTCAAATTAAATAGAAATAATGCAAGTTGGGTTCAACAATTAATTAGGAGTACTTGGGGTCAAAATCAGATCAAGTCATCAATACCAATATTGAAGAAGACTCAGAACAGAATATTACCCTAATTTGGGCCGCACGAAAAATAGGTCAAGATGGCCTCCAATTTTCGATTGGAACGCACAACGATACAAAAATAGGAATTTAAAAATAAACGTCCGCGACGACTTTTGTGCGGCCAGAAATAATGTACAGGAAGCATAATTATGAGTTGCAAAAATAGCGGAATTGAAGGCGGGCATGTCTAGGGCAAGATGGTAAAATTTGTTGGAAGACAAAGTCTGGATAGTGCTCCAAATATCGAAGCAAAGGCAAAGCGCAAAAATATTAAATAAAATACAGTAATTAATTACAAACTCTAAGAATTAAATTCTAGAGAAAATAATAAAATCCAGAACTCTCTAATTCGGACAGGGGTTCGTCTACTGGGCTTCTAGGTCTAGTCTGCTAGCTAAAATAAAATAATTAACACTGCATATAATTACATATTTAATTACACATCACACATAATAATTATTTAAATCAAATATACTATTATGCAATTAATTAATTATAAATAACAGTAATATTAAATATTGTAAAAATTCGAAAATACCCCTGTTTTCAGAATGTGGTAGTGACAAGTGGGTGGCTCCCGTATCAAATAATGTCACAGCAGGAAAAGTAAAAGCAAGAGTGATACCTGCTATAACATTAATCTCCTGATTCATGTCATCCACTTCCACTGCAAAAGCTTGTCCGTTCCTCTATGGTTGTCCCTGTCTGGCCCTCGTGAACTGTTCCTCCTGTGTTGGTAGCGATTGTCCTTACTGAAATCCTCCGACTGTTGGAGGTCGAGGTGCTCCTGGTCTAGTTATTTGATGTGCTGGCTTCGGTGCTAGAAGCGCTAGTCTCTGTACTGGCGGTGGAAGTGTCCGCTGCATTGGACAATTTCTCGCCAGGTGCTATCCGGAACCACATATCATACACTATCCCAAACGGATTCGACAGTCTCTTGAGATGTGCCCACGTCTCTCACAATAATTATATTGGGGCTTCTCTGGAATCTGGTATGGTCCTGCTCTATTTTGGTATTGTTGTTGCTGAGCTAAAGGACGTCTGACAGGTCCTCCTTGTTGTGTCCTTGTCGGTCCTTGTTTTGTCCTCAACTGACCTCCCTTTCCTTTGCTGATGGTTTCTTGCAATCTGGCTTTTGTTAGTAACTCGGCATAAGAGACCCAAGATTGTGAGCTTGTGTAATGTTAGAGCTCTTGAGTTAGTCCGCGATGAAACTTCTTAGCCTTAGCCAAGTCATCTGGTATCAGGGCAGTGCCATATTTACTGAGGCGACTAAACTCAGCATTATACTCATCCACTGTTCTGTTCCCCTGCTCCAGGTGGAGAAACTGATCGTACAATACATCTCTAACGGTGTCCGAGAAGTACTTTCTTTCAAAGCACTCCAACAACTGCTCCCAAGTCTGGTATGTACCAAATTGGTGCTCCATGGATTCCCACCAGTGATGAGCATTACCATCTAGAAGCGTCCTTACACCCATCATCCACAGCTCGGTAGGTAGCTGTGATGCCTCTAATAATTTTTGAGTGTGAGTAATCCAGTTGGTAGTCTCTTCTGGACTCTCAATGCCTTTATATCGCCTCGGACCCATTTGTACAAAGTCCTTTACTGATCCAACTCTAGCTCAAGGTTCTGGAGCTAGTTCTTGAGCTGGTACAGTAGTCTATGCAGCCATCCTTTTAAGTGCTGCTAGGAACTCTTGTCTTTGTTCTACTACTTGCTGCCTTTGCTCTGCAGCTAGTGTGGCAGCCTGTTGTCGTTGTTCCTGAATTATCATCTGGAAAAATTGGAACAATTATGCCTGGCCATCCTGCGGTGTCGATAAGACTGGAAGGTTCCTATTAGGTGGAATGGGAAGATCAGATGGAACTGGATTGTGAATATGTCCATCTGGTCCTGGAAGTCTAGGAATTGTTGAGGTCCCTCCTTGAGTCTGACCATTGACTCCAGGAGGTGTGTCACTATCGGTGACAGTACATCCCTTCTGCATATCTATTTCTCTTCAGGTGATGTACACAACAATTAGTAGAAGTATAGGAATCAAACAGGATGTAAGCATTAAATAGAATATAGAAGCATAAAATAGGCTGGGAAATTGTCCGCGTAAAACATGGCTTCAGGGCTAACCGCGTAAAGTAGAGATTCAAAGTTGTCGGCGTAAAACAGAGATTCAAAGAAGTTGGCATAAAGTAATACTTCAGAGTTATCCGCGTAAAATAGAGATCAAAACTGTCGGCGTAAAACATGGTTTCAGAGTTGTCTGGATAAAAGTCTACGTAAAAGTTTTCGTGCGTAAAATCTGTCCGCGTAAAGTTTGCGTAAAAGGTCTGCGTAAAGTCTGCCAGCATAAAAAGTATGCGCATAAAATCTCCTGCATAAAGTCTAGCATACGTTGCAGCGTAAAGTTTGTACGAGAAACTCTTCGGGTTTCCTTGAATGAATTTGTCAGACAAATCAGTGAACCTGACATATGACAAAGGTACTGCACGAAGATTGAGAGATCGGCTATGATGATGATTTTGCACAGAGACCCAGGTTGTCGTTTAGTGACATACTAGATACAAGTTGTTTTATGCATCAAAAGGAAAAAAATGGAGTCTTCTGAATACGCTGCCTTCAGAAATAAATTTTTACGCTCAAGATAAGATAAAATCATATGCTACGTCAAAAAATTGTTTCTGCACAGGGCTCGAGACATATCTCTGCATTTAATGCACGAGATTTGGTCATGGCTGGGAAAGCTAAGAAAATATGCTCACATCACCGTCCTTATATTTTACGTCTAATCAAGCTATTCTGCGCTGGTTATCTATTATTCAAGAATTATCAGGTTTACGTAGGGCGGTTACCTACGTGGATTGCATGCCGTGATCTTATAAAGAGATATGCGTCATACGCAGATTGAACGTGGGTAGCAGTTGTCATAACCGCAGCGTAAAGCAGACAGTCTTCTTCATAGTTTGGCTTTTTACGCCAACAAGACAGTTATTTGGTCTTTACGCCAGCTAGGCAGTCATTTGGCTTTTACGCCATCAAGGGTAAAGGGTTTTTGGCGTAAAACTTTTGTTTTATCCAAACAGAGGATAGTTGGAAGGAAGAATGAGGTTTCAGTCAAGCATGGATGAGATCCTTACACTCTATTCCTATACGCAGGCTTGTTTGGTACAATTACGTAACCAAGACAATATATTCTGACCTGCATGGGCCACCACCAAAAACATGTCATGCCCGAGTCCCAAAATACTTAGGACTAGGTGTAGCGCCCCATTCTCCCGGTGCAGAGAACGCGGCTAAGAAACACAAGACGGTATCGTTCGATCGGGATAGATTGAATTAAGAACTCGTCCTCGTTATGAATTTGTTTCTTCGGAATCGATTCCCATATTCAGTGGACCGTGCCCCAAGGATCGACTTAGCGGCAGAGTCAAGAGGGACCTCTTCGCTGCTATCTTTTATTGCCTCGGTTTTCGATGTCGCTTGTTGCTTTCGTGCTTTGAAGTTGGTTTTGGGATTTGCTTGTTTTCTTTGAACGGTTTTGATGGTTTTAATTATTTTCGTTCATTGAACTGCATTTCAATTCTGAGATTGAAAAGAGAGGAAGAAATATTGATCGATCTGTTCGTGTGCAGGTGAATGAGCAGTAAGCGGCTTGCGAGCGGAGTCGTGAAGTGCCTCTTTCCTTCTCCCTTCCAACAATCTAAGTGAGTGGCTACCAATCCGACTAACTAGCCCTGCTTCCAAGCTTCACATCTAATAAATCTACAATCTCCTTTGCATCGATCAAACGATACCAAGTAATAATAAAAGATACCAAGATAAAAGAGAACAGACTTGGTATATATGCTTGTCAATAAACTGCACGAACGGATACTTAATGGCATGCTTGTTCGTTTGGGAAATATTTCATGAATTGTGCTTGTCTTGTACAATTGCTTGTCTTATACTCTTGTTGCCCCAACTATAAACTTGTTACTTGTATATTGTTCGATCATGGACAACTTGTGCACAGGATAACGGTCTTGCGGACGATGCTGGGGCACTGGCATCGATCCGGTCCGGGCGAGACCTATTATTTAGTCTCTTGTTCTTGGCGGAATGGCTTATAACGCCCCTTGTACTTTCGTTGCACGCCATTCTCGTCAAAGACTATCATCCATTATGGCAACCAAGCCAGTGATCATCTTGTATATTTAAACCTGTTGTAAACTAACTTGTGTCTTCGTGGCAGGGACGGCATGGTAAGTATTGTGCAGGTAATTCAGATGTTCAGGTAAAATCCACCGAACGGTGGCAAGTTTATTTCAGTAAATTCTATATGCTGCTTACTTATAAATAAACTAAGGCAAGATAAAAACCCACAAAATATGCATGCTTCATTAAAACAACGTGTTGATTGGTTTAGTCAGGCTAGCTCGCCTTCACCAGCATGTTTCGATATGCTGACCCTCGTTGAAACAGGTTCTCCGCATCAAGGCAAACCGAGCGAGGAGCCGAAGTCGTCTTCTCGATCCAGTCCAGCTGTTGGCGCATCTTTACCGCGCCCCCTGAAGCATTAAGAAGCCAGAAGCTTGCAACTCTTCATACACAAATGCAGCTCTATGGCAAAGCTGTCCTCCAGCCTGGAGGTCTTTATCATTTTGATTTTATAAAGGGATGTAATGTACAGGACTGCTATCTCATTTTGAGTCCTCTTTTGTAAGCCGTTCGGCATATTAGCTGACTCGTTCAAGAGTTTGTAATAGATGTTCATTATCAATAAAGAGAACTTTTCATGTTTCAAATCTGTATTTCAATTTATCTGCGTAGTCTGAATATGTGCTTGCTATGCAAAATACTTTAGCCTTATGTGGGCGCAACCCCAGGCCCGCACGCTATTATGATTCGGGGGACGCCCCAACGATTCTAAGAAATTGGGTCATGACATAGTGGTATCAGAGCATAGATTCAAAGTTCCTTAGACTTCGTGCAGGAAAAGTTTCTTTAATGATCAAATTCCTGTACGAACTCTTGAACTCGCTAGGCCAAAATGAGATACGTTCATGCAATAAGTCCATAATATATTATGATCCTAATGTAATTTATCTTCTTTTGAAGGAATGGCTCCAGCGCAATCTGCAGCACAAACACCGGACGAAATACAAGGCCAAGGAAGTAGTTCGGGCACTTCAGGAAGTTCAGAGAGCCAGCGAGCCATGCCAAGCATCGATCCCGTCCAACGAATGTTGCAGATATTGGAGGCAAACCAACAAAGGGACGAGGCTCGCTATGAACGGGCCAAGAAGCGGGCGGAAGAGAGTCAGCTCAAGTTTTAAGACAATATAGAAGCACGATTCTCAGTCCAACAGAAGCAGGTGGATGCCCTGCAACAGATCGTTCAGACTTTGGCTTCCAACCATTCCGTGGCAAGAGCACCGACTCCGGTGGAACAGCCCATGCTTGAAGTAGAGACGCCGCATATTCCAAGGGCGAAGGACGTGACTGCCTTCGACTTTGGCCACTTCAAGAAAGTCTACAATACCCCATTCAATGGGACTGAGGACCCAGTCGTAGCTCTAGATTGGTTAGCCGAACTTGAAGATCACTTCGCTCTGCTAGAGGTCCCCGAAGAGAAGCGCGTCGTCTGCGTGTAACTACAGCTCCGCCTCAATGCACACGATTGGTGGGACTTGCATCGACGATCTCTCTAATTTGATCACGGAGAGGAGGCGATCTCGTGGATGAATTTTCATGCCGCGTTCGAAGAGGAGTTTATACCCCCTCCAGTACAACGTCAAATGGAGAACGAGTTCGTGCAACTGAGGCAGGACAGTACGACAGTTAAGCAATATTCCGCCGAATTCAACCGACTCTCCAAATTCGCTAGGGCCTATTTACCTGATGCAGCGAGTCGAGCTAGAAGGTTTGAAGGCAGTTTGCGCCCTGCCATTCATGGGTACGTAGCCGTTCATCAGTATCGTACAATGTGTGAAGTCATGAATCACGCCCTATCTCTTGAACCACTCTATCCTCACGTTCCTGCTGGCGCTGTGCATACATCCAGTCACAAACGCCAAAGCAACGAGAGAGAAAACAACACTATAAAGTGTCACAATGATGGAAGAAAGCAGAAAGCAAACCAGCCTTGAAGTTTCTGCAAAAAGCCGGGGCATGCAATCGACAAATGTCGCCTGAAACTTGGTTTATGCCTAGCCTGTGGCGGATCAGACCATTCTGTTCATGATTGTTCCTTGAGTCATGATCGCCGTCCTGAACGCAATAATCCCTAAAGGTAGGTCCTATTCTTAAGTTTTGGGACGAAACTTCCAATTAGTTGGGTAGGATGTAGCGCCCCATTCTCCCGGTGCGGAGAACGCGGCTAAGAAACACAAGACGGTATCGTTCGATCGGGATAGATTGAATTAAGAACTCGTCCTCGTTATGGATTTGTTTCTTCGGAATCGATTTCCATATTCAGTGGACCGCGCCCCATGGATCAGCTTAGCGGCAGAGTCAGGAGGGACCTCTCCGCTGCTATCTTTTATTGCCTCGGTTTTCGATGTTGCTTGTTGCATTCGTGCTTTGAAGTTGGTTTTGGGATTTGCTTGTTTTCTTTGAACGGTTTTGATAGTTTTCATTATTTTCGTTCATTGAACTGCATTTCAATTCCGAGATTGGAAAGAGAGGAAGGAATATTGATCGAGCTGTTCGTGTGCAGGTGAACGAGCAGTAGGCGGCTTGCGAGCGGAGTCGTGAAGCGCCTCTTTCTTTCTCCCTTCCAACATTCTAAGTGAGTGGCTACCAACCCGACTAGCTAGCCCTGCTTTCAAGCTTCACATCTAATAAATCTGCAATCTCCTTTGCCCCGATCAAACGATACCAAGTAATAATAAAAGAAACCAAGATAAAAGAGAATAGACTTGGTATATATGCTTGTCAATAAACTGCACGAATGGATACTTAATGGCATGCTTGTTCGTTTGGGAAATATTTCATAAATTGTGCTTGTCTTGTACAATTTCTTATCTTGTACTCTTGTTGCCCCAACTACAAACTTGTTACTTGTATATTGTTCGATCATGGATAACTTGTGCACAGGGTAACAGTCTTGCGGACGATGCTGGGGCACTGGCATAGATCCGGTCCGGGCGAGACCTATTGTTTAGTATCTTGTTCTTGGCAGAATGGCTTGCAACGCCCCTTGTACTTTCGTTGCACGCCATTCTTGTCAAAGACTATCGTCCATTATGGCAACCAAGCCAGTGATTATCTTGTATATTTAAACCTGTTGCAAACTAACTTGTGTCTTCGTGGCAGGGAAGGCATGGTAAGTATTGTGCAGGTAATTCAGACGGTCAGGTAAAATCCATCGAACGGTGGCAAGTTCATTTCAGTAAATTCTATATGCTGCTTACTTATAAATGAACTAAGGCAAGATAGAAACCCACAAAATATGTATGCTTCATTAAAACAACGTATTGATTGGTATAGTCAGGCTAGCTCGCCTTCACCAGCATGTTTCGATATGCTGACCCTCATTGAAACAGGTTCTCCGCATCAAGGCGAACCGAGCGAGGAGCCAAAGTCGTCTTTCTGATCCAGTCCAGTTGTTGGCGCATCTTTACCGCGCCTCCTGAAGCATTAAGAAGCCAGAAGCTTGCAACTCTTCATACACAAATGCAGCTCCGTGGCAAAGCCGTCCTCCAGCCTGGAGGTCTTTATCATTTTGAGTTTATAAAGGGATGTAATGTACAGGACTGCTATCTCATTTTGAGTCATCTCTTTTGTAAGTCGTTCGACATATTAGCTGACTCGTTCAAGAGTTTGTAATAGATGTTCATTATCAATAAAGAGAACTTTTCCATGTTTCAAATCTGTGTTTCAATTTATCTGCGTACTCTGAATATGTGCTTGCTATGCAAAATACTTTAGCCTTGTGCGGGCGCAACCCCAGGCCCCCACGGCATCACGATTTGGAGGACGCCCCAACGATTCTAAGGAATCGGGTCGTGACACTAGGAATACGTAACATGCCCAGCCATATGTATATGAACTCCAATATATGGAAATCATATACACACTTACGCTGTACATGAATATTCAATCCATCAGTGGTAATATATTGTCTCAATAAGTCACACATAATCTATATCTCATCCACAGCACCAATAATAAGTAGGAATAAAGAGCTGAATAATATATCAAGATGAGTATCAAGTCTGATAGTTGGCTGAAAACAAATCCACTACAAAACGACTATACAGAAGTAGCAACATGGATCTCTAAACAGCGATAATAAAATCACAGATACTCCGAGGGTAGGACCTCCTCAGTCTGGTAAGTAGTGTCAGGTCCGGGTCCGTACTCCTGTGGATACTCCTGCTCGTCCATATCTGGAAAGGGACCTGGTCCTCAGAGGGACGTAATAAGATACATATAAATATTCCAATAAAGTATTAAAATATAACATCCAGTGGGTCGCCTAACCGTCTAAGTGAATGCAGTTTGAGAACAACTTTCTAACACGTGGGCTATCTGGCCAATAATAGGATTGGCATAGTTCTCTCGGAGAATCAGGGGCCTACAAGCATGTCGTCTTTTGAATGGCAAAGGCCGCCTGCAATAAAAATATATAGTGGTCGTCATCACCCATTTCTCTGGTAGAGAATCCGGGCGTACAAGAGAAAAGTGCAAAGGAGCCCCAACGTCTTACTTGTTGTTCTCCCTACCCTATGCTCTAAGCATGCCACATCCATGACACGATAAAACCTCTAAATAACTACCAGGTCTACTAGTATACAAAGTTTCTATCGGCAGTTATCCTTATCCGTCGCACGACCTGTACGTACCAGTGGCCAGCCGAATACGCAAGACCGTGTCCTACATGTGACTCACACTCGTGTAAGAATAGTGTCATGGCCAATAAAACATAAAATACCTCATAATAATGGGGTGGTCTCATAAAGTAGGTCCAATGTAAATACATAAATAAAAAGAGAATACGACAACACCGTCGTTGCACCCAAGTTTTCTTGGACGCATAATTTGTATAGCAATCAGAGTAAATGAACTAAATAAGCAAAAATAAATTATGCATGCATCACATGGAATATAAATATTAGTACAATGGTAAGGTATACTTGTCGAGCAAGAATTCCGTACAGTGCAAGCGTCCACAACAATGTTAAGTTTAGTGTAAGAATAAGTGGGTTAGGGTTTGGAAGATTTGTGATATATATAGAGATTAAGAGGTGGTGGGGGAATAGTTAGTGGTCTTAAAAGCCACTGCAGCTGCTGTTTCTTTCTTTCTTTCTGTCTTTTCATTGGTTTTGGTTGAGGGGTATTTAGTAATACTAGTGTTTTAAGAAGCGGTGGAATGAGCGGCTCACACGCGCGGAGAAGGAAAGCAAAGTTGGTTTTTGCTACTACTGCTGTTGATATTTTTCTTCTCCTAACGGGTTGTGGGTTCCAGCGGGTAGGGTAGGCTAAGGGGTTTGGGTTTGAGATCCAATGGGAATTCTTTTCTAATTAATTATTTATATACATATCTATACATAGAAAATTCTAAAAAAAATTATATTGGTGCATACGGTTAAACCAGCAACTGTCCAAAGGGTCCCTACATGGAATAAATTAGAAAAAATTTATAATGGCTCCATAAATTTCCTAATTGCACAAACACCTCAAATTAAAATTAAATAAAATCTATTCACTCTATTTAGCTCATAATTACTAAATAAATTAAATAATACGGTTTTCAGAATTAGGGGTTTTACACATATACTTGTGCATTCCTATCAATGCTCTATTATACCTTAACACAAGTCCTACTACTTTAGCACAATGTATTATTATTTCCTCATACTTTTCTATATACTTATGGGTACCATTCTACTATGGCATGCTTACTAATATCCTTTATGCATATATATATCTATACTCTTGACACACCCAAGTATCAACCACCAAATTGAAATCATGCTCTATTGTTTTTCAATATAATTTTCTTGATACTTAAATGTTACATGGATCACCCAACTACATGAATTCATGACTATCCTAAACTGACATGTTATCTCTGATACTAACTCATGGGACTACTACTGATACTCTCTACTCTCCCTTCTACCTATAGTACCCATACTATCTATAATAACATCTATCATAGAACTAGTGCTACAAAGTACTATGCTATGGGTTATCCCTAGATTTATGCCTATTGCTCACATGCCTAACCAAGAACCACTTACAGACCCATAAGTCACACTCTCAATAGTCAATATTAATACTCAAGACACAGACCTAATTGTAACTCCCAATTATCACACTAATAAGGACTCTAATAAAAATAAGCTATATAAGGAACTAGAGAACTGAAGGTATCTCTACTGCTAAGCTAAGGAACAATGGAACAAAGTCCTGAAATAACAGAAATGAATAAGTATTGAGAAGATACTTTAAGAACCAATTTAAGATACAATCTGATAATCATACACGTCTGTCTGAAATTATGACACTCAGAATCCTTGCCACGCTAGTAAGCATAGCTGCGATAAACGATAGATTCTATAACTAGGGTATACAACTCTATAATCATGTCATCTAGAATCTTCGCTGTGCCAACTAGTATATGTAAACCCCCTCGACCAATTCAGAGCTAATTAGAATTAAATTATGAGACTAGGATTAAATTGGATGCATTTAGATTTAATGTACAGCAATATTGTAACTTAATACACCTTACGGTCGCCCTGATGTTTAGAGCGCTATACTAGTAGGTACCCCCAAACCAATTAAGTACTCATCTCCTAGACACGCCTGGCTACCCACCCGCACCTTGTGTAACTTTCAGATTCCGAATTTTGTACTTCAGTTTAGCTGCACAACAGTCGTTGCAAACGCCTAAGTATTATTTCAATAAACTAAACTTTCTTCTAATGCCGGTGCATTTGTTTGTAGCCTAAATTAACTGAGGCCAAGATTACCCCAAAACAAGACATAACCAAGCCTTGTATACCTATCATATGGACCAGACCCCACCCCAAGGAGTCCAGACAAGCCCAAGTCCCGAGGTCAGCCCATAAACCCCCTCCTATATAAATACCCATCCTTACTACTATAGAAACCCTAGTATCATCACCCCCTTCTTTTTAACCCTAGCCGAACCCTCCCCTCTCTAACCGAGCATCACCTTCCTTCCCCCCCCCCCCGACTTCCCAGTACCCCGACGTAAGCCGCTACCATCCCCGCTCAGCCCTCACCTGACCACCGCCTCCCAACTATCTCCGGCACCACCAATCACCCCTCCAAGCCGCCTGAACACCACATCCATCCAACCATCATCACCATCCCATCCAACCGGCAACCCGAGCTCCTTTTCCTTCCAGACTTCCAAAACCACTGCTCCCAACCACCGCCAGACGCCGTTAACCACCCCGAGAGGTAGACCCCGACCACCCCACAACCTGACCGTCGTGCCAAACGTCGTCTCAACCCGCTGCTGCCGTGACAGGCTGCTGCATCCGCGACTGCAGCCATTGCAGTTGCTGTATGCCAGCAAGTCGATTCCGTCCACCCGTCGATCGGAGTTTACCCCACGCCAGAGAAGACGGTCGACCAGCAAGCGGACCCCCTCGCTCGGTCGATCAGGTACCCGTTCGCTGAACCTTTTTCCCTTGTGTCCTATCACTTCTCCTTCGTGTCCTCATGTCGCATATGAACACATATTAATAGCATTTAACCTAGTTAGTATTGTATGCAGGAAAGTTGATTTAATTAGATATTAATAAATAATTATTTATTCTAAATTAATGACCAGTTATCAGGGACAAGTAATTTACTTGAAACACCTGGATATAAACCTAGTATGTTTGAACATGGAAAATAGAGACATGTTTTCGCAAAGAACAGAAATCATGGTTAACTCGTAACTAGATAAATTATTTCCTCGAGACACATGTTAACCGAAGACAGAACACGTGTACACCCTAGCTACGTGCACACGTTGTTTGTGGTATTAAACGAAAGAACGAAGTGTATATAATACGAAGTTTTATACGAAACCCGCCTTCTTTGGTTTACAAACAAACTTGTACAATTTGATCCTACACGAGGATGTGGTAGTACAATTTATTTAATCTGGGTAAATATTGCTATAGGTGTCTGATCTGCAGTTGATCACTTTAGCCCTTGGACCACACGATGTTGAAGAAGTGCCGTGGAAGACAGGAAGCAGCTTCGAAGGTTACAAAAGAGGGTGGATGCACGATGCCAAAGTCGTCGATCCCTACTCTTTGTCTGAGCTCCAGATTCTCTCTCTCTTTCTCTCTCTCTCTCGACCTCTGGTTCGATCTTTCTTGGAAGTTCGACCTTGGATCTGATATTGGTTTTCTTGACCAATTTTTGACCTTTCAATTTGTCGACCTCTTCTTTTTCTCCCCCTGTTCCTCATTGATAGAGGTCTCTATTTATAGATTTTTGGTGACAGTGACCACTCCGTCGGTGTAGAAACCTAGGAGTAGAAAGTACAGCACCCTTTTACACAATGGTTAAAATAACCAATGCCTGCGTATAGATGATCCTTTGAATGAGCGTGTGACGCGGGTCCAACTAAGGGACAAAACGCATATAATCGCTACGAAGATCACGGCGTAGAAGCCACGTAGGTAGGTATCTCTTGCGTAGAAGAGGTGGACGTAGAAGCCAATGTCTGTCACCATGGCGTAGAAGCCAAGTAGGCATAGAAGCCGAATAGGCGTAGAAGCCGAGCGATCATAGAGGCCGAGTGGTCAAAGAGGCCGGGTGGGCGTTGAAGCCGAATGGGCGTAGAAGCCGAGTGAGCACAGTAGCTGAATGGGCGTAGAAGCCGAGTGGTCATAGAGGCCGGGTGGACGTTGAAGCCGAATGGGCGTAGAAGCCGAGTGAGCACGGGAGCGGAATGGGCGTAGAAGCCACTGCGTACCGTGCCAGAGTGCTGATGTGGACGTCTTAGCCAGAATTACGGCTTTTGAAGATATAATCAAATCTCTTGCATTAAATGTCGAGATTTGCCACCATCCTGTGCATTAAATACGGAGGCGTATTTTTGAAGGTCTGCAGCCCTTCTGTGCATCAGTCGCAGAGACGTACCTCGAGAAACTGTCACCGCTCTGTGCATTAGACGTAGAGACGTGCCTCGAGCAACTGTCATCGCTCTGTGCATTGGACGTAGAGACGTGCCTCGAGCCCCGTACGAAGTACAGCTTTTGATGTGGCAGGCGGTTTGTCTACTACGGAGCGTAAACAACTCATGTCTGTCTGTGTAAAATAAGGCAGCGTATCCCTTCGTGCACGTAAAAGCAGTTTACGCAAAGGAGATGGCGATAAATGACAACCTAGGTCGCAGTGCTGTGCCATCATTATAGCCTTCGTCTGGGTAGCCGTACAGTATCCCTTTGTCAGAAGTCCAGACGTCAGGTTCATTGCAGGATCTGACAGGTTCATTGCAGGATCTGACAGGTTCATTGCAGGGTCTGACAGGTTCACTTCGGAGAATACGAAGCGTCTCTCGTACACTTCAATGCTGCGTTTGAGAGAGTATGGGTTTTACGCCTCGGAGTCGATGAAGCACCATGTTTACGCTGAAGCGGCTTGGACGTACTGCCTTACGCGGATGGCCCTTTGAGCTTTATATTTTACGCTGTGTTTTAGCGAAAAAAGCTCTGTTGCACGCTTGATGGCTCTGAAGGCCTCTGTTTACGCTGCTCTGCATCAATATACTGCGTATAGCCATTCGGCGTATATTTTATTCTTCTACAAGACCCCCTTCAAAGCTTTCAAATTCCTCGGAATTTGGAACGCTTTTAATGAAGCATGAACCGCTCCTCGTAACTCAAAACATTTCTGAATGGAGCGTTGAAACGGTCAATGCTGACTTTATGGCAGATTTATTGGGGACCGGTGTAACCTCTTTCGCCTATAAAAAGGCTGAGGGTTTAACCTGTTCTCCCCATATTTCTATCACCATGCAGAGATGATCGCCGGAGTTCGTCGGGCCGACCTGAGGAAGAAGGAGATCATGTTCTTCCAGCGTGTAAGGGGCTAAAAAAGACGGCATCTTCGAGCAAGTGTCCACTGCAACGATGGATCATGGAAGGATATCTTAGCCTCCCTTGCTCGGGATAATCAGCAACTTTATATGGCGATTCTTCCAGGAGAAGGGAAGGGTCGTATTAGACCATACAGCTTGCAGGCTATATATTTCCTCCTGAGACCTCCGCGGACAAGAGCAGACAAACTGTAACTGCTGTCCTCGATCGAGTTGGGTCTTAAAGAAGCCTCAACTGGATCGGTCATGGCGTACGGAGCATGGGATCTGCATTATTTATGCATGCCCAGTTCTGTATCCTTTCGCCATCGATCTTCTTGTTCATGACTGTGGTGGTCGATGAACTGCCATGGAAGAAGAGGAAGACCTGCACCGATGCGAGAACCCGGTAGAACAGATTCTGGGGCGGCCTTCCAATGAAGACGAGAAAATCCTTTGTAGACGGGATTTCCCTCATATGTAACCATGAAAAATGAAGAAAAACCCCTTGTAGATAGGATTTCCCTCATATATAATCATGATTTTGATTTTAATAAAATTGTCTTTCTTCTCTACATATGATCATTTTTTCATACATTACTGTGAAGTCTGAATATGTGTAGCTTCGACACGTCTGATTCTTTACGCCGACTCTGTATAAAAAGAGTGCTAGGTCCAGTCTTTTGCACATAGCGAATAGTCCATAGAACGCTGTTGAGCATTTTGAACATTTAGAACTGTCCTGCTGCTAGGACTGAGGAACCGCGTAGAGCTCTGAACTGTTGTTTTTACTTCTGATGAATAGAATTTTTGTTCAGACTTCGTCTTCAAGAATGATTACTCAAAAAATCCCTTGGAACAGGGTCAAGAAACGGCTGTCAAACTGAGTTGCCATCTTGATAGACGAGATATTCAGACTGGAGTCTAGATGAAATTCGAATCGACCCATGAAGAAGAGTAATTTTTCAATGTAGAACTCTGTATGCTTCGGCTACTTGGGATATCTTGAGGTCAAGAACGAGTATCTTCTGTGTGAACTCTTTGCAATTGACCGCTTTGAGGACCGTTCAGATGTACGCATAATCTGGCCGGCGTATCTTTCAGATGTGCGGGAAGTCATGGAGCGTAAAATCATTAGTCTGTAGCCTCTAAGCATAAACTAAACACCATCGAGCGTGAAATCATCGATTTGGTATCTACTGAGCGTAAAGTCATAGGTTTGTTGCCTCTCGAGCATAAAAGCTACCGAGCACAAAGGCATTCGGGTGTAAAACCATAGACTTATAGCTTGCGAGCGTAAAACCATAGATCTGCTGCTGTCGAGCGTAGAAAGCTCCTTAGCGTAGGAACCGCTGACCTGCTTTACGCGAAAAACTTTTCGAATTCGCTGACTGTCCGCCTTCTCTGAATAATAGGCTGACGTAGGACCCAATCATAACCGAATATTAATCAGGAGATTTGGTTCGGGTTTCGAGGAGTCCGTCTGAGGATTCGAGGAGTCGACCCGAACTCTATATATATCCTAAGTTTTTTGAGAGAAAAACTTTTCATCCGCCTTCTGCGAAAGAAAAGCCTCCGACTGTTCGAGCTCTTCTCTGAGTCTTCTTTGAGTCTTCAAAGTTTCCAGTAATAGCCTTTGAGCAATCCTCCTCCTCTAAGGGAAAGAAGATTGATTCCTCTTCTCGTTCTTCTGCCCAAGCAGGACTGCCTCCGTTTGGACAGGGCGAACCCCATTCTGAGCTGAGCATCCCGCCGATGAGCAGTGCACCGTGTCTGAAAGGTAGAGCTTTTCAGGAATTTGCCATTGATAGGAGCCATTAGTAGGTCTCCATTAGGCTGGGCTAACCTGTAAGCGCCGTCTGCAATCATACAAGGACATTCCTATTTCTTTATGATTGTTTGTACGGATTTTATACCAGAGGTAATATGGACGTAGTACGATACCGTATTTGTTGAGGACTTCCCACTGGAAGAATTTTTGGTGGACCTATTATTCGTTGCGCACATTAAGTGCAAATAATAAGTTTGGGACAAGCCCTGCTAGAGGTAATATGGACATGGCAGTTTTTGTGGACTCAACACCACTGACGTACTTAGAGTTAAGTACGGGTGCTAAGTTGAGATGACAATCGATATCAGAGGTAATATGAACATGATAATCGATTAACCGAATTTAGGACGGTTTGTTCAGAGGTAATATGAACATGACAAACTCACTGGGTTGTGACTCTATCGGGGATAGAGGCATACATCTCTCAGAGCTAATATGGACATGGCAGTTTTTGTGGACTCAACACCACTGGCGTACTTAGAGTTAAGTATGGGTGCTAAGTTGAGATGACAATCGATATTAGAGGTAATATAAACATGATAATCGATTAGCCAAATTTAGGACGGTTTGTTCAGAGGTAATATGAACATGACAAACTCCCTGGGTTGTGACTCTATCGGGGATAGAGGCATACATCTGCTCAGAGGTAATATGGATATGGCAGTTTTTGTGGACTCAACACCACTGGCGTACTTAGAGTTAAGTACGGGTGCTAAGTTGAGATGATAATCGATATCAGAGGTAATATGAACATGATAATCGATTAGCCGAATTTAGGATGGTTTATTTAGAGGTAATATGAACATGACAAACTCCCTGGGTTGTGACTCTATCGGGGATAGAGGCATACATCTGCTCAGAGGTAATATGGACATAGCAGTTTTTGTGGACTCAACACCACTGGCATACTTAGAGTTAAGTACGGGTGCTAAGTTGAGATGACAATTGATATCAGAGGTAATATAGACATGATAATCGTTGGCCAAATTTAGGAAGGTTTGTTCAGAGGTAATATGAACATGACAAACTCCCTGGGTTGTGACTCTATCGAGGATAGAGGCATACATCTGCTCAGAGGTAATATGGACATGGCAGTTTTTGTGGACTAAACACCACTAGCGTACTTAGAGTTAAGTACGGGTGCTAAGTTGAGATGACAATCGATATCAGAGGTAATATGAACATGATAAACGATTAGCCAAATTTAGGACGGTTTATTCAGAGGTAATATGAACATGACAAACTCCCTTGGTTGTGACTCTATCGGGGATAGAGGCATACATCTGCTCAGAGGTATTATGGACATGGCAGTTTTTGTAGACTCAACACCACTGGCGTACTTAGAGTTAAGTACGGGTGTTAAGTTGGGATGACAATCGATATCAGAGGTAATATGGACGTGATAATCGTTGGCCGGACCAGAATAGTTTATTCAGAGATAATATGAACATAACAAACTCCCTGGGTTGGACCTGAAGAATCCACTGGGGGAACTTTTTAGAGATTCATCATCTGGTATTTTCATGAGGGAGCAGATTGTCACGTTAAAGTGAAACCAATTTGCAGTGATCGTCCCCTCGTTTATAGATGCAAAGTGATAACCTTGGCATCGATCAACTCCTGAATTCTCCTCTTTAGTACATAGCACGCCTTTGTAGGATGATGAACGTACTGATAAAAGAGACAATAATCTGGGTCATCGTTTTTACCAACCCTCTCAGGGTATCGGATGTTGGGTAGCTGAAGTTTTTTTTCCTTCATCAACGTATTAAAGATTTTACTGATGTCATCTTCATTGAAGGAGAAAGTCCCCTTCGGCCTTCGGGCTCCCGATACCTGAGTTTTACGATCTTCCGGGAAGATCGTCATCGTGGCATCATCTTCAGACTCAGAGAGAATTCTACCCCCAGCTTTGGATGTTGTCCGGTTTTGTCGAGGGAGACTACCCCCAGACTTGTCGTTGCATTCGTCCACAGAAGTTGCTTTAAAAGGTCGTGCTTCTAGTTATATAGGATCAGACTCTCGAGGTTGTGAGTTTGCAAGAGATACAGTATACCCCAACCCGAAATGATCTTGTTGATGGTAAGAATTACCATGCAACGGTGTTCGTCTACCTTTTCCATAGTTGAGGCCTTGTTTCAGCTTTAAATCATAACTCATGCTTTGCATAATATTTAATGCTTGCGGGTTGTACCTGTGAACTTGTATTTTACCAGCATCGTCATCGAAGGAATTTTTTTGTATAGTCGATTCGTTGCGCGTGCGACCGAAGACTATTGAATGCTGATTGCTGCGGTCGGGTAGATTGTTCCCTTCCTGGCGTAAATGTCGAGAAGTTAAGCAGCTCGCCGCTTCCTTTCCCTTGCAGAGATCACAGGTGTCATCTGGTTCCCTGTAGAGGTCAGATGTTGTCTTACGCGCGGAGCATGCTTTGTACTTCCGATTTGGCGCTGAGGCATCATCAGAAGTTTTGTCTGTACCGCGCGTAGCGGGAGACTGGTTTTTACGCGTAGGACGCAGTGGATACTTTTGGGTTAGCGCTGAGGCTTTGCCCGAAGTTTTGTCTGTACCGTGCGTAGCGGGAGACTGGTTTCTATGCGTAAAGTGCAGTGGATACATCTGGGTTAGCGCTGAGGCTTTGCCCAAAATTTTGTCTGTACCGCGCATAGCGGGAGACTGGTTTCTATGCATAGAGCGTAGTGGATACTTTTGGGTTAGCGCTGAGGCTTTGCCCGAAGTTTCGTCTGTACCGCGCATAGCGGAAGACTGAATTTTATGTGCGGGGCACGGTGGGAGCAATGCTACAACCTCATTGGTCGGAGAGATCGGAGAGATCGGAGAGTCCACAGGAATGGTAGAGGAGGTATTAGGCATCCAGACCTTGCGCAGCTTCCTGTTGTCTTGGACGGAGAGAGGGTGAGAGCTACCCCCGGTTCGAAGCATGTCTTCGTAGACAGACTGGTCGAATTGGACGACCAGTGTCTTCTTCACGGTTCCTACAGATACCGTATCGTATTGAGCAATTACTTCCTCATCAGAAGAGAAAGATGTCCCCAGCAGAGTCGCCATCTTGTTTGTGGTATTAAATGAAATAACGAAGTATATATAATACGAGATTTTACACGAAACCCGCCTTCTTTGGTTTACAAACAAACTTGTACAATTTGATCCTATACGAGGATGTGGGAGTATAATTTATTTAATCTGGGTAAATATTGCTATAGGTGTCTGATCTGTAGTCGATCACTTTAGCCCTTGGACCACACGATGTTGAAGAAGTGCCGTGGAAGACAGGAAGCAGCTTCGAAGGTTGCAAAAGAGGGTGGATGCACGATGCCAAAGTCGTCGATCCCTACTCTTTGCCTGAGCTCCGGATTCTCTCTCTCTCTCTCTCTCTCTCTCTCTCTCTTGACCTCTGATTCGATCTTTCTTGGAAGTTTGACCTTGGATCTGATATTGGTTTTCTTGACCAATTTCCGACCTTCCAATTTGTCGACCTCTTCTTTTTCTCCCCCTGTTCCTCATTGATAGAGGTCTCTATTTATAGAGTTTTGGTGACAGTGATCACTCCGTCGGTGTAGAAACCGAGGAGTGGAAAGTACAGCATCCTTTTACACAACGGTTAAAATAACCAATGCCTGCGTATAGATGATCCTTTGAATGAGCGTGTGACGCGGGTCCAACTAAGGGACAAAACGCGTATAATTGCTACGAAGATCACGGCGTAGAAAACACATAGGTAGGTATCCCTTACGTAGAAGAGATGGGCGTAGAAGCCAATGTCACCATGGCGTAGAAGCCAAGAAGGCATAGAAGCCGAATAGGCGTAGAAGCCGAGCGGTCATAGAGGTCGAGTGGTCATAGAGGCCGAGTGGGCGTTAAAGACGAATGGGCGTAGAAGCCGAGTGAGCACAGGAGCTGAATGGGCGTAGAAGCCGAGTGGTCATAGAGGCCAGGTGGGCGTTGAAGCCGAATGGGCGTAGAAGTCGAGTGAGCACAGGAGCTGAATTGGCGTAGAAGTCGCTGCGTACCATGCCAGAGTACTGATGTGGACGTCTTAGCCGGAATTATGGCGTTTAAAGATATAATCAAATCTCTTGCATTAAATGCCGAGATTTGCCACCATCCTGTGCATTAAATGCGGAGGCATATTTTTGAAGGTCTGCAGCCCTTCTGTGCATCAGTCGCAGAGACGTGCCTCGAGAAACTGTTACCGCTCTGTGCATTAGACGTAGAGACGTGCCTCGAGCAACTGTCATCGCTTTGTGCATTGGACGTAGAGACGTGCCTCGAGCCCCGTACAAAGTACAGCTTTTGATGTGGCAGGCGGTTTGTCTACTGCGGAGCGTAAATAGCTCATGTCTACCTGTGTAAAACAAGGTAGCGTATCCCTTCGTGCACGTAAAAGCAGTTTACGCAAAGGAGATGGCGGTAAATAACAGCCTGGGTCGCAGTGCTGTGCTATCATTATAGCCGTCGTCTGGGTAGCCGTGCAGTATCCCTTTGTCAGAAGTCCAGACGTCAGGTTCATTGAAGGATCTGACAGGTTCATTGCAGGGTCTGACAGGTTCACTTCGGAGAATACGAAGCGTCTCTCGTATACTTCAATGCTGCGTTTGAGAGAGGATGGGTTTTACGCCCAGGAGTCAATGAAGCACCCTGTTTATGCTGAAGTGGCTTGGACGTACAGCCTTACGAGGATGGCCCTTTGAGCTTTATATTTCATGCTGTATTTTAGCGAAAAAAGCTCTGTTGCACGCTTGATGGCTCTGAAGGCCTCTGTTTATGCTGCTCTGCATCAATATGCTGCGTATAGCCATCCGGCGTATTTTTCATGATTCTACACACGTGACGCTGTATTCAAGCAACAGTGAACTCGCGACAGTATTCAAGTATTATGTCTTAGTCGTATGTAGTTAATGCGTAGTGTCTAATATCTGTATTATTGTGTTATATTATATGTCTAGGGTCTTTGGATCAGCCAGGAGACGCTAAGGGAGCAGGCTTTTGGCATTCACATCTTGAAGACTCAGGTCTAATTTAAATTATGCATATATTGTATTATATCCTGGTTTCTTTATTCTATACAGCTGTGCGCGTCCGAGATTGACTCGGGTGCTGTCGACGGATACGTCGATGATTAGTATACTTGACCTAGTTCGCAGTGACTCACCCCATTAGAGGATACTCTGATATCTTCCTAGACCTGACACGCTTACACGTTTACAGTGATCAAGGCATATTGGGATGTGGGTCCGCGTGCTCTACTAGCTATCGTTGCTTGTGACATGCATCAAGGTTAGTAAGTAATTCAGGAGTATTTCAATGTAGAGACTTGGCATTTAGATACGGGGGTATGCGCGTCGATTATTTGACTTGTATATCTACATTGGGCGGGAAGGACGACTAGTCGGCATATGGGACACCCCACTCCTTTACACTGACACCGCACTCGACGGAGTGATACGGACTTATTTATATATTACTGATACCACGTTCTGTAGAGTGATGGACGTTACTTGATGATATTACAGATACCATACTCTATAGAATGTTGGACGTTATTGTATTCATGCGTCTGTGTTATAGGGGGCATATGTGGCATATACTAGCCGGTTGTCACGACCGGTAAATTACGTCAACATATGTCTAGCCCACACCTTCCCATATACTCACAGTGGTCCTCACATTACATTCACTTAGATGGTTAGCACACCCTTTATTGTATTTATTTTATTCAGTATTTATATATGACATATTTCTATGTATCTTGTTACGTCTCTATGAGGACCTGGTACCTTTCCAGATTTGGACGAGGCTTACTACCCCACAGTATACGGCCCAGGACAAGAGACGAGATTCGCTACCGTAGAGAAGCTAAAGGTGTTACCGTCAGAGTTTCCATGATCACTTGGTAGGCCTTCTGCCTAGGATGGGGAGCATCGTTATCTAGTCAGCCGATGCCCTAGTCATTACTCTTTTACCTATCATTTCAGTACTTTTATTTTGTCATATTAGTGGGTTTGTTCCCACCAGACATTACTGGTTGTACTATGATATCTTGAGACTGGTGTTTATCTTTCAGCAGTTTATTTAGTACTTCTTGCTGTTTTATATTATGGATGAGATTAGATTACCTGTTATAGACTGATATTGGATATGTTAGTATTGTAGGACAGTGTAGCACTCTTGGTGGATCTATTAAATTGGGATATCCTCGGAGACATGTCAGCTGGCTATTGCCACGTGGCCTGGTCCCGTATATTTTGGGACTGGGCGTGACATGGTTTTAGTGGTGGCCCATGCAGATCGACTTTTCGCTTGTGGTAGGGTAACATGCCAAGCGAGCCTGCAATAGGATAGAAATTACTAGGTCTCATCCACTTTTGATTCTTTTTTGAACTTCCTTCTTACTTCTTCTAAATATCTGCATCCAGATTGTTTGTTTTTGTACTCTTTTAATGAAGTCCTATCTCTTGCTGCAAGATAAATTTGTGCAGAGGACGAGGAGCACCCAGTGTCGCGGTGCCAGATAACACCACTCAAAGAGAGGAGGTACCCCAAGGGCAACCCCCGCTACAGACCCCGCTGATACATTGGCACGAGATGTCGTAGGGCGATCCTACACCGCAGCCCAAGGGACAGACTTCCCAGACAATCCCCACGCAATATTGTGAGGGCCAGACTTCAGGAGCTACACCGATGCTGTGGACTGGGAGGCCGACATCTGATGAGACGCCTACTGCACAGCCAGAGATTCTACTACCACCGCCTCTACCTTATCCACCCCAAATGCCACAGCTAGATGGCCAGCCACAGATGCTTCAGTTCTTCCAGGCAATAATGTAAGTATAGTGGCAGCAGACAAAGACATTGAGACAGAGCCTGATGGCAGTACAAGAGAGGACACCTGTCACAACACCAGTACCAGCACCTCCACCATCTCAGACAGGTGGCACTATTAGATGGTTCCGACAGATGGGACCAGATACTTTCTCGGGCAATGAGACCGCCGAGCAGATCTTCGATTGGGTCACCAACACGGAGATATTACTAGAGGCTTCACAACTGCACCCCGACCTTTGGATGACTGCAGTGAGGGCCCAACTAAAAGGCAACGCCCATCACTGGTGGGATTCCATTGAGCGCAGTGCAGACAAGAACCAGACTTGGGAACAGTTCCTAGGATACTTCAATACGAAGTATTTTCCAGCTACAGTCAGAAATGCCCTGTACTCCCACTTTCTACATCTAGAACACGGGAATATGACTGTTAACGCATATGACGTAGAGTTTAGCCGCCTTAGCAGATTTGGCGCCATCCTGATACCCACTGATCTCGAGAAAGCTCAGCGATTTCATCACGGCCTCAATTTTGAGCTACAGAGGTATACCACTACACAGGCGAGGATTTCTTATAAAGAGGTTCTTGCAGAGGCGAGAATCTAGGAGGCCATCATCAGATGAGCTAGATGTTCCAGCACGACTACACCAGCCAGAGCCCAGCCCAGAGCAGGAGGACCGATCCGTCGTCCAGGAGCACAAACGCAGTAGAGGACAGCGCCATACCCACAGCAGGAGCTTTCGACTTGTCACCATTGTAGCAAGAAGGGACACGTCATTAAAGATTGTCGAAAGAAGTTGGGATTATGCATGATACGTCAATCAAGTCAGCACCTTATCAGGGATTGCCTGCAGCGCAGAGAGGCAGCACTGCAGACAGGACAAAGGCCAGCAGCCCCAGTCCCGAGGATACTCCCCCTACCAGGAGGCCAGCGCCCACCAGCACCCGGAGGATTTCAGAAGGGACCGCCCTTGGCCCCACAGGAAGTATATTTCAATCGGAACCGACAGCAGATAGGAGGACAAAGGCAGGGACAAGCCTTTGCATTAGCAGCTACCGAGGAGGAAATATAAGGGAAAGCTATCACAGGTACCATCTTAGTTGCATCATTACCTGCAACTGTATTGTTTGATTCTGGAGCTACATTATCATTTATATCTAGTAGATTTATAGCAATGCATAGAGTAGCGACTTCTCCCTTACCTAAGAGTTGGAAGATTCTTATCGGAGGAGGTATCGTGCCGGTTACCAGCACTATTAGAACGTGCCCGATAGTTGTATGTGGTAGAGAGATGAGAGCGCGATTCTTGGTATTGCCTATGCCGTACTTTGATGTTGTGTTAGGCATGGACTAGTTAAGCCAGTACAATACGTACTGAACTACCGGAAGGGTAGCGTCACTTTTAGACCACCAGATCAACCGAAGTTTGAGTACATGCGAGGGACCGTCGAACAAGGAGTAGGACAGATAGCGGAAACTTGCATGGCTATGGAGATTGTACCCCCGCCAATAGTTGCAGAATTTGAGGATGTATTCCCCGAAGAACTGTCAGGCTTACCGCCAGATAGAGACGTGGAGTTCACCATCGAGCTAGTACCCGGAGCAGCACCAGTATCTTCTAATGTATACCGATTGGCGAAGAAGGAGTTAGATGAGCTGAAGCTACAATTAGAGGAGTTGCAGAGCAAGGGATTTATCCGTCCTAGTGCATCACCATAGGTAGCACCAGTGTTGTTCGTACCCAAGAAGAATAGAACAATACGCATGTTCATTGCTTACAGAGCCCTTAATGCTCTGACTATCAAGAACAAGTACCCCCTGCCACGAATCGATGATTTATTCGACCAGTTGACAGGAGCATTGGTGTTTACAAAGATTGACTTGAGATCGGGTTATCATCAAGTGAAGGTGCGAAGAGAAGACGTTCAGAAGACAGCATTCAGGACTCGTTATGGTCACTACGAGTTCTTAGTAATGCCATTTGGGCTGACGAATGCGCCAGCTGTATTTATGAACTTGATAAACAGAGTATTCCACCAATACTTAGACCAGTTCATGGTAGTCTTCATTGACGACATTTTGGTGTATTCGAAGAGCCACGAGGAGCACAAAGAGCATCTGAGACTAGTATTAGAGACACTAAGAAGAGAGAGGCTTTATGCCAAGCTGAGCAAATATGAGTTTTTTCTGGATCGTGTCGCTTTCCTTGGACACGTTATCTCAGGAGAGGGCATTTCAGTGGATCCGGCGAAGATTTCATCAGTAGAGACGTGGCCAACCCCTACTAATATCTCGGAAGTAAGGAGTTTCCTATGACTTGTCGGATATTACCGGAGGTTCGTAGAAAACTTTACGAAAATTATAGAGCCAATGACCCGCTTGACCCGTAAGGAGCAGGAGTTCACCTGGACAGAGGAGTGTCAGAAGGCATTTGACGAGCTAAAGAAGCGTTTGACTACTGCACCTATCTTAACCATACCTTCTGGACCCGGAGGATTCGTGATCTATAGCGATGCGTCCGGAAAAGGGTTAGGATGTGTCCTGATGTAGCATAGAAAGGTTGTAGCCTATGCTTCTGGACAATTGAGGACCCATGAGAAGAACTATCCCACTCACGACTTAGAGCTTGCAGCAGTGATCTTTGTCTTGAAGCTTTGGAGGGACTACTTATATAGAGAGAGAGTGGAGATATTTACTGACCAAAAGAGCCTGAAGTACGTCTACACCCAGAAGGACCTTAATCAGAGGCAGAGACGTTGGCTCGAGGTAAGACGGACTTCGAGATTGAGCTACAATACCACCCGGGAAAGGCCAACGTAGTAGCTGACGCGTTGAGCAGAAGACCCATGGCATTCTTCTTGACTACCCAACAACATCTGTTGAGAGATCTATAGCAGATGGGTATAGAGGTCGTAATGCCCGGAGTAGATGGACAGTTGTAGAGTTTCTAGTTGCAATCGACATTAGTGGAGAGAATCAAGGCTGCCTTGCCAACAGACGCCAGATTTCAGAGGCTTAGACAGAGGACAGAGGCTGGAATACAGACAGGACTGCATATACATGAAGACGGAACTTTGAGATATGGAGATCGTCTCTATGTTCCAAATGGAGAACTTCATCAAGAGTTGATGACTGAAGCACACAGTTTAAACTACTCCATTCATCCAGGAGGCACGAAGATGTACAGAGACCTGAGACAGTACTACTGGTGGCATAGAATAAAGAGGAAGATAGCACACTTTGTGGCTAAGTGCCTGGTGTGTCAGCAAGTCAAGGCTGAGCATCAGAGATCTATAGGATTGCTTCAGCCACTCCCTATACCGGAGTAGAAATGGGAGCATATCACTATAAACTTTGTTACGGGCTTTCCGAGGAGTCCTAGTGGGCGCAATGTAGTATGGGTAATCGTGGATAGACTCACCAAGTCCACACACTTTTTACCCTTCAGAGTTGGGCAATCGACGGAGGCCTTAGTAGATATGTACATGAGGGAGATTGTGCGCCTACATGGAGTGCCAGTTAGCATTGTGTCTGACAGGGATATGAGCTTTACTTCTTACTTTTGGCAGAGTATGCAAGAGTGTCTCGGTACTCGCCTGAAGTTTAGCACAGCGTATCACCCACAATCAGATGGCCAGTCGGAGTGCACCATTCAGACGTTAAAAGACATGTTGAGAGCGTGCATGCTAGATTTTGAAGGATCATGGGAGGACCATTTACACCTGATCGAGTTTTCCTACAACAACAGCTATCAAGCGAGCATCCAAATGGCTCCCTATGAAACGTTGTATGGAAGGAAGTGTCGTTCCCCAGTATGCTGGAGTGATATAGGCGAGCGACAGATTCTCGGACCAGAGTTGGTTGTTCGTACAGTAGAAAAGGTGAAGAAGATTCAAGGGCACTTACAAGCAGCACAAGATGGACAGAAGCATTGGGCGAACGCGCATTATCGACCCTTAGAGTTTTAGGTTAGAGATTACGTATTTCTAAAGATCTCGCCTACTCGAGGGACTATCAGATTTGAAGGCAGAGGGAAGCTGAGTTCGAGGTACATCGGACCATTCGACATGTTAGAACGCGTCAGAGAGGTTGCTTACAGATTAGCCTTGCCGCAGACCTTGGAAGGAGTTCATGACGTCTTCCATGTATCCCAGCTGAGGAGGTAAATACCGAATCCGAGTCATGTACTTGACCATTCAGAGATCACAGTTGGGCCAAGCTTATCATACCAAGAGGAGCCTGTTGAGATTCTGGACAGGAGTGAGAAAGTTCTGCGAGGACAGACTATTCTCTTAGTTCGCGTCACGTGGAGACATCATGCACCAGGCGACTCAACTTGGGAACGCGAGAAGGACATTAGACAGCGTTATCCCCACCACTTCGAAGGAATATGTACGCATTAGTATTTTAATTTTAGTAAGTAGTTCGTACCATGCGTATGTTTTAATTTCAAGGATGAAATGCTCTAAGGAGGGTAGATTGTAAATCCCTCGACCAATTCAGAGCTAATTGGAATTAAATTATGAGACTAGGATTAAATTGGATGCATTTAGATTTAATGTGCAGCAATATTGTAACTTAATACACCTTACGGTCGCCCTGATGTTTGGAGCGCTATACTAGTAGGTACCCCCAAACCAATTAAGTACTCATCTCCTAGACACGCCAGGCTACCCACCCACACCTTGTGTAACTTTCAGATTCCCAATTTTGTACTTCAATTTAGCTGCACGACAGTAGTTGCAAATGCCTAAGTATTATTTCAATAAACCAAACTTTCTTCTAATGCCGATGCATTTGTTTGTAGCCTAAATTAACTAAGGCCAAGATCACCCCAAAACAAGACATAACCAAGCCCTGTATACCTATCATGTGGACCAGACCCCACCCCAAGGAGTCCAGACAAGCCCAAGTCCCGAGGTCAGCCCATAAACCCTCTCCTATATAAATACCAATCCTTACTACTATAGAAACCCTAGTATCATCACCCCCTTCTTTTCAACCCTAGCCGAACCCTCCCCTCTCTAACCGAGCATCACCTTCCTTCCACCCCACCGACTTCCCCGCACCCCACCGTAAGCCGCCACCATCCCCGCTCAGCCCTCACCTGACAACCTCCTCCCAGCCATCTCCGGCACCACCAACCACCCCTTCAGGCCGCCTGAACACCACATCCATCCAACCATCATCACCATCCCATCCAACCGACAACCCGAGCTTCTTTCCCTCCCCGACTTCCAAAACCACTGCTCCCAACCACCGCCAGACACCATTAACCACCCTGAGAGGTCGACCCCGACAACCCCACGACCTGACCGTCGCACTCGATGCTGTCTCAGCCCGCTGCCGTCGTGACAGGCTGCTGCATCAGCGGCTGCAGCTATCACAGTTGCTGTACGCCAACAGGATGATTCCGTCCACCCATCGACCGAAGTTTACCCCACGCTAGAGAAGACAGTCGACCAGCAAGCAGACCCCCTCGCTCGATCGATCAGGTACCCGTTCGCTGAACCTTTCCCCCTTGTGTCCTATCACTTCTCCTTCGTGTTGTCGTGTCGCATATGAACACATATTAATAGCATTTAACCTAGTTAGTATTATATGCATGAAAGTTGATTTAATTAGATATTAATAAATAATTATTTATTCTAAATTAATAACCAGTTATCAGGGACAAGTAATTCACTTGAAATACCTGGATATAAACCTAGTATGTTTGAACATGGAAAATAGAGACATGTGTCCGCACAGAACAGAAATCATGGTCAACCCGTAACTAGATAAATTATTGCCTCGAGACACATGTTAACCGAAGACAGAACACGTGTACACCCTAGCTACGTGCACACGTGATGTTGTATTCAAGCAACAGTAAACTCGCGACAGTATTCAAGTATAGCGTCTTAGTTGTATGTAGTTAATGCGTAGTGTCTGATGTCTGTATTGTTGTGTTATATTGTATGTCTAGGGTCTTTGGATCAGCCAGGAGACGCTACGGGAGCAGGCTGTTGGCATTCACATCTTGAATACTCAGGCAAGATACCTTGCCATATTTACTGTCTAATTTAAATTATGCATATGTTGTATTGTATCCTTGTTTCTTTATTCTATACAGCTGTGCGCGTCCGAGATTGACTCGGGTGCTGTCGACGGATACGTCGATAATTAGTATACTTGACCTAGTTCACAGTGACTCACCCCATTGGAGGATATACTGATATCTTCCTAGACCTGACACACTTACACGTTTACAGTGGTCAAGGCATATTGGGATATGGGTCTGTTTGCTCGACTAGCTATCGGCGCGTGTGACATGCATCACGGTTAGTAAGTAATTCAGGAGTATTTCAATGTAGAGACTTGGCATTTAGATAAGGGGGTATGTGTGTCGATTATTTGACTTGTATATCTACATTGGGAGGGGAGGACGACTAGTAGGCATATGGGATACCCCACTCCTTTACACTGATACCGCACTCGACGGAGTGATACGGACGTATTTATATATTACTGATACCATGTTATGTAGAGTGATGGACGTTACTTGGTGATATTACAGATACCACACTCTATAAAATATTGGACGTTATTGTAATCCTGCGCCCGTGTTATAGGGAGCATGTGTGGCATATACTAGCCGGTTGTCACGACCGATGAATTACGTCATCATATGTCTAGCCCACACCTTCCCATATACTCACAGTGGTCCTCATATTACATTCACTTAGATGGTTAGCACACCCTTTATTATATTTATTTTATTCAGTATTTATATAAAGCATGTTTTTATGTATCTTGTTACGTCCCTCTGAGGACCTGGTACCTTTCCAGATTTGAACGAGGCTTACTACCCCACAGTATACGACCCAGGACAGGAGACGAGATTTGCTACCGCATAGGAGCTAGAGGTGTTACCGTCAGAGTTTCCGTGATCACTTGGTAGGCCTTCTGCCTAGGATAGGGAGCATTGTTATCTAGTCAGCCGATGCCCTAGTCATTACTCTTTTACCTATTATTTTCGTACTTTTATTCCGTCATAGTAGTGGGTTTGTTCCCACCAGACATTACTGGTTGTACTATGATATCTTGAGACTGGTGTTTATCTTCCAGCAGTTTATTTAGTACTTCTTGCTATTTTATATTGTGGATAAGATTAGATTACCTGTTATAGACTGATATTGGACATGTTAGTATTGTAGGACAGTGTAGCACTCTTCGTGGATCCATTAAATTGGTATATCCTTGGAGACGTGTCAGCTGGCTATTGCCACGTGGCTTGGTCCCGTATATTTTAGGACTGGGGCGTGACAGTATTGCTGCAAAAAATTTTAAATTTTATAACTAAGATATGTACATCCAAAGTCAGGTCCCTACATTTTTGCTACGACAGCTAATATGGCTGCGATAAACTCTAGGCTCCATAACCAAAGTAGACGTTTCACCTTTCTCACTGTCCTCATCAACATATGTCATCAGATGATATCGTAACTTAGTCCATAAAATTTCTCTCGATATGAAATCAAACTTTATAATGAACACCAAGAATTTAAATCAGCCGATCACCAAGAATCAAATTCAACAAGAACAAGTAAGAGCGGACGGAAACAAGAGAAAAGATTTGAAATGGGAATTTTAATAAGATTCTCAAGGGTAGTCCCAGGAATCTCTCAAGAAATTTGTGATTGAGTATCCTCTCATCCTAATATCTTATATCCTATATCCTATCGCAGGCTCGCAATAGTACAACTAAGTTGTCGCACTACCACGACATCGCATAACTTACGAAGCCTGACCTGTATGGGCCACCACTAAAAATGTGTCACGACCCGCACCTAGTGTAGGGATGCAAGTCGGGAACAACGCTCAGCCTACGCCGCAGCATCGGCGATAGAACGCTGTCTTGATCAACTATACTATCTAAATATCTCACAATAATATAAAGTCTGCTAACAATCTCACACAAAAACTTAATCACATTCTAAAGCACGAGAAGATATGAAGGAAGTCTAACTATACATCAAAAATATAAATTATCAACAATAGAAACAAATCCAATCTCAACTAAGCCGAAAACAAATCTGGTACCAAAATGCTAAAGAAACTAACTATGAAAACTAGTGATCCGGATAAACCTTCCGTCAATCACTCCAGAACTAATGGGTCCAAGTCTGCACCATCTATAAGTATAAGTCCATAGTATGTCAGACACCAATCTCTCGGATCCTCTAAAAAATATTTTTCAGTCAGGAATGGAGCGAAGTACAACCCAATAGTAGTTCCAATTAATTGACAAAAATAATTAAAGCAGTAAAATAGAAGATGCTATCTACGATGAGAATATAACTGATAATCAAGAACATTGAGAGAATAGGCAATTCTAGCAACAGAATATAATCAATGCGTACAAGAATGAAGTAATAAAACTATAATATCAGAATAGAACAAGGTAATCAAAGAACTGAATAATTAAATCTACAATAACTATGTGTTTTGAGATACTAACTAAATATGTGATCGGCCTGGAAGATTCAATGATTATACTAAGGAGCTAACTCAACCATACGTAAATTGCATGGTTAGTTAGTAGCCAATGATTACACTACTAGCCAATAGTTTCTTGATCACATATTTAATTGGTATTTTCTTTCGCCTCGACTGATATGATGGATCGAATCATGACACGTCACTAGCCAATGTATCTAATGTTTAATCTACAATTTTTAATGTTATCCAATACCAATAAGGACAGTATCTGATATTATCTTCATAATCAAGGTAATATCCCATGACTGACGATCTAATAATAATACCAATCCGTGTACCATCGTGTCAAGAATCATAAGTAACATTTCTAAGTACTTGAATTATAGTGGTAATCAAATAATAAAAACTATCAGAGAATGTACTCGCCTATGATCCAGAACAAATAATGAGAAATAATGTCTGAACTGGTGTCACCGACCTTTATATGGAATATTGTATTAATACAAGTTTTTGGTAAAGAGAATAAATTAAACTAGTCAACTTCTAGGTCATAAAGTCATTTCAAAGTCAAAAGTCAAATTAGGTCAACTCTAAGTCAAATATGGTCAACTATAGTCAAACTATGGTCAACTATCTATTTCTAGGTTGCATGAGTCTAACTCAAAGATATTGGGCTCACATACTATGAATCTAGGCCATACAAGCTATATCTTAGGATACTAAGATACCGTATCTCAGGATACGCAAACAAGGGATAAATATAACACATATGTACATATCAAACAATATTATATATATAAAATCCTAATTACCAATGCTAAATGGATACCTTGGTTTCGAACCAACTTGGTATCGCAATACTAAACCTCTATCTTGATACCCAAACCCAATACCTTGGGTATCCTTAATATCTTGGCATTTACCTTGGTATCTCAAGGTAATGTCACTCTAGTATATATATATTAACTATCCAAGTATAACTATAAATTACCATATATTTAGTATTTATACAATACTATATACCTTATTTTAGTCACCTTAATACCAACCCATAATTAGTTTATAACTATCATATTACTATACCAATACCTACTACTCATACCTTGGTATCTCTTGATACTTACCTTGGTATCTCAAGGTAATTGCCAATATCTTCATATATATATATATATATATATATATATATATATATATATATATATATATATATATATATATATATACATATATATATATATATATATATATACTAACTATTCATCAATAACTATATGTATACATATATCAATCCAATATAACTTCTAGTATGTACTAAATAGAATAAATACTAACTACCAACTACACACTAAATACTAATACATATATACGTATATATATACATACCTACAAATATATAATATATATAACTAAAGATACTCAGAACAATAGATAACTACAATATACTAACTATTCCAATAATATTATATGCTACAACTAAATATATTATACATATAGTATACTAAAGCGCAATTAGAAAATTAGGAACATATATACGTATATATTAATTACCATATATATACATATATATCTATAAATATATATAAATATCTAAAAATTGCCAAACTGTCACTAAAAACCCTGTTCGCTGTCGCTGAAGACGGCTATTGATACTGATACACTTCTGTTTTAGTGACAGTTTTCTGCACTGCCGCTAAAAACTGTCACTAAAGCTCCTGATACACTATTGATATACTGCTGTTTCAGCGACAGTTTCCTGCAACTGTCGCTGGCTGCTGTCGCTTTTTCCCTGCTGCCGCTGCTGCTGTGTTGCCTTTGCTGCTATTGCGACGCTTTGCCCGCTGTTGTCGCTAATAAAAATATATGTATATATATATACAATATATACTTAAATACCATATATATAACCCATAATATATATATACAATATATATTTAAATACATATATAAAACCCACAATATTTATATATATATATATATATGTGTGTGTGTGTGTGTGTGTGTGTGTGTGTGTGTGTGTGTGTGTGTGCAATATGCATATAAAACTATATATATACTATACATACACTTATACATGGTAAATTGTATAAAATACCACATAGTAACATACACACATATACATAGAGATACATATATATATATATATATATATATATATATATATATATATGTATGTATGTACATATAATAATTCCCCATAAATAATACACATTATATAAATATAATTATAACACATGAAATTATACTTAAGATATACCTATATATATATATATATATATATATATATATATATATATATATATATATATATATATATATATATATATGTATACACATAGAAGAATGGTTACATACAATATATATACCTATAGTATATACATAGATACATAGATCTAAGACACAATATTAGATAATATATATACCATATTATATATATATATATATATATATATATATATATATATATATATATATATATATACAATTATACTCTCCATGAAATAAGAACACAAGATCATAGATCTATAATTAAATTGCACACACATGGAACGTATCACCCCGTATCCCACTAGATCTAGGATACGCTTGCGATACGAGTCCACCACATATCTAAACGTATCTCGAAGGACACGAACAAGTCATATATATTATTTATGAATAATACGAATAGTCAAATACAAATCTACGTGTCCGTGTCAAAATATGACATGCTCAAAGTCCCGTGTCGGAGAAAAAACCCCCAAATCAACACGTATCACCAAATTGTTAGGATACGACCTACACGTACCCAATTATGGACACGACACTAGCCCCAAACACACAAGTACATGCCAAATTTATCTATAGGACCAATTAACACACACAACAAATGTCAATCTCGGAATTTCTCCAAAATTGACACAAAAAGTACCATAACTTTCTCAATATGCCTCCTATGAACACAAAACCAAATCCTATGGGTAGCCTATGCATATGGGTTGATTTTTTATGGTTAATTCTCATATTTAGAATCTAAATTAAGGGGAAAAAATAAATTGTACCTATTAGGAGATGGATTCCCAATAAAACCTCCAAAATTGATAAAATTGGCCTTCAACTTGTAGATCCTTGCTCCTCTTTGTAGATCCATGCTTCCTCCTTATAGATCTATGCTTCCTTCTTGTAGATCTATGCTCTAATAGCCTCTAATGGTGATTTAGGAAATAATTGGGTGGAAATTTGGTAGGAATTTGGTTGAGGGAATTTTCTAGATCTAGATTTGGATTAAAAAATAAAGAGAAAGTTTTCATCCCCTTTATATAGGCCACACTTGCCCCCTCCCTCAAGCTACTATGTAAAGTCTAAAATACCCCTTGGGGCCTCTCATGAAGAAATTAATTAAGGAGGAAAGCTTCTAGTCTAATGGGTTTAACATAATTAATCATCCTCCTAATAATTGGGCTTCTAATTATTGGGCTCAATTCTAACAAGAATTAAATGTTGGTCCATGAGTCTAAACTAAACTAGTTGGTCCACTAACACAAGTTCAAAAATAAATCTAACATGCTAACAATAAATAAATAATACAACAAATAAATATTTAACATGCATAATATTTAATTAATTACCAAATGACTAAAATATTCTTTCCTAAAAAATATGGTAGTGACAGTATATCAATGATATACTTCCCGGCAGATATTTGTTTCACTTTCGAGATATTTTTGAGATATTTTTGAGATATTCTCTATAAGCAGTATCGAGATATTTTATTTTCTTCTTTCTCTTTCTCTTCCTCTTTCCTCCCTTCTTCATTTTCTCTCGAGCTTGGAAGCGTGGTCTTGAGACCTGGAGTATGGTTTATGAACCCCTTCGTGGTAGTGGACTAAAAGTTTAGGCTGGAAGCTCGCTTTAGGCAAGTATACCTTGTCGATTTCGTGAACTTCGTTTACTTTCTGTCATTTTACTTTCCTGGAGCTTGGTTATTGCTTTTTAGCTTAGACTTGCTTTACTATTATTGTTCATATTGTGATTTCTAGCCTAGTGACCATCTCGGTTTTAATTTCTGATAGAATCTTGTTCCGTCCCTTTTTGATAACTCGGTAAAGAAAATTGTACCGGAGTTGTGACCGTGAGATTTAGTCCATATTGTGATATGAGACTTATCCTAGACTTGACTTTCTGTTAGACTTGATTCTGGTAATTTTTGGAATTAGATTTGGATTCCAAAAATCAGATTTGACTTGACTTTGACCATGTTTATCCTTGGAAACCGGCATACCGACGGTATACTACAGTATACCGACGGTATACTACAGTATACCGACGGTATACCAATTTTAACCGACTTAATTTTTAGATATTTTATGTGAACCCTATCGGCATACTGACAGTGTACTACAGTATGCCGACGGTATATTGATCCTACCGACATTGTTGACCGACTTTAGGATATATGTCTTGGCCGGCATACCGACGGCGTACTCGGCTGAGCCAACGGTATACCGATTTATGGAACTTCCTTTTTAAATAAATTTTTGCCTACTTGGAACGGCATACCGACGATATACCAAATTGTTAGAATCCAGAACTTGTTGTATTTTTCCTATCTTTGGACCAATGTATCGACGGTGTACTGGACTATACCGACGGTATACCAATCGTGCTCTTTCTTTAGGAATTATTGGTTTTTCGTGATTTCATGTTAAAACTTTTGGCTTTTGCTTGGACACACGATGACTTGACCTAATTTTGACATGAACTTACATAGCTACAGATGACTTGACTTGACTTGACTTGACTTGGCTTTACTCGATTTTACCCGGCTTCGTCCGGCTACACGTGATGACATGATTGAATAGACTTGACTTGGCATAACTTTACATGGCTTCATCGGACATGACTTAACTTGGTTTCACTTTGTTTCATCTGGTTGGACATGGCTTCACAGGATTGTACATGGCTTTACCTAGTTTTATATGGCTTTACCTGGCTTCACCTGGATTGACATGGCTTTACATTGTTTTACCTGGCTTCACTTGATTACACGTGGCTTGGTTGTTGTCATGGCATACATGAGTCTGTATGTTCAATGTACATTAAACCTGTACATCATGTCTAGGATGGATTCTGCAGAATGTCACACTTGAATTCATACAAGAAACTGCTAGGGGTTAATAACTAGAGATTCACTTAGTACATGGCTAGGGATTTTCCTAGATTGCATGCAGTCCCGATTATTCATACAGTTATCTTGTGGAGTATCCAGTGGTTTATATTATGGAGTATCTTGAGGAGTATTAAGTGCTGGTTTGTGCGTATGGATATCCTAGACGGACTGCAGGAGATGCGATCAGAAGGAACTCTAGTATCGCGTAGCATTATAGTTGTTAGTAATTAGGATTGTGATAACCCTAGTTAGTTAAAAGTATCAAGTCGTACTTATATGATTTGTCATGATTTATGGATGATGGACAGTCTAGGCTTTACATGATCACACTTTTATTTTTTGTACTTGTTACTCTATTGATTATTAGTTCAGGATATCTCTCATTGTAGGTAACAGTATTTCCTTTATTATCATAAGATCGTTTACATTCAGTCTTTACTTTTCAGTATTTTTATTACTTGTGTTGTTGGTTTAAGTTCCTAGATTGGCTTCCTTTGTGGTACTTGCTATTTGGGGGTCTGACCCCACTAGTTTTGTATGGCCAGGTCTAGTAGCAGCACCGGAGAATCTTTCGTACTTTCCTGGGATGGTGGCCACCAGGAGCACCAGACCGCTTGAGTGGATTTTCTTACTTTTCCACTCTGATGTACATTCTACTTATGTTGTCGTTTAGCTATCAAGCACGTATTTAGCTCTAGTTTTGGTTTGATCAGTTAGTCTACGGGCATTAGCATGATTGACATATCCTAGGGTTGATCATGTATAACTTAGATTCTGGCTAGTTTATTCATTTTTTATTTACTAGATTCATTATCATCTATAAATTATAGTTTGGGACGCTTTACTATTATATTTTAGTTGATCTTACATCTTATTTTTATTCTTGTTGTTCTTATGATTGAGACACTAGGGTTTGTTGGACCTAGGCTTGACTGTTGGTTTATAGTAGTGACCCCTCATGTCTTACAGCTTTACCTTATATACGGAGTACCGGAGTGCTCTAAGTATACGTAGTTGGCCTTGGCTGACATATGGGCCCGGTCAGCTGACTGGGTAATTATTTAGGAAAATAGATTTTTAATTACCAGAAATTGTTTTATTAATCAACTTTTAATCTAATAACTCCTAATAAATTTTAAAAATATCTAAAAAAAATTGGAAAAATTCCATAAATTTTAAAACTGAATATTAAATCCTAGAAAAAAAATTAGGAGTCAAATTTGGCCTCTAGGTTTCCCACAAAAATTATTAGAATTCCTAAAAAAATTGATTTTAATTCTTAATAATTATAGAAAATTTCCAAAAATTCCTAATGGTCTAACCATTGCTCCAAACCCTTTAATGAGCTTCAATAAGTACTAAGGATCTACTGTTCCTTTATTGGTGTACAAATTCTAAAGATGTACATATTATTATTTAACATATTATTATTAGTATATTCGGAAAGTGGGTGCTACACTTACTGGTAACGGTCTTGTCGGAGTAAATAGAGTTTATGTCTCGTGTCGAGTTGTAGTGTGTGATAGAGAGTAACCTGCTAGGCTGATAGATTTTTTTATGGGCGATTACGATTTAGTCCTAGGAATGGATTGGTTGAGTGCTCATCACGCGACGATAGATTATCGTGCTGGCAAAGTTATCTTTCATGTTCCTGGCGAGGAGGAATTCTCATTTTTTAGAGGCGAGGTAGAGTCTCCATCAGTTATCCTGAGGATGACAGTAGACGAGGAGGTGTAGTTTTCCCAAAGATGTCTGTGAGTTCTCGGATGTTTTTTCAGATGAGATTCCAGCCATGCCGCCAGTTCGATACGTGGAGTTCTATATTGATTTGATTCCAGGGGCAGAGACAGTTTCAGAGAGAGTCTACAGGATGCCACCATCATAGTTGAATATTTTGGACCAGATAATAGAGGAGTTGAGGACCGAGGGATTTATTTATGCTAGTGGATCACCTTGGGGAGCCCCATTACTTTTTGTTAAAAAAGAAGCATGGTTCATCGCGTTTGTGTGTTGATTATCATACTTTAAATGTGGTGACCATTAAGAACAAGTATCCCTTGCCCAGGATAGATGACTTATTTGATCAGCTCAGCGGGCAGCTAAATTTTCTAAGACGCGACTTGCGGTCTGGGTATCATCAGATCAGAGTCAGAGAGCAAGATATACCTAATATGACATTCAGATCTAGGTAAGGCCATTGGGAATTTTTTGTTATGCCATTTGGAGCGACCAATACGCCAGCAATATTTATGGATCTCATGAATCGCATCTTCATGTCTCACATAGACCAGCTTGTGATAGTGTTTATTGATGATATACTGGTCTATAGTCGGACTGAGACAGAGCATGAGCAGCATCTTCGTATAGTACTTCAGACTCTTCGAAAGCATCAACTATATGCGAGGTTCAGCAAGTATGATTTGTAGCTAGATCATATCTCATTCTTGGGTCACATTATTTTTAGTGAAGGCATAGAGGTGGATCCCAAGAAGGTGGAGCCTATCGAGAGTTGGCCAGTACCTAGTACAGTCTCGAAGGTGCATATTTTTTTGGGATTAGCAGGCTACTACAAGCGGTTTATGGCAGAGTTTGCTATAATTTGTGTACCCATGACACGGCTGATGTATAAGGATGTGCGCTTCGAGTGGCCAGATGCTTGTTAAGTTTCTTTCGAGAAGCTCAAGGGGAGTTTGATTTTGGCTCATATTTTGACACTTTCCGTTGGACATGGTGGGTTCACGGTTTACTGCGATGCATCAGGCATTGGGCTAGGATGTGTCCTTATGCAGCATGGTAGGGTTATTGCTTATGCGTCTTGGCATCTTCGAGACCATGAAAAGAATTACCCGACCCATGATTTGGAGTTAGCTGCAGTTGTGTTTGGACTAAAGCACTGGAGGCATTATTTGTATGGTGAGGGGGTGGAGATCTTCTCCGATCACAAGAGCTTGAGGTATGTATTTATGCAAAGGGACCTCAACATACGACAGAGGTGATTGTTGGAGTTAATGACAGATTATGATATTGATCTTCAGTATCATCCAGGGAAGGCCAACATCGTTGTAGACGCCTTGAGTATGAGAGCATGAGCTTACTTCTTGACAGAGAAGCATTACATCCTCGACGATCTTCAAAAGATGGGCATCGATGTGATATTACCTTGTGATGCAGGCTTGATGGCAGGATTGCAGGTGCAGTCTACTATAGTTGAGAAGATCATGCAGCATAGTCAGATGATATCAGGCTTCAGCAACTCAGAGCAGAGTGTGAGGCAAGACGCCGAGTAGAGCTGAGCATTAATGAGGATGGGACTCTCAAGTTCGGGAGTCGACAACACTTTTACTAGAATAGGATGAAGAGGAAGATAACACGGTTTATCTCTCGATGTTTAATCTGTCAGCAGGTTAAGGCTGAATATCAAGGCCGGCTGGACTACTTCAGCCTTTACTAATTTTGGAGTGAAGATGGAAACATATTACTATAGACTTTGGGACCGGTCTTCCAAGATCCCCTACAGGTAGAGATGCCATTTGCATAATAGTATATCGACTTACGAAGGTTGCTCACTTTCTACCTTTCAGAGTTTGTCAGTCTACTGAGCAGTTTGCAGAGATGTATATAAGATAGATTGTTAGAGTGCATAGTGTGCCAGTTAACATCGTCTCAGACAGGAATTTCAAGTTTATTTCGTATTTTTGGCGAGCCTTCAGCAGAGTTTAGGTACCCATCTGAGGTTCAGTTCAGCTTACCATCCGCAGACAGATAGTCAGTCGGAGCGTACAATTCAGACCTTGGAGGATATGCTTCGGTCGTATATGTTAGACTTTTATTGGTTCCTAGGAAGATCACTTGCACTTGGTAGAGTTCTTCTACAATAACAGCTTTCAGAGGATCATTCAGATGGTACCCTTTGAGGCATTATATGGCAGAAGATGTAGATCACCCTCTTGGGATAATATTGGCGAGGGCCAGATGCTTGGTCCCATGATGGTTGCTCAGTCAGTTGAGGTATCAGAAAGACCAGTGAGCATCTTATAGTAGCTCAAGATCGTCAGCGTCATTGTATAGATTCGCATCGGCGACATCTTGATTTCTCTATCGGCGACCATGTATTTCTTAGGATTTTGCCTAACCGTGGAGTTATCATATTCGGAGTACGGGCAAAGCTTAGTCCTAGATTTATCGGTCTATTCGATATTCTCGAGCGCGTAGGTGATATCTCCTATATATTAGATCTTTCGTCATCACTTCACGAGGTAAATAATGTCTTTCACGTATCTCGGTTGCGTTAGTTTGTTCTGGATCCTAGTCTTGTCCTAGATCATTCGGAGTTGGTCGTTGGTACCAATCTATCGTATGAGAAGAGGCCCATATCTATTTTGGACCGGAGGGAGAAGGTTCTCAAGAACCGGACCATCCAGATATTTTGAGTTTCTTGGGGTCATCACTCACCGGGTGAGTCAATGTGGGAGCGTGAGGATGATATCCGTGCTTGTTACTCGTATTTGTTCGAATCAGAAGGTATACTTATTTTGTGTCCTCCGTATCCTATCATGCTTGTGTGTGCTAGTTGTTTACAGTAATAAATTGATTTTATATTCCTTGTTCCCTTTACTTGTTTGGATTTTATAGTTATATTAGTTTCCTTCTTAGTTCTTGATAGCATATTTTCCTGGATTGTATTGATTGGATTTGGAGCCTTATTGAAATTCTGAGGATAAAATTTTTCTAAGGAGGGGAGAGTTGTGAGACCCGTCTCACAGTATCTGTATTGGTATATGGATACATATTTTATATTGTATTTATACTGTACTTTATTGCGTCTTGTGGAATCTCGAATTTCTCTCAGAACACTTTTTTCCTGACCGGATTACCGCTGGCATACCGCAGCATACCGACGAAAAATTCGTCCGATAGATATTCTTTTCACTTTTGAGTTATTTCAATATTTTTCGAGATATTTTCTTTTAGAAATTTTTGTGAATAGTGTTCGATACTTTCTATTATCCATTAGTTTTTTTGTTTTTATTATACGATCGAGATTGATTTAATCTTGTGACTTGGATCGCTGACATGGCGGATCGGACGGTCACGATTAAATCACATCTTCTATTTATATAAAATTATTTTCTCTCGCCTCTCTCTTTTCTTTCTTTCTTCACTTCTTTATTTTCTCTCCATTTTTTGTGGGAGCTAGGAGCTTGGTCTTGATGCCTAAGAGTGTGGTTTATGAACCCCTCTTGGTGGTGGAGTTGGAGGTTTAGGTTGGGAGATTGGATTTAGGCAAGTATATCTTGCCAAAATACTGAACGACATTATTTTATTTCAATTTTTATTTTTTTGAGATTTTGTGCATAGAATTTCATGAAACTTGCTTCATTAAATATTTCTCTAGTAATTTTCAACCTTGTGCATATTTCAGAAAATGGTTTAGGCTTCGTTTTGACTTTTTTTGTAGAAATCTCGAGTATTTATATGATAGGAAACTCGATATCGGAAACAATAGCCAGAGGAATTGCCATGAGACTTAGTTTATATGCTACTTGAGACCCATGCCTAGTTTTTATTCTTGTAGTTTTGAGTTTTGTGGAATCCGGACAAGTTCAATTTTTCTCGTAAATTCGCTTTTACGGTATTTCTCGAAATCGATCTATCAAATCTCAAACTTGGTAAAATTGAATGTCCCCAAGTTGTTGGGAATTTGATCCTATACAATTTTGACCTTTGAAAATCCAAATTTCGAGTTAGAACATAATTTTTACGGCCCGAATAAGTCTCAAAAATATTTCAAGTCCGGGTTTCTGACCACTCGAAAGATTCGACGGTGATCCGTGGCAGTCCGACGGATGATCCGATTTTTTGCCCACAAACTTGTTATGACCAATCGGATGATCCGACGGTGATCCGCGACAGTCCGACAGATGATTCGATTTGTGACCCATTTACTTACTGTGACAGATCAGATGATCCGACGGTGATTCGACGGATAATTCGAATGACCCTGATTTTGTCTATCTTATCTTTTTCTGATATTCCATTCGAATATGATACTTTGTTATCTCGACTTCATGTATAGTTTGGGACACCTACCCATTATACACCTGTTATGGTATAGTTTGGGACACTTACCCATTATACACCAATTTTGTCTTCATGTATAGTTTGGGATACCTACCCATTATACCCTGACTAGTACTTTCTTGATAATGACCTGTCGTGGTGCACTCTTGTTCATTACCTTATACCAGCCTCGTCCTGACATCATATATAGCTTTAGGGCCACTTACCCATTATATGCCTAACGTATAGTTTTGGGGACACCTACCCAGTATACACTTATCTTGACCAGTCCCGGTATAGTTTGAGCCTTCTACCCATTATACACCCAATTCATATATTACTTATTGTGGCTTGTAATAGTGCACAATCGTCATTTCTATAACCGTTTGGTTGTATTTTTGTATAATCTTGTGCTTGTGCTTGCCAAAATATTGTCTTGTCTAGTTCATCCATGTTGGGAGCATCATATCTAGGACGTATTCAGCAGAATGCCACACCCAAAATCCTGAAATAAACTATTAAGGTTAATAACTAGCTTAAATGATTAGAGCATTGGGGGAAGGATCTCCTGGTTGCATGCAGTCCCGTGACCCGATAATATTTTACTGATAGATGGACTTGTAGCATGCCGTCGAGTAGTACACATTTTCTGCTCACTATCGTGTGGGACATACTGAATTAAATTACTCAGGTTCACCTTTGTGTGACTTGGATTATGTACACATCTCTCTTGGGAGTGTTGTATCTACTATTATTTACTTTACTATTGTTTGACGTATGGGCAGCTTGGACAGTCTGTAGGACATGCGACCGTATGGAAATTCAAACTTGCATTTGATAGAAATTAGTAGTTGTGATAACCCTAGTTAGCTTACGTATAGCAAGCCGTACTCTTTTCTTGGCTGTGATTGATGGATGGAGTCCATGTATTATCTTGTCTTATATTGTCTTGCTTACCTGACAGTGACCCATTATGGTGCACTCTGGTCTATTGTCTTGTATTCCCTTTTACTTTATATACGCACTGTTCGTTACATGTTTTTCCCTTGCCATGGTTCCGACACTGTACTAGCTATGTTCTCGTTACTTTTCTCACCTAGTTATTGTATATGCTACATGTACCAGTTTATTTATATGTATATGTTCATCTTGCATGATCCCTTATATGTTCACCTTGCATGATTCTGTACTTGTTACCCGTCCAATTTTCTTTACATGTTGTTTTCCAGTGCACTTTACATATTACCTGGTAGTTATATGTTGCTTAGGTTATTGTAGCTCTTTGTTGTATTGCTGGTTTTAGTTCATTAGTTAGCCTTTTTTGTGGTACTTACTATTTGGGGTCTGATCCCACTGGTTTTTCATGGCTAGATCTGGTAGCAGAGCTAGAGGATCTTCCGTGCATTCCCGAGGATGGTGACCACACGGAGCACCAGATCGATTAAGTGGGTTTATATCTTGTTCTTCCGCTTATTGTACATATTCTTTTGTGGCGTTTAGTCCTGAGCACCTGTTAGCTCATATTTTGAACTTGTTATATCGCCTACTAGGCATGGCATGATTAGCATATTCTAGACTATAGATAGAGTTGTTCATGTATGACTTACACTTCTGCTAATCCTTCATTTTGTATTACTAGCTTCATGATCTGCTATGTATATATATAGTTTGTGACGCTTTACTATTTTTCTTCTGGTGATCATATTTTCTTTTACATTATGATTTTCTACTTGTGATTGAGACACTAGGATTGCTTGACTTAGGTTGACTGATGGCTTGTAGCATTAACCCCCATGTCTATTCACAGTCGTGACCGTATTTCGGGGTACTGGAGTACTCTGGTATACGTACATGGCTTTGTCAGCCCCCGCTCTCCAGTATTCTGGGCTCGAGGCCTAACAAGGTGAGTGCAAGACTTTAATAGATGCCATTCAACACAAGGAGATGGACACATACTGGAGTGTTCATCATGCTATTGAGAAGAAGGTCGTGCAGCTATAAATAGTTCCTGTGGTATCTCATTTTCCTACACTCCAAGAAAATCTAATATTGTAGCTCATTCTTTGGCTTCAAAAGCGATGTCATCTTCTCGATCTGTTTCATATTGGCTCATTGAAGAGCTATCTCCATGTATATTGAGTCATATTCATAAAGATATGGCTAATACATTTTTTACTGTTATACAAAGTTTTTTTTTTCATAACTACTTTTTGTTAATGTACTTTAGAGACTATAATGGAACTTGTTGATTTCTGCTATTAAGATTAATTTGTTATATATGGATTTTAATTGTATATCTTATAGGCAGTAAGTATATGGAAAACAATAAATTCATAATAATTAGGACGGTGGTTATTAGTTTTTGGGACGGATATGTAGCTATCAAAAAAAAACTCACAATTTTAAATTGTTCTAAAAGTAAAGTATATCCATTTGTGACTCTTCTTAACCCGTCCCTAACGAATGGACACAAAATTATTAGGACGATTTCAATCCTGTATAAATATTTATTTTTGAAATGGCATAATTTATCGTTACATAGAATTTGTAAATTTTTAAGATAGTTGGTTTAACCGTCACTTAAAATCAATTATGACGGTTATTTTCTTACCTTAAGTTTTCAGCTAATAGAAGCACTCTTTAAGTCCGTCCCAAATATTTTTTCAAATAATATTTGGGACAGTATTTACATTTACTAAAACAATTTTTTTTTTGTACGAAAACAGATTTTTTTTTTAATTTTTTAATTTTGTTTATTTTTTCTTTAGTATAACTAACATATTGTTGTGTAAAACTCTATAACAGCACACTTATTCTCGGATTACTTGATCTTCTTAATAACCTAACTAGTATCTACTCTCCATATTTTTCTTTAAGACATTTAATATGGAAGCAGTTGGCGCCCTCCGACACCGACACCACATCAAAGGCGGCGCCACAACACTGCGACAATGAACCCTCCAATTTACCTGAACATCATCCACCACGGTAACTCTTGCGGTCGTGTCCACTCTCTACCGCAAGGACGAATGCGCCTATGCCGGGCCGGGCTTAGGCATTTTTTTTTTCATTTTAACTTCCAAACATATAGCCAATAAATGCCTTTTATGGTAAACAGCTCAGCAGTATGTAATTTCTGTAAAATTCTGAACATACACCGCTGTGAATACCACAACGCACTAACGTGACCCGGATTTAATGCATTATTGCCATTCCAGATCGGCATGGTAACTACCTTACCTAGTGCACGTGCACATCACATGCATGATGCAACACAACGGTCAGTTACACTATTTGCATGTCGCTTTGGAGAAGTCAAATTATGGAAACTTTAGAATTATATGAGAAAAACACCAAACATGGTAGAAAGAAAAAAAAATTGCGGCATGCCATCTTCTAAATATCTTCACCAGAATGAAACCAGCCATCTCAATTGGGCTAATAATCTATCAACTTTTATAGTTATTTTTTTCCACAGTGGTTCTTTTACGGACACTTTTTTAATCTGCTCTCAATGGCACGACTTATCCGCGCTTGTGCTGTTCCAAATCTCTTCGAGTTCTCTGGCAAAAGCCTTCTCCCTGCCGACGATGATGGTGATATGATCCTTGCGCTCGATGATTCTGACGTTGGCACGGGGGATCATGGACTTGACAGCGATGCTGCAGTCGACCGGGAGGAGCTCGTCGTCCCTGCCGTGGATTACCGTGACACTGCAGCTGAGATGGTCCCTTACGGTCTCCAAGTATCGGTCGATCTTGCCTGCGCTGCCGCATATTATGTTGTGGAGAGTGTGCCATGCAGCATTGTGTGTGTGGCACATGAATCCTTCTATTAGGAATGTTTTCATCCTGTCAAATTATATGCATGTATAATCAAAATTAATGGTTAGCTAAGATAGGCATGCATCAAATATGTCACACTTCACTCCACTCTAGCTGCAGGTGAAGTAGCTAGGTTTTGATCAGCCAATGTCAGAAAGGAATTTCCACAGTTGGGAGAAGCTGCTTCTTGCCATTGAGCATGGGTGGGTATGGGTGAACAACCTAAAGTGCACGGGAACTCTGGTTGTTCACCACATAAACGTTTTCCTTGACGCCAGTCCATACTAATAAAGTTCAATTTTGTTGGCCCATCAAAACTTGTAGAATGTTCATTCATACTAAAAAAAAATTGACACGTGATATTTTCATCCTACACAAATTACTTTGTAAGTGAGATATACACTACTTGATTATTTGCTAATGACAAGATTTTGTAAATAACTTTCCAACAATTTTCTAATTCACACACACACACACAACTTTTGCTGGAATCTCTCAAAAGTATTTCTACAAATTATTCTTTCTTTTGTGTGTGTGTCTCTCTCTCTCTATATATATAAAACGTAATATGTTAATAATATTTTATGGCATCTAACATGACAGCTGAGATAATAATTTAAAAAATATATATATTTAATTATTCAAATTTTTTAATTTTAATATTAATATTAATATTAATCTTAATCTTAAAATTAATGTTAACGTTAATTTTAATTTTAATATTAAATTAAAATTAAAATTTATTATCCCAGCGGCCACATCAATTAACCGTCCCGTGAGCTGTAGGAGGAATAATTTAAAGAAACACTTCATATGGATGAATAATATTATTCATAAAGAATATACTCTGAAAGTTCGTACAATCAAATATTAGTATGAGACAGACATTCATGTGCCAGGATATATATTATATTAAAATTGGTGCTATATTTGTATGCATCATAATATATACCAAACATGTTTGCGTCACATTTGTTCTGAGCAACATCGGTTTTAAGCAATCATATAATTTTCTTTATACTTATTTTAAGCATTCATACTGGAATGTAATTTCTAATGGTAAAGACTAGCTCTCTTCATGGAATAGGAAAATTTGAAGTACGGTACTACTAGTAAAATTGTATTAGTCAGGTAGAAACGGGCCAACAGATAAACTATATAGGTCAGTCCTGATCTAATTCACAGCTTACATATTTAATTCATAAACAAGGTACCGGACCATATAGGGACCTCGTGTCTAACCGATTTGTCAAGCATATCATGGCTTGAATATAAATAACGGATGTGATTGGAACCATATGCATTTATGTCATTAATATTGTTTGTAAACAGCTGCTCTTAATTTAATCAGGTTAAGATGAAAGGAAGAGACGATAAATTGTTGAAAATGAAATTAAAACAGGAAAATTGGAAACTAGAATATTATAAGAACTAGTACTTCAATGTGGATGTATTGTTATTATTATATATCAGAAAGTAAGATTGAGACCTAATAGCAAACTTATATCTCCTTCAAAAGATAAGAACTTATAAAAAAATTATGACTTAATTTATTTTTTAATAATAACTTTCTATTGTCAAAAATTTTATTTCATAAAATCAAGAAAAGAAAGAAAGTTCATTTATACAACCATCATAGAAGTATGGTAATGATATTAATATCTCCAAATTGTCCCTCCAAACTATTACTTCTTATGTGACAACTGACGTGACAAGTTAAATAGCATACATTATGTAACATTTAACATAGCAGCGGACATGACAAATTTAAATCAAAAGAATTAATCACCCAATTATTTAAATTTTAATATTAATGTTAATATTAATAATAATGTTAATAATAATGTTAATTTTATATTAATATAAATATAAATATTAATATTAATGTTAATTTTAATATTAATTTTAAAGTTAATTTTAATATTAATATTAATTTTAATTTTGATGTTAATTTTAATTTTAAGTTTTGTCATGCCAAATGTCACATTAACCATCACGTCAGCTGCCATATAAGGAGTGATCGCTTAGAGGAGCACTTTGAATGGATGAATAACATTATTCATTGAAGTAATACTTCATATTAGTATTTTAAAAACCGCTGACGGGTTCAACCGGTTGACTCGTGAATCGATAATTTTTTCGGATCGAATCAATGTTGACCCATAGTTTTTTCAAAAACTAGTAGTAAATTAATATTTTTTTAAAAATCAGTATCCAGAATGGATCGAACTTGATGGCCGTTCATTAGATCTAGTTCCTCCACATTAATTTTAAATTTGGTTACTGGAAGATGATAACAAACATTATTAAGCATCATGAGCCATTTAGATTTGAACCAGTTTCACCCTAAATTAGGGTGAGCTGTGAGCACATCTGCATTTATTCTATCCGGAAGGTGACAGGTGAAGTTAAAACAAATTAGAGAGCTTCGTTCGCTAAAGTGAGTGAGAGTGAGTACCTATTCCTCGTGATGAGCTTGAAGAGAAACTCCCAAAGTCTGTGATTCTTGCAGATTAGCAAACACACAGTCCTGCTAATGTGCTCGTACCAGCATGCGATCGACGCCCCAAACGCTATCATCGGCCACACCTGCCTCGGCGCCACCTTCCTAAGCACGTACTGCGTCCCTTGCTCTCCTTTCGGCACCGGAAAGTAGGGCTAATTAACCATCCATGCCAAAATTTTCCATCACCAATCAACATTGCAAAAATCGATCTCAACCATATATGTGTGAACTTAATACGTAATTACCGGAGAGAGGAGAGTGAGAGACTTGACGTTCGTTGGGTACTTGACTGCAAGGGCGAGGGCGAGGATGGAGCCGAGCGAGTGCGCGACAATGTGGAACGACCTGACCTTGTACCGCTCTAATATCGACTTCTCGATCATGTCGATGTGCTCCCTAAGAGTGTAGAGAGAGTCTGCCGGCTTCGGGCTGCGGCCAAACCCTAATAAGTCCACCGCGATCAGCCTGTACCGCGATTTCGTGGCTTGGCTGAAGTGGGGGAACACGGTCTCCGTCCAGAACGCCGAGGATGATATGAACCCATGGATGAATAGTACGTCCTCTTTGGCCGTCTCCAATCCATCTAATGAAAAATAATTATTAGTTTGGAAAGTAGTACGTACGTATTTGTCTATGAAGGAATTAACATATATACCTAGGCTTCGGGGTTCTTCTTTGTAGTGGTAGAGTGAGGGTCTTGATGGCTGAGGCGAGCTCCAGCAGGTGCAAATCTTGCAGTCGCAGTCGGACCATCGCGGGATTGGGTGGGACTGCTGCCCTCCAATCTTTCCCTGCAGCATCTGAACAATGGTGGAGTTGATGGTGAACGTGGTGGTCACTGCAGATCTCTTCCTTTTGGCAGATTTAGTCCCTCTGCGCCTCAGCTCTTCGACCGTGCTGCGGGAGATGTCGGCAACCAGAGATCTCCGGGAGTAGAGCGTGTCCGAGATGTCGTCTAGCTGGAGCTTGGAAGAAGAGCAGAGGCAGACGACCTTCGACCTGCCTCCCTCGGAGACCAAGATCTTGCCGCTGTTGGTTATCATGTCCTTGGCTGAAGAGGAGCAGTAGCAAGGCTTCCATTCTGACTCCCAGGCGTAGTCCGCAAGCTTGTAGACCAGACAGAGGAGGACATCGAGAAGATCGAGTGCAGAGAAGACCACGAAGCTCACGACTTGGTTCACTAGCCGCCCGGCTAGCGCCAGGGCTGACCGCACCCCCATTGGCATATACTAGCTAGCTAGATGGAGACAATGTTGGGTTATAAGAAGAAAGGAGAGATGTGAATTCAAGTGGAACTAATTAGTTCCATTAGTCATGATGAATGATTTTCTTCTCTCCTCTCTTCTTTCCTCTGCTAGCTAGCTGGGCACAAATGTGGGTGTGTTGGTTGTCTCCTCCGACTCCTCAAGTAAGCTTTTATTCTGACTTCTTAGGTGGAGATGACGGACCACACTAGGAAGAACTTAAGCCAGAAAGAGAAAGGAGGAGAAGGAGAAGACTGATTCTATGAGCTGCTTTGGAGTAATACATACGCTGCTCAACCAACTAGAGAGAGAGAGAGAGAGAATGGTGGAGTGATTAAATGGTGGAAGGAAGGAAAGAATTGTGGGGTTTTGGGGAGAGGGAGGAGTGAAGAGATAAAATAAATGAATTGATTGTTTCATTAAAATGTTTGTTGGACAAGGGGAAGAGGTAGGTGGTAGTTGAACTCCCCTGACTAACAATTTCCATAGCCTTGGCTACTTTGCCTACTTCTATATATGTGTGTACCTTGTGTATTAATTAATTTTGGAGACTCTAGTCTAGGTAAGAGAGATCGATGACTGAAGGGAGCACTCAATTTAATTGCCAAAATATAATTACTTCTATGACCAAGATTTTGTTTTTAAGTATACTCAAGGAAATTGTCACTCAAGTTTGTATTGGTCAGCACTCCTTTCGAATCATTGGTAGATGGTCCTGAGTAAAAACAGACAATAGTATACCATATACGGTAGTAGAAAATCAATAACAACATGATTTACCATGAAGCTGTAACATATCTATACTACTATTTCTATACAATTATATAATAAAAAAAATTTAATTACACCGTAAAACTTTTTGTTTTCAAATATATCTTTACATATATTTATTAATTAAAATTATTCATTATAGTTAATAGAGACAGCTAGATAATTACGAAAATTATTTTTTGGTCTTCCTAAATAATCTTCTAGACATGTATACAATAATATGTTGGGAGTTTTTCCAACTTAGCTTTGGAAACTTTAGTCCCACGTTGAAAAACCACTAAAGTGTTTATCCCAACATATAGGTTTCTTTTGTATTGGTATATACACATGGGTGGTGGCCTTTGTGGGGTGGTTTTTCAGGAGGGTTTAAGTTTGAACCTCAAAGAACAATCTTTGTTTTGTCACACTCTTTGAAAAAAAATTCTTAGGAGACTCGGACTCAGACTCAGACGTAGAAGTATGAAAAATTTCCACCATGCACCAACAGTAATCAAGAGCCATGAACCGTAGTGATCAAGAGCCATGCACCAAAGTAATTTAGAGCCATGCGCCCTCCACAACAATAAGTAGTGTCAGTAGTGCCATGCGACACTACTACTCCAGTCAAGTGTTCCCATGCGCCAACAGTGCCATGCACCACTACTACTTCCCAATGTTCCCATGCGCCAGCAATGCCATGCGCCACTACTACCTAGTTGATCTCCATGCGCCAGGTAGACGTATTCCTAAGGTGCAATTAAAATCATCATGACACATGTCACGAGTATTATGGGCAACAGCAACTCCAGATCTCGAATGACCACGTGACAGTCTATTGCAACATGCGTCGCTATACGGTAGCATGATATGCGCGCGTGCATGCACGTAAGTCTCTCTAAAAGCTATAAATAGTGGGCGTCTTCCACACATAAACCCCTAGAAGACCGCTGCCACAACAAAAAAGAGGGAAGAAGAGAAGAAGCCGAAGTGCCGCAAGGGACACCCGTCGAGTCGTATACTCCAGCTCCCCGAAGCCTCGTTACCCTCCTTGGTCCCCGATTGTCAACGGAGTAAAGGAGCCGTTGCAGTGCTCGATCTCCACCGCCACACCTACCCATATTATTTTTTCTATTCTACTAAGACTCTAGGTAATAGAGATTCTTTTGTACTATTTGTCAATTCTCAATCAATAAAAAGTTCATTCAACTTTGCACCCCGAGTATTCATTCGGCGATGTCGACAACAATTGGCAACTCTGCTGGGGAAGAGCTTCTCCTCTAATGAGAAGCTGGTGACGCAATCCGACGTGACCAAGTTGGGTTCGCCTCAGAGGATGTTAGTCGTTCTCTTCGACAACGAGCATTCAAAGACATGTTGGACAAGCCGAGCTCTCCAATGAGGCCCGTACAACCTCGTAAGACTCGGGTCGCCAAGGCTGCTACGCCAAGCCTGAGGTCGGTGCCCGATGTAGTATCAACCCCCACCATAGATGCACGTGAGGTTGACATACATCCAGCTGACATACCGAGTTCTCCTATGAGGACCGTACGACCTAGCAAGACTCACAAGATTTGGGTCGTCAAAGTCGTTGCGCCAAACCCCAAATATTTCTCAAAAGCATTACCAACCTCCGCCTCAGGTGGACATATGGTTAGCGTGCATCCTATCTCCATCTCCAAAGCCACTCTTGAGGGGAACAATGTTGAACCTCAAGAGATGCGCCCACAATGTGACCCGCAGATGAGAAGTTGCACCATGCGAGAACATAGGCACATGAAGTCCTCTACACGCACCACTACCAGAATAAGTCAAATTAGCGACGTCTGAAAATGTCGCTAAATGGCATAAAATGTCGCTAAAAAAATTTAGCGACATTTTATTAAATTCGCGTTTAAGCTTGTCGCTGACAGGAAAAATGTCACAAAACGTTGCTATAGCGACGTTTGCTAGCGAGGTATTCGCATCGTTAATATTTTTTATATTAGCGACGTTTAGCGACACAACGACGTTATATTAGCGACGTATTGTGTGTCGCTAAATATCGCTAATATTTTTCTATTTAGCGATATTTTGTAACACATTTAGCGACGTTCTATTAACCTGGTAAATACTGTCATGTCAGCAATTTAGCATCATAAATAGCGACGTCCTGATACAGTTAGCGACATATTTAGCGATATATTTGAACGTCGCTAAATGTCGCTAAATTGTAAAAAAAAATATGCTTGCAGTTTGTCATATATCCCTGCAATATCATAATTCATAAAACTAGACAAACCCGGAGCAACCCGCCGTTGGATTTTCTGGATTCGCCGACCCCTAAGGCGGAACACTCAACACCGGTTCATTCACACTCAACACAAAATTGCACACAAAAGTATATAAAATAAAATAGATAAAAAATAAAAATAAATGGATAAATGTACGAAATAAATATTTCCATCTAGTCACACAATAAAAGTATCACAGTCATACAATAAAAGTGTACAAAAATAATAATAAAACACCCATGAATGGGTCAATATACACAAATATCCAAAGAACTACTGTTGGTCAGGAGGAGGAGGAGGAGCATCACCGCAAATATGGGATATCAGCGAGGCCCACTGCTCCGGTGAAAGCATCACGGCATCCGATGGAGGAGTTTGTGCACTCGATGTAGATATCGGTGGACCATGAGGACGTATCTGCTCCAACACTCTCAGTCGAGTGTTGCAAGTATCCATCACAGATAACATCTTCACAACACTCTGCTCTACTGATTGGCTCATCTGAACCTGTATCGTCTGTAGCCTCATCAGTGCATCGCCAATGGCTACATGCGACCATTGTAGCGCCGTTATGTTGCGCTCTATTGTCATGGCCAGATCCCTCAGCTCTGCCATGCTGCGTTCAAGCGAATCAAAGTGTGCTATGATCGTCGCATCGTCCGTTTGTGGTGTGCGCTGTGACCTAATCCTCTGCAGTAAATCGTCACTCAGAGACGCAATCTAATGGTCAACTCTCTCCTGCTGGGCTCGTACTGACTCCTGGGAGGGATGTGTGGTATACACACTAGCAGAGAGGGTCTTAGAGGATTGCAACACAATATTGGTGCCGTAGAATCCCGTACCGTAGTACGTACCCTTCTGAAGACCACCAACGGTGGTCATCCATATCTCGTCAGCCGACGAAGCTAGGTAGGAGGGGAGCTGCGAGGAACTACTAGCCTCTCCATGTGTGGGCTGGTTCGACCGCTCACGGAGCCTAAGATACTCATCCAAAACAATACGTATCTCTCGATAAGCATACTACTTTTTATCCACTCGTCATGCATAATTGTTAATATACTTCTAAGGTACTTATTATTAACTACATAAATATTTATTTGTATGTTTTTTAAGTTATATTAAAATTAACAAAACATAAAGTATTACTTACGTAGCTCTACGTGGCCCTCTCATCGATGAGTTGTCCGCCCTTCCTATGGGTGGCGGGGAAGACTGTCACCATGTTAGCGTCCTTACCCCTCTGGACCTGTTAAAAAATATATTGTATGTTACTAAAATTAAATATTTTATCCTACTTTGATTAAAATACTATGTATACAATGAAATACATACCATGCAACAAAATTTTTTTGTCATCGGAATCGACCCACGACACCACTTTTTTGCCTTCTTCCTGGCCGCCTTTGCCTTCTCCGACTTTTCCTTGTACCTAGGATTGTTAAATCTAGCCGTCATCGTATTCCACTACTCAGGCATGATCCATCCTTAGATTGGTTGTCCCAAACGATCACGACCCTTCTGGACCAAGATCGCATCACGGATAAGTTTGGCGATGATGGCAGGAAAGTGTTGCTCGATCACTTCAGCCCGATTTGCGGATAGAAATACATTTTCTACAAGAAGTAATATAGAAAGTTATATATAAAAAGACCAAATTAGATGATTGATATTAAAACCAAATTTACTTTTAACTTGAAGTGCGCGAACCAGAATGCCTTTTTCTCGTCCGGGGCATTCGAATAGTTGATCCAAGGGTCACCATAGTTGTACCTCAAAAAATGTCCCAGTGATCTCTATACCGACGAGGGACGATAACTATACATAGATAATTATATTAAAGAAAAAGTGAATATATATTTATATATGCGTAAGAAAACTAAAACTAATTAACTTAGTTTGTAGACCCAGCGACCCAAATCTCTTTCCTTGTCTTATTCAGAGGAGCACATGGAGGATCACTCTGAAACAAAGAAGGCAAAGGAACAATCGACTGGGCCTCATCCATCTGCTCCTCGGTCCCTATTGTACCGTCAACAGGAGGAACGATTGATGTAGGAGTAGTCTCAGGCCTGAAACTGCTTGTCCCAGGAGTATTGTCAGGAGGAGATAATGGTCGAAAGAGTAGTGTAATGAAAGACGAGGGTCCAGACCTAGTACTATGTCCCGAAGGAGAACTGCCTGTCGGAGTAGCATGTCGTCTAGATACTCTATCTCTAGACTGGCCGAACAATTCACGTCGTCCTATCATACCTGACTTATGATAAACAAAATAAAAGTTACAAGGAAACAGTTTAAATACAGTACATGTCATTAAATAAAAAGAAGAAGAAAATATATTACATAGCCACAGGTACATCTTACTAAATAGATTTTACATTCCACAGCTAAAATACAATAATATCACAAAGTAAAATACTAAATCAAATGCTAAGTAAGATAAGCACAATATGATATATAGAGAAGAAAATCTAATTTCTCAAGTTGTAAACAAGTCTAGATAATAACCATAAGTCTAATCTAGAAAGATAATACATCCAGAAAGATAATACATCTAAGAAGGCCAATCTAGAAAGGTAATACAACGATAAGTCTACCGGAGACAAATTCGGGCAAAATTTCTATCATACTTGTCTACGCTGGGGCAGAAACCAATCCCTCAGCCGCTCTGCATAGGCAGTGTCTAGGTGATCAATCTCCGTTGTAGGTGCTGGATGATTGGAACTCCCCACTTCCTTCTTAACAGTCACTTTCTTCTTAATAGACACTTCTGCTTAATAGTAGGAGGTACCACTTCCTCTATAGGTGCTAATTCCTCTATAACAATATGAGGTACCACTTACTCCTTAATAGTAGGATAAGTTGTGAAGTACACAAGCTGAGCCTGACTTGATAGGACAAATAGTTCATAGCCTTGATATCAACGCCGATAATTTATATCCACAAGATTATGCTTGTTTATATTCCAACCGTGATCTTGGATCGGATCGAACCAAACATACCTGAATAACACAATCTTGGCAGGCTCTATTCCATAATTATAAGTCAACTCCACAATCTCCCGCAAGACACCATAGAAATCATTGCCTATATCGATATCTTTGTAGTTCGAAGATCTGATACACAAACAACTATTTTTTGTGGAATTAAGATCTAGGAAGTTGTCTCTGATCGGAGCAATTATTGACTTGAACCTAAACTCATTTATACAATAGCTTGGCCAAATTTTGACGGCATAAATTGGCCCCTTAGCTAGATTTCTGATAGATGAATTCTCAAGTGTTGCGTCTGGATGGTCGACCTAAATATCATAAGATAATAAATTAAGTTTAACGTTCCATTAATTATTTTATAAAGTACATATACAAAAAGAAATTAAAGAGCTCCTTACATATGCACTAAAAACCAAGAAGGAAAATGACGTCTCATTTCCTGTTCTACTTCTTTATCTGTTATATATGGTCTCGTTGACCTCGTATAATCATTAAATGTGCTTAAAAATAACAAAACAATGTCTAATTAGTGTAACAATATTAGCGTATATTATTACATTGAGATGACTTAAACATGGACGTATTAAGTACTTACCCCTCAAGCTTCTCAACTTTATCCTCGTCGCAGTTGAGTAATATATACAACTGAGCAGCCCTTAGCTCATCGTCATTCATATATCTCTTGTTTATTTTGCCGGAAGGCTTATCGAAAGTATCGAATACTTTTAGTATTGCATCATTAGATTCTCGATACCCATCGTCGTTTCTCGGGGCTCTCGTTCAATTAGTAGCAACATGAGGCTTGAAATACATGGAACAAAAGTTTGTAATCTTCTCATGAATATATGCATCACAAATAGAACCCTCGACCCGTACCTTATTTTTACCTTTCTTTTTAGGTGGTCCAACTGCCGCTCGAACAGATACATCCACCAATAACCTACAGGTCTACCGACACGTGTCACGCCCCGATCTCCCGCAGGCAAATCGGCTGTCCCCGTAGGGTACAAATCATCGCACCAGCGCTCCCGCGGGACGATCGCTTCGACCCATCCGAGCGTGATGCCGCACGAGCGTGAACCGCGCCCGTGCAAAGCCATGGTTCGTTGGCTGTCGATAAGAGATCTAAGCCACAGAGTCGCACAGATTGTCCGAGTGCAGCGGAATGTATAAACGCATAAGAGAATGGTAACAAGTTCACTGAGTCGACAGTAGCGGAAACAAAGATTGAGTACACAAGTATAGAAGTAAAGCAACTCTTTTATTCATATTGAAACAAGTGTTTCAGGCGGCGTATAGCCGAGATTACAAGTTGCTCGAGCACTCTCTCTCTGAAACATAAAAGCGTGCCAAGTGGCTACATTTGTAGAATGATTGAATAGGCGATGTTCCAACATTATGTCTTGTATATGTGTATCAGTTCCGAACGCAGCACTCCAAGGCTCCAGAGTCGAACTCCACTCCTTAGTACGCACGAAGGAGGCATCAGCACCGAATGAGGTTCTCCCGCACCCTGCAAACAACCTGGTGGATTATCAGTACACGAATGCACTGGGGGGAGGCTACTCGCCCGCTCGACAAATCCAAACACGTAATATAGGTTACGTGCACCAACTACTTTGTGTCTTTCTAGTTGTGCCTTAGGATCAGTTTTATGGCAATATTGAATAGCCTAACTCGTGTGGCAGTACGCCGTGCGATATAAAAGAAAATATAGTGAGACTTACCAACTTACCGTTTGTCCTTCCTTGTCCAAGGCAAACCAAGTTATTTCATGCACCAGGATATATAAACATTCAAGCATTAGCATATGAAAACATAAGTGTCTCAAGCGAGATTTCATATCGGGTGCACGAGTTCTTCTATTTAATTCATGGAACACAAGTATACTTATTTCTCAGATTCATTGCTCTTTTATCAGGACACTAGGATTTAGCTTCATAGATGCACTATAATGACTCGTACACGGATTGCCGCTAAGCGAGTATGATCATGAATGCACAGGAGTCGCTGGCGTAGCCATTTATGGACATAGTCCCAATAAGATGGTGGTCTTGATGCCCCGGCAACCCGACCAAACATATCAGTGCTAGGAACAAACTAGCGCAACTACCGGATCTCCCCCCCAGGCCGGTTCGGTCCCGGTGCCCCGAACCGAGGAGATCAAACTTGTGCACAAGCGTCCGTGACTGAATTAATGAGTTCTTGTTATTCTTTCATATTCTGAGTAAACGACAATGGTTGTAGGTGCAGGTCATGATCCTCGCTACAAGCCATGCCAGGTCGTTCCTGACTTAGTGATTCATTTGTTATGCATTTCACACAAGTTGATATGACAATCCATGATTCATTATTTAGATGCAACTTGACATGATGCGCTCCCCTGGTTCGAAGATTGCCTTGGCGACCTAACGGTCCCGGATACTTGCAGCTCATATTGCATAAAAGGAGACTATTTGATAGTCTTCTGGCTAACAAGATGCATGCACAATATACAACAGTATTTTACTTGATTGAGGCATGATTTCATATAACAAGCATTGAATCGAGGCAACGGTATGAGTTAACATATAGCAGGCAAGCATGCAATTCCAATGAAACTTAAACATTCACGTTGGCTCAGGCCCGAAGGTAAGCCGAGGAGCAAAACTGCAAGGAACTTATCGAATGACATGATCCAGGGTCGTGCAGTGAAATGAGTAAACATAGTATACTTGTATCATCCTACTCGAGGCACAGCAGGGTCGAGGCAACACTACCAGTTCACATATCAAGCAGACAAGCATGCAAACTTAAACAATCACGATAGCTCGGGCCCGAAGGTAGACCGAGAAGTGAAACCGTTAAGGAACTTAACGAGCGACATTATCTAGAGTTATGCAATGTAACCAGGTGAATAGTGCACTAAGAAGAGCAATACATATATCGATCTATCGAGGCATAGCAGGGTCCAGTTGCCCAAGGCAATGGTAGCATGCGAGGGTCTGTACATAAGCAATTGTTTCATTTCCATGTTCTATCATAAGCAATACAAATTTAGGATTATTCCCTTAGCTAGGTGCGTTGTATTCTTATTAGCATGCAGGGGTGATTCACCTAGTGACTAGCATGTATCATTCCGTATTTTATGTGTGCTGGCTAAGCAAAGACAAGTTCACCGTAGCCATCCACCTTAGCAATGGTTCGCCCCGGTTGAGCGATGCTCCGAGCGAGCCTCTGAAAGCCTAAGCCGGTTCTCTTGAAGGGCCAATTCTGGATAATCCTTTGCCTCAATGAGTCACCTCGCTGAGCAAGGCAGGTCGGGACATTGCACTTTTGTAGTTTGAATCGGCAGTCTGCTTGAGAGAAATGGGGTGTTACATCATACACCACTCAGAAAAAGTCTCGTCCTCGAGACTTCCTGAGGACAAACCGTTCTATCGCATTCTGGTAATTTATCCAAGCGTAGCAATCGGTATAACTAAATTTATTAGAACACAATCTCCTACTCGTTCCTTACGCCGTGTCGCGTGTATGCTGAGTCGGTCTCATTGCGCCTTAGCGCGAAACATATTGCTTAATGCATGGGTACATTACAATCCCTCGGGAATAATGATATAAGGCTGACGTAGAAGCATGAAAAATACGCCGGATGACTACGCGGCCTATCGGTACAGAGCAGCATAGGCAGAGGCCTTAAGAGCCATCAAGCGTGCAACAGAGCCTTTTCCGCTAGAACAAAGCGTGAAACATAAAAAGCTCAAAAGGCCATCCGCGTAAGGCAGTACGTCCAAGCCGCTTCAGCGTAAACAGGGTACTTCATCGCCTCCAGGGCATTAAACTCATCCCCTTTTCATACGCAGCATGGAGGTGTATAAGAGACGCTTCGTATTCTCCGAAGTGATCCTGTCAGATCCTGCAAACGAACCTGTCAAAGCCTGCGATGAACCTGACGTCTGGACTTCTGACAAAGGGATACGGCTCAACTACCCAAGCGACGGCTATAATGATGGTACAACACTGCCACCCAGGCTGTCAAATACCACCGTCCCCTTCGCGTAAACTGCTTTCCTAAGCACGGAGGGATATGCTGCCTTGTTTTACACAGGCAAAATGTGAGCTATTTACGTTCTGCAGTAGACAAACCGCCTGCTACGCCAAAAGCTGTACTCCGTATGGGGTTCGAGGCACGTCTCTTCGCCTAATGCACAGAGCGGTGACAGTTTCTCAAGGCACGTCTCTGCGACTGATGCGCAGAAAGGGTTGCAGACCGTCAAAGAACATGCCTCCATATTTAATGCACAGGATGGTGGCAAATCTCGGCATTTAATGCAAGAGATTTGATTATATCTTCAAAAGCCGTAATTTCGGCTAAGACGTCCACGTCAGCACTGTGGTACGGTACGCAGCGGCTTCTACGCCCATCCAGCGATTGTGCCCCTTCGGCTTCTATGCCTGCTCGGCCCCTGTGCCCCTTCGGCTTCTATGCCTGCTCGGCCCCTGTGCCCCTTCGGCTTCTATGCCTGCTCGGCCCCTGTGCCCCTTTGGCTTCTACGCCTGCTCAGCCCCTGTGCCCCTTCGGCTTCTATGCCTACTCGGCCCCTATGCCCCTTCGGCTTCTATGCCTGCTCGGCCTCTGTGCCCCTTCGGCTTCTATGCCTGCTCGGCCCCTGTGCCCCTTCGGCTTCTACGCCTGTTCGGCCTCTACGTCCACTCGGCTTCTATGCCTGTTCAGCCTCTACGACCACTCGGCTTCTATGCCTGTTCGGCCTCTACGCCTGTTCAGGCTTCTATGCCGATTTGATAACTATTTGGCTTCTATGCCATGGTGACAGACATTTGGCTTCTATGCCAACCTCTTCTACACAATGGATACCTACCTACGTGGCTTTTATGCCATGATCTTCATAGCAATTGTACGCGTTGTATCCCTTAGTTGGACCCGCGTCACACGCTCATTCAAAAGATCATCTATACGCAGGCATTGGTTACTTTAACCGTTGTGTAAAAGGGTGTTGTACTTTCTACTCCTCGGTTGTTACACCGACGGAGTGGTCACTGTCACCAAAACTCTATAAATAGAGACCTCTATCAATGAGGAACAAGGTCGGGGAAAAATTGGTCAAGAAAACCAATACCAGATCCGAGGTCAAAAAACTCCAAACTTGAAGATCGAACCCGGTCGACAAAAAATTGGAAGATCGAACCCGAGAGAGAGAGAGAGAGAGAGCACCCGGAGCTCAGGCAAAGAGTAGGGATCGACGACTTTGGCATCGTGCATCCACCCTCTCCTGTAACCTTTGAAGCTGCTTCCTGTCTTCTACGGCACTTCTTCAACATCGTGTGGTCCAAGGGCTAAAGTGATCGACTGCAGATCAGACACCTATAGCAATATCTATCCAGATTAAATAAATTGTACTTCCATATCCTCGTATATGATCAAATTGTACAAGTTTGTTTGTAAACAAAAGAAGGCGGGTTCTGTGTAAACCCCCCATTGAATATATTTCTATTCTTTCGTTTAATACCACAAACAAGATGGCGAATCTGCTGGGGACATCTTTCTCTTCTGACGAGGAAGCAATTGCTCAACACGATGCGGTATCCATGGGATCCGTGAAGAAGACACTGGTCATCCAATTCGACCAGTCTGCCTACGAAGACATGCTTCGAACCGGTGGTAGCTCTCACTCTCTCTCCGTCCAAGACAACAGGAAGCTGCGCAAAGTGTGGATGCCCAAGACATCCTTTACCGTTCCTGTGGACTCTCCGATCTCTCCGACCAATGAGGTGGTAGCATCGCTCCCTCCATGCCCTGCACGTAAAATTCAGTCTCCCGCTACACGCGGTACAGACAAAACTTCGGGCAAAGCCTCAGTGCTGACCCAGAAGTATCCACTGCGCTCTACACGTAGGAACCAGTCTCCCGCTACGCGCGGTACAGACGAAACTTTGGGCAAAGCCTCAGTGCTGACCCAGAAGTATCCACTGTGCTCTACGCGTAGGAACCAGTCTCCCGCTACTCGCGGTACAGACAAAACTTCGGGCAAAGCCTCAGCGTTAACCCAGAAGTATCCACTGCGCTCTACGCGTAGGAACCAGTCTTCCGCTACGCACGGTACAGACCAGACTTCTGATGATGCCTCAGCGCCAGGTCAGAAATACAAATCACGCTCCAGGCGCAAGACAACATCTGACCTCTACGAGGGACCCGAAGAACGCCGTGATTTCCGCGAAGGGAAGCAGGCAGCGGAATACTCGACTCCTCGGCCGTTACGCCGGCGAAGGAGCAATCTGCCTACCCTCCGGATTACACGGGAAGCCGACGGCCAACTGAGGACCTCTTCAGCCTTACGCCACTCTGAGCGAATCTCCAATTTACGCCAGGCGAAGTCCCACGACGTAAAACAAGCTCAGGTTGCTACTCCTCCTGACCTGCGCAAATACCTAATCCAGAAGCGTAAGGAGAGGGGACCTTCCAACATGTATATTACGCTCCCTAGCGAGCAATGTTGTAATAGTCATAAAATTATGATTGACTGCTGCTGTTCTAAAGCAAAATGGTCAGTTTTTGACCGATTTAGCTACTCTCAGTCTTTTTCAGAAGAAGAGCTCGCATATGCGTCCGTGAACATGGCTTCACACATACCTAGAGGAGGGTCGAGCTCAAGACGTCATCCCTCAGGGCCTCCGAGCCGGAGAAGATTCGAAGACCTCCTCAGGAACACTGAAGCTGGGGTGTTCCAAAACATCCGTACAAGGTCACAGCAACTGGCTTCGTACTCGTCTGATTCCGACGCTGGGGGTCGCCAATCTCCCAGATCAGATGCTGAGAGTATAGAGTCGACTTCTACAACGACCTATACTTATCCTTTGAGGGCACCCAGGGAGATGGGAGTTTACGCCATCGAAGACGAACGCGAGGAAGATTCGGCGATAGAAAACGCGGAACAACGCATCACTATGCTGTAAACGTCTCTAAAATAAATGCAATCCATAATGGAGAACATGCACCAGATGATGCTAACTCAGCACGCAACTGCCATGGCTCAAGCGTCGGGCCCGCCAACTCAGATACGTGTGGGGGTAGACTTGCCACCATCTAACCCAAGCCAAGAGCCTGCTCTAGATCAAGAGTCAGCAGTTCCTCCGCTTCCTCACTCGGTGAATATATTAGCTCCCGTTGGAGTCACGATACAACCAACTCCACACTACACCGTAGCCCCGCTTCCAACTGAAAATCCGATACAGGCAGTACGGGAGTTGAAAGCCCAGTTTGACGCCTTGAAGCACAAAGATCAGCTCAAGAAACTGGGAATCAACCAGCCTTACCCAGCTATCTGGGAAGAAGTCCCTTTTTCTCCGAAGTACAAGCCTCAGACTATGGCTCTGTTCGAAGGAAAAACATCGCCAAGTCAATACATGAACTATTTCAGTATGATGACGGTGTTGCTACAAGGGAACGACGCCCTCCTCACTCGGGTGTTCAAAGGCTGCCTCTCAGGAGTAGCCTATCAGTGGTACCGTAGCTTGGCGGACAACTGCATTACTTCCTTCGAAGACTTCAAAGCTTTATTCTTCATGCGATTCTACGAGGGTGGAATGGACATGTCTATGTCCTCTCTCATCGAAGTCAAATAAAGGGAAAAGGAGGACGTTCGCACCTTCGTCGAACGTTTTTGTCTGGCCACCTTACAAATGCCTCCAGGAGTTCCAGACTCGGCATTAGTAAACATTTGCAGGAAGAACCTCCTTTCTGTAGTCTCGGTATTTACAGGACCATATCAGTTCCATGAGTGGCCTTCATTCATCATCTCGGCAGTCGCCGCCGAAGACAACAGTCGCAAGGCGCGCGATAATGGCATCATTATCTCCGCCTTCGACAGAGGCAAAAGGTCATCTCCCAGCAGCGACCATCCTCGCAGCTCCAAGGGAAAAGAAGCTCTGATGGTCAATACGTCCAGACAAAAGACGGCGGCGACCACGCAGACGAAGCCCGGGACTTCCAGGCCCGTCAAAGTCTACTCTTTCGACGACGACGATATCCCTAGTATATTCGAGTGTCTCGTCAAAAGCGGCAAGATCACCCTTCTGGAGCTAAGGCGGCCCCAAGAAGTCGGCAGTACTGACGACCCCAAATACTACATCTTCCACAGATACGTACACCACCCAACAAAGGCGTGTTACATACTGAAGAGGAGGATCCAGGGGTTGATCGATGCTAAGGCCATCACTCTGCACAACACCGAGAAGACGGTCACGGCCAACATGATCTCTCTACGGTTCGGCGATCTGCCTTCCCAAGAGGTCATGGACGGTGTCACGCCCATTTCCTGAGCTACGATGGACATCGTCAATCTCCCGCCATCTAGAGATCAAAATCAAGACCTTGTACCCCTGACCACCCGGCAGGGCGAGATTCTGTGGGTTCATCCGGATTTGGTGTCAGAGCTCGAGGAAGAGACTAAAGCTACTAAAGCTACGTCTAGAAGGAGCTCCAAGCGCAAACCATGCCACATGGTCGCAACTTCATCGCCATCAGACGAGGACAAGGTACTTGCTGCAACCCGTTCAGGGAAAGCCTACCTCAACGACTGCAGAGCAAGTCAGGAGGATGCACCGACAGACGCTTCAACTGCCAAACCTTCAGGATCAGGCCCCGTCGTACCAGAGGCCAGCTCTTCAAAACCGACGTCGGCAGGCAAAGGGAAGCAAAGAGAAGTGCGCTTTGATAAACCTGTGAAAACATTTCAAACAAAGGTTTTGAGAAGTCATACAACTTCGATATCCTGGCCCAACTGGCTAATACACCGGCCATGCTCTCCATCTTTGAGCTACTCAGGCTCTCCCAAGACACTCGTCTAGCCCTGAGTGAAGCGCTGATGCAGGCGGAGGCATGCTTGACCCAGCTCAAGTCCCCCGACGAAGAACCAGTGGCATGTCCTCAATGCCACAGTGTGATGGAGGTGGTCCCAAATATCACTTTCACCCAAGACGATATGCTGTTAAAACATAACAAGCATGACAGGCCCCTCTATTATACCGGGTACGTTGGTTCCATGGAGGTTGATCAGATTCACATAGATCCAGGATCGTCGATTAGCATCATCCCTCACAGTCTGCTTAGACCATTGAGGATTCCTACCAGCGAACTGGCTTACACCTCCACTACGATCGTGGGTTTCAACGCCGGAAGAAGTAAGCCGTTGGGGAAGATTCGCCTAAGGATCCAGATTGGCAACCTCAGATCGGTGGCCACATATTACGTGATCAATTCAGAGGTATCTTAAAATATTTTGCTGGGGAGACCGTGGATCCACGATCACAACATCGTTCCTTCAACTCTACATCAATGCCTTAAATATGTAGACCCTTAAGGAATAGTACAAACGGAGGTTGCCGACCTAAACCTGTTTAAAGGAGTAGAGTCCTACTATTCCGACGCCGTGTTATACTCTCAAGACCACATGGAAGAAGTATCGGACGAGACGGAGAAGGAATCCCACCGGGAGCCAGGAAAACCCCCTGCCGCACTGCCGCTGTCGATCAGAGTGAAAGGACGAACCACTCGTCCAAAAGCCATAGAGCCTATGGCTATTCACCTGAACAAATCCAGCTCAGGAAGAGGAAGTAATTCTCCAGCGGCCACTCTGAATCAGAAGCCTCCACCTTTGGTCATCAACCTTCGGCGCAACGGGCAGCCGACCGATGTAAACACGACCAGGAACGGAGTTCCAGATGATAATAAACATCCTCTTTTCTAGTACATTAATGCTCAGATTCCAAATCAGGAATCCACGCCCCGTGACAAGGTAGGACCCATAGCACAAAAATTCTTGGAAGCTATGAACTCCTACCATCCATATATCTGGGAAGCAGCATCATCATCCAACGTCGTCACAACGTATGGACCCCATGAGGATTCTATCTTTGTTGTCCCGCCTACCTGCAGCAGTCAGCGTCCAATATTCTTCGGTCACATGCGCAATCAATCGGCTAACCAAGAAGATCATTTCGATGACGATACTGGGAAAATGCAAATTCATCGATACAGCCCACAAGCATTAAGGATCATGCAAAACATGGGCTACGACTTGAAGCGAAAGCCAGGCCTCAACTATGGAAGAGGCAGATGAACGCCGCCGCGCGGCAACCCCCGCTATCAGTAAACCCGTTTCAGGTTAGGATATGCCACCTCCCTCACGACTTCTAATTCAGACGAGGACATCTTTTCCTCCTCCCAGAACGGCTCATCGTCCCCCGACTCACCTGATGCTCTCGAACAAATACTATTAGTAAATATGGTGGTGACGGATCCCTCAGGAGCAGATGAGCAGGATTCGGAGCCGTTTGAGAATGACTCTTGGGCTCAACAAATGGATACGCAGTGGGAATTCTGCTTCGAGCAAAGAGAACCTCCCACCAAAGACGAAGTTATCCAAATCGATGTTGGGGGTGAACTTTCGCCAAAGCCGATATTTATCAGTGACAATCTTCCCCCAGCTGAAAGGGAAGAAATCATACAGCTGATAAAGGAATACGTCGACGTCTTTGCATGGGATTATGGGGACATGCCGGGCCTTGACCCGAAGGTGGATACTCATAAGCTCAATATATTGACCGACTCGAAGCCTATGAAGCAGCACCAACGCCGGTTCCGCCCGGACATGATGGACGCCATTGAAACTGAAGTCAAGAAGCTGATAGCCTGTGGTTTAATCCGAAAAGAACAACATCCTGACTGGATCGCCAATGTTGTCCCAGTCATAAAGAAAAATGGGAAGGTACGTATCTGCATCGATTACCGAGATCTGAACGCAGCCTGCCCCAAGGATGAGTTCCCTCTTCCCATCACGGACATCATGATCGACAACACCTGCGGTTTTGAATGCATGTCTTTCATGGACGGATTTTCGGGATATAATTAGATCAAGATGCATCATGAAGATGAGAAGCACACTGCTTTTCGTACCCCGTTGGGAGTGTACTGCTACACGGTCATGCCCTTCGGATTGAAGAACGCCGGGGCTACATACCAATGGGCTATGAGTAACATATTCCATGAGCATTTACGCAAAACAGTAGAATGTTACGTGGACGACATAGCCGTCAAGAGCCGCCTCAAGGATGATCACATTCAAGACCTGAGGACGGTATTCGAGTTAATGCGCCAACATCAACTCAAGATGAACCCTATGAAGTCCTTTCTGGGTGTATCTAGTGGCAAATTTTTGGGGTTTGTCATTACCGCTAAAGGCATCCAGGTGGACCCTGACAAAGTCCAGATAATCGTGGAAATACGACCGCCCCATAATCTGAGGGAACTCCGGGGATTTCAAGGCCGTCTGGCTTATATCCGGAGGTTCATATCTAACCTCTCGGGAAGATGTCAGCCCTTTTCGCATTGAAGAAAGGTGTATCCTTCGTATGGGACAAAACCTGTCAGCAAGCATTCGGGGATATCAAACGCTACCTCACCAGTCCGCCAGTTCTGGTGCCTCCCATCATGGGATGACCATTCTTGCTGTACGTCCGAGCATTGGATCATTCGCTAGGAGCTCTTCTCGCACAGAAGAACGATGTAGGGCATAAACAGGCTATCTACTACCTCAGCAGGATGATGGTCGGAGCCGAACACCGGTACAACCCAGTGGAGAAAGAATGCTTGGCTCTGATATTCGCTATCCAAAAGATGCGGCACTACGTCACCGTCTAGACTATCCACATCATCTCCAGGATCAACCCTCTTCGAGTACTGATGAGCAAGCCGAGCGTTCTTAATTCTCGACTCGCAACTTGGGCGATGCTGTTAACACCATATGACATGGTATACGTACCGCAGAAGTCCATCAAAGGCCAAGCGCTGGCCGACTTCCTAGCTGCTCATCCGATCCCGGAGGCCTCCAAATTATACGAAGACATTCCCGACGAAGTTGCAGAATGTAATTCCGCAATGGAAGGTGTCACGACCCGCACCCGGTTTAGGGGCACGAATGCGTGGGTACGTCCAGCCTACGCCGCAGCATCGGCGGTAGAACGCTGTCTAGGTCAAGTACTATCTATAAAATCTCACGCTAGTATCCAACTCCATAAGGAGACTCGGATAACACTATGAAAATATTAACAACATACTCAATCACAACTACAGCACGATAGGAATTTGAAGAAATAAAAGAATACAACACAAGTCTATTAACAAAATAATCATACCTGCAATCATTAACTTCCAATCCCCCAAGTGTCAGAAACCAGTCTACTAAGGTCACAGTCTGGAAAAATATTTTTCAGTCAGGAAGGAGCAAAGTACATCTCTAAATAGCAGTTCTATATAAATGACATAAGCTATGTAGCAGTTCTAGATGGAAATATACCAGATGCATGTATAGGTACGAGAAATGTACAATGAAAGGAATACTGGAAATACTGTAAGTAAATGCAGGAAAAGGAAACATTATGTCCAAGAGCAAGAAACCTATGACTAAGTGTGTGAGTACTAGCTTTAACATGTGATCGGCTTGGGAACTTGATCAGGCTGGTTACATGTGATTAGCTATGGTTCATATAAAGTCAGGCTAACCGTTGGTTAGCTATGATGCATGTAGAGATCAGGCTAATCACACGTAACAGCTATGGAGCATGTAAATGGTCAGGCCGCACCCGACGTGAGATGTGGGGTGAGCTATGGTGCATATAAAGTTGGGTATGATCACATATCTACACTAAAGTACTCCCCAAACCCCCGACTGGTATAGTAGATCCAATCATGGTACGCTATGGCACGGGATTCCCTAGGAAGGTAGCAAATCTCCCCGGGAATCAGTGTCTGTACATGCACAAGATATCAAGGAAACAAGTCTTGTACAAGCTACACCATGAATAAGGAATAACATCTCATGACGAGATCCGTGTATACCAATCCGTGTAACCAACATGTCAGGAACATGGATATTTATACTAGATACAGTGAACATAGGAGATATCATAAATTAGAAACTAATCAGAGAATGTACTCGCCTTGGGTCCTTAGCTGTCAACACCAACGTCCTGTTCCCGAATATCGTCTAGATGATCCAACAGTCCTTGGGTTCATCCAGTCCGAGCTGAGAATGCAGGTACCAAAAGTCATATCCAAGTCTAGGCACGAAGTACAGTAGCTACAGTCCACAAGTAATCTATTAGAGCCCAATTCAAACAACCAAAACATCACACAGTATATACATACCTACGAACAAGTCCTAATTAGGGTTTTATTATAGTATATATATGGTAACACTCTAACTGTAATTATGAATATGTGTATATATATAAGAAAACATTTTTCTTTCCTTTTTACATAAAACATATATTTTTATGTAATTAATAGTTAAGCATTCAAAATTACCAAATATATACTTATGTGAATTTACTTATACAACATATAACAAAATACTTAACATATAGGTACGAAACTTACGTACAAAAATACCTATACTTTTATAAATAAAATTTTCTTATACATACATACATACATACATACATACATAACAAGTATTTGCTAAAAAATAATGGAAATTAATACTTACTAAGTATTTGTTAACAAAATAAATGTATATAATACACAGTAAGTATTTGGTTACAAAATAAGGGTATATCATATATGATAAGTATTTGTTAACAAATTTGGTATATAATATATAACAATTATGGTATTCGATATGTAATAAGTACTTGATAACAAAATATTTAATATATACTAAGTAAGTATTTATATTTATATCAACCCTGTTAAATATATACATATACATATTCATTTAAATATGTATATATATATAAATCACAATAGATGTATATACATATACATATACATCAAAATACCAAAATATGTTTTTATTAACCATATACCAATATAAATTATATTTATATATATATTTTACTAAAGTAATATTTATGCTATATACAGGTATATATATATATACCAATAGAGAAATACACTATGTATTTATATATATATATATATATATATATATGTATACATATGTATGTATGCGTACACATATACACACACGCGTATACACATACATGTATATACGTATTTACATACATTTATATTTATACACATTTATTAATATATACAATTACTTGTACTAGTATATACAAATACATTAACTCATTAAGTTATTATACACACACATATATTTACAGGGAAAGGGAAGAGGGAAGAAAGCTTACAGAGTTTGGGGTCGGCCGGCCGCCTGACCGGGGGATGGCCGGATCTCTGTTGGCGGTGGTGGTGTTAGGCGGTCGAGAAGTTGCGGGCTACGCCGGAGACTGGTGAGCCGAAGGTGGAGGAGGAGCAGTGGTGGGGGAACTGCTGAGCTTGGCCGGACTGGGAGCAGGCCAGCGGCAGCTCCGGGTCGGAGTTGATGCGGGCCGGGCTCGACGCAGGGACAGCGCCGGAGAAGACCGGAGTTGAGCCAGAAGAAGCCTGCAACGAGGGGAGATGATGATGCTGGTGGAAGGATGCAGCTGCCGGCCGGAGTCGAGGTAGGAGGAGACGGAGGGAGGAGCACGAGCAGCGGGCCGGCTGTTCAGTACCGTCGGGAAGGAGCAGGGAGCGGGCTCTGCCGGAGTGGATGGATGAATGGATGGAGAAGAGAGGAGCTCGGCCGCCGGACTTGATGGGGGAGGCCGGAGGTGATGAACGCAGGGGAGGAAGATGCAGTGGTGGCCGCCGGGTTGTCGGGGCAGCCAGCGCCGGAGTTGCGGGGTGGAACACAGCCGGAGGGAGTCGCCCGAACAGCAACAGCCGGCGGGTTGTAGATGGTGGTGGAGGAGGTTGTGGATGGGAGGAGGAGCAGTCGGAGAATGGGGGAGGAGCAGTCGGAGAACTTAAGCGGTCCGCCGGATGGAGAAGGCCGCCGGGGGTGAACAGTAATGGGGGGTGAACAGTGTTCCCCCCCCTTCTTCTTCAATTTGAATTTAAATAAAAACAATAGAGAAGAAGGAGAAGAAAAAGAAGGAGAAGAGAAGAAGAAAAGAGAAAAAGAAGGGAAGGAGAAGAATCCTACGTTGGAGGCTTGGATGCTTGTGAGGAGGTGGGGGCTTGCTTGGGGATTAGGGTTTTTCTAGGAAGAGGTGTTGATGTGACATTATATAGGGAGAGAGGGGTGTGAATCTAATGGTGGGGATTGGCCCATTAATTGAGTGGTCCAGATTGGACATGAAAAATAATTCATGTGGGAAATGAGGGTGAGAGTTTAATTAAAATATTAGGTTCCCTCATTGTTCAACAATTGGGTGAGGCCACAAAAATGCAATTTTGTAATTTAGCCCCCTTAAATTTGGGAAATTGCACAAACACATGAAATGACGAAAATTTGGCGGGCGATTCGGGGTCCGATATTTTGTAGGGTCAGGGGGCGCTGTATGTTTGGTATGGGCTCAATTTACGGGGCACTGGAATTAAATTGGGATTTTAGAATCAGATAAAATAGTATCCTCAATTTAAATAGAAATAAATGCAAGTTGTGTTCAACAATTAATTATGAGTACATTGAGCCAAAATCAGGTCAGGTCATCAATACCAATATTGAAGAAGACTCAGAACAGAATATTACCCTAATTTGGGCCGCACGAAAAATAGATCAAGATGGCCTCCAATTTTCGATTGGAACGCACCACGATGCAAAATAGGGATTTATTAAATAACGTCCGCGACGATTTTTGTGCGGCTAGAATAATGCACAGAGAGCATAATTATGAGTTTGCAAAAATAGCAGAATTGAAGGCGGGCATGTCTAGGGCAAGATTGTGAAATTTGTTGGAAGGCAAAAGTCAGGGTAGTGCTCCAAATATCGAAGCAAAGGAAATGCGCAGTAATTAAATAAATACGGTAACTAATTACAATCTCCAATAAATTATAAATAAAACAATTAATTACAGAATTCCATAATTTGGACAGGTGTTCCTCTATTGGGCTTCTAGATCAAGTCTGCTAGCTCAAAACAATTGAACACTGTAAATATAATAATATATTTAATTACACATCACACATAATTATTTAAATCAAATATACTATCAGGCAATTAATTAATTATAACTACCAAAATTTTAAATATTGTAAAAAGTCGAAAATACCCCTGTTTTCGGGACGTGGTAGTGACAGAAGGTGACGCATGGCAACTGTTCTTCGACGGCACCTCCAGGACTGGTCCCCAGGGAAACGTAGTTTCAGGGGTAGGAATCGTCCTAGTCACTCCTGATAAACTTGTCATCTACCGGGCATATTCTTTTAACGAACCATGCTCCAACAATGTGGCAGAATACAACGCCCTGTTAATTGGACTCCAAGTCGCTAAAGAGCTGGGGGTCGAGTCCCTGGAAGCTTTCGGTGATTCTCTGCTTATCGTCAATCAAGTCAGAGGAATATATGAAGTCCGGAATCCAGACCTCATCCCCTATCACCAAGCGACGGTCGAGATAGCCATGACATTCAAAGGATTCTTCCTAGAGCATGTGCCTTGATCCCAGAATCTGGAAGCTGATGCCCTAGCCAGTATAGCGGCGGATTTAGCCACTCCTATAAGAAGGCAGAATTCGGTAATCCTTCTTAACAGAGATTTATTCTGCGTAAAGAATAACCTTCACATAGAATGCAGCCACGCTGTGAACACAGATCCCCCTGGAAGAGACTGAAGGAGTCTCTTCATAGATTTCGTCGTATACGGGATCTTGCCAGAGGACCCTAGAGAAGCAGTATCCGTCAAGAGACGATCATTACGCTTCTACTTTGATGCATCTTCACAATGCCTATATCGTCGAACTTACGACGGACTGCTATTAAGATGTCTCTCAGACGACGAAGCACAGCAGATTATCCGGAAAGCTCACGACGGCGTATGCGGAGCGCATCAGCCCGGTCCTAAGCTGCAGGATCGTATCAGGAGAATGGGCTATTACTGGCCCACTATGATCACAGACGCAATCAGCTATGCAAGACAATGTAGAGCCTGTCAGGTCCATGCAGACTTCATACATCAACCGTCTGAATATCTACATCCTACGATTGCATCCTAGCCTTTCGAGGCATGGGATATGGACATCGTTGGTCCTATTCACCCGTCTTCTTCCAGAGGTCACCGGTTCATACTGGCCATCACGGATTATTTCTCCAAATGGGCGGAGGCGATCCCTCTTGCTGAGGTAAAAGCGTCTGACATAATCAGCTTCATCAAGTACCACGTCATTTATCGCTTTGGGATTCCCCGAAGGATAATCCATGACAATGGGCCTCAGTTCATCAGCCAAGCGTTTCATCAATTTTGCGATAAAAATTGAATAGGTAATATTGCCTCTACGGTATATTATCCAGCTGCTAATGGTTTGGCAGAAGATTTCAACAAAACCATTATCAAACTCCTGAAGAAGTTCGTCTCTTCGAACAAAAAAGACTGGAACGAGAAGCTGGACGAATGTCTCTGGGCATACCGCACAACGGTACGGACACCGACAGGTTGTACCCCCTTTTCACTGGTCTACGGGAGCGAAGCAGTTCTTCCCATCGAAGTTCAGATCCCGTCGCTCAGGATAGCCGTAACTAATGAGCTGACCCAAGAAAAGAATGACCTGTTAAGGCTTCAAGAGCTGGAAGGATTAGACGAGAAACGCCTCCAAGCTCAACAGCGCATCGCGCTCTACCAAGCACGCATTTCCAGAGCTTTCAATCATAAAGTAAAGGAAAGAGTGTTCAAGATCGGCGAGCTAGTCTTAGCCGTAAGAAGGTCGATGATTCTCACTCACAGGGGTAAAGGAAAATTTTAGCCCAAGTGGGAAGGCCCTTATGTGATCGAGACAACGTTCTCGAATGGCGCTTACAGGTTAGCCCAGCCTAATGGAGACCTATTAATGGCTCCTATCAACAGTAAATTCCTGAAGAGGTACTATGCTTAACCTCCTCTACCCCAAAGTGGAATATAGCGGGAATCCCAATTCTGACAAAACTACTTCCACAACGAAGCTGGCTAGGTCATAATTCTATCATGTCCGTATGACCTCTGAATAGATATGTCCTGCTAGAAGTTTATCGAGAGTTTATTACGTCCATACTACCTCTGATATCACTCTCACCTAAACCTGTCATTTATATTCCGAAATGATGGGTCCACAAAGTCAGAAAAGATGTGTTTTATTTCCAAAAAGAGCAGAATTACATTGGGGAAGCTAAAGCAAGGAAGGGTACATCATTGCGGGGGAGCAGTCAGATCGCGAATCAACTTCGCCAGTGCAGCTACCTTCTCGCCCCTGGAAACCAAGGCATCAGCGCGGGCCCGTTCCAGCCGTGCCTCAGGATTGTTCGTAAAGGCCAGCTCGGCCCTTGCCCGGAGAGAGCCAGCTCGGGCAGCTTCTGCACGATCCAATTCCCGTCGAGCAGTGCTCAGCCGACCGGACGCTATGCCTAGACTTGCCAGCGACTGAGAAGCCCACTCCTCTGCTCGAGCGGGTTTCTCCTTCAACTTGCTGACCCTCGCTGTGTTCCCTTCGTGCTCGGATTGGCACCGCATCTCAACAGCTAGAGCCTCCTCCACGACGGCTTTTCTTTTATCCTTCTCCAGCTTATGCGCCTTGATGGAACTATCCAAGCTCTCCAGCTGTTTGGTAAGCCGCGCAGTCATGGAGTCGTATCGGGCCTGGACTTCAGCTTCAAAACTGCCCCGAGTCAGCTGTAAGTATTCGTTAATGGGTTGCTCTAACCCATTAACCATCGCCTCCAGGGCGTCAGCTACCCCGGAATAGCCAAACGCTCTGACAGCCCCAATCGAAAACTGGGAAGCCTTCTTCAGGCTCTCAAAATCCAGATTCTTCGCCAACACCATTGTTATCAGCGTGTTCAAATTGGCGTAGAAGGTGCCGGTATACAGCTCAGTCAGCGCAACCAGATCTGGTTGGCCGCCAGGAGTGGCCGCGATATTGGCGAGTTCCCCTCCAAGGACGATTACAGACGAGGTGGCCACAGCCGCTGCCTCGACAGGGGGTGCGACCGAAGAAGGTGCGGCAACGAGGTCGAAGTCATCGCCATACTCACAAGAGGAAAGATCACGACGACGGGTTCGTCCTTCTCTTGAGGTGACGAAACTACTCTGGGCGTACTGGCCCCCGAAGCCACTTTCTCATCGAAGTCGAACGCCTCCGTATCATCGCCAGGAGCCCGAGCGGAGCCAGAATGCACTTCAACGCTATACTCCCCGTGGGCGCCATCCCCTGAGAAGAGGACAAGAAAGTTGACATTAATACGATAGTAATCTTTCTAAAGAGGAGACATAAAGATGGCCTTTACCCGTAGCCAACGGTATGTATGCCGCGTCTGCAGCCGATGTAGCTATATCACGCCTTAATGACGCAATACGAACTGTCATACCTGGAGAAGGAGGTGGGCCAACCGACATCGCCAGGAGCTCCACCAAGCCTCCACCGAGACGTGTTCGAGGTTCGTCAGCTGGAACCTCGCCGGTCATGCTCACGGGCGCAGTAGGAGTTTCCTCCGTTGCTGGCCTAGAGGAAGATTCTCCCATTTGCCTCGGCCACGCGGGCGATTTCATTCCACTACCAGAGGCAGTGGCAGCAGTGGCAGCAATTGCAGCCTCAAGCAGGAGTTCTCCGACACCGCCAGCCAAAACTGAGGGTCCCTCTCCGAGAGGCCGGGAGTCTCCAATCAAAGAGGCATCCCCAACATGAGAGGCAGCAAGTTCCTCTCTAGGAGCCTCTATGCCAGTAATCTGGAGAGGGCGGCCAGCCGTCTTCTTCTTCCTCTTGCGAGGGGAAGTTTGCATCGAGACAGAAGCCCTTCGCTTCCCTGAGATCGCCAAAGCCCCCGCAGGCGGAGGTACTTCACACCTCGGCACCGACACCAGAGGCTCATCCGGAGTGACGGACTCACCCTCGTCAGATGAAACCGAGGGGACTTCGATTCTTCCCCCAGGCTTAGAAGAAGGCACCTTGAAGCTTCCACGCATGTCAAAATCGCGATGGAGGGTGTTGATCGTCACGTAGAACTGAGCATACGAATGGAGGATGCGCAGCTCCGTGGAAAGGGTGGCGACCGGCACAATAAAGATTGCTCCTGTGCAACCCGTGATGAAGTACCGCCATCCCCTGGCTCCATCAATAAGTCTGCCCCTGGACCTGAAGCTGGTAATGGCATTGCCCACGTGCAGCTGATTGTACCCAAACTGCCTGGCGAACCGACTGGGCAAGTAAGGCTCAAAGAAGCAATAATCTTCGCTTCTGTACATCAAGTGGGAGGGTCTGATGTAGACCAACTAATTAAAGGCCTTCGGAGAAAGATTGGTCTTTTCTCCGCCTAAATCCTCGAGCCTGATCCCCGACTGATTACGATAACATAAGGGACAGTGCAGAAGTGCTTCCAACAATGGCCAAGGCCCAGCGTCAGCCGACAGTCCACGACTGTATTCATGTTCCAGAGGGAGCCCTTGTAGTTCAGCAAGAAACTACCCCCCATACTGCTACCAGGACCGGGAGACATCACCCGGGGGTTGTGGAGAATTAACCATCCCATCAAATACAGGTATGGTAGTTCCACCCGGGGAAAACTCTCACGCCGAGCTTCGTCGACGAGCAATCCGTCAGCCATGGATCTCAGGCCAGCCTGTATACGGCACACCATGGCAGGAAGCAAGCCCAGCCTTGCCCCGAACACCAGACGGACGGCGGTCCACAAGATGTTCCGATGAATGCGGTCCGCGGACGTGGTGCCAGGCACCACTACTCGACGCAGCCATAGGGAGAGAAAGCCAGCCAGCTTGGCTTCCTCGGACAAAGGCCTGCGGCAGCGCCTCAGGTAGCTATAGGCCTTAGTGCCTTCAGGGTACTTTCCTACCCCGTCAGCGAGGAAATGATCTGGAGCTTTAGCCTCCTCCATAAGATCCTCAATGACCTCAGCACTGAGCACGCCCAAGCAGTTCATGGGCCCGTGCTTGTCCCCCGAAACCATCATCGACTTGACGGCCCTGGCCCGGTGGAAGAAGAGGTAGGACATCCACTTAGTGGTGTAAGCCAAATCAGAGGGCTCATTATAAAAAGCAGTGCACGCGAGGTAGTGGCACATCAGCTCCTGATACACCTCCACCACCCGAGGATCCGAGTCCTCCAACTCCCGGTTGGTAGGAACATACTCTTCATATGGGGTATCCCCCATCGATAGTCTCGAGATCGCTGCCATTTCATGGAGGGCCAACCCTAACTCCGCCAGTGGAGTGGCGAAGGTCCCGGTGAGCGAAATATATTGCTCCATCAGCGCCAGAAAGAGGTTAGGGTTGGGAGGCAACCCAGCACTCGTCACGCTCACGGCGGCATACAGTTCGATGACTTCCAGCTCTCTTCGAAAATGCTTCAAAGCCCAGTCAACTAGGCAGGACCATCGGAGATTTGTTGGGGTAATCCACCCATTGCATCGAGGATTCTCCTTGGGGTATACCCCCCTCGTACCATGAAGTCATTACAGAAAGTCGGCAATTACACCGGCTGGATCATTGAACTGTCTTCACTCGGGACGCTGCCCGGGCACAGTCCCCTGAACAACGTCACGACACCAGTAGGGCGGCTGACAAACGACCCTCGGTCAGCTCCTTTCAGATGAAAGATCTTTCCCGGCTTCCCGTGAAGATCAGGAGTCAGCGTCCACGACATCCTCCTGTGATGTGTGGCATAAAAGAAAGCCGAGATGGGATAATCTTTCGGCATCGTGGGCAGATACAAGACCACGCTCTCGGCAGGAAAAACCCAGGGTTCTCTCTTGGGCTTCATCTGGGACTGCTTGTCTATCATGTCCCCAAAGAGGAAGGCCGGCTTGATGTACTGCTCCCCATCTACGTACGTTAGGGGCTCCCCGTTGATCATGCTCAGCAGCATTCGCTCGCCCTGAGCCGATATCAAGATCCTCCTCCCTTCGGGATACTGGGGTCCGGAGATAGAAAATGTCACATACGACAGATCCTCCAAGTAGTTCGAGTGTAGCATCCCAGCAGCGGATCCCAACACCTCGGCCAGCGGAGAATCCTGCAAGTCGACTGCAAAAACGCAAGGAAAATGCGTCATTACGAACCTTGCAACATAAAGACCAAGAAGCGACAGTCGGTGCTTTACGCCAAGACTGTACAAAATTTGGTCCTCCTACGCCAGGAGTCATATCCCGAAAGCGTAATTGGCGGTATACCGTCCGTGCTTTACGCCAGACTGCCAAAATTCTAGTTATTACGCTGAAGGTCCCATTCAAAGTGTAAAACTAAAATTTTATTGTATACACCAAAGTCTTCGGCAGCCAGAGCTTTTACGCTCATAACTATGAAGACATGGAGTTTTTACGCTGACATATTAGAAATGTGGGCGTAAAAGATGAAAACGTCTCCTTGCATCATCTTCCTCAAAGAGGCTATCAGCACAAAAGACGACCTGGTGCGGTCACGTTCAACGTGTGCGAAGGATTTTTCATAGTTCTTTGTCATTCCCAAATGGCTATACCTCTAAGGCCGGGTGCGCTACTCGTCGGCAGAATGCTTCGCTCAGAGGGAAGTTCACCTCGCCCAACCGAAGACTCCCTCGTCGGGGCAGAAGGACGAGAAGAAGAGCCTATGCTCTTTCCCTTGGTGGAGAGGGTTTGTTTCGGCGCCATTTCTGGAAGCTTGGAGTGCTCGGAGAAAGAACGAGGGGAAAAAACTTAAAATCAAAAGCTCTCTCTCACAGAAGACGGATAAGAAGTTCCTCTCTCCAAAGCTCGGGATATATATAGAGTTTGGGTCGACTCCTCGAATCCTCAGGCGACTCCTCGAAACCCCCAACCAAATCTCACAAATTAATATTTGGTTATGATTGGGTGCTACGTCAGCCCGCTACTCTGGAAAGACGGACAGTCAGCAGATTCGAAGAGTTTTTTGTACAAAAGCAGGTCAGCGGTTCCTATGCTAAGGGGCTTTTCTACGCTCGACAGCAACAGGTCTACGATTTTACGCTCGCAAGCTACAAGTCTATGATTTTAAGCCCGGATGCCTTTGTGCTCGGTAGCTTTTATGCTCGAGAGGCCACAAACCTACGACTTTTTTACGCTCAGCAGGTACCAAATCAATGATCTCACGCTCGGTGGCGCTTAGTTTATGCTCGGAGGCAACAGATCCGCAACCTCTACGCTCGGAAGATTTCTTTCATTCACAGGCTACAAATCTACAGTTCTACGCTAAGGAGCTTTCTATGCTCGACAGCAACAGATCTACGGTTCTATGCTCGCAAGCTATCAGTCTATGGTTTTATGCCCGGATGCCTTTGTGCTCGGTAGCTTTTACGCTCGAGAGGCTACAAACCTACGACTTCACGCTTAGCAGCTCCAAATCGATGATCTCATGCTCGGTGGCTTTCTACGCTCAATAGGCCTACGAACTCAAGATTTTCAGCTAATCTATGCTACGGATATCTGATTTTCCGCATATTCGAACTCAAGACGGTCAATTACAGGAGTTCGTACAGAAGATACTCCTTCTTGACCTCAATATATCCCAAGTACCCGAAGCATACAAGAGTTCAAACATTAAGAAATTACTCTTCTCGGGTCAATTGGAGGTTCATCCATACTCCAGTCTGAATATCTCGTCTATCAAGATGGCAAACTCAGTTTTGACAGCCATTCCTTGACCCTGTTCCAAAGGATTTTCGAGAAGTCACTCTTGAAGACGAAGTCTGAACAAAGATTCTGTTCATCAGAAGTTCAGAGCTCTACGCGGTTCCTCAGTCCTAGCAACAGGACAGTTCTAAAAATGTTCAAAAATGCTCTACAACGTGCTATGGACTATTCGCTATACGTAAAGGACAGGGCCTAATACTCTTTCTATCAGAGTCGGCATAAAGATTCAGACGTGTCGAAGCTACACATATTCAGACTTCACAACAACGTATAGCAAGTTGATCATATGGAGAAGCAAGACGATTTTATTAAAAGATCAAAGTCATGATTATATATGAGGGAAATCTAATCTATAAGGGTTTTCTTATCATTTTCATGATTACAACTGAGGGAAACTCCGTCTACAAAGGGCTTCCTCAGCATCGTCGTCGGAAGATCGCCGCCAAAATCCGTTCTACAAGGTTCTCGCATCAGAGCAGGTCTTTCTCTTCTTCGAAGGAGATGATCAGTGGCGAGAGAACGACAGAGTTAGGGCTTGCATAAATTATGCAGATCCCACGCTCCGTGCGCCATGGCAGATTGGGTTGAGGTATTAAACCCAACTCAGTCCGGGGAGACGGCTGTTACAGCTTGTCTTCTCTCTCATCCCCGAGAGTATACCAGAAGAAGACACCGCTTGCAAGCAGTGTGGTCTAATATGACCCTTTCCTTCTCCTAAAAGAACAGCCATATAAAGTTGCTGATTATCCCGAGCAAGGGAGGCTAAGATATCCTTCCATGATCCATCGTTGCAGTAGAAACTTGCTCGAAGACGCCGTCTTTTTCGGCTCCTTACATGCTGGAAGAACATGATCTCCTTCTTCCTCAAATCGACCCGGCGAACTCCGACGATCATCTCTTTATGGTGATAAAAAAGTGGGGAGAACAGGCTAACTCCCCCAGCCTTTTTATAGGCGAAAAGGGGTCACACCGTCCCCAATAAATCCGCCATAAAGTCGGCATCGACGTTTTTAACGCTCCATTCAGAAACGTTTCGAGTCACGAGGTGCGGTTCATGCTTCATTCAAAGTGTTCCAACTTCTGAGGAATTTGAAAGCTTTGAAGGGGTCTTGTAGAAGCATGAAAAATACGCCGGATGACTACGCGAAATATCGGTACAGAGCAGCATAGGCAGAGGCCTTAAGAGCCATCAAGCGTGCAACAGAGCCTTTTCCGCTAGAACAAAGCGTGAAACATAAAAAGCTAAAAAGGCCATCCGCGTAAGGCAGTACGTCCAAGCCGCTTCAGCGTAAACAGGGTGCTTCATCGCCTCCAGGGCGTTAAACTCATCCACTTTTCATACACAGCATGGAGGTATACAAGAGATGCTTCGTATTCTCCGAAGTGAACCTGTCAGATCCTGCAAATGAACCTGTCAAAGCCTGCGATGAACCTGACATCTGGACTTCTGACAAAGGGATACAGCTCGACTACCCAAGCGACGGCAATAATGATGGCACAGCACTGCCACCCAGGCTGTCAAATACCGCCGTCCCCTTCGCGTAAACTGCTTTCCTAAGCACCGAGGGATATGCTGCCTTGTTTTACACAGGCAAAATGCGAGCTGTTTATGTTCTGCAGCAGACAAACCGCCTGCTACACCAAAAGCTGCACTCCGTACGGGGTTCGAGGCACGTCTCTTCGCCTAATGTACAGAGCAGTGACAGTTTCTCAAGGCACGTCTCTGCGACTGATGCGCAGAAAGGGTTGCAGACCGTCAAAGAATATGCCTCCATATTTAATGCACAGGATGGTGGCAAGTCTCGGCATTTAATGCAAGAGATTTGATTATATCTTCAAAAGCCTTAATTCTGGCTAAGACGTCCACGTCAGCACTGTGGTACGGTACGCAGCGGCTTCTACGCCCATCCAACAATTGTGCCCCTTCGGCTTCTATGCCTGCTCGGCCCCTGTGCCCCTTCGGCTTCTACGCCTGCTCGGCCCCTGTGCCCCTTCGGCTTCTACGCCTGCTCGGCCCCTGTGCCCCTTCGGCTTCTACGCCTGCTCGGCCCCTGTGCCCCTTCGGCTTCTACGCCTGCTCGGCCCCTGTGCCCCTTCGACTTCTATGCCCCTACGCCTGCTCGGCCCCTGTGCCCCTTCGGCTTCTATGCCTGCTCGGCCCCTGTGCCCCTTTGGCTTCTACGCCTGCTCGGCCCCTGTACCCCTTCGGCTTCTATGCCTGCTCGGCCCCTGTGCCCCTTCGGCTTCTATGCCTGCTCGGCCCCTGTGCCCCTTCGGCTTCTATGCCTGGTCGGCCCTTGTGCCCCTTCGACTTCTATGCCTGCTCGGCCCCTGTGCCCCTTCGGCTTTTACGCCTGCTCGGCCCCTGTGCCCCTTCGGCTTCTACGCCTGTTTGGCCTCTACGACCACTCGGCTTCTATGCCTGTTCGGCCTCTACGACCACTCGACTTCTATGCCTGTTCGGCCTCTACGCCTGTTCAGGCTTCTATACCGGTTTGATAACTATTTGGCTTCTATGCCATGGTGACAGACAATTGGCTTCTATGCCAACCTCTTCTACACAATGGATACCTACCTACGTGGCTTTTACGCCGTAATCTTCGTAGCAATTGTACGCGTTGTGTCCCTTAGTTGGACCCGCGTCACACGCTCATTCAAAAGATCATCTATACGCAGGCATTGGTTACTTTAACCGTTGTGTAAAAGGGTGTTGTACTTTCCACTCCTCGGTTGTTACACCGACGGAGTAGTCACTGTCACCAAAACTCTATAAATAGAGACCTCTATCAATGAGGAACAAGGTCGGGGAAAAATTGGTTAAGAAAACCAATACCAGATCCGAGGTCGAAAAACTCCAAACTTGAAGATCGAACCCGGTCGACAAAAAATTGGAAGATCGAACCCGAGAGAGAGAGAGAGAGAGAGAGAGAGAGCACCCTGAGCTCAGGCAAAGAGTAGGGATCGACGACTTTGGCATCGTGCATCCACCCTCTCCTGCAACCTTCGAAGCTGCTTCCTGTTTTCTACGGCACTTCTTCAACATCGTATGGTCCAAGGGCTAAAGTGATCGACTGCAGATCAGACATCTATAGCAATATCTACCCAGATTAAATAAATTGTACTCCCATATCCTCGTATAGGATCAAATTGTACAAGTTTGTTTGTAAACAAAAGAAGACGGGTTCTGTGTAATCCCCCTATTGAATACATTTCTATTCTTTCGTTTAATACCACAAACAGCTGAGGCAAACTTATACAAGTCATTATGCATGTTCGGTAGGATATTCACTTGTACTAGCATTCGTGATCAGCATATCGTGAGTCTGGATCGTGTACGGATTCGAAGCATCCTTCAAACACATGCATTTCAACCAACTTAGCGATAGCGAAGTCTTAGCACTCGAGTTTCACATTTCTTGAGTCTTGGATCGTGCACACGTTTAAGGCGTCCTCCAAACATATGCAATCAACCAAACTTAGAGTTAGTAAAATCGGACAAGCTACTTTGCAGAAATCTTAAGGGTTCCCGTTTATAAATCACAAGGACACTTACAATAGGGTCAATCAAATCCCAAGTAAATTCTATTCCACTCAATCAAGTATTTGCACTCTCGTTATGCACGATTCGTTCGATTCAATCGACTAGCGTCCATTCGTTCGGATCAGACATATGACGCACTCACCGCTCCCAGTCTAACCCTAAGTCTTGTTGCCCCACTTCTTTTGCTTGTTCAAGTAATATTCTAAAGTCGGTTGCACAGGTTCATTCACTCTGTACAAGGTTGTTTGCCTAATTGCTAGGTTAGCTCACAAGGTCGTAGGTATAAGTTCAAGCATACGATACATCGTTCAAATTTGTAGCACGATGCTCGCCCCAAATTCCTAGGGTCAAACCATTGTTCATTTGTACGGGGTATTCTACCCAAGCTCGTTTCACTCAGATTTGTAAACATCGAGCACATATTTTTCCTACTCTCAATAACACGTTCGTTTGGCACGGGGGACGAGTCCGTTCAGTACAAATTCATAATATCCAAGTTGCAGGACCAGCCTATTGATTTACGTAGTCTATCTCTCCAACACGTTTTGATATAAACCATTTCCATTTCAAGTCTAGAACACAAAGCCAAAATTTAATTCTAATCCTTAGACTATATCCCCAAGTCGTTCAACCTGATTCACGTATTCATTCACAAAACCATCAAGCATGATTTATTCCAGGTTCTAGGCTAACTTATCCATTGAACATTTTTAATCACTTGCATTCCAAGTTTGTCTTTATCGTGTCGAACCAGAAGTCAAGACGATCCATAAATTGTCACGCCTCGGTCTTCCGTAAGTTTGATCATCCCCGTTGGACGTGTGATCCTCACATCAACACTCCCACTGGATAATCATCCTAATCCGGGCGTGATGTATGTGCGGGCATAGAGTTACGCTCGTACAAGACAAGAACGTTTGAATGTTATGGCTATCTTCGACACGATCGAGACACCTTATCCTTTAACCTTTAATTCTATCCAACTGTATATCCATCAAGTCAAATCCGTTTATGCAGTGACTATAGTTCGTCTTGCAAAATCATCCAACTTCCATATTACCGTTCGATATTTCCACAGTCTACTTATGACATTCCTTAAGAAACAGGTTTCTATATTCGAGCCCCAGTCTTTTCTATTTCAATACGTTCCATTCATCGAGTCCGTTCGAAATAATCACTGAATATGTTCCCTTAAGTCCAGTCATCCCCACCGTACGCAAATTACCATGCCGGCGCTCCCGTAGGATAACCGTTCTCGTTGGGACTGATTTTGAGAGTTATCGTTTCAAACTCGATTTTAAGATCGTTCTTACAAACTTCTAACCCAATTCCATTATCGCTTATATCTTTCATCGAACCACATTATTCATTCTCGGGCTAACTTATTCGAGCGATATTGTATTCAAGTTCAATCCTTTTATTTTAATTCGAAATCGCTCACACAATTCTCAAGTTTCAGCAAGTTCATCTTAACTAAGATGTTGGTTTCCATTTTCAAAATTTTTATTCGATATACGACTTATCCATTGGTTCAAGATATTCTATAATCATTCAATCTGACTATCGCACGAGACTTCTGAATTCGTTTGAATATTTCTAAATGTTCCATACACCACTCGGAATTGAGTCATGATATTAAACCCAAAATTCAATATTTATATTTATTGTTAGCATATTCACCAAGTCATACCTAAGAATTCTTGCACGATATTTAGGTATCGCCTAGTAAAATCTTAGTCTCGTATCTATTGCGGATTTTATAGTCATCCAAGCAACTATATCAATTTGTGTCTTCCAATACAAAATATCGTTCGAGCTATTTACCAAAATTCAAACACGATTCGTTATGTTCGCCTAAGCAATAAATCTGGTACAGTTTCTATCAGTTGCAGTTCTAAGTCTGACTCGCATTATTCCTAAACGATATCGAAGTCTCATTGTAACTGGCTTGCATCAAAGGGTCTTTGGTGCGCGATACTGAACACCACACAACTAAGCCGAAAGGCTGTGTGCATAACAAACTGTTCAGGCGATATTTGATTTCGTACTAACCAGTTGGATAACCAGGTAAGGGCATATGGTTTACGCATATCATATGAATTTTAGCACGAGTCTGTTCCCCAATGGATCTAGTACAGGTCGGCACAAAGGCCTTCTGATCATAATATCGTACAAGCAATCACATCATTTTATATGCAACTTTTGAAAGTATTTAGACTTACTGTTTGGAACATCCCACTGAGGCATTGAGAGAGTGTATGCACATAACCCACAAATGAGCTTTCAAAACTGAGACATCGAAACGAAGATCAAAGGCGTATAAGCCAAGCTCTGATACCACTATGTCACTCCCCGATCTCCCGCAGGCAAATTGGCCGTTCCCGCTGGGTACGAATCACCGCGCGAGCAATCCCGTGGGACGATCATTTTGATCCATCCGAGTGTGATGCCGCACGAGCGTGAATCGCGCCCATGCAAGGCCATGGTTCTTTGGCTGGCGGTAAGAGATCTAAGCCACAGAGTCGCACAGATTGTCCGAGTGCAGCAGAATGTATAAACGCATAAGCGAATGGTAACAAGTTTACTAAGTCGACAGTAGCGAAAGCAAAGATTGAGTACACAAGTATAGAAGTAAAGCAACTCTTTTATTCATATTAAAAAAAGTGTTACAGGCGGCGTATAGCCGAGATTACAAGTCGCTCGAGCACTCTCTCTCTGAAACATAAAAGTGTGCCAAGTGGCTACATTTGTGGAATGATTGAATAGGCGATATTTCAACATTATGTCTGTTTGATGATAAACAAAAGAATGAAACTAGGTTTATACGAAACCCTTTCTTTGTTTACAAACAAGAAAAAAAAGAGTACAATTAATCCTATACGAGGATGTTAAGTACAATAAAAAATAATTCTTGAGAAAAATTGCTATAGGAGTCTGATTTGCGGTCGATCACTTTATCCCTTGGACCACACGATGATGAAGAAGTGCTGTAGAAGAAGAAAAAGAAGCTTCACAGGTTGCAAGTGGGATTGAATTCTCGTTGCCGAAGTTGTCAATCAACACTTTCTGTCTGTGCTCTCTGCTCCTTTTTCGATCTCTTTTACCCTGTGACTAGAGGTCTCTATTTATAAAGATCAGTCAGAATAACTGTCCAGTTGGTGTAGAAGCCAAACTGTGAAGAAAGTGACATCTTTTACGCGGTGGTTATAATAACTGCTACCCACGTTTGAATGATCTCCTATATCCGCGTATGACACGTGTCCCATTATGAGGTAATGCGTATAACTACTTCTCGAAGATCATGGCATGCAAGCCACGTAGGTAACTGCCCCTCATGTAAAGACGGTTGGCATAAAAGCCAAATAACTGTCTCGTTGGCGTAAAAGCCAAATAGCTGTCTCGTTGGCGTAAAAGCCAAACAGCTGTCTTGTTGGCCTAAAGCCAAATAGCTGTCTTGTTGGCGTAAAAGCCAAATAGCTGTCTTGTTGGCGTAAAAGCCAAATTCTGCGTAAAACTTGATGCTGCATGAATAACAGATAACCAGCATAAAAATAGCCAATTATCCTTCCTGACTGAAGTCTTGAGCGTATTTTGGGCTAAATAGCCTCATCACGTACCTTTGTACATATAGCATGAGTTGGCGTATTTCGAGGAGATAGCATACGGCGTACTCCTATAGTTAAAAATAGCCTGGTTGGCGTAAAATACAAGGATGGTGATGTGAGCGTATTAGCCATAGTTTTAGCTCCCCAGTCATGACAAAATTATATAGAATAGAACCAAATCTCGTACATTTAATGCAGAGATATGCCTTAATCTCGTGCATTAAATGCCGAGATATGCCTCGAGCTATGTACAAAAAATAACTTTTGATGTGGTGTCTGATTTTGTCTCATCTTGAGCGTAAAAACTAATCTCTGCCTGTGTATAATAGGCAGCATATTCTTTGAATGCGTAAAAATGACTTGTATCAAGGATGTGTCATTAAACGACAGTCTGGGTCTCTATGGAAAACTATCATCACAGCCGTCCTTTCGATCGTCGTGCAGTACTTTTGTCAAAAGTTAGATTCACTGTTTTGTTTGACAGACTCATCCGAGGAATACGAAGAGTTCCTCGTATGACTTTATGTTGCATTAAAAACAAACGTATTTTACGCAGGGAGGTATAGCAACCTTTTACGCCAAAACAGCCTTGAGGCGCTGTTTTACACGGCCAGCTCTGAAGTTCTTCTTTACGCCAAACAGCTCTGAAGCTCTGTTTTATGCGAGCAATTCAGAAACCATGTTTTACGCTACACAGCCTTGAAGCACTGTTTTATGCGGACTTTATGCATGTTGGGTTTTGACTGTATAATACGCGTACAATTTTCCTAGCGTATTTTATGCTTCTACAAGACCCCCTTCAAAGTTTTCAAATTCTTTGTAATTTGAAATACTTTGAATAAAGCATAAAATGGTCAAATTTGACTCGTTCTGCGAGGCTAATTTTTCGGCGATATTTAAGGAGTTGTTGGGATTCTGTGTGTTCTCTTTTGCCTATATAAAGGCAAACAAGTGAACTTGTTTTTCCATACTCCCTTCACCACAAAGATGGCCGCTGAGATTCATTGGGCTGCACTTAGGAAGAAGAAGATTTTGCTCTTCCAGCATGTAAGGAGCCATTAAAAAAGGCATCTTCGAGCAAATATCCTCTGCAACGATGGATCATGGAAGGATATCATAGCTTCCTTTGCTCGAGATAATCAGAAATTTTATATGGCAATTCATCAAAGAGAGAGGAAGGGTCGCATTAGACCACACAGCTTGCTAGCTGTATTTCCCCTATTATGAAGCAGGACCCTGGTGGGCAGCTTGGCCGTGTCTTCCAGTATTATGTTGGGTCTGAATCCCTAACACAAATCTGAGCATGGCCGCCAATGACGTATGGGGGGCTTGAATAATTTATACAGGTCCAGTTCTGTATCCTCCCGCCATTAACCATTTTCTTGTTCATCGGCCGAAGAAGCCGAAGAAGTGTCGTAGAAGAAGAACTGAAGATCTTCGTCATATGAGAACCTAGCGTAATAGATTCTCGTCGTGATCTTTAATATTAATAAAAAATCCTTTGTAAAATAGATTTCCATCATGTGTAATCATGATCTTGAATATTAATGAAAAATCCTTTGTAAAATAGATTTCCATCATATGTAGTCATGATTAATAAACTCGTACTAACATCTTGAACTCCAGGAATGAGAGGATGGTGGCTTTGGCGCAACAGATCCGCGATTTAACTGCTCCTCCCCAATGATGTACCTTTTTGCTCCTTTTGTATTTTGCTATTTCCAGAGATAATAAAGATACATTTTCTGACTTTGTGGACCTATCACTTTTGAATATAAATGATAGGCTACGATAAAAGTGATATTAGAGGTAATATGGACATGATATACTTTCGGTAAGGTTTAGCTGAATATATCTATTCAGAGGTAATATGGACATGATAGAATATGATCCAACTAAATTTGTATACAAAACACTATAAGAGATAATATGGACGTGATAGGTTTTGAAGTTTCAAATTAGTTAAACATATCTATTCAGAGGTCACAAGAACATGATAGAATATGATCCAACTAATCTTTGTATGTAGTGTCATCCGAATAAAATCTTCACCATACCCCTTTGAGCAAAGGAGATCAAGCATAATACTTCTTCAGGAATTTGCCGTTGATAGGAGCCATTATTAAATCTCCATTAGGCTTGGCTAATCTGTAAGCGCCATTTGAAAATTGGTTTCAATCACATAAGGGCCCTCCCATTTGGGCTGGAACTTGCCCTTACTTTTGTGTGTAATGATCATTGGCCTCTTCACAACTAGAACTAGCTCGCCAACTTTGAACACTCTTTTCTTCACTTTTTGATTAAAAGCTCCGGAGATGCATGCCTGGTAGAACTCGATGCGCTGTTGAGCTTGAAGGCATTTTTTGTCTAATCCTTCTAGCTCTTGAAGTCTTAAACGATCATTATTTTCCTGAGTCAGCTCATTAGCCACTGCTATCCTGAGTGATGGAATTTGAATTTCAATGGAGAGAACTGCTTCACACCCGTAAACTAATAAAAATGGGGTACAACTCGTTGGCGTTCGTACCGTTGTGCGATATGCCCACAGACATTCTCCCAACTTCTTGTTCTAATCTCTTTTGTTTGAAGAGACAAACTTCTTCAAGAGTTTGATGATGGTTTTGTTGAAGGCTTCCGCCAAACCATTAGCAACAGGATTGTATGCCGTTGAGGCCATATTTTGTATCCGATTCTTATCGTAAAATCGGTGAAACGCTTGACTGATGAATTGAGGCCCATTGTCATAAATTATCCTTCAGGGTATCCCGAAGCAATAAATTACATGGTGCTTGATAAAGCTGATCACGTTGGATGTGTTTACCTCAGCAAGAGGGATCGCCTCCGCCCATTTGGAGAAATAGTCAGTGATAGCCAATATGAACCGATGTCCTCTAGAAGACGAAGGATGGATAGGACCAATGATATCCATACCCCATGCTTCTAAGGGCTATGATGCTATAGTAGGATGTAAATACTCAGAAGGCTGATGTATAAAATCTGCATGAACCTGACAGGCTTTGCATTGTCTTGCATATTTTACGGCATCTGCAATCATAGTAGGCCAGTAGTAGCTCATCCTCCTGATACGATCCTGTAACTTAGGACCGGGTTTATGTGCTCCATATACTCCGTCATGAGCTTCTCGGTTTACTCGCTTTACATCATCATCAGAGAGACATCGTAACAATAGTCCATCGTATGTTCGACGATATAGACTTTGTGAAGAAGCATCAAAATATAAACGTAATGATCGTCTCTTGATAGATACTGCTTCTTTAGGATCCTCTGGTAAGATTCCGTATGACGCAAAGTCTATAAAGGGACTTCTCCAATCTCTCTTAGGAGGAATCGTGTTTATGGTATAGTTGCATTCTATGTGAAAGTTATTTTTCACACAAAACAAATCTCTGTTAAGAAGGATCACCGAATTCTGCCTTCTTATAGGAATAGCTAGATCTGCAGCTAGGCTGGCCAGAGCATCATCTTCCAAATTTTAAGATCAAGGAACATGCTCTAAGAAGAATCCTATAAAAGACATTGCTATCTCGATCATTGTTCGGTGATAAGGAATGAGGTCTGGATTGCGGACTTCATATATTCCTCTGACCTGATTGACGATCAGCTGAGAATCACCAAAAGCTTCCAGGTATTCAACATCCAATTCTTTAGCGACTTGAAGCCTGATTAGTAGAGCATTGTACTCTGCCATATTAATAGAGTAGGGTTCGCTAAGAGAATATTCTCGATAGATGACGAGTTTATCAGGAGTCACCAGGACAATTTCTACTCCTGAAACTACGTTTCCCTTGGGACCACTTCTGGAAGCGCCATCAAAAAATAGCTGTCATGTATCACCTTCCATTATCGAATTATATTCTGCAACTTCGTCGGGAATATCCTCATATAATTTGGAGATTTTCGGAATTGGATGGGCAGCTAAGAAATTAGCCAAGGCTTGACATTTTATGGACTTCTGAGGGACGTACACCATATCATACGGTGTGAGTAGCATTGCCCAAGTCGCGAGTCAGGAATTAAGAACACTCGGCTTATTCATTAAAACCCGAAGTGGATTGATTCTGGAGATGATATGAATAGTTTGGCCCATCACGTAATGTCGCGTCTTCTGAATGGCAAACATTAGGGCCAAGCATTCTTTTTCCACTTGACTATACCTGTGTTCAGCTCCGCTCCGACCATCATCCTGCTTAGATAATAAATAGCCTGTTCGTGACCCTCATTGTTTTTCTGTACAAGGAGAGCCCCTACAGAATGATCCATTGCTCGAACATACAGCAAAAATGGTCTTCCTATGACGGGAGGCACCAGAACTGGAGGATTAGTAAGATATCGTTTGATGCCATTAAACGCTTGCTGACAGGCTTCGTCCCATACGAATGACACACCTTTCTTCATTAGACGAGAAAAAGGTTGACATCTTTCGGAGAGGTTGGATATGAATCTCCTGATATAAGCTAGACGACCTTGAAATCCCCTAAGTTCTCTCAGATTATGAGGCCGTCGCATTTTTAGGATAGCTTTTACTTTATCAGGGTCAACTTGAATGCCTTTAGCGGTAATGACAAATTCTAAAAATTTGCCACTGGATACACCAAGAAAGGACTTTATGGGGTTCATTTTGAGTTAATGTTGGCGCATCAACTCGAATACTGTCTTCAAGTCTTGGATGTGATTATCCTTGAGACGGCTTTTGATAGCAATATCGTCTACGTAACATTCCACCGTTTTGCGCAGATGCTCATGGAATATGTTACTCATAGCTCGTTGATATGTAGCCCCGATATTCTTCAATCCAAAAGGCATGACCATATAGCAATTTACCCTCAGTGGTGTACGAAAAGCAGTATGCTTTTCATCTTCAGGATTCATCTTAATTTGATTATATCTTGAAAATCCATCCAGGAAAGACATACACTCAAAACCGCGCGTATTATCGATCATAACGTCTGTAATGGGAAGAGGTAACTCATATTTAGGGCATGCCATATTTAGATCTCGGAAGTCAATGCAAACATGCACTTTCCCATTTTTCTTCATAACCGGGACAACATTAGTGACCCAATCAGGATGTTGTTCTTCCCGGATGAACCCATAGGCTATTAGCTTCTTAATTTTAGCTTCAATGGCATCCATAATATCTGGACGGAACCGGCATTGGTGTTGCTTTACAGGCTTTGAATTTGACAATATGTTGAGTTTATGGGTAGCCACTTTTGGATCAAAACCTAGCATATCCTTATAATTCCAAGCAAAGACATCGATATATTCTTTTATCAGCTGGATCATTTCTTCTCTTTCTTCTTTGAAAAGATTATTACTGATAAATATCGGCTTTGGTGAAAATTCATCCCCAATATTGATTTGGATAACCTTATCTTTAGTGGGTGGTTCTCTTTGTTCGAACCAGAGTTCCCATTGTGTATCTATTTGCTAAGCCAAGGATTCATCTTTAAATAGTTCAGATTCTTGTTCCTCTATTTCGACGGAATCTGTCAATACCATATTTACTGATAATGCCCGTTCGAGTTCATCATCTGAATCGGAGGATGAAAAATCGTCTTGAGAAGAGGAAATGGTCTCCTTACTTGACTCAGAGTTGTTTGAAGTTGCAAGATATATGGTATACCCTAACCCAAAATGAGTTCGTTGACAGTAGGGATCACCATGCAACGGTATTCGTCTGCCTTTTTCGTAGTTGAGGCCTGGCTCCAACTTCAAATCATAACCCATGCTTTGCATAATCTTCAAAGCATGTGGTCTATATCTGTGGACTTGCATTTTTCCAGCATCAGATTCGTGAGAACCTTCTTGTACAATCGGTCTATTCCACATGCGACCGAAGACTATTGGATGCTGATTATTGCGAGTAGATGGAACAACAAAGATAGAATCTTCATGCGGCCCATATATCATGACGACATTAGATGTTGACGCTACTTCCCACACATATGGATGATAGAAGTCTATAGCTTCCAAGAATTTTTGTGCTATAGGTTCTATATCGTTATGAGGGGAAGATTCCTGATTAGGAAATTGAGCGTTAGTATACTGGAAAAGAGAATCTTTATTTTCGTCAGAAATTATGTTCCTGGTTATATCTATATTAGCTGACTGCTTGTTGCGCCTAAGGTCAATGACCAAAGTTGGAGGCTACTTGTTCAGACTGATCATTAGGGGATCATTTCCTCCTCCCGATTTGGTTTTGCCCAAGTGGATAGTCATAGGTTCCATGACTTTCAGACGGGTAGTCCGCCCTTTAACCTGGATTGACAAAGGTTGCTCAGCAGATGGTTCTCCTGGCTTCTGGTAGGATTCCTCTTCCGTCCTGCCTGACACCACCTTCATGTAGTCTTGGGTGTACAACATGGCATCAGAATAGTAGAACTCAACTCCTTTGAATGGGTTGTGTCACGCCCCAGTCCCAAAATACCGAGGGACCAGATACGTGGTAATGGCCAGCAGTACGCACTGATGGAAAAACCCAATTTAATGGATCCATCAGGGCATACTTAAGCTGTAAAACAAAGTCTACGATAATCAAGGCACAACTAATCTCATCCATACAAGATATAAAATATGATCCATAGAATAAATAAGAAATATAAATCATTAGCTAGTCTCAACAAGTACTTCGGGGAACAATCCGATAAATATCTGATATAATGGTTCAACAGACCAGAATATAAAAGACTGAAATAAATAAATGTTGAGCATGAAACATGGATGCTCAGGAAAAGTCTTCAGCTAACACCTCATCCTCGGATGGTGGTACAGCTCCTGGATCAGCTCCTGCTGTGGTCCCGTATACCTCGGGATAGGTCTCGTCCTTAAATCCTGGGGACATAATCCATATCCAGGTCCTCAGGGGATATAGCAAGGTACAGAAAATATATAAGCTAAAATATAAGCAGTGCAGCAAATAATAAGAATAATAAGGTAAGTATGTAAACATCTATATGAAATACAAGAAAGAACATCAATAGTGCTCAGGCTGAAATAACTACAAGCTCTGTGTAGGAGAGCCGGTAGCAGTGATATCATGAGGTGGTCTAGCTCAGCGGGAGACTGAGTAGCCGGCATAACATAATTAACCTGTAGCCTGTGGGTCTCTCTAGCAATAGATGGAATAATAGGAGAGTACTAAATAACCAGCCAAGTGATATGTAAGATGAGAGCAGCACTAGAACTCAGGCTGAAAACACTACAAGCTCTGTGTCGGGGAGCCGGGTAGCAGCAGTAATAATGAGTAATGGGCCAAGCTCGGGCTTCAGAGTCTTGTGCCTCACAATAATAGGAGTTTATATATATGATCAGCCTGTAGCCTGTGTGTCTCTCCCCACCCAATGTAACCACGCATATCATGACCATAACATCTCATGTTCATGTCAAGCGGGATCATAACTAATGCAACAAGTCATAATGTATCTAAGAATATAGTATCTCTGTCAAGTCCTGTATCCTATACAAAATCAGCACGAATATCTCAGAAAGATCCTGTCTCATAAACAGTGTCAAGTGTCCTGGGTCAAAGTGTACTTGGTAAGACAAGTACAAGAAGATAAAGTGTCACGAATATCCATCTCTAGATGATAATACACAACACCGCGTACGATGTTGGCACCCGACTAATAATCGAACGCTAAGTACGTCATACGGTCCTAGGTTAAGCATGTACAGCAATATAATGAAGCAAGAAAAATATGTAACAATACTGCACAGTTTGGCAAGGTACACTTGCCTGGGGTCCGAATACCAACAGTCGTCCCTGTATCAGTGGATCCTGTAGGCACTACTCCAAAAGCTGTAATAAATATCACCAACAGTCTCAGAATATATCAAATAGCTAGAAACGCATGTCCTTAAGTCCAATTTGGGTACAAGGGCAAAAATAACATTTTTGGGCCAAAGCGGGGGCCATTTGTGGGCCACTTTGCACCGAAAAGCGTGTCAGATTCAAAGGTCTCCAAATTCCTCAAACTCAGTGTCAACAAGTCAGGAACGATGATACGAACCCAACGGAACTTCCAGAATTGGATTACGATGAGCCGATCACAAAATCGACCGTCAAATGGAGCCTGTGGGCCCCACGATACGTGATTTCGTCAACGTTCTCAGAATCGAACCAAACATGGGTCACAGGACCAGCGTATTGCTATGAGTCCGATGGCGCAAGTTTTGTCTCGATCTGACGTGTGTACACAAAGTTATAGCGTGTTACCGAATGGACGGATACGGGGCGTTGTCGGCGGATACGCGTTGATTCCGGTGTGCACGCACATCCAAATCAACTTCTGCAAAATCCTGCACGTCCGTATCAACGTCGCGCACATTTTGGTAAAGACCGCGTGCGACCAAGTCGTCCCATTTGGCGGGGCGCACTCAGTTTTGGGGTAAAATAGGGTATTATTTTTCCTATTTTTGGATCGCGGTGTACGATCACCACAGGATGCGATGCACCGAGCGGGATGCACGTGCACCGAGAGGGTTATACAGTCTACGCGTTGCAACTGATAGAATTAAAAATGGAGATACAAGGTAAGAGAAAATGCTACCTGAACAGGGCCCCATGAATCTATTTTTCACGTGTCCGTGCGTCAACTTCGTGTCCGCTGTGTCGAGTATAGGGTTCGCTGCTAAGGTCGACTACGGTCGACGGACACGGCGAATGCGGCCGGTACTGGGTCGGCGGGGCTCAGGCGACCGGGTCTCGAGCGGCGGATGCTGACGGGGTCTGGGGTGGAGGATGCCGCAGGGGGTTGGTCGAGTCTCGAGGGAAGCTGTCGAGTCGGGTTGGTGTCTGCGGAAGGATGTCGATGGCGTCGCTGGGGCGAGATGGAGGGAGACAAAGATTAAGGTTCAGGTCAGGGGCTGCGGTGGTCGCCCGTGGAGGATGAGGAGCAAGGCGAGGTGGTTGGTCGGGTTGGGAGGAGCACAGCGGCGCTAGGTCGGCTCGGCAGCAGACTCGAGCAGCGGGGCGGCAACGTCGGTCGATGATGAAGTCGTCTAGGTCTAGGGAGCGGCGGAGATGGGTACGGCGGCGGAGATGGAGAAGTGAGAGTTCGATGGCGGCGGAGTCGCGGATCCCGAGAAGTCTTAAACAGCCGCAACAGTGTTTCCGGCGGCTTAGGGTTTTCCCAATGGATTTCGGGTCCGGGTCGGGTTTGGCTCGGATCCGACCTGACCTGACCCAATAAGCTGGCTTGGGTTCGGTTCACGCAGCGGTTTGGTTCAGGTTTGGGTTTGGGTGGGTTTGGTTTAATTTGGGTTTATATAACCAATAGTTGTTAGGGCTTTAAACGCGTTTTCGGAGTCCAATAAATTCACAGAAAAATACCCTATGTCCGTTTTTCCATTTTACACCCTAAAATATTATTTTCATAATATTTTAACACCCATTAATAGCATTTAAAAATCTTTAACCCATAATTACCTTGGTTCTTCATCCACAAAAATACCGAAAAATCCGGAAAAATTATATTAAAATTATTCTGAAAAATAGGGTATTTATAATCTACCCCCCTTAAGAGGATTGCGTCCTCGCAATCAAAGAATAAGCTACTAAAGGAAGAACTATGAAAATTACAAGATTGCTTAGGTGATAACTGCCTCCGTAAATAAGTGGGGATAACATTGGCGCATACTATCCTCTCGTTCCTAAGTCGATTCGCTAGGAGAATGGTGTTTCCATGCTACACGAACCAGTCTGATTGTCTGTCCCCGCAATGTCTTATCACTGACGTCGAGGATGCCAACTGGTTGTTCTTCATATCTCAAGCTAGGGCCCACTGCGATCTCTGAATGATCGACTACGTGACTTAGGTCGGTCACGTACCTTCGCAGCTGTGAGACGTGGAATACGTCATGCACTCCCTCTAAGGATGGTAGTAATGCAAGACGATAAGCCACCTCACCAATGCGCTCTAGAATATCAAATGGCCAAATATACCTTGGGCTCAACTTGCCTCTGCTCCCGAATCTAATAGTACCTCGAGTGGACAAAATCCTCAAGAACACGTGCTCTCCTTCTTTAAACTCTAGGGGACGTCTGTGCGTATCTGCCCAATGCTTCCGTCTGTCCTGAGATGCTCGAAGATGATTCTGAATCTGTTTTACCTTCTCCACTATCTGCATTACCAATTATGGACCCAGTATTTGACGTTCACTAACGTCACTCCAACATATAGGCGATCTGCACTTCCTTCCATATAATGCCTCGAATGGTGCCATCTGAATGCTGGCCTGATAACTGTTGTTGTAGGAGAACTCTACTAAGTGCAAATGATCTTCCCAAGATCTTCCAAAGTCTAGCATACACGATCGTAACATATCCTCCAAGATCTGAATGGTGCGCTCTGATTGACCATCTGTCTGTGGGTGGTAAGCTGTGCTGAACTTGAGTTTGGTACCCAGACTCTCTTGCATGCTTCCCCAAAAATGAGATATAAATCTCGAATCTCGATCCGAAATAATACTAACCGGCACTCCATGTAATATGATGATTTATCGCATATACATGTCGGCTAGTACCTCTGTAGACTGTCCAACTCTAAATGGCAAGAAGTGTGCCGATTTAGTGAGTTGATCCACAATAACCCATACCGCATCTATTCCGCTGGGGCTTCTTGGAAATCCTGTGACAAAATCTATCGTGATATGCTCCCACTTCCATTCTGGTATAGGAAGCGGCTGTAACATACCTGCAGTCCTCTGATGCTCAGCCTTTACTTGCTGACAGACTAAATATTTGGCCACAAATCTTGCAATCTCCCTTTTTATTCCATGCCACCAGTAATACTGTCCCAAGTCTCGGTACATCTTGGTTCTTCCTGGGTGAACAGAGTACATAGAGCTATGTGCTTCAGTCATTAACTCCTGTCTTAATTCTCCACTTGGAACATACAGGCGATTTTTAAACCTCAATGTCCCGTCTTCGTGTATGCGAAGTCCTGTCTGCATGCCTGCTTTCGTCCTCTCCTTCAGTCTTCAAAATCTAGCATCGGTGGGCAATGCCTCCTTAATCTTCTCCACGAGTGATGACTTAACTTCAAGATTAGCCAGCAAGCCACTCTGTCCCGGTAAAACAACCTCTATCTGAAGCTCCTGTAGATCTCTCAATAACTCGGGCTGCATCGTCAAGAAATAAGCCGTAGGCTTCCTGCTGAGTGCGTCTGCCACGACATTCGCCTTTTTTGGATGGTACTGCAGATCTATATCAAAATCTACCATCAATTTAAGCCAACGTCTCTGCCTCATTTTGAGCTCCTTCTGAGTATATATATACTTCAGACTCTTGTGATCTGTAAAGATTTCTACCTTCTCCCCATAAAGATAGTGCCTCTAAATCTTCAGTGCAAATATAACTGCTGCTAGCTCCAGATCGTGTGTTGGGTAGTTCTTCTCATGGACCTTCAACTGTCTCGATGCATAAGCAATAACTTTGCCATGTTGCATCAAAACACATCCTAATCCACTACCTGATGCATCACTGTAAACAACAAAACCTCCTGACCCTGAAGGAAGAGTCAAGATAGGTGCTGTTGTTAATCTTTTCTTCAATTCTTTAAAAGCCTTCTGGCAGTCTTCTGTCCATATAAACTCTTGGTCTTTACGTGTCAACTTCGTCATCGGTTTTGCAATCCTTGAGAAATTTTATACAAACCTTCGGTAATATCCCGCAAGTTCGAGAAAACTTCTCACTTCTGCAACTGATGTGGGTGTAGGCCAAGTCTCAATGGCAGCAACTTTCTCTGGATCAACTGAAAGTCCTTCTCCTAAAATGATATATCCCAAGAAAGGCACTTTGTCCATACAAAACTCACACTTACAGAGTTTGGCATATAACTTCTCCTGTCTCAAGGTCTCTTACACGATCCTGAGATGCTCCTCGTGCTCTTCGTGGCTCTTAGAATATATTAGAATCTCATCAATGAACACAACCACAAATTTATCCAAGAAATAATGAAAGAATCTGTTCATCAAACTCATAAACACTGCTGGCACGTTGGTTAAACCAAACGTCATTACCAAGAACTCATAATATCCATACTTGGTCCTGAAAGCTGTCTTTGGTATGTCTTCCTTCCTTACTTTGATCTGATGATAGCCGGATCTATGGTCAATCTTCGAGAATACCCTAGCACCACTCAATTGATCGAATAGATCATCAATACGTGATAAGGGATACCTGTTCTTGATGGTCACAGCATTCAGTGCCCTGTAGTCAATGCATAACCATACTGTTCCATCCTTCTTCGGTACAAATAATATGCGTGCCCCCCAAAGTGAAACACTGGGTCGGATAAAACCCTTCTCCAGAAGATCATCAACCTGTTCCTTCAACTCCACGAACTCCTTAGGTGCTAGACGATATACTGATAAAGTGATAGGCTCTGCTCCTAGAGTTAAGTCTATTATGAATTCTATTTTCCGATCAGGTGGTAAACCTGGAAGATCATCAGGAAATACATCCACAAATTCTGATATGACTCTTGGGTAACCTGTCTCCCCTTCTATAAATAGTACCCTAAGAGTAGGCTGAACTCTTTGCTCTACTGCTCCTCGAAGAAACTCAAATTCTGGATGTCCAGGCGGTCTAAATAAACCCGCCCAAGTCGGCAATCAAGAGTCGCATGGTACTGACTTAACCAGTCCATACCAAGTAAAACATCATAGTCCGGCATAGAAAAGATCAGAAATTGAGCTCGCATCTCTCTTCCACAGACTACTACAGAACATGATCTATAGACGTCACTAACCGAAATAATTCTACATCCCATAAGAATTCTCTTCATCTTCGGAAGGGGTGCGGTAGCTACTCTATGGGTGGCTACAGAGCTAGCTGCTATAAATGAATGCGATGCTCCAGAATCAAATAAAGCTACAGCTGGTAATGAAGCTACTAAAATAGTACCTGCGATGACCTCGCCTGCGGTAGCTTCCTCCTTAACGGCCAATGTAAATGCCTGGCCTCGTCCCTGAGCTTGGCCTCTCTGCTGCTGAGTCTGCTGAAATAGAGCTGCCTTTGGTGCCAGGGGTGGTCTCTACTGATTTCCTCCTGGGGCTGGTGGCCTGATGCCTCTAACTCCTGTCTGCTGTGCTCCTACTGCTGGATAAGCTGGTCGTGGTGCAGGTAAAGCTAGTTTCTGTGCTCCATCTCTGCGTTCAAAATAGTCCCTGGATAGATGTTGGTTGGATCCGCAGCTCAGACATAGTCCCAACTTACGCCTGCACTCTTTCTCAATGTGTCCTACCTTGCCGTAGTGGTGACAAGTAGGGAGAGATATGGCCCTGTGTGCTGTCCTCTCTGGCATACTCCTCTGGGATCATTTTACAGAATCCCCATGTATTGTCCTGGATGCTGCTGATGTGATTGTCCACTTCAGATTTGACTCCCTTCTAGTGACGCACTCCATGCGTCGTGCTATTGCGAGAACATCGATATAAGATGTAGGTGCGACCGATCCAATCAATCTCTGGAGCTCGAACTTCAGCCCGTCAAAGAACTTCTCAACTTTCTCTTCCTCTATCGAGATCAAGTTTGGGGCAAAGCGACTTAGGCGAATGAATTCCGCATTGTATTCTTCCACTGTCATATTGCCTTCGATAAGGCGGTTGAACTTGTCTCTGAGCTCTGACCGTGCTACTGCAGAAATATACATCTCTTTAAAGAGTCTGGAGAACTCTTCCCAGATGACTCGGTCCTGTCCGAGCCTCCTCTCTTTTGCTAACCACTAGTGATGTGCATTTTCAGTTAACTGTATTCTGACTGCAGTCATCCACTTCTCTCTCGAAAGTTCAGCTGCTTCCAACTAGTGCTGAATGTTTGTGAGACATTCATGAACTTCTGTTGGCCCCTCTCTACCAGAGAATGTACGAGGTTTGAGCTGACAGAAATCGGTGATAGATCCCGTTGTTGATCGCCTCGCTGATGGATTTGCCTGCTCCAATGCGGATACCAGGCTGGTTCTCAGATACTCGGCCTCCTGCCGATGGGCCTCTTGCTGAATCTGTTGCTGGGCTTGCATCATGGCATACATCATCTGGAACATCTGTTGCCCGTCCATGGCTTGTCCTGGCAGAAAAACTGGCATCTGGGGAGTGAACTGTGGTGGAGGTGGGATGTCATCTCTCTGAAACCTTGGATTAGGCTGGCCGGTTTGATCGCTCTGCGATGTTTGTCCTCAGTTGCCTGGTGTCACTCCGTCTATATAAGTAACCACAGCATCGTGTGGCGTGTCCAAAGGAATCTCATCTCCGTTCGTGGGATCTATTTCTCTGCAATCAAAAGATAAACTGTAAGAATGCTCAGAGAAATCAACACAGGATGCAAATCAAGTAACAAATTTTGAGTTCGATATAGAGTTCAAAAATAGTTTAAATAATGGATGAGATCCTATAACTTATCCTATCCTTAGGGCATGCTTGTTCAGTCCCTAAGTTAAAATCGAATAATTTAGTCGTAGACCTGCATGGGCCACCACAAAAACCATGTCACACCCCAGTCCCAAAATACCGAGGGACCAGATACGTGGCAATGGCCAGCAGTACGCACTGATGGACAAACCCAATTTAATGGATCCATCAGGGCATACTTAAGCTATAAAACAAAGTCTACAACAATCAAGGCACAACTAATCTCATCCACACAAGATATAAAATATGATCCACAGAATAAATAAGAAATGTAAATCATCAGCTAGTCTCAACAAGTACTTCGGGGAACAACCCGATAAATATCTGATACAATGGTTCAACAGACCAGAATATAAAAGACTGAAATAAATAAATGCTGAGCATGAAACATAGATGCTCAGGAAAAGTCTTCAGCTAACATCTCGTCCTCGGATGGCGGTCAGCTCCTGGATCAGCTCCTGCTGCGGTCTCGTATACCTCGGGATATGTCTCGTCCTCAAATCCTGGGGACATAATCCATATCTAGGTCCTCAGGGGACATAGCAAAGTACAGAAAATATACAAGCCAAAATATAAGCAGTGCAGCAAATAATGAGAATAATAGGGTAAGTATGTAAACATTTGTGTAAAATGCAAGAGAGAACATCAATAGTGCTCAGGCTGAAATAACTACAAGCTCTGTGTAGGGGAGCCGGTAGCAGTAATATCATGAGGTGGTCTAGCTCAGCGGGAGACTGAGTAGCCGGCATAACATAATCAACCTGTAGCCTGTGGGTCTCTCCAGCAATAGATGGAACAATAGGGGAGTACTAAATAACCAGCTAAGTGATATACAAGATGAGAGCAGCATTAGAACTCAGGCTGAAACCACTACAAGCTCTGTGTCGGGGAGCCGGTAGCAGCAGTAATAATGAGTAATGGGCCAAGCTCGGGCTTCAGAGTCTTGTGCCTCACAATAATAGGGGTTTATATATATGATCAGCTTGTAGCCTGTGTGTCTCTCCCCACCCAATGTAACCACGCATATCATGACCATAACGTCTCATGTTTATGTCAAGCGGGATCATAACTAATGCAACAAGTCAAATGTATCTAAGAATATAGTATCTCTGTCAAGTCCTGTATCCTATACAAAATCACCACAAATATCTCGGGAAGATCCTGTCTCATGAACAGTGTCAAGTGTCCTGGGTCAAAGTGTACTTGGTAAGACAAGTACGAGAAGATAAAGTGTCACGAATATCCATCTCTAGATGACAATACACAACATCGCGTACGGTGTTGGCACCCGACTAATAATCGAACGCTAAGTACATCACACGGTCCTAGGTTAAGCATGCACAGCAATAGAATGAAGCAAGAAAAATATATAACAATACTGCAGAGTTTGGCAAGGTACACTTGCCTGGGGTCCGAATACCAATAATCGTCCCTGTATCAGTGGATCCTGTAGGAACTACTCCAAAAGCTATAATAAACATCACCAACAGTCTCAGAATATATCAAATAGCTAGAAACGCCTGTCCTTAAGTCCAATTTGGACACAAGGGCAAAAATGACATTTCTGGGCCAAAGCGGGGTCCATATGTGGGCCACTTTGCACCAAAAAGTGTGTCAGGGTCAAAGGTCTCTAAATTCCTCAAACTCAGTGTCAACAAGTCAGGAACGATGATACGAACCCAACGAAACTTCAGAATTGGATTACGATAAGCCAATCACAAAATCGACCGTCAAGTGGAGCCTGTGGGCCCTACGATACGTGATTTCGTCAACGTTCTCAGAATCAAACCAAACTTGGGTCACAGGACCAGCGTATTACTACGAGTCCGATGGCGCAAGTTTTGTCTCAATCCGATATATGTACACAAAGTTATAGCATGTTACCGAATGGACGGATACGGGGCGTTGTCGGTGGATACGCGTTGATTCCGGTGTGCACGCTGTGCACGCACATCCAAATCAACTTCTGCGAAATCCTGCATGTCCGTATCAACGTCGCGCATGTTTTGGTAAAGACCGCGTGTGACGAAGTCGTCCCGTTTGGCGGGGCGCACTCAGTTCCGGGCTAAAACAGGGCGTTATTTTTCCTATTTTTGGATCGCGGTATACGATCACCACAGGACGCGATGCACCGAGCAGGATGCACGTGCACCAAGAGGGTTATACAGTCTACGCGTTACAACTGACAGAATTAAAAATGGAGATACGAGGTGAGAGAAAATGCTACCTGAACAGGGCCCCATGATTCTGTTTTTCACGTGTCCGTGCGTCAACTTCGTATCCGCTGTGTCGAGTATAGGGTTCGCTGCTAAGGTCGACTACGGTCGACGGACACGGCGGATGCGGCCGGTGCTGGGTCGGCGAGGCTCAGCCTGCCGGGTCTCGAGCGGCGGATGCTGACGGGGTCTGGGGTGGAGGATGCCGCAGGGGTTGGTCGAGTCTCGAGGGAGGCTGTCGAGTCGGGTTGGTATCTGCGGAAGGATATCGACGGTGTCGCTGGGGCGAGATGGAGGGAGGCGGAGATTAGGGTTCAGGTCAGGGGCTGCGGCGGTCGCCCGTGGAGGATGAGGAGCAAGGCGAGGTGGTTGGTCGGGTTGGGAGGAGCACGGCGGGGCTAGGTCGGCTTGGCAACGGAGTCGAGCAGCGGGGCGGCGACGTCGGTCGATGATGAAGTCGTTTAGGTCTGGGGAGTGGCGGAGATGGGTACGGTGGCAGAGATGGAGAAGTGAGAGTTCGATGGCGGCGGAGTCGCGGATCCCGAGAAGTCTTAAATAGCCGCAACAGTGTTTTCGGCGCCTTAGGGTTTTCCCAATAGGTTTCGGGCCCGGGTCGGGTTTGGCTCGGATCCGACCCAACCCGACCCAATAAGCTTGTTTGGGTTTGGTTCACGCAGCGGTTTGGTTCAGGTTTGGGTTTGGGTGGGTTTGGTTTAATTTGGGTTTATATAACCAATAGTTCTTAGGACTTTAAACTCGTTTTCGGAGTCCAATAAATTCACAGAAAAATACCCTATGTCCGGTTTTCTATTTTACACCCTAAAATATTATTTCTATAATATTTTAACACCCATTAACAGCATTTAAAAATCTTTAACTCATAATTACCTAGGTTCTTCATCCAGAAAAATACCAAAAAATTCAAGAAAAATTGTATTAAAATTATTCTGAAAAATAGGGTATTTACAGGTTGAGGTCAGCAAACTCTGTTTTTACTGTCCCTTGGACGTCTACATATTTGAAGCATTGATGTAGAGTTGAAGGAACAATATTGTGATCGTGGATCCATGGTCTGCCCAACAGAATATTGTAAGACACCTCCGAATCATTGACGTAGTATGTAGCCACTGATCTAAGGTCACCAATCTGGATCCTCAAATGAATCTTCCCTAATGGTCTGCTCTTTCTAGCATTAAAGCCCACGATTGTAGAGGTAGTGTAAGCCAGTTCGCTTGTAGGAATTCTCAACGGTCTTAGCAGACTATGAGGGATAATGTAAATCGACGATCCCGAATCTATGTAAATTCGGTCTACCTCAATGGAGTCAACGTATCCGGTATAATAAAGAGGCCTGTCATGTCTGTTATGTTTTAACAACATGTCCTCTTGAGTGAAAGTGATGTTAGGGACCACTTCCATCATACTATGGCATTGAGGACATGCCACAGGATCTTTATCAGGGGATTTGAGCCGAGTCAAGCATATATACGCTTGCATTAACGCTTCACTCAAGGCTTGACGAGTGTCTTTGGATAGCCTAAGTAGCTCAAAAGTGGACAATCTGGCCGGAGTATTAGCCAACTGAGCCAAGATGTCGAAGTTATAAAGTTTCTCTAAACCTTTGTTTTGAATATTCTTCAAAGGTTTATCGAAACAAACTTCTTTCTGCTTGCCTTTGTCCACCGAAGTTGGTTTAGAAGGACCTGCCTCTGGCATAGCAGGTTCAGGTTTCGGATGTTTGGCAGGCAAAGTGTCTGCCGTTGCTTCCTCCTGGTTTCCTCCATAGTCTTTAAGGTAGGATTTTCCTGACCGGGTTCTGGTTGCTAAAGCCTCTTCTTCCAACGTCGGAGATATTGCAACCATATGGCATGGTTTACATCTTGAGTTATTTTTAGACTTAGATTTAGCAGTTTTAGTCTCTTCCTCAATTTCTGACACCAGATCAAGGTGAACCCACATGATCTCCCCATGCTTGGTAGTTAGGGGCACTAAGTCATGATTTTGACCCCTGGTAGGAGGGAGATTAATAATGTTCATCATTACCCATAGAATAGGTACCACACCATCCGGGACTTCTTAAGGGAGCAGATTGCCAAATTGGAGCGAGATCATGTTTGCAGTGACCGTCTTCTCGATGTTACGCAAAGTGATAGCCTTGGCGTCGATCAACTCCTGGATTTTCCTTTTTAGTACATAGCATGTCTTTGTGGGGTGATGTATGTATCTGTGGAAAATGTAGTACTTAGGATTATTTGTACTGCCGACTTCATTTGGACGCTTTATCTCGGGGAGAGTAAGATTGCCACTTTTGACTAGACATTCGAATATGCTCGGAATATCGTCGTCGTCAAAAGAATATTCCTCTATAGGTCTGGAAGTCCCAGGTTTCGTCTGCATAGTCACTGAAGTATTTTGCCTAGACGTATTGATGACCAGAGCTTCCTTTCCTTTGGAACTACGAGTATGGTCATTATTGGAGGATGACTGCTTCCCTCGAACAGAGGTAGAGATCATGATTCCGTTGTTACGAGCCTTCCGACTGTTATCTTCAGCGGCTACTGCCGACATGATAAACGAGGGCCAATCATGGAACTGATATGGTCCCGTGAATACTGAGATTAGTGGGAGAAGGTTCTTCCTACAAATGTCCACCAAGGCAGAATCTGGAACTCTGGGAGGCATCTGCAAAGTAGCCTGACGAAAACGTTCAATAAAAGTACGAACATTTTCTTTTTCCTTCTGCTTTACTTCGATGAGTGATGACATAGACATATCCATTCCTCCTTCGTAGAATCGAGCGAAGAACAGAGTCTTGAAATCTTCAAAAGAAGTAATGCAGTTGTCCGCTAGACTACGGTACCATTGGTAAGATACTCCAGACAAACAACCTTTAAACACTCGAGTGAGAAGGGCGTCATTCCCTTGCAACAACACCGTCATCATGCTGAAGTAATTCATATACTGGCTTGGTGACATTTTTCCCTCAAACAAAACCATAGCCTGTGGTTTATATTTTGGTGGGAAGGGGATCTCGTCCCAGATAGCTGGGTATGGCTGGTTGATTCCCAAGATCCTTATGCTTCAAGGTATAAAATTGGGCTTTTAATTCCTGAACTGCCTGTATCGGATCTTCAGTTGGGAAAGGGATAGCAGAGAGGTGAGATATCGGTTGTATTATAATTCCCACAGGAGGTAATACATTCTCCGGGTTAAGGGGTTGAGGAGCAGCTGATTCTTGATTTTGAATAGGCTCCTGGCTTGCATTGGATGGTGGCATGTCTACCCCCACACATAGTTGAGTTGGAGGAACCGGTGCTTGAGCTACCGCAACTGTATGTTGAGTCACCATAATTTGGTGCATACTCTCCATCAGGTATGCATATCTTTAAGCGACGCTTCCAATACAGCGATGCATTGTTCAATACTTCTTGATGGGGAAGCTTCTTCATGTTCATCTCCAATGACATAAAATCCTATTTCTCTGGATGCCACCGAGGGATTAGTATAGATCTCTGTAGAGATCGAGTCTATACTTTCATTATCAAATTCAGAAAGCTGACGACCCCCAGCGTCGGAATCAGAAGAATATGAAGCCGATTGTCGTGACCTCGAGCGGGTGTTTCGAAAAACACCTGCTTCAATATTCTCAAGGAGTCTGTCAAATCTCCTTTGGCTTAGAGTTCTAGAGGGATGACGTCTTGAACTTCACCTTCCTCTAGGAATGTGTGAAGCCATGTTTACCGACGCGAAAGTCGGTTCTTCTTCCTGTAAGGACAAAGAGTAGTTCAACCAGTCGAAAACTGACCGTTTTGCCTTAGAATAGCAGTAGTTAATTACAACCTTATGACTATTACAAAAATGCTCCCTAGGGGGTATAATAGACATATTAGAAGATCCCCTGTCTTTGCATTTCTGGATCAAGAAATCACGCAAATCAGAGGGATTAACAGAAGAAAAAGAAGGCTTATTATGCCTTTTTACATCAGTAGGAACGTGGAGATTGGGAACCACAACCCTCTCTCTGCCATAAGAATACAGCAGTTCCCCCATGTGAGTAGCATACGATCCATCATCCTTCTGAGGAGCGTATTTTCTCGTAAAACGGATCTTCTTTACGCGGACAGGCTTATCCTGGCGTAATTTGGAGTTTGGCACTGGTTCGGGTAAAACAGGAAAAGTCCTCAAGGGGCCTCCAGCGTCACGCGTAATCTGAAGAGTGGACAACTTCTTCTCTTGTGGGCGTACAAGCCTAGCGGTTGGGAGATCCGCCACTCATTTTCCCTTGATGTGATCCCAGGGTCCATCTGCCTCATCATAGATGGGAGATGTATTTTTAAGCGCAGGGCGCATTTAAAATTTCCGTACGGGCACTAAGGCCTTGCTAGGAATTTTGTCTGCCATGTCACAAACGGGAGACGAAGTTTTACGTGCAGAGCACGTGTTAGACTTCTGGATTTGCACTGGAACATTGCCCAAAGTTTTGTCTACCACGTCACAGACGGGAGACAAAGTTTTAGCGCAGAGCGCGTCTGAGACTTCTAGATTGGCACTGAGGCTTTGCCAGAAGTTTTGTCTGCCACGTCACAAACGGGAGACAAATTTTTATGCACAAGGCATACAGGTCGTGTAGTCACAACCTTGTTGATCAGAGGAGGAGAGCTTGCAGGAAGGGTTGAGGATGTTTTGGGCATCCACACTTTATGCAGCTTCCTGTTGTTTTGGACAGAGAGAGAATGAGATCTACCCCTGCACGAAGCATGTCTTCATAAGCAGATTGGTCGAATTGGACAACCAAAGTCTTCTTCGTCGATACAATGGATACAGCATCGTATTGAGCAATTGCTTTCTTGTCAGATGAGAAAGTCGTCCCCAGTAAAGTCGCCATCTTGTGTTTGATGATAAACAAAAGAATGAAACTAGGTTTATACGAAACCCTTTCTTTGTTTACAAAAAAGAAAAAAAAGAGTACAATTAATCCTATACAAGGATGTTAAGTACAATAAAAAAATAATTCTAGGAAAAAAATGCTATAGGAGTCTGATCTGCGGTCGATCACTTTGTCCCTTGGACCACACGATGATGAAGAAGTGCTATAGAAGAAGACGAAGCTTCAAAGGTTGCAAGTGGGATTGAATTCTCGTTGCCGAAGTTGTCAATCAACACTCTTTGTCTGTGCTCTCTGCTTATTTTTCGATCTCTTTTACCCTGTGACTAGAGGTCTCTATTTATAGAGATCAGTCACAATAACTGTCCAGTTGGCGTAGAAGCCAAACTGTGAAGAAAGTGACATCTTTTATGTGGCGGTTATAATAACTGCTACCCACGTTTGAATGTTCTCCTGAATTCGCGTATGACACGTATCCTATTATGAGGTAACGCATAGAACTGCTTCTCGAAGATCATGGCATGCAAGCCACGTAGGTAACTGCCCCTCGCGTAAAGACGGTTGGCATAAAAGCCAAATAACTGTCTCGTTGGCGTAAAAGCCAAATAGCTGTCTCGTTGGCGTAAAAGCCAAACAGCTATCTTGTTGGCGTAAAAGCCAAACAACTGTCTTGTTGGCGTAAAAGCCAAATAGTTGTCTTGTTGGCGTAAAAGCTAAATAGCTGTCTTGTTGGCGTAAAAGCCAAATTCTGCGTAAAACTTGATGCTGCATGAATAACAGATAACCAGCATAAAAGTAGCCAATTATCCTTCTTGACTGAAGTCGTGAGCATATTCTGGGCTAAATAACCTCATCATATACCTTTTCACATATAGCCTGAGTTGGCGTATTTCGAGGAGATAGCATACAACGTACTTCTATAGTTGAAAATAGCCTGGTTGGCGTAAAACGCAAGGATGGTGATGGGAGCGTATTAGCCATAGTTTTAGCTCTCCCAGTCATGATAAAATTATAAATAATAGAACCAAATCTCGTACATTTAATGCAGAGATATGCCTCAATCTCGTGCATTAAATGCCGATATATGCCTCGAGTTCTGTATGAAAAATAGCTTTTGACATGGCGTCTGAGTTCTTCTCATCTTGAGCGTAAAAACTTATCTCTGCCTGTGTAGAATAGGCAGCATATTCCTTGAATGCATAAAAATGACTTGTATCAAGGATGTGTCACTAAATGACAGTCTGGATCTCTGTGCAAAATTATTATCACAGCCGTTCTTTCGATCGTCGTACAGTACTTTTGTCAGAAGTCAGGTTCAATATTTTGTCTGACAGACTCATCCGAGGAATACGAAGAGTTCCTCGTATGACTTTACGTTGTATTAGAAACAAACGTATTTTTCGTAGGGAGGTATAGCAACCTTTTATGCCAAAACAGCCTTGAGGCGCTGCTTTACGCGGGCAGCTCTGAAGCTCTTCTTTACGCCAAACAGCTCTGAAGCTCTATTTTATGCGAGCAATTCTGAAACCATGTTTTACGCTACACAGCCTTGAAGCACTATTTTACGCGGACTTCATGCGTGTTGGGTTTTGACTGTATAATACATGTACAATTTCCCCAGCGTATTTTATGCTTCTACAATCTCTTGTATATGTGCATCAGTTCCAGACGCAGTACTCCAAGGCTCTAGAGTCGAACTCCATGCCTTAGCACGCACGAATGAGGCATCCGCACCAAACGAGGTTCTCCCGCACCCTACAAACAACCTGGTGGATTATCAGTACACGAATGCACTGGAGGGGAGGCTACTCGCCCGCTCGATAAATCAAAACACGTAATATAGGTTCCGTGCACCAACTACTTTGTTGTCTTTCTAGTTGTGCCTTAGGATCAGTTTTATGGCAATATTGAATAGCCTAACTCGTGTGGCAGTACGCCGTGCGATATAAAAGGAAACACGATGAGACTTACCAACTTACCGTTTGTCCTTCTCTGTCCAAGGCAAACCAAGTTATTTTATGCACCAGGATATATAAACATTCAAGCATTAGCATATGCAAATATAAGTGTCTCAAGCAAGATTTCATATCGGGTGCACGAGTTCTTCTATTTAATTCATGGAACACAAGTATACATATTTCTCAGATTCATTGCTCTTTTATCAGGACACTAGGATTCAGATTCATAGATGCATTGGAATAACTCGCACACGGATTGCCGCTAAGCGAGTATGATCATGAATGCACAGGAGTCGCTGGCATAGCCATTTATAGACATAGTTGTAATAAGATGGTAGTCCCGATGCCCCGACAATCCGACCGAACTTATCCGTGCTAGGAACAAACTAGCGCAACTACCGGATCTTCCCCCCAAGCCGGTTCGGTCCCGGTACCCCGATGCCCCGAACCGAGGAGATCAAACTTGTGCATAAGCGTCCGTGACTGAATGAATGAGTTCTTATTGTTCTTTCATATTCTGAGTTAACGATAATGGTTTTAGGTGCAGGTCATGATCCTCGCTACAAGTCATCCCAGGTCATTTCTGACTTAGTGATTCATTTGTTATGCATTTCACACAAGTTGATATGACAATCCATGATTCATTATTCAGATGCAACTTGGCATGATGCGCTCCCCCGGTTCGAAGATTGCTTTGGCGACCTGACAGTCCCGGATACTTGCGGCTCATATTGCATAAAATAAGACTATTTGATAGTCTTCTGGGTAACAAGATGCATGCACGATATACAACAGTGTTTTACTTGATTGAGGCATGATTTCATATAACAAGCTTTGAATCGAGGCAAGGGTATGAGTTAACATATAGCAGGCAAGCATGCAGTTCCAATATAACTTAAACATTCACGTTGGTTCGGGTCCGAAGGTAAGCCGAGGAGCAAAACCGCAAGGAACTTATCGAATGACATGATCCAGGGTCGTGTAGTGAAATGAGTAAACATAATGTACTTGTATCATCCTACTCGAGGCACATCAAGGTCGAGGCAACATTATCAGTTGACATATCAAGCAGACAAGCATACAAACTTAAACAATCACGATAGCTCGGGCCCGAAGGTAGATCGAGAAGTAAAATCGTTAAGGAACTTAATGAGTGACATTATCTAGAGTCGTGCAATATAACCAGGTGAATAGTATACTAAGAAGAGCAATACACATATCGATTTATCGAGGCATAGCAGGGTCCAGTTGCCCAAGGCAACGGTAGCATGCGAGGGTCTGTACATAAGCAATTATTTCATTTCCATGTTCTATCATAAGCAATACAAATTTATGATTATTCTCTTAGCTAGGTGCGTTGTATTCTTATTAGCATGCAGGAGGTAATTCACCTAGCGACTAGCCTGTATTATTCCATATTTTATGTGTGCTGGCTAAGCAAAGGCAAGTTCACCGTAGCCACCCACCTTAGCGATGGTTCGCCTCGGTTGAGCGATGCTCCGAGCGAGCCTCTGAAAGCCTAAGCCAGTTTTCTTGAAGGGCCAATTCTGGATAATCCTTTGCCTCAATGAGTCACCTCGCTGAGCAAGGCAGGTCGGGACATTGCACTTTTGTCGTTTGAATTGGCAGTCCGCTTGAGCGGAACGGGGTGTTACAACACGGGCCTCATCGGAAAGATGAATTGGCAAATGTCAACATGAGGCTTGAAATACATGGTACAAAAGTTTGTAATCTCCTCGTGAACATATGTACTACTAATAGAACCCTCGATCCGTGCCTTATTTTTACCTTTCTCTTTAGGTGGTCCAACTGCTGCTCAAACGGATACATCCACCGATAACCTACATATCCACCGACGCGGACCTCATCAAAAAGATAAATTGGCAAATATTCCATGGAGTCAAAAAAGCTATAAGAAAAACCCGCTCGAGCTTGTATAGTGTTATCGCAATGTCCTTCTCTGGCTTTTCTAGGCGATCGACGAGCAACTTACTAGAACAAAAATCTCTGAATAATATGCTAAGCTCTGTTAATGGATACCAAACTACCTGGGTAAGAATACTCGAAATACAATCGAAATTAACTTCTCCATGAATATATGACTGTTGTGGCTCTTCATACCAGTCAGTTTGTTCTCCTTCGGGTCGACGCATCTTCTCAGATTTGACACGTATCCGTCTGAAAATTTTAGCCCCTGAATCCACCTACGCAGTCTCCCTTTATCCTTATTTTCCAGTAAAATTTTTGCCTTAGACTGCTTATACTTTCCATTTTCTTCCTCTATCAAATGCAATGCAGGACGTCTACATATTTTTTCTAAGTCCAACCTGGACTTGGGATTGTCTTTCATCTTCCCCTTTAGGTCCATCATAATATTAATTATGTTGTCAAACATATTCTTCTCGATATGCCTGACATCAAGGTTATGTCTGATCAGATTGGTGCTCCAATATGGCAGGTCCCAGAATATATTTCTCTTCGTCCAGTTATGAGTGTGACCAAATCTATTACACTTGTACCCCTTAGTAGGATCTTCGATAGCACTTGATAAATCTTTAATCTCTTTCTATATCATGTCTTCGGGCCACCTTGGAGATATATTTTTCTTCTCCAAAATGTCGGCACAAAATGCATTCATGTTCCTCCAAAACGGATGATCCGACGACATAAATTGTCAATGACAGTAGAAGAAGCACAATTTTCCTCGTGTTTTAAATGGAAAATCTTAGTACGATCCATGCAATACGGACATGAGAGACGACCATGAGTGATCCATCCTAATAACATGCCATAAGCCAAAAAGTTATTGATGGTACACATAAGTGTTGTACTCATCTAAAAATTCTGCTTTTTTGAAACATTGTACGTATTGCCGCCTATTTTCCACAACTGATTCAACTCATATTTCAACGGTTGCAAGTACACATCGATGTTCCTTTTCAGATTGTTCGAACTCAAGATAATGACGGTTAAGAACATAACCGGAGACTTCATGCACATCCAAGGTGATAAGTTGTACGGGATAATAATTATAAGCCAACATGAATACTGGAAGCCCAAAAGTCTAAATAGAGTGTAATCATCGGAGGAGAGCCCCAAGCTTATATCTCGTAGATCCAAAGCAAAATTAGGATACTCTCGATCGAAGTGCTTTCATGCTTCTCTATCGGATGGGTATTCTAATAATCCTTCAATCTGTTCTCGCCTGTGTCAACTCATGTTTTTGGTTATCTCCTTCAACATAAACAACCTATGCAACCGCGGCATAAAAGGCAAGTAGTGCATCAAATCGGTCGACTTCCTTCCATCGACAGACCTTTCCTGTACCAGTTGCCTTGTAGCGATTAGTACCACAAAATCTGCACACTTCTTCATCCTTATCGTCTTTGTAGTACACATGCATCCGTTGCGACATACATCAATTTTCTTGTATCCTATCCAGAGCAATCTTACCATCCTCTTAGACCGGTAGCAGACTTTAGGTAACTTAGCACCCACCGACAAGATCTCTATAATTAACTCCTTCAGTCCATTGTAGCATTCTTCCGACATATTAAAATCGGACTTGATGCTCAACAGTCTTGTAACCACCTACAACGGTGAATTATCCATATAACCAGGATATAATAGAGTCCTTACATTCTCAAGTAACTCCATAAACTTTGTAGCATCGACATTCGATGCCTCCTCAGCTGTATCATGATTATCCGGATCGAAACTAGGCCCGGCAGTGTCAATAATCATGTTCACGCACCCGTCATAATAATTAGCGTGGTCGAGGACATCCATATACGGCTCCACATAAGGCTCTGGCTCTGATGCTAATGACACAAGATCTCCGTGTGAGGTCTACTGATAGTAATTCATCATAAAAACCCTCGAGTACAAATTATATCTCACATCCACTTTAGAGTGATATTTTAAGTTGTGACACACATTCACTTAATTTTGGTGCCATTTATGTACTGAGGGACACCTTAGAGAACTGTAGAAACTGTTCCACCACCTGTATGTATTCATCCCGTACACCCAATATATTATCAGGATGACGGTTGTACATCCACCAATGATGATGCAGGTAGTAATTAAGATCAATTTCTAGATATTTTTGCAAAGATGAATAGACATCGTTCATGTATATTATCTAAATGGATGCAAAGATGGATATTTGTGTTCATCAAAGTATTAACTCATATTGATGCATGAGTACTCGAGTTATGATGCATGAGTAACAATATCGTGATTCATGAGTATCCGTTTTATAATTCGTGACTATCCAAAAACTAGTAGATATGTGGATAACTTCGATTTTAAACCCTATTAGATTGGCGGCATCACGTGTCCTTTGTGAACCCTTCTCTAAAAATTCTTCTTTGAAACATAAATTTGTATCTGTAAACCTTTTTAAGGCTTTTAGACTTCTACTAGATTTTAAAAAAAATTGACATGGATACTTTGACTCATTCTATTTTTCCACGATTTTTTGGCAATTTGTAGAACTCTAAAAGCCTCAAAAAGGCTTACAGATACAAATTTACTTTTCAGAGAAGGTTGACATAGACACTTGACTTCGGGCTGACGTGGACACTTGACATAGGATATAATAATATCTCTATCGTCATGTGTTCCTTGTGAGCCCACAAGGAACACTTAACCTCAGAGTATCCAATATACATATAGGTATGTTGATAAGACTCTAGGTATTTGTGTATCATGTGGATGTCACATACCATGGTACACAATATAACATTGATACTCTCTTGTATCTTTACAGTTGGATATAATTTTAAATACCCATGACACTAACTATACTTGACACTTGATATCTTGGTACCAACACACACTCTAGGCCAATCACTCTTATCACTCAACACATATTTATATCTACTTCTATAACTGTATAATTCTTATTATTTTGGTATTGTTATATCTATGTACACAACACTAGGATACCCTAAGAAACCTAACTCAACTCTAATATCTTCATACCACATAGGTACTTATCTACCTAAAAGATACCCAATTACCTATATCTTGATACACAATAACTTATCCATGTATCTTGGTATATTGATACCTACTCAAGTATCTTGGGATACTAAACAAAAACTCAAATATCTTAGATACTCAATCCTAATACATACCCCTGTTTGATAATAAATGAAAGAAATTGAAACTAGGTTTATACGAAACCCTTTCTTTGTTTACAAATAAGAAAAAGAAGTACAATTAATCCTATACGAGGATGTTAAGTACAAAAATTGATTCTGGGAAAATATTGCTATAGGAGTGTGATCTGCAGTCGATCACTTTGTCCCTTGGACCACACGATGATGAAGAAGTTCTGTAGAAGTCGGAGAAGAAGCTTCAAAGACTGCAGGAGGGATTGAATTCTCGTTGCCAAAGTAGTCAATCAACACTCTCTGGATGTTCTCTCTCTCTGATCTTGACCTTGACCTCTGCTCTTGACCTTTTCGACCTCTATGTTCTTGACCTCTCCATGTCACCCTTGTCTTCTATGGCCGGAGGTCTCTATTTATAGAGTTCGGTCACAGTAACTGACCAGTAGGCGTAGAAACCGAACAGCAGAGAGAGCTGCACCTTTTACGCGGCGGTTATGATAACTGCTACCCACGTCTAAATGATCTCCTGAATCTACGTGTGACGCATGTCCCATTATGAGGTAACGCGTATAATCGCTCATCGAAGATCACGGTATGCAAGCCACGTAGGTAAATGCCCCTCGCGTAGAGAAGGTTGGCATAAATGCCAAATAACTGTCTCGTTGGCATAAAAGCCAAATAGCTGTTCTGTTGGCATAAAAGCCAAATAGCTGTCTTGTTGGCGTAAAAGTCAAGTAGTTATCTTAATGGCGTAAAGGCCAAATAGCTGTTTTGATGGCGTAAAAGCCAAGTTATGCATAAAGCTTGATGCTACATGGATGGGTAACCAGCGTAAAGATAGCCAATTATCCTTCCTTGACTGAGGTCTTGAGCGTATTCTGGGCCAAGTAGCTTTATCACGTACCTTTGCAAATATAGCCTGAGTTGGCGTATTTCAAGGAGATAGCATATGGCGTGCTCCTATAGCTGAAAATAGCCTGGTTGGCGTATTTCGAGGAGATAGCATACGGCGTGCTCCTATAGCTAAAAATTGCCTGGTTGACGTAATATGCAGGGATGGTGATGTGAGCGTATTAGCCCTAATTTTAGCTCTCCCAGTCATTAAAAGTAGAACCAAATCTCGTGCATTAAATACAGAGATCTGCCCCCATCTTGCGTATTAACTGCAGAGACGTGCCTTAAGTTCTTTACGAAGAGCAGCTTTTAACTTGGCGGTTGGTTTTGTCACATCCTGAGCGTAAAGCTCATATTTGCCTGTGTAGAATAGGCAGCGTATTCCTTGAATGCGTAAACAACATCTTATATCAAGGGTTATGTCACTAGACGACAGTCTTTGTCTCTGTACAGAATCATCATTACAACCGTCCTCTCGATCGTCGTGCAGTACTCTTTGTCAGGAGTCAGGTTCACTGCTTCGTCTGATAGGTTCATTCGAGGAATAAGAAAAGTTCCTCGTACAACTTCCCGCTGCATTAAAAGCAGACAGGTTTTACACAGAAGTGGCGATTTAGCAACCTTTTTATGCGAAGCAGTCTGGAAGTACTGCTTTACGTGGGTTGTTCTGGAGCTCTATTTTACGCTGACCAGCGTTGAAGCTCTGTTATACGCCAATGGCTCTGAAGTCATCTTTTACGCCACCCAGTGCTGGAGCTCTGTTTTATGCGTGCTTTCTGCATGTTGGGGGTTTTACGCGTATAATTCTCCAGCGTATTTTTTATGCTTCTACAAGACCCCCTTTAAAGTTTTTAAATTACTCATAATTTGAAATTCTTTGAATGAAGCATGAAACGGTCAAATTTTACTCGTACCGCGATGCTGATTTCTCGGCAAATTTATAGGAATTTATTAGGATTTGGTATGTTCTCTTCTGCCTATATAAAGGCGAGTGAGTGAACCTATTTTTCGATACTTCCTTCAGCAAAAGAGATGGTTGCCGAGATTCGTCAGGCTGAACTGAGGAAGAAGAAGATCATGTTCTTCCAACATCTAAGGAGCCGTAAAAAGAGGCATCTTCGAGTAAATGTCCTCTACAACGATGGATCATGGAAGGATATCATAGCTTCCTTTGCTCGGGATGATCAGCAATTTTATATGGCGATTCATCCAGGAGAGAGGAAGGGTCTCATTTGGCCACACAGCTTGCAAGCTGTATTCTCTCCCATTATGGTGCTGGAAGAGGGTAGGCAGTTTGGCCCTGTCTTCCAGTATTGTGTTGGGTCTGAATCCCTAACAAAAATCTAGGGCATGCCTGCCATGGAGTATAATTGATACATGCCCAATTCTGTATCCTCCTGCCATTAATCATTTTTTTGTTCATCGGCCGCAAAAGCCGATAAAGTACCGTAGAAGACGAAAACGATCTACACCAATATGAGAACCTGGCATAAAAGATTTTCGGTGTGATCTTAAATGAGAATGAGAAACCCTTTGTAAAAAAAGGATTTCTATCATATGTAATCATGAAGATAAAAAACTCTTTGTAAACTGGATTTCCATCATATATAATCATGATTAATAGACTTATCTTCTTTTAGGCATCTGATGATTTGCATATTTGCTGTGAGAAAGTCTGATAATCTGCAGCTTCGACATGTCTGAATAATTTTACGCTGACTCTGATAAAAGATTATCTGATCACGTCCCATCTTTTACGCGTTATGGAAGATGAGTAAAAATTTCCTTAGCATTAAGTTGTCTTTGAAGATCAAACTGTCATGCTATTTTTGGACGAGGAGTCGCGTAAAAATTCTGAACTGTCACTTCTCTGATATAAAAAATTCTTATTCAGACCATCATCTTCAAGAATGTTTTACCGAAAATCCCTTGAAATAGGGAGAGAAATGTCCGTTGAATAGGCCATACTTGAACTTTTGTAAAAGATTCTGACTGGACTTTGGATGCACTTCTAATGGCCCAAGAAGAAGAGTCATCTTCAATGTTATCCTCTGTGAGTTTCAGGCACTTGGAATATTTTATAGCCAAGAAGGAGCATTTTCTGCGTAAACCCTTGTAATTGGTCATCTGTAGCTTTTGAGCGTAGGGTCGTAGATTTGTAGCCTCTAAGCGTAAAAGCTTATGAGCGTAAAAATCGTAGATTTGTAGCCTCTGAGCGTAAAATCGTAGGTTTGTAGCCTTTGAGCGTAAAAGCTCCTGAGCGTAAAAGCTTCTGAGCCTAAAACCATAGATTTATAGCCTTTGAGCGTAAAACCGTAGATTTGTAGCCTTTGAGCGTAAAAGCTCATGAGCGTAAAATCATAGATCTGCTCTGCACGTAAAATTTGGATCCACTGACTGTCCGTCTTCTTTTTCAAATGATAGGCTGACGTGGTCCCAAATCATAACCGAATATTAAATATCGGATTTGGTTAGGGATTCGAAGAGTTATCTGAACTCTATAAATAGCCCAAGGTCTTGAGAAAGAAACCCTTCATCTGTCTTCGCAAAACCGTTGCTTTCCAAAAGCCCTTCTTCTTTGTCTCTTTCTTGAGAACTCAGATTTGCCATGGCACCTAAACAGGCTTTCACTGCTACGAGAAAGAAGGTCACTTCCTCATCTCGCTCCACTGCTCAAGCACGAGCAACCCCCATTAGGCTGAACGAGCCCCGATCTGAGCGAAGTGCTCCTCTGACGAGCTGCGCTCCGGGCATTACAGATAGAGATTGCAAGAAGAAACAGAGAACCCTCCACATACGTTGTACGTGTATGCGAAAACAATATGCCCATATTTCTAATGTGTCAGCGTAAAAACTCCCTCTTTTCGCAGTCTGGCATAAAAACTCAGACTGTCAAAATTTGGCGTATACTACAAACTTTGAGTTTTATGCGCTGGATGTAACTTCTGGCATAAAAACTCAAATTTTGGCAGTCTGGCGTAAAAAGCTCAGACTGTTAGATTTCGGCGTAAAAGCCAACCTTGAGTTTTACGCATGGAAAATAGATTTCGGCGTAAAAAGCTCAAGTTTTTGTAGTCTGGCGTAAAATCTCAGACTGTTAGTCTTGGGCAAGAGTGTAGCGTCTAGCGTAAAAATTGACTTATTTTCTTGCATTTTGCAGTGGACTTGCAGATCCCTCCTTTTGCCGAGGTGATGGGCTCTGCTACCGGAATGCTGAACTCAAACTATTTGGAGGACTTGTCCCATGTGACATTCCCCATCTCTGGAGCCAATTATCCTAAAGAAAGGGGAACCCTGATCTCGTCCCTAGGAGAACGTATGCTGCTGAGTATGATCAGCGGGGAGCCCCTGACATATATAGATGGGACTGAGTATAAGAAACCAGGTTTCTTATTCGGAGATGTTATCGACAAACAATCCCAAACTAAGCCTAAGAAGGACGATTGGGTATTTACTGCTGAGGGTGCGATCATGTATCTGCCCAGGATGCCCAGAGATTACCCTATATTGGTATTCTTCCATGCCACACATCCTAGGAAGATAATGTGGACTCTGACTCCAGATCTTTATGGGCGGCCAGGGAAGATCTCATACGAGAAAGTTTTGAACCGAGGCATCTTTGTGAGTAGCCCTTCGGGCCCTGTTATGCCCTTCAGAGGATTACTGACGGGTAGCATCTCGAGTGAGGATACCTTACTGATCCAGCCGGTTCAGATATTGACCTTCTGCAATGACTTTATGGGGCAGGAAGGAGTGTACCCCAAGGTTAACCCTCGGACTAGTGGATAGCTTAGCCCGGGGAACCTTCGATGGGCCAGTTTGACTGCCTGGGCCCTGAAGCACTTCTAGGTGGAGCTAAAAAGTATTGGCTTGTTCGCGGCTGTGAATGCCACTAGCGTTGGGCTGCCTGTCAACCCCAACTTGTTCTTAGCCTTGATGGAGCGATACGAGTCACTCACTGGGACTTTTGCCACTCCGCTAGGTGAGTTGGGCTTGGCCCTTCATGAGATGGCAGAGATTTCAAAGCTGCCAATGGGGGACACTCCTTACGAAGAGTACGTTCCCACGAATAGGGAGCTGAGGGATACAAACCCTCGAGTAGTGGCGGTATACCAGGAGCTGCGGTGCCACTATCTTGCCTGCACCACTTTCTACAAAGAGCTCTCTGATTTAGCTCACATCAACAAGTGGGCAGCCTACCTCTTCTTCCATCAGGCTAGAAATGCTAAGCCGGACAAGGTTGTGGATAGTAGAGATAAGCCCTTGAATCTCTTGAGCATGCTTAGCGCCAATACGGTGGATGATCTTATTGAAGACGCAGGGACTTCAGATCATATTCTCGATGAGGAGATAGAGGGTTATCCTACAGGTACTAAAGCCTTCAGTTATACGAGGCATTATCGCAAGCCTCTGTCAAGGGAAGCTCAACTGGCTAGCTTCCTCTCCGTCTGGCTACGCTGATGGGTAGTGCCTGGCATCGCGTCTGCGGATTGCATACATCGTAACACCTTATGGCCCATAGTGCATTTGGTGTTCGGAGCAAGACTGGGCCTGGTCCCTGCCATGGTGTGTAGAATACAAGCTGGCCTGAGGGCCCTCACTGATGGACTGTTAGCTGATGATACACAGCGTAAAGGATTTCCCGGGGTGGAATTACCATTCCTATACCTGATGGGATGGTTGATCCTTCACAACACCAGGGTGATGTCTCCCGGCTCTGCCAGTAGTTCGGGAAATAACTTCTTGTTGAACTACAAGAATTCCCTTTGGAATATGGCGACTGTTATAGATTGCCCCCATACATATCAATCAATATGGGACAAAACTTCAGGATGGGGGCCATGGGAGGACCATTCTTTCTCCTGAAGCCTTTTATTGGTTGGTCTGCATTAGACCTTCCTATTTATTGTACAGAACTGAGGACCACTGCTACTTGGAGCCTTATTTATCCAGTCGATTTGCCAGGCAATTTGGGTATGACCAGTTGCATGTGGGGAATCCCATCACCAGTTTTAAGTCCAAAGGTGGACTTATTGATGGAGCTAGAGGATGGCGGTACTTCATCACGGGCTGTACTGGTGCAACTTTTACTGTGCCCGCGACTTCTCTCTCCATGGAGTTGCATATTCTACACTCGTACGCGCAGTTTTATGCGTCCATTAATACCTTCCATCACGATTTTAATGTGCATGGAAGTTTCCGGATGTCCTCCTATAATTCCACTGCAAGGGAGGAGATTCCGTATGTTTCCTCGGATGAAGGTGAAGGCACCATCGGGGCAGACAAGTACTTGTTGATAATACCGAGAGGCGTAATAGCTCCGACAGCAGAGCCTCTCGTTATCTCCAATAAATAGAAGCCTTCAACTCCGAAAGAGCCTTCTCCCCGCAAGAAGAAGACAGCTAGAGGTCCCAAAAGGGCTTCCACCAAGGGGGATTCTAGGAGTGAGCCTATCGTTTCCCCTGTTGGGGGTGATTCTTTGATCAGAGGTCCCTCGCCTTTTTGAGAGGGAACCTCCAAAATTTTGGCTGATAGTGCTGGAGATTCTTTGCTCGCGGTTGTTGCCGCTACTACCGCTACTGGTAGTGCTTCGAGGTCGCCTTTGAGGCCGAGCATATTAAGAATACCTTTATCCAGACAAATAATGGGAATAACCCCTCCTTCGTTTGTAAGTATTTCCAGCGAGATTCCACCCGATGAACCTCGAGTGGATCTTGGTGAAGACTGGGATGACTATCCCCCAACGTCAGTTAGTTTACCCTCTTTTCCAGGTATGACAGCTCGTTTAGCATCATTAAGAAATAATTTAGCTGTATAGGCTGCAGACGCAACATACATACCATCGGCCATGGGTAAATGTTGTCTTTATGCTACTTTTGGGAAAATTAACATCAAATTGATATTAAATTTCTCTTATCTTTTTCAGGCGAAGACATCTCTGGGAAGGGCGGAGTCGACGCAACCTTTGACTATGTTGCAGATCCGGCTGATGAAACGGCGGTATTCGACATCGAAGAGGCATGTTTTGAAGCTGCCGATCCTTCATCTGCAACATTTTTGGGTGTCATCCCGCCAGTAGCAGTCCAAATAATATTGGAGGAGGATGAGCTTATCATCACGACTGTGCCTCCTTTGTTGAGTACGCCAGCAACTTCAACTGTTGCTGGTGTTCTTTCTTTTGTCATGCCATCCGTTGAAGCAAGGGTTGTGGCAACATCCTCCGCGATAATTCCTGAAAGGAGATTTCCCGATATCGCAGCCACTCCCAGCATGCATCCCATCTTTGATATGCTGGTTGAACAATATACCAGCATATTCTACCGCAGTTTGAAGGAGTTGATATCCATGGTGCTGGAGAAGAACCTGGGCTTTGATACTCTGCTGACGTCCTCCCAGCTTGCGATAGCGCCGATTAGAAATTTCAACGACGCTGGACTAACTGATGTGCTAGAGCAAATAGAACAACCCATTAACGAATATTTGCAACTATCTCGAGGCAGCGTCGATGATATAGTTCAGGCAGAGTACGACTCCTTGACTGCGAAACTTGTTGAGCAGATGGAATGCTTAAACAAATCCATCCAGGAACAGCAGCAAGAGATGGATGAAGAGCAGGCTGTCTTGGCGGAGGTTATTCCTCAGCTAACAAAGTGTGAGGCCGAATGTGAGGAAAATGAATCAAGGATTCACAAATTGGAAGCTAAACTCGCTCAGGCAAAGGAGCGGGCTCTCAAGATGTCGGCAGCTCGAGGTGTGCTGAAGGGCCGAATGGATACAACTCAGCAGAATTTGGCACATGCGGATGTCATCCGTGCCGGTTTTGTTCATGCTCGGTTCGAACTATCTCGCTTGAGCGATGACGAGGCACGACTAGAGCGGGCTCGCGCTAACATCTTGAACTCCAGGAATGAGAGGATGGCTGCTTTAGCGCAACAGATTCGTGATTTAACTGCTCCTCCCCAATGATGTACTTTTTGCTTCTTTTGTAATTTGCTTTTCTCGGAGATAATAAAGATGCTTCTTCTGACTTTGTGGACCCATTATTTTTTAGAATATAAATAATAGGCTAGGATAAAAGTAATATGGACGTGATATACTTTCGGTAAGTTTCAGTTGGATATATCTATTCAGAGGTTATATGGACATAATAGAATATGATCCAACTAAATTTGTATACCAAACACTATCAGAGGTAATATGGACGTGATAGGTTTTGAAGTTCCAAATTAGTTAAACATATCTATTCAGAGGTCATAAGAACATGATAGAATATGATCCAACCAGTCTTTGTACGTAGTATCGTCAGAATGAGATCTTCACCATGCTCCGTTTATGTAAGGGAGATTAAGCGTAGTACCTCTTCAGGAATTTGTCGTTGATAGGAGCCATTATCAGATCTCCATTAGGCTTGGCTAATCGGTAAGCGCCGTTTGAAAACGTCGTTTTAATCACATAAGGGCCCTCCCATTTGGGCTGGAATTTACCCTTACTTTTGTGCTTAATGATCATTGGCCTCTTCACAGCTAAAACTAGCTCGCCAATGTTGAACACTCTTTTCTTCACTTTTTGGTTAAAAGCTCTAGAAATGCGTGCCTGGTAGAACGCGATGCACTGTTGGGCTTGAAGGCATTTCTCGTCTAATCCTTCTAGCTCTTGAAGCCTTAGTCGATCATTATTTTCCTGAGTCAACTCATTAGCCACTGCTATTCTAAGTTATGGAATTTGGATTTCAATAGGGAGAACTGCTTCACACCCGTAGACTAATGAGAATGGGATATAACCCGTCGGTGTTCGTACCATTGTGCGGTATGCCCAGAGGCATTCTCCCAGCTTCTCATTCCAATCTCTTTTGTTCGAAAAGACAAACTTCTTCAAGAGTTTGATGATGGTTTTGTTGAAGGCTTCCTCCAAACCATTAACAGCAGGATTATATGCCATTGAGGCCATATTTTGTATTCGATTCTTATCGCAAAATCGGTAAAACATTTGGCTGATGAATTGGGGCCCGTTGTCATGAATTATCCTTCGGGGTATCCCAAAGCGATAAATTACATGGTGCTTGATAAAGCTGATCACGTTGGATGTCTTTACCTCAGCAAGGGGGGTCGCCTTCGCCCATTCAGAGAATTAATCGGTGATAGCCAATATGAACCGATGTCCTCTAAAAGACGACGGGTGAATCGGACCAATGATTTCCATACCCCATGCTTCAAAGGGCTATGATACAATCGTAGGATGTAAATACTCAGAAGGCTGATGTATAAAATCCGCGTGAACCTGACAGGCTTTGCATTATCTTGCATACTTCACGACATCTGCAATCATAGTAGGCCAGTAGTAGCCCATCCTCCTGATACGATCCTGTAACTTAGGACCGGGTTGATGTGCACCATATACACCGTCGTGAGCTTCACGGATAACCTGCTTTGCATCATCATCGGAGAGACATCGTAGCAGTAGTCCATCGTATGTTCGACGATATAGACTTTGTGAAGAAGCATCAAAATAGAATCGTACTGATCGTCTTTTGATAGATTCTGCTTCTTTAGGATCCTATGATAAGATTTCGTATGCCACAAAATCTATAAAGGGACTTCTCTAGTCTCTTAGGAGGAACCGTGTTTACGGTGTAGCTGCGTTCCATGTGAAAATTATTTTTCACACAGAATAGATCTCTGTTGAGAAGGATTACCGAATTCTGCCTTCTTATAAGAATGGCTAGATCTACAGCTAGACTGGCCAGAGCATCAGCTTCTAAATTTTGAGATCGAGGCACATGTTCTAGGAAGAATCCTTTAAAAGACATGGCTATCTCGATCGTTGCTTGGTGATAAGGAATGAGGGCTGGATTGCAGACTTCATATATTCTTCTGACCTAATTGACGATCAGCTGAGAATCACCAAAAGCTTACAGGTATTAGACCTCCAATTCTTTAGCGACTTGAAGCCCGATTAGTAGAGCGTTATACTCTGCCACGTTATTAGAGCAGGGTTCGCTAAGGGAATATGCTCGATAGATGACGAGTTTATCAGGAGTCACCAGAATAATTCCTACTCCTGAAACCACGTTTCCCTTGGGACTAGTTCTGGAGGCACCATCGAAAAATATGTAAACCCCCAGATTTTGCAAGAATTTTAAATTGGGATTTTTCGTAATTTTTTTGGAATTTTTTGGGAATTTTCTGTAATTAAAATCATGGTTTCTAATTATTAAATGATTTTTAATTATTAATAAATAATATTAAAATATCATGGAAATAATATTTTTGAGTGTAAAATGAAAAATTGGACTTAGGGTAATTTTTCTGGATTTTTCTGGGCCTCAGACCTATTTTTAAATGCCTGAAAACTATTTAACCTATTTATTTATTTATTTATTTATTATTATTATTATTATTATTATTATTATTATTATTAATTGTTTCGGCCCAAACCCAGCCGGCCCATTGGGCCCAAACCAGCCCGGCCCAGTCGACTTACCGGGTCGGGTCGGGTCGGGTGAGCCAGACCCGACCCGCCGTCTGCCTGACCCGGGCGACCGACTCTCCCCCACGACCCGCCCCTGCCATTTTCCGGCGAGCTCCGCCAAGACTCCGCTCCCGCCGGCCTCCACGCCACGACCCCGCACCCCACGCCACGTCCCCCGCACCCTTCCGCCAGACCCGGCCACCCCCCGGCGCCCCAGCCCTATAAAACCCCTTCTCCTCTCCGTTTCCCCCACCGTGCACCACCCCGCTCCGGCGCCACCAAGATCACCTCGCCGCCCCAGCCACCGCCAGCCCGGCCGCCTCGCCATGCCCCGCCTACGACAGCCTCCTCCTCCTTCCTCGTCATCTCCTCCTCCCGTCTCCGGCGACCCTGACTCCAACAGCAGCGGCAGCTACTCCCCCTTCGAGCCGCCTCCGGCCAGCCGTTCCCGGCGCACCGCCGACCACCAGCCGCGTCCCAGCCGCCGACGAACCACCCCCCAGCCTCCCCGGCGTTCCTCCGGCCGGACCGCCGCCGGCAACCCCCAAATCAGAACCCTAAACCTAATTCCAATTCTCGTGTCGTGTTGGACACGACACGGACACGGCTTTTTCCCGATTTTTGGGTCCTGTTCAGGTACTCATAACTTTCGCCTCGTAACTCTGTTTCTAATTCCGCAAATTGCGTTAGGAAGCCTGTATGACCCTCTCGGTGCCCGAACAAACCGCTCGGGGCATCGCGTCCTGTGGTGATCGCACACCGCGATCCAAAAACAGGAAAAACTAGACCCTATTTCACCCCGGAACTGAGTATGCCCCGCCAAACGGGACGACTTGGTCGCGTGCGGTCTTCACAGATACGTGCGCATCGTCGATACGGACGTGTGAGTTTTCGTGGAAGCTGATTCGGGTGTGCGTGCACACCGGAATCAACGCGTATCCACGAACATCGCCCCGTATCCGCTTTTTCTATAATTTACCCTAACTTCGTGCACACATGTCAGATCGATACGAAACTTACGCCATCGGACTCATAGCGATACGCTGGTCCTGTGGGTCAAGTTTGGTTCGATTCTGAGAACGTTGACGAAATCGCGTGTCGTGGGCCCCACAGGCCCCGCTCGACGGGCGATTTTGTGTTCGGCTCATCAGAATCCAAATCTGGAAGTTCCGTTGGGTTCGTATCAGCGTTCCTGACCTGTTGACACTAAGTTTGGTGAATTTGGAGACCTTTGACCCGGACACGTTTTTCGGTGCAAAGTGGGCCCACCGACGGACCCCGTTTTGACCCGAAACTGCCATTTTTGCCCTTGTCTCCAAATTAGACCAAGGACAAGCGTTTCTAGCTATTTAACATCTTCTGAGCGTGATGGTAATGTCTATTTCAGCTTCTGGGCTCATCTCTGGATATTTCCCCGAGTATAATTAATTGGATCCAAACAACAGGCAAGTACCTGCACTTCAAGTTTAATCTTTATATTGTGATAGTTAATTCCCTGCTCTACTAGTACCCTTGATGATTACACGTAGTGTTAGAATACTGGATTTCATGTCTTGGATACTGTATTTCATGTCTTGCTTTTCATGTCGGGTGGGAGAATACTAGAAGGCATGTAGTTTACCCTTCCCCCTATCATGTTTAATAGCTGTAGGTACGCGACTGTACTCTCAGTCGGATCTCGATTGTTCATGTTTAATAGCCATCTATGACGGCCGGATTAGCCTTATAAACCCCTACATGCCAACTATGTATTCTAAAATAAATACAAGTTCACACAGATAGCTTCTGGTCTTGTTATAGTTCTTGCTGACTGTTGTAGTTTCATTTCCTGTCTAACTTATTTCCTGCTTTCTCATATTCTTGTTTATAGCATTAACTCTGAGATATTAATGTTCTTCTATGCAACTTTCTTAACATGATACTCAAGTTAATTGTCATGAATATTTAGTTTAATCTTGTTGTGCATTATGTACTTTGCTCCTTTCCTGACTGGATCCGTTGTTTTAGGCGATGATGAGAACTTTGCCCCTACCTATTATGGCCCCTATGAGTTAGCAGGTGACACATATGAGGAGCCAGTTCCCACTCAGGAGACTACCTTTGAGGAGGAGTAGCCAGTTAGTTATTATTTTATTTCCTTTCAGCACATACTCGGGTTTGTCCCCGATCTATCTTCTGGCTTTGTATTAACTATGGATCTGTTATCACAATTTGAAATTTATAAAAGTTAGCATTCCTATTTCCTGTTACTTTCCTTGTCTATTTATTGTGGATGAGATAGATTTAAAATTACCTGTGATGACGACTTAGACAGCGTACTACCGCCGACACTGCGGCGTAGGCTGGACGTGCCCACGCACTCGTGCCCGAATAACCGGTTGCGGGTCGTGACACATTTTTGTGGTAGCCCATGCAGGTCCAACGACTAAATTGTTCGGTTTCAACTTAGGGACCGAACAGGCCTGCAAGAAGAATAGGAAGTTTTAGGATCTCATCCACTTGCTTGAATCGTTCTTGTTATCTATCTCGGATTCGAATTAATTCCTTGACTTGCATCCTGCCTTGATTCCTGTGCGCCCCTTATCATTTATTTTGGATGCAGAGTAATGGACCTATCAGCAAGCGACGAGGTTCCTACAAGATCACCACGAGATGCTCTACCAGCATGACCGTGGAGAACGCGCAGACTCTTGGAGCAATTAATGCGCGTAAGTGATTTGTAGATACCGTTCCTAGTATTATTTAGCCCGTGCCCATTGGTTCGTGACCTCAGCCCCAACCTAGTAAATTTTAAACTTGCTAATAACCTGGTATGCTTTTATATCTGATAACTGTAGAGTTTGTAGAATTTTTTTGTTATTTTGCTTAATGTAGGTTGTTTGTGAACTTAAATAATTTGTATCTTCTTTCATCACCATCTAGCGCACTTCATTTTGCTGTACTTGATTTATGCTGCTATTTTATAGCCTAGTTTTGCAAGCTTATCCTTTTATCAAGCTTGTTCATGACATATGTATTAGTGGGTCGACACACTAATACAATTGTCTACTCAGAATCAATGTATTACGGTCTGATCAGCCTTAGTGCATTTTGATTCGCCTTTCGCACTACTTTATGTGGATTGAGATATATAGTTGATTAATTGCCCTCTAGATATGACAGAGCATATCGTACCGATTGCATAACTGTATTAATATGAGCATGTGAATAGGAATTACCAAGATAGGATTCAATCTACAATCGCTTGTCAATTCCCACTTGAACTCTTTAAACGCCTTGATCCCGATACTTCTGTTCTATCACCTCACCCTTGAACTCCTTATTATTGATCTTCGTCTCCCCTATTTTCGGATAGACGAAATCTCGTGCCTGGTATAAGTTTGGTGCATAGATAGTACTAGATATGCCACATAGGTCGATCGCATACTTGAGGATTATTCTTTCGAAATTTAGGACATATCATATGTGAAATGATCGGCGTTGAAGTTTCGAGGATCGAATGACATGAATAACCATATTAAGGAATATTTTCTTAAAGTATATAGTCTTTTGTGATGAATGGGTAAAATCTAAGTTGGGTAGCAGTGCATTGTCAACTCGAGAGGAAATTCTTTTAGATTGTGACCGAGTAAGGTTAGATTGGAAGAGGCTCAAGCCATTCTAATTTTTGAAAAATTAGAGGAGTGACTAAGATGATTAATGAATTGATATCGAGGACCCAATAGTTGTACCTTAGGTACATGATTTAAATTTTGAATAATGAAGGTAAAATCATCAACTTGAGTTTAGAAGATAAAATTATAGAATTTCAGACTTGAACATTGGTGGACTACATTTAAAATATTTCTTCAAATTGATGATTTAAATTATAAATTAAAATTGGTGGTTGAACTACCTAGTTGGATTACTGAGGACGTGAATGAAATTTAAAAATTTGAAGCATACAAGTGTGAATGGGAATACTGCTGGACTCGAATCACTTCTGGAGGAAATTTATGGCAGTTAGAATCGTGGGACAAATTTATAAGCATATGCAATTCTCGAAGATGTTATATGGACTTAATTAAAAATCTGCCTGTGGGTAATTTGAGAAAGTAAGAAGTAATGACCATAGGGAAAAATTTTGATTGAAACAAGTAGTCATCTTAAACCATGAAATGATTGCAGTGGATATGATAGGGATTCTAATTATCGCAAGGAGATTGCGATTGACTTGCTTTGTGTACATGAAGGGTTAACAGATTATGGCTTAATTTTAAATTTTAAGGACGAAATTTTTATAAGTTGGGTAGATTGTAAACCCCCAGATTTTGCAAGAATTTTAAATTGGGATTTTTCGTAATTTTTCTGGAATTTTCTAGGAATTTTCTGTAATTAAAATCAGGGTTTCTAATTATTAAATAATTTTTAGTTATTAATAAATAATATTAAAATATCATGGAAATAATATTTTTGAGTGTAAAATGAAAAATTGGACTTAGGGTAATTTTTCTAGATTTTTCTGGGCCTCAGACCTATTTTTAAATGCCTGAAAACTATTTAACCTATTTATTTATTTATTTATTTATTATTATTATTATTATTATTATTATTAATTGTTTCGGCCCAAACCCAGCCGGCCCATTGGGCCCAAACCAGCCCGGCCCAGTCGACTTACCGGGTCGGGTCGGGTCAGCCAGACCCGACCCGCCGTCTGCCCGACCCGGGCGACCGACTCTCCCCCACGACCCGCCCCTGCGCGTTTTCCGGCGAGCTCCGCCATGACTCTGCTCCGGCCGGCCTCCACGCCACGACCCCGCACCCCACACCACGTCCCCCGCACCCCTCCGCCAGACCCGGCCACCCCCCGGCGTCCCAGCCCTATAAAACCCCTTCTCCTCTCCGTTTCCCCCACCGTGCACCACCCCACTCCGGCGCCACCAAGATCACCTCGCCGCCCCAGCCACCGCCAGCCCGGCCGCCTCGCCGTGCCCCGCCTACGGCAGCCTCCTCCTCCTTCCTCGTCATCTCCTCCTCCCGTCTCCGGCGACCCCGACTCCAACAGCAGCGGCAGCTACTCCCCCTTCGAGCCGCCTCCGGCCAGCCGTTCCCGGCGCGCCGCCGACCACCAGCCGCGTCCCAGCCGCCGACGAACCACCCCCCAGCCTCCCCGGCGTTCCTCCGGCCGGACCGCCGCCGGCAACCCCAAAATCAGAACCCTAAACCTAATTCCAATTCTCGTGTCGTGTCGGACACGACACGGACACGGCTTTTTCCCGATTTTTGGGTCCTGTTCAGGTACTCATAACTTTCGCCTCGTAGCTCTGTTTCCAATTCCGCAAATTGTGTTGGGAAGCCTGTATGATCCTCTCGGTGCCCGGATAAACCGCTCGGGGCATCGCGTCCTGTGGTGATCGCACACCGCGATCCAAAAACAGGAAAAACCAGACCCTATTTCACCCCAGAACTGAGTACGCCCCGCCAAACGGGACGACTTGGTCGCGTGCGGTCTTCACAGATACGTGCGCATCGTTGATACGGACGTGTGAGTTTTCATGGAAGCTGATTCGGGTGTGCGTGCATACCGGAATCAACGCGTATCCACGGACATCGTCCCGTATCTGCCTTTTCTGCAATTCACCCTAACTTTGTGCACATACGTCAGATCGAGACAAAACTTGCGCCATCGGACTCGTAGCGATACGCTGGTCCTGTGGGTCAAGTTTGGTTCGATTCTGAGAACGTTGACGAAATCGCGTGTCGTGGGCCCCACAGGCCCCGCTCGACGGGTGATTTTGTGTTCGGCTCATCGGAATCAAAATCTGGAAGTTCCGTTGGGTTCGTATCAGCGTTCTTGACCTGTTGACACTAAGTTTGGTGAATTTGGAGATCTTTGACCCGGACACGTTTTTCGGTGCAAAGCGGGCCCACCGGCGGACCCCGTTTTGACCCGAAACTGCCGTTTTTGTCCTTGTCTCCAAATTAGACCAAGGACAGGCGTTTCTAGCTATTTGACATCTTCTGAGCGTGATGGTAATGTCTATTTCAGCTTCTGGGCTCATCTCTGGATATTTCCTTGAGTACAATTAATTGGATCCAAACAACAGGCAAGTACCTATACTTCAAGTTTAATCTTTATATTGTGATAGTTAATTCCCTGCTCTACTAGTACCCTTGATGATTACACGTAGTGTTAGAATACTGGATTTCATGTCTTGGATACTGTATTTTATGTCTTGCTTTTCATGTCGGGTGGGAGAATACTAGAAGGCATGTAGTTTACCCTTCCCCCTATCATGTTTAATAGCTGTTGGTACGCGACTGTACTCTCAGCCGGATCTCGATTGTTCATGTTTAATAGCCGTCTATGACGGTCGGATTAGCCTTATAAACTCCTACATGCCAACTATGTATTCTAAAATAAACACAAGTTCACACAGATAGCTTCTGGTCTTGTTATAGTTCTTGCTGACTGTTGTAGTTTCATTTCCTGTCTCACTTATTTCCTGCTTTCTCATATTCTTGTTTATAGTATTAACTCTGAGATATTAATGTTCTTTTATGCAACTTTCTTAACATGATACTCAAGTTAATTGTCATGAATATTTAGTTTAATCTTGTTGTGCATTGTGTACTTTGCTCCTTTCCTGACTGGATCCGTTGTTTTAGACGATGATGAGAACTTTGCCCCTACCTATTATGGCCCCTATGAGTTAGCAGGTGACACATATGAGGAGCCAGTTCCCACTCAGGATACTACCTTTGAGGAGGAGTAGCCAGTTAATTATTATTTTATTTCCTTTCAGCACATACTCGGGTTTGTCCCCGATCTATCTTCTGGCTTTGTATTAACTATGGATCTGTTATCACAATTTGAAATTTATAAAAGTTAGCATTCCTATTTCCTGTTACTTTCCTTGTCTATTTATTGTGGATGAGATAGATTTAAAATTACCTGTGATGACGACCTAGACAGCGTACTACCGCCGACACTGCGGCGTAGGCTGGACGTGCCCACGCACTCGTGCCCGAATAACCGGGTACGAGTCGTAACAAAATAGCTGCCATGTATGACCTTCCATTGTAGAGTTACATTCTGCAACTTCGTCGGGAATGTCCTCGTACAGTTTATAGGTTTTCGGAATTGGATGAGCACCTAAGAAATCATCAAAGGCTTGACCTTTTATAGACTTCTGAGGGACGTACACCATATCATATGGTGTTAATAACATCGTCCAAATCGTGAGTCAAGAATTAAGGACACTCGGCTTGTTCATCAGTACCCGAAGAGGATTGATCCTGGAGATGATATAAATAGTTTGGCCTGTGACATAATATTGCCTCTTCTAAATGGCGAACATTAGGGCCAAGCATTCTTTTTCACTGGATTGTACCGGTGTTCAGCTTCGACCATCATCCTGCTTAGATAGTAGATAGCCTGTTCATGACCCTCATTGTTCTTCTTTACGAGGAGAGCTCCTAAAGAATGATCCATTGCTCGAACATACAGCAAAAATGGTCTTCCTATGACGGGAGGCACCAGAACTGGAGGATTAGTGAGATAGCGTTTGATATCATTAAACGCTTGCTGACAGGCTTCGTCCCATACGAACGACACACCTTTCTTCATCAGGCGGGAGAAAGGTTGACACCTCCCAGAGAGGTTGGATATGAATCTCCTGATATAAGCTAGACGACCTTGAAATCTCCTGAGTTCTCTCAGATTACGGGGCAGTCGTATTTCTAGGATAGCCTTTACTTTATCAGGGTCAACTTGAATGCCTTTAGCGGTAATGACAAATCCCAAGAATTTGCCACTGGATACACCGATGAAGGACTTTGTAGGGTTCATTTTGAGTTGATGTTGGCGCATCAACTCGAACACTGTCTTCAAGTCTTGGATGTGAGTACCCTTGAGGCGGCTTTTGACAACGATGTCGTCTACGTAATATTCCACTATTTTGCGTAGATGCTCATGGAATATGTTACTCATAGCTCGCTGATATGTAGCCCCGGTATTCTTTAATCTAAAAGGCATGACTGTGTAGCAATATACCCATAGTGGTGTACGAAAGGCAGTATGCTTCTCATCTTCAGGATGCATCTTAATTTGATTGTATCCTGAGAATCCGTCCATGAAAGACATGCGCTCAAAACCGCATGTATTGTCGATCATGACGTCTGTGATGGGAAGAGAGAACTCATCCTTGGGGTAGGCCGCATTGAGATCTCGGAAGTCGATGCAAATGCGAACTTTCCCACTTTTCTTTATGACCGGGACAACATTGGCGACCCAATCAGGATGTTGTTCTTCCCGGATAAACCCACAGGCTACCAACTTCTTGATTTCAGCTTCAATGGCATCCATCATATCCGGGCGGAACCGGCGTTGGCGTTGCTTTACAGGCTTTGAATTAGGCAGTATGTTGAGCTTATGGGTAGCCACTTTTTGATCAAGACCTGGCATATCCTTATAATTCCACGCAAAGACGTCGATATATTCTTTTATCAGCTGGATCATCTCTTCCCTTTCTTCTTCGGAAAGATTGTTACTGATAAATATCGGCTTCGGTGAAAATTCATCCCCAACATCGATTTGGATAACTTTATCTTCAGTGGGTGGTTCTCTCTGCTTGAACCAGAGTTCCCATTGTGTATCCATTTGCTACGCCCTGGAGTCATTTTTAAATGGTTCTGATTCTTGTTCATCTGCTTCGAGAGAATCTGTCAATACCGTATTTACTGATAATGCTCATTCGATATCTCCATATGAATCGGAGGACGACGAACCATCCTGATAAGAGGAAAAGGTATCCTCACTTGACTCAGAATTTGTAAGAGACGTAGTATACCCTAACCCAAAATAAGTTCGTTGACGGTAGGGATCGCCATGCAACGACATTCGCCTGCCTTTCTCATAGTTGAGGCCTGGCTCTGACTTTAGGTCATAACCCATGCTTTGCATAATCTTCAAAGCTTGTGGGCTATATCTGTGAACCTGCATTTTCCCAGCATCGGACTCATGAGAATCTTCTTGTACAATCGGTCTGTTCTGTATGCGACCGAAGACTATTGGATGCTGATTGGTACGAGTAGACGGGATAATAAAGATAAAATCTTCATGTGGCCCATATGTCATGATGACATTAGATGTTGACGCTACTTCCCACACATATGGATGATAGGAGTCTATAGCTTCCAAGAATTTTTGTGCTATAGTCTCTATATCGTTATGAGGGGAAGATTCCTGACTTGGAAATTAAGCATCAGTATACAGGAAAAGAGAATCTTTATTATCGTCAGAAACCACGTTCTCGGTTGTATTTACATCAGTCGGCTGCGTGCTGCGCCTAAGGTTGATGACTAAAGGTGGAAGCTTCTGGTTTAGAGTGATCACTAGGGGATCACTTCCTCCTCCTGATTTGGTTTTGTTCAAGTGGATAGCCATGGGTTCCATGACTTTCGGACAAGTAATCCGCCCTTTCACCTGGATTGACAGAGGTTGCTCAGCAGATGGTTCTCCTGGCTCCCGGTGGGATTCCTCCTCCGTCTTGCCTGATACCTCCCTCATGTAGTCTTGGGTGTACATCATGACATCGAAATAGTAGGACTCTACTCCTTTGAATGGGTTGAAGTCAGCAAACTCTGTTTTTACTGTCCCTTGGGCGTCTACATATTTGAAGCATTGATGTAGAGTGGAAGGGACAATATTATGATCGTGGATCCAAGGTCTGCCCAACAGAATATTGTAAGACACTTCTGAATCAATGACGTAGCATGTAGCCACTAATCTAAGATCGCCAATCTGAATCGTCAGACGAGTCTTCCCCAACGGTTTGCTCTTTCTGGCATTAAAGCCCACGATTGTGGTGGTAGTGTAAGCCAGTTCGCTTGTAGGAATTCTCAACGGTCTTAACAGACTGTGAGGGATAATGCTGATTGATGATCCCAGATCTATGTGAATCCGGTCTACCTCCATGGAGCGAACATATCCGGTGTAATAGAGGGGCCTGTCATATTTGTTATGTTTCAACAACATGCCTTCTTAAGTGAAAGTGATGTTAGGGACCACTTCCATCACACTATGGCATTGAGGACACACCACAGGTTCTTTATCCGAGGACTTGAGCTTGGTCAAGCATACATCCGCCTGCATTAAAGCTTCACTCAAGGCTTGACGAGTGTCTTTGGAAAGCCTAAGCAACTCGAAAATGGACAATCTGGCTGGAGTATTAGCCAACTGGGCCAAGACGTCGAAGTTATATGGTTTCTCTAAACCTTTGTTTTGAATATTCTTTAAAGGTTTATCAAAACAAACTTTTTCTGCTTGCCTTTGTCCGCCAAAGTCGGTCTAGAAGGACCTGCCTCTAGCATGACAGGTTCAGGTTCTGGAAGTTTGGCGACTGAAGTGTCCGCCGTTGGTTCTTCCTGATTTCCCCTATAGTCCTTGAGGTAGGCTTTCCCTGAACAGGTTCTGGTAGCCAAAGCCTCATCTTCTGATATCGGGGATATTGCAACCATATGACATGGTTTGTATCTTGAGTTCTTTCTGGACTTAGCCTTAGTAGCTTGAGTCTCTTCCTCAATCTCTGACACCAGATCAGGATGAACCCATATAATCTCACCACGCTGAGTAGTTAGAGGTACCAGGTCATGATTTTGACCCCTGGCTGGAGGAAGATTAACAATGTTCATCATCGTCCGGAGAATAGGTACTACACCATCCGAGATTTCCTGAGGGGGCATGTTGCTGAATTGGAGAGAGATCATGTTTGTAGTGACCGTCTTCTCTCTATTACGCAGAGTGATGGCCTTAGCGTCGATCAACTCCTTGATTTTCCTTTTTAGTACATAACATGGGTTCGTGGGGTGATGTACGTACATATAGAAAATACAGTACTTAGGGTTATTGGTACTGTCATGACCCGCACCCGATATAGGGGTACGAGAGCGTGGGTACGTTCAGCCTACGCCGCAGCATCGGCAGTAGAACGCTGTCTAGGTCATGATACTAACTAAACAATCTCAAACGAGCATCCAATCTCCATAAGGAGGCACGGATGACAGAAAATAAATGAATAACATACTCAATCACATAACTACAGCACAATAAGAAATCGAAGAAATAATATGAAATACAACACAAGTCTAATGTAAAAAAATCTAACTCAACATAAATCCAAGTCTCAACAAAAGTCGGAGACAAATCTGGTACCAAAATAATATGCTAAAAGAACTAACTAGATAACTAGTGATTCCGGCTAAACCTTCCAGAATCACGACTGCACTACTAAGTCCAAGACTGCAGCTACTCACCCTGATGGTCCATAAGTGTCGGATACCAGTCCTCTAGGCATAGTCTGGAAAATATTTTCCAGTCAGGAAGGAGCAAAGTACATTTCTAAATAGTAGTTCTATATCAATGATATAAACTATATAGCAGTATATAGATAGAAATATACAAGATACATGTATATGTACGGGAAATATACAATAAGAAAATACTGGAAATAAATGCAGGAAAGGAACCAATATGTCAATGAGCAAGAATCCTATGACTAAGTGTGTGAGTACTAGCTTTAACATGTGATCGACTTGGGACTAGTAAACTCATTACATTGGTTAGCGATCATCCTTGAGGTCAGGCTAATTTGTAAGAATAGCTATGATGCGAGTAATAGTCAGGCTAACCATATATAACAGTGATGAGGCATGTAATGGTAAGGCTGTACCGACGTGAGGCGTGGGTGAGCTATGATGCATGTAGAGTTGGGTATGATCACATATCTACACTAAAATACTCCCCACCCCCGACTGGTATAGTAGATCCAACCATGGTACGCTATGGCACGGGATTCTCTAGGGAGGTAGCAAATCTCCCCGAAAATCAGTGTTTGTACTTGTACAAATTAACAATGAAACAAGACTTGTACAAGCTACACCATGAACAAGGAATAACATCTCATGACGAGATCCGTATATACCAATCCGTGTAACCATCGTGTAAAGAGCATGGATATTTATACTAGATACAGTGAACATAGGGAATATCATAAATAAGAAACTAATCAGAGAATGTACTCGCCTTGGGTCCTTAGCTGGTGAATACCGAGGTCCTGTTCCAGAGTATCGCCTGGAAGAACCAACAGTCCTAAAGACATATCAAATACAACATTTGCATCAGGTGCTACACTAACTCAACACAACATAACTCAGGGCTATGCCAGGTATGATACTGGTCAACTAGGGTTATCTAGTAGATAGACATCTAACACACATATACCTATTTTTAACTAACATTAATACCTACAATATATACTTGCACCAAAATAAATACATATACAATATATATATGTACCATTTAATTCATGTATAATATATATATTAGTTGAATAATATTTATGTACCATATATATATATGCCAAAAATACAATTTACAATATATATATTGTTAACATTATTATTAAAATATACCAAGACTAATACACCAATTTAAGTTTATACTATATATATAATTATACCAAATTAGTACTTATACTATATACAGGTAATTATACCAAATTACATTTATATATATATATATATATATATATATATATATATATATATATATATATACCAATTAACATATATACATGTACATACATATACCAAAATACATATTAATATTTATTATTTAATACGTATACACAAAATATATATTGAATACATATATATATATATAAAGGGAGAAATACACGAACATATATACATATATACACCTACACCTACACATACACATATATACGTAGAATATACACATATACGCACACACACATACACGTATACATATACACATATACACATATACGCACATACACATAGATACGTACACACACATACACGTATACACACACCTATACGTATATACGTATTAGGTAAATATATACTTAAAGAAGGAGGGAAAGGAAGAAGTCTCACAGTGGATAGGGTGGTGGTGGTGTGCCGGAATGCAGTAGGGAGCTCGGGAGAATTGGCCGGAGTTGGGCGACTCGGATGCCGGAGTGCAGTGGCGGGCTGGCCGGGAGAGGAGTTGCAGGCAGCGGGAGGCTGAGCTGGTGGGGAAGTGGAGCTGCGGGGGAAGTACAGCTTGGGAGAATGCAGCGCCGGGGAGGAGAAAATGTAGCGGGGAGATGGAAGAGCAGCAGGGTGGTTCGTCTGGCCCAGCGGGCTCGACTCCGGGACAGCGGGCGGGAGGAGCTTCGGGTCAGGAGCTCGGGGATGAACGGAGATGAGGGAGGTCGACTGAACGCCGGAGAGGAGATCGGGAGGAGTTGAGGAGGAGATAAGGGTGCTCGACCGGGGGAGCTGCAGGGTGATGCTCGGCGTAGGGAGGAGGAGATGAGCAGTCGGGTGGTGGAGTGAGGAGTGGTGGAGTGATGATGGCATGCACAGCGTCGGAGTTGCGAGCAAGGAGGAGCTCGGGCCTCGACTTGAGGGTGTCTCGAGCGGGCTGCGTCGGATGGAACGCAGCAGGCAGTGGGAGGAGGCTCGCCGGAGTACAGGGAAGAGTGGAGGAGAGTCAGGCTACGGTGGAGCAAGGGGCTCTAGCGGGTCGGCTAGCTGGCCGGCCGGAGGGAAGGCAGCAGTCGGGAAAGGGATGTGAACAGGAGGTTGGTTTCCTCCCTTCCTTATTTCTAATTTAATATAAAAGAAGGAGAAGAAGAAAGGAAGAAGAAGAAGAGGAGAAAAGAGAAGAAGAAAGGAAGAAGGAATTTTCTTCCTACATTGGAGAGAGTGAGGAGTGAGGTGAGAGAAAATGGGGGCTTGGTTTGGGGATTAGGGCTTTCCTAGGGAAGAGTGTTGGTGAGGTGGCTTTAAAAAGGGAGAGAGGGTGTGTGAATGAAGGGTGAGGATTGACCCAGTTAACGAATGGCCAAGATTAAACATGAATGAATTTTTCATATGGGAATAAGGGTGTTGACTAGTCAATATTGGGCTTCTCCATTTAGTTGAACCAATGGGGTGTTGACACCAAATGCAAATTTGCAAATTAGCCCCCTTAAATTTGGGTATTTGCACAGATGCATAAAATGATAAAAATTTGGCTGGCGATTCTGTGTTCGATGTTTTGTAGGGTGAGGGGGCGCCGCGTATTTGGTACGGGCTCAAATAGCAGGGTACTGGAATTAACCGGGATTAACGGGATCAGACAAAATGGTATCCTCAATTTAATTAGAATTAAATGCAAGTTGTGTTCTAAATTTAATTAGGAGTACATGGGACCAAAATCAGGTCGGGTCACCAATACCATTAATGAAGAAGACTCAGAACAGAATATTATCCTAATTTGGGTCACACGAAAAATAGGTCAAGATTGCTTCCAATTCCGATTGGAACGCACAACGATACAAAGTTAAAATTTTATTTAGGAATTTAAATAAAGCTCAAGGGATCATAATTATGAGTTACAAAAATATTAGAATGGAAGGCAGGCACGTCTAGGGCAAGGTTGTGAAATTTGTTGGAAGGTAAAAGCTAGGGTAGTGCTCCAAATATCGAAGCAAGGGCAGGGCGCAACAATTAATTAAATTACGGGAATTAATTACTATCTCAATAATTAAATCCTAAATAATGCAATTAACACGTAATCCTATAATTCGGACATGTGTTCGTTTAATGGCTTCTAGGTCAAGTCTACCAGCTCAGACATAAATGAACACTGAATATAATAATATATTTAATTACCCATCTCACGAAATTATTTAATTTAAATACACTTATCGGGAAATCATTTAATATATATACCACAATACTAATAATTATAAAAAGTCAAAAATACCCCTGTTTTTAGAATGTGGTAGTGACAAGTCTACCCCCTTAAAAGAATTTCGTCCTCAAAATTTAAAATCCTCATAGTAGTATTTATTCATTATATTATTTTCCATCAACGGTTAAATTCACCAACCCACAAAATCCTAAAAACAATCCACCTTGTGATTTCAAAAAAAATTCTGAGATTATTGTATTCCTGAAAAATCCTCGAAATAAAAAATCAGTTTCCATTTCCTCACAATTTCCTCTGAATTCAAATTAAAAATTAATACTCGGAATTTGAGATCCAATCCTCTAATTCACTTAATACACATTAAGACTCCCATCTAAAACACAATCCATAAATCCAACCCTTCAATTTAATTAATCATTATATTCATAAAATTTGAAAAGTCATCCGAAAAGTTTGAATTTAACACCAATCCATTAATGCTTTTACTCCTCAATTTTGCCATGTTAATTTCTTAACTCTCCATTTAAGTTAATGTTTATCCTCGAATTTCCATCATACCTCGATCTTCGAAAAATCAATGATCCATCAATTCTGTTATATTAACTCCTTAACTCTTTATTTAAATGAATGCTTATCCTTAAATCATCTTGTCCCTTTGGTCAAGTCATAACCTCTTCATAGATCTTTGTCATGGTCAAAACCCCAATGATCATGGTCTAAGAAAATTTTTCCTACAGTCATACAACATACAACCTAGAGGAAACATGCATGGTTATGGTCTGTTTTATCATGGTATTGCATTCTCTGTCAGGGTGTACTACTAACTACATTCTAACAAGAAAAATCATGCATACGAACTATAGTACTAGAGAAAAATCAGTCAATCGATCAACAGAAAGGAACAAAAGGAAGGAAAGAATAAAACATACTAACACGTTACCTGCAGTATCGGTCTCCTCGACCGTCATCGCAAATGCATCGCCCTGCTGGGGTGGTTCCCTACGCGGGTGCTGAGCAATATACGGTTCCACAGGTAGCCTAACTGGATCTCTATAATTTGGAGCTGCGCGCTGAATTAGAGGGCAATCCCTCATTCGGTGTCCTGCATCGCTACAGCGCAAACAAAGTCCTAGCCTCGCTCTACAGCTCTTCCTAAGATGACCTGGCTTCTTACAGTAAAGACAAGTCTGATCCTGCTGAACACGAACTGGTGCCTGGTACTGTTGTTGATACTGAAATGCCCTCGGCTGCCGCTGGCCAGGATACTGCTGGACAACTCTCTCAACTGCCTGTAGTGCCATCTGGTGAGCGTTCTCCATGCTCTCTCTCATTAGTTCAGTCTGCGCCTGTTGCGCTTCTGCTTGCATCCTCAGAGCCTCAGCTTGAACTCGCTGAGCATCTGCCGTCACTTTCTGGGCATCTATCATGCCTGGATCAAGGTAAACATCTGTGCCCCGTCAATGAGCAGACCTCCAAAAATCGGAGTCGGTGAAGGAGGCTGGTTGTTCGTCACAGCTGCGGCTATCCTCTGAACAGGTGGGGGAGGAAGACCCCCAGAAAGTACAGATACTCCCACATGCATCGGGGATATAGGAGAAACTACGGCTGTCTGTCCATCAGGTGGAGAGATGGGAGACCCCTCTAAAGCTGGTGCCTCCACTCTCATAGATCGTGTCCTCGGCGACATCCTGAAGACAGATCCAAAAGAATCAATTAAGGCAATAGATGCGATATCATCAAGGAAGGACAGTAAAGTTCTAAAGAAGCAACATTCAAGATAATTAGATGGGAACATTCCTAGTTGTGATTGCACAGGTCAACGATGCATCCAAGGTTTGATACCTCTATCCCTTTAGGTACCACAGTTCTACTACAAGCACACTCACTGCTAGCTTCCTTACCTACTAAAATTGTTCATACTAGTTGTTCTTTATCACTCGAGTGCACACCAAGTGCAACACACCATACTAAGTACTGTTCTCCCTAATACAACTCTAGATGGACACCCAAGTCCGTTTGCAGTGCCATCTCAATCACACCCAAGTCAATAGATCCTTACGTATGCACTTCATCCACTTATATATTATTATACATTTCTTACCCACCGAAAAATAAATCCTCAAAATAAGATCATCAAAGTTTAACTTCCTTAAAATAAAATGCATATACTTCCTCAAAAATCAAATACTCAATATCGAAATAAAAAATGTAATTACTTCTAAAAATCTTTATAGCCTTGACCATGTTTATTGAGTCAAATTTAGTCCTCAAACATTTAAATAACATAAAAATCTCAACTCCTTAAAATTCAAAAATTTTGTAATTCATTCCCATTCTTCAAATGATAAAATTAAATCCTTAAGTATACATATAAATACCCACAGTCTCTAATACTCAAGGTGCACATTAATACACTAATTATTTACAACCTCAACCGTGTACTAAAATTGTACTGCCCGAATTATTTGCACTATTACTTCCAAATGGTCATTATCACTGATATTCCTTCTCCTCTATCTATAGTGCCAATACTAACTATATTACACCTATCATAGAGCTATTGCTATAAGGCACTACGCTATGGGTTACTTCTAGATTAAGGCCTACTGCTCACATGTCCAACTAGGAAACACTTACAACTCACTAACAACACTCAGTCAATACGAATACTCAAGACACAGCCATAATTACAAGTCATTAATTATCATACTTAACAAGGAATCCTCAAGGAATAGGAGCTCAAAAAGACTGGATTGAGGACTGAAGGTGTTTCTACTGCTAGCAACAAAAAGAAATGATGGAAAAAGTCCTGTATAACAGAAATAGATAAGTGTTGAGATGATACTTTAAGAATAAATTTTAAGACACAACTTGATAATTATACACGTCGGTCAGAAATCATGACGCTGAGAATCCTTGCCATGCCAGTAAGCATAGGTGCGATAAACGACAGGTTCCGTAACTAAAGTACGCAACCCTATAATCATGACATCTAGAATTTTTGCCACGCCAATCGATACGGCTGCGATAAACTCTAGGTTCCATGACCAAAGTAGACGTTTTACCTTTCTCACTGTTCTCATCAATATATGTCATCAGATGATATCGTAATATTTAGTCCATAAAATTTATCTCAATATGAAATCAAATTCTACAATGAAACCAAGATCCTAATTACTGATCAACAATAATCATTTTCAATATCAACAAGTGAGGACGAACGGAAACAAGGGCAAAGGATTTAAAATTAGAAATTTTAATAAGATTCTCAAGGGGTCATCCCAGGAATCTCTCAAGAATTTGTGATTGAGTATCCTCTCTCATCCTATTATCCTATGTCCTATATTCAATAGCAGGTATGCAGTAGTACGACTATGATGTCGCACTACTACGACATCGCACAACTTGCGAAGTCAGACCTGCATGGGCCACCACTAAAACGTGTCACGACCCACACCCAATATAGGGGTACGAGAGCGTGGATACGTCCAGCCTACGTCGCAGCATCGGCGGTAGAACGCTGTCTAGGTCATGATACTAACTAAACAATCTCACACGAGCATCCAATCTCCATAAGGAGGCACGAATGACAAAAAATAAATGAATAACATACTCAACCACATAACTACAGCACGATAAGAAATCGAAGAAATAATATGAAATACAACACAAGTCTAATGTAAAAAAATTTAACTCAACATAAATCCAAGTCTCAACAAAATGTCGGAGACAAATCCGGTACCAAAATAATATGCTAAAAGAACTAACTAGATAACTAGTGATTCCGGCTAAACCTCCTAGAATCACGACTGCACTACTAAGTCCAAGACTGCAGCTACTCACCCTGATGGTCCACAAGTGTCGGATACCAGTCCTCTAGGCATAGTCTGGAAAATATTTTCCAGTCAGGAAAGAGCAAAGTACATTTCTAAATAGCAGTTCTATATCAATGATATAAACTATGTAGCAGTATATAGATGAAAATATACAAGATGCATGTATATGTACGAGAAATGTACAATAAGAAAATACTAGAAATAAATGCAGGAAAGGAACCAATATGTCAATGAGCAAGAATCCTATGACTAAGTGTGTGAGTACTAGCTTTAACATGTGATCGGCTTGGGACTAGTAAACTCATTACATTGGTTAGCGATCATCCTTGAGGTCAGGCTAATCCGTAAGAACAGCTATGATGCGAGTAATAGTCAGGCTAACCATATATAACAGTGATGAGGCATATAATGGTAAGGCTGTACCGACGTGAGGCGTGGGTGAGCTATGATGCATGTAGAGTTGGGTATGATCACATATCTACACTAAAATACTCCCCACCCCCGACTGGTATAGTAGATCCAACCATGGTATGCTATGGCACGGGATTCTCTAGGGAGGTAGCAAATCTCCCCGGAAATTAGTGTTTGTACTTGTACAAATTAACAATGAAACAAGACTTGTACAAGCTACACCATGAACAAGGAATAATATCTCATGACGAGATCCGTATATACCAATCCGTGTAACCATCGTGTCAAGAGCATGGATATTTATACTAGATACAGTGAACATAGGGAATATCATAAATAAGAAACTAATCAGAGAATGTACTCGCCTTGCGTCCTTAGCTGGTGAATACCGAGGTCCTGTTCCAGAGTATCGCCTGGAGGAACCAACAGTCCTAAAGACATATCAAATACAACATTTGCATCAGGTGCTACACTAACACAACACAACATAACTCAGGGCTATGCCAGGTATGATACTGGTCAACTAGGGTTATCTAGTAGATAGACATCTAACACACATATACCTATTTTTAACTAACATTAATACCTACAATATATACTTGCACCAAAATAAATACATATACAATATATATATGTACCATTTAATTCATGTATAATATATATATTAGTTGAACAATATTTATGTACCATATATATATGCCAAAAATATAATTTACAATATATATATTGTTAACATTATTATTAAAATATACCAAGACTAATACACCAATTTAAGTTTATACTATATATATAATTATCCCAAATTAGTAATTATACTATATACAGGTAATTATACCAAATTACATTTATATATATATATATACCAATTAACATATATATATGTACAATTATATACGAAAATACATATTAATATTTATTATTTAATACGTATACACAAAATATATATTGAATACATATATATATATATATATAGGGAGAAATACACGAACATATATACACCTACACATACACATATATACGTACAATATACACATATACGCACATACACATAGATACGCACAGACACATACACGTATACAAATACACGTATACACATATACGCACATACATATAGATACGTACACACACATACACGTATACACACACCTATACGTATATACATATTAGATAAATATATACTTAAAGAAGGAGGGAAAGGAAGAAGTCTCACAGTGGATAGGGTGGTAGTGGTGTGCCGAAATGCAGCAGGGAGCTCGGGAGAATTGGCCGGAGTTGGGCGACTCGGATGCCGGAGTGCAGTGGCGGGCTGGCCGGGAGAGGAGTTGCAGGCAGCGGGAGGCTGAGCTGGTGGGGAAGTGGAGCTGCAAGGGAAGTACAGCTTGGGAGAATGCAGCGCCGGGGAGGAGAAAATGTAGCGAGGAGATGGAGGAGCAGCAGGGTGGTTCGTCTGGCCGGAGCGGGCTCGACGTCGGGACAGTGGGCGGGAGGAGCTTCGGGTCAGGAGCTCGGGGATGAACGGAGATGAGGGAGGTCGGCTGAACGCCGGAGAGGAGATAGGGAGGAGTTGAGGAGGAGATAAGGGTGCTCGACCGGGGGAGCTGCGGGGTGTTGCTCGGCGTAGGGAGGAGGAGATGAGTAGTCGGGTGGTGGAGTTAGGAGTGGTGGAGTGATGATGGCGTGCACAGCGCCGGAGTTGCGAGCAAGGAGGAGCTCGAGCCTCGACTCGAGGGTGGCTCGAGCGGGCTGCGCCGGACGTAACGCAGCAGGCAGTGGGAGGAGGCTCGCCGGAGTACAGGGAAGAGTGGAGGAGAGTCGGGCTGCGGTGGAGCAAGCGGCTCCGGCAGGTCGGCTAGCTGGTCGGCCGGAGGGGAGGCAACAGTCGGGAAAGGGATGTGAACAGTAGGTTGGTTTCCCCCCTTCCTTATTTCAAATTTTAAATAAAAGAAGGAGAAGAAGAAAGGAAGAAGAGGAGAAAAGAGAAGAAGAAAGAAAGAAGGAATTTTCTTCCTACGTTGGAGAGAGGGAGGAGTGAGGTGAGAGAAAATTGGAGCTTGGTTTGGGGATTAGGGCTTTCCTAGGGAAGAGTGTTGGTGAGGTGACTTTATATAGGGAGAGAGGGTGTGCGAATGAAGGGTGAGGATTGACCCAGTTAATGAATGGCCAAGATTAAACATGAATGAATTTTTCATATGGGAATGAGGGTGTTGACTAGTTAATGTTGGGCTTCTCCATTTAGTTGAACCAATGGGGTGTTGACACCAAATGCAAATTTGCAAATTAGCCCCCTTAAATTTGGGTATTTGCACAGAAGCATAAAATGATGAAAATTTGGTGGGCGATTCTGTGTTCGACGTTTTGTAGGGTGAGGGGGCACCGTGTGTTTGGTACGGGCTCAAATAGCAGGGTACTGGAATTAACCGGGATTAACGGGATCAGACAAAATGGTATCCTCAATTTAATTAGAATTAAATACAAGTTGTGTTCTAAAATTAATTAGGAGTACATGGGACCAAAATCAGGTCGGGTCACCAATACCATTAATGAAGAAGACTCAGAACAGAATATTATCCTAATTTGGGTCGCACAAAAAATAAGTCAAGATTGCTTCCAATTTCGATTGGAACGCACAACGATAGAAAGTTGAAATTTTATTTAGGAATTTAAATAAACGTCCGCGACGAATATTGTGCGGCTAAAATGAAGCTCAAGGGATCATAATTATGAGTTACAAAAATATTAGAATGGAAGGCAGGCACGTCTAGGGCAAGGTTGTGAAATTTGTTGGAAGGCAAAAGCTAGGGTAGCGCTCCAAATATCGAAGCAAGGACAGGGCGCAACAATTAAATAAATTATGGGAATTAATTACTATCTCAATAATTAAATCCTAAATAACGCAATTAACACGTAATCCTATAATTCGGACAGGTGTTCGTCTAATGGCTATAATAATATATTTAATTACCCATCTCACGAAATTATTTGATTTAAATACACTTATCGAGAAATTATTTAATATAAATACCACAATACTAATAATTATAAAAAGTCAAAAATATCCCTATTTTCAGAATGTGGTAGTGATAGGTACTACCGACTTTATTAGGCCGCTTTATCTCGGGGAGGGTGAGTTTGCCGTTTTTGACTAGACAATCGAATATGCTCGGAATATCGTCATCGTCAAAAAAATATTCTTCTTTAGGCCTAAAAGTCTCAGGATTTGTCTGCGTAGTCCCTGGAGTATATTGCCTGGATGTGTTGATCGCCAGAGCTTTCTTTCCTTTGGAACCACGAGGATGGTCGCTATTAGAGGATGACCTCTTCCCTCTTTCAGAGGTAGAGATCATGATTCCGACTATTATCTTCAGCGGCTACCGCTGAGATGATAAAAGAGGGCCAATCATGGAACTGATATGTTCCTGTGAATACCGAGATTAGTGGAAGAAGGTTATTCCTACAAATGTCCACCAAGGCTGAATCCGGAACTCCGGAAGGCATCTGCAAAGTGGCCTGACGAAAACGTTCAATGAAAGTATGAACGTTCTCTTTCTCCTTCTGCTTCACTTCGATGAGCGAGGACATAGACATGTCCATCCCTCCTTCGTAGAATCGAGCGAAGAACAGGGTCTTGAAGTCTTCGAAAAAAGTAATGCAGTTGTCCGCAAGACTATGGTACCATTGGTAGGCCACTCCAGACAGACAACCCTTAAATACTCGAGTGAGAAGGGCGTCATTCCCTTGCAACAACACCATCATCATGCTGAAGTAGTTTATGTACTGACTTGGTGACGTCTTTCCCTCAAACAAAACCATAGCCTGTGGTTTATATTTTGGCGAGAAAGGGATCTCGTCCCAGATAGCTGGGTAAGGCTGGTTGATTCCCAATTTCTTGAGCTGATCCTTATGCTTCAAGGTATCAAATTGGGCTTTGAATTCCCGAACTGCCTGCATCGGATCTTCAGCTTAGAAAGGGATCGCAGAGAGGTGAGAGGTTGGTTGTATTGTAACTCCAACACGAGGTAATACATTCTCCAGGTTCAGAGGTGGAGGAGCTGTTGACTCTTGATTTGGAGAAGGCTCCTGGTTTGTGTTGGATGGTGGCATATCCACCCCCACACGTAGTTGAGTTGGAGGAACCGATGCTTGAGCTATAGCCGCTGCATGTTGAGTTACCATCATCTGGTGCATATTCTCCATCATGGAATGCATCTCTTTCAGCGACATTTCTAATACAGCGATGCGTTGCTCAGTACTCCCTGATGGGGAAGCCTCTTCATATTTATCTCCAATGGCATAAACTTCCATTTCTCTAGGTTCTACTGAGGGATTAGTATAGATCTCTGTGGAGATCGAGTCTATACTGTTAGTATCATATTCAGGAAACTGGCGACCCCCAGTGTCGGAATCAGAGGAATATGAAGCTGATTGTCGCGACCTCGAGTGAGTATTTCAAAAGACACCTGCTTCATTATTCTCAAGGAGTCTGTTAAATCTCCTTTGGCTTAGAGTTCTAGAGGGGTGACATCTTGAACTTGACCTTCCTCTAGGAATGTGTGAAGCCATGTTCACTGATACGAATGTAGGCTCTTCTTCCTGTACGGGCAAAGAGTAGTCCAACCGATCAAAAACTGACCATTTTGCCTTAGAGCAGCAGTAGCTAACTACAACTTTATGACTATTACAACAGTGCTCCCTAGGAGATGTAATATACCTATTAGAAGATCCCATGTCTTTGCGCTTCTGGATCAAGAAATTACACAAATCAGGGAGATTAACAGAAGAAGAAGAAGAAGAAGAAGGCTTATTCTGCCTTTTTACATCAGTTGGGGTATGGAGATTGGGAACCATAACTCTCTCCCTGCCATAAGAATACAACAGTTCAACCATGTGAGTAGCGTACGATTCGTCATCCGTCTGAGGAGGTATGTTCCCGTGAACCGGGTCTTCTTTACGCTGAGGGGCTTGTCCTGGCGTAATCAGGAGCTTTGCACGGATTGGCGTAAAACTGAGGAAGTCCTCAAACGGCCTCCAACGTCCCGCGTAATCTGAAGAGTGGACAACTTCTTCTCTTGATGGCGTAAAAGCCTAGAGGTTGGGAGGTTTGCCACTTGTTTTCCCTTGATGTGATCCAAGGGTCCATCTGCCTCCTTATAGGCGGGAGATGTATTTTTATGCACGGGGCGCATTTAAAATTTATGAGCTGGCACTGAGGCATTATCAGAAATTTTGTATGCTACGTCACAGACGGGAGATGAAGTTTTACGTGCAGGGCACGGTGTAGACTTCTGGATTGGCACTGAGGCATTGCCAGAAGCTTTGTCTGCCACATCACAGACGGGAGAGAAAGTTTTATGTGCGGGGCATGGTGTAGACTTATGGATTGGCGCTAAGGCATTGCCAAAAGCTTTGTCTGCAACATCACAGACGGGAGACAAAGTTTTACGTGCGAGGCGTACAGGTTGCGATGTCACAACCTTGTTGGTCGGAGAGAGAGAGCCTGTAGGAAGGGTAGAGGATGTCCGGGGCATCCATACTTTACGCAGCTTCCTGTTGTCCTGGACAGAGAGGGAATAAGAACCACCCCCTGCGCGAAGCATGTCTTCATAAGCAGATTGGTCGAATTGGACTACCAGAGCCTTCTTCGTTGATCCGACGGATACAACATCGTGTTGAGCAATAACTTTTTCGTCAGATGAGAAAGTAGTCCCCAGCAGAGTCGCCATCTTGTATTTGATAATAAACGAAAGAAATTGAAACTAGGTTTATACGAAACCCTTTCTTTGTTTACAAACAAGAAAAAGAAGTACAATTAATCCTATACGAGGATGTTAAGTACAAAAATTAATTCTGGGGAAATATTGATATAGGAGTCTGATCTGTGGTCGATTACTTTGTCCCTTGGACCACACGATGACGAAGAAGTGCTGTAGAAGACGGAGAATAAGCTTCAAAGACTGCAGGAGGGATTGAATTCTCGTTGCCAAAGTAGTCAATCAACACTCTCTGGATGTGCTCTCTCTCTGATCTTGACCTTGACCTCTGCTCTTGACCTTTCCGACCTCTCTGTTCTTGACCTCTCTATGTCACCCTTGTCTCCTGTGGCCGGAGGTCTCTATTTATTGAGTTCGGTCACAGTAACTGACTAGTAGGCGTAGAAACCGAACAACGGAGAGAGCTGCACCTTTTACGCGGCGGTTATAATAACTGCTACCCACGTCTGAATGATCTCCTGAATCTGCATGTGACGCATGTCCTATTATGAGGTAACGCGTATAATCGTTTATCGAATATCACGGCATGCAAGCTACATAGGTAACTGTCCCTCGCGTAGAGAAGGTTGGCATAAAAGCCAAATAACTGTCTCGTTGGCGTAAAATCCAAATAGTTGTTCTGTTGGCGTAAAAGCCAAATAGCTGTCTTGTTGGCATAAAAGCCAAGTAGTTGTCTTAATGGCGTAAAGGCCAAATAGCTGTTTTGATGGCGTAAAAGCCAAGTTCTGCTTAAAGCTTGATGCTGCATGGATGGGTAACCAGCGTAAAGATAGGCAATTATCCTTCCTTGACTGAGGTCTTGAGCATATTCTGGGCCAAGTAGCTTTATCACGTACTTTTGCAAATATAGCCTGAGTTGGCGTATTTTAAGGAGATAGCATATGGCGTGCTCCTGTAGCTAAAAATAGCCTGGTTGGCGTATTTCGAGGAGATAGCATACGGCATGCTCCTATAGCTGAAAATAGCCTGGTTGGCGTAATATGCAGGGATGGTGATGTGAGCGTATTAGCCCTAATTTTAGCTCTCTCAGTCATTAAAAGTAGAACTAAATCTCGTACATTAAATGCAGAGATCTGCCCCCATCTCGCATATTAACTGCAGAGACGTGCCTCGAGTTCTGTATGAAGAGCAGCTTTTGACGTGGCGGTTGGTTTCGTCTCATCCTGAGCGTAAAGCTCATCTCTGCCTGTGTAGAATAGGCAGCGTATTCCTTGAATGCATAAACAGCATCTTATATCAAGGGTTATGTCACTAGAGGACAGTCTGGGGCTCTGTGCAGAATCAACATTACAGCCGTCCTTTTGATCGTTGTGCAGTACTCTTTGTCAGGAGTCAGGTTCACTGGTTCGTCTGACAGGTTCATTCGAGGAATACGAAGAGTTCCTCGTACAAATTCCCGCTGCATTAAAAGTATACAAGTTTTACGCCGAAGTAGCGATGTAGCAACCTTTTTATGCCGAAGCAGTCTGGAAGTACTGCTTTACGCGGATTGTTCTGGAGATCTATTTTACGGTGACCAGCGTTGAAGCTCTGCTGTACGCCAATGGCTCTGAAGTCATATTTTACGCCACCCAGTGCTGGAGCTCTATTTTACGCGGGCTTCCTACATGTTGGGGGTTTTACACGTATAATTTCCCAGCATATTTTTTAGGCTTCTACAACCCCCACTCAACATTTAAACACTTAACATATAATAACTCACGAACACTCAACAACCTCAACCTCAGCTGCTCAAAACTTAACCAAGGTACTAATTGCCTAAATTGCTACCCTATTAGGTTGATACAAAAGTAATTAAGCCGAGTATCACACACCCAAGCCTGATACTATACAAATCCCTCACAATGAACTGAGACCCTCTCAAGGTCTAAACCTTATATGCATATGCTGCTTGGTGCACCTATACTTAACCCTGGCATCCCGTCCTCATTCCCATATCCAATTTGGACTAATACTTAAGGTATCAACCAGGTTAAAACCCGATATACAAAGCTTTATGCCCCTATTCACCTACATAAACTACATACTACTGATACTTTGTATATCAGTATTATACCACCACCACTGCACTTGATCACAATGTCTGGAACACACCCATACAAGCATCACTGCCTTAACCAACCATCTGGACACTCAACCTGAGCCCTATTACAAAGTCTGTAACCTTACCTACCAGGCCAGGTATCCTACTGATACACCAAAGTTGACTGATACCAAGTATCAGACTCACTCATCACCTTGTTTGTGCTCGACTGCAATAATGCAGTGATCACTTGCATTGCTCCCAACCATCATTTCATGTAGGCTTTGAGGTCGAGCTCCTCCCACTAAGTACACATCTGAATACCCCACAGCCCTGGAAATAATTTTCCTTAATATTGCTTGCAACAGCAGGGATTACTTACAGTGCAGTGCACAAATGTGTACTGCCTGTATTGCCTTACTCCCTTCCTCATTTGAACCTAACTATAGGATATCAGGCCTTTAGATAGTTTTAATTAGTGTACTGATATACTAAATCAATCTTTCATATACCAAACCTGCACACCTGAGCCTACAATCCTCACATACTATACAGCAAGCTAAGAGCACTGCTTGCATAATGAACACCCGACACAGACACTTGCTCACTCGCTACCACTGATACACTCTCACTACACCACTTCACCATCTCTCAGATACCCTCATCACTCTATATATATTACACCAAACTAAAACACTTAAACTCACTGTCACCCCCACCATGGAATACTACCAATATCAAAATCTATATCACAACTTAAATACAAAGTTAACATATTAAGTAGTTGTTGATGTTACCACTTACTGATACTTATCCTACTGCAAATACAGTGAATACAAGATTAACACTAGTGTTTTAGTCTCTACCCAAAAGCCCCTTGCACTCGAGCTCCAAACATGGTCTACAATATTCCTCTAACATGCCTAGGTTCCCAACTTGTACAACTAACATACCCGAGCCAGTTATTGCCTACCTTTAACGCACTCCAATAATGCAAGCACATCAGTGTTCACTCACTTTACCAATCAACTCATGCCATCTCTTAGAATATATACCCTAATACCTAGAGTTACTTCACTTATACCAAGGTATCAGATCTCAGATACAACTAACAGAGGAGTGCAACAAAAATCTGATACACACACTCTGTCTATCACCCTCTACTTTGATTTACTCGAGTATATGCACCCTACAATACCTAATCACCCTAACTGATCATAACTGCATTGCACCTCAGTGCAGTACAATACCACTACTGGACTAAACATCACAGTTACTAACCTCTAACTCACTGGTGTATACGACACACACACACAAGTTTAACACATACACACTCACCTCCTTACTGAACACACATGCACTCTCATGTATCTCACTGTCACAGTGACACAATCTCCCCTTACTCCTCATATCCTCACACCACACTAGTGTGGCAATCTAACAAACACTTGTGGTACACAATTGAGATACTCATGATACAAATACCATTATGCTACAAAAAACACCAAATATCCATGAGATACATATATAACATAAAATATTATATATATATATATATATATATATATAATCTAAATAACCAATTACAATACAAAACAATGGAGAATGACGCACTAGACATTCCATCAAACACTTGGTGTGCCAAATTCAGATTTTTCTCCAAATAGACACAAAACTCAATGTTCCACAAGAGAAAAATCTAGATCTAGCAAAATAAAAGCTTCTAACACCTAGATCTAGCCATATAGAGTGAATTCTACCGATAGGAGGGTTCCAATAGGTTTAATGGGTCTTCTTAACCATAAATAGAGTAAAAAATATAGAATTACCTAGTTTTGAAGGACCTCCTTGAAGAACTTCAAATTTGGACACGAGGAAGATAAAGCAGATACGATCCTCAATACTTGGACTCTTTTTCAAGCTTCCTCTAGCAATGACAAGCTCCTTAGACACCTTTGGAAATGAAAATAAGGGGGATGGGATTTGGAGTAGAGAAATTAGGGTTTTCTCTCAAATTTGGGGATAAACTAAATAAAAATAAATGTAGGCTATTCATGAATAAAGAGGCTTATATATACTTTCTCTTTTAGGGTTAGGGTTAAGTTTAGGAATAGTTTGATATAACTCAAAAGCCCATCTCCATTTGTCATGAAGGGAATCTAATTTAACCAAAGAAAGGAATCTCTACAACTAAAAGAATATTCCTTTCATGACACTAAATATAATTAATTCTAATTGCTAAAGTCTTGACTAGCAATAATTAGCACTAATTAACACTTACAAATTTTAATTGGTTAGCCACTAACTATCACTAATATAATTCTAGGCAACCACTAATATAAAATAATATAATAAAAAATAATCACCATACAAAATTACTAAAATATCCCTATGTGGAAAAGTGGTAGTTACAATCCTCCCCCCTTTAGAAATTTTATTTCCTCGAAATTTAAAGATGGTCGTACCCCCTTCTAGTTCAAACCCTCAACCCATCTAAAATCATACAAGTATACAATTTAAAGAAATTACTAATTATCATCATATGCAAGGTTATGGTCTTTGTCTATCATGATGTTGCAGTCTTAATCAGGGTATATTACTATATGCTAACTATATAGCACAAGCAACTATAAGTTACTAAGGAATCAATTAAATCAAATGGATGGAAAATGACAGAAAGAAGGAACAAAACTTGCTAACCCATCACCTGTAGCGTCGACATCCTCGACCGTCATCGCAAACGTCCCGTCCTGCTAGAGTGGCTCCCTTTACGGGTGCTGGGCAATCTGGGGTACCACAGGTGGCCTAACTCCACCTCTCTGCCCTTGGTCTTCATACTGGCCTGGACTATGAAGGGTCAAGAGACAATCCTTCACCAGATGCTCTGTTGATTCACAATGCAAGCACGCTCCTAGCTTCTTCCTGCACACCTCCCAAGTTTGCCCAGTCTTTCTTCAATAGGTACATTGAGAAGCCCTCTGCACTTGCCTCTGAGGTTGTTGTAGCACCTATTGTACCTGAGCTGGAACTGGATTATGAATCGACGCCTGAGACTGCTATGGCTGAAACGCCCTCGGTTGCTGGAAATGGTGTCGTTTAGCTAGACCCGTGCTACTGATGCCAATTATCTTTCGGTCCCTCTTGGGCCTCAAATTCAGGTCTCTCTCGACCTTGCGGGCCTACATAAGAATCATCGCGTACGTCTCATGGCTCAAAGAAATAAGGGTATTCACTTTCCAGTTTAAGCCCTCCATGAAATGACTCGCCTTGTCCTCCGGATCTTGTACCATATTCCTCGCATATCTGCTTAGCCTGTCCAACTCTGCGGCATACTCCTCTACCGACATGTCCTCCTACTGGAGGTTCTGAAACTGTCGGTCCAGGTTGAGTTTCTTCGTGCGCGGGAAGAACTTTCTCTTGAACAGATCCTTGAAGCCGTCCCGGGTCAACCCTGGATCAGAAATCTGTGGTTTATTCCAGAACCAAGTGCCAACAATATTCGACATCTAAAATCCAGTCGGCTCTATCCTCAGGTCCTCGGTAAGACGGAAGAAGCACATAATATGCTCAAAGTGCTCGAGCCAGTCGTCAGCGTAGATAATACCCTCTGTCCCCTTGAAGTTGCGGGGACCCAATTCTTAAAATCCTGTATGTTGCTCGGTCTGGGATGTACATCCTGTGGCTGGGGCGACGCCACCTTCTACACTGTGGCCAATACAACTTGGTGGGCATTTTCAATGCCCTGGTATAGCACATCTGCCTGTCTCTACTGTACTGCCATCATCTCTCAAAATATGACGAACATCTGTGCCCCGTCAGCTGGCACTGGTGGTGGGGGTAGAAGACCCTCTGATATTACTGGAATAGCCCTCCAAACTGCTGAAGGAGAAGGAGGATAATCCTCTACAGCGGCTGGAACCATCCTATGAATAGGTGGGGGGTGAGGACCCCAAAAAATAGTTAAGGCCCCCACCTGAACTATGAAGGTAGCCCTCCAAACTGGTGGAGGTAGAACAGTGTATGCTGTTGCTCGGACCGGTGGTTGAGAAGTCGTCGACCTCTCCGAAGCTGCTACTGAACGCTGTGACCTGGTCTTTGGCGGCATCCTGAAGATAAATAAAAATAAAGGAATCAATATTACGCAAGATAAATATCATCAAAGAAGGACATCAATATTTCAAAGAAAGAAATATTCAGAATGATAAGAACATCAAGAATCAATAGATTAAAAATGTTCCTAGTTGTCATTTAGTATTCTCCCTCTCATCCTAGTAGCCTATATCCTATCCTATTGCAGGCTCGCAATAGCACAACTAGGTCATTGCACTACCACGATATCATACTAGTTACGAAGCCTGACCTACATGTTCCACCATAAAATTGTGTCACGACTCGCACCCGATGAAGGGGCATGAGTACGTGGGTACGTCCAACCTACGTCGCAGTATAGGCGATAAAACGCTATCTAGGTCATCACTAATTAACTAGTATCTCACACATCATGTGTAATCTGTCAATAATATCTCAACTCCAAGAAGTAGGATAATACAATTAAAGCAACACAATACTCAATCACATATCTAAGCACGATAGGATATCAAAGAAGTCTAATATAACTATGAAGTCTAAACAACAACAACAACAACAACAACAACAACAAATTAAAATAATATCCAAGTCTCAAATATAAGCTGGAGACAAATTCGGTACCAAAATGCTAATAAAAACTAACTATGATGACTAGTGATTCCGGCTAGACCTTCCGAAAATCACTCCTGAGTGTCAGGGCCCATGGTTGCTATCCCCTCCTGTGGTCCGAAGTACGTGGGACACCGGTCCTCTAAGTCGTCGGCTAAAAAATATATTCAATCAGGATGGAATAAGTACAACCCAATATCAGTTCCAATTAATTGACAAAGACTATAAAACAGTAAAATGGAGGATGCTATACACAATGAGAAACGATAAACTGATGCAATGGCAATAGTAAAGAGAGATTGTCAATGTATGCATATATGAAATAAAAGGAGAAGGAACTACAATATTTGATACAAGACAATATAATCTATGAATTGAATATAAAAACTACAACATATAATGTGTTTTGAAATACTATATAGATATGTGATCGGCTTGGGAGATTCAATGATTTATACTAGGAGAAAACTAGCTCAATCATACGTGAAGTGTATGATTAGCTAGTAGCCGATGGTTTACACTACTTGTCAATAGTTCTTGATCACATATCTAGCTAGTACTTCCCCCGCCCCAGTTGATATGATGGATCCAACCATGATACTTTACTAGTCAATGTATCCAATGTTTAACCAATAGTATCTAATGTTATCTAATACCAACAAGGAGCAGTATTCGAGACCATCTCGATAAATTAAGGTAACATCTCATGGCTGACGTTCCAATAATAATACCAATCCGTGTACCATCGTGTCAAGAATCATAAGTAAAAATACTTGAATTATAGTAGTAATCAAATAATGGAACCATCAGAAAATGTACTCACCCGAGGTCCTGAGCAAATGATACGAAACAGAGTCTGAACTGGTATCACACAGACCTATATATGAAATATTATGTTATTTGGTGTAATAAAGGGATAAACAAGTTTTAATAAGTCAAAATATGGTTTATGGGTCAAAACTAGGTTATATTAGTCAAACTAGGTCATTTAGGTTCCAAGTTATCCTATTTAATTAGTTTATGAAGTTATGTCGGTCAAACTAGCTAATACTAGGTTTCTAGTCCATACTAGCTAATATAGTATACTATGTATCTAACTTATGCTTAATATAGTCTTTATGATATCAATACCTAGTATCTTAGTCTATGATACTCATTACCTAACTATTACCTTAGTATACAACTAATACCTAAACTTATACTTATACAGTTATATGCAACTTAATATATATATATATATATATATATATATATATATATATATATATATATAAGTATCTACTCTACTTGGTATCCCAATATCCAAGTATCTTAGACACTCACCCATACTTAACACTTACCCAAATAATACTCTAGTATACAACACTTACACCCTAATACTCCACTTACTAATACTTAATTATATCTCACTCTATACATACTCAAACACTACACTAGTACCTCTACTATTACTACCCCTCAACAACCTCAACCTCACTTGCTTAAAACTCAACCAAGGTACTAATTGCCTAAACTGCCACCATAGTAGGTTGATACACTAGTAATTAATACCAGTATCACACACCCAAGCTTGGCACTACACAAATCCCTCACAATGAACTGATACCCTCTCAAGGTCTGAACCCTGTATGCATATGTTGCTTGGTGCACCTATACTTAACCATGGCATCCCGTCCTCATTCCCATGTCCAATTTGGACTGATACTTAAGGTATCAACCAGGATAAAACTATATCCACAAAGATTTATGCCACTATTCACCCACAAAAACTTCACACTACTGATACTTTATATCTCAGTATCATACCAACACCACTGCACTTGATCACAATGTTTAGAACACACCTACACAAGCATCTCTGCCTTACCCAACCATCTGGACACTCAACCAAAACCCTATTACAAAGTCTGCAACCTTACCTACCTGACCAAGTATCCTACTGATATACCAAAGTTGACTGATACCAAGTATCAAACTCACTCATCACCTTGTCTATGCTCGACTGCAATAATGTAGTGATCACTTGCATTACTCCCAACCATCCTTGCATGTAGGCTTTGAGCTCGAGCTTCTCCCACTGAGTACACATCTGAAATTCCCCACAGCCCTGGAATTAATTTCCCTTAACATTGTTTGCAACAACAGGGATTACTTATAGTGTAGTGCACAAATGTGAACAGCCTGTACTGCCTTACTCCCTTCCTCATTTGAACCCAACTATAGGATAACAGGCCTTTAGATACTTCTAATTAGTATACTGATACACTAAATCAATCTTTTATATACCAAACCTGCATACCTGAGCCTCCAGACCTCACATAATACACAGCAAGCCAAGAGCACTGCTTGCACACTGAACACCTGACACAGACACTAGCTCACTCGCTACTACTGATACACTCTCACTACACCACTTTACCATCTCTCAGATACCCTCATTACTTTACATATATTACACCAAACTAAAACACTTGAACTCACTATCACCCCCACCATGGAATACAATCAACACCAAAATCCATATCACCACTTAAATACCAAGTTAACACATCAAGTAGTTGTTGCTGTTACCACTTACTGATACTTATCCTACTGTTAATGTAGTGCACACAAGACTGATACTAGTGTTTCAGTCCCAACCTAAAATCTTCCTACACTCGAGCTCCAAACAGGGTTTACAATATTGCTCTAACATGCCCAGGTTCCCAACTTCTGCAACTAACTGTGCAGAGTTTTACTCCACACTGCTGCTCATCTAATTGTTAAGTATAAAATATACACATACCCGAGACAGGTATTGCCCACCTCTAACACACTCCACTAATGCGAGCGCATCAGTGTTCACTCACTTTACCAATCACCTCATGCCATCTCTTAGCATATACTCCATGATACCCCAGAGTTACTTCACTGATACCAAAGTATCAGATCTCATATACAACTAACAAAGGAGTGCAACATAAATCTGATACACACACTATGTCTATCACCCTCTCCTCTGATATACTCGAGTATATGCACCCTACAACACCCAATCACCCTAACTGATCACAACTTCACTGCACCACAGTGCAGTGCAATACTACTACTGGCCTGAACATTACAGTTACCCACCTCTAACTCACTGGTGTATACAACACACACACACACAAGTTCAACATAGACACTCTCACCTCCTCACTGAACACACAGGCACTCTCATGTATCTCTCTGTCACAGTGACACAATTTCCCCTTACTCCTTATATTCACACACCCCACTAGTGTGGCAATCTAGCAAACCCTTATGCTACACAATTGAGATACTCATGATACCAATACCATCATGCTACCAAAAATGCCAAATATCCATAAAATACATATATAACATAAATTATTATACATATATATTATCTAAATAACCAATTATAATATAAAATAATGGAGAAGAACGCACTAGGCATTCTATCAACACTTGGTGTGCCAAATTCGGAGTTTTCTCTAAATGGACACAAAACTCAATATTCCACAAGAGAAAAACCTAGATCTAGCAAAATAAAAGCTTCTAATACCTAGATTTAGCCATATAGAGTCAATTACACCTATGTGAGGGTTCCTATAGGTCCAATGTGTCTTCTTAACTATAAATAGAGTAGAAAATAGAAAATTACCTAGGTTTTGAGGGACCTCCTTGAAGAATTCCGAATTTGGACACGAGAAAGACGAAGCGGACATAATTCTCAACAATTGGAATCCTCTTCAACCTTCCTTTAGCAATGACAAGCTCCTTAGCCTCCTTTGGAAATAAAAATGAGGGGGATGAGATTTGGAGTGAAGAAAATAGGGTTTGCTCTCACATTTGGGGATGAACTAAATAGAAATAAATGGAGGCTATTCAGGAATAAAGAGGCTTATATATACTTCCTCTCTTAGGGTTAGGTTAGGGTTAGGTTTAGGAATAGTTTGATATGACTCAAAAGTCCCTCTCCATTTGTCATGAAGGAAATCTAATTTAACCAAAGGAAGGGATCTCTACAACTAAAAGAATATTTCTTTCATGACACTAAACTTAATTAATTCTAATTGTTAAAGTCTGACTAGTAATAATTAGCACTAATTAATATTATAAATTCTAATTGGTTAGCCACTAACTATCACTAATATAATTCTAGGCAAGCACTAATATAAAATAAATAAATAAAATAATCACCTTGCAAAATTACCAAAAATGTACATATGTTAGAAAGTGGTAGTTACAATCACCATAAAAATGTGTCACGACCTGCACCCAGATGATCGGGGCACAAGTACGCGGATATGCCTAGCCTATGCCGCAACATCGGTAGTAGAACATTGTCTAGACCTCAATAAAAAATATACAAGTACTAATATCACTAAATTCTCAATCACAAAAAGTTAAGGAGGATGTGTATAGGAAAGGTAATCCAAAACAACAAGTAATAGAATGGAACTAGAACATAATACTGAAATAGATAAAACTAGTCTAGGTTGTCACCTCATAGTCCAAGTTGTAGAAACGTCTCAACTAAATATCATCCAAAAGTCCAAGAGTGTGTGGCATAGCATTCCTAAAAATATTATCCAGTTAGGATGGAACGAGTATAACCCAATAACAGTTCCAATTAATTGACAAAAACTATAAAACAGTAAATAGATGGTGCTATATACAATAAGAAAATAATAAACTGACAATAGTAAAGATAGACAGACAATATAAGCAATAGAGTATAGCTAGTGTATATATGAAATGAAAGAGAAGGAACTACAATATCAGGTACAAGACAATATAACATATAAATTGAATATGAAAACTACAACATACAATGTGTTTTGAAATACTAAGTAGATATGTGATCGGCTTGGGAGATTCAATAATTTACACTAGGAGAAAACTAGCTAAATCATACGTGATGTGCATGATTAGCAAGTAGCCGATGATTTACACTACTTGCCAATAGTTTTTTATCACATATCTAGCTAGTACTTCCCTTGTCCCGACTGATACGATGGATCCAACTATGACACGTTACTAGCCAATGAATCCAATATTAACCAATATTATTCAATGTTATCCAATACCAAACGATGAGCAATATTCGATATCAGTACGATGAGAGAAGGTAACATCTTATGACTGAAGATACAATGTCAATACCAATCCATATACCATCGTGCCAAGAATTATAAGTTACATTTCTAAATACTTGAAATTTAGTAATAATTAAATAATAGAAACTATCGGAGAATGTACTCGCCTTAGTTTAGTTGGAGTCGACGTGCGCAACACAAATATGTCGATACGAAAGGGTACCAATTGCCACACTTCTCAAAATGATCCCTCATGATGTATCAGACAGTCCCAATGAATCCAGAGCATTTCTAAATAGTCATATTCAACATATATGAAGTCCAGAATCGGGTTTTGAACGAATTTCAAGATGTAGATATCGGATCCGCAATGACCTGCAAGAAGGAGACAGAAAATACACAAATTAGCTAAGCTTAAAATATTATAAGTTATATTAAGATAGGGTTAATTAAGTTATTTAAGCAAAGCTCAAACTAGGCCCTACCTGGATTCTATCTAAAACTGGTCAACATAATATGCTTTTGGCATAGAAGTGAAACCAATCACTCTTTAATATGTATATGCTTAGGTCCAATATTCATCTATTCTTCTTTGCTACCCAGCATATTCATATTATTTAATATGATACCCTATTACAGTAGGTTCAATACATGGTTACCCTATTCCTATTTGATCATTCTTCTATTTGAATAAGGATTCATCTACTGTTACCACTAGTTTATTTTATATCTTTACTCATTTTAAAATCCTATTGATTAGGACACATCATTTAAAAAACTATATGAACAGAACAGGAAGAGAGACAAGAGAGGCGATTAAGAGGGGACTCACCGAACATCGGGACCACTGGCACGAGGATGGGCAGAGGGAGATTCCCAGTCTTCAACGAGTGATACGAACGACGCCGGACGAGTCAGCGAGTGGAGTTGCTCGACCCCGGGTAGCTAAAATCTTTAGGTAGATGCGGACACGGTACGGGTCAGTGCTCAGCCTGGTCTCGGAGTTTGGCCGTCGGTCGAGATGTTTGTCAACTTCGAAGGAGCAGCGATGTCACGACCCGCACCCGGTGTAGGAATGCAAGTCGGAAACGACGCCCAGCCTACGCCGCAGCATCGGCGGTAGAACGCTGTCTTGGTCAACTATACTATGTAACTATCTCACAAAAAAACATAATCCTCCAATAATATCTCAACTCCAAGAAGAGAGTAATCAACTTAATTCAATACAATATTCAATCACATTTCTATGGCACGAGAAGAGATCACAGAAGTCTAACATAACTAAACAGTTAAAAATATAACAACAACAAATAGAATAATATCCAAACACAATAATATGTCGGAAACAAATCCGGTACCAAAATGCTAAAGAGAACTAACTATGCTAACTAGTGAACCCGGCTAAATTTTCCGGCAGTCACTCCAGAACTAGTGGGTCCAAGTCTGCACCATCTATACGCTGAGGTCCATAGTATGTCGGACACCAATCTTCCGGATCCTCTGAAAAATGTTTTTTCAGTCAGGAATAGAGCGAAGTACAACCCAATAGCAGTTCCAATTAATTGACAAAAACTATAAAGCAGCATAATAGAAGATGCTATCTACGATGAGGATATAACTGATAATCAAGAACAATGAGAGAATAGGCAATACTAACAACAGAATATAATCAATGCGTACAAGAATAAAGGAATGAACTATAATGTCAGAATAGAACAAGGTGATCAATGAACTGAATAATGGAATCTACAATAACTATGTGATTTGAGATACTAACTAAATATGTGATCGGCCTGGGAGATTCAATGATTACACTAAGAAGCTAACTCAACCATACGTGAATTGCATGGTTAGTTAGTAGCCAATGATTACACTACTAGCCGATAGTTTCTTGATCACATATTTAATTGGTATTTCCCCCGCCCCGACTGATATGATGGATCGAATCATGACACGTCACTAGCCAATGTATCCAATGTTTAATCTATAATATTCAATGTTATCCAATACCAACAAGGACAGTATCCGATAACATCTCCATAATCAAGGTAACATCCCATAACTGACGATCCAATAACAATACCAATCCGTGTACCATCATGTCAAGAATCATAAGTAATATTTCTAAATACTTGAATTATAGTGGTAATCAATAATGGAAACTATCAGAGAATGTACTCGCCTGTGATCCAGAGCAAATGATGAAAAAATGATGTCCGAACTGGTATCACAGACCTATATATAAAATATTGCATTAATACAAGTTTTTGTGAAGAGAAATAAATTAAACTAGTCAATTTCTAGGTCATAAAGTCATTTCTAAGTCAAAAGTCAAACTAGGTCAACTCTAAGTCAACTATGGTCAACTATAGTCAAATTATGGTCAACTACCTATTTCTAGGTTGCATGAGTCTAACTCAAAGATATTGGACTCATACACTATGAATCTAGGCCAAACAAGCTACATATTAGGATACTAAGATACCGTATCTCAGGATACGCAAACAAGGGAAAAATATAACACATATGTACATATCAAACAATATTATATATATAAAATCCTAATTACCAATGCTAAATGGATACCTTGGTTTCAACCAACTTGGTATCGCAATACTAAACCTCTAACTTGATACCCAAACCCAATACCTTGGGTATCTCCAATTACCTTGGCATTTACCTTGGTATCTCAAGGTAATGTCACTCTGGTATATATATTATCTACCCAATCTCTAACTATAGGCTAATATATATTTATCTAATACAACTACTAGCTATAACTATTAATATTTACTAATACACAACTACCTATTAATACCAACATATTTTATATATCAATATCATACTTGTCATCAAATACATATTGACAATTAGACACCTATACTACATAATAACTTACTACCAATATCCATATACACTAGACCATACTAACAAACTAAACTATTCTAACAAGTATTAATATTTCTATCTACTACTTATACTAACATGTATATATAATTATCTAGATAGCAATATGTGTACATATATCTATATATAACAAGTAACTAACTTAACTAAACTATTAATCTAACTAGTAAACTAAACTACTACACTAAACTATCAATTAAACTAACTAGATAGTAATCAATTAACTAGCTACCCAACTTAACTACTAACACTAGACTATTAACCAATATCTTAACTAACCTCACTGACCTGCCTCTCCTTTCTGTGCCTTTGTTGTGCCTGTGTTGGCTGCTGCAGGCATTCTTTTCTGCTGAAATAGATGCACATTGCTGAGTGATATTTCTGCTGTACTGATAAGCTGTTGGTTACTAGCTGCTGGCTACTCTTGTTGCATTTGTTGCTGTGCATTGCTCTTGTTGTGTGTATTTTTGCTGAACTGCTATGGCTCTTGCTGTGACTGTTCTCTGGGGGTTGCTGCTAATGCTATTTGCTGTTGGCCACTCCAGGTGCTTTGAAGTTTTGCTGCATTTGCTGAGCAGTTGCTCTTTTGCCTCCCTTGCATTTCTGTGCAGTTGCTTGCTGCTATAGCTTCCTCTTGATGCAGTGGGTAGCTGCTACTGCTATTATTGTTCAGTTTACTAGATTGGATGCTGCACACACTGCTGATATTGCCACTGCTGCACACTGATGCTGAAGTTGCCTGATGCTGCAGTGGTTGCAGCCACTGCTAGTAGCTGCTGCAGGCATTCTTTTATGCAGTTTGATCTCTGTTGAACTGTCAGCTACTACTGCTGATACTTGCTGCTAGCAGATGCTCAATGCAGAGCTCTCTGTGCTGTGCAGTTGAGGTTGAATGCTGAAACTTGTTGTTTGTGGCTGGGCTACATGCTGCTTAGTGCAGCTGTTCATTGCTGCAGGCATTCTTTTATCTAGATGTGCTCTTACACTGTGTTATGCTTGCATCCCAGTATTTTTGATGCACTGTAAACTATTGTTGAAGCACTGTCCCGAGCTCTCTCACACACTCTCACAAACACACAATACTATGCACACACACACACACACACACACAACCATATAGATATACTTACATAAATATATAACCATATAGATATATTCATATACTATACACATATATACATATATATATACTTATAGATATGTCAATATATCTATACATAAATGTATATAATATACACAAATACATATAACTATACATACACCTATAAGTATACAACTTATACACATATACACACAACAATTGGAGAGTATCACACCGTATCCCACTAGATCTAGGATACGCATGCGACACGAGTCCAGCACACATCCAATTGCACCCCGAAGGACACAAACAAATCACATATAATATTTATGAACAAAATAAAGTGTCAAATATAGATCTATGTGTCCGTGTCAAAATACGACATGTACAAAGTCCCGTGTCGGAGGAAAAATCCCCAAAATAACACGTATCACCAAATTGTTGGGATACGACCTACACGTACCCAATTGTGGACACGACACTAGCCCAAAACACATAAACATATGCCAAATTGATCTATAGGATCAATTGACATACACAACAAAAGTCATTTTCGGAATTCCCCCAAAATTGACACAAAAAGTACCATAACTTTCTCCATAGGTCTCCTATGAACACAAAACCAAATCCTATGGGTAGTACATACATATGGGTTGATTTTCCATGATTAAATCTCAGATTTAGAACCTAAATTAAGGGGAAAAACTGAATTATACCTATTGGGAGATGGATTCCCAATGAAATCTCCAAAATTGGTAAAATTTGCCTCCAACTTGTAGATCCTTGCTCCTCTTTGTAGATCCTTGCTTCCTCCTTCTAGATACTTGCTCTTCTAGTCTTCAATGGTGATTTAGGAAGTAATTGGGTGGAAATTTGGTAGGGATTTGATGAAATTTGGTTGAGGAAAATTCTAGATCTAGATTTGGAATGAAAAATGAAGAGAGAGAAAGTTTTCATCCCCTTTATATAGGCCTCACTTGCCCCCTCCCTCAAGCTACTATGTAAAGTCTAAAATACCCCTTGGGGCCTCTCATGAAGAAATTAATTAAGGAGGGAAGCTTCTAGTCCAATGGTTTAATTAATTTAATCATCCTCCTAATTAATGGGCTTTCTAGTTGGGCTCAATTCTAACAATTAATATATGTTGGTCCATGAGTCTAAACTAAACTAGTTAGGTCCACTAACACAAGTCCAAAAATAAATCTAACATGCTAATAATAAATAAATAATACAATAAATAAATATTTAACATGCACAATATTTAATTAGTTATAAAATGACCAAAATACCCTTTTCTAGAAAATACGGTAGTGACAAGTCTATCCCCCTTAAAATAATTTCGTCCTAGAAATTTAAGGGTGATCGTACTCCTTCTAGGTCAAACCCCCAGCAATCATAGTCTAATAAGGTCTTATATCACCAAGGACAGTCCTATGCAAAGAATAACATGCATGGTCATGGTCTCCACCTGTCTTATTATTGTTGTCTCTGTCAGGGTATTCTATAGCTACACTAACTATTAACACAAGCATCCAAAAGGTATTAAAGAAACAATCAATCAAAATAGATGAAAGGAACAGAAAAAAGAACAGACTCTCTAACCCATCACCTGTAGTATTGATCTCCTCGACCGTCATCGCAAATGCTCCGCCCTGCCGAGGTAGCTCCCTCTGCGGGTGATGAGCAATCTGTGGTGCTACAGGTCGCCTAACTCCACCTCTCTGCCCTCGATCGGCATCCTGGCCTGGACGTTGAAGTGTCCAGAGACAATCCTTCACCATATGCTCCGTTGATCCACAATGTAAGCATGCTCCAAGTCTCTTCCGGCACATCTCCCAAGTGTGCCCAGTCTGCTTGCAATAGGTGCATTGAGGAGCTTGTTGCACCTGTCTCTGGGGCTGCTGTGGTATCTGCTGTACTGGAGCTTGTACTGGAGCAATAATTGGTTCTGGCATCTGATATTGCTGTTGATAGGCTCCGAATTGTACTGGAAACTGCTGTTTCTGGAACCGCGGCCTCTTTGCCGGTCCCGCACTGCTATTGTCACCCCCAAACATATCACGGTCCCTCTTCGGCTTCAAGTTCCACTCCCGCTCGACCTTGCGTGCCTCCGAAAGTATCTCAGAATACGTCTCGTAGAAAGACGGAATGAGAATCTTTACTTCCCAATTCAGACCCTCGCAGAAACGGAAAGCCCGAACTTCTGGCTCTCTCACCAAGTACTCCGCAAATCGGCTCAGCCTCCCGAACTCTGCGGCATACTCCTCTACGGACATGCTTCCTTGTGTAAGGCTCTCAAATTGCCTTCCTAATTCCAATCTGTCCGTCCGAGCAAAGAACTTCTTTTTAAAGAGATCCTTGAATATCTCCCAAGAGTGCCCCGTATCAGTAAGAATTGGCTCATTCCTGAACCAAGTGCGGGCAACGTCGAACAGTTGAAGTCCTACCGCCTCAACCTTCAGATCCTCCGCAAGACGGGACACCTTCATGAGTCGCTCGATATCTTCAAGCCAATCGTCAGCATAGACTATACCTTCTGTACCCTTGAAAACTCGAGGCTCAAGCTTCTTGAAATTTTGAATGTTGCCTGGCTTGATCTGAATATCCTGTGGCTGTGGAGGAGCCTCTCTCTGAACTGCTATTATAGCTACCTGATGGGAGTTTTCCATACTCTGCCGCATCATATCTGACTGCCTGTGCTGGGCTTCTATCCGTGCCCTCTGTAATTCCATCATCTCTCTAAACAGTGCAACCATCGGCGCGGTATCTCCTGAAAATGGAGGTGGTGGAAGTCCCTCCGAAGCAACTGGAGTAGTCCTCGGAACAGGTGGAGGAGAACCCCGAAAGGCAGCCGAGACTCCTACGTGAACTGATGTCGTAGGAGGTACAAACCCTACTGCCTAAGTGGAAGATTGAGAGGTGGCAGACCTCGCAGAAACTGCTCCCGATCGATGAGATCTAGTCTTCGGTGGCATCCTGAAGACAGATCGAAACAAAATAGATCAATTCGACACAAGATAAGATATTATCAAGGAAGGACAAAAGTATTCAGAAGGAATCAAAAGTAGCGATTCAATTCAGATTGGAATTCCTAGTTGTGATTGAGTATCCCTCTCTCATCCTAGTATCCTATATCCTATATCTTATCGCAGGCATGCAGTAGTACAACTAAGTCATCGCACTACCACAATATCGCATAACTTGCGAAGCCTGACCTGCATGGGCCACCACTAAAAAGCGACATCCAATAATGGTGGAGCTCATCATAGCCAACGTTAGAGATCTGGTAGATGGGATCTAGAAAGAGTAGACGTTGCCGGGGTATCATATGCGGCCACAAATGCATAACATCGGTCTTGGCCGCTCAGTACGGTGCGCTGGGGGGAGCAACTATAGGATGGGTGGGGTCGACCGCCCGGCCAGGTGGGCGGTGTCACTACCCCATTTCCAGAGCAGGATATTTTTTTATTTTTTATTTTAATTTGGTTAATTGTGTATTTATCATAAATAATTGTATTAATGTTTAATTGTTGGTTGTATTATTTTTTTTATTAGTTTTTTTAGTGTTTTGGCTAGCCTGGACCCATGTCAGACCCTAGTGGACCCTTGTCAGACCAAATCAACACCCTTGTCAGACTTATTTATTGTGTTAGAATAGTTGTTTATATTTTTATTAGCTAGTTGGAGTGATTAGGGATTAATTTGAGTGCATTTGGAACCCCAAACCTAAATCCCATTTAGGATGACTTGAATTGGAGGGCATTTTAGTCATTTTGCTTAACCCTAACCCAACCCTAACCCATTTCCTAGCTTAGCCCGATCATAACCAGCAGCCCCCCCCCTTCTTTTATTTCCTTTCTTCTTCTTCTTCTTCTTCTTCTTCTTCTTCTTCTTCTTTCTTCTTCTTCTCCACTCCTTTTCTTCTTCTTCCTTCTTCCAATTTTTATATTCCAAGTAAGTTCTTCACTTTTTTCTCTTCCTTCTTCTATTTTCATCCATCAATGCAACCCTAACCCTTTGCTTTCCCCTAACCTAGGTGTGTAGAGCTTAGATTTGGAGTTGGAGCTTGGGTTGGAAGCTTGGAAGCTTAGTGTGGTAAATTTGGGGCTTTTTGGAGACTTTGGCTTAGGATTCCAACTCCCAAGAGATAAACCCTAATTTTTCTCCTTGTGATTACTCTAATATAGTGTAATTAGTAGTTTAGAACCTTTTTAGACCTTAGGGCTACCCGTGGGAGAAAGTTGGAGCTTGTTTGGATGTATTTGGAGACTTTGACATTAGGTTTTGTGTCAATTTTGGGTAAAATCCGAGATTGGCCCAATTTTTGGTGTTGCTCTAGGTTAGACGGACCTAGGTAGACGTGCTTGGGTGTCTTGAGGGTAAGTAAATGTCTCCGTTTGGATACGTGAAGTCGTGTCACGGAGATTTGGATGTTTCGGGGGATTTGGGGGTTTTCGTCGTCGTAGGTTCTATGTGCATGCACGTTTTTGCCACGAACCTAAAATCTACAAGTTAGCATTTTTTTCTAGGATCTAGACATCGATTAAAACCCGTGGATAAATTTTGGGCTAATTCCGAGTAGGTTTGGTATGCGTTTTACGAGGTTTCGTGAACCGCATTCTACGTGTTCGTCGAAATGATCGAATGGCCATTTCGACTTGGTTTCTAGGTTTTGAGCTTGTGCGCGGGTTGGTTTAGTCTCGGGAGTGTGTACTAGAGTTTTCAAGTATATATTTATATATATATATATATGTGTGGGTGAGTGTGGTTGAGTGTGGGTAGTGTGTTTGTGTGTGTTGGGTGTGGTTGTATATTGTGTTAGTGTGCTAGTGTGTATATATATATATATATATATATATATATATATAT